>OY725322.1:24171354-25448854 GCA_963242795.1 Inga leiocalycina
AAATATATACATATATACATCTATACACATTTGTTTCTAATATGATTTTTTAATTTAAAGTGGTTATCTTTTTAATTCCAAGATTTAGCTATTAGATAGGATGATATAATTTGTTTTGTAGTGTAGATTAAGGTTCAAGACCAAAATCACTTTGGGTGCAGAACAATGAATATCATTTTCTCTGTGTCGTGCTTTGACCATTGGATCGTCTTCAACGTCTCACCGTTGGGTCTGCTCCGTCGACGTTGCTCTTTAAATCTGCTCCGTCAGGAGGCTCATTGCAACATCACCTTCTGTTTCTGTGATATGTGCACTGTTTCGTGGATCTATATTCTACAACATTGTGGATCTATAAATTGCAAAGCACCGAAGTTGTTCCTGTCGATTATGGATATGTTTCATAAATCTATAATCTGGATCAGTGTTGCATCGATTCTGGATTTGTAGTGCTGATCTTCGACTGACCAATATTTGTCGAAGCTAGATATAGGCGATCTGTACGCTAAGCCTGGTGTTTGTCTTGGTGCAGTTATCGGTAAAGTTTCCTTTAGGACAGAATGGAAAGCGTAATGCGTGAACACGACAGAAGCTGTGAGAGAATTTCTCCAGTGCCAACGTCAGAGGAACATGATGCTATGGTATAGAGCCGAAAGAAAGTTAGAGAAGGGAGGATGAGTTCTCTAAACACCAATCCCTTGTATCAAGGGTGGAGGATTGGATAACTGATGAAGAGGTTGTGGATGAGACTCCTACACAACCAAAGAAATCATACAAGGAAGCCTATGTTGATATGCAGATGGCGGAAGAAATGTCTAACGAGGAGGAAGAATGGTGGTGTGGGGATGGATGGAAATCTAGAATTAAGGTTGAGTTCACTCCAAAGGGTCCAAATATTGTAGTATCGCCAGAGTTCCGTCAAAAGCCAATGAAGAAATGGAGTACTTCCCTGATTTTTAGGCTCCTAGGACTTATGGTTTTTTAGGAACAACTTGATCAAAAGTTACAGCAACTATGGGGTCAGAGTGGCGAGGTAACTATGATAGAAATTGGTTCTAGATATTTCTTGGTTCGTCTAACCAGCAAGGAGGATTATAAGTTTACTTTGACTAGTGGCCCATGGTTATAAATGGAACATTACCTAGCTATACAACCGTAGAAACCCAAGTTTGATCTTGATGCCGGGGAGGTACCAAAGATTGCTGTATGGGTATGTATTCCAAAATTTCCAGTAGACTTTTACGATAAGGGGATTTTATATGTTGTAGGTAGTCAGATTGGAAGGGTGCTCAAGGTGGATAATAATATATTGAAACAAACCAAAGGTCATTTCACTCTCCTATGTGTTGAGATAGTTCTAAATTCCCCATTGCTCCCATCATTGATGATTAATGGCAAGGAAAAAAAATAGTGTATGAGGGCCTACACCTAATATGTTTCTCATGTGAGAGGTATGGGCATAGTTTCGAACACTGTTCACATAGGAAAGAATTTGGACCTTCAAGCGTACGCAGTTTAAAGAATGAGTGTGAACGGTGAATAGCGGAACTAACGCCGACTAACCACAACCTAGTAGACACGACTTATGGTGAATGGATGGTGGCACCCAAGCGGCGCGAGGTGCAGCGTGGCACTGGAGTAGAGTTGAATGTTGGACGGGAAGGGGTACATGATTTGCATGGCCACAATAATGTTAGAGGATCAAGATTCACGGCATTGACAAATGAGAATATGGAAAAGAAGAGGAATGAAATCCCTTTAATAGTGCCTAATAACTCGGCACATAATACTACAAATCAAGAATCTTCAACAGTCAGAATTATTAAATCACGTGGGCCATTGTCGAGTAAGACGAAGCTTGCGGAAATTAAATCTATGACTAAAGAAAATATGGTGAGTTGTAAGTCGGATGTGGTGAACCCAATGGAACATTATCAACAAGTGAAGAATAAAATGATAGACTAAGGGAATTCTAGTTTGACCTCAAAAAGTGGTCAAGTGCAGAATGCTAGGGGCTTGGCGCAAGGTATTAATGAAGGAGGGAAGTGTGTCGTGGGATCCTCCAAATCCGCAGGTGTGAAAATTCAAATCCCAAAATCTACTAGAAATAGTGCTTCGGACCCTATTGATCCAGAAGCTGGTGGAAAGATTAACTATTCAACAAGTATAAATCCCCTAAGTGAGGAGGTTGATGTCGTTATGAAGGAGTAAGGTGAAGGGGCATACGAGTCTATGTCCTTGTAGCATTTTCCAAATTTTTGGAAACCTTTATCTTTTTATTATTTGTTTTAATGGTTGTTATGACATGGAATGCTTGGGGTGCTCGTGGTGCCTTATCTCGTCGTTTAATCTGTGACATTGTTGAAAAATAAGGAGTACATTTCTTTGCTCTTTTGGAGCCTAGGCAGGTAGGCACAAAAGCTAAGTTATTGGCTCGGAGGATTGGATGTTCTAATATGCACATGCTTGAAGCTCGAGGCTTCAGTGGGGGTATATGGCTATTTTGGGATTCTAGCTGCAATTTTTCGATTATCTCGGCTAGTGAGCAATTTGTTCATGGAATGTTTAATGCAGGTAATGATAATGAATGGTCCCTCACAATTGTTTATGGGCATCCTAATATGTATTCGAGGCACTTGTTGTGGTCTTCATTATGAGACATTAGCCAGGTTGTTCGTAGGGGTTGGTTGGTCGTTAGGGACTTCAATGCTGTATCGTGTGATGAGGGTAGATAGAGTATGAAAATATAGGAAAGCAGTGGAGTTGACAGATTTTTTTGAGTGTGGATTACTGATGCTGGATTGATTGATATTGGCTTCAGTGGTCCTTAATTTACATGGAGAACTTCGTCTAGTCAAAGCAGGATCGATAGAGCATTGGTGGATGTCAGATGGAATGCGTAGTTTCCCAATGCATTGGTCCTTCATTTTCCCAAGTATAAATATGATCATTGTCCTATTTTGGTTAATACTAACAAGGTGACAAGTATAAATGTGCTTTGGGAAGACAAGTGGATGAAATAGAAATTAAACGAGCTTTGTTCGATATGGGTTCTCGAAAAGCTCCGGGTTTGGATGGGTTAAATCCTATTTTTTATCAAAGCCAATCGGATACGGTTGGTCTCTTGGTGACATCATTGGTTAAACGAGTATTTTTTATCCAGAATGGGTCCATCATATTAATGGTACTCAAATTGTGCTCATTCCTAAAATTGATCATCCACAATCTTTCTGTGATTTTTGGCCAATAAGCCTCTGTAATGTAGTGTATAAGATTGTTACAAAGATTATTTTGAATTAATTTAAATCTATTAATTAAACATGTTCGGTGACACGCTATCTCTCGCAAAACATATCCTCTCATACCACCATTTCCTTAAAGAATAGTTACTCATATTTATGTAACTTTCTGGAATCTTTTACACAAGCATGCCAATGGAAGGATCATGTAAGAATTAGTCGGTTTTAGTTTTGTCTTAAAGTGGGCCGTGGTGTAGTAATTACAAGGCCCAATAGACTTCTGACTTGGGGCTTATATAAAGTTCCCCTGTATGCTGTAATAATATACTCTTCATTCTATCATGTGAGAATAAGATCCTGAACATATTATTTTCCTGTTGTACGTCTTACATGGCATCAGAGAGGGATTGAATATAGAGTCTGTCACAGTGGGCCTAACCCAAACATAAGGCAAGGCAGGCAAAGAAAATGGTCCAAGAATTGTGACCCGATTCAATTAGATGTCTTTAGACTTGAAGGCAATTATCCTTAGATCTCGTAAAGGAAGAAAATATCTCTAGATAGATCGAAAAAGCGGTTGAATTTGTGGGATAGATGCTCTGATATTGGTGACAAATTTGCCATCAATCAAGGGCAGAAAACTTGACAGTGTTTGAGTTCTGAGCCTTTCTCTAATTTTTTGCAACACTCGCAATCAAGATTCACAAAAATGTTGAGTTCGTTGAGATCAAGATTCATGAAGATTTATAATTTCTTTGTGCTCTTGAATGTGATCGACGGGGTTTCTTGAGCTAATCACGCTCAACTCAAATTCAAAAATATCACACAAGAAATCTAGAACAGCGCTTGAGTATTCGGAGGTTTCTTCATCTTCTTCGACCCGATAAGTAAATCAATGAAGAAAGCTGGAGAAGGCATTCAAGATTGATAGAGAGGAAAATCAAACATAATCGACTCATTAATCACTAAACTGTGCAGTTATCATGGGAACCAGAAAAGACAATAAAGACATCAGCGTTGATGGTCTGAAATTCACCCACCCATTATATTTACATCCATTAATACACAAGGGTCAACAATCATTCCTCAAGTGCTTACTGGGAGCGAGAATTATACAATTTGGAGTCGAGCCATGAGAATAACTCTCCGAGAAAAACACAAACTCAGATTTGTAGATGGATCTTGTACAAAGGAGGCTCAAGAAGAACGTTTACAAGATCAATGGGAAAGATGTAATGCGGTAGTGCTCTCTTGGTTGTTAAATTCTGTTTCAAGAGAGCTTGCAAATAGCGTTATTTTTTTTCAAGAAGCTCGACTGGTTTGGGAGGATTTCAAGAGAGATTCGACAAGGTTACTGGGTCCCGCATCTTCTCGCTCCACCGAGAAATTAGTTTGCACCGACAAGGTAGCTCCTTTGTATCCTCTTATTAGACTAAACTAAAAGAATTGTGGGAGGCCACTTCCATTCTGCAAATGTGAGATAGTAAAGGTATACACTGAAAGAACTCAACAACAAAAGCTTTTACAGTTTCTGATGGGCTTAAATGATAACTATAGTGCAGCTAGGAGTCAAATTCTCCTAATGAGTCAATTACCTACAATTAATCAAGCCTTTACCATGATAGCTGAGGATGAGGCACAAAAATCAATCACACATGGAACTAGGGATTATCCTAGTAAGGGAGTGGCGATGGAAGCCAGAGGAAGAGGTCAAGGACGAGGAAAAGGAAGAGGTAGACCTGCACCTGATTGTTCACACTATGGCAAAAAGGGCCACAATAAGGATAATTGTTGGCACCTTATCAGTTTTCCTCCTGACTTCAGAGGTAATAGACCTCAACAGCCTCAAGAAGCTAATCTGAGTCAATCTTCTACAGACCATGCACATGAAGGAAATGGGCTCACACATACAGCAAATATGGTTTCCCTCATATTCACTCAAGAAGAGTACCAGCGCCTCCTTGAATTTCTATGCAAGGACTCAGACACAACCAATGCAGTGCATGCACTTATGGGTACAAGTTTGGCCAATTCCTCTAATTTTTCTCCTGCACATATGCACACACATTGGGTAATAGATTACAATTAATATAGCCTCGTAGCGCTACGTGGATGTCTAAACCCGTCTCAGGGAAAACAGAGACATCTTCCAGTCTTTGTTCTACCACGGCATTCCCCTCATACGATTCTCTTCGTTGCTCTTAGCATAGCTTCTGTTTTCACCTATCTAAACTGTTGGTAGGGGAGGGTGAGATTCAAAAGAATCTCAGTAGGAAAATAATACCAATATGCATACAAGATAAGTGCTTAATGCATAACATGCTTGCATTACATAACTCATATTCATATAATGACATATATGCATGCTCAATGTTTCAAACAACATACGTATGGCCATAGCATAATTACGAAAACAACCTCTAAAACCCTAAAGTGGGGATATCAAGGGTCTTTATATAATTTGACACTAAATTTGGCAATTTCAAGCCCAGAAATGGATTCCTTGGGCAAACATATGTTAGGATGGCCTTAGTCAAAATTTCGGGAAAAGTACGGTCGGACAGGGTACGGCGGGGCCAGGTCAGGTTCCCGGGGGTATTTTGATCATATTTCAATATAGACTCATATAACCCCCCCCCCCAAAAATACTATGGAAGTGTCTAAACTGTACATTTGACATTTTAGGACTGAGTAGAGAGCCCGAGGAATTAGCATGCAAATCGAGGCACGCTATTCAAGGGAGCTTGAAGAAGCAAAATCAAAGGTAAAGGTTGTTAAATTCACATGTTCTTGCCTCTAAATTCATGAGAAACTCTTTCTATTCTCTAAACCTTTCTTCTTCATAAAATCTATGATTTTGAAGACACATTTTGAGCTCAAGGAGAGAGAGAGAGAGAGAGAGGAGACGCCTAAATAGAGGATTCAAGATCTCAAATGGTAACCTCACAAACCTTAGATCTATTCTAGCATAATGTTGTTGTTGAGGTTTGAAGTTGGTTTTAGTGATTTTTGTCAAGTTTGTAAATTTGGAAAGTTCTAATCCTAAGGGATTATGCTACCCAAATTTCTTTGAATCATGGTTAGAATGTGTTTAAACAATTTAATAAGGGATTAGAAGTGGAAAAATACAAGCTTTAGAAGCTATAAGACAAAAGAGCAATTTTACCTTTTTCTTGACCAATGTTTCGGCGTGAAAGTGGGTGGAGAAAGATGAACCAAGAGCTTAAGAATATCTCTGTCATTTTCCTTTGTATTACATGATTATTTCAATTCTAAAGTTACTAACTCCTTGACTTTTGTGTACATACATTATGGTCTTGTGTTCAATTGCATTTCAACTCATCATTTTCCCCTCTTGCTTGATGTGAGATGACAAGAGGAATGATGGAGTATGGCTTCATAAAATCTCTCCTTTTATCCTACATCATTTGATCTCATCAAGGGATGTAATGGTGACACTTGTCACAATCCATACCTTTTTCACATTACGACATACTTACTCCATTAAGCTTTCTTTCGCATTAAATCCAACTAAAACACTATGCATTTAATCATGCACTCATGTTAGTCCAACCTTACTCTCAAGCAAATTCCACCCTTACACTCAAGATAAATCCTTACCATCATCAATCATGATTGCTATGTTCATGTAGTCTTATTTTAATGGAATTGGACATGTGCTCATCTTCATAAATCATAACCTACTCCACTCTTCATATGATAATGACACTTGTCATCTTTAATTCCACAATTTACATAATTGCTAACACATTTTGATTTCAATTTTCGGAATAAGGCCAATTCTAGCAGATTTTCTGCCCTAACTTTGAAAAATCATAACTAAATTTGTAGACATATTTTTGGAGTGATTTAAAAAATTATAGAACCCTTATTGAGTCTAGTTTCGAGAAAAAATATGGACTTTAGCCATTTCGAAACATATCATTCCCAAATTTCATTTCTTTGACCACTGCTCGAGAGACTTTCCAGATTATCTGGGCTAAATTCAAAAATTCATAACTCTCAATCCACTAGTCAAAATGGCTCGTAATACCTATAAAATTAAAGCCCTTGATGTCTACTTTCACCCTATAAAATTTCATAACTTTTGAACATCATTTGATCATCCAAATTCTCAAGACAATCTCACTGCCCGCAAGAAATTTCAATCGAAGCATAATCACATTCTCCAAAATTCATCATTTCACTTTCTTTAATACCCCAAAGATATAAGAAATATTAGGGAATAAATTTGGGGCTCCTGATAAACCAAGGCTTGCCAGTCCACTTATTTCAGGCTTATTTACTAGCCTTGAATCCTGAAATTCGGGGTATTACATGCGGTCCTTAATATAAGACATATTTATCTAATTTGATTAGATTAAGTGAGTTAGTTTAATTAATTAATATAACATGTATTTTCTAATACATCATAGTCATTTTCCTTATTTCATTTGTTTCGATCCCTCTCCTCATTGATTATTGTTGAGGAAGTGTCAATAAGGGTTAATAAGGAAATGATTAACAAATGTGAACTATGTGTTATATTTAAAACCAAGATCAATTTCCTAAATCACTAGTACAAAATTCCCTTTTTAGACTGCCATATTTAGACCGGTTATAGCTGATAAGGTCTAAAAAATTTGACCGGTGGCAATTTTATAATTATATAGAACTTCTAAGACTGGTTCTCAAAAAAACCAGTATTAAAAAAATTATTAAGACTGGTTATAAATAAAACCGGTCTTAAAATATCAAAATATTTTAAAAAAATTAAAAATTTTAAACTTTTAAGATCGGTTATTCATAATAACCGGTCTTAACTATCAAACATTTAAGACAGGTTTTAATAAAAACCGATCCTAAATATGAAAAATTTAAAAATTATTTTTCCCCCTTTTAATACCGGTTTTATTTATAACTAGTCTAAAATATCGACCCTAAATTTTTGACTCTCCTCTTTGTAGCGCCTAATTTTCACTCTTTGAATATGAAACATCTCTTCTTGGTGCGATTACTCTGTGAGCTCGGTCATCTTTTCTAGATCTCATTCTCATGTTTGTTGCTGTGGTGTTCTCACCCTCGCACTGAATGAGTTTGTCGCCACCACAACCTCGCTTGCTCTGATCTCCTTTGTCGCGACTTTTCACTGTAGTTTCTTTTATATCTCTAGTATGGGTCTTGCTTTGCTTGGTCACATAGACTTGTACCATGAATGTGATTTGCAGACTCAGCATTTTAGAAAAGGTTGAAGAAGAGAACATCAACCTTGTGTTGTCTCGAAGGAAGCATCTTTTTGTCTTTTTAGTTTTAGTATACTGTAAGTGATGATAAGGAGGAGGAGGTTACTGAAGTTAGTATTTTTCTTTCCCTCTTTAATTATTTATGATTTTACAACGTTGTTCTGCTTTGTGTTTCGTTTGATTAGCTATGCAAGGATTTTTTTTGTTATGGTCTATAAGTTGTTATATTTCATGTTTCTACTCTCTGGCAACCCCATTCATCTGTTACCACAATTCCCTGATACTTCAGTTCGTTCAAAAGCACTCCCTTTTGAGGCCTTATTTGTTAAGTGACAGATTGCCCCATTTGATCCTACTAAAAGAAGATACTTCAGTTCATTCAAAAGCACTCCCTTTTGAAGCCTTATTTGTTGAGTGACAGATTGCCCCATTTGATCCTACTGACAACTTGGTTGAGAAGACAGAAAACTTGTCTGGTATCTAATTTAAACCAAAAGATATTTTCATTATTGTTGCCGATGTTATCATTTAAGGTATTTAAACCAAAAGATATTTTCATTATTGTTGCCGATATTATCATTTGAGGTATCTCTAACTATGCATATGTATGGTTCATTCTCATTTTTGCAGTTTTGGATGGGGCTGAGACTCCATTTGCTAGTTTAAAAAAGAAGAAGAAGAAGCCAGTAAGTCATTCAGTATTTATATAGAATATTTTTGCACACAATCTCTGCCGAAGCCAATGGAATATATAATTATATGGGGGCAATATGATGCTTGTTTTTTGATTGAAGGTTGAAACCAGTAACTTTACTGATGAGGGTGGAGATGCTGCTGAAGATTTAGATGGTAAGCAATTGTATTATTTATTGATGTGCGATAAACTGAACTCAATGACTGTATGTGTGTTATACTGTTGATGTCAAGTGAAGTTAGCTGAGTAAGTGATGAGCATCTGATAAATTTTGAACTCATTACATTGAATAAATCTAAGATAAGTTGCTCTTATCTCAAAGATATGGATTGGTAGAAAAGTTGGGTGAATATGATAAAAATATTATTCTTTCTTTCTTTTTTTCTTTGTTTTGTTTTGTTTCTCATTGCCCTTTGTTCAGAGTCCAAAGTGAAAAGGGTGATACAAGTAGAGCAAAAAAAGGCCATATTTATTTTTTTAAAAAAAATATCACTTTTTAGATCGGTTATTAGAATAACCGGTATACTTTTAAGACCGGTTATTCTGATAACCGGTCTTAAAAGTCTTGAAGAAAAAGTTTTTAGATCGGTTTTTAAACAACCGATCTAAAAATTCTAAACTTTTTAGACTTGGTCCTCGAGCAACCAGTCTAAAAAAGTAATTTTTAATACCAGTTGCTTAACCGGTCTAAAAAGTAACAGACTTTTCAAACCAGTTATATCAAGAACTCATCCAAAACCGATCTAAAAATTCATTTTTAATCGGTCTAAAAAGTTATTTTTTTACCAGTGAATATGGCTAATATTAAAGATCAGAGGAGTATTTAGTATTGGGATTAGTTTGAACAAAAGAAAAATAGTATTTGGCTGGATTATTGTCTGCCACACGATTGGACCAGATATTAATTCAATAATCCAATCTCTTGTCTTAAATTTGAGAAATGAGTCATACTACGTTTAAGTAATTAATAGGGTTAATATAACTTTTGGTCCCTCAAGTTTGATCCAATTTTGGTTTTGGTCTCTTAAGTTTGAAATCGGTGGTTTTGGTCCCTAAAGTTTCACCCGATTTTGATTTTGGTCCCTCAAATTTAAAAAGAACTTGGTGACCCAGTTATGAAACCCGACCCGACCCGGAAAAAAATCAAATCCTTTTCAAACTTAAGGGACCAAAACCAAAATCGGGTGAAATTTCAGGGACCAAAACTATCAATTTCAAACTTGAGGGACCAAAACCAAAATCGGGTGAAACTTCAGGGACAAAAACCACCAATTTCAAACTTGAGGGACCAAAACAAAAATTGTATCAAACTTCAGGGACCAAAAGTTATATTAACCCTAATTAATATTGCATTTATATATACGTTCTATTAAATTATAGATTTATATTTACATTGAGTAAGCAGTCATCACAATGATATATAATTTCTCATAAGGAAAAGCATATGGCACATGGAGCCGTCGAGGTTGACTTTAGATAAAGATATGACTTATGAGTGGGTTGGTAACAGAAGCCAACTAGATTCAATTTTCTTTGGAATGGTGGTTGTTTGGTTTCTTTCAGGTGAATAAATCAAATCTGTAATTAATCTAATCCGCAACATGAACACCAACTTAATTAGAACAAAAAGACAGGGCAACTCGTTTCAAGCACGCTTTGCTTCCAAGAAACTGCGTTAACAATACGAGTTATCACTTGTCATCAACTGTAACATTTAGATTGGAACATGAATATTTAGAATATCCCAAGTTTTAATAGGAGATGTATTAGTCAGATGACTTTTTAAGAATTCATATTGTGATAAGCTATTAATCTATCCTTTCTCTGTCAAGAAGACATGAAGCCTGGGTTTGCCTCACACGATTCTTCTTCCTCTCGTCCTCGTTCTCGTACATCAGTTCCTTCTTTTTTGCTCTCTTTCACATGTTTCTTGTTTAGCCTCACCCGTTTCTATGGACCTTTAGCTTTTGTTTTGCCTTACTTCCTGGAGACTCCGTGTTGCACCAAATTTGTTTTTTCCCCAGTGAGAGGCAACGAACGAAAAAGCATCTTTAATGTGATTTGATAAACAGATCTTGCAGCTCATATCTGCGTCTTTCTTTTATCCATAAACTCATCCCTTCCATCGAATAAAAAGAATATTTTGTTACTGTTCCTGAATTCAACATTCAAGACTTTTCGTCTGTACTTTTGTTTTCACATGAACACATTTCCAAATGACAGGTCCCAAACTGACTTTTCGTTTTGACTCACTTTCTGAATAGACAGGAAGCTTATCAGCTCTCTCTATATCACAATGATTTCCGTTTAAAAATCATCTTCGCCATTAGTATCATCCTCTCAAGTTTCCAACAATGGATAATCATCCTATCCCTTCTTTGCTTAAATCCATAGTCACCATCACCTTCTTCTTCTCAATAGCTTTGCCACAATCCTATGCTCAACAAAATGATACATACTCTGTGTGTAGCCAACCATATAGTTGTGGATCTCTCACAAACATTTCCTACCCTTTCTGGGGACAAAACAGACAGAGTTTTTGTGGCAAAAATGGCTTCCACCTCATGTGCCAGAATCATCTAAACACTACAATTCAATTTGGCTCACAAACTTTCAACGTCCTGCAGATTAACCAAACTGGTTTTACCCTGCGACTTGCGCTACCAGAATCATCATATAATCTTTGTCCTCCTAATATATCCAACACTTCTCTGAGTGGCAGTCCCTTCAGTTTTCTCCCCAATACAGTTCAGAACATCACTGTGTTCTATGATTGTCCCCTCCAGATTTCTGGGTCCAACAGCTTCAAGTGCCAGAACAATTCCAGTAAACAAGCTTTCTATGTGAATGGAACCCAGTTGCGGCAAGCTTCAGGATTTGACAGATGTGGGTATCGTGTTCAAGTGCCAGTTTCAGTGGATATTCCCTTGGATTCGCTCAAGAATGCTCTGGATGAAGGGTTTGATGTGAAGTATGATGATCCTGAGTGTGAAACATGCAAGGCTTCTGGAGGAAAATGTGGAACAAATCAGAATAATAGCTCTACGTTTTCTTGTTATTGCCCTGATGGAACAACCAACAATTCAGCCTGTTCTGCTAGCAGCACTAGCAACAGTATGTTCTCTTTTATAAATATACATGTGTGTGAGTGTGTGTGCATATTCAATTTTCAAGATATCTAAATGTTCTGTGTTTTGGTGGCAGGTAAAAGAAACAAAGTAATGAAGATAGCGTTAGGTATAACATCTTACCACTAGGATTGTCCTGTTTATTTTCCTTTTGTTCTGTTTTTGTGCTAGAACGGTCAAAGCTCAATTTCATAGTAGCATCATGAGATTTTTTTTTGGTTTATTTTTCACAGGTTTTGTGGCTACTGGAATTGGATTGCCTCTCTTAGCAGTCACCATATGCAAAAATAAAGAAAAAATATGGCGGTTCATAAAAAGGAAAATTGGCAACAAGAAGGAGGATAGAAAAATTGAAGCCTTCCTTCAAAGTCAGGGGCCTCTGGCTCTGGAAAGATACAGCTTCTCAGATTTGAAGAAAATGACAGACTCATTCAAAGTTAAGCTTGGAGAAGGAGGCTATGGTGTTGTTTACAAAGGCAAGCTTCTTGATGGTTGTGAAGTGGCCGTAAAACTCTTGCACGAAGCGAATGAGGACAGGGAAGAATTCATCAATGAAGTTGCCAGCATAAGCAAAACCTCCCATGTTAATGTTGTCACTCTTCTTGGTTTTTGCATAGAAGGACGTAGAAGAGCTCTGGTGTATGAGTACATGTCCAACGGTTCTCTTGAAAAGTTCATTTCCAAGAAGAAGCCAGGTGATGAAAGTGTTGCATTGCTGAGCTGGGATACTTTATATCAGATTGCCAAAGGAACAGCTCGAGGACTAGACTACCTCCACAAGGGATGCAACACTCGAATCTTGCATTTCGATATAAAGCCACATAACATCCTTCTAGATGAGAAATATCACCCAAAGATATCAGATTTTGGGTTGGCTAAACTCAACACAAAAGAGGAGAGCATCATTTCGATATCAAACGCGAGGGGGACAATTGGGTACGTGGCCCCGGAAGTGTGGAACAAAAGCATTGGAGGGGTTTCACATAAATCTGATGTTTATAGCTACGGGATGATGTTGTTGGAAATGGTTGGGGGACAGGAGAACACTAACACAGGACCCAAAGGAAGCAGCGGGTCAGGAAGCGAGCTGTATTTCCCTCCATTGATGATGTACAAGAAGCTTGAAGCGGGAAGTGATGTGGGATCGAACGGGGTGACGAGTGATGAGGAGAATGAGATAGCGAAGAAGATGACAATGGTGGGACTGTGGTGTATACAGACAATTCCTGCTCAGAGACCAACCATGAGCAGAGTGATTGAAATGTTGGAAGCAAGTATGGATTCTTTGGAAATGCCAGCAAAGCCTTTTGTGTCTTCTCCTTCGACATCACCCTCTGAATCTTCCTTTATATTGACTTCATTTAATAATGTTTGATGTTTAATAATGACTTCAATTCCTGCTCAGAGACCAACTATGTTCTTTAATAATGTTTGATGTTTAATCAGCTTGTAAAACTTTTGCATGGGAATAATGCAATGTAGAAACATCTTTCACTGTAGTATCTCTTGTTTTTAATCGCACAGTTTTAACAACTAATACGATACAAATTTTGTTATAGAATTTCAAGTACATGTATGGATTTGTTTTTCTAAAGAACATAACAGCTTAGAGTGACAATATAAGCACTGTTCATAATTTTTTCATAACGTTCTTCTTAAAATCGTTGTCATTACTTTTTGATTAAGCAACCCAATCTAATGTAATGGGTTTGTGGGGCTCACCAATTGCTATTGAATCATTTATAATGAAGGAGTTACAATTAATAAAAATACCACATCAGAAGTTACAGAATGTGAAGACGTATATTTGAGGGTATGCTTGATAGCATCATGGGCTTGGATCTAAATTGATGCATACATCCGGACGCGTCCATGGGCAGGGGGCGTCTCAATTTCCCTACACATCCACTTCCCTCCACTCCTCATCCTAATCATCTTAACACTAAGATTGAGAATATGAGCGTTCTAGGTTTAATATTTTACAATAATAGTTTGAATTTAGTGATGATTAAAATAGGGAAAATCCCTCAAAAAGAACTTTAAAAATGGGAAAAAACAAAAAGGTGATCTGAAATTTCATATTCCTATATAAGTGTGAGTGCCTGAACTAGAATATTACAATTTGATGAAAATAACGTGCGTAACCTTGGTTCCGTGGCCGACATGGGTGGATTGATGCTGAACTCGAGTTTTCCATTGATAACTCTAGTTTACCAACACATTATTATATTTTCACAGCAAGTGCGCACTGTCAACTCGAGTGATAGATGTTGAACTCGAGTTTTGAATCTGTGAAAGTCTAATAGGATGTTGTGAAAATGTAACACTGTGTTGGTAAATCCTAATCTCGATTTGGGACTCATGTCAATGATAAATGAAGTAGATGTCAATGATAACCGTGAAGAAGAAGATGACGAGTTGTTGGCGGCGATGGTCAATAGCTGCGATCATTACTAAATTTTCCCAGGAAGTGATTGGGTCAAAACTCAAACAATTTGAGTGATTTTCCTAACTTATTCATTACTTCTTATGATTACTCGAGTGTTCTTAACAGTTATCTCTTCTCTGTTTATCCATGTTTTTTAGCGCATATACAGAGAATCCTACAAAACAAGTAATTAAACACCCTGATGCTTAAGTTAGTAAAGAAGCAACTCCCACTCACTCTTTGACCAACTCATGCAGAAGTCGGTGATAATGGTGAAGAAGAAGATGGCGAGTTGTTGGGGGTGATGGCATCGGAGTTGTTGGCAACCAAGAAGAAGATGATGATGATGATGAGTGTTCAAGATTTCACTCTGTTTTCTTTCTAGTTTATCTCAACTCATAGATTGATACAGTTGTGTGCTAAAAATATTTTGTATATAACAGAATCGAACTCACTGTGGACTTCATGCTCAAAACAAACTCACAGTGGAATTTAAGCTAATAAAATATTATTTGAACTTCTTTTGTAGTGTTTGAAGCTCCATGGAAACCACTGTGGGTGTAGTGAATGTGTGTGTTTTGGGGGGTATAGAAGCATTGAAGTGATATGAACATCAAGCATTTTTCCAAGAAGTTGATCTCAATGATGAGCTTTATGAAGTTGAAAGTTCTACATTAGTGTTTTTATCATTGTCTTCTTTCAGATCATGTTCCTTGAGGCATATTTGTTGTATCATTGAAGAAATATGTCTTTAGGTCTCCTTTTTCACTATATTATAGTTTTTGGCTTATCTCGTGGATGACTTAGTGTTATAGTTTGTAAATAGTAATACATCAATGGATGTTGATATTGTTTCACTTTTGGTACTTCTTATTTTTTGAGAATAGGATTTAATTCAAAGAAAAACAAAAGATTAAATGTTGTGGACTGCAGACTTGATTGATGGCCTGAACCACGGAAAATCTAGTAATGATTGCAGCTACCGACCATCGCCGCCAACAACTCGTCATCTTCTTCTTCACGGTTATCATCGACATCTGCTTCATTCATCATTGACATGAGTCCCAAATCGAGATTAGGATTTACCAACACAGTGTTACGTTTTCACAACATCCTATTAGACTTTCACAGGTTCAAAAATTTGAGTCAGCAAGTGCGCACTGTCAACTCGAGTGATAGATGTGGAACTCGAGTTTTGAACCTGTGAAAGTCTAATAGGATATTGTGAAAATATAACACTGTGTTGGTAAACTCGAGTTATCAATGGAAAACTCGAGTTCTGCATCCTATAAGCCTAATTACTCGCCGGTTACCGTCTAGTGATAATATGAACTCGAGTTATCAATGGAAAACTCGAGTTCTGCATCAATCCACCCATGTCGGCCATAGAACCAGGGTTACGCACGTCATTTTCATCGAATTGTAATATTCCAGTTCATGCACTCACACTTATATGGGAATATGAAATTTTAGATCATCTTTTTGTCTTTTCCCATTTTTAAAGTTCTTTTTTAGGGATTTTCCCATTAAAATATGAAAAAATTTCTAAAAAAGTGGTTGAATTATTTAAATTTTAAATTGGATCATTGAATTTAATAAATTCTAAATCAAGTCATATGTCTTAAAATAAGATTATAGAATTTAATAGTTTTATCTTAGTACCCTCATTTGATTTCAACTCAATAATAAATAGTCTTGTGTATCACTCATCAATCAATAATCTAATTTCTTAAAGAAATCAAGTAGCAAAATATTCATAAACTAATAATTTGTTGATCATATTACAAACTATTCCCTATTCTCATAGTCCATTTCGAGATTTATACAAAAAATCAAGGCTTAGAGGCTTAATTGAAGCATTCTTTTCTATTTTAATTTTTTTTCAATAGCAATCTATAAGATGGGGAAGGTTCAAAGTTAAGGTCAATACTAAGCAATGCAAAAATGTCAACTTTTACTAAGAAAAATTCTTTTCAATTGCATAAGGACAAGCACAAAAAAAAATCATATCCCTCCCCCACACTTAAATCAAACATTGTCCTCAATGTTGCAAAAATCAATGAAGAGGGAAAGAAACTAGTACTCCCCTGGTTTATGTCTCTGATTTTGATGTGGAGGTCTTCGTCTAGTAGCATCTATAATGTGTTAAATTTTGAGAGAGGAAAGAGTGCACGAGCAAGAATTTGCAGCCACAAGAGAAGCGATCATCTTTAAACAAATGCTAAATGTGACATTGTACAAAACAACATTGCAGAGACATTATTAAACTCTTTTATATTGGTAGCAAGGGATAAGCCAATCATCACAATATGTGAAATAATTAGAAGGATGCTAATAAAGAGGATAGTTGCAAAGAGAGTGGGCATAGAGAAATCTCAAAATATAATATGCCCTAGAATCATTGATAAGCTTCAAAGAGCAAAGAATGACTCCAAGAATTATATACGTTACATGACAGGTGATAGGAGGTTTGAGCTGCAGAGTCCATGGAAGAGGGAGGTGGTAGATCTTAAGACGATGACTTGTACATGTAAGACTTGGGATTTGACTAATATTTCTTGTGGACATGTTGTCGTTGCAATTTATCAAATCTGAGGGGTACTTGAAAACTATGTTTTTGCATATTACAATAAAGATTCACTCCTAAGAGCTTATGCCTTAGTAATAGGTGCAATGTCGTGTAAATAACATTGGCCACAATCTAAAATGGTTCCTTTGCAACCACCAGAGTATAACAGGCGACCTGGTAGGCCTAAAAAGGTAAGGAAGAAGGCTCCGAATGAACAACAAAACCCATCAAAAGTAAGTAAAAAGGGGGCTACTATGAAGTATGGTAATTATGGCAAAATGGGTCACAATGCACGTGGTTGTAAGACTCCTCCTAAACCAAACAAAAAAGTGTATAAAAAGAAGAAGGAGGAGGAGAACATTACATCAAGCCAAACAAAACAGTCACTTGTATATTCCTTAATTATAAAATTTAATTTACTCTACACATATGCTAAGTAGAATAATAACTCTTCTTTTATTATTAATGCATGATATAGTCAGCCTCCTAATTCTCAAGGCTCTAGCTCATCCATGCCACAAAGAAGAATGAAGCCCCTTGTTATGTAGAATAACCGGCCTCATATTATCAATGCAACCATTTAACTATTATTTTTACATTTGAACATTTAAACATTCAAGTTTATCTCTTGTTAGTAATTCATTTTTCTTTGTTGAATTAGAGGTTGAATTTCATTTTATCCTTATGTTTCTCGTTAATGCAAACTTTGAAATATTATTTTTCTTTTTTTCTCCATGCAACAAATACTATTTTAATTAGCAGATGGTGTATAGCAAACAAAAATTAATGAATTTATTAACATTATAAATTAAGACAATAAAATTGTAAAAATGCTATTTTAATATATGAAGAAGCCGATAGGATCATTTAGAAGTAATGAGCTCGCTTTAATAAGAATTAGATAAAAAAGTAAAGGTAGGGGCTTAATGTTAAAAAAATAAAACTTCAAGGGGGTTAAGTGTAAAGTTTAAAATGTCGAGAGGGTTATATACAACTAGACTAAAGTTCAAAGGGGTTTTATACAACTATTAACTTAATAGGATGTCACGTAAGATGTGATGAGGCGTCTTCTATTAATTTGATGTGGCAAATTCCATTAAAAATATAACAAAGTGTTAACAATAGGGGGGCCAAAATTTTTATAAAAAAAAAACCAAAGTTCAGGGGGTTATATTAAAACATCAAAATATTAAGGGAGTTATATGCAACTGCCCTAAAGTTCAGGGGGATGCTTGTATAATTTAGCCTAAAAAATATATGTTATATTAAATAATTTAACTAACTCACTTAATCCAATCAAATTAGATAAATATATCTTATATTAAGAATCGAAGTAGCAGTGCTATACTTTCTTTCTTTCTTTCTTTCTTGCCAGAATACTAAACAGTAAATACTATACTTGGTTTCCTGCATATATAGTTTGTTAAGGAAAATGTTGATGTTAGCACTGACATGGTACTCTAATTAATCTACTTTGTCACCCAAATATGCAATTTTCTCCCTGAAGTATCTCTATTGTTTGCATATATGAAGGGGGTTTCCATCAAGAGTAGTGAAAATGTTTAAAATTAGAATAGGTATTCTAGAGAAATTAACATATATTTATTTCAAATAACTAACTTTCTCAATATCCAAAAATTAGTCACCTACTCCCTCCAATTCATAACATAAAACGTTGTTAACTAATTCACATGAATTATTGATAAAATTTACTTATTTTACGTTTATTGGATACTATGCTTTTCAAATATGCGTTAATTATCTATCACATCTTTCTCTCTCCTGCAGGGGCAAAAATGAAAACAATCATTATTTATCTTGTCAACCTCTTATATTTTAAATTAAAATTTTCGTCTATAAAATTTCTTATAATATTAATATTACAAACAAGAGGGAGCACTAAATTGACTAATCAAGGCCGCCATTGACAGAGAGTCCTAAAATCAACAAATTCAGCCTTGCACAAAGTATAATATATCTAATTTGTTGTTTTTATAATATAATCAGTGTCTGGTTTACTTTTATAAAGTATGCACTATTTCAAAAAATTAATATTGAAAGTAAACACGTGTATATGAGTATATGACAACTATTTTCTTAATATAATAGAAAGATAAAGGTTTCTTAATATAGTAATAGATAGAGGAGCCGGAAGCGTGCCTCCTGGGTCAACAATAATTATTGTCATCCTCTAACCACTTGGAAGGAAGCAGATCTTCGGAGTATCTTTTCTCTCCTCATCCCTCAGAATCTTTTAATCATGACCTTCCAATCAATCTGAAAGCTGAAAATGCACCACGTAATCAACAATTCTCTCCTTCGTCTCTCTCTCCTCTTGCGAGTTCTGACTCAAATCTCTCCTTCTGCTTCTCTCTACTCTTCTGAGTTTTGACTCCCAAGCGTGGGTTAACAAACCATAAGTCTTAACGGTCAACATTCTCCTCCTCCTCTTCACAGAGCCACCATAAGCGAATACCTATTCTGAATTTGGCCATGGACTATCGTTGACTCCAAAAACAGAGCATTTTCCAATGGGTGTGGCCAAATTCATTCAAGTTAAAAAAACTTGCACTTGGGCGAACAAAAACTCCAAAAACAGAGCATACACTGCTATGGCATAAGGAACCTGTAAAGTTTACAACTTTCTTAAAAGATTCTTTCTGGGGCATATAGGCAAATATTGAAGTGTTCGTGGAAAATGTACCCATGGCGCCCACAATATGCTGTAAACAAGATCTGCATAATACCACACATAGTGAACGCTCAGTAACCTATTCTTTTTGTCTATGCTATTGATCATAAGATGTCATAACTAGCATTATTTTAGATGTAAGTTGTAAGAAAAGAGAGATCGAAGCATCCACTTAAGCAACCGACAAACAGCCCCACCAAAGCATCATTTCTTCTCCTAGAGCAAGCATATCCTCTTATTTTATATATTTAACAAGTTCACAACCTCTTCCATTTACTTTATGCTCATTCAAGGTTGATGGTTCTATTTGGCTGCACATGGCATGCTCGTTTCTTAGATTCAATCCATGCGTCGAACATTCCGGTAAGATGACTCGCAACCTTCCAGATGATAATAGTCGAAGACTAATCAGGAGGTGACGAAGAATATTGCTGCGATGGTTGTTAATGGTCTAAATGCAAGAAAATTCTGAGGGATGAGGAGAGAAAAGATAGTTAGAGAAACTGGACCTCACCCACTTGTTACCTAATATTCTTGGGAGAATTATGCTTAAGGACCAATGCAGAAGGTTAATTATGTTTAAGGATCTTTTGAAATTATTCTACAGCATCTTAATTCTTCTCAGCGAAAAAAAAATATGTCTTGATCAAAATGCACACAAAACAATTTTTTTAAAACAAAAAACACAATTCTTCCCTCCCTCCTTTATTTTCGCAGCTGGCAATGGCACCGCTGGTGACTTTTTTGGCGATGAGTTGTCGTCACCGACGACTTTTTCCATAAGGGACGGAATTTTGTACAAGTTTTTAAAAAATATTTAGAAGTTAAAGAAAAAATTATTGTAAAACTTACAAATTTAGCCATCAATTTTAGGTGTTCAACAGTATTTATCAAATGTTTAAAAAACAATTACATTTAGAAGTCAAAGAAAAGAAATTGAAAAATTACGGATAAATCCTCGTTTGACAAATTACTTGGGAATAAGACCTGAAATATGTTAAACGTTGAGGTTATTGAGTGTCCTTTATGAGTGTCAGACCCCACACATAAGAAAATTTCTCAATTTTAGCATTATTCATCTCTTTAAAAACTAAAAATTAGTAATCATGAGATTTAGTACTAAGATAACGGTAAATAGAGTTTGTAGCCAAATTAGAGTTGGTTTCCTTGGAAATGAACTTGCGAAAGGAAGTAAGATCCTCGAAATTTCGTAGTTGATATCATGTCTTGATGTTCACATGATCAATAATGTTTGTTGATGTCATAAAATAAAGAATGAGGGGAGAGCAACATAAGTGCTCGTTTGGATTAATGATGGAGAAGTAGTTTTATTTGCTATCTGACTTTTAGAAAAATCAAATAAGAAAAAAGTCAGATTGTAAATATAATTTGTGTTTGGATTGGAGGTAGCAGAAGTGACTTTTTTTTTAACCTTAAACCTATTTGGATTAATGTTTGAAAGCCTTGTTTAGATGAAAAATGATTGAAAATGGCATGAATCTTATTGAATGCTACACACACATATATTATTTGTATATATTATGATAAGTGAAGTGAAAAAATATGAATAAAATTTTATAAAATAAAAAAAACCTCAAATATTATTGAAAAAAAAGAAAAATACACTAATCCAGATATTTCCCGAGTCTTAGCTTGTGTTTGGACATACAATTGTGGGGTCAAATCGCACGATTACAAGCTGAGTTCGTACGATTGTGGGGGATGACCTTTTTTGCGTGTTTGGTTGGAGGTAAGTGCAATTCGCACTTTTGCTTGATTTGTGCGATATGCATTAAGCTGGTAGGGGGAGCATTTTGCTATTGAAAGAAGCCCATGTTTTATAAGTCATTTTTAACTAATTATTATATACCAAATAAAGTTAGTTAAATAAATAGCATGCAGTATCAAAAAATATTTTTTAGTACTTTTAACCCCTTAAAATATTTTTTCAGTTATACCTAGTATGCTATCAGACTGATTGGAATTTTACCCTTAATGTACTTTTTCAGCTCCAAAAAGTATTTTAAAATATTTTTTTTGTGCTTTTAACCCCTTAAAATATTTTTTCAGCTATACCCAGAGTGTTATCAGAGTGATTGTAATTTTACTCTTAATGTACTTTTTCAGCTCCAAAAATTACTTTAAAATATTTTTTAGTGCTTTTAACCCTTACCCAGTCTTAGGAGACTGACTACAATTTTACCTTTAATGTAATTTTTTAGTAGTAAAGAGCACCCAAAACTTATAATACTGATTTATTGATTTTCACCCACTCTAAAATATTTTTCCAATAGCATCTAATATTTTAAAGTAATATTTAAATATTCACTTGATTTTTTAAATATTTTTCCACCCACTCTCTCTTACCATTATCACAAAATTCACTTATGCTTAAGTCAATGCAAATAAGCTTTACTTTTACAAAAGTCATTTATACTACTGTTAATTCAAACATAAATCACATTATACAATCTGGTTTTTATCAAAAGTAAGATTGCAAAAAATTAAATTGAAAAAAGTCATTTTTGCAATCACTATTCCAAACACACACTTAGAGTCTGTTTGGGAACACAGTAGGGGGAAGAAAAGCTCAATTTGGTGCCAAAAGCGCAGTTGGGGCATCTTCTCTCCATTTGGGAAAACGTGGCTGGCGGCGCTAGACTTTTAAAAAAAAAAAAAAGCAGCTTCTTATAGAAGCTGAAACTAGGTGCTTCTGGGGGTTGAGAAGTTGCTTCTTGGTGTGGTTGTGGGAGCTAACGAGAGAGAGAGAGAGAGAGAGAGAGAGAGAGAGAGAGAGAGAGAGAGAGAGAGAGAGAGAGAGAGAGAGAGAGAGAGAGAGAGAGAGAGAGAGAGAGAGAGAGAGAGAGAGAGAGAGAGAGAAGCTGAAACTTCTCTCCGTTTGGGAAAACGCTGCTGGCGGCGCTGGACTTTTTTAAAAAAAAAGCAACTTCTTATAGAAGCTGAAACTAGGTGCTTATGGGGGTTGAGAAGCTGCTTCTTGGTGTGGTTGTGGGGGGGGAGAGAGAAGCTGAAACTTCTCTCAGTTTGGGAAAACGCGGCTGGCGGCGCTGGACTTTTAAAAAAAAAAGCAGCTTCTTATAGAAGCTAAAACTAGGTGCTTCTAGGGGTTGAGAAGCTGCTTCTTGGTGTGGTTGTAGGAGCTAACGAGAGAGAGAGAGAGAGAGAGAGAGAGAGAGAGTATGGCGAGATCATGAAGAAGGAGAGCAGGTAGCCACAAATTGAAGGATTAACTGTAATATTTAATATGAAAAAAAGAGAGAGAATGAGAAAGAGTTTGAAAGAGCAAAGAGAAGGTTGGCAAAAACAAAATAAAAAACAGCAAAGAGAAGGGCATGGTTTTTCATCATGTATAAAAAAAAAGGATAACTGTAATATTTAATATATTTTTATTTTTTTAAATAATAATTGAATTTTTAAATTTTATCAAATTTTATTTATATTTTTTCAATTCAATTATCGCAATATATATAAATATTATATCCATATATATAGTATTCAATAAAATTCATGTCCTTTTCAGTTATTTTCCATCTAAACGGGTTTTTCAAACACTAATTCAAATAGGTTCAAGGTTTAAAAAAAGGTCACTTCTGTCACCGCCAATCTAAACACAAATACATATACAATCTAACTTTTTTTCTATTTAACTTTTTTAAAAACCTATCTATAAAAAAATCTTCTTCTCCACCACTAATCCAAACATACACTTAAAATTCCGAGCAAGCAATAATATTTATACTAATCTTTTAAGGAGAACCACACTCTTCTTTTTAGCTCCTAAAGAGAGTGGGTCCTCGTGTTTTGGCATAAACTAGGCAAAATCATGTGAGCCTACCTACCTGCTATGTTTCTGAATATTCTTTAGCAACTACTTTTATGCTTTACCCATCTCTTTTGTGCATATAAATGTACTATCGTGCCGTACTTTTTATATAAAAGCCCAATATCACTAACATCTACCCAAACAGGGTAAATGACACTCACCGTACTTTTTTCTGCCTAACATTACTTTTTGCAAGGTTTATGAACCCGGACCGGGTACTGAATCGGCCGGAATACTGAGTTAAAGGTCAGTGGGTTAAATTGGAGTTAAATAGGAGTCAGACCGGGGTCAATTAAAAATATATATATATATATAATTTAAATATTCATCCATACCATTTAAAAAATTATATAAGAGTTTTTTTCTAACCAATAATCCAATATAACCTTCTAAACCTAATATCCACAAAAATATTGTTAAGTACATAATAATTTTTCTACAACTAATGCCAAAAATATTCCATAATCCTTTTAAAACTCATTGAAAATTAAAACATTTTAGGAAAATAATTTTTCTGAAAAAAAAGTCAGAAAAATGTCATTTGGATCATAAAAAAACAAAGTTTTTTTTTTTAAAAAAAAGAGTCAACCCGTGAACCGGCCGGGTTGCACCAGTTCACCCCCGGGTTGACTGGGTCAACCTCGGGTCAGACCGGGTCGGAACAGTACTAATCTGCTAGCTGAACCGGACCGGCCAGTTCGCCGGTTCGCCGGTTTCTGGTCCGAACCGGCCGGTCCGGTCCGGTTTCATGAACAATGACTTTTTGGCCTCCTTAATGTTTTGTCAAACACACCTTAAGGGTGTGTTTGATTTGAGGGGAGGGGAGAGGAGAAGGGAATGAGAGGGTGGTTAAATTATTTTTTTGGGTTGAAGATATTCAAGTTTTGGGTGGGAATCTGAAATTTAAAAAAAATAAGAGAATAAATTTTGGGTAGGAAACCAAAATTTAAAAAAATGATAAGGTAATTTTTTAGTTTCTTTTATCTAAAATTATAATTTCTCCACCCTCTCCCTCGCCCAAACGAAACACAGCCTAAATCAGATCAGGGCTCCAAACTCCGCGAGTCAAATCACAAAAGCTCACGTGAGGTAAAAATTAATAAAGCTTAAATCAGAATGGCACAACAAATATACCACCACCCAAAGAAAAAGAATGAGAGATGGCAGAAAACTCAACGGCTGAGATAAGAGGAATAAGTAGGGAATGTACCTCCTATTTATATGGCCAGAGTCACATTATACCATAAAGTTGTAATATTTCATACACTTGCAAAAACACATTGAATTTCCAGCTGAATTTATCACCGAATTCAAAGTTTCTGACAAAATTTATCACAAAATTTTATAAAAAATTTAATGTTTTTTATAGTGATACTTGAAATGTTCAAGTGAACCATTTGGCATGAGTTCATTTACAAATGCCTTTCTGCCAAAACTGGTTTAGGGAAAGCGCTAACTTCATCCTGGCTGTTGACGAAGTTACTCCTTCCTCAACATAAAAAGTCAAAACCCAGAGCGAGTGGCAATATTATTTACATGTAAAGTCCTAACTAAAGGTCACAGCCTCATTGATAAGTTCTTTACCATTCCCTTTGGTTGCAGTATCCAATACCTTTCTTCGTATAAAATACCATAACCTCCTTCTCCCAAAAGAGTTGGTCATTTTCTTTATTTTCGAACTTGTGCATCTTTTTTTAGTGCCTTTATTTCTGATGACGGACTCCATGGTTTCATCATTGTTTGTCATCTTCCAGTTAAAAAATCAATTATATATAATCTTCATCTCCAACAGAAGATAATGATGCACATACTTCAGCAGAGCTGCGATTCCTCCTACTATTAAGATGAATGATATATATATATATATATATATCAGAAGAATCAATTATATATGCCACGAGGCCCCTCGGGGAGATAAATTGGAAAGGACATATTCTAATGAAGGATTGTCGTATTTAAATATCTGTTTAACAGCTATAACAAGCTTCGTTGTCAAATGAGAAATTAATATATATATATATATATATACATATATATATGCAGCTTTGAATGTCATGTCATATAATTAAAAGCATCTTCTTCTTTTATATATATATATATATATATAAAAGGCCATACAATGGAAATTACATTAGTCTAGGAATACAAAAGACCCTCTATGGGCGAGATCCTCCCTCAAAAACCTCAAACAACCTGGATGGGGAACTGAAAGGATCACTAGGCCCCCCAACAAATGGTGAGCCTCTTTAGCTAGAAAGTTAGCACACTAGATTGATTCTCGTGGTGCATAGCAAAGCTCAATATGCCAATCTGAAAATATGAGATCTCTGACCGCATTAATTTCATTTCTTAGATGATGATTATGTCCACCATCTCGCATTACCAGGTTTAGTACCTCCATAGAATTTGTATAAGCCTTCACATACTGGAAATGATATTGTTTGCATATCTGAAGCCCAGTCACAAGTCCAAATAACTCTATTGGGGATTGTACTTCGATCGTTCGTTGAAATCCAAGAACCCATGTGCCCTTGTCGTCTCGAACTACACCGCCACACCTGCTCCATAGGCGTTAACCGAACCATCCGAATCAAGTCTGACATAGCCCTCCGTTGGTATCTCCCATAAGCTATCCTCCTCTTGTCCAAAGTGTAGGAACTGATGCTTGAAATTTCCAAACAGACTAGTCTCCAACAGATGAAACATGCTTCCATGAGCAATCTCCTTAGGTTGTGCGCGAACTCCCTCCATCACCCCTTTGCATGTATTCTTCCACAGTAGCCAACATGTGAGACTGAAAACTTTTTGCCAGGGCCATCTGCGAAACCTATCAAATCCCATGTTACTGGACATATTCTCCGTGAGCCAAACCTGCAAGTTAGAACAAAAAAATCTGGTGCGATAAATTGGTTTAACAAACGATAACCACACTGATCTAGCAACCTCACAATCTCTAAGAATATGCAGTACGGTTTCCGCTCTTTGACACTCAAAGGAACACTCCTCACTAAGATATAAACCTCTCTGAGCCTTGAATAGATTAGTAGAAAGTCTCTCATGGATAGCTTGCCAAAGAAAAAATTTTACTTTTTCTGGCACTGGTAACTTCCATACTTTCTTCCAAAGAACCGGCGAATTTTGAAACCTCTGTGTAGATAGAAACTTATATGCAGCCCAAACACTTAAATGATTATCAGAAGCATTTCTCCAAGAGAATGAATCAGCTTCACTTCCCTGTGGTGGATGCACCTTATCAATGATGTTGATCACCCTGTGAGGCAGAAACTCTCTCCACTTAGCTATATCCCATCTCCCGTTACCCAACACAAAATCCCTAACCTTAGCATAGGGATCCACATTATGAATGTTATGGTCAACATAATAAATGAGAGGCTCATTAAATGGAGACCATAAATCCCACCAGACATGACTACTCTTGCCATCATTCAAGGACCTACCAACTCCTTTATAGAACTGATCCCATACCTTGTTGATACTTCGCCAGACAACATATGGGTTCTGTTTCTTAAAAACCATGGGGTATAATCCATCGCCACAACCATATTTTCCTTTAAGGCATTTCACCCATAAGGCTTCAGGCTTAATTAGTAGACCTCAACAAAGTTTCATTATGTAGGCTATATTTTGGTTTTGAAGATCTTTAATTCCTAAGCCACCAACTTCTTTATACTGCTTGATTTGGTCCCATGCAATAAGGTGCATCTTCCTGCCTTCTTGGCCTTGATTCCAAAGGAAAGACCTACTAATCTTTTCAAGATCCTTTAATATTCCTTTAGGCAACAGAGTGGTTTGTATCTGGTAACTAGGAAGAGCATCCATCACAGATTTAATCAAAACCGTTCTTCCAGCTATGGTAAGAAATCTACCTTTCTAATTTGCTAACCTCTTCCGAGCCTTCTGAATGATGGGAAAGAAATGAAGATTAGTGGCTCTCTTATGCAGAAACGGAACCCCTATATACTTCCTTAGGTCCCCCGTCAAACCTATTCCCAATTTATGAGCAAAATCCAAAGCCCTATTAATATGGACATTTTGGGAACAAAAAACTTTGGATTTGGTAAGATTAATCCTATGCCTAGAGACCTCACAAAAGGCTCTCATAATTCCTTTCATGATCTCTATCTGATCAGCTGACGCTTCCCCAAACAAGAGAAGTTCATTGGCAAAGAAGATATGAGAAATTGTAGGGAAGAGACTATTAAATTTAAGACCCTTCCAGTTGCCATTGAGAACTTCACGGTTAATCATTTGACCAAACCGTTCCATACATAAGACAAATAGGTAAGGGCTAAGCGGGTCCCCTTGTCGAAGGCCTCTAGAAAGACAGAATGGGGATGACTCAATACCATTCCACAAGACTTTCATGGACACCAGAGAGGTACAAGCCATAATAAGTTTTACCATCCTATCAGATAACCCTAAACTAGTAAGGGTGGTTCTTAGAAAGTCCCAGTCAAGCCGATCATAGGCTTTTTCCATGTCTACTTTAATAGCCATATAGCCCTTTTTTCTATTCTTATTCCGCATAGTGTGGATGGCCTCCTGTGCAATGATGATATTATCACAGCTTTGTCTGCCTGCTATAAAATTGCACAGCTGAGGTTGAATTAGATAAGACATAGCCCCCTTTAGTCTGTTAGCAAGTATCTTCGTTATAATCTTGAAGATTACATTGCACAAAGATATGGGTCGAAAATCTTGCACAGTTTGTGGAATGTACACCTTAGGGATCAGCACGATGTTAGTGTGATTAATGGCCTTAACTTGCTCAGGATCTTGCCATATTCTACGAACCATATCACACACCTTACCCCCAATCTAGTCCTATTGAGTTTGAAAAAAATGAGCTTGAAGGCCATCAAGTCCCAGTGCTTTAAATGCACCCATCATGAATGCTGCATTTTTTATCTCAATATCATAAACTTCTCTATGGATTAGGTCAAAGTCTCGACTCTGTAGTGGTGGGAACTCGACTATCCAGTTCGATGAATCCATAACTTGTTCATCCTTAGTGTATAACTCTTTAAAGAAGTGGCTAGCCATATGCCTCAATTGCTCTTGATCCTTGAACCAAATTCCATTCTCATCTTGTAAGGCATCCACATGTTTTTTTTCTCTTAAGCAGAGCAGATAAGTGAAAAAATCTAGTGTTCTTATCTCCCTACTCCAACCACTTGCATCTAGACTTTTGAAACCATATTAACTCTTCTTGAGCACATAATTTACTATAATCCTGCCAAAGCCTCTGTTCAAGCTTATATAAACCATTATCAAGATTATTCTTCCTAACTTTATCAATTCCCTATAATCTTCTCAAAATTTGATATTTTCTCTAGGGGATACTTTTGAGAACCGTTTGGTTCCACTCAGTAGCTTCTTTTGCAATTCTCAATACTCCACTACACCAATCGAAAGTATCCTACTCTTTATGACCCGCATTCTTAAAAGTAGCCTCCAAAGCCCATGCTGGGTGATATTTAAAATGAGATCTTGTTTGTTGGTTAGACAGTCCTATGCCTTCTGCAACAACAAGAACTCTGTGATCAGACTTATAGCGAAGCTGGTGAAAGACCTTACTTCTTGAGAATTTAAGTTCCCAAGCTAAATTCCCAAATGCCCAGTCAAGTCTCTCTTTCATACCCTGTTTTTCCTATGTGAAACGCTCTCCCACAATAGGAACTTCTAGAAGGTTGGAGTCTCTAATGCAATCAGAAAATTGTTTCATTATTCTAAGAGATGGTTGAGACCCACCTATTTTATCTAAAGGGTTCAGGAACGAGTTAAAATCACCAAGAACTAGCCACACCTCATGCATGGAGGATGTAATGTTCTTTAATCCCCTCCACAGACTCTCTTCTAGTTGCAACAGGTTCACCATAGACAAATATGGTAAATAAAGAATCTTGAGATCTCTTATCCTTCAATTTGCAGTGAATAAATTGGGTATTAGAAAATAAATAATCAACCTGAGTATTACTTTCTTCCTAAAATACCCAAATCCCACTTGCAAAACCCGAAGCCTATAATCTAATCCAATTACTAAAACCCAGTTTATGAGAGACTGTATCTGCACGAGAACCACTAATTCTAGTTTCTAGAAGGCATAAGACGTCAACCTTGTAATTACGCACAATTTCTTTAATTATGTTAGGGAAAGATCGGCCCCCAACACCTCTACAGTTCCATGAAGCAACAATCATGATGACACTAAGAATTAAAAGGAGAGGAAACTTACTGATCTAGATGCTCAATGACATCCCTGTGATGCGCCTCTTTCAACTCCTCCATTTCATGCTCCTCAAGATCAGCATTCATAAAATCATCCCCAACATCATCCTCAAATTGTGAAGAATCTTGCAGGGGATGAGTATGCGATGATGAAGCCTGCATACTTTGTTCACATTTCTACTTCATGTAGGCATCAAGCTCCTTCTCTGAATTATTCTCAAGTCCTTCAAGAAGAAACATTCCATTTATTTGTTGTGGTCCATCCTCCTTTCTGGTTTGCATTTGGCTTAAAATCAATTGAGATGTATTTCTTCCCACTAGTACATGCTCCCTACGACCCAATATTTTAGTCTTGGGCCCATGTATTTTTGGCCCAGCAGCTTCCTTGTTCACCGCCTGAATTTCGGTGGGCCCTTTCCTATTATGAGATTTTCTCTCAATCCAAATCCCACTCGGTTTTTCAATTTCCTTCCCATGTTCATTCTTCATCACACCTTCTCTTTTAATAATTGCAGTTTGTCCTCTCTTGTCAAATCAAATCTACTTGTTTCCAATTTTCCCGAGACACCCGCCCCTTCCAAGTCTCTGATCGCCTGTTCATCTCTTGTCCGTGCTGAATCATGACGCTATACCATGATAATCTTGCCTTCCCCTAGAGACCCCTCTTCGTCATCCAACCCAACTAGAGCTTCAAATCGCGAACTAGCGCCACTTCCCTTCTTTGTATTTTTTGTGGCCTGAGACCCTCTGCTCTGCTCCAGTTTACCCACTTGTGGGACATATCTTCTTGAAGGTCGAGCTCTATTAGATCAGCCGACTATCATCTATGGCCCAAATTCCTCATCGATGATCTGGGTTGGCTTCATCGACGATGCAGTTGAAACTTGAGGATTTGGATGTTCTTGCGTTCTTCCCCTTGCATTATTTGTGTTAGTATAAGTCCATTGGCAATTCTCCTTCTGATGGCCATATCTGCCACATGCAAAATAGATGAGGTTAAGCCCCTTATACTCAACCTGAAATGTCAAATATGCTGTAATCAACCTGGGTACCAATTTCTTCCTTAGATCGACTTCAACACAGATTCTAGCGTACTTACCCCTTTCCACTTTGGCTGTGGTTGAAATTGAATCTAAAGGTGTAAACATGTCAACCTTCATCGTCTTCCCTATTCTATTTCCCAATCTAATAATGAATGTTTTATTATAACACTGCATTGGAATATTAGGAATCCTAACCCAAATTGCTACCCTACCTAAAGGATTGTTGAACAGATCAAAGTTTGGGGACCATTGCTGGACGAGGATAGTGTGATACTGAATCACCCACGAGCCATCATATAAGACTGTGTGATAGAGGTGAGCCTACCATTCTTTGCCATAAATCTAAGCAGAAAATAATTATTAGGCAAATCTATTAAGTCAAAATCTGGGGTCTTCCACAATCGGGATAAATGGGATTTGAGAGTATAAACATTATACTTCTGATCCAACACCGTAATAATCCTAGCAGTATTCCATGGTTTACACCATTCGCTATATTCTTCAGCTAAAATAGGAACAACAGGGTGATGTTGCATAAGAATTTTAATCTCATCTGTGAGCTCTGGTAGACCCCATTTCTATTAATGACATATGATAAAAGAGCTTTATCCTCCACACTATCGCCCCCATTATCTATACCATTAAATCCCATTAGTGAAGCTTTATAAGAGATTTGTTTCTTCCCACTATTATCTGGTATATTTGCATCAAAGATATCATGATCCATACATTCATAAGCATCTGAGTCATTCCCTGGTATTTCTTCATCAACCATTTATGTGTCCTCTGCCACTGAAGAAAGAACTTCATTCTTTTTTTCTTTTGCTACCACATACAAGAAGATCAGAAGGCTGGTCCGGCGGAAGCTTACGTTGATGTTGATCACCCATACCAGAATGTATCTGTGCATACTTTTCAAGAGAGAGAAAACCAACCCTACTCCGCAGGCTGCACCTAACTAATTTATACTCTAATAACTATTTCCTTGTTTCATTTTAATGATAATCAAAGAATAGTTATTAAAAGCATCTTTTGATCCTTCGTGTGGTATGCTTGTGTAAAAGATTCCAGAAAATTACATAAATAGGAATAACTATTCTTTGATTATCATATATATGAAACAAGGAAATGGTTATTAGAGTGTAAATTAGTTAGAGTAGCTATAATAGTTAGCAAAGTTGTTAGATTAGAAATGAGTTGTACAGCTGTCATTAATTAAGTCTAGACTTGTGTACTAAAGATTATTTTTAATGCAATACATTCACATATTTTCATTTTTCTTCTTGTTTATATCTTTTATGGTATTAAAGAAAGAAAGTAATTGGTTTCTTGTTTTCTTTTCAAATTTTTTTTTTCACTTTCTTCCCTGATATTTTCATCAGTTTCCCTTTTCTCTTCTTTTGTATTGGGATATTCATCCTTTTCCCAAATTTCCTTCTTCACTTTTTGACTTTGGATACTCTGTCACTTTCCCAATTTCAATCTTCTCTCTCTTCAACTTTTCCATGGCTACACGATCCTCATCTGCTTCTATCGCAGGTCATTCATTCGGTGTTCTTTCTTCCTCCCAGCTAAACTCTCTACAAACTATTGCAAATCTGTATTACCTGCATCCGTATGAAAACCCTTCACTGGTCCTTGTTTCCCATCCTTACAGGATCAAATTACCATTCGTGGGCTCAAGCCATAAAAATGGCACTTCTATCGAAGAACAAATTGAGCTTTGTCAATCGATTGATTCAAGTGCCAAATGCGATAGATCCTTTATACTCTACTTGGCAACATTGAAATATGATGGTGTTGTCCTGGCTGACCCATTCGACTTCGTCGTTCCTTGCGCAAAGTATTCTATGGATTGATCGTGCGTGTGACATTTAGGACGATCTTCGTGCATGATTCTCTCAGAATGATGTTTTTCAGCTTGCAGATCTACAAGAAGAGATAAAGAGCTTGAAACTGGGAGAGCTCACTGTAAGCGATTATTTCACAAAACTCAAAATACTTTAGGATGAATTCTTGACATTAAGGCTGATTGTCTACTGTTCTTGTGATCCAAAATGTTCTTGTGGTGTTATTGAAACTTATAAGAAGCAAGTGGATCAAGATTATGTCATTCGGTTTTTAAAGGGGTTGAGTGAAAGAAGCAAGTGGATCAAGATTATGTCATTCGGTTTTTAAAGGGGTTGAGTGATCGTTTCTCATCAGTTAAATCCCAAATTATTAATTGAACCTTTACCGAATACAGCTTGAAGAAAATCTATATATTATTTTTCATGAAAATAATTGTACAAGTAACATATATATATACACTTTGAGTACAATGCCACGTCATCTAAATAAGCTAATTCTAGAAACTAAAAACAAATTTTTGTTACAATGGAATTTACAACAAATGTAACTAAAAATATTAAGTAGTTGACTCTGTTACCCCTATAAGCTGGCACATAGATGTTAATCATGCAAAGGCGAGTAAGAAGATCATGAAATGGCTGAGGATAAAGAGACTTGTGAAGATATTTGCAAGTTGATTGTTGCCTATGAACAGGAATGAATTTGAGAATGCCAGCTTGAACTTTCTCTCTCGCAAAATGACAATCCAACTCAAGATGTTTTGTTCTCTTATGAAAAGTGGGGTTGTTAGCTATGTGGATAGCTAATAAATTGTCACAGTATAGAATGGTTGGGAAATCATAAGAGATGTAAAAATATGAGAGTAAGTACAAAAGACATTGAATTTCACATGCTATACAGCGCATGGCATGATATTCAGCTTTACTAAAAGAAAGAGAGACAGTGGTTTATTTCTTGGTGCTCCAAGAAACCAAAGAGGTGCTAAGAAATATACAATAACCAGAAAGAGACCTCCTTGAATCAGGGTAACCAGCCCAATCTGAATCACTGAATGCCTTGAGTGTTAAAGGAGAAGAGGAGGAGAAAAATAAAACTTTACCAGGATTGGTCTTGAGATATCGAAGCACACGTAGGGCTGCAATATAATGTACAACGATGGGAGAGTAAATGAATTGACATAGCTGCTGAACCACATATGAAATATCTGGCCTTGTAGCGGTGAGATAGAGTAGTCTACCAACAAGCTAGTGATAAGGAGCAACATCAGGTAAAGGAGTGTCGTGATCCTAAGAGAAATGTGTCTTGCGGGCTATGGGCTATAGGTGTAGAAAGAGGTTTACAACCCAAATAACCTGTATCAGCAAGAATTTCAAGGGAAAATTTCCTCCGATTTAAAGAAATACTAGCACTGGAAAGTGCAACCTCAAGGCCAAGAAAATATTTGAGAGTCCCCAAGTCCTTGATCTTAAAAGCATTAGCTAAGAGATATGATTAATTTCAGGGGCATCATTCCCAGCAAGAATAATTTCATCAACATAAACTAATAAAGTAGTAAAGGAGTCATCCACACAGCAAATGAAAAGAGAATAATCATATTTAGATTGCAGATATCCAAAGGATGTAAGGGTAGAAGAAAGCTTGGAGAACCATTGACGAGAGGCCTATTTGAGACCATAAAGAGACTTTTGCAATTTACAAACAAGATTCGGATTAGAAGAATCAAACCCAGGAGGAAGACGTATGTAAACATCCTCATGTAAATCACCATGGAGAAAAACATTGTTAACATCTAATTGTTGTAAATGCCAATTAGAAGCAGCAGTTATAGTAAGTAATAAATGAACCGTTGTCATTTTTGCAACCGGGGAAAAAGTGTCAAAATAATCAACCCCCTCAGTTTGAGTGTAGCCCTTTACCACTAACCGGGCTTTATATCTCTCTATGCTACCATCAGCCTTAAACTTTGTTCGGAAAACCCCCTTGCAACCAATTGGATGTTTACCAGGAGGTAACTCAGTCAAGACCTGGGTGTGATTTTGTTCTAATGCTAAAATCTCATTTGCCATAGCTTGCCTCCATTCAGGGTATTTAATGGTAGTGTGGTAAGATTTAGGATTATGAGGAAAGGAAATAGACAAAGCAAAATGTTTGTAGGAAGGGGACAAATGTTCATATGAAAGAGAAGAAGATAAATGATACTTACAAGAGGTGACTGGGCAAACCGATTGGTGAAGTAAATTGCAATGGTAATTAGTCAAATGTGCTGGTTGCTTGCGTATTCTCTGAGACCTACAAGCGGGAAGACAAGATAAAGGTGCATTTGGTGGCATTATGGTAGGAGAAGGAGAAGCTACAGGTGCAGGGCTAAAAGGAAGACAAGATGAAGGTAAGTCAGGAACTAAGGTAGGATCAAAAGATGTGAAAGGCTGAAAGGGATCAAAAAAATCTAAGGGTAGAAGGGATTGAGGTGAAGGGAGAGAAGAATCGGCAGAGGAAAAGGATTTGGCTGCAAAGGGAAATTGGTTTTCATAAAATGTAACATGTCGTGAAACAAAAATTTGATTAGTATGAAGATTGAGCAAGAGATATCCTTTGGTACCAATTTTGAAACATAAGAAAACACACTTCCTAGCTCTAGAATCAAACTTAGTTCTATGAGCAACATGTGTGCAAGCAAAGCAAAGAGAGCCAAAGACCTTAAGTTGGGAAAAATCAGGATCAATAGTATGCAATTTTTGAAATGAGGAGGAATATTATAAAACAGGTGCAGGTAACCGATTAATGATATGAACAACATGTAACATGGCATAGGACCAATAAGCAATGGGCAGGCTTGATTGGTACAAAAGAGCCTAAGCAACATTGAGCATGTGTTGATGTTTCTTTCAACAATGCTATTTTGCTTTCAACACAAGAGGCTTGGTGCAAAATTCCTTTAGAGGAGTAAAAAGAAGTCATTTGAAATTTAAGTTCATTATTAGACCACATAGTTTTAACAATAGTATGAAATGATTTTCTAGAAAGAATATAAGATGCTGAAGGGCAAAACGTGCCTCAGATTATGCAAAAGAGAAATCCAAGTGTATTTAGTGTAATCATCAACAACCATAAAGAAATAACGATAACCATTAACAAAAGTAATATGAAATGGGCCCCAACTATCCACATGTAAAAGATCAAGACAAGAAGTGGTTTTAGAAACACTATTTGAAAAAGGAAGCTTTCTTTGCTGGGCAAAATGATAAGTTTCACAACTAGTACCAACATGTTTACAATTGATGAAAGGAAGTTGTTGTTTTAAGACATCAAGAACATTATTGGATAAATGGCCAAGTCTAAAATGCCACAAATCAAAAGAAGAATCAAGGGTACGTGATAGGGGATCTTTGGCAGAGACAGTATTGGCACAAGCAATCGCCTGTGAAGAAGTCTTTAATGTGTAAAGCCCATGTGCAAATTCAGCTATACCAATCATTTTTCTCATCTGTGATTCTTGTATGAAGCAATGAGTAGAAGAAAATGTGAGACAACAAGAAAGTTGTTGTGTCAGTAAAGAAACAAAGATAAGATTGAACTTGAACTCAGGTATGAAAAGAACATTAAAAAGGGAAATATGAGAATTAATCTGAACAATACCTGAGATACTAGTAATAACAGAATCATTGGTTGGCAAAGTAACTTTATAAGGAGGAAGTTTAGAGTAAGAAGTAAAGGAATCTAGATAGTGACAAACGTGAGCAGTAGCTCCACTGTAAATAATCCAACAATCAAATGTCCAAAAAGAATGAACAGGAGAGATACCTGGTTTGTCAAGGTTAGACATTAAAGGAAGAGTTGATACTTGATTAACACAAGGAGCAGAAGGTTGAACAGAGGCAGAACTAACATCAGCAGATTTCAGCAAAGACAATAGCTTGTTGTATTGATCTTGAGTGAGTGAGTTATGTAAATCAGTCATAGCAGGCTTATTAGACACAAAGTCAGGCACAGTGGTAACATTGGAGTCAAATATCATATTATTAACAGATGAACCAGAACCAAAAGAAGAATTCTGAAATTTAAAGCCATGTGGAAATCCATGTTTCTTATAACATGTCTCTATTGTATGTCTAGGCTTCCTACAATATGTATAAACCTTGCTGTTAGTATTTTGTCTAAATCGATCACCACCATGAGGCTTAGTATAGCTGGCATTAGCATTTGACTTATTAAAGCAAATAGTAGAATCAATATAATATGAGACCATACAGTTGTTAATAGAAGGAAATCCCGTTCATGTTGGATAACAAGAGAAAAAACTTTGTTAATAGAAGGTAAAGGTTCCATCAACATAATCTGAGATCGTACAGTTGCATATCTATCATAAGCCCTTTTAAAAATCAGATAACATAATCTTGATATATGTAATCCTTGGCAAAACAAGAGCAATCAGGAATGGGGCGAAAATTAACTAGTTCATCGCAAATAATTTTCATCTTGGTATAGTAATCAGAGATGGAAAGATCACCTTGATGAAATCAATAAAGCTCCACCTGAAGCTCTGCAACCCGAAAAGCATCACCGTGAGAAAATCGTTCCCACAAATCATTCCACATGTCGATTACACGGTTGAGCCAAAGCTCACTTTGAGAAATGGGAGGCAAGAATGAGCGAATAAGCCAGCTAAGCACCATTGTGTTGCATCTTTGCCAAATCAGGAAGAGAAGATCGAGTTTGTCTGGAACCGGTATTGATCCGTCAACAAATCCAAATTCATTCTTACTCATGAGAGCCACCCTCGTTGTGCGGGCCTGAGAATGATAGTTGGATCCGGTCAACACCAGAGAAACGAGTATAAGGGACGGACTTTCGTTCATATGAAGAAAGAACGGGTTCGCCGGATCTTGTGCAGATGTCACTAGAGAAAATTGCATAAACAAACCGGAAGCCATAGACAATGATTGAAATGTTGAAGAATGAAACCAAGAGAGTTCAAGCAAAAATCTCATGTTAGCAAGTTTATTGGTGAAGAACTAGAACTTCAGAAAAGGAAAGGAAAGTGAACTCAGATTTGGAATATCCAGAGAGAGAGAGAGAGAGTCAAAAAGGGCCAGGAAAGGACAAATGAAATGAAGAATGAGAGCCTATTTTGAGATCTTTGATACCATAATACAGCTTGAAGAAAATCTGTATATTATTTTCTATGAAAATAATTGTACAAGTGACACATATATATACACTTTGAATACAATGCCACGTCATCTAAATAAGTTGATTCTAGAAACTAAAAACTAATTTTTTTTTACAACAGAATTTACAACAAATGTAAATAAAAATATCAAGTAGTTGATTCTGTTAATTAATCATGTTTTTGCCTTGGTTTAACAAGAGAGAGAGATAGGATATCAAGTATCTAAGGTCACAACTTTAGTTGCTAAGTCTTCTGGTTCTCATTCGTCTTCTACAGGACATAATTGACAAAATTTTTCTGGTTCTTTTAAATGTTCATATTATGGTAAATCTAGACATACAAAAGCTACTTGTTATAAAAAACATGGTTTTCCACTGGGTTTCAAATTTAGAAATGTAACTATCAATGTTGTATCGACCTAGAATGCTTCTAGCAAGACTATTACTGAGCCTAATCAGGTTGCTCATCGGGTGGCTAATGAATCCTACAGTTTTACACCTGAGCAATATTACAAATTTTTGGCACTTGTTTTGTCTGATAAATTGTTAGCTGTCTAGCTTTACCGCAAGCATACAAGTCACAAATAATATAAAAAGATCCTTTTCACGAGGAATAAGGAAAAAAATGTGCTAGTTATGCCAATTCTATTCTTAATTAGGTTGAGGGAGAATATTTTGAAATTTAATTTGTTTAAAAAAAGATTTATTTGAGAATTCTAAAGTTAATATTTTTCTTCAAGATCAGAGGAACCTAGGATTGTCTATCCCCTATCTATTTCATGAACTAATTAATTTACCCTCAATAAACAATCAAACGAAGATATGTATTTGTCTAAGATTCAAAAGTATTTGATATCTAAGATTCAAAAGTATTTGATAATGCTCTCTCAAGTCAAGACCAAATATTTATCCTAATAAACTAATCAATCTCTTATATTAAATTATAAGGACTAACTTTAAACATCAGTCTTAATCTGACAATGCTAGGTTAGTAACTATATCTCTATGATATTAACAAACTATCTATTTAATACCTAAACTTCAAGTCTAACATGATTTTGCCTAAGTTCTATACTTAAATTATCTTTCTCAAGAGTAATTTAAATGAACAAGACAACCAAATGATTAACAGGCATTTAGAAGTATTAAAAACAAGATAAAATCAATACAAAAACTTCATTTGATGCAAAAAGAGAATAAATAAATAATTCATTCCATAAATAGGTTAAAAAAATCCTAAAATGAGAAAATTAACCAATCATATTGATCAAAATCAAATCACAAAAATAGCAACAGTGTAATTCATTACTAATTTCAGAATCACAAGGGTGGTACAGGTTCTTGAAGCTTAGACACGTTCTTCTCAGTTGGTAACGGTAGCTCCAAATCTGATCCGCGTCCTGCTCCTCTGGTCCGTCGTTCTTCTTCTCTCATTCCAAATGGCTTCGCGCACCTCTGTTTCTCGTTCACAGCACCACCGTCGAAGACGGATCTGTTTCTCGTCTCAACGTCTCTGCTGTGTCTCTGTCTGCCTGCCTTTTTTCGTTCCTTTGCTTCCTTTTAATCTTGCTTGCAGGGTCCACACTACTATCCAAAGTTGAAGGGATATATCATATCTGTTATCACAAATCTGCATCTCATATATTTGTTGTCTTTTCCTCATGGGACCCACGTTTTGTTAATGCTTTCAAGTTGCTTTTCTTTCTTCCAATATCCTTCATATTGGTTTATCACGTGGGTCCATGTTCCAATCTTTCCTAATCCAAGATACGATTTCCTTTGCAATATATCTTACAATATAGTGTGTGTTTGGTTGCCACGTTTGGTTTGCCTTAAGTCCAATTGGAGCTTTAAAAGCCCAACTGCTGGCAACGTTTTTTTTTTTATGTTTGGTTGGTTAAATGACGGATCGGACTTTTGATAAAATTGACACTGTACATCCACGTTTAATAAAAGCTAAATGCTGCAGCTTTTGATAAAAGCCCAATGATGTTACGCTTTTTTTTTTCTGTCGGCCACGTGCAGACGCGTCCACGCGAACTTGGAAGAGAGAAGAGTCCCATGCACTTAAAATATATATATATATATATATATTTGCCGGACCCATGCACTTAAAATATTGAATGAGTACCTTTTACTCAAAAACAAAACAAAAAAATCGAATACCTTTGAGAGCAAATATCTGTCTCCTTCTCTACTGTCAGTACTCAGTATAGACTGCATAGAGAAGTGAAAACTTCGTCTTCCCATGCTCCTCTTTAATATTGTTGTATTAATTAATTTAGAAATTAGAAATCAAATTGTACGGAACATATAATACAATTGGTTATGTAATATTTTTCTAATTAGATTGTGCATTTTTTAATTGTCTAATTTCCCAACTTAAACTATTATAAATTTTTTATAATTTTTAATTACATTTTTCTTTTATCATTATCACAAAAAGCCCAATTGACAATCGCTATTCCAAACACACCATTTTTTTCATGATTGCAAAAGCCCAATTGACAATCGCCAATCCAAACACAAATCACATTACATAATTTAGCTTTTATCAAAAGTAATATCACAACAAGCCCAATTGACAATCGCCAATCCAAACACAAATCACATTACATAATTTAGCTTTTATCAAAAGTAATATCACAACAAGCCCAATTGACAATCGCTGTTCCAAACACACCCATAATATATACTATTTATGCTGCCTTTGCCTCATGTCTTCAAATCTGGTGCATGGATTCTATCTCTAACTTTTCACCTCCTAATTCTCACAATAATATTTTCTGTAAAAATAAAATAAGATATGAGTAGATCCTTTATCAAAATTTCTTGTTATCTTATATTTGATTTAAGAGAGGAAAATATATAAAAGATAATTAAATAGGTATAAAATAGTAATAAATCTAGTGAATATATCCAAAATATATACATATTTAATTATAAAATATATATTTATCAAACTCCCTCACATTAAATCTTTTGCACTCCTAGGCAAAGAAAAATTGATCTTGAAAACAAGTTGAAGAAAGAAAAGAAACAAATTGAATTAACTAAGAAACTGAACTCAAGTAAACATACCCTAGGAACTAAGTATACAATATAGATTGTCAATCACATATAGATAAACCCATATTAAAATACGAAGTTTAACAAGATGAAATACAGGTAAAATAGTCACACAAGGGTATAAAGTGTATTACTCAACTCACTAGCATATAGGTTATTTTTTGCTCAGTTCACTTGTTCAATCACCCTACCATAGGTTTGTAATAGTTCTAATTTTCTACCACAAGTTACACGTACATTCAAAAATCAAGAGGACTTTATGGCTTGTAATGTTGGAATATAGGCTACATAGAGTGGATGATGGATACTAAGCAATATGCATGTAGATCATGTTATACAAATAATTTAATGTAATAGTGATATGCGAGCTATTCTTCAAGATTCAAGAAGGGTATTCTCTATATATATATTTTACTCTTTTTTTATCTTGACCTGTTGTAGGTTCCTTTTTTACGCTACCCTGCACATGGGTAATGCAGCACCGGTTACTCAGTTACTCCAACAAGTGCCTCAAGAGGCTTTAGGCCAACTCATAGTCCTCTTTGACTTTATCGTTTGACGCGAGTGCCAACATTGGTGATGAAGTGCCCCCGGTTACTAAATGAAGTCGAGAGAAGCCATTAGAGTTGTGTTCTCTCTCTCTCTCTCTGAATAATACCCTCCAACATAAAGCACTAATAGCGACAATTCCTCATCTTGTGATTTGATAACATGAGCAAACTGCTACAATAATTATTGTACATGCATATTAACTTACTATAGATATGACAGATGTAAAGATAAAAAATGATGGGCTCAAAGGGATAACAACGGATAAAGTATTTGTAGCTTGTGTTTAGGATTCAAGGATATAAAAATGAATGCCTCTATCCTATTAAAGAATTGCATCTGTATTAGGTAGCAGTTGAAAGAAATAAGACAAGTTCTAAAGAGTAAGTTAAGACAAGTGAAATATCACACTATAATCCAATGTTTTAGGCTCGAATTTCCTTCCAACAGGATTATACTATCTCACCCAATTTAATCAAGTTATATAATATATCATCATATAAATTGCAATATATGTAATCAACTTCCCTTTATGCAACTAGTAACTACGCTACATTTATTCAAATTCAACAATCTCAAAATCAAGACAAAGCACCTCTTTCCCCTCACACTATAATCCAATGTTTTAGGCTCGAATTTCCTTCCAACAGGATTATACTATCTCACCCAATTTAATCAAGTTATATAATATATCATCATATAAATTGCAATATATGTAATCAACTTCCCTTTATGCAACTAGTAACTACGCTACATTTATTCAAATTCAACAATCTCAAAATCAAGACAAAGCACCTCTTTCCCCTTCATTATTTTTTTTTTGAAAAAAAAATATCAATTAAATTGTGAGTCCTAATTCTCTCCTCCACACTTAAATCAAGCATTGTCCTCAATGTTGCCAAAATTAATAAAGGAGAAAGAAACTAGTACTCCCCTAATTTAGGTCTGTGATTCTGATGTGGAGTTATTCCCCTTTTGTTTCAAATTTAAAGGAGGAAAGAGCGCATGAGACGGAACTTGTAGCTGTGAGAGGAGCGATCACCTTAAAGCCTAAATAACAATGAGAAAAAAAAATAGTAAATGAAAATCAAATCATTGGGTTGCCTCCTAACAAGCGCTAAATTTGTAGTCTTCAGCCGGACTATGGTATCATCTCAAGCATAAACTATTAAAGGTAATGGAGTGATCTAATGGTCCACGTCACCACCTCAATAGTGCTTCAATCTTTGCCCATTGACTTTGAATTTCTCTCCACTTTTGCCTTCCAACTCCATTGCACCATGATCAAACACTTGAACCACAGTGAATGGTCTCGACCAACAAGATTTTAGCTTTCCTGGAAACAACCTTAACCTGGAATTATATAAGAGCACCTGTTCTCCTGGTTCAAAGGTCTTGAATATGATCTTCTTATCATGCCACTTCTTAGTCTTCTCTTTATACAATTTAGAGCTTTCATAGGCATGGAATTGAAACTCCTCTAGCTCAGTCAATTGTAAGAGTCTCTTTTTTCCCACAGCTATAGCATCAAAATTGAGCTTTTTGATAGTCCAATAAGCATTGTATTCTAATTCCACCGGAAGATGACGAGCTTTCCTAAATACCAACCGATAAGGAGCATACCAAATTGGTGTCTTGTAAGCAGTACGATAGGCTCGTAATGCATCATCAAGTTTCATGGACCAATCTTTTCTTGTGACCCCAACTGTTTTTTCAAGAATCTTCTAATTAGAAATCTCAACTTGCCTATTATTTTGAGGATGATAGGCTAAGGCTACCTTAACACCATATTTCTTCAAGAAAGTTTTAAACTAGTTGTTACAAAAGTGAGTGCCTCCATCACTTATAATGGCTCGTGACGCACCAAATCGAGAGAAAACATGCTTTTTCAAAAATGTTACCACAACCTTACCATCATGGTTGGAAAAGCAGCTGCTTCAACCCATTTTGACACATAATCTACCGCCACAAGAATAAATTAATTATTGAAGAATTTAGGGAAGGGTCCTATGAAGTCTATTCCCCAAACATCAAACAATTCTACTTCAAGCATGTTATTAAGTGGCATCTCATTCCGTTTAGAGATGTTTCCCAATCATTGGCATCGATAAGATTTTAAGGTAAATTCAAAAGAATCTTTAAACAAAGTAGGCCAGAAAAAGCCACATTGTAACACTTTTGCTGCAGTTTTATTAACTCCAAAGTGACCTCCATACTCAGAAGAATGACAGCACTTTAATATTTCCTATTACTCATTTTTCGGTACACATCTTCTTATCAATTGATTAGTACAATGGTGAAACAAGAATGGTTCCTCCCAATAATATAGCTTAAAATCATGCAAGAACTTTCTTCGTTGATGATAATTCAAGTCAGGAGGAATAATGTTACAAACCAAATAATTAACAAGGTCAGCATGCTAGGGAGCATCAAAGTAGCCATAACAAATAGCTACTCATCCGGGAAGGTCTCATGAATGGCTTTGTCAGCTTCTAATTGAGTATCAGTACTCAACCTAGATCAATGATTAGTAACTTGATTTCTGTACCTTTCCTATCCATAATATCAAGATCAAATTCCTGTAAGAGAAGTACCCATCAAATTAATCTTGCCTTTGAATCTTTCTTGCTGAACAAGTATTTAAGAGTTGCATGATCTGTGTAGAAAATGACTTTGGCTCCTACTAGATAAGAACAAAAATTTCCAAAAGCAAATACCACGGCAAGAAGCTCTTTCTTAGTAGTTGAATAGTTTTCTTGAGCATCATCAAGTGTACAACTGGCATAATAGATCGAGGGAAAGGCTTTATCTTCTTCTGGCCAAGCACTGCTCCCACAGTAAAGTCACTAGCATCACACATCACTATGAAGGGTAAGCTCCAATCTGGGGCCATCATTATAGGCACAGTCACAAGTTTCTTCTTTAGTTCCCCAAATGATTGAAGGCAGGCATCATCAAACTTGAATTCTGCATCTTTCTCAAGCAAAGCACAAAGAGGCTTGGTAATATTAGAGAAGTTTTGAATGAAGCGATGGTAGAAACTAGCATGGCCAAGAAAGCTCGATACCCCCTTAACATTCACTGGTGGAGGAAGTTGCTTAATCAGTGCAATTTTTGCTTTATCTACTTCTAAGCCATTCTTTGAGACTTTATGGCCCAGCATAATTCCTTCTTTCACCATAAAGTGGCATTTTTCCCAGTTAAGCACTAAGTTAGTTTCTTCAAAATGTCTCTACACATTGGCCAAATTAAACAAGCATTCATTATAGGAATCTCCAAAAACTGTGAAGTCATTCATGAAAACTTCCATAGTTTGCTCATCATATCAGCAAAAATGACCATCATGCATCGCTGAAAAGTAGCTAGTACATTGCATAACCCAAAAGGCATGCGTTTAAAAGTGAAGGTCCTATATGGACAAGTAAAAGTAGTATTTTCCTGATTTTTAGGGGTAATGGCAATCTGATTGTAGCTAGAATATCTATCCAGAAAATAGAAGAATTCCTTTCCAGCAAGTTTATCCAGCATCTGATCAATAAATGGAAGAGGAAAGTGATCCTTTCGAGTTACTGCATTCAACTTATGATAACCTATCAAACCCTCCAACCAGTAATAGTGTGAGTAGGAATTAGCTCGTTATGGGTGTTAGCCACTACAGTCATACTACCCTTTTTGGGGACACATTGAACAGGGCTCACCTAAGAACTATCTGAGATAGGATATACTATGCCTACATCAAGCCATTTAAGAATTTCATTTTTCATAACTTCCCTCATGATTGGGTTCAACCTCTTTTGATGCTAAATAGATGATTTATACTTGTCTTCAAGGAGGATTTTATGCATACAAGTTGAGGGACAATACCCTTGATATCAGCAATAGTTCAACCAATGGCTCTTTTATGAGTCTTTAAGACGTCAACCAGTCACTCCTCCTATCGAATAATGAGATCAGAAGCAATGATAATAGGAAGAGCATTATTTGCTCCCAAATAGACACATTGCAAGTGAGATGGCAAAGCTTTTAGCTCAAGTGAAAGTGGTTCCTCTAAAGAAGGTTTCAACTTTGGTCTGTCAATACAACCCAAATCAAGTGATTCAAACTGCATTCATCCTTGAGGATCAGGAATCGATGCACCCATGATCGCTTTACATTCCTCTATTATAACATTTTCTGAATCAATCCCAAGTATCGTAGCTTTAAGTGGGTCATCAGTCATACCTTTTTCACATTCATTTTGTACCACTGGTCAATCATGTCAATGAAAAAAAATCCTCTAAAATATTAGGAGATTTAATCAACTGATTCATATTAAAGGTGACCTGCTCATCAGCTACTTGCAGAGTTAACTCACATTTCTCTACATCAATTAATGTTCTAGTAGTTGCCAAAAATGGTCTCCCTAACAGCAAAGGTAATTATTTATCTACCTCAAAGTCCAATACAAGGAAGTCTGCTAGAAAGATAAACTTGTCAACCTTCACTAATACATCTTCAATGATTCCATGAGGTTGAGATAGACTTCTATCAGCAAATTGAAGGGTAACCGTCGTTGGTCGAGCTTCACCTAATCCCAACTAGTTGAAGACAGACAAAGGCATAAGGTTAATACTAGCTCTAAGGTCACACATTCCTTTTCCCAAGAATTTATTTCCAATATGATAAGGAAGAGAAAAGCTCCCTAGATCTTTTAACTTTGGAGGCATTTGCTTAATGATATCAATGAAGCTCTTAGTCACAGCAGCTGTCTCAAACTCACTGAATCATTGTTTCTTAGATAGAATATCCTTCATAAACTTGGCATATTAGGCATATGTTCCAAAGCTTCAGCGAATAATATGTTGATGTGGAGTTGCTTGAATATCTGAATGAACTTCTTAAACTATGAATCTTCTTGATGTTTTTTTTAGTTGCTGAGGGAATATGGTGGTGGAGGCATATATTTTAAAGGGGAAGTGCATGTCTTCTCCTTATTTTCATCTACTTTCTCAAGAGCAATAGGTTTCTCCTTGACCACCTCATCAATATCTACATGTGATTCATCATCTTGCCCAGTAGTAACCTTATTGCGTGTACTTTTTTTCTCTCTACTAGGGTTAGGAATGTCATCTAGTTGCTTTCCACTTCTCAAAGTCACTGGTTTGCAATCTTCCTCGCCATCCCTTCTAGGATTGGGAATGGTGTTACTAGATAAACTATTTCTGTTGAATGTGTTCATTTGAGATGCTATTTGGCCTACTTATATCTCAAGATTTCTGATGGATGTAGCATGAAGATTAACCTTGTTTATCATACCTTTTTGGCTCTTGAGAAGTTGCCTTAAGAGTTGGTTTGTCTCTGAATCACTTTCTCTAGATTTTTGTTGTTGCTCAAAACCTGGTGGTGCCATTGGCTTGCTAGTAGAAGCATAATGATTAGGTGGATTCTCACTTTGTCCATTCTTCCAAGAGAAATTTGGATGATCTCTCATACCTTGGTTGTAGGTATTAGAATAGGGATTGCTACGAGGATATCTTTGATTGTTGTTCAAGTAATGGACTATCTCCATAGTATGTGGGCAGTCCTCATAAGAGTATGCTTCTCTACAAGTTTCACAAGAGAGGCTCGAGGCCTGGATAGCATGAATACCCTTAGAAGATATCCACTCCATCTTCATTTCAAGTTGATCAAACCTCTTGGCCATAGCTGCAAGTTGAGTGACAATGTCTTTAGATACACTAGACACATTGGAAGTATTTGACTCTTTATAAGCCCTGTACCTAGATCGTGCTTTATCAAATTGTTGTAGAGTGCTAAAAGCAATTTCATCATACCAACGTTAATAATTCAGACACTTTCTTCTTACCAATTCCACCGTTGTAAGTATTCTCGACCACAGAAACGGTGGGACCATCTAATCCAGCCTAAAAAGCTTCCAATAACATATAAGTCTTCTGCTTATGGTTAGGACAGTTGCGCCACATTTCTTTGAATCTCTCTCATGCCTCATGAAATAGTTCACTTGGTTCTTGTGCAAAACCCAATAACTCAACTCTCTACACTGCTCGTAGACCCCTTGGAATGAATCTTGCTTTGAATAGAGAAGCTAGGGTGTCCCATGTAGAAACAGAATTGGGAGGTAGAGCTGTGAGCCAAGCTGTTGCCTTTTTATCTAATGATATGGGAAAGAGTCTCAATCTTAGTGCATCAGAAAACACTCCCTGCTGTTTGAAATTTTTGCACATTTGAATAAATTTTGTCAAATGCTCAATTAGATCTTCATTCTGATTTCCTATGAATGTACCAATCAGCTGGAGCATCTGCAGCATAATTGGCCTTACCTCAAAATTTCTAGCAGTAATAGTTGGGAATTGAATGCTAGATTGATAGGTGGTGCTCTCTTGTTCCATATATATATTCATCCAAAGTACGATCCATATCCTCATCATTAGGGTGTGTCATGATCTTTGGATTAGGTGACGTTGGTTCTTCTGATGAATCTGATTCAGACTTAGGTACCTCTTCTTCAAATGATGCTCGTCATCTAAGTTGTTAGGATGGATTACCAATGCGCCACTCAAACATTGAGAAGTACTTGTAAATCCAAACAACAACTGAGGAATATCAAACTTGTAAAAAAATCAAGAAAAGAAAGAAAATACTTAAACATGATTAATCACACAATTAAGATAACTAGTTTAATGAGCTTCTTGCCAAAGTCCCCAGCAACAACGCTAAAAACTTGTTAGCTGTCTAGCTTTACCGCTAGCATACGGGTCACAAGTAATATAAAAAGATCGTTTCCACGAGGACTAAGGAACAAGAAAATGAGCTAGTTATGCCAATTATATTCTTAATTAGGTTGAGTGAGAATATTTTTTAATTTGTTTAAGAAAAGATTTATTTGAGAATTCTAAAGTTAATATTTTTCTTCAAGATCAGAGGAACCTAGGATTATCTATCCCCTATCTATTTCATGAACTAATTAACTTACTTTCAATAAGCAATCAAACGAAGATATGTATTTATCTAAGATTCAAAAGTATTTGATAATGCTCTCTCAAGTCAAGACCAAATATTTATCCTAATAAAATAATCAATCTTTTGTATTAATTTATAAGGACTAACTTTAAACATCATTCTTAATCTGACAATGCTAGGTTAGTAACTATATCTCTATGATACAAACAAAGTATCTGTTTAATACCTAAACTTCAAGTCTAAAATGATTTTACTTAAGTTCTATACTTAAATTAAATTATCTTTCTCAAGAGTAATTTAAATGAACAAGAAAACTAAATGGTGATCAGGCATTTAGAAGCATTAAGAGCAAGATAAAATCAATACAAAAACTTCATTCGATGTAAAAAGAGAATAAATAAATAATCCAATCCATAAATAGCACTAGTGCAAAAAACGTTTTTTAGACTGGTTAAAAATCACTTTTTAATCAGTTCTAGATCCGGTCTAGATACAACCGGTCTAAAAAGTTTGACATTTTAAGACCGGTTAGACATCCGATCTAAACAAAGACTTTTTAGATCGGTTCTTTTTAGAACCGGTCTAAAAATCTAACCTTTTAGACCTCACCTTGCTTATATCAGGTCTAAAAGCTCATTTTTTTTAGACCAGTTGTTTTCATATCAGGTCTAGAAAAGACTTTGGAAGCCTCATGTTTTTGACTTTTTAGACCTTACATGTATCAAAACCGGTCTCTTTTTTTGACTTTTTAGACCTCATATACAGCAAAACTGGTCTCTTTCTTTTTTTGGTTTTTTTCCCACTATTTTTTTTTGCTTTATTTAAACATCTATATTATTTCTTCTTCTAACCCAGCATCGAGCACTTTAAAAGAAACCCAACATTTTTTAAGAGTATAATTCAATCTATAATTTCAACATTCTCATTCCTACAACTCAATATTTTTCAATAACAATTCAAATGTTTCAAAATGAAATTTAATATCAACAATCTTCCCATTCAAATATCGTCTAATGAAAATATGTCTCATTTATCTCTTCTAACCCTATATCGTTCCATGTCTCTCCCCTGCTGATCTAAAACTTCCCTTCACTGAGTTTCTTCAACCTTCCTCCGATTCTCCTCAAGCATCCTTCACCAAGCTCTTCTTTCTCTTTTTGAGCTTGCTCCTGGTAAAAGTAACAGACTTTTTAATTGGACAAATTACTTAAAATTGCAGGATTACAGTAATTTTAAAATTTCCAAATAAAAACTAAGGAAAAAGAATCATTAGTAGCCCTGAACTTCTATTATACCAAAAGAGAACAAGATATTCATGGTCATCACACCAGATCAAAGTATTAAGGATAAATTTAAGTCAATACCTCCTTCCGCCTAGCCTCAATAAGAGCAGCTTACTTTTCTTTCTCAAGTTGAAGTGCAACTCCATCAATTAGTCTCTTTTCTTTCTCATACGTCTTCCACTCTCTAAGGAGTCTCTTCTTTCTATTAACTTCAAGTTTGCTTCTTATTGCCACCTGTGAATAAATGATAACAAACTTGGATAACTAAAAACTTGAACAACAGGATGGACAAAAGAAACTTGAACAACAGAGATATCTGCTTCATTTTAGCCCCTTTTCATCCTTGCAGATAATCATAATCATTGGCAAACAAACCTTCATGATGACAGGCACTAAAAAATGCTTATGTTTTTAAGTCATACCTCTATTGAACCATGATTCAAACAAATGAGTATCAAAACAGGTGAACAAGTTGAACTATAGCAAACTGTCAAATAAGCTAAAAATGAAAAGAATTTTTCAAAGAATTCCTTTTAATGAAAATCTGGAAATTTTTCAAAGTAATTCCTTCAAGATATGAATTAAGTTCAATCATAATCAAGAGTGGCAGCAACCTCTAAGAATCATACTTATGTTTAGCAGGGTAAGGAGTTCAGCTATAAATCAAATTCAAGAGATTGGAAACAAGTATAACTTGTACAACATATTCATCACCAACACATTTGAAATCAACACACTTGTCCTTTGCTAGATAAAACTAGCAACCTTTTTTCTTTCTTTGGCTTTCAAGAAATTAATAAATTGAATGGTATTGACTTACCTTGATACCAGCCTCAACAAGGAAATTAACCAACACAGATTTCATTTTGGTCTAACCACTCTTAAAGTCAACACCACCAATCAAACTGTCACAAGGATGATGAGTGAGCATATTTAAAACTAGGAAGGATTTTCATATAACATAACATGAATGAATTCACCATATATATAAAGTTTAGAACGTGTGTAGTGGAAATTAGGATTATTGACCTTGGCAAAAATGGCTTTGAGCTGTGATGTCCAGTCTCCCAGAGTCCTAATGTGAACACTTACATAGTCGTCTCCTGGGGCTGATGTGATAGAGAAGGGATGCCTGCAAATGCCACGCACAAATTAATCCAATTTAGCCATCACCTTCAGATCAGTGGTGAAATGAATAGAAATTATATATGAACTAATAAACGAGGCACATACCATTGAAATAGGGAGACATCTGAACAATTAACTAATAAATACTGGCCACTCATACTTGAATCCTTGCGGCTTAGACATATACAAAGCCAAAACATTTCCTGGGTATATTGCAAAACCTGCATTTTTGAGAGATAAGGTTATTAATTGACATCACTAATGAATTAAGTAAAAGTAGAGGATAGAAATATATAAGAGATAAGATTCAAGAAGAATGCCGATACCTTCAAGATTTTGACAGACTTGTAGCCGGGCCTAAGAGCTTGAATAAGGCGTACACATGCATATAATACCATTGGAATGGCGAGATACATCCAAGTCTGCCACAAAAACCAAGTTCAACAACAAGAAGATCAAGGGTGTGTCAGTTACAGAGTATGGAGGGAAGACTAAGCATATATACCGTTTTCTTGTACCAGTGCTTGGAGAGGTATAGGTAGTATCCGTGAACAATGAAGAGGGCATAGACGATGACAAAGAGGTGGTGAGAGTACCAAAAGGCATTGAACCCAATAAGCTTCTTTAGAGGCTTTGGGAGGCTTAGCCTGTTGCGATGGAACCAAGGCTGAGCCAATATGAAGGCTATGGCCATAAGCACCACCATGACGATGCCAGTCCAGCCCTCCGTCCCCTCTGTCCTCAGTAAAGTCAATTAGTTGTTTTTTCAAGATTAGCACAAAAAAGTTCAAAACCCAGAAACAACAGCAGCATAACATGGATCACCATTCCAAAAATTTGATCAACAAAAGATGAAACCCTAGCCGTAGATCCAAAGTAGGAAGATCTTAGAACATAAGCAAGAAAAACTTACATGAGAGGTAGAACAAAGCCGGTAGAGCTCGATGATGCGTGTTTTCCTTGTGCTTGTGGAAAAATTAGGGGTGGCGAGGGATTTTCGTGAGACGCAGAAGCAGAGACGATGAGCGCATAGTGAGGGATTTCCATGAGAGGTAGAGGCAGAGACGGTGAGCGCATGGTGAGGCGAGGGATTTCCGTCTAGGAGAGGAAGAGAGCGAAAAGGCGGTCTTAAAGGCGATTTTGCACTAGTGTTTAGATCGGTTTAGAAGATAGCCGGTCTTAAAGATGAACTAAAGATGATTTTGTACTAGTATTTAGATCGGTTTAGAAAACAACCGGTCTTAAAAATGAATTAAAGGCGATTTTGCACTAGTGTTTAGATCGGTTTAGAAGACAACTGGTCTAAAAGATTTCATTTTTAAGACCGGTTATTAGTCAAAACCGGTCTTTAAACTTCCTGATATTTTTTTTAATTTTATTTTTAATTTATTTAGACCGGTTGTCTGAATAACCGGTCTAAAAGCTTGCAAAAAAATTTATTTTTTTAAAATTTTTATCTTTTTAGACCGGTTATTTTTATAACCGGTCTAAATTATTTATTTTAGACCGTATATCTTAAGAACCGGTATTACAAGTTCTTTATAATTACAAAACTGCCACCGCACTTTTTTTAGACCTTATCCGTTATAACCGGTCTATATGTGACAGTCTAAAAAGATAATTTTGTAGTAGTGTAGGTTCAAAAAATTCCTAAAATTAGAAAATTAACTAGTCATGTTCATCAAAATCAAATCACAAAAATGTTGGCCAAAAAAAAATCACAAAAATAACAACAGTAGTAATTCATTACTAATTTCATAATCATAAGGGTACAGGTTCTTGAAGCTTAGTCACGTTCTTCTCAGTTGGTAACGGCAGCTCCAAATCTGATCCGCGTCCTGCTCCTCTGGTCCGTCGTTCTTCTTCTCTCGTTTCGAACGGCTTCACACACCTCTGTTTCTCGTTCACAGCACCACCGTCAAAGGCTGATCTGCTTCTCGTCTCAACGTCTCTGCTGTGCTCTGTCTGCCTGCCTTTTTTCGTTCCTTTGCTTCCTTTTAATCTTGCTTGCAGGGTCCACACTACTATCCAAAGTTGAAGGGATATATCATATCTGTTATCACAAATCTGCATCTCATATATTCGTTGTCTTTTCCTCATGGGACCCACGTTTTGTTAATGCTTTCAAGTTGCTTTTCTTTCTTCCAATATCCTTCATATTGGTTTATCACGTGGGTCCATGTTCCAATCTTTCCTAATCCAAGATACGATTTCCTTTGCAATATATCTTGCAATATAATATATACTATTTATGCTGCCGTTGCCTCATGTGTTCAAATCTAGTGTATGGATTCTATCTCTAACTTTTCATCTCCTAATTCTCACAATAATATTTTCTGCAAAAATAAAATAGGATATAAGTAGATCCTCTATCAAAATCTCTTATTATCGTATATTTGATTTAAGAGAGGAAAATATATAAAATATAATTAAATAGGTATAAAATATTAATAAATCTAGTGAATATATCCAAAATATATACCTATTTAATTATAAAATATATACTTATCACAAATTACCTACGCCTCAGCCCTCAATTTCTGTTAACAATGTCGCTATTGCTGGTACATCTTTTGTTTGCTCCTTTCAATCTTTTTCTTTTTAATGGATCATTGGTTCAGGAGCTACTGACCATATGTGTTCTAATCTTTCTTTGTTTTATTCTTATAAGCCCATTACATCAATTTATGTTAATCTGCCTAATGGTACTCGAGTATTAGCTTCTTAAAGTGGCATTGTTCAGTTTTCTGATTCCTTTACCATTCAGGATGTTTTGTATGTCCTGAATTTTCATTTCAATTTGATTCTAGTTTCCAAACTCACCTTATTTCTTCCTTGTGATATTTCCTTTCAAAAATCCCAATGCCAAATCAGACTCCGGCCTTCAAAGAAGATGATTGGTTCAGTTGATGTCATTGAAGGGTTATACATCAGAAGAGTGCAGACTTAGTTCCCTCTCCTTTAGTTGGTAATATCTCCACCACCACTGCAACTTCCCCACCTTTTGCAACTTCCCCACCTTTTGATCTTTGGCATTTTTGCTTAGGACATTTGTCTAAGAATACCTTGTACACCTTACAAAAACAATATCCAAAGGTTTCTTGCAATTCTTCTTTCAATTGTTGTGATGTTTGTCACTATGCCAAGCAATGAAAGTTGCCTTTTGCTGTAAGCTCTACTACATTTAATAAACTTTTTAGCCTAATTCACATGGACATTTGGGAGCCCTATCATTTACCATCTGTGCATGGTCATAAGTATTTTTCAACAATTGTAGACAATTATTCACGATACACATGGATTTATTTGCTTAAAACAAATATGTAACATCCTGATTTTTATTTACAGAATATAATTATAATTTAAAGATAATTATGAATTTAGTAATGATTTTTAGAAATAAAATAATATATATATATATATATATATTTTAAAAAAAAGGATTGGCGCCCAAATCAGAGGAAACGGGTAGTGGCAAATAGCCACCGTACATTATAAAAATAAATAAATAAATCACACCACCTTTTGGTGGTGTGACTGAGGGAGGGGGTTATATAAACCCCTGTCTTTCCCTTCACTTTGTCATTTAGACGAAATGATATTTTTGGAGGTGAGGAGTTGTAACATTTCAGTTTTTGTAGCTTTAGAGATTAATAAGGTGCTTAAATTCTCTTCTGATCACAAAAAATTTTTTATAAAAAATATTTTAAATAATTTTCTCTTTCCTATGATAGTAATTTTCTGCTAGATAGAGAATATTTTGAGAATAAGATTTTAGGCAATTTTTGAATTTTGTCAATATATGACTGTAAAAATATAGCAAATGATTAATAGTTAATTTTAATCAGTTTACTTTGGTTATTTAATTGGTATATGAATTTATAATGAATTTTCTATATAACCAACCTATAAAGAATTTTATATTTGACTTTTTAATGGATTAAAAATAATTTATTTGGGTTATTAGAAGTATTATTGAATTCTAATCGGTTTAGTTTTGTAGATTTTGTGATATATGAAATTATAAAATTATAATTTCATATTAGAAATTATATTTTAATATGATTTTAATTACTTGGAGGTTTCAAATATTGTTTAATAATTAGACTATACTCATATAACTTAGAAAAAGAAATTTAATTATTCTAGAAGGTTGATATTGATGATTTTATGATTATAGGTATATTGAAGGTGAAACTTTAATTTATAAAATTGAGTGATTGATGTGAGAATATGATGTAGAGATTATTTAAGGATTTTAATAAGTGATTTGGGCTCATGAGGAATGATCTATGGCTAAAGATTGTTAAGAGAATTGAAATATTTAAGGATAGTGGTTGTAGAGGAAATTAGGTTTTCAGAAGTTGAATTTGCATAAATCATTTATTTTAATATTGCTTGTGGTTAATTGGTATCTACATTGATAATATAGAGTTTTCTTGTGATCGGTAATTATTCGTGTTTTGCTACTCAAGCTAAGGTTAAGCTTGGAATTAAGGTAACCGGGGTTAATTTATTTTATATGCTTTTTTTGAACTGTAAGGTGTTTTCTAAACCTTACTTTCATCTATACTACTTATATGTGTTTTGAAATATTACGTGTATGTTTGAATATGAACCTATTTCAGTGAAGCAATGTATTTTCCAACTTGTATATATGAGCATAGATTATTATTAAAATGGTTACTATTGTGATGGGTATGATGTTTGTGATGGAATGTTGTATAAGGTATGATGATTTGTAAATGTTTTCGAGAACTATATTGATATATATTGTTTTTCTATTATAGGATATGTTGGGTTATATGGAAGAGATATGGTGAAACTATGCCCATCGGTTCTCTCATTCCTGGCCTAGATTTTGAGTTGAGTGTTTTGGGCGGACACCTCTTTGTTACAGTATAATGGTGGTGGCATGAGAGGGGGCAGTATTCTTGAAGCAACTAGCTAACATTTGGCCGGGTATATTAGCATTGATAGGCTGTACCACGTCCAGAAGCTATAAGGAGGAGCAGGATGGATGATTGGGGATGATTCTAATTATTGATCATATTATGTGAAGTTTAATTATTGAGAATATTATTAATATTATGTTAGTTAAATTTGCTTCTCTGACTTACAGTTTTTTCAGTATATTTTGTAAATTGATTTTAGTTATTGAGACTTTATGTCTCACCCCGTCATTGTAAATATTTTTCAGGCGAGACCTCTAATTTGGCTAGAGGCCAAGGGAAGCAATTAGAGCTGAGGCATAGACATTGAAAATCCTGTAGGCCTCTTGTGGTATTGGTGTTGTATTATTTTCTATATTGCCATTTTAGGACATCTCATATTTTTGAAGATATCATATTTACTGTTTGGATAATTGTTTTAAAATAATTTTTTAACGTTTGATAGGCGTGAGGCCTTATTTTCGTATTCTAAGATTTTGGTGGACCCACAACCATGTCTGTGTTGGAAATTTTTTTGTATGAAATCTTAATTGTGGGATTCAATGTTGTAAGACTCGTAGGCTGTGAATTCTCCTGTTATTATGTGTGCCCTAAGTAATGAATATCTTTGTAGTGGGTTTGTGGGCGGGTTTTGTGCTCTAAACTTCAATATGTTTTAAATGAGAAATTTTTTTTCGATTATCACTGGTTAATCAGATTTTGTAAAATCATTACAGATAATTATTATTTGGAGAAAGGGTCGTTTCAAAATCTGAGGTTCGGCCTTGTATTATTGCTTTTATTTCCTTAGTTTCTACTCAATTTAATGCTTCAGTTCAGATCATAAGATCAGATAATGGTTTAGACTTTCAAATGATAGATTTTTATGCTCAAAATGGTAGCCTTCATCAAACATCTTATGTTGAAACTCTTGGACAAAATAGTAAAGTTGAACGTAAGCATCAACATATTCTAAATGTTACTAGAGCCATTTTGTTCCAAGCTCAACTTCCTAAACTTTTTTGGTCTTATGCCCTTACTCATGCTATATACATTATCAACAGATTACTTACACTACTTTTAGGAAATCAAAGTCCCTTTGAATTAGTTTTTGCTAAACCACATGATTTTGATATGTTACACGTTTTTGGGTGTCTTTGTTTTTCCTCTACTTTGACACAAATGTGGACTAAGCTTGATAAGATGGCACATAAATGTGTTTTCCTTGGTTATAAGAGTGGGACTAAAGGTTTTGTTACCTTAGATATTCATACTAGGCATATTTCAGTCTCAAGACATGTTCAATTTTATGTATCTATTTTTCCCTATTGCAATTCTGCTTTTGCTATTATTTCTGATTCCATTCCTTACCCATAAGCTACTCCTCCTCTTGATTTTTCTGATTTCCCTTCTATCACACCTATCCCTCATCTTCTCCCCTACTTCTCCTTTGCCTTTACCTCACCGTCCTCCCAATTATTTGCATGATTATCATTTTGCTCTTCAATGTACATCAGTCATACCATATTCTTTGGAGGCATGTATATATCATCCGTTTTCTCATGTTCTTTCTTATACTCTGATAGATTACTACCACGACCTTTGCTGGTTTATTCCAGGAGAAAGAAACATGTGTCATAACAGGTGTGATAGGGTGGTTTTATTAGGAGGTTTTTCGAATTAGTTGGTTATTAAGTTTTATCTTATTGTCAGTTATTCTGTCTTATTCCTATTATCAGTTATTATTAGTATTTATATATATTGGAATGACAGCACTTATAAGATTTATGATTGAATATATTGAAAGATTATCCCTTTTCTCTAGAGATTTCAGATTCTGACCCTAGAACTATCCTATTCTTCTTTTCTTGCCTAAATTCTCATTGTTATAGAACTTGGTTCTATCAATTTGGTATCAGAGCGTTGTTAATCTTTGGGCCATTAATGAGTTATGGGCAATAATTTTAAGAAGCAGCAAACTATTGAATCTGCCATCCCTAACCAGGATGCAGAATCGTTAAAATCCCATGAACAAGAGTTTCCTTCAGTCCCTACTGATATGGCTCAACAACTATCGTTTATTGTGAGCAAGTTACAAAGCCTTGATGCAGATTTGAAGGTTGTGAAGAACCAACAGCACTCAACCATAGAGAAAGACAAAATGGGGAAGGAAGCAAAACAGAATCATAAGGATTATGAAGAAGACGAAACAGACAGCCCTTGGTGGAGCAAGAATCCTAACCGAAGGCCCCACACAAAGGTTGAATTTCCCAAGTATGAAGGGGGTAATCCGAGAGGATGGATTATGAAAGCAGAAAAATACTACCATTATTATCAAACTCCTGAGGATCTCAAGGTGGAAGTTGCAGCAATGAATTTGGAAGGAGATGCCCTTGATGTCTTTACTTGGGTATCTTCTAGTCACACCATTCGATATTGGGAAGAACTCATCCAGATTTTTCAAGATAATTTTGGCCCTGCTGAGTTTCAGAATCCAGATGTCTATTTATGTGAGATTAAGCAAACTGGAAGTGTTGAAGAATATAGAAAAGAGTTTGTAAGACAGTCTTCTAGGGTTTCAAGTTGGCCTGAACATTGTTTATTAGATGTCTTCATTAATGGGCTGAAGGAAGAATTAAAGCCCAATATGAAAATTCAAAAGCCCAGAACTGTATACAAGGCAACAAGTCTAGGGTTGGAGTTTGAAGCAAAAATACAAAGCCAACAGACCCATCGGCCAAACATGCGCAATCCTAATTTTCAGGGCAACAATTATTCAACTAATTGAAGAGAAAATAGAACCCACTCTCCACGTCAGCCCAATTCTACCCAAAATTCAAATTATTATTCAAATTTCAATTCTGCAATTGCACCCTATAACCGTTCACAATCTGCGACTTCTCTCTCCAGCATGCAGTAAAATTCTCTTGCTTCCAGCCTCACTGATTCTGAACGCCAAATCAGAAGGGATAAGGGCCAATGTTATCGCTGTGGTGAAAGATTTTCCCCTGGACACCATTGTAAACCATCGACCCTCAAATTAATGGAGATTACTGAAGATTTTTCAGAAGATCATGTGCTTGAAGAGTGCGAAAATACCCCTAAATCCAATATTGCAGAAATTTCACTTCATGCTATTCTTGGTCATACATCTGCTACTACAATAAAGGTCTAAGGTATTCTTTGCTCTAAACAAGTTTTAATACTATTGACAGCGGTTCTACTCATAATTTTGTTTCCAACAAGTTGGTGACTGCATTGGGATTGACGGTGGAGAAGCTTCCTCCCTTTGGTGTTCAAGTCGGAGATGGTTCCATGTCATCTTGTTCTTCAATCTGCAAACAGCTTGAGATTTCTGTTCAGAAATTGACAATTAAGGATGATTTCTATCCTTTCAATCTGGGCAGTGTAGATATGGTACTGGGAATCAAATGGTTGGCTTCGTTAAACACAGTTAAAGCAAATTGGCAGAAAATGTTCATGATTTTTTGGGTGGATGGCAAGCGTTACAAGTTGCAAGGAACCCCACAACCAGAATCAACCCCATCTCTTCGTAGCACTAGCGTTTTTCAACAAGAATAGCAGCCTAATTCTGATATTTCCCTATGGACAGATACGCTGATTAGCTAATTTAAGGAATTACAAGAATTATTACAAGAGTATTATGATGTTTTTGCAGAACCACAAAGTCTTCCTCCTTTCCGGCACCATAATCATGTTATCCCTCTCTTTCCAGATGCTGTGCCTCCAAACATTCATCCATATCGGTATCATCATTCCCAGAAAGATGAGCTTGAGAAGCGGATATCTGATTTGCTGCAAAAGGGCTTCATCCAACCCAGTGTGAGTCCTTTTGCTAGTCCGGTATTGCTGGTACCTAAGAAAGATTCCTCTTGGAGGCTCTGTGTCGATTACCGTGAGTTAAATCGGCTTACCATTCCATATAAGTACCCCATTCCTAATATCGATGAATTGGTCGATGAATTACATGGACCTAAATATTTCTTAAAGATCGATTTACGATCTAGTTATCACCAGATTCGTGTTTTACCCAGAGATGTACATAAAACTGCTTTTAGAACGCACTTAGGGCACTATGAGTTTGTGGACATGCCTTTTGGACTCACAAATGCACCTGCAACATTTCAAGCTGCCATGAATGACTTGTTTCGCCTATTTCTTAGAAAATTCGTCTTGGTTTTCTTTGATGATATCTTGATATATAGCAGAAATTTTGAAGATCATATGGCTCATCTTCACACTATTTTATATGCTATGCAGCAGCATCATTACTTTGCTAATCCTAAAAAGTTTGATTTCTTTCACATTAAAGTATCTTTTTTGGGCCACTTTATCTCACAGAAAGGAGTGGTTGTGGATCTGAATAAGATTGTTGCTATCACGAATTGGCCACTGCCTCAAAATATTTCTGAGTTGAGAGGATTCCTTGGCCTTATAGGTTATTATCACCGATTTGTCAAAAATTATGGCCAAATAGCAAAACCTTTAACCGATATGACCAAGAAAGATGCATTTATTTGGATAGATCTTTCTAAACAAGCCTTTTTGTTTTTGAAAGATGCTCTCATCAATATTCCGATTTTGCAACTTCCTGATTTTTCTAAGCCCTTTGTTGTGGAATGTGATGCTTCTTCTTCGGGTATTGGAGCTATTTTACAACAAGAGGGTCATCCTATTGCTTTTTATAGTAAAGGCCTCTCCTCTTCTAAGAGACATAAATCTGATTATGACCGAGAACTGTTCACTTTGGTTTCTGCGTTGCAGAAGTGGAAACATTATCTCATTGGACATAGGTTTGAAGTTCTCACAGACCATAACAGTCTCAAATACCTCATCGATCAACGTATCACCACTCCATAATAGCAGCGGTTATTGATGAAACTACTGCCTTTTGATTTTACTATTCGCTACCGAACAGGCTCTTCCAACTAGGGTGCTGATGCTTTATCTCGCTGTCCTCATTCTGCTGATTTCTTTGTTTTGGCTATCCCAAATACTAGTACCCTTGACGGCCTTCCACATTTACTGCAGCAAGACCCTTATATATCTTCTATCATCCGTGCATTGAAGCCTGATCCTTCTTCCATCCCACACTTTGCTCTTTTTATAGATCGTTTGTATTACAAAAACAGGTTGGTTATTCCTGCTGATTCTGCTTTGAGTCAGTTACTTATTACAGAAGCTCACTCTTCTCCTTTGGGTGGTCATGGTGGTACTCTTAAAACCCTTAAGCGCTTGCAACGCCAATTTTATTGGCAGAATATGAAAGAAGCAGTAAAGACTCACGTTCTAAATTGCCTTGTTTGTCAACGCAACAAGTACCTTCCTCAAGCTCCAAGTGGTCTTCTCCAACCCTTGAATATTCCCCAGCAAATTTAGGAAGATATCTCTCTTGATTTCATCACGGGGTTACCTAAATCTAATAGCTGGGAAGTAATTTTAGTAGTGGTGGACAGATTGAGCAAATATGCTCATTTCCTTGGATTACCTCGTCATTTCACCTCCAAAACAGTTGCTGCATTGTTTTGCAAGGAGATTGTCCGCCTTCATGGTTTTCCTAGGTCAATTGTTTCTGACCGTGATACCATTTTCTTGGGTTCTTTTTGGCAAGGGTTGTTTAAACTTATTGGTACCAAGCTCCGAATGTGTACTGCTTACCATCCCCAAACAGACAGCCAAACTGAAGTTGTCAATCGTTGTTTGGAAACCTATTTGCGTTGTTTTTCTCATGATCACCCAAAGTCTTGGGCTGGTTTCCTTCCTTGGGCAGAACTTTCTTACAATACTGGTTACCACTCTTCTACAGGTTCAACTCCTTTCAAGATAGTTTATGGACGTGATTCTCCTTCTCTAATTCCTTTTCTCAGGGGGCTACTAATCTGGCCGAGCTACAAGATTATTTTGAAGAAAGGGATGCAGTTTTAACTACCATCCGTGACAACTTATCTCATGCACAAGAAAGGATGAAAATGTATGCTGATTCCACAAGATGAGATGTGGTTTTTCAACCAGGTGACATGGTCTTTCTCAAACTTCAGCCATATAGGCAGCGTTCTTTTGCCAAACGTAAGTATGAGAAGTTGGCACCTCGTTATTTTGGTCCTTACCCGGTGTTGCGCAAAATTGGTTCTGCTGCTTATGAACTACAGCTTCCCCCTGATTCGCGTATCCACCCTATCTTCTATATCTCTTTGCTCAAATTGGCCCATGGTTATACATTAGCCTCTTTGGCACCTTTACCAATTGGAGATGACTTGGTGTCACAATTGGAACCTGATCAAATCCTCTCTTCCCATTTTTCTGACAGTAGTGCAGATTCTTTTGGCAACCCAGATTTAGAATTATTGGTGCAGTGGAAAAACCAACCTTCAAAAGAATACAGTTGGGAGTCCTATGATTCTTTCACCGCTCAATTTCCCTCTTTTCGCCTTGAGGACAAGGCACATTTTCAGGGGAGGAGTAATGATAGATTACTACCACGCCCTTTGCTTGTTTATTCCAGGAGAAAGAAACATGTGTCATAACAGGTGTCATAGGGTGGTTTTGTTAGGAGGTGTTTAGGATTAGTTGGTTATTAAGTTTTATCTTATTGTCAGTTATTCTGACTTATTCCTATTATCAGTTATTATTAGTATTTATATATATTGGTATGACAGCACTTGTAAGATTTATGATTGAATATATTTGAAAGATTATCCCTTTTCTCTAGAGATTTCAGATTCTGACTCTAGAACTACCCTATTCTTCTTTTCTTGCCTAAATTCTTATTGTTATAGAACCTGGTTCTATCATACTCACTTGTCTCCTACTCACCATCATTTTGTTTGTTCAATTTCTATTGATGATATTCCCAAAACTTATTCTAATAAAGCTATTCAATGAGGGTTGGCAAAATGCTATTTCAGCTGCACTTGATGCTTTACAACAAAATAATACTTGGGTGGTTACTTATTTGCCTCCTGGTAAGCGTCCCATAGGGTGTGAGTGGGTTTTTGCAAAGAAGTATAACTCATATGGTACTTTAAATTGGTATAAGGCCGTTTGGTTGCTCAAGGATATACTTAGGTTGAAGGCATTGATTATAGTGATACATTTTCCCCTGTTGCTAAGCTTACTACTGTGTGTTTGTTACTCGTTCTTGCTGCTGCTCATAATTGGCATTTAAAGGAATTATATGTCAATAATGCTTTCTTGCATGGGGATCTTGATGAAGAGGTGTACATGTTACCTCCTCCTGGTCTAATTCTTTCTTCTCCTACTCAAGTTTGTAAATTACAACGGTCTCTTTATGGTCTCCAACAGGCTAGTCGCCAATGGTTTTTTAAATTGTCTACTGCACTTCTTTCTTGTGGCTACATCCAGTATGAAGCTGATCATTCTTTATTTCTCAAGTTCACTGAGACTTCCTTCACTGTTTTACTTATCTATGTGGATGATATCGTTGTTGGCAGCACAGATTTGGAAGAGATTGACCATATCAAAGCTTATCTTGATAGTTGTTTTAAGATCAAAGATCTTGGTGATGTTCATTATTTGCTTGGTTTAGAGATTGCTAGAAAATCTACTTGTATTTCTTTATGTCAAAGGAAATTTGCTTTGAATCTTTTATTAGATGCTAGATTTCTAGATTGTAAACCTGCTAAGAGTCCAATGGCCCATAATCTGAAGTTGTCTAAAGATTCTGGCACTCCTTTGTCACATTTTTCTCAGTATCGTACTTTAGTTGGTCGCTTGTTATATCTCACTAACACTCGACTAGACATGTCCTTTGCTATGCAGCAATTAAGTCAATTTGTTCAGCAACCTACTGATGTTCATTTGAAAGCTCTCCATAAGGTTTTAAGGCATCTTAAGGGTGCCCCTGGTTGTAGCCTTTTCTTCCCGGTTAAAGTTTAATGCTTTTAGTGATTCCGATTGGGCTGGTTGTCTTTATACTTCTTGATCAAGATTTAATTACATGGAGATCTAAAAAGCAACCAACTGTCTCTACTTCTTCTTCAGAAGCTGAGTATCGTGCTTTAGCTTCTACTACTTGTGAATTGCAATGGCTCTCTTATTTGTTACGTGATTTTGGTTTTCCTCTTCCTAGTCTTGCCTCTTTATATTGTGATAATCAGTCCACTCACCACATTGCTGCCAACCCTACTTTTCATGAACGTACCAAGCATTTGGATATTGATTTTCACGTAGTAGTTCGTGAGAAGTTACAGCAAGGGTTGATTCATCTGTTACCCATCAAATCTAAAGATCAACTTGCTGATATTTTTACTAAGTCCTTAGCACCCTCTGTTTTTGTACATTACTTACTAAGCTGGGAATGATTGATATCTATTCTCCAACTTGAAGGGGGTGTTAGAGTATAAATTAGTTAGAGTAGCTGTTATAGTTAGCAAAGTTGTTAGATTAGAAATGAGTTGTACAGCTGTCATTAATTAAGTCTATATAAAGACTTAGTGCGCTGAAGATTATTTTTAATGAAATACATTCACATATTTGCATTTCTCTTCTTGCTTATCTATGATAATGGTGGCATGAGAGGACATGTTTTGCGAGAGATAGCGTGTCACCGAACATGTTTAATTAATTAATAAATTAAAACATGAATCAAGGAAAGCTAAGAATTTACAAGGACTTGCTCGCTAATTAAAGACAACATATTAATTGTAGTTCAAGAATAAAGACTTCAGGCATATATTTTATGAAAACTAATATAATATAACAGTCACGTACTACGTACGACAGAAAGGATTTGGCGATGACAGATGTAAATGCTGGAAACTGATTTCAACAAAGTAAGATGGTCTTTACTATTCAGCTGTAATTCAACGCAACTCCTATATATATATTGAAAGAAAAATAAGGAGTGAGAAGAGACTTGTGTATCAGGGTGAATCCACGTTTGAATATGAGACAAAATTCCAATATTCCATAACTCGAACATAATAAAGCTCACGTCATTATTAGACTACTAAAGCCTGATTATGATTGACATAGTAGATCACTAGAACAAGAAAGATAGTGGGAGAGAAGAGAGATTGTCATATAGCTCAATGGCAGAAATGAGGTTCAATTGAGAAAGGCACATCCTATTTATAGATTTTTAAGGAGACTACTAATTAGGAAGTTATGTACACTCTTACATGCCATCTAAGTAAGAATTAGGAAATTAATTCTTGATTAATTTTCTAATATACAATTACTTATTTCTCAATTAACAAATTCATAATTAATACTAATTTATTTCTTATTTGATAAAGCTATTTGTTTTTTAATCAAATAGTTCAACTCATCAAGGCTGGACCTGGACCCAAAGTCCAACACACACACACACACTCATCTTGCACTTGGTCGATCGGAATCAAGAAGGAGCCATAATCTATACTTCAAAACAAGTTATATCATCCCATCTAACGGCTAAATCTTGGAATTAAAAAGATAAGCACTTTAAATTAAAAAATGATATTAAAAATAAACGAGTATAAGATAAATATGTATATATTTTCTAATATAATAGATACACAGGTGAGAAGTGATACTTGGGCCAAACGCTAGCTCCGCTGACTGCTTGTTATCTTTCCTTTCCAAGTTTTGAAAAAAAAAAAAAGAGTTAGACTCACATCTCAATAATGTCATATACTATATTTTCGATTTGATTGCTGCACATAATTCTTAAAATTCTAACAACAAATTAAATATCATACCTCTGTTGCCATCAAAAACATAAAAGGATTTAGTTCTCATGGGCAAATAATTCTAACTATCACATTGATAATCAAGAGAAAATGAAAGAACACCATTAGTAGCGTAATTTTCCTCTCCAATATTTGTTGCTGTTATATGAGAAAATATGGAAGGCTTTAATGGTATTGAGAGTTGTTCTGAGTTTCCTTCTAACATCTCAGTTACTCTATTCATGGAAGGTCTATCTGATGGCATTGTCTGTACGAACCATAATCCCACCATCATCTGCTTGTTTGCAATTTCACTTTCCTCTCTGCTCATATTATCGTCTTCTGTTATATTCTTGTCTAACTCAATTTGCTTGTATATCAAATGAGGTAAAAATATAGTATCACTTGACTCACTCATTTCTCTATCGATATTCTGTCTTCCTCCAGCCATTTCCAAAATACATGTCTGACTTGTTTGACACTTCTCCAATGTTAGTATTCCATACTTCTGGAGCAATATACCCAATAGTTCCTCTTGCATCAAGCATTGAGACAATACCATGTATTTCAGAGCAAAGTATAGCAAACCCGAACTTTGAGATCTTTGGGATAGAGTTTTCATCTAAGAGGATATTGCTAGGTTTTATGTCAAAATGCAGGATTCGAGTGTTGCAACCGTTATGGAAATAATCAAGTCTTTTACCTATCCCTTTTGCCATCTGGAGTAATTTTTTCCAACCGACCAAGGGTGGATGATGTGGCTCTGAATCCCTCTTGCATATGAACATTTTAAGTAAATCATTGGACATAAGTTCATATACGAGTGCTTTCTTGTAGCCTTCAAGACAAAAACCAAGCAGGGTGATGATTGTAGTATTTACATGAGAAGTCCTACTAATTAATGCTCAAAACCTCATTGATTGATGAACTCGTCCTCATTTCCTATAGATGCAGGCAATACCTTCACAGCAATAGGACAGTTGTTGACTATACTTCCTTTGAATACATAACCATAACCTCCTTCTCTCAATTTGACTTCAAAGGAGTTTGTCATTTTCCTTATTTCTGAAAAGGACAAACTTACCTCCAGTTGCTTAGAACCAGTTCATCCAGTTTTCGAATAAACAAGTGACACCTGGATCCTTTGACAAGTCAGCATAAACGGTGTTGAGATTATCTCCGTTCACTTTGGCTCCCCTGGTTACAAGGGATCTTCAGAATCTGCAATGGCCTTCTATAGAAACAAAAATTATATCAATTACATCGTCAAGTCGAATGGAATGACAACCATCAACTGATTTGTTCCTCTTCTCTTAGCCTCTCCACCTCCCACATCACTAAGGAGATAACTTGTCTCTCCTCTTAATCAGAGGGTAGCCTCCATGATATTTTGTCTGTTACTTTTGGTTGGTACCTCAAGACTGTACTTGGAAATTTGAGTTTCTTAGAGTCAAGTCTCCCCCTTAGAAGTTGTAGTTTATCGTACATTTTATTTTAAATAGTGCATCGGGTTGGAGTAGATATGGAATAGAAGGCCACCAATCCATTTGACAAAGAAAGACCTTGGGTGTTGCGCCTCCCAAGAAATCGTCCAAGGACCACCATCGATGAAGATGCCAAACAATAAATTGATCCTTCCTGAAGAAGCCCAACGGAGATGGATAGAAATGTCTATAGTTGACGCTGCAGATCCTTCACGGAAAATTGGGTATCCAGTTCTGCCCTATAGCGAATGGCGCAGACACCGTGAGAGGAGATAATCTCAATGACATTTATGCTGACGTGTCAAAGAATCCAGGTGTCACTTGATTATTTGAAAACTGGATGAACTGGTTCTAACCAACTGGAGGTAAGTTTTAACCTTCTGAAAATGTATATCCTATTATATTTAGAGGCCCGTGATTTCTGATGAAGGACTCTATGTCTTCATCATTCTTTTTCATCTTCCAAAAATATGCTAAGATAATTAATGGTATTTTTCGTCTTGAGAAGAATATAATGATGCATATCATTAGCAAAGCTCCCATTCCAGCAGCTATTAAACCTGTCAGCAGAAATAGAAGAGAATTCAGGTGATGGATAACACTTTACTGTAAGCTTGCTCACATAAAATAAGAAAAAACTCTTCTCACATAACTACCGTATATATCATAAATCATGATCGAAAAGCTGCTCTTAAATATACAAAAAAGGATCTATATAATGTCTTTAATCTCTTTAGCCTCTTGACCTTTTTGTTTTGCAGTCACGTTGTGATCCCTTTCTCCTAAATCTCTTTTCTAGTCGTTTTCTCATTCGGATCCGTTCTCTTTGCCCAATTTGTTTGTGGTCGTCTTCGTAAAAAAACACTTGAGATGAATCCAAGAATATGGGATCTTTGTTTCTATTTTCTTTTTTTAATACTGTTTTATAAAATTGTTTTTAAAAACAAGTTTTGAAATAAAAATTATTTGTATGGTTGTTTCAAAAAAATTAATTTTTAAAGTGATATGGCAGTGGCGACCGTTACTAATGGCGATGTGGTAGTGGCAGGTGTCCTGAACAAGTTTTGATGCTTATCCTCAAAGCGCTCATCTCATCTAAAGTGTCCAAGTTCTCCTGTCCGTACATGGCTGTGGTTGGGCTGGTGTCAAGGACATATGGCAACTTAAAGAAAATAAAAAACAGGAAGACAAAAATAAGAGAACAATTAAAAACTGTTTTGATTTGTTAGTTTTTTTAAAAAAAATTCTTTTTTATTTTTAAAAATAACTTATTGAAAAGAATTCTCTAAATAAGTTTTAAAATTTTCTGTTAAAAATTAAAAAAACTGTTTCTAAAAAGCATAATCAAACTCTTCATCACTAAATTTTCTCGTTAATTTACTTTTTTTAACAGTGAATTAGGTGATCAAATATTCTCAAGGACCAACATCGATTTTTCCGAGCGTGATTTTGGGTTCGCAGAGAAGCTTATGCTCTTGATGTCACATGTTTTTTGACATACAGGTTTGTGCCCGATTTTACCGACAAATTTTGATAAGCTATGGAATGATTTTAATTTTTTAGTGGCTAAGAGAGTTTAATTGATATGATGTTAATGATAATTTTTTATTAAATGATATTAAAAAACAGTTGACAATATAAATGGATGAATGGTGATATTAATATAACTAAATAATATATTGACGATATGAATTTGGAGGTTTGGTGAAGAAAAATTTAAAAAATAGAAGTAAATTATTAGATCATGGGCAGTTTCCTTTTTTGTTTTTAAATTTGTGATGCAGGAGAAAATATTGGATATTTGATTAGGGGCAATTCAGTATTTTTTAAATTTATATTTTAGTATTTTGCTCTTTAAAATAATTATAGTTTTGACGGTCCACTTTAATAAATATTATTTTTTTTAATGTCTTTTTTTCTAATTGGCACGCCTCCCCTTTCTTCGCAATGCATTATTGTTGCTCGTTCTTTTTCAATTTTTTGTATTTTTTTGGTATTATATATAGATTTACGGGTCAACTGCAACCCCTCCTTAGAATGTTGTCATTTTTTTCTTTAAACATCTGTTTTAACTAATTATAACCAATTATTCATGCAAATGTTTAAAACTAATTCGAATTTGAATTAATTTGAAATGATTTCTTTAAACTTTAGTATTTTTTAATTCCACTTTATTCAGAAATCAGAAATAAAAATTTAAGGCAAAAATTATATAATACTCCTATGATTTAGTAAAAGAATACCTATTAAATATAAGGTTTATAGAAGATAGAAAAGATGTTTTTTAAAAAACAGATTACGGATATGATGCCACATGATTTTAAAATGTTCATCCATTACAAACATTACTATATATATATAGCCAACCCGAAGCTTAGCCTTAGACCCATCAATCTCATAAATCAATCCCTTTTCTTTCTGTCATGCTTGTCGAACGCATGATGCCTCCCATCATAGCAAAATTACAGCCTCAGGCAACATTCCTCCTCACGTTGTTGAAGAAATTTTGCTTAGACTAGACTGCCAAACCCAATTTCAATGCTCTTTTGTCTGGAGAGACTGAAATAATGTTATTACTAGTCCAGACTTCATACGTCGTAGCTCAGAACGAACTTTTGGTCTTCGAAATCAAATCCTCCTTATTAAAGTCTGTCACAGCGAGGAGAGCATAGAAAGTTGTGGAAGGCAATATGTTCATTTGCCAAATTTGGTAAGCAATGGGTTAGTATATGTCTTGCCACTAAATTAGCTTTCAATTTCATTCTTTGTAACCCAATTGTTCGAAAATATGTATGGCTTCTCGCACGATGAATTGGGATAAAGATTATCTAGGGTAGGTTTTGGTTTTGGTTTTGATAGTTGCAGCAATGACTTTAAGGTTGCAAGCATTAATTGTTCATTGTTTGGCTGATGAGTACAGTGATAAAGAGTTTGACTCAGCATGGGCTTTCTCATACATTACATAGTCATGGAAACGTCTCACACGTAGTATCATTCATGTTTGATTGATTGTAACTCTCCTCAAGAACTCTTCAATGTTAATCTCTATTTTATTGCTTGGAATTGAGAAAAAAGATATACCTTTATACTAAACTTTGATTTACACATGAAGTGTTTGGAAAAATACTATTTCCTAGTGCCACACATCCTTCTTTCCTGTGAAGTCTATTGTGACAAAAGGGAACTCGCTTCTCCTAATACGGGAGTTCCATCCCTATGAATAGCTTGATGATGATGAATACTAGTATCTTTTTTTCCTTTTGGACTATGAAACAATACGGGAATGATGAAGGATGGACAAACACTTCCTTCACAACGACAAAGATGAATCATCATCACATATTAGGCACAAGAAAGAATGGTGAACTCATACTTGAAATGGAAGGTGGGCATATTCGTAGGTTTAATCCAGCATCTCCAACCGATGTTCTAGTGGGAGCTATGAAAAGTAGTGTATTCTTTCTTTATCACACAGAAAGCTTGTATTTATTTGAAAAAGTGGGAGATGTCAGTCCTTACTGATCATAATTGTTTTCATAGGATGTCTTTTAGATTTGGAATAGTTAAATATTTTCCTTCTTATTTAAAACTATAACTCGGATGTCCTTATTTTGAATTAATTCCAATTGTTATTCTCACTTTACTTTAATGTACTTTTTAACTACTTAAGATTACTTTTATTATTCATCTATCATTCTAATATATAACAAGTTTGATGAATAGTGCAATCCATTTTTTTTCGTCTCCCTCCAATATACATGTGAGTTTAGATGATGTTATAATGATTCATCTAATGTGAGATTTTCCACAATGATAATGCAGACGTTAAGATTATCAACGCACACTATTTTGTTATGGATAGAGCTTGTCTTGGGATTCAGTTTCTACCACGATTAAACTCATCATACTCGATCTCCTGATCTTAAATTTTGGAATTAGTTGAAGATTTTATTTTAGATGTAAATGTAAGATCTCAATTTTGTCTTTCATTTTTGTTATTTCTTTTTCAAACCACCTCTATTGTTAGATTCTTATATGAGGTATAAGCTATATATGTTGATAATAATTTAATATAAATCATTAAAAAGGATGGGTATTTAAAGAAAATCAGCACGTTATTTTTATGAATACCTATGATAGATTACTACCACGCCCTTTGCTGGTTTATTCCAGGAGAAAGAAACATGTGTCATAACAGGTGTCATAGGATGGTTTTATTAGGAGGTTTTTAGGATTAGTTGGTTATTAAGTTTTATCTTATTTTCAGTTATTTTGTCTTATTCCTATTATTAGTTATTATCAGTATCTCTATATATTAGTATGACAGCACTTGTAATTTTTTATGATTGAATATATTGAAAGATTATCCCTTTTCTCTAGAGATTTCAGATTCTGACTCTAGAAACTACCCTATTCTTCTTTTTTTGCCTAAATTCTCATTGTTATAGAACCTGGTTCTATTATTTTGGTATCAGAGCGTTAATCTCTAGGCCATTAGTGAGTTATGGGCAATAATCGTAAGAAGCAGCAAACTACTGAATCTACCATCCCTAACCAGGATGCAGAATCGTCAAAATCCCATGAACAAGAGTTTCCTTCAGTCCCTACTGATATGGCTCAGCAACTATCGTTTATTGTGAGCAAGTTACAAAGCCTTGATGCAGATTTGAAGGTTGTGAAGAACCAACAGCACTCAACCGTAGAGAAAGACAAAATGGGGAAGGAAGCAAAACAGAATCATGAGGATTATGAAGAAGATGAAACAGACAGCCCTTGGTGGAGCAAGAATCCTAACCGAAGGCCCCATACAAAGGTTGAATTTCCCAAGTATGAAGGGGGTGATCCGAGAGGATGGATTATGAAAGCAGAAAAATACTACCGTTATTATCAAACTCCTGAGGATCTCAAGGTGGAAGTTGCAGCAATGAATTTGGAAGGAGATGCCCTTGATGTCTTTACTTGGGTATCTTCTAGTCGCACCATTCGATATTGGGAAGAACTCATCCAGATTTTTCAAGATAATTTCGGCCCTGCTGAGTTTCAGAATCCAAATGTCTATTTATGTGAGATTAAGCAAAATAGAAGTATTGAAGAATATAGAAAAGAGTTTGTCAGACGGTCTTCTAGGGTTTCAAGTTGGCCTGAACATTGTTTATTAGCTGTCTTCATTAATGGGCTGAAGGAAGAATTAAAGCCCGATGTGAAAATTCAAAAGCCCAGAACTGTATACAAGGCAGCAAGTCTAGGGTTAGAGTTTGAAGCAAAAATACAAAGCCAACAGACCCAGCGTCCAAACATGCGCAATCCTAATTTTCAGGACAACAATTATTCAAATAATTGGAGAGAAAATAGAACCCGCTATCCACGTCAGCCCAATTCTACCCAAAATTTGAATTATTATTCAAATTTCAATTCCGCAACTGCACCCTATAACCGTTCACAATCTGCGACTTCTCTCTCCAGCATGCCGCAAAATTCTCTTGCTTCCAGCCTCACTGATTCTGAACGCCAAATCAGAAGGGATAAGGGCCAATGTTATCGCTGTGGTGAAAGATTTTCCCCTGGACACCGTTGTAAACCGTCGACCCTCAAATTAATGGAGATTACTGAAGATTTTTCAGAGGAGCATGTGCTTGAAGAGTGCGAAAATACCCCTGAATCCAATATTGCAAAAATTTCACTTCATGCTATTCTTGGTCATACATCTGGTACTACAATGAAGGCTCATGGTACTCTTTGCTCTAAACAAGTTTTAATACTCATTGACAGTGGATCTACTCATAATTTTGTTTTCAACAAGTTGGTGACTGCATTGGGATTGACGGTGGAGAAGCTTCCTCCCTTTGGTGTTCAAGTTGGTGATGGTTCCATGTCATCTTGTTCTTCAATCTGCAAACAGCTTGAGATTTCTGTTCAGAAATTGACAATTAAAGATGATTTCTATCCTTTCAATCTGGGCAGTGTAGATATGGTACTGGGAATCAAATGGTTGGCTTCGTTAAACACAGTTGAAGCAAATTGGCAGAAAATGTTCATGATTTTTTGGGTGGATGGCAAGCGTTACAAGTTGCAAGGAACCCCACAACCAGAATCAACCCCTTCTCTTCTTAGCACCAACGTTTTTCAACAAGAACAGCAGCCTAATTCTGATATTTCCCTACGGACAGATACACTGATTAGCCAATTTGAGGAATTGCAAGAATTATTACAAGAGTATTCTGATGTTTTTGTAGAACCACAAAGTCTTCCTCCTTTTCGGCACCATAATCATGCTATCCCTCTCTTTCCAGAAGCTGTACCTCCAAACATTCGTCCATATCGGTATCCTCATTCCCAGAAAGATGAGCTTGAGAAACAGATATCTGATTTGCTGCAAAAGGGCTTCATCCAACCCAGTGTGAGTCCTTTTGCTAGTCCGGTATTGCTGGTACCTAAGAAAGATTCATCTTGGAGGCTCTGTGTCGATTACCGTGAGTTAAATCGACTTACCATTCCAGATAAGTACCCCATTCCTAACAGGCTCTTCCAACCAGGGTGCTGATGCTTTATCTCGCTGTCCTCATTCTGCTGATTTCTTTGTTTTGGCTATCCCAAATGCTACTACCCTGGACGGCCTTCCACAATTACTGCAGCAAGACCCTTATTCATCTTCTATCATCCATGCATTGAAATCTGATCCTTCTTCCATCCCACACTTTGCTCTTTCTGCAGATCGTTTGTATTACAAAAACAGGTTGGTTATTCCTGCTGATTCTGCCTTGAGTCAGTTACTTATTGCAGAAGCTCACTCTTCTCCTTTGGGTGGTCATGGTGGTACTCTTAAAACCCTTAAGCGCTTGCAACGCCAATTTTATTGCAGAATATGAAGGAAGCAGTAAAGACTCACGTTCTGAATTGCCTTGTTTGTCAACGCAACAAGTACCTTCCTCAAGCTCCAGGTGGTCTTCTCCAACCCTTGAATATTCCCCAGCAAATTTGGGAAGATATCTCTCTTGATTTCATCACGGGGTTACCTGAATCTAATGGCTGGGAAGTGATTTTAGTAGTAGTGGACAGATTGAGCAAATATGCTCATTTCCTTGGATTACCACGTCATTTCACCTCCAAAACAGTTGCTGCATTGTTTTGCAAAGAGATTGTCCAACTTCATGGTTTTCCTAGGTCAATTGTGTCTGACTGTGATACCATTTTCTTGGGTTCTTTTTGGCAAGAGTTGTTTAAACTTAGTGGTACCAAGCTCCAAATGAGTACTGCTTACCATCCCCAAGCAGACGGCCAAACTGAAGTTGTCAATCGTTGTTTGGAGACCTACCTGCGCTGTTTTTCTCATGACCACCCAAAGTCTTGGGCTAGCTTCCTTCATTGGGCAGAACTTTCTTACAATACTGGTTACCACTCTTCTACAGGTTCAACTCCTTTCAAGATAGTTTATGGACGTGATTCTCCTTCTCTAATTCCTTTTTCTCAAGGGGCTACTAATTTGGCTGAGCTACAAGATTATTTTGAAGAAAGGGATGCCGTTTTAACTACCATCCGTGACAACTTATCCCATGCCCAAGAAAAGATGAAAATGTATGCTAATTCTGCAAGACGAGATGTGGTTTTTCAACCAGGTGACATGGTCTTTCTCAAACTTCAGCCATATAGGCAGCGTTCTTTGGCCAAACGTAAGTATGAGAAGTTGGCACCTCGTTATTATGGTCCTTACCCGGTGTTGCGCAAAATTGGTTCTGCTGCTTATGAACTACAGCTTCCCCCTGACTCATGTATCCACCCTGTCTTCCATGTCTCTTTGCTCAAATTGGCCCATGGTTATACATCAGCCTCTTTGGCACCTTGACCAATTGGAGATGACTTGGTGTCACAATTGGAACCTGATCAGATCCTCTCTTCCTGTTTTTCTGACAACAGTGCAGATTCTTTTGGCAACCCAGATTTAGAATTATTGGTGCAGTGGAAAAACCGACCTTCAGAAGAATGCAGTTGGGAGTCCTATGATTCTTTCGCAGCTCAATTTCCCTCTTTTCGCCTTGAGGACAAGGCGCATTTTCAGGGGAGGAGTAATGATAGATTACTACCACGCCCTTTGCTGGTTTATTCCAGGAGAAAGAAACATGTGTCATAACAGGTGTCATAGGGTGGTTTTATTAGGAGGTTTTTAGGATTAGTTGGTTATTAAGTTTTATCTTATTGTCAGTTATTTTGTCTTATTCCTATTATCAGTTATTATCAGTATCTCTATATATTAGTATGACAGCACTTGTAATTTTTTATGATTGAATATATTGAAAGATTATCCCTTTTCTCTAGAGATTTCAGATTCTGACTCTAGAAACTACCCTATTCTTCTTTTCTTGCCTAAATTCTCATTGTTATAGAACCTGGTTCTATCAACCTACTTACCTAATTTTCTTTATTTGTGTGGATTAGTTAACTAACTCCAATATTTAAAATAGAAGGAAGTGATTCAATTAGTGCATTGTTTTAGCATAGTGTTTCATTATCAAATGAGTCCTACTAACTTAGCTTGGAAATAAGTGAGAAATTTGGACCCGCCGTAACAAGAGTTAACTATCGATCAGCTTGTAATTCCAAGTAATCGTCTGCGTAGCTTGCTAGTTAAGCTTATGATGAATTAGCCGATCCAACTAATCATCTATGTAGCTAGCTAGTTAAGTTTATGACGAATTAACCGATGTAAATTAAGATACTACATGCATGGGAAATTAAAAGATATTCATCTTTTTTAAGAAGGAGGTGTATTTAAAGAAAATCAGCACTTTATTTTTATGTATAACTAACTTACCTAATTTCTTAATTTGTGTGGATTAGTTAACTAAATCCTATATTTAAAATAAAAGGATTGTGCGGATTAGGTGACTGACTCCTATATTTAAAATAGAAGGAAGTGATTCAGTTAGTGAATTGTTGTACTAGATTTTCATTCTCAAATGAATCCCACTAAGTTTACTTGGACATACATAAGTGAGAAATTTGGTGCATTGTTTTAATTGGGAGCTTCAATGAAATGCCTCCGTGTGTGCGAATATTCTCATCCTCAAAATAAAGTTTCTGAAGAGTGTGGAAAATATGAGTAACGGAATAATCCACAGGGAAATTAAAAACTAATCGAAATCCTTCAATACTTCGAAAATGGCTAAAGAGTTGCTACACTCAATTCAGTTGGTTGCTAACGATGAAGAAGCGAATGGTTTCTTGCCCCAGCTGTGCCTTTCCTTAGAATAAGTTCTTTACTGTAAAAGATTCAGATGTAGAAGTGTTTGGCAGAAATCATCGTTCATACACCATGAGACTAAGAAAGAACCCCATGAATCTCCGCTATAATTGACTGACAATGACCTCAATAGTTTTTGGGCACCTTTGTTAGCCTAGACTCAGAAATATAGTTTGTTGCTGGTTCTTGGTACACATCCATCTTTTGTGAGGGGCATGATATTTTGTTATGCAAGTTGTAATTGATTTTTCTTTTGATTGAAAGATGATGATACGATACATTCTTGATCTCATATTATTTTCACTTGGTTCATACACTAGAAGGGTTTGGCAGGGATCATCATTCATACTCCATGAAACTAAGAAATAACAGCCATGAATCTCTGCTAGGAATGATAGACGGGCACCTTTGTTAGCCTACGATCAAAAATATAGTTTGTGGCTGGTTCATTTTTCTTTTGATTGAAAGACGATGATATACATTCTTAATCTCATATTATAAATACATAGAGCTTGTGAAGAAGAAAATTTAATTTATTTCACATGCATATGCATATGTACATAGATACATACATTTATACTCATAGGTACCTATATATAAAGCACTTCCAGCATATTTTACACAGATTAAAAAAAACCTTAAACTTCGTTAACTTTCATAAACTTTAATAACTTTTCAACTTACTCCTATTTAATATATGTTCCACATATAAGAATAAAGTCAATACAATAATAAATTAAGCGTAAAATTATACATTTATATGAAAATTTTTTCTCTCTGTCCTATAAATAGGACACAAAATTTTCTCTTCCCTCTACCCTATATATAAGACCCGAGGAGTGTGTATATATATATTCAACTTCAAAAACTATATAGGACTTGGTATCTTTTATACTGCATTAATTTTGATATTGATGACTCACCCACATCATTCCGAGTTGCACGCTCGTGATGAAAAAAAAAAGTAGAAAATGAACAAGATAAAGAAAAGATGTAGAACTTTACTAGAATTTGTTACGATTCATTGATTTGAACATAATCTCTGCCTATTGGTTAGGCCATCAACTTTAACAAGAACAGTATTATAAATCAATGATATTATCCATTCCTTATCTTCCAAAAACAAAATAGCTAATTAGGGTTAGTTTTGGAGAGCTCAATTAATACACACACACACACACACAAGTTCAGATTTTTGTGCACTAATGAATAAATATTGGGAAAATTTTAATTAGCTCCCTTGGTAACAAATTAATTTCAGTCTATCTTCAAAATTTTTTGAAACTTCACTGCATCCCATGGTCAAAATGAAATTAATTTTTGTAGGTGAAAAAATAATGATACCCTTACTTTGTTTGTCTTGCAACACTACTACAAAAAAGGGCAACTGTAGCACTTATTTTTAAACTAACAGTTGCGCTTAGAAAGTTCCACATATCCCATCGTCATTAAAAGAAGTGCCACAGTATATGTGTATATATATATATATGTGTGTGTGTGTGTGTGTGTGTGTCTATTTAAAAAAACATTTTCAATGGCATTTCCTTGAGGAAGAGCCATATGAAGTGTGCACTTCCTGAAGAGCCATTGGAAGTGTACATTTCCTATGGCATTTTCTCAAGAAAGCACCACAGGAAGTCTATATTTTTTAAAAAAAAATTTTCTTCCTGTGACAATTTTTCTAAGGAAGTGTCATAGGAAGTATTATTTTTTTAAACAAAATTCATATTTTTCTTTTAGAATCATATAATTATAGTTGACAATACACTTTAAACACATTTTCATATCCACAACAAAATGAAGAAAAATAAACCACAATCAAATAACTCCAAAATGATATTAATTAACAAATAACTAATTATTAAGTAAAATACAAGTGTTAAAAATAAATAATTATTTTACTTATGCAACTCATCAATGTTAACAATTACTACAACAACTAAAAATTATAACTACTATATATCTTCACATACAATCTATATATAATAACATTTAATTTTATCTCATTTATTTTTCACATATAAAAACGAGAATAATTTTTTTCAGATTTCATAATAAATTAAATATAAAAGAATTAAAAAACTTACAGTGTATACAAAGCTTAAATAGAGTGAGCTGAAATTTCAAGCACAACACCTAGAAAAAAAATTTAATAAAGGAAAAGGACAAAGACAAAGTTGCATGCATGTTTAAAAAAGAAAAAGGTGGTTAAGAAGACAATGTGTTGTACATAGCTTTAAAATATAAAAAAGAAAAAGAAAAGTGAGTGGGTAAGTTCTTACAGGACGAAATGAAACTATAAGAAGGAGGTAATGGGACCAAAAGGGAGGAGTGGGGTCAGTTTGGTGCAGGAAATGGGACCAAAGAAATGAGTAGGAAGTGCCAAAAATGAAAAGAGGAGGATGAGGAAATATGAGAAGTGATGGAACAAAAGAAACGAAAAGGAAGTGCCGATCGTAGTGGAGACGATGATGAGTGACAAAAATAGAAGGAGGAAATGTGGGGACTAAGAGAATAAAGAGTGATAGCACATGTAGGATGTGGAGTAGGGACCAAGATGATAAATGTGATGGAAGCAAATCACGGGAGAAAGAAGGGTTTAAAAAAATAAAAAAAAAATATTACTTTATGTGGTGCTTACTAAGTCAAGTGCCACACAAACTGCGTGCATAGCAGGTGTGGCACTTCCTCTTCAGTTTAAAAAAAACACCTTATGTGGCGCTTGGTCAAGCAAGCGCCAAATAAAGCCACCAAGCAACTCTGACGCTTCCCTAAGAAAGTTACATCATACCAATTTTTTAAAAAAAAATTAAAAAAAAAATTCAGAAGAAACTGTGGAACTTCTTTAAAGAAGTGCGACAAAACGTGCGTCACTATTCCATATTTTTGTAGTAGTGTAAATTGTCTTATTTGTATTGTAAATCTCATATTTGTCTTGTAAATAGCCAAAATATTTTTAACTCCCTATGTTCTTTGAAATCCCTTTCTTTATCTTATAAATATTTTTATTTGTTTTGTAAAGACCCATATTTATCTAGTGAATTTTCATATTTGTTTTGTAAAAGACTAAAATGTTTTTAATTCCATACGTTTTTTTGAATCCCTTTATTAGTCTTGTAAATTTCTTTATTTGTTTTGTAATTGTCCTTATTTATCTTATAAATACTCTTCTGAAAATAATAAAAGGGCATCATTTTCTTTTCATCTACAAAAATTAATGGGAAAATCACTGTCAGGTCTTAAGGAAGCAAAATATTGTCAAAAAAGTCCCTAGAAAAACTGAAATAACTGAAAAGTCCCTAGGGACTTTTCTGATATTATTTTCCAAAGTCAAATGACACACATGCCCCTCTTCTATTATCTCTCTCTCTCTCTCTCTCTCTCTCACGTTTTGAGCTCTCTCTCTTTCTCACGTTTTCAGCTTGCATATCTGTGCTCTCTTTCTCTCTCCGCAGTTTCAGTTTTTACAATGGTGAAAGATGAAGCTTTGAGGTGGTTAAAGATTTATGAGATGGGATGTAAGATAAAAGGAGGAGGAAGATGGAAGGAAGGTGGTGAGATTTTTTTGATGCTCAAGCTTTCGCCATTTTTAAAGAAGGAAGGAATGAATGTGATGATGATGATGAATAGTCCTACCCATCCCCCTTTTCCAACCTCATTGAAACCCCATCTCATAGTGGTGGGTGTTGTCAAAAAAATTAAATTGTTGTTAATTCGTGCAATGGTAGTTGTTAATATAATAGTAGTTGTTGTTAATACAGAAAACGATGATGGGGGTCATGGTGCTCTGTTTTTGGGAGAGGAAACAGAGGAAGTGGTGTGTTTGAAGTGGTGGGGTGCTATAAAAATTTTAATATGGAAAAAAAATAAATTGTTGTTAATTCGTGCAGTGGTAGTTGTTAATATAACAGTAGTGGTTGTTAATACGGAAAATGAGGATGGGTGTCATGGTGCTTTGTTTTTTAGAGAGGAAACAGAGGAAGTGGTGTGGTGCTATGAAAATGTTGATATAGAAAATAAATAAATTGTTGTTAATTCGTGCAATGTAGTTGTTAATATAACAGTAGTAGTTGTTAATACAGAAAACGAGGCTGAGTGTCATGGTGCTCTATTTTTGGGAGAGGAAACAGATGAAGTGGTGTGTTTGAAGTGGTAGGGTGCTATGAAAATGTTGATATGGAAAAAAAGTAAATTATTGTTAATTCGTGCAATGGTAGTTGTTAATATAACAATAGTAGTTGTTAATACGAAAAATGAGGCTGGGTGTCATGGTGCTCTGTTTTTGGGAGAGGAAACTGAGGAAGTGGTGTGTTTAAAGTGGGAATGGTTGATTCTCATAGTGGTATGGCGGTTGTTCTGTTTACAACTGGTAAAGCGTGTTTTCACAATAGGTTTAGTGCGTTTTACAACCTCCCACACATTTCTGCTTTACAACTTGTTTTCTCATATTAAGAATTTGTAAGGAATTGTGCTGTTTACAACTCTTAAAACGTGTATTCACAACCTATTGAGTGTGTTTCACAATCACTACAAAAAGAATGTGATTTAGTAGCGGTTAAAAATGGGTATTAGTAGCGGTTTTAACCGCTACAAACAACATTAGTAGCGGTTAGGTAAACCGCTACTAAATCGTATGTTGCAAGCGATTTTGTAGCGATTATACAAAACCGCTACGCAAGGAACATAACCGCTACATACTTTGTAGCAGTTACAAAAAACCGCTACAACATCCCCATGAACGAAATTTTTTTTCAGAGATATTTGTAGCGGTTATATAACCGCTACAAATATGAAAAATTGAAATTTTCAAGGCAGGAAAAGAAAAATGACATTTTTTTTCAATTTCGTAGCGGTTAAGAAACCGCTACTAATTTTGAATTTTTATGAAATTTGTAGCGGTTATAAAACCACTACTAATTTCATGAAATTCAAATTTAGCGCCAAAAAATTTAATTTGAGTTTAAAAATGCGCGTTTGTAAGTAGTGGTTTAATAACCGCTATAAATATTTAAAAAAAATTTTAAAAATATACAATCATTTGTTTCTGTTCTTTTAATACTAAATTAATTAGTTTCTTTTTTTATTAGTTTATCTAATTTAATTAGCTTATTAATAAATTAAAAGGATAAATTTAATTTAATTGGATTAGTATAAAAATTATATTAATAATATTATTAAGGACACGTAGGTAATAAGGAATTATTATGTTGTCTAATATAATGTAATTGTGTATGAAAAATAGATGAAAATGAGATACAGTTCTAATATATTTGGAAAAAAAATGTTGGGAATAAATTTTATATAAAGGAAAGAAGTATTGTAAACAAAATAAAAAAACTTGTTACCATATGTGATCGTATTATTCAGCTCCTCTACTCATACAAAAGAAGTTGTAAATGAGAGAAAATGAAAGAAAGGTAAGGTGAAAAGAAATTGGAGAGCGTTTGAAATGAGTTGTGGTAAAGGTATTTATAGGGATCCACGTACTATTTGTAGCGGTTAATGTGTCGATTTTGTAGCGGTTTTTATTTAGTAGCGGTTATTGTTACTTTTGTAGCGGTTTAATAACCGCTACAAATATTATTTTATTTTATTTTTTAAAATTTTTTTTTTAAAATTTTATTTTAAAATTTTTTTCCAGTTTTTTTTAAAGATAAAAGCATAATTTGAATTTGATCACTCATCGTCGCCATCCCTACAGAAATTATGTAGAAAAATTATTGTTATGGATGTTTTATTAAATTTAAAAAATTTAATTTAAATGACGTGGACTTAAAAAAACTCACCGCAGTAGAGGTAAATTGTCATCGCCTTCAGGGAAGTAGTTTTCAAAATCGGCTGGTTGAAATGGCTCACTCTCGTAGGCGATAACCCATGTCGTAAAGGTCTCGTGGCTTTAGATGAACGACCATGTGCCAATCCCTGTGCCTCTCGTCCTCGACATAATAAACCTGATGGGCCTCTGAAGCTAGAATATACGGCTCATCATCTTAAGAAATACCAGTATGAATCGGCCATGAGAAATTGACTAATGTGATCCCTAAGTCGTCAGTTGTCAGTCCCCGAGAAGTGGTGGTATTTGCCCACAAACACTTGAACAGCATCACGGTGAAACGGCCTTGATAATTAAGTTCGACCACATCAAGAAGCTTGCCATAGTAAGGGACGGCTTCGAACTGCATGTTGGCGTCACTGCTGCTCGCATAACTCCTTGTCCCAAATGTTCCATAAACACTCGAATTCTGAGTTTGCTATCATTGATCCCGTGAAACCGTGCAAAACTTAAAACCATTGACATTGTATGCTGTAAACCTTTTTGCATGATCAAGAGGGCCGATTGCGAGAGCTCTGAAATCTGGTGAGTGTGGGTTGTGGTCACTTAGTATTCTGTGCGCAAACCAGCTCGGGAATTCTCTATGAACCCTCCTATCAACTTCTGAGGATGTCTGTATACGGATCCTAAGTTGACGCTTCACATGACTTCTGAATTCCCTGCAATTAATAATGGAAAGACGATAGTGAAATGAAAGTGAGAAATGTTACGAAAGATATAGATCGAATAACATGTGAGTGTACAATTCTTACCGTATGAAAGATTCAACTTGAGTGCAATTAATGAAGACATGTCTATGTGCTTGGAACTTTTCAGTTGCCGTTAGTTTGAAGTTCTCAGTTGCTCCAACTGGTTTACCAACACGAGGGATAAATTCTCCTGGTGCTGGTGCAGGATCAGGACAATCATCAACACGAGGTGGGCGGTTGAAAGCCGTCTCAAGATCATCAAAGTACCTTGAGCAAAAATATAGCACCCCATCCCCTATATAGCCTTCAGCTATAGAACCTTCTGGCCACGCCTTATTCCTTACGTAAGATTTTAATTTCCCAAGGAACCTACGAAGTACAGATGAGAAAATTGATATAAAATGCTGAAAAGGACGACTAGCAAACATTAAATATGGAGAATAAAGCACATATTTAAAATGAGTACCTTTCAATCGGATACATCCAACGATATTGTACTGGTCCAGTGAGCTTTGTTTCATGAACGAGGTGGACTATAAGATGAACCATCATAGTAAAAAAGGACGGAGGAAAGATCATCTCCAAAAGACAAAGCGTAAGAATAATTTTAGACTGCAGCTGATCGAGCTTCTCAACGATCAAAACCTTAGAACACAACTTCTGAAAGAAAGAACAAAGTTCCACCAAAACGATGGAAACATCGGGACGAAGTATATTATTTATAGCCAGAGGGAGTAACTGCTGCATAAGAACATGTGAGTCATAACTCTTCAGGCCAGCAACCTTTCGAGCCTGCAAGTCAACATATCGAGAAATGTTGCTTGAATACCCATCAGGAACTTTTAATTTCTTCAACGTCAAGAGGAATACTTCCTTGTTCGGTTTTGTGAGGGTAAACTTTACCGGTTGAAATCTGTCATGCTCATCTGGTCAAGCGTCTTCACAAACTCCCATGTCAAGTAAATCTTTCCTCGCTTGAAGGTGATCATTTGTCTTGCCGGGTTCGTTAAATGTATTAAAACAATAAAAAACATTTAAAATTAATAAAGTTAAAATTAAATACAATTAAATTGAAATTATAATTTAATAATTAACAATTACAAAATTATATATAAAGAATCTAATAAATACATTCCTGCCCCTCAGGGCTCCTCCTGAGCTAGACGAAACTCGCCCAGTCGTTCGGCGGCACGCCATCCAGGACACTTTTGATCAACTGCTCCAGAGGCATCGTCCCGTCCTTATCCACCTTATGGAAGAGACGATTCCTCCTGTTCCTCCAGCCGTTACCCATCTTCACAAGGGTGTACCTCTTCCGGTTGGCCCGGACGGCAAACCGCAGCTGAAAAAAAATTATTTAAATATCAATAATTACAAAAAACATAATTTAAAAAATATTAATTAAATAGAATTAATTACAAAAAATATTAATTAAATAATTTTAATTACCTGAACCACCTCCTCCCAAGCCTGGTCCTTCGGCCCCCTTGGAACGTGCCTCCACGTCTTGAAGTGAAGGGGGAACCGCATCCAATTCGCGCCCAGGTCGTTCAGGAAGCGGTTGAACAGGTGACCCCCATTGTCGATGGGCTGGTCAGTGCCCTCATTCCACGGCACTATAACTCGCAGGGTCCGGTCCATGCTGTTCACACCGGCCACGTCTAGCCTCCTCGTCGAAACGTTCCCCTGCTCATCTGCACAGTTTACCGCACGTTAGATAAATTGTAGTTCAAAGTTAACATTTCGAATTTAAATAAATAATTTACTAAATTAAAAAATTGATTTACCTTGGACCTGCACCTCAAACCCAGTGGACCGTAAAGACAACCCTCATGGGTTGTTCTGCTCCCGAGCCTCCTCCTCATCGAGGAATTGCTCCATATCCCTGATCCCAATCGGGATCTCAAACTCCTCCTCGTCGTAGTCCTCGACGCTGATATCTGGCCCCCCAAACCCAGGAACCTCTGGTGCGGTTGTCTCCTGTGGGATCGTCTGTGGTGCCTGTGGTAAGGCCGACTCCTGTGGGGGGATGGGCTGAAATGCCGCGGTCGCCCTGCCTCCGCGCTGCCCCCTCCCTCTGCCCCCTGCTCAGCTGCTGCCAACCCGTAAAATCGGTCTGGGGACCTCAGGGGCCTTCCCCTTATCCTCTCTTGAAGCCATATCAACTGTAAAAATAAAAAAAACAAATTTAGTCACATTATTATGAAAAAATCTAATAAAAATATAAATACAAATAAAATACCTGTTATATACGTACCTTAAGTGCAAATACTGTAGCAAAAACTCCTACACAGACGTCTGAAAGCTCAAATCTTGAAGAAACCACTCAGAGAAACCCTAGGAAACAAAATGAGCAAACGGAGAAATGAGGGAGGCGCCACCTTAAATAGGCCAGACATTTGTAGCGGTTATTCCAATAACCGCTACCATAACTGCTACAAAGCACCCAGGGCGCCTTAAATTTGTAGCGGTTTTATAATAACCGCTACAAATTACAAGAACCTTTGAAATTCTGTAGCGGTTATAGCCCAAAACCGCTACAAAAGTGGAGACTCCTGAAATTCTGTAGCGGTTATATCCCTATAACCGCTACAAATAGCTGACGTTTGGTATTTTGTAGCGGTTTTGTTGCTGTAACCGCTACAAATAACTGCTACACTGTTGAAGGGATTTGGTCGCGCCAAGTGGCGGGAATATTGTAGCGGTTTCTGTGTATTAACCGCTACAACTTAACAGATACAAGTTTTGGCGGGATTTTCGCGCCAAATTTCTAGCAGTTTTGTCTACCCAACCGCTGCTAATCTGTCACGCCACTTGTTGCGTAGCTTGTCGTTACTATAATTTGTAACGGTTTGATATAACCGCTACAATTGCACCGCTACAGAATACCCTTTTTTTTATAGTGAATCTCCCATTTGTTTCGATCTGACACGATGTTTTCTCATATTAAGTATGATGATGTTATGTTTACAACTCTAAAAGCGTGTATTCACATCCTGTTGAGTGTGTTTATTTTTTTCCAACCTCATTTTCCATATTAACAACTACTACTGTTATATTAATAACTACCACTACACGAATTAATAACAATTTATTTTTTTTCCATATCATCATTTTCATAGCACCCCACCACTTCAAACACACCACTTCCTCTGTTTCCTCTCCCAAAAACAAAGCACCATGACATCCAGCCTCGTTTTTCGTATTAACAACTACTACTGTTATATTAACAACTACCACTCACGAATTAATAACAATTTATTTTTTTTCCATATCATCATTTTCATAGCACCCCACCACTTCAAACACACCACTTCCTCTGTTTCCTCTCCCAAAAACAAAGCACCATGACATCCAGTCTCATTTCCTATATTAACAACTACTACTGTTATATTAACAACTACCACTGCACGAATTAACAACAATTTATTTTTCTTCCATATCATCATTTTAATAGCACCCCACCACTTCAAACACACCACTTCCTCTGTTTCCTCTCCCAAAAACAAAGCACCATGAACTCATCCTCGTTTCCTGTATTAACAACTACTACTGTTATATTAACAACTACCACTGCATGAATTAACAATATTTTTTTTTCCATATTATCATTTTCATATCACCCCACCACTTCCTCTGTTTCCTCTCCCAAAAACAGAGCACCATGACATCCAGCCTCGTTTTCCGTATTAACAACTACTACTATTATATTAACAACTACCACTGCACGAATTAACAACAATTTATTTTTCTTCCATATCATCATTTTAATAGCACCCCACCACTTCAAACACACCACTTCCTCTATTTCCTCTCCCAAAAACAGAGCACCATGACACCCATCCTCATTTTCCGTATTAACAACTACTACTGTTATATTAACAACTACTACTACATGAATTAACAACAATTTATTTTTTTCCATATTATCATTTTCATAGCACCCCACCACTTCCTCTGTTTCCTCTCCCAAAAACAGAGCACCATGACACCCATCCTCGTTTTCCGTATTAACAACTACCACTGTTATATTAACAACTACCATTGCATGAATTAACAGCAATTTATTTTTTTCCATATCATCATTTTCATAGCACCCCACCACTTCCTCTGTTTCCTCTCCCAAAAACATAGCACCATAACACCTAACCTCATTTTCCGTATTAACAACTACTACTGTTATATTAACAACTACCATTGCACGAATTAACAACAATTTATTTTTTTCCATATCATCATTTTCATAGCACCCCACCACTTCAAACACACCACTTCCGTTTCCTCTCCCAAAAATAGAGCACCATGACACCCAACCTCGTTTTCCGTATTAACAACTACTACTTTTATATTAACAACTACCACTGCACGAATTTACAACAATTTAATTTTTTTCACAACACCCACCACTATGAGATGGGGTTTCAATGAGGTTGGAAAAGGGGGATGAGTTGGACTATTCATTATCATCATTACATTCATCCCTTCCTTCTTTAAAAATGGCGGAAGCTTGAGCATCCAACAAATCCCACCACCTTCCTTCCATCTTCTTCTTCTTTCTATCTTACATCTCATCCCATAAATCTTTAACCGCCTCAAAGCTTCACCCTTCACCATTGCAAAAAACGAAACTACAGAGAGAGAACACAGATCTGCAGGCTGAAAATGTGAGAGAGAGAGCTGAAAATGTGAGAAAGAGATATATATATATATATATATAAGAGATATAATAGAATAGGGGCATGTGTGTCATTTGACTTTAGAATATAATATCAGATATTTAAGTTTTTCTATGAACTTTTCTGACAATATTTTGCTTCCTTGGGACCTGACAGTGATTTTCCCAAAATTAATTTCATTTTGACCATGGGGTATAGTAAAGTTTCAGAAGGTTTTGGGGGTTAACTAAAATTAATTTGCTACCAAGAGGGCTAACTGAAATTTTCCCATAAATATTTACTAATATTTACTACAATGAAGCAATAGGATTTGATGGGGTGGATTTCTTCGAAGATAGCTGAGCAACAAACATTGTCCAAATTGGAGGACGCAATGAATGGTATTTAAACAAGATTTATTTTGGCTAATAATCTCAATTTTGGGATGTATGTGCTAGCTCCAATATATATAAATATAGTTCAGAACAAGATTTATTAATGTCGTTTTTTTCGTTAAACAATCAATTAAACTAGGATCAATTATTTATATCCAAAAAAAAAACTAGGATCAACTATAAATGCAATATAATGGCAATTTAGGTCATTCTCCTAAGGAGCAATCTGTGGATTTTTCATTAGAATTGAATTTAGGTGATAAAAAATATAGTAGAATAAACTTAAACTAGAATGCAAGACACTACTACCTAAATTAAGTATTGTTTAAATAGTCCATCTTAATTACTGTATGGATCATGGAATCCACGTGGGAGATGAGACATTCTTAGTGTTAGGACTATTGAATATTGATGTCTTTCCGCCCAAAAGAGGATGTAACACAAGCTTCTTGGGTCGCCTTGGGACTATTCATGTTTGATTTTGGATCCATATTTGATGGGCCTGATATTTAATTCGGATTTTTACAGAATTAAATTTAATTTATTGTCCGATATCACAATAATTGAGAGATTGTTTTGGGAACAAGCAAGGAATATTCTAATAATATTTCAGTTTCCTAAAATGATATGATTTCACCTTCCTAAGACATCGTTGACTGACACTAAGAATAGAGGGTGTATATCTCACTTATTACCCCCTCACTCCAACTGTTGAATGATTTGGCTATCTCTAACTTATTCCTGTTACTCCCCCCCCCCCCCCCCCCCTTCTATTTCTCTGACTGTAGTCTAGAGGTAGGTATTTCATCCATCTTAAGATCCTCAGACAAAAATAATGTATTTTGGTAATGAAAGATCAAGGTAGTTGTATTTGTTTTTTTTTTTTTGCCGGAGTAGTTGTATTTGTTAATACCATGTTAGTTATGATCCTGTAACAGTTAACAATGCAAATGGCAAAGAAATATAAAGAGATATGTAAACTTGGGTTCCAGATTACAGCCAAATAATGAAACTGAATCGAGATACAACTCTTGGAATAGAGCCACAAAAATAGGAAACCCAAACTCAAATCTCTCAACTGTTTTCTGCGGTTGTGTTATTTGTAAAGGGTTGTCTTTCTGTTCAACCATAAGCCACAGTTAATTTAGTAGTGCTGCTTAAGTGCAGATCGCACTCTTTTTCAGGAACGAGAGTTTATTTGAAAATTAATTGACAGCAAATACAAAATAGGATGCCAATTTTCCCTGTATCATGTACCAAAGCAAGAGGACCTTTTTCCCCTCTATCTCTTTCAAACTAATTAATGACAGTCATTAAAACATTTATGACTTCAAAACAACAATGCCTGCGCTGACATGTTACATTTATGAGCAATCCATATACAACCATCCAACAAAGGATAATGCCATCGGGGAAAAAATCATCCCAAATGATATTCAGCTTGGACTAATTGAAAATTTTAAAAATCCAATATGGAAAGTATATTTCACTTGATTTAGGGGCGGCTTCAGGTTCAATATTTTTTCAGTTACCCATAATCTATGTGGTGGTGGTGATATTGGTAGTGGAGGAGTACTCTAATTCTGATCTTGGAGGCGAAGACATGACGGGTTTTGGAGGCATTTCTAGTGAATTCAAACTTCCTTCTAACATTTCAATCACTCTACTTATCGTAGGTCTATGAGTTGGAAATATTTGAATGCACCACAAACCCACAATAGTCATTCTTTTTGCGATATCATTTTCCTCAATGTTGTTGGCTCCTTCACTTCCCAAACTGCCGTCTTGCTCAAGTTTATTATATATCCAATCTGGAAAATAATTCTCAGTTGAGCAATTAATTTCAGCATTCATGTTCTTACGCCCTCCGGCCATGTCTAACAACATCATTCCGTAACTGTAGACATCTGACTTATGTGAAACCCTACCAATGTTTCTATTCCAAATTTCTGGAGCAAGATATCCCACAGTTCCTCTAACTTCGGAGATTGAAATGATGCTTTCTTTTTCCAGACAAAGCTTAGAGAGCCCAAAGTCCGAGATCTTGGGACAAAATTTTTCATCCAAAAGGATGTTATGTGGCTTTATGTCAAAATGTAAAATTCGAGTGTTGCATCCTCTATGTAAGTATTCCAACCCTCGAGCTGTACCGATTGCAATTTGGTACAAATTTTCCCAAGTTAATGATGGATCAACATTGTCTGTCTTCTTGTTAATGAACTTGTCAAGAGACCCATTGGGCATAAACTCATATATGAGAACCATTTTATGGCCTTCCAAACAAAATCCAAGGAGAGTAACAACATTGACGTGAGAAGTTCTACTGATGCCAGCAACCTCATTGATAAATTATTCACTATTGCCTTTGGATAGCTTCAATAACTTTACGGCAACAAGGTGTCCATCTAGTAATTTTCCTTTGTATACTGCACCATAACCACCTTGTCCCAATTTTACTTCAAAAGAATTGGTCATTTTCTTCACTTCTGAGAATTTATATCTTGTGAGAGCCAAAGGTCCATGGTTTTTAATGAAGACCTCAATATTTTGGTTAATCCTTGATGTCTTCCAAAATTCTGCTTTCTGCCTTAACAATTTGAGTTCACAACAAAAAATGATAACACATATTAGCAATGCTCCAACGGCTCCAGTCGTTAAACCTGTCACATATAGAGCATGCAAATCACTGAGTAGAAAATATGAAAGATTCTTCATTTTTTTCTAGACTAAAATATAACTAGGGGATGCTTGAAAACAGAGTCTCGTTAAAATATGAACAAAATGAAGTTTGATCCATTACCTATGATAAGTTTTCTTCTCCGATGCCTTGAACTTTCTACAATTATGATGAGCAAAGAGAAATTAGGTTAGGGTATATACATGTAGTAGTGTAAAGTGATATAAACTCAATCATGTAACTCTTCGTTCGACTGTGATGATCTGGTTTATTTTCTTGATAATACAAGTGCCTCGAATTTTCAACATTCTCAGTTGGTTGTAAGATAAAACTCAGCATCTTTCTTTTTTTTTTTTCTTTTTAATTGTTTGTTATCAAATTATTCAAAAACAATATCATACGTGTGTGCAAGTGCATCAAAGAACCTGATTACAAGCATTTGGAGACGAAAATAAAGTTTTATCTCGTTGGTTAAGTTACTCTCCTTTTCAGAAGAGTTGTAATAAACCTGTTTGAAGGCATGCATATGAATAGAGCTGAATGGGGTATTTTATGAAATCATCCAAACCCAAATAGAAGACGAGAGTATTGAGCATTGATTTCTTTCTGTGCAATAGGGAAACAATGGAATGAGAGAGTTGAGGGCAGATTCAACTTCGGCATTTACAAGAGGAGATAGTTCAAGCCAGAGTCAGAAAAGGTATTCTAAAGTCTAAACAAATATGATCACGATATATGATACAGAAAGTGTAGTTTATTTATATATCAAAAAATTGTAGATTTATCATTGTATAAATAATGACAATACAATATTATCATGATGATTGTAAAAAGCTCCATTCCCTTGATGTTGTTGTTCTTAGAAATATAAAAAATTATCACGGATCATATTTGGACGGATAGTAAAAAATTACTCCATGTGGTTTGTATCGTACGACTTGTTAGAGAGTTTATCTTGGTTTAAACGTAAGATAAATTTTTCTGTGAATCTTTTTCTAATTTAAACCTAATACATGCTTTTTATATTCATGAATGTTTCACTGACTTGTCCCTGATGCACCTCAACAATAATTAAGAGAGAAATAGAGAAAGATAAGGAAGATAATTACCGCGTTTTAAAAAAAAAATCATATTAACAAACTTAACTAACTTCTTTAATATAATATCTAATCAGATCAGTAAAATACTAACCATGGGTTTTATCAATGAAAAGGCATGAGATAGGGATCAGACTAACCGGCTCCGGGATCACAACTCCGAGCATGATCACCTTCTGGGCAATAGCATATGAAACTATAATCTTCTATGCTGGAGTCAAATCCACAATTCCCTCCGCTCATCAGACAGAAACTACAATCAGATGCCACCCAATTCAATTTCAACCCTCTTCTCAGTTCTCACTACCTCTCCATTAGCATCAGTAGTACTATTATTTTCCACTTTCGTTATCACCACCCCGCCATTACATTTCTCAGACGCAGATCTCAAATCTCCACCGTCCTCTGTTATTGCCAAAACAGACATCGTTTCGTTCTCTGCAGAACACCCAGCTCTGTACTTCCATAAATCTGCTGGCAGCGACCCCAAGTAGCATCCGAATACCAAGAAAAGGTCCATCTGGTTCGGAGCGAAACTGAATCTGGTGCCATCAAGTGTGATTTTGTGAGTACGAGGAATCGCACATGATGATGTGCCGTTTGAGGACGAGGTAGCAGCTTCCGACACTCGAATTGACTGGGTCAAGTAGGAAATTTCATGGATAATGTACTGAATATTTGAGATATTGAGGATTGGGAGGCCATTATCGGAACAAGAAAGACCAAAACCTGGGAATCCACAGAAGGATCTTTGTCGACCTTCGATGTAGAATGGGTAGGTTATGGTTTGGTTACCGCAGATTGTGGCCTGACAAGCTTCAAATTTTGGGTTGAGAGATGAGCACAAGGTGATGGTGGTGAACAGATAGGATAAGAATAAGATTGAATGTAGGTTGTTGTGGATCATGATGGAGAGCAGAGACATCCAAGACAGAGGAATGAAACAGCTCGGCTCCACTGCGATATTTCTTCATCCATGCCTGAAACTCAAAAGTCAAAACAAGTGGCGCTGACTATTTTCATTAATTAAAAGGAGAAGAAATCCTGGACTCTTATTTCCCTAACGGGTGGGGCAAACCGGTGACTTAGGAAGCTTCGATTTTCAAATTTTCATGTCATTAGTTTATAAGATTTTAATTTTTTTTAAAAAAAAAAGACTAAAAATATATTAAAACCTTCTGCAAAGAGGATTAAATATCTTAAAGTAGCTTTCTAATGGGCAATATAGAAATCTAAAAAATGAGGCCATGTAGCCCTTCCCAACAGACTCAAACAGTCAATGTGTTGCCCAATCTACGTTGAGTTGGCGCTGCACATGTCGATCTACTTGGCATTCTTTTTTTTAAAAAAAAGTTGTTTTAATAGGAATGTCATCATGAATCCATGACCATATCTCTCATCGAATGCCAACCTTGAGACAAAGAACCAATCAGACAAATGAATATTTGCCCAATTCCTCAAAATCTGCAATGATATTATTACTTTTCTTCTTCTTTCCTCAAAATCACTTAGTAGAAAATATGAAAGATTCTTCATTTTTTACTAGGATAAAATATAACTAAGGGATGCTTGAAAAACAGAGTCTCTTAAAATATGAACAAAATGAAGTTTGATCCATCAATATATATATAAATACTGTTTCACCAAGGCATAACGCAGGTCACTGTTCACAAGGAATCAACGGTCCAGATCGCTTTCTCTAGCCAAAGGTTACTGTTCACAAGGAATCAACGATCCATATTGCTTTCTGGTCACGCACGGGGAACTTATCATCTCTGTATTTGGCAAGGTATTAAAACCCGGACCGGGTAGTGAACCGGTCGGGGTACTGGGTTAAGGGTCAGTGGGTCAGACCGGGACCAAACCGGAGCTAAACCGGGACCAAACCGGTGAGAAATTGAAAATTTTAGACTTATAGTATGAAATTCTAAAGGAAAAAGTAAAAAAAAAAAAAAAATTTTTTTTTTTTAAAAAAAGGGAACCGGACCGGGAACCGGACCGGCCAACCGGCCGGTTCGCCGGTTACCGGGCCGGACCGGCCGGTCCGGTCCGGTTTTCATAACCCTACTATTTGGTTTCCTGCAATCTGAATTTTTTGTTCAAATTTCAAATTTGAAATTTGTGAACCAGTTTTCCCAGGTACTTGTGTGACGTATGGAAAAAATCCGAGTTACTGTCATTTCCTCCCAGCCAAACCAAATTGCAGCGGGCGTTCTATGCGATTCCATTTCCTCACTCTCCTGATTCTTCCTTCAGTCCTTAGGTCCGAAATGCCTACGATTACTAGATGCGCGTTGTTCATAATGGAAGGAAGCATCTTAGTCGGTTCGGAGCCGTACGGCAGAGGAGGTACCGCTTTGCCCTAACAAATTTCCCCTGTTTTTTATTTTAGTTCCTCTCTAAGATTGTAATCTTCATTCTCTTGAGATTGCGAAGTTGATAATTTTATTAACACGAGCCACCAGATAGCTAAAGATTCAAAACTCTATTTTCCATTTGCGGCTGCTGGATATTTTTCCGCTTGATCACTCTCATGAATCTTCTATTTGCCATTCCACTTGCTCACTCTCATGAATCTTCCTTCAGTGCTTAGGTCCGTAATGAGTACGATGAGCCATTTGATGATGCAAGGCCTCCAAGACCTCTAGGCCATGGCTGTTTTTGCTTCACGTTATTTGATTCTTGGAGCGATTGATTCTTGGAGTCAGAATACTATTTCCCTTTCATTTTATATTCTTGGCAGCGATAGCAAATTTTAATGAGTAAACTCAATCATCACAGGTCTTCCAACATTTTCTCCATTTTCCATTCCTCTTTACTTACTTCCTCTCAGTTAATACTTGGCATTTGCATCTTAAATATCAAATATGACTTATTTGATGATGATAGTTTTTGTTTGACAGGCAAGAACTCCATACTTAAGAACATGTAAGGCTACAAATTTTAGCACATAAAAGTAAGACTTAGTAGTGCCCAAAAGGATCTCCTGATTCTACTATTTTATATAGATGCTTAATTATTTCTATTGTTATGCCAACTAGACGTCATATGCTCATGATTTAACATAATGCAAATTGTTTTCGTTGTTTACCAGGTTTATGAAGCACAATATTCTAATGTAGGCATCATGTTATTCTTCTTTACATTATTCCAACTTTATCCAATGTCCCCACAATTCTAATGTACTGCACTCAACGGGCAAGTAGAGGACTCCTTTGACCGTATGGATATGAGTATGGCAAGATGTCCAGTCCAGTCGAAGTGCTTCTCTCTGTCCTATTAATTACCTGCAAGGTGTTGTTGTGGTGTTAATTTCAGTCCTTAGGTTGGTGTCGCCATAAATGAAAAGCAACAGCATCATCATCTTATATATAGCACACCTCATGCCTCCCTTTGAATCGTATTGTCTTCTAACACAACTCATACTTTGTCTTTTCCTTCTGCAAACAGGGTCTCTCTGTCATGGCAAATCATTAAAAAAATATTTTACTTGTCATTGGCAAATTAGATTAGATTAAACTTGGATTATAATATGCTCTTAGCTTGAATCTACAATGACTCGTGTGGCAGTATATGGCTTATGAGTTATGACTAATGCAATATTTTATTTTTAGATGATCCAACTATTTTTGACTTTTGTGGTTGTTGCAGAGTTTAATTATAAACTTCAGTTTTAAGGAAGTATTGCATATATGACATTATGAAAGCTAAACAGAAAAATTCATTTGATAGAGTAGCTGAAATAGTGTTTTCAATATGGCAGCGTTGGGTTTATGCATGTTTTCAGGTGATTCATTTGATGCTGCATATGGCAGCGTTGCCTATGGTTTCCTACGTCAATGTGATAGGTTTGAAGAAGGCAAGCTTGTAAGAAGATGGCTACATTTGTTCTTCAACTGGTATGGTTCTTCTCTTGCTTTATATTTTTATCTCTATGTGTCAAATGACGAAGAATGGAATTTATGCATGTTGATTCTATTTATTTTCACTGAATGTAATGTCACCACTTGATCTACTTGTCGGCTTGCATTGCTATTGTGAGCATGTAAGATATATACTTGGTAAACACGTGCTTCAATGTCAGGCATTAGAACATAAAAACATTATTCTTATTCTATTCTTACATGAGCATGTAAGCTGTTGGCTGTTTGCACTTGAACAGAATTCTTCATTACTTGCCCAAAAAATTTGGAATTACCAGCTACTACATCAAATTATTCTGCCTAATTTTTTGGTGATTTCTTCAGGCATGGTATTTTCATTGAGGCGTGTGTTTATCTGTTTGCAATATGCTAAGACACTGACAGGTGCACTTTCATTGCATTTGTGTCATTTATCCTGCTCATTGATGGTTCCAAAGGCTCAAACTAATATTTTGCATTTAATAGTTGGATGAGCTCATAACGAGAACAAAGTTTGCATGGTTTAGGGTTGTTTTACATCAGGGTCGAGTGAATATTAAATTTTAGGCCAGAATTGTTTTTTTTAAATATAAATGGATTTTTCCGATATCTATTGTTCACTCTTAGATTCTAGAGGGATTAGTGTGTGCCAACAAGAGCTGAAAAATAATTGCGAACTCTCATGGTGTTGGAAAACTTGATACTAATGAGGTTTATCTATTTTTTTCTTTGGCCAAAATGAGATTTATCTTTTGGTAAAATGTTATTTTCCCTTAAAAGTTAAGGTTAACGGTAATTGTACCAACATGTCATTCTCCCAACTGCAAGTGTAATTCTCATAGTAGTTACATTTCATATGGCATGGAGGAACAATCAATTGTTTCAGTGATTGCTACTGTGCAAGTACATGAAAATAAATATAAGCAAGAAGAAAAACATAAAGGGGACAAATATTGATCACGCAATGCTTCGGCTCGATCCTTTTTCTCATTACCTTGTGCTTTTATTTCCTAACCAGTTTGATCCAATAAACACACTGTTTTGTTTTTTTTAATCTTCCCTTTTCCTACTAAATGAAATCTAGATTATAATCTTTTGTGTTTTTTCACTCTTGCAGGTTATGTTTCTACACAATGCTCTGTCCTTTTGTTCCCCGTAAGATTAAATATCCTTAATAATTAATTCCTTCCTTGTCAATTTTACAAGAGTAACTCAACTTCAGTTTGCTTTTGGCAATAGATAAAATATTGCAGAAGAATGCAAATTGAGAGAGCAATTTAGTCTCAGTTTTTTAAGACAAAGCATTGCTCACACTTCCAAACTTCCCTTTGCTTATCTATGATACCCTTTTGATTAATTATTTCTGTGTTCCATTTGAACTTCGGAATTGTTTTTTATTTTTCTGTGTTTCTTCAAAACTGATCGGAACATTATATTGACTCAATAGGTGAGTGGCTATGTTTTTTTTTTCAACTTCCATTACTAAGTCATTGACTATTTTGAGTGAGTTGAAATTTTTTTATTCATGATGCTAAACCATACATTCGGAATGATTCCAATATACATGCATAAGGTGAAGTCGTTTATTTTATGAGTGGATAGTGAATAAAATTAGGAGAAAAGAAAAGGATAGGGCATTGTTTGGGAGAAATAAGTTTTTCCCAATTTTAATAGGGAAGAAAATATGGGGAAATAAAAACATGGGAGGAAAGGGGCCCAATGTTAACTTTTGTTAAGGAGGGTTATTTATTCATTTGGCTGACTCCTTAGTTACATCAACAAAGCAAATGACTTGGCATCGTGTTTAAAACTCCAACCTCATTTGAAAGGGAAGTTTGAAATTCAAATCATTTTACAAATTATTATGTTAGAAGTCATTTTTCGGTGTCTAATGACCCATTTATGAATATCTCTTTTTGTACAGGGCGCCATGAATCTGGTTACCATTCATTCTGCAAGGACGAATTGAAATACTTGGCCTACTACATCTAATCTGGTTACCATTAGGCTTTTTATTATTTGCTTATAATATTTCATTCATTGGTCGTGCTTTGTGAGTCTGCTACTGGTGGAGTGAAATTTCTATTTGCTTTGCTGCAAATAATTTTGTTTCTATAGTATATGCACTGAAGAAGTTCACACAATGAATATTTTCGTTTTGTAAGTGCCTCTCTTTCCTTTACTCGCAACAACCATAGATAATTTGTGATGTATCTTGTGGATCTATTTATATGTTTTTTATCATTGATATAATATTTTGAGAATTTTTATATTATCTTAAATGGACTCAATTGTTGTATATGGTCATTTTCATATGCAACATTCTACTTTGCGGTGTTAATGTTTCTGATTCTAAAGTGAATGTTTGGAACTTAGTTCTGATCAGGATTAGCTTTTTTATGATGGCTAGAGATGGAAGCTTCTTCTTAAGTATGCCAGTTGGTGTAAATGGGACTAAGGCAAAAGGTAAGATTAGAAGATGTGAAATTGATTGATGAAAGATATGGAAGGTATAGAAGGAGTTGATAAAAAATTGTTCATAATCAGTGCTAGATTTCAAGGGCCAAAAGTGTAGGTAATGGAAAAAAGGAGGAAGATACTTATTCATAAATAGTTATACTTAAACTATTGTAATCAATTGCTTATCTTCAAAAAAATTATAACAGACAATTAGAATCATTTTACACATCATACACATTCGTCTCTCATACAGAACTTAGATTATATTATATTGCTTTATTGACTTTCTATGTCAATTGAGTGAGTCATATTTATTTCTCTCAATTAAATGTTTTCTCTCATTATATTGAATGAAATATTCTTAACTAATATTTTCTTTAATAACATTCTCCCCCTCAAAGGAGAACAAATGTATGAGAAGATTTTTGGGAGCTTGAGCCATTGAATATAAATTTTAATCATTTTTAAAAGGTACTCTATTTATGATTAAATGTCAATTTGTTTGTCATGATTTACGGATTTTGAAGTTTTGGTGAAATGAATTTTACTAATGAGTACAATTTTTTTGTTGAAAATAATACTCCCTGCGCAACGCACGGGAGAGGAATTGCTCGTTACCTATGATAAAGTTTCTTCTCCGATGCCATGAACTTTCTACAATTAAGATGAGCGAAGAGAAATTAAGTTAGCGCATATACATGCAGTAGTCTAAAGTGCTATAAACGCAAACATGTAACTCTGCGACTGTCATGATGAGTGTTTAGTTGGGCTTATTTTGCCTAAATAAGCACTTATTACGTAAGTCGAGATAAAACTCCTCTCTCACATACTTACCTCGTATACCGTGAATCGCAATTTATAAGCACTTATTATCCAAAAATAAGCTATTCCAAACGAGCACATGATCAGACTTCTTTTATTAATAGTGCAAGTTTCCAGAATTTTGAACATTCTCAATTGATTATAAGATAAAACTGAGCAACTTTTCTTTCTCCTTTTAATTGTTTGTCATCAAATTATTCAACAAAATATATCATACATGTATGTGTGTGTAAGTGCATCACAGAAGTTTTTTTTGTATTACATGGACAAGAGGAAATACTCTTAAGGGTCATGTTAGACCCTTACAAAAATCTTACAGAAAACAAATTTGCTAGTGCTAAAACCAAATGTTAATTGAGATCAGCTAACATTTGGGTCGAACAAAAATTTGGAGGATTCCACGATAAGGACAGATCATTGTTCAAATCTAGTGCCGATTTGGCTAAAAAATCAGCGCATCTTAGCGCTTCCCTGGTGGGTAGTGAATTTTTAAGTCCTAATCAAGGTATATTAACTGTCTAACTTCCTCTAGCTCGACCTATAGAGAATGAAAGTGACCACAAAATTGAAATAGTAGTTGAATTGCTTCCGTTGAGTCAATGAATAACTTAACCTTTGTGAGTTTTAGAGATTGGCATATTTGCAGGCCAGTCCTAATAGCTTGAATCTCAGCAGCTGTTAAGCCCAAAGTAAAACCCGTGTTTTGCTGAAAGCCACATATCCATACTCCTGCACTATTGCAAACTACTCCTCCAACAGCTGATTGCCTATGCTCATCTACTGCCGCGTCCACGTTAATCCGCACAAATCCCTTAGGGGGTATCATCCATCTGTCTGAAGCTCTGTCTGAAACTCTAAATATTTTGTGCTTTAGTCTTCCCTCTTCAATACCTTCATGTAGATAGTGGAAACCTATGTGTACTAGTTGCTGGGGGTGATCACTAGTTCCTTCAAAAGCCTTTATGCATCTATTCTTTCAAATGAGCCAGCACAGTGATCCAAAGGCCCTCAGCCAAGGCCATTGGGCAACTTTACGGCCACCAGGCGAGTGAAGTGCATTCCAATTGATGCAAACCTGCAAATTGCCAGAGAAAAAAGAAGAGAAATAAATAGGGTTAATACAAGAAAGCCACACACTACTCGCAAACTCACAGTCTCTTAAAGCATGAATTGTTGTTTCCTCACAATTACACTCGAAAGGACACTCATAATTTATGTTCCCAACCCTCTTAGCACGTGTTAGGTTTGTAGGAATTCTCTCTTGGAATAGCTTACATAAAAAGAATTTGATCCTCTCAGAAATAGGCCACCTCTAGATACCTTGCCAGATAGGATCAGGCTCTGTAGAAAGTGTTTTATAGATCATGGAATAGGCTGATTTGACACTGAAATTGCCATTAGGGGATTTCCTCCACCAATACATATCATCACCTTGTACGGAAGGAGCATTTACTTTTTTAATTACCTCTAACAGCCACACTAGCAAGAACATACCCCATTTATGCAGGTCCCATTCACCAACACAACCGATGAACTGGCTAACCACTTCCTCTGGATTTAGTAAGTGATGGTTTCTGTCGACATAGAACATAAGTGGTTGATCAAGGTTGGTCCATAGATCCCACCAAGCATTGGTTGAATTGCCGATTCGCAGTTTACACCCTACAGCTTTCCTAAAAGCATCCCATACAGATGTAATTGCATTCCACATAGTAGATTGATTTCTTTTCCTTTCAACCCATGGAAATCTCACTACAAAAAAATGTGATTTAGTAGCGATTAAAAATGGGTATTAATAGCGATTTTAACCGCTACAAACAACATTAGTAGTGGTTAACAAAACCGCTACTAAATTGTATGTTACAAGCGGTTTTGTAGTGGTTATGCAAAACCGCTACTCAAGGAAAATAACCGCTACATCCTTTGTAGCAGTTACAAAAAACCGCTACAACATCCATTTTTTTCAGAGATATTTGTAGCCGTTATATAACCGCTACAAATATAAAAAATTGAAATTTTGAAGGCAAAAAAGAAAAATGACATTTTTTTTCAATTTTGAAGCGGTTATAAAACCACTACTAATTTTGAATTTTTATGAAATTTGTAGCAGTTATAAAACCGCTACTAATTTCATGAAATTCAAATTTGGCGCCAATAAATTTAATTTGAGTTTAAAAAAGCGCGTTTGTTAGTAGCGGTTTAATAACCGCTACAAATATTTAAAAAAAATTTTAATAAAATACGATCATTTGTTTCTGTTATTTTAATATTAAATTAATTAGTTTATTTTTTTATTAGTTTATCTAATTTAGTTAGCTTATTAATAAATTAAAAGGATAAATTTAATTTAATTGGATTAGTATAAAAATTATATTAATAATATTATTAAGGATACATAGGTAATAAGGAATTATTATGTTGTCTAATATAATGTAATTGTGTATGAAAAATAGATGAAAATGAGATACAACTGTAAAATATCTGAAAAAAAATGGTGAGAATAAATTGTATATAAAGGAAAGAAGTATTGTAAAAAAAATAAAAAAATTGTTACCATATGTGATCATATTATTCAGCTCTTCTACTCATACAAAAGAAGTTGTAAATAAGAGAAAATGAAAGAAAGGTAAGGTGAAAAGAAATTGGAGAGTGTTTGAAATGAGTTGTGGTAAGGGTATTTATAGGGATCCACGTACTATTTGTAGCGGTTAATGTGTCGATTTTGTAGCGGTTTTTATTTAGTAGCGGTTATTTGTACTTTTGTAGCGGTTATTAAACCGCTACAAATATTATTTTATTTTTTTTAATTTTTTTTTTAAAATTTTTTTTAAAATTTTTTTTCTAGTTTTGTTTAAAGAGAAAAGCATAATTTGAATTTGATCACTCATTGTTACCATCCCTACAGAAATTATGTAGAAAAATTATTGTTAGGGATATTTTATTAAATTTCAAAAATTTAATTTAAATGACGTGGACTTAAAAAAACTCACCGCAGTAGAGGTAAATTGTCATCGCCTTCAGGGAAGTAGTTTTCAAAATCGGCTGGCTAAAATGGCTCACTCTCGTAGGCGATGTTATCGCCTTCACCCATGTCATAAAGGTAGAGCTGGGAATCAGGGCCGGCCCGGCCCTACAGGGCTGGCCCTTGACGGGCCAGGGCCTAACAGGGCCGGCCCTAAAGGGCTCGGGGTCAGAAAAATTGTAGTTTTTCAAGGCCCGGCCCGAGAGCATCAGGGCCAGGGCCACCCGCAGGGCCAGGGCCGGCCCGCAGGGCCGGGAAATCCTTTTCACAATATTTAACTATTTTTCCTGCATATTTTCCCCAGAGAGATATAATTAGTAAATAACAACGATTAAAGCTCTAATTTAATACTTAAATGTTGTCAACATTAAGGTTTAAATAACACGTCTCTTGCAACAAACAAACACAGTTACTAATGTATAATCAAAGGTAAAATCATGTCCATAAATAACTCACGCAAAGGTTAAAGTATAAGAAGGCAAGAAGCTAAATACTCTAACCTCTAAACAACATGAGTATGACGACTATCATTTTCACCTTCTTCGCCACTATCATCAATTTCAAGGATATTTGATTGTGTTTCACTTTGAGCAATAGGTTTAAGTAATAAAATAATTACAACCTCCATAAAAAATCATACTCTATCAGGCAGAATAGTATATAATATGATTTTACTCTAAATAGGCAAAACAATATACTCAAAAATCATACTCAAAAATCACAATATGATTCAATTAGATAAAACAATATACTTAAAAATCATACACTATACAATATGAGGACAGAGTGACATATAGATTCAATAAGGTAATTCAAAAATGTAACATGGTTCCTTTCCAAGTAAAAAAATAAAAAATAAATGGGCCTAAAGGGCCTGCCCGAGGCCCTCCAGGGTCGGCCCTTTTAAGCCCGAGGCCCTACAGGGCTGGCCCTTTTAGGCCCGACTTCCTTTTGAGGCTACAATTTACAAGCCCGGCCTTGAAGGGCCAGGGCCTAAAAGGGCCGGCCCGACGGGCTCGGCCCGTTTTCCCGGCTCTACATAAAGGTCTCGTGGCTTTAGATGAACGACCATGTGCCAATCCCTGTGCCTCTCGTCCTCGACATAATAAACCTGATGTACCTCTGAAGCTAGAATATACGGCTCATCATCTTGAGAAATACCAGTATGAATCGGCCGTGAGAAATTGACTGATGTGATCCCTAAGTCATCAGTAGTCAATCCCCAAGAAGTAGTGGTATTTGCCCACAAACACTTGAACAGCGTCACCGTGAAACGGCCTTGATAATTAAGTTCGACCACATCAAGAAGCTTGCCAAAGTAAGGGACGGCTCCGAACTGCATGTTAGCGATACTGCTACTCGCATAACTCCTTATCCCAAATGTGCCATAAACACCCGAATTCTGTGTTTGCAATCCTTGATCCCATGAAACTGTGCAAAACTTAAAACCATTGACATTGTAAGCTGTAAACCTTTTTGCATGATCAAGAGGGCCGATTGCGAGATCTCTGAAATTTGGTGAGTGTGGGTTGTGGTCATTTAGTATTATGCGCGCAAACCAGCTCGGGAATTCTCTATGGACCCTCCTATCAACTTCTGAGGATGTCTGTGTACGGATCTTGAGTTGACGCTTAACATGACTTCTGAATTCCCTGCAATTAATAATGGAAAGGCGATAGTGAAATGAAAGTGAGAAATGTTACGAAAGATATAGATTGAATAACATGTGAGTGTACAATTCTTACCGTATGAAAGGTTCAACTTGAGTGCAATTAATCCAGGCATGTCTATGTGCTTACAACTTCTCAGTTGCCGTTAGTTTGAAGTTCTCAGTTGCTCCAACTGGTTTACCAACACGAGGGATAAATTCTCCTGATGTCGGCGCAGGTTCAGGACAATCGTCAACACGAGGCGGGCGGTTGAAAGCCGTCTCAAGATCATCAAAATACCTTGAGCAAAAATATAGCACCTTATCCCCTATATAGCTTTCAGCTATAGAACTTTCTGGCCACGCCTTATTCCTTACATAAGATTTTAATTTCCCCAAGAACCTACGAAGTACAGATGAGAAAATTGATATAAAATGCTGAAAAGAACGACTAGCAAACATTAAATACGGAGAATAAAGCACATATTTAAAATGAGTACCTCTCAATCGGATACATCCAACGATATTGTACTGGTTCAGCAAGCTTTGTTTCATGAACGAGATGGACTGTAAGATGAACCATCACAGTAAAAAAGGACGGAGGAAAGATCATCTCCAAATGACAAAGCGTAAGAATAATTTTGGATTGCAGCTAATCGAGCTCCTCAACGATCAAAACCTTAGAACACAACTTCCGAAAGAAAGAACAAAGTTCCACCAAAACGATGGAAACATCGGGAGGAAGTGTATTCTTTATAACCAGAGGGAGTAACTGCTGCATAAGAACATGTGAGTCATGACTCTTCAGGCCAGCAACCTTTCGAACCTGCAAGTCAACACATCGAGAAATGTTGCTTGAATACCCATCAGGAACTTTGAATTTCTTCAACGCCGTGAGGAAGACTTCCTTATTCGGTTTTGTGAGGGTAAACTTTGCCGGTTGAAATCTGTCATGCTCATCTGGCCAAGCGTCTTCACGAACTCCCATGTCGCGTAAATCTTTCCTTGCTTGAAGGTGATCTTTTGTCTTGCCGGATTCGTTGAGCAGCGTATACAGCACATTGTCGCAAACATTATTTTCAATGTGCATTACATCAAGACTGTGGCAAAGTAAATTAGATCTCCAATATGGAAGAGTGAATAAAATACTTATCTTCTTCCACTGCTGAGGCGCCAAAGTCCTGCACGTCTTTTGGCGAGTTTGTGCTGAATCGTCGCTTTTTCCAAACTCGAAGTCAACATGCTCAAGCTGCTGTGAGATATCTGTACCGGACAAAGTCTAAGGTGGTCCTCTTTTTTCTGGTTTCCCATTGAAGCGATTCCGTTGCAATATGAACTTATGCGTTCTATCGAGAAACCTTCGATGCCCCATAAAACACCACTTTCGGTTATGGGGAAGGCGTACTGCGTCAGAGTCAAAATTGCAAGCTGGACACGCCGACCCAGTATGCACATTATAACCAGATAATGTGCCAAAGCCAGGAAAGTCACTAATCGTCCACATTAAGGCTGCACGCAAGTTGAATAAAGTCTTGCCGTAAGCTGGTGCATCTACTGCTGCTGCTGTGCCATCTGCTGCTCCAAGTCTGACCGCGGCTAGTCAATAGACTCGTCCCTCGGACGTCTAACCCCTCTAGAGCTGCCAGCCTCAAAGGCGGTGCTCCGGCCGTAAACCATGCTAGGTCTGGCACCTATCCCTATCCCCGCACACATCCGGGGTGCTCAGCCTGACCCAGACCCGCCTTCAAAGGAGCCGTCGGGTCCACTGACCCCTATGACTCCTCGGCCTGGGTCTGTCGCAGCTCAGCCTGCGACTGCTACGTCCGCTCCTGCCATTTTATAAAACAATTACTAATTAGCAAATTTCATTAATAAGTTGGTTTTATAAAAATTATAATAATAAAATTACTTACAATGGCCGCCTCTGCCTGCTGAGAGGTCGCAGTCCCGTCACAATGTCTGTGTATGATGGCGTACAACTCCCCATAGTCCGTCTAACGGTTTTCCTGCTGTGCCTTCCTCTCCTAAAACAATTACATAATTCAATTACTATTATGAAATAACCAGCTAAAAGTCAGTGATATTTTGAAAAGTTATCAGCTCGCTGTAAGTGACAGCAAAGGTCTTCGATTCTGCTGTGTAGTGGATCATTTGCTGCGCATGAGTCTTGGTTTTACTCTGAGAAAGCTCCTGGAAAAAAAACAATATTAAATATATTAAAACAATAAAAACATTTAAAATTAATAAATTTCAAATTAAAAATAATTAAATTGAAATTATAATTTAATAATTAACAATTAAAAAAAGTATATAAATAATCTAATAAATACATTACCTGCCCCTCAGCGCTCCTTCTGAATTGGATGAAACCCGCCCAGTTGTTCGGTGGCACGCCTTCCGAGACGCTCTCGATCAGCTGCTCTAGAGGCATTGTCCCGTCCTTATCCACCCTGTGGAAGAGACGGTTCCTCCTATTCCTCTAGCCGTCACCCATCTTCACGAGGGTGTAACTCTTCCGGTTGTCCCGGACGGCAAACCGTAGCTGTAAAAAAAATATTTAAATATCATTAATTACAAAAATCCTATTAAAAATATTAATTAAATAGAATTAATTACAAAAAATATTAATTAATTACTATTAATTACCTGAACTACCTCCTCCCAAGCCTAGTCCTTCGGCCTCTTTGGAACGTGCCTCCACGTCCTGAAGTGAAGTGGGAACCACATCCAATTCGCGCCCAGGTCGTTCAGGAAGCGTTTGAACAGGTGACCCTCATTGTCGATGGGCTGGTCAGTGCCCTCATTCCACAGCACTATAACTCACAGGGTCCGGTCCATGCTGTTCACACCGGCCACGTCCAGCCTCCTCGTCGACACGTTCCCCTGCTTGTCTACAAAATTTACCGCACGTTAGATAAATTGTAATTCAAAGTTAACATTTCGAATTTAAATAAATAATTTACTAAATTAAAAAATTTATTTACCTTGGACCTGCATCTCAAACCCAGTGGACCGCTAAGACAACTCTCGTGGGTTGTTCTGCTCCTGAACCTCCTCCTCATCGAGGAACTGCTCCATCTCCCTGATCCTAATCGGGATCTCAAAGTCCTCCTCGTCGTAGTCCTCGACGCTGATATCTGCCCCTAAATTCAGGCACCTCTGGTGCGGTCATCTCCTGTGGAATCATTTGCGGTGCCTGTAGTAGGGCCGACTCCTGTGGGGGGATGGGCTGAAATGCCGCGGTCGCCCTGCCTCCGCGCTGCCCCCTCCCTCTGCCCCCTGCTCAGCTGCTGCCACCCCGCAAAATCGGTCTGGGGACCTCAGAGGCCTTGCCCTTATCCTCTCTTGAAGCCATATCAACTGTAAAAATAAAAAAAAAATATTTTAGTCACATTATTATGCAAAAATCTAATAAAAATATAAATACAAATAAAATATGTGTTATATATGTACCTCAAGTGCAAATACTGAGAAATACTGTAGCAAAAACTCCTTCACAGACGTCTGAATGCTCAAATCTAAAAGAGATCACTCAGAGAAACTCCAGGAAACAAAATGAGCAAACGGAAAAAGGAGGGATGCGGCCTCCTTAAATCGGGCAGCAATTTGTAGCAGTTATTCCAATAACCGCTACGTTAACCGCTACAAATCACCCAGGACGCCTTAAATTTGTAACGGTTTTATAATAACCACTACAAATTACAAGAACCTTTGAAATTCTGTAGCGGTTATGGCCCATAACCGCTATAAATTTGGAGACTCCTGAAATTCTGTAGTGGTTATAGGGATATAACGGCTACAAATAGCTGACATTTGGCATTTTGTAGTGGTTTTGTTGCTATAACCGCTACACTATTGGCGGGTCTTGGTCGCGCCAAGTGGTGGGAATATTGTAACGGTTTTTGTTTATTAACCGCTACAACTAAACCGCTACAAGTTTTGGTGGGAATTTTGCGCTATTTTTGTAGCGGTTTGTTCTACCTAACCGCTAGAAAAAACGCTGCTAATTTGTCGCGTCACTTGGCGCGTAGCTTGCCACTACAATTTTGTAGCGGTTTAGCTTAAAACCGCTACAAATACTATAATTTGTAACGGTTTGATATAACCGCTACAATACCACCGCTACAGAACACCATTTTTTTTGTAGTGTCTACCATCACCACAGCCGTACTTTGATCCGAGGACTTACACCCATAAAGCATTTGGTTTAGTAATTAAGCTCTAGCATAACTTCATGATGAAAGCTTCGTTTTGACCAGATAGATCTTTTATTCCTAGACCTGTGCATCACAGAAGTTGATTACAAGCATTTGGAAACTAAGGTCTGTTTGGTATGAGGGATTTGAAGGGGAAAGAAGGGGAGGGAAAAATTTTTTAAGTTGGATTTAAAAAAATTGAAGAAATGGGGTTAAAAGACTTTGATTAATTTTTCTTACTCTTTTATCTTATAATTTCTCTTTATTAAATTATTATGACCCTGCTTCTCTAATTTTTTTTAAATTCAATTCAAAAAAATTTTCCCCCACCCATTTTCCCGTCCCTCCCCTCCCCTCCCCCATACTAAACACGCCCTAAAAGTTTGGTCTCCTTGGTTAAAGTCCTTTTCTGAAGGGTTGTGAACCAATTTGATCATTAATGAAATCATGCAAATCCAAGTCAAAGATGAGAGCATTAAGCATTGGTTTCCTTCCGTGCAATAGAGGAACAATGGAATGAAAGAGTTGAGGGCAGATTGAACTTCGGCTTTATAAGAAGAGATCGTTAAGTTCAAGCCAGAGCCAGAAAAGGTATTATTAGAAAATATGATCAAGATATAGGATATAAAAAGTGTAGTTTACAATATTCTTTGATTTATCTTTATCAACGGTGCTCTTTCAACAATAATCAAGAGGAAAAAAAAACAAAGAAATGAAAAAAGATGATTAAAGTATTTTAAAAAATATACATTATATTAATTAATTCTCTTAATCTAATAAATTAGATAAATATGTACTAAATTTTTTATTAATATATGATTGTATTATTCATTTTGTTGAAGAGATCTATGTTGCCATCTCGTATTCTAGACTTTTGCTGGGGGAGCCGCGTCTCCTTCTCGGTCAGAGCGCACTCAATACTGTATTATTGTATATTCATTATTATTACCAACCTAAAGAATTAATCTCTTCAACAAAATGAATAAGACAAAAGTGGAGGGGACCAATTGGAGTTTGATGGGAAGCAGTTTCGGAGAGGTCGGCCAATGGAGAGGATCCAGTATTATTGAAAAAATCAATAATTTTAGGTGGGAAACAGTATTATATCATATATCCTGACTAGTAAATTTTTTTTAACCGGTAATTTTTAAATAAAAAATTAGTTAAAAGATTATTTTATTTTAGATTCTCTATTTATTAAAATATTTTTTAAAAATAAAAATAAAAATAATCAAATCTAGATTACCCATAGGGGTGAGCAAAAACCAGGTGGTCCAGTCCGGTCCGGTGCGGTCCATCCCGTGTTGGTCCGGTTTGATTTGGTCCAGTCCAAATAAGCAACATAATGAAATTGGACTAGACCAGACCTGACTGGCTGGTCGAGTTGGACCGAGTTCCGGACCAGGGGACCATACCACCTGGACTGGTCTGGTCTGGTCCAGGTCAATTTCTTAAAAAATATTTTATAATTTATATGTTATTTTTTAGTTAATGTTGTTAGAGTTTTTTAAGGATTTATAATTAAGTTTTATTTTTTATGGAGATTTTTATATGATTATAGGTATTTTTTATTATATTAATTATATTTATCATGTTTAAATCTTTTTTCTCAACATATTTTTTTTAATGTTATTGAATGTTGTTGAATATTTTTATAGATTTAAGATGTTTTAATTTTTGGTGACAAGTTTTTTTATTATTATAGGTGTTTTTGTGGTCCTAATTATGTTTAATAAGTTCAAATTTTGCCTTTTAAGAAGAAAAAACAAAAATAAAAGGATATTAAATTTAGATCTGGCAGTCCAGGTAGTCCATCAAACCCGGTCTGGTCTAAGCTAGCCTTGGGTCGGTGCTAGACCAAACTAGACCACGAGTTGCCTTGTGCAACCCAAAATCCTCTCCAAACCAGATCTCAGGTTGATGTCAAACCCAGTCCAATCTAGTCCATGCTTATCCCTAATTACCTAAATGAAGTGTGTGTTTGCCTATCCCCAAAACTATGGTTTCAGAAGTACTTTTTCGTAAATCGAGATAAAACTTCTCTCACATACTTACCTCATAAACTGTAAAAACTATTCTCCAAAAAATTAATCCGAACACACACAAAATGAGCCAGCTCTTAATGCTGATCCTTTAGGAAGCTGGTTCCGAGTTTGATTTGGGTTTGACGGGGATGTCAGATTCAAAGTGCATGGTTGTGGGACCCATTCCAAACATCTAATGAAAGGTCAAAAGCCACTTTTGACATTTGGGATGGGATGCACATTTGGGGAATATAATCCCAAACACTGCCTCAATCAATTATTTATCAGACATTAGAGGTTGTAATATGGTCCGGTCCGGTGGGCTCGGGTTAGCCTGTTATGGGTTGAGACCATATGGGTTTGGGTCCAAAAAGATCGCAATAATATGGATTGACATTTAACTAACCCAATCCATAACCGCTGGGTTGGCGGCCAACCCGTATTTTTTTTTTCAATTTTTTCAACAATATACTGAGATTGTTTTTTTTTTACACAATAAGATTGTTTTTTCTACACACCTAAACATAACAAAATTAAAAATACATTGCAAATTAAAGAGAGTTAAGACTGATTTCTGAGACGGAGAACATGAGCCATGAGAGAGACAGGGAGTGAGAGACTGTTTCAAGCAAAAATAAAAGAAAGTTGACCAGACTGAAGAGTGGGAGTACTGGGCTGGACTCTAGAGTAACAGTTTTGGACTATTGGGGGTTGAGCCTTAGCTAATGGCTCTTCCCTCTTGGTTTTTTTTTAAATATGGGTCAACCCAGCAACCTGATGATCCAACCCGTCACAGGTTGAAATCATATGGGTTCAGGCTCAAAAGAACCGTATCAATATGGTCCCATTTTTATAGAACTCAAACCACTCATTTTATCGGGTTAGGCGGACTCGGCCCACGATCCCAACCCATATTACCACCTCTATAACAGACACACATGAAGAATCCAATCACATGGGCTCATTATTTTATGTTTTACTCATTATTTATGAACTATGAATTTAGTCAATTAATTTTATCAAGACTATTTATAAGGAATAAATAACAGTTTAACTTTGCTGGCAAAATAATAATAATAATAATAATAATAATTTATTTGGATGGATACCAAGAAATTATTATCGACGAAAAGGCACGAGATAGGGAAAATAAGACGAACCGGCTCCGGCGAGACCGCAATCCAGAGCATGATCTCTATCTGGGCAAAAGCATTTGAAACTATACACGCTTTTGTCGAAGCCACACTTGCCTCCGGTCTCCTCACATAAACTGCAATTAGACACTATCCAATTCAATACAAACCCTCTTCTCACGACTTCTCCATTAACATCAGTATTATTTTCCTCCTTCGTTTGCACCAGCCCGCCATTACATTTCTCAGACGCAGACCTCAAATCTCCACCCTGCTCCTCCTCTGTTATTGCGAAAACAGACATCGTTTCGTTTTCTGCAGAACACCCAACTCTATACCTTGAAAAATCTCCTGGTAGCGACCCCAATTTGCATCCGAACACCAAGAATAAGTCAATCTGGTTCGGAGCGAAACTGAATCTGGTTCCATCAAGTGTGATGTTGTGAGTACGAGGAATCGCACATGATGATGTGCCATTTGAGGACGAGGTAGCAGCTTCCGACACTCGAATTGACTGGGTCAAGTAGGAAATTTCATGGATAATGTACTGGATATTGGAGATATTGAGGATTGGGAAGCCATTATCGGAACAAGAAAGACCGAAACCCGGGTATCCACAGAAGGGTTTTTGTCGGCCTTGGACGTAAAAAGGGTAGGTTATGCTGTGGTTACCGCAGGCCGCAGGATTACAAGCGTCGAAATTTGGGTTGACAGATGAGGACAAGGTGATTGTGGTGAACAAATCGGATAAGAATAAGATTGAACAGAGGTTGTTATGGATCATTATGGAGAGCAGAGATATTGAAGAAAGAGGAACAAATAAAGATGCAGAAGTTTCCTTAAGCTTTGCTAACAGATCACATTCCGAATGCGCGTTCACTCGTTGCCTACATGGAATAGCTTATTTTTAGGAAATAAGTACTTATTGTATAAATTAAGATAAAATTTCTCTCACATACTTATCTCATATATCATAAATGCCAGATTATAAGTATTTATAAATAAAAAATAAAGGGAGAATTGCTGATAAATACCTTTTTGGTAAATTAATTGCTGAATGCTACCATTGCACATAACGGAAGATGTTTTGCACATAACGGAAGATTGCTTGCACATTTATACGGAAGACTTTTGCACACACGGAAGATGATTTGCACAAAACGGAAGATCGCTTGCACACACGGAAGATCACTGGCACGCTTGGTAGCAATCAGCAATTAATTTGCTTCCAAAGTATTTTTCAGCAATTCTCCCAAAAATAAATTATCCCAAATGAACATAATTTATTATTCCCTCTCTCCCTTCCTTCATATAATCTTCAAATTTAACACAAAATATAAATTTTATTTTAAGGTGGTCTAAACATTTATTACATCTTTTTTCAATTTTACCTCTTGTTGTTGTTGACTGTATTTATTATATTTATTTTTTATTTATATTTACATTTAATGGCAAAGTTAAAAAATAATAGGTATTTGTTATCTTTAATTAATTTTATCTATTTCAATGGATGTAAATCAATTATTTAAAACTTATAATACTATACATATGGAATATTTGAATAAGAAAAGAATTAAGAAAAGCCATTTTATAACCCGACTGTCACTCACAATGCACATGGGCTAATAGAGGTGGATATATAGAGTTGGAAAATTGGGTCAAGCAGGTCGGACCTGCCCATTTAAGTTAAGGGTCGGATTTATGAATTAGAGTCTTTATTATGAATAAATATGATCTGAATCATTAATCTTGCCGCTTTTTTTTGACAAAAAATCCGGAAACTTGAAAGTTTGATAATTTTGAACCCCCATCAAAGCGTTAAAATCTCCACATGCATTAAAGGACAAAAATTTCGATTTAAATCCTCGAATCCTGAAGATTATTTTTTTTTGTGGTATGATTAGTCCCGCAAGAATAAAACAGTTCAAATTAAAGGAAGAAGTGGCGTAGCAGATGGGGGTGGGGACACTACAAAAAAAACGTGATTTAGTAGCGGTTAAAAATGGGTATTCGTAGCGGTTCTAACCGCTACAAACTAGGTTAGTAGCGGTTACCCAAACCGCTACTAAATCGTACGTTGCAAGCGATTTTGTAGCGGTTTTATAAAACCGCTACTCAATCAAAAATAACCGCTACAAACGTTGTAGCGGTTCATAGTAACCGCTACAAACGTTGTAGCGGTAGAGATATTTGTAGCGGTTATATAACCGCTACAAATATAAAAAATTTTATTGAGAGCTTTAAAAAAGAATTTTTTTTTGTAGCGGTTTACTAACCGCTACAAATATAAAAAAATGAAAATTTGTTAAAAATGACATTTTTTTATTTGTAGCGGTTAAGAAACCGCTATTAATTTTGAATTTCATGAAATTAGTAGCGGTTTTAAAAACCGCTACTAATTTCATGAAATTCAAAAATGGCGCCAAAAAATTTAAATTTAGCTCTAAAAAGGCGCGTTATTTAGTAGCGGTTTAATAACCGCTACAAATATTTAAATTTTTTTAAAAAATATACGTTGATTTTTTTCTGTTTTTTCAATATTATATTAAATAGTTTAATTTGTTATTATTTTATCTATTTCAATTAGTTTATTATTTAATAGTTTAACTTATTAATAAATTAAAAAGAAAAAATGTAATTGAATATGATTAGTATAAAATTTATATTAATAATATTATTAAGGATAGTTAGGTAATAAGGAATTATTATGTTTTATAATATAATGTAATTGTATATGAAAAATAGATGAAAATGAGATAGAGTTATGATATATCTAGAAAAAAAAATGGTTAGAATAAATTTTATAGAAAGGAAAGAAGTATTCTAAAAGAAATTGAAAATCTTGTTACCATATTTGATCGTATTATTCAGCTCCTCTACTCATACGAAAGAAGTTGTAAATGAGAGGAAATGAAAGAAGGGTAAGGTGAAAAGAAATTGGGGAGTGTTTGAAATGAGTTGTGATAAGGGTATTTATAGGGATTCACGTATTATTTGTAGCGGTTAATGTAGCGGTTACTAATTAGTAGCGGTTATTTATATTTTTGTAGCGGTTTAATTATTTGTAGCGGTTAATGTAGCGGTTATTATTTAGTAGCGGTTATTTATATTTTTGTAGCGGTTTAATAACCGCTACAAATATTATTTTAATTTTTTTTTACATTTTATTTTAACACAAATTTTTTGCATTTTTTGTAAAGAAAAATTTTTTACACTTGAATTCTACAAATATTATTTTAATTTTTTTTTAAATTTTTTTTTACATTTTATTTTAACACAAATTTTTTGCATTTTTTGTAAAGACAAATTTTTTACACTTGAATTTGATCACTCATCGTCGCCATCCCTACAGAAATTTTGTAGAAAAATTATTGTTATTGATGTATTATTAAATTTAAAAAATTTAATTGAAATGACGTGAACTTAAAAAAACTCACCGCAGTAGAGGTAAATTGTCATCGCCTTCAGGGAAGTAGTTTTCAAAATCAGCTGGCTGAAATGGCTCACTCTCGTAGGCGATGTTATCGCCTTCACCCATGTCGTAAAGGTCTCTTGGCTTTAAATGAACGACCATGTGCCAATCCCTATGCCGCTCGTCCTCGACATAATAAACCTGATGTGCCTCTGAAGCTAGAATATATGGCTCATCATCTTAAGAAATACCAGTATGAATCGGGCGTGAGAAATTGACTGATGTGATCCCTAGGTCGTCAGTTGTCAGTCCCCGAGAAGTAGTGGTATTTGCCCACAAACACTTGAACAGCGTCACGGTGAAATGGCCTTGATAATTAAGCTCGACCACATCAAGAAGCTTGCCATAGTAAGGGACACCTCCGAACTGCATGTTGGCGTCACTGCTGCTCGCATAACTCCTTGTCCCAAATGTGCCATAAACACCCGAATTCTGTGTTTGCAATCCTTGATCCCGTGAAACCGTGCAAAACTTAAAACCATTGACATTGTATGCTGTAAACCGTTTTGCATGATCAAGAGGGCTGATTGCGAGAGCTCTGAAATCTGGTGAGTGTGGGTTGTGGTCATTTAGTATTCTGCGCGCAAACCAGCCCGGGAATTCTCTGTGGACCCTCCTATCAACTTCCGAGGATATCTGTGTACGGATCCTGAGCTGACGCTTGACATGACTTCTGAATTCCCTGCAATTAATAATGGAAAGTCGTTAGTGAAATGAAAGTGAGAAATGTTACGAAAGATATAGATCGAATAACATACATGTGAGTGTACAATTCTTACCGTATGAAAGGCTCAACTTGAGTGCAATTAATCAAGACATGCCTATGTGCTTGGAACTTCTCAGTTGCCGTTAGTTTGAAGTTCTCAGTTGCTCCAACTGGTTTACCAACAAGAGGGATAAATTCTCCTGATGTCGACGCAGGTTCAGGACAATCGTCAACACGAGGCGGGCGGTTGAAAGCCGTCTCAAGATCATCAAAATACCTTGAGCAAAAATATAGCACCTCATCCCCTATATAGCCTTCAGCTATAGAACCTTCTGGCCACGCCTTATTCCTCACGTAAGATTTTAATTTCCCAAGGAACCTACGAAGTACATAAGAGAAAATTGATATAAAATGATGAAAAGGACGACCAGCAAACATTAAATACGGACAATAAATGAAAGCACATATTTAAAATGAGTACCTCTCAATCGGATACATCCAACGATATTGTACTGGTCCAGCGAGCTTTGTTTCATGAACGAGGTGGACTGTGAGGTGAACCATCACAGTAAAAAAGGACGGAGGAAAGATCATCTCCAAGTGACAAAGCGTAAGAATGATTTTCGACTGCAGCTGATCGAGCTCCTCAACGATCAAAACCTTAGAACACAACTTCCGAAAGAAAGAACAAAGTTCCATCAAAAAGATGGAAACATCGGGAGGAAGTGTATTCTTTATAGCCAGAGGGAATAACTGCTGCATAAGAACATGTGAGTCGTGACTCTTCAGGCCAGCAACCTTTCGAGCCTGCAAGTCGACACATCGAGAAATGTTGCTTGAATACCCATCAGGAACTTTTAATTTCTTCAACGTCGCGAGGAACACATCCTTGTTCGGTTTTGTGAGGGTAAACTTTGCCGGTGTAAATCTGTCATGCTCATCTGGCCAAGCGTCTTCACGAACTCCCATGTCGCGTAAATCTTTCCTCGCTTGAAGGTGATCTTTTGTCTTGCCGGGTTCGTTAAGCAGCATATACAGCACATTGTTGCCAACGCAAGCCGAACATTTCTGGGGTCAGTCGCAAAATCTGGAAAGTCGTTGTCAAACGTTTTCCAAGCAGCTGCATCCCGCTGATGTCTTAATTTACCGTCTTCGTTTTTATCAACGGCATGCCACCTCATGTGCTCAGCAGTTTTAGACGACATAAATAATCTTTGTAGACGAGGTTTCAAAGGGAAGTACCTGAGAATCTTTACAGGTTTCTTCTTCTGCTTTTTCCCCTTCTGAATTGTCTTGTACCTCGATGTGTGACATCTCTTACACGTCTCCCTGCTGGAATCGTCTCCCCAATACAGCATACAATCATTTGGGCACGCATCAATCTTTTGATAATTCAACCCCAACCTGTTGATAATCTTCTTGGCCTCGTAGAAGGTTGTGGGAATCTCGGCGTCGGGGAATGCATCTTGTAATAAGTCGAGCAACATCGACATTTCCTTATCTGTTATCCCACATAAGCACTTGATATGATACAATTTGATCAAGAAAGATAATTTAGAATATTTGCGACAACCTTGATATAAAGGACGATCTGCCTAATCCATCAAGCTGAAAAAATCCCGAGCTGCTTCATTCCCCATAAAAGCCGGCTCAGAGCTGTGCACTTCTTCGTTGAAGTTGTCGCCTTGAAATCCAAAAACATCACGCACAGCATCATTCACAGGATCATCTTCATCTACTTGAACGCCTACTTGAGAACTTCGAGGAAGAGCCTCGTCATATCTAATGCCGGCCTTCTCACCATGAACTGCCCAGAACGTATAGTCCTCAGGGAAAGGCTTCACAAGCAAATGTTCCTTCACAACATTTCGTGCATGCCACTTCTTGAACTTGCATTTCCGACACGGACAGACGATCTTGCCGTTACAGCTGGCGTGAGTGAATGCGAAATCTAAGAAACTGTTTAATCCGTACAAATATTCAGGAGAATTGCGCGGCAACCTTATCCATGATTTATCCATAGCTACAAGTGAGAGAGAAGAAAGTATAGAGAAGAAGATGAGTGAGAAGATAATGATGAATGCCTAGAACCTTATATTCTGAAAATCCAACGTTTATAATTTTGTAGCGGTTATTAAACCGCTACACCAACCGCTACAGAAATTCCAACGTTTATAATTTTGTAGCGGTTATATATATAAAACCGCTACTAATATTCAAGCCGTTAATTGATGGGAAATTCAAAATGTACTTGTTGAGTATTAGTAGCGGTTATATATATATAACCGCTACTAATGTTCAACGTCTTAGTAGCGGTTATATATATTAAACCGCTACTAATATTAAATCCGTTGGACATTAAATATAAAAATAATTTTCTAATTTGTAGCGGTTATACATAACATAACCGCTACAAATATGCACAAAGGCGGCAAATTTTAAAATTCAAATGATTTGAGTGTTTGTAGCGGTTATCAGTGTATAACCACTACAAACATATATATTTGTAGCGGTTTCTCAAGGTAAACCGCTACAAATATATATGTAAATTTGTAGCGGTTATTAGTTTATAACCGCTACAAATATATATCTTTGTAGCGGTTATACACTAATAACCGCTACAAACATATAGATTTGTAGCGGTTTTAACTTAAAACCGCTACAAATATATATATAATTTATTTTTTAAAAAATTTAGATATAAATCATTTATAAATTATTTCAACGCGATCTAATAATATAAATATAATTATATAAAACACAATAAGAAAATCTGAAATAAAATCTCATATAAACAGCATACAAATGTTTAAACAAAAGAAAATGTCCTAAACTAAGGAGCTGGGGGCTGATCCTCTGGTGCTCCCTCAGGTGGGGCTCCCTCAGATGCCGCTGGATCGGGCCGCTGCGCAGACTGAACCGTACCATCGTCATCAGCAGGAGGAGGAGCTGTAGCAGGAGGAGTAGTACTCGGGACAACGTAGCGAGGGACAGGGGAACCGCTGGATGCTGCTCGTTCGGGAACAGACGACTCTATGCTCCCTCGAGCATGGTGTTCGCGATCTCATGCCACTGCGTCTACTGCGCGTACATCATATCTGCGTGCATCTGCAGCTGCACCTGCATCTGCTGCTGCTGCGTCTGCTCCAAATCTGACCGCAGCTGGTCAATAAACTTGTCCCTCCGACGTCTGACCCCTCTAGAGCTGCCAGCCTCAGAGGCGGCGCTCCTGCCGTAGATCATGCTGGGTCTGGCGCCTATCCCCATCCCCCGCACGCGTTCAGGGTGCTCAGGCTGAGCCAGACCCGCCTTCAAATGAGCCGTCGGGTCCACTGACCCCTGTGACTCCTCAGGCTGGGTCTGTCGCAGCTCAGCCTGCGACTGCTGCATCCGCTCCTGCCATTTTATGAAACAATTAATAATTACTATTTTTCATTATTAACTTGGTTTTATAAAAAATATAATAATAAAATTACTTACAATGGCCGCCTCTGCCTGCTGAGAGGTCGCAGTCCCGTCACGGTGTCTGTGTGTGATGGCGTACAGCTCCGCATAGTCCGTCTGACGGTTCTCCTGCTGTGCCTTCGTCTCCTGAAACAATTACAAAACAATAATTAGTGTTATGAAATAATCAGCTAAAAGTAAGTGATATTTTGAAAACTTACCAGCTCGCTGTAGGTCACAGCGAAGGTCTTCGATCCTGCTGTGTGGTGGATCGTCTGCTGCGTCCGGATCTCGGTGTTCCTCTGAGAAAGCTCCTGGAAAAATAAATAATTAAATGTATTATAATTTAAAATTAAATATAAATTAAATTGAAATTATAACTTAATATTTCATAATTACAAAATTATATATAAAAAATATAATAAATACGTTACCTGCGCCTGAGGGCTCCTCCTGAACTGGACGAAACGCGCCCAGTCGTTCGGCGGCACGCCGTCCGGGACGCTCTCCTGCAGCTGCTCCAGAGGCATCGTCCTGTCCCCATCCACCCTGTGGAAGAGACGGTTCCTCCTGTTCCTCCAGGCGTCGCCCATCTTCACGAGGGCGTACCTCTTTCGGTTGGCCCGGAGGGCAAACCACAGCTGAAAAAAATACATTTAAATATCAATAATTATAAAAACCATAATTTAAAAAAAATAATTAAATAGATTTAATTAAAAAAAATATTAATTAAATAGTTTTAATTACCTGAACCACCTCCTCCCAAGCCTGGTCCTTCGGCCCCTTCGGAATGTGCCTCCAGGTCGGGAAGTGAAGGGGAAACCGCATCCAATTCGCTCCCAGGTCGCTCAGGAAGCGGTTGAGCAGGTGACCCCCATTGTGGATCGGCTGGTCAGTGCCCTCGTTCCACGGCACTATAACTCGCAGGAACCGGTCCATGCTGTTCAGACCGGCCACATCCAGCCTCCTCGTCGACACGTTCCCCTGCTCATCTGCACAGTTGACCGCACGTTAGATAAATTATAATTCAAAGTTAACATTTCTAATTTAAATAAATAATTTACTAAATTAAAAAATTAATTTACCTTCGACCTGCACCTCAAACCCAGTGGATCGCGAAGACGACCCTCGTGGGTTGTTCTGCTCCCGAGCGTCCTCCTCATCGAGGAACCGCTCCATCTCCCTGAACCCCATCGGGATCTCGAACTCCTCCTCGTTGAGGAAGTCCTCAACGCTAATCTCTGGCCTCTCCACCTCAGGCACCTCTGCTGCGGTCGTCGCCTGTGGGATCGTTTGCAGTGCCTGTGGGGGGATGGGCTGAGATGCCGCGGTAGCCCTGCCTGAGCGCTGCCCCCTCCCTCTGCCCCCTGCCCGGCTGCTGCCACCCCGTAAAGTCGGTCTGGGGACCTCAGGGGCCTTCCCCTTATCCTGTCCTGAAGCCATATCAACTGTACAAATTAAAAAAAAAATTAGTCCATTATTATGCAAAAATATAATAAAAATACAAATATAAATAAAAATACGTGTAATATACGTACCTCAAGTGCGAATACTGTGGAATACTGACCAAAAACTCCTATAGAGACGTCTGAACGCTCAAATCTCGAAGAAATCACTCAGAGAAACCTCAGGAAACAAAATGAGCAAAAGGAGAAATGAAGGAGGTGAGGGTTTAAATAGGCCAGATATTAGTAGCGGTTATTAAAATAACCACTACCCTAACCGCTACAAATAATTAAATTTGTAGCGGTTCTACAATAACCGCTACAAATCTTCATAACGTTTGAAATTCTGTAGCGGTTATTGCCCAAAACCGCTACAAATTTGGAGTCTCTTGAAATTCTGTAGCAGTTTTTGCCCAAAACCGCTACAAAATTCTGAGCTTTGGTATTTTGTAGCGGTTTATGTGCATTAACCACTACAAAATAACCGCTACAAGTTTTGGCGGGAATTTCGCGCCAAATTTGTAGCGGTTTTTTGTAGGAAACCGCTACAAATATTCTTGCCGCTACAAATTTGTAGCGGTTTAGGTAAAAACCGCTACAAATACTATAATTTGTAGCGGTTTAATATAACCGCTACAAGTGCACCGCTTCAAAATACCTTTTTTTTTGTAGTGGGAAGAGGTTTTGGAAAAGTTTTATAGAGGAGAGAGAGTAATCAATGAGTCTATATTTTTGTTAAAAGAATTATGATCCTTGCAGGCTAATTAAGATTTTGTTTAAGAACATGACTCACTTAACAAAAAGTGAAGAAAAAGAAAAAAAAAATAGAATAAGAAACATAACTCCAATGGCTTCTCTATACCTAACTTAGTAACCGGGGGCACTTCATCATCAATGTTGGTACTCGCGTCAAACAGTAAAGTCAAAGAGAGTTATGAGTTGGGCTAAAAACCTCTTGAGGTATCTATTGTAGTAACTGAGTAACCGATGTTGCATCATCTATGTGCAGGGTCACGTCAAAAAGGGACCCCCAAGATGATGGAAAAAAAGAAAAGAAAAGAAAAGAAAAATAAATAAATCAATTTTCTACCTGAGGATCCTTAGTAAATTAAATGAAATGCTTGGTTAAGTGGGGGTGTTTGAATTTTTCTGGAGGTGTTTAGTAGCATAATATTCCTTTACTAATCTTATTATTGCACTTATTACTTGCCAATCCTTTGATCATGGGATGTTAAGAGATTATTACAATTGCTTAAGGCTGTTGGCTTAGTTACACATTCTTATAACACATTAAACTGAATAGAATTTGATAGTATGATTTAAGTGTGGTGATATGCTGCTCTCTGTTTAGGAATTTCATAAGTAATGTGTTTTTTGTTCAAATAATGATTTTTTTTTTGTTCGAGGACAAGCTAATGTTTAAGTGTCAGGGAATTTGATAAATATATATTTTAGAATTAAATGGATACAAATTTTAGGACATAATTGATTAAATTTATTAATATTTTATATATATTTAATTATCTTCTATATATTTTTTATCTTTTAATTAAGCTAAGGATAAAAAGAAATCTTGATATAAAATCTATCCATATCCTATTTTTATTTTGTAGGAAATATGATGATAGTGAGGAGGGCAAAAATATGAAGAAGAAAAATATATATATATATATATATATAGTGGAGCCGTGTGAAGATATATATACAAAGGGAAAAGAAGGATAATAACGTTACATGATCTATCTCCAGATTTAAAGACGTACGCGTGGGCCAACATGAAAAGAAAATATATATATATATATATATATATATATATATATATATATATATATATATATATGATATTGCAAGATAGATCAGAAAAGAGATATAACTTGGATGAGATATCATCTTTGTTTTAATGATCAGATTGCTTATAAGTTGTTTTTCATATAGATCGAGACACAACTCCTCTCACATACTTATCTCGTATACCGTAAATTAAGATTAAAAAGCTGGTTTTAAGCATTCCAATCGTTCATCCAAACGAACACAACATCGATCCCACTTGAAGAGAAGAAAGAAAGTAATGAATAAAACCATGCCCGCACGGCAGATTTTATTAAAAGGATAAGATAATATATTATTTTATATTGAGATTGAAATAACGAATTAGACAAAGAGACGCACAGAATCAGCCACACAATGTTATATATAGGAGGGAGCAACGGACAAAACACATCAGAGCAGAATGAGAAACACAAATCAGTGGAGATTGAGTGAGGAATAGAGAGAGTCTTTGACAGATTTGCTCTCTTTTCTTTTTATTTTTTATTTTTTGAATTTGAATTTCTTTATTTTATTATGGATTTTATTTTAGCCATATGTGACTAATTTTCTTTTTAGACATAAAGAAAATATGAATCATTAGTGAATTATATTTTATTTTTATGATTTATTAGTTATGATTTATGTTAATTTTGGTTACTTAATCTTGTTTTGTTATGTCCGTTTGATGATTGACCACCATTAGATGTGAATTTGAGTATTAAGATTTACTTTGACGAAGAGAATTTTAATTAGGCTATGAGATTAAGTAATATGGGATTAAATTATTATTTAATTTGCTATTAGGATAGACATATGCCTAATAGCCTTATATAATTGTTGAAGAGTGTGTTTGAATTATCTTGCCTCTTGAGTAATTTGGTTAGACATAACAATTATACTTAAGAGAGGGTTGTGAGTGAACCGACAGGCACTTATAACTATTTATACTCGAGATTAATAAAATTAACATTTGAGATTAACTAAGTAAATGGATTTGAGATTTGGAGAGTTAGTGAGGGATTAGTAACTCTAGGTTGTGTTTGATATTGATAGTTTTCGTTAATTAATTTCCTTTGAATTTTCTTATAACTAGATTCATTTGACTTAAAAGAAATTGAGATTTTAATACCTAAAAATTAATTAATCGATTCCTCATGGAACGATACTCTATTTATCATTTTATTATTTGGCACAACCCGTATATTTTCGGAACAGATCAATCTGATAAACAGATCTTGCAGCTCATATCCGTGTCTTTCTTTTATCCATAAACTCATCCCTTCCGTCCAATAAAAAGATTATTTGGTTCCTGTTAGAAGTGTTCAAAGTATTCCGGTCCCGGTTGTCCTGGCCTGGTTCCGACATTTTATCCTGGGAATTTCCCGTCCCAGCCGGGACCGGGATCTAAAAAACCAGGGACCGGGACCAGGATCACACCTTGTGATCCCGGGAATTCCCGGTCCCGGTTTTTTTTTTCTTTTTTCCTTAAAAAATAGGTTATTATTTTATTTTTGTATTTTTTACCCCATAAATTAAGTTATCATTTGATAAAATGTATATCACATATTTAGTTAGAGTTAAATCATATATATCGTGATACAAATCCTAACTATATAATGTATCAATATAATAACAAAAATGATGAATGTGATAATAATATTAATAATAATATATTATTCTTCAATTCTAGGCTTCTAACTCAATTTGTGTGATTTTTATGACTTTATTAGATGTTAAAAAATCATTTTAAACATTAGATTATAAAAAATTTAACTAATATAATTATATTATTAAGACCGGGAATTCCCGATCCCGATCCCAGTTGTCCCGGGAATTTCCCGGGACCAGGACCGGGATCAGGAATGATATCCCAATCCCGACCAATCCCGGGATAGAAACCGAAAATGGGTGATTTCGGTCCCGTCCCAGAATTTGAACACCCCTAATTCGTGTTCCTGAAGTCAACATTCATGACTTTTCGTCTGTACTTTTGTTTTCACATGAACACATTTCCAAATGACAGGTCCCACACTCACTTTTCATTTTGACTCAAACACTATTTGAAACGGGCTAAGCTTCTCTCCCATGAATTTCCTATCCTTTGCGCGTCCGTTATGAGGAAATGGTGAAACGCAAATGTGGTGTGTGTGGCCTCTAAAATTGAATGATATTAAATGGCCCGTAAAATTTTAACAGCACAGTGACATTTTTATCCAAAACATAGAAAAGTTATTTACAAATAATTAAACACTATTATTTTGCATACTAAAATTATTCTATCAAATATAAAACACCTTCTTAAAAAATTATTACTCCTTTCAGTCTTAAATATAAGACAAAGTTTCATATTTTGGAGACATTAAGAAAACTAATTAAATTGTTTTAAAATATTTATATTTATCATTTTTCTCCAAACTATTTTAACTAACTTATAAACTAATATATAATCTAAGAATACACAACATATGATATGGGTTAAGTAACTTATTTAGATTTTTTAATCTCTTCAAAAAAAATTAACCCTATCTTATATTTAGAACTAGAGGGATTACTTCTTTAATTCTATTTATAAGGAAAAGATAATAATGTTTTATCATATTTATAAGTCAAATCATTAAATTTTTCATATAATATAACAGACAGGAAGCTCATCAGCTCTCTCTATATCACTATGATTTCTATTTAAAACTTTGAACTCATCATCTTCGCCATTAGTATCATCCTCTCAAGTTTCCAACAATGGATAATCATCCTATCCCTTCTTTGCTTAAATCCATAGTCACCATCACCTTCTTCTTCTCAATAGCTTTGCCACAATCCTATGCTCAACAAAATGATACATACTCTGAGTGTAGCCAACCATATAGTTGTGGATCTCTCACAAACATTTCCTACCCTTTCTGGGGACAAAACAGACAAAGTTTTTGTGGCAAAAATGGCTTCCACCTCATGTGCCAGAATCATCTAAACACTACAATTCAATTTGGCTCACAAACTTTCAACGTCCTGCAGATTAACCAAACTGGTTTTACCCTGCGACTTGCGCTACCAGAATCATCATATAATCTTTGTCCTCCTAATATATCCAACACTTCTCTGAGTGGCAGTCCCTTCAGTTTCCTACCCAATACAGTTCAGAACATCACTGTGTTCTATGATTGTCCCCTCCAGATTTCTGGGACCAACAGCTTCAAGTGCCAGAACAATGCCAGTAAACAAGCTTTCTATGTGAATGGAGCCCAGTTGCAGCAAGCTTCAGGATTTGACAGATGTGGGTATCGTGTTCAAGTGCCAGTTTCAGTGGATATTCCCTTGGAGTCGCTCAAGAATGCTCTGGATGAAGGGTTTGATGTGAAGTATGATGATCCTGAGTGTGAAACATGCAAGGCTTCTGGAGGAAAATGTGGAACAAATCAGAATAATAGCTCTACGTTTTCTTGTTATTGTCCTGATGGAACAACCAACAATTCAGCCTGTTCTGCTAGCAGCACTAGCAACAGCATGTTCTCTTTTATAAATATACATGTGTGTGAGTGTGTCTGCATATTCAATTTTCAAGATATCTAAATGTTCTGTGTTTTGGTGGCAGGTAAAAGAAACAAAGTAATGAAGATAGCGTTAGGTATAACATCTTACCACTAGGATTGTCCTGTTTATTTTCCTTTTGTTCTGTTTTAGTGCTAGAACGGTCAATGCTCAATTTCATAGTAGCATCATGAGATTTTTTTTTGGTTTATTTTTCACAGGTTTTGTGGCTACTGGAATTGGATTGCCTCTCTTAGCAGTCACCATATGCAAAAATAAGGAAAAAATATGGCGGTTCATAAAAAGGAAAATTGGCAACAAGAAGGAGGATAGAAAAATTGAAGCCTTCCTTCAAAGTCAGGGGCCTCTGGCTCTGGAAAGATACAGCTTCTCAGATTTGAAGAAAATGACAGACTCATTCAAAGTTAAGCTTGGAGAAGGAGGCTATGGTGTTGTTTACAAAGGCAAGCTTCTTGATGGTTGTGAAGTGGCAGTAAAACTCTTGCACGAAGCGAACGAGGACAGCGAAGAATTCATCAATGAAGTTGCCAGCATAAGCAAAACCTCCCATGTTAATGTTGTCACTCTTCGTGGTTTTTGCATAGAAGGACGTAGAAGAGCTCTGGTGTATGAGCACATGTCCAATGGTTCTCTTGAGAAGTTCATTTCCAAGAAGAAGCCAGGTGATGAAAGTGTGGCAACGCTGAGCTGGGATACTTTATGTCAGATTGCCAAAGGAACAGCTCGAGGACTAGACTACCTCCACAAGGGATGCAACACTCGAATCTTGCATTTTGATATAAAACCACATAACATCCTTCTGGATGAGAAGTATCACCCAAAAATATCAGATTTTGGGCTGGCTAAACTCCACACAAAAGAGGAGAGCATCATTTCGATATCAAACGCGAGGGGGACAATCGGGTATGTGGCTCCGGAAGTGTGGAACAAAAGCATTGGAGGGGTTTCACACAAGTCTGATGTTTATAGCTACGGGATGATGTTGTTGAAAATGGTCGGGGGACAGGAGAACACTAACATAGTACCCGAAGGAAGCAGTGGGTCAGGAAGCGAGCTGTATTTCCCTCCATTGATGATGTACAAGAAGCTTGAAGCGAGAAGTGACGTGGGATCGAACGGGGTGACAAGTGATGAGGAGAATGAGATAGCGAAGAAGATGACAATGGTGGGACTGTGGTGTATACAGACAATTCCTGCTCAGAGACCAACCATGAGCAAAGTGATTGAAATGTTGGAAGCAAGTATGGATTCTTTGGAAATGCCACCAAAGCCTTTTGGTCATGTTTGGTACGATGGAATTAGGGGTGATGGAAATGGAATTGAGGATCAATTCCATCATAGCTTGTTTAGTATGATGGAATTGGAAAATTTTTCAATTCCATGTGGAAGCTAAATAGGCTCAATTCCACACAATCAATTCCATCAAAATACCTAAGATTTACAATTTCATGTGATCATTTCCATCTATTACCCTCCACTACCTTCAAAAAAAATAAAAAATAAAAAATTGAAGGACATTTTGGTATTTTTATACAAAAATTAGATCTCATTTCCATGACATACCAAACATACTTTTAGTCCCCATTTCCATTTCCATCAAAATTAATTCCAGCGTACCAAACGGGTCATATGTCTTCTCCTTGGACATCACCCTCCGAATCTTCCTTTATATTGACTTCATGTCAGAATAATGTTTGATGTTTAATCAGCTTGTAAAACTTTTGCATGTGAATAATGCAATGTAGAAACATCTTTCACTGTAGTATCTCTTGTTTTTAATCGCACAGTTTTAATAACTAATACGATACAAATTTCGTTATAGAATTTCAAGTACATGTATGGATAACAGCTGTTCTTTTTTTGTTTTTTTATAACAGCTTAGAGTGACAATATAAGCACTGTTCATAATTTTTTCATAACGTTCTTCTTAAAATCGTTGTCATTACTTTTTGATTAAGCAACCAAATCTAATGTAATGGTTTTGTGGGGCTCACCAATTGCTATTGAATCGTTTATAATGAAGGAGTTCCAATTAATAAAAATAGCATATCAGAAGTTACAGAATGTGAAGACGAATATTTGAGGGTGTGCTTGACAGAATAATCATGGGCTTGGATCTAAATTGATACATACATCCGGACGCGTCCATGGGCAGGCGTGTCTCAATTTCCCTACACATCCACTTCCCTCCGCTCCTCATCTCAATCATCTTAACACTTAGTTTGTGTTTGGGGGGAGCGTTTGCACCCCCAAACGCTCAATTAACCCTTTAAGCTCAATTGCTCAACTGGAAAAAAAAAATGTAGTGTTTGGTTTCAGTGTTGAGCAATCGAGCTTAATTCTATCTTAATAGCTTTTGTCATAAGCTCCATTTCTTAGCTTTTACTGCTTTAGCTTTTGGGGAGAGTGAGAATGGTTAAAATATCTTTTCAGTTGTGTCCAGTGTACTATCAGACTTATTACAATTTTACCCTTAATGTACTTTTTTTGCTACAAAAATTAATTTCAACTATTATTTGGTACTTTTAACCCTTAAAATATTTTTTCAACTGTACCCAATGTGTTATCAGACTGATTGCAATTTTATCTTTAATGTACTTTTTCAATCCCAAAAATTATTTTAAACTATTTTTTGGTGTTTTTAGCCCTTTAAAATATTTTTCCACCCACTTTCTCTTACTATTATCACAAAAGTCACTTGTGCTTAAGTCAATCCAAACAAGTTTTATTTTTACAAAAGTCATTTTTCCCATCGCTGTTCTAAACATAAATCACATTACACAATCGAGCTTGTACCAAAACCAAAATGACCAAACGCTAAATTGAGAAACTCTATTTTTCCCATCGCTCCTCCAAACACACCCTTAGATTGAGAACATGAGCGTTCTTGGTTTAATGTTTTATAATAATAGTTTGCATTTAGTGATGATTAAAACATGAAAAAATTTCCAAAATAACGGTTGAATTATTTAAATTTTAATTGGATCGTTGAATTTAATAAATTTTAAATCAAATCATATATCTTAAAATATGATTATGGAATTTAATAATTTTACTTTAGAGCCCCCATCTTACTACCCTCATTTTTCAACTCAATAATAATTAATCTTATGTGTCGCTCATCAATCTCTATTATTTAATTTTTTTTTTTATAAAAATATGAACTCATTGGTTACTCTCTTTCATCTATAAAACTTTTCCAAAACCTCTTCTCCTCCCCATCTGCTGTGCCACTTCTTCCTTTAATTTGAACTGTTATTCTCTTGCGGGACTAATCATACCCCAAAAAATTAATCTTCATTATCCGAGGATTTAAATCAAAATTCTTGTCCTTTAATGCATGTGGAGATTTTAACTCTTTGATGGGTTCAAAATTATCAAACTTTCAAGTCTCTGGATTTTTTGTCAAAAACAAGTCACATGATTAATGATTCAGATCATATTTATTCATAATGAAAGCTCTAATTCATAAGTCTAGCTCTTAACTTAAATGGCCCGGCCCAATCGATTTGATCTGATTTCCTAACTCTATATCTACCTCTATTAGCCCATCTGTACTGTGAGTGCCGATCGGGTTATAAAGTGGCTTTTCATTATTCTTTTCTTATTCAAATATTCCATGCGTATGGTATTAAAAGTTTTAAATAATTGATTTACGTCAATTGAAATGGTTAAAATTAGTTAAAGATAATAAATATCTATTATTTTTTCAAGCATGTCCTTAAATGTAAAGAGGATACATAAAAAAGAGTAAATGTAATAAATACAGTTAATAAAAAGATAAAATTGGAAAAAGATGCAATAAATGTTTAGAACACCTTAAAATAAAGTTTATATTTTGCGTTAGATTTGAAGATTATATGAAGGAAGGGAGAGAGGGAATAATAAATTAGTCAGGGAGTGAACGCACATTCGGAATGTGATCTGTTAGCTAAGCTTAAGGAAACTTTTGCATCTTTATTTGTTCCTCTGTCTTCAATATCTCTGCTCTCCATCGTGATCCATAACAATCTCTATTCAGTGTGTATTTGGTTAGACTTATTTTTGGATAATACTCCCTTCGGTCCTAATTATAAGATATAGTTACCTAATTTTGGAGAAATTAAGGATAGTAGTTAAATTAGTTAATCATATTTAATTTTCTAAAATACCTTTACCTATAACAAACCCATTTGTCGTTGCAAACCCATTTCCACGACTATCACATGCTTGTCTCATGTACCTTTTCGGCCCCATTCAGGCCCAAACAAAATTTTCACTCCCAATGTCCTTGTCCTATCAAATTTCCTACACACGGTCCATACTATTCCCACGCAACTTCCTCTCATGTTCCCACATCACATCATATGAAGCGTAGATAATAAACTAAGATACTCGTAATTTGTAAACATTACTTCTTACTATAAAATCATTTTATTAAAAAAAAATTAAAAAAACAGTAGAATTGAGGTGCATATGACATTAATGAGTTGCAAGTATTACTCACTTTATAGAACACTTATGTGTATTATTAAATTATTATTGTGTTTAATTATTATTGAGAAAATATCAATAGGGGGTAGTTTGGGAATAAATTGGCAAAAATTAGAATTTTATCCTATAATTAGAACCAAGATCAACTCCCAAATGTTATCCTATAATTAGGACCGAAGGGAGTAAGTCTTTATTACGTAAGCCGAGATAAAACTCTTCTCACATACTTACCTTATATACCGTGAATCACGATTTATAAATACTTATTATCCAAAAATAACCTATTCCAAATCAGGGCTCAATCTTATTCTTATCCTATTTGTTCCCCACAATCACCTTGTCCTCATCTGTCAACCCAAATTTCGAAGCTTGTAATCCTGCGGCCCGCGGTAACCACAGCATAACCTACCCTTTTTACGTCCAAGGCCGACAAAAACCCTTCTGTGGATACCCGGGTTTCGGTCTTTCTTGTTCCGATAATGGCCTCCCAATCCTGAATATCTCCAATATGCAGTACATTATCCATGAAATTTCCCACTTGACCCAGTCAAATATGCACTTTGAATTTGATATCCCAATCAAACTCACATTGGTCCCTCTCCACTTTTGTCTTGTTCATTTTGTTGAAGAGATTTGTTCTTTAGATTGGTAATAATAATGAATATTCAATAGTAAAATATTGAGGGTTTAGTTGAAAAATTCAAATATGCACTTTGAATTTGATATCCCCGTCAAACCCACATCAAACTCACATTGGTCCATTGGTAATAATAATGAATATACAATAGTACAATATTGAGGGTTTGGTTGAAAAATTCCAATATGCACTTTGAATTTGATATCCCCGTTAAACCCACATCACACTCGCATTGGTCCCTCTCCACGTTTGTCTTATTCATTTTGTTGAAGAGATTTGTTCTCTAGGTTGATAATAATAATGAATATACAATAGTACAATATTGAGGGTTTAGTTGAAAAATTCAACTTTATTATGATTTATAATCTATATATATTTTTATCTATTAAATATATCTAATTAAATATTTTTTAGTGTTTACAAATTTTTCCCAATAATATATTAACTTTTTCTATATTTGGTATTTTCTTTAAAATAAGGTGAATATAATATATTTCTACTATTATTTAATAGAATTTATATTCTTTTCAATTATTTTACATCTAAATTTACTTTTTTTTTTTGTTCAAAATCTAAATTTACTTTTTCACTAATCATTCAAACAACTTTCACTTTGTTAAACTAAGTTTTATAAAAATCAATTTAAATATAAATCATATTATATAATATGACTTCACGGTTTTACCATACCTTAAATTTGTAGAAGTCAAATTAAAAAAATAGACACATATGTTACTGCTAATCCAAACACATCTTTAGGTCAATTAGTGCAATGTGAACTAAAAGTTGCTAAATTACTTTTTCAACATAGAAACAAAAATGCACTTAATAAATTGGCAAAAATCAATTTTTAATTATATATATATGTGCGCACGCTTGTTTACAAAAGCTTATTGTATCGTTTCATATAGAACATATTTTTAATTTGATTAGATTAAGAAAGTTAACTAGTATGACATGTAGTTTTTAAAATACCCTAATAATCTTCTTTAATTTCTTTCTTCTATTTTCTCCTTGATTATTGTTGAAGGAGCATCAATAAGGATAAATTAGAAAAAGATAAATTAATATTGTAAACTACACCTTTTATAATTATCTTGATCATATTTGTCTCGATGGCGTCACTCGGAAGCACTTTAATTGCCCTCCTTGCCAGTCAGAACCCTTCGTGGGTAGCCCTTTCTGGTCCGCCGGCAACCTTGGAGAACCACACCCTAGCTAAGCTATCAAGCAACATTGGCTTCACTCGGCCTCCTTACCTGTCAGAACCCTCCTCTGGTAGCCCCCTGCGATCAACCGGTCAGAACCCTCCGTGGGTAGTCCTTTCCGGTCCACCGACAACCTTGGAGAACCACACTCTAGCTATCAAGCAACGTTGGCTTCACTCAGCCTCCTTACCTGTCAAAACCCTCCTCTGGTAGCCCTCTCTGATCCAGAGACCACTTATTTTGATACCAAATGATAGACACCCAAACACCTTAAAGAATCACACCCAAAAATTAGTTATTGAGGTGGGAAAGCCAAAACACTTAAATACCCATCAAGCAGCTCATACTACTCGATGTGGAACTTTAATAGCCCATACTATCTTGATCCGGGCTTGAACTTAACTATCCCCTCTTATAAATGCCAAAGTTGAATATGCCCTCGACTCTTTCATTCAATTATTCCTCTATTGCACAGAAGGAAACCAATGCTCAATACTCTCATCTTGGACTTGGATTTGCATGATTTCATTAATGATCAAACTGGTTTACAACTCTCCAGAAAAGGACTTTAACCAAGGAGACCAAACTTCTAGTTTCCAAATGCTTTTAATAAACTTTTGTGATGCACTTACACACACATACATGTATGATATATTTTGTTGAAAAATTTGATAACAAACAATTAAAAAGAGAAAGAAAAGTTGCTCAGTTTTATCTTATAACCAACTGAGAATGTTCAAAATTCTGGAAACTTGCATTATTAAGAAAAGAAGCCAGATCATCACAGTCGCAGAGTTACATGATTGAGTTTATAGCACTTTAGACTACTGCATGTATATGCCCAAACATAATTTCTCTTTGTTCATCTTAATTGTAGAAAGTTCATGGCATCGGAGAAGAAACCTTATCATAGGTAACGGATCAAACTTCTTTTTTTTTTTTCATATTTTACGAGACTCTGTTTTCAAGCATCCCCTAACTATATTTTATCCTAGAAAAAATTGAAGAATCTTTCATATTTTCTACTCAACGATTTGTATGCTCTAAATGTTACAGGTTTAACAGCTGGAGCTGTTGGAGCATTGCTTACATGTGTTATCATTTTTTGTTGTAAATTCAAATCATTAAGGCAGAAAACAGAGTTTTGGAAGACATCAAGGGTTAACCAAAATATTGAGGTCTACATTAAAAACCATAGACCTTTGGCTCTCACAACATATTATTTCGCAGAAGTCAAGAAAATGACCAATTCTTTTGAAGTAAAATTGGGACAAGGTGGTTATGGTGCAGTATACAAAGGAAAATTTCTAGATGGACAGCTTGTTGCAGTAAAGTTATTGAAGCTATCCAAAGGAAACGGAGAAGAATTTATCAATGAGGTTACTAGCATCAGTAGAACTTCTCACGTCAATGTTGTTACCCTCCTTGGATTTTGTTTGGAAGGCCATAAAAAGGCTCTCATATATGAGTTTATGCCAAATGGATCTCTTAACAAATTCATTAACAAAAAGGCAGACAATGGTGATCTGTCATTAACTTGGGAAAATTTGTATCAAAGTGAAATCGGTACAGCTCGAAGGTTGGAATACTTACATAAATGATGCAACACTCGAATTCTACATTTTGACATAAAATCACATAACATTCTTTTGGATGAAAAATTTTGTCCCAAAATCTTGGAATTTGGGCTCTCTAAGCTTTGTTTGGAAAAAGAAAGCATCATTTCAATTTCCGAAGCTAGAGGGACAGTGGGATATCTTGCTCCGGAAATTTGGAATAAAAATATTGGTGGGGTTTCACATAAATCAGATGTCTACAATTATATATGGAATGATGCTATTAGACATGGGCAGAGGGCCAAAGAACATGAGTGTTGAAATTAATTGCTCAACTGAGAATTATTTTCCAGATTGGATATATAATAAATTTGAGCAAGACAGCGCTTTGGGAAGTGAAGGAGCCAACAACATTGAGGAAAATGATATCGCAAAAAGAATGACTATTGTGGGTTTGTGGTGCATTCAAACATTTCCAACTCATAGACCTACAATAAGTAGAGTGATTGAAATGTTAGAAGGAAGTTTGAATTCACTAGAAATGCCCTCAAAACCTGTCATGTCTTCACCTCCAAGATTAGAATTAGAGTACTCCACCACTACCAATACCATCACCACCACATAGATTATGGGTAACCGAAAAAATATTGAAGCTGAAGCCGCCCCTAAATCAAGTGAATATACTTTCCATATTGGATTTTTAAAATTTGCAATTATAGTCCGAGTTGAATATCATTTGGGATGATTTTTTTTTCCCCGATGGCATTATCCTCTGTTGGATGGTTGAATATGGATTGCTCATAAATGTAACATGTCAGCACAGACATTGTTGTTTTGAAGTCATAAATGTTTTAATGACTGTCATTAATTAGTTTGAAAGAGATAGAGGGCAAAAAGGTCCTCTTGCTTTGGTACATGATACAGGGAAAATTGGCATCCTTATTTTGTATTTTCTGTTAATTAATTTTCAAATAAACACTCGCTTCTGAAAAATAGTGCGATCTGCACTTAAGTAGCCCTACTAAATTAACTGTGGCGTATAGTTGAACAGAAAGACAACCCTTTACAAATAACACAACCGCAGAAAACAGTTGAGGGATTTGAGTTTGGGTTTCCTATTTTTGTGGTTCTATTCCAAAAGTTGTATATCGATTCAGTTTCATTATTTGGCTATAATCTGGAACCCAAGTTTACATATCTCTTTATATTTCTTTGCCATTTGTATTGTTAACTGTTACAGGATCATAACTAACATGTTAGTAACACATACAACTACCTTGATATTAATTACCAAAATACATTATTTTTTTTCTGAGGATCTTAAGATGGATGAAATACCTACCTTTAGACTACAGTCGGAGAAATAGAAGGGCAGAGAAAAGTAACAGGAATAAGTTAGAGATAGCCAAGTCACTCAACAGTTGGAGTGAGGGATAATAAGTGAGATATACACCCTCTATTTTTAGTGTCAGTCAACAATGTCTGGTGGATTCGTCTTGTGAAGGTGAAATCATATCATTTTAGGAAACTGAAATATTATTAGAATTTTCCTTGCTTGTTCCCAAAACAATCTCTCAATTATTGTGATATCGAACAATAAATTAAATAGAATTCTGTAAAAATCCGAATAATATAGGCCATCAAAGATGGATCTAAAATCCAACATGAATGGTACCAAGGCGACCCAAGAAGCTTGTGTTACATCCTCTTTGGGCGGAAAGACATCAATATTCAACAGTCCTAACACTAAGAAAGTCTCATGTCCCACATCGATTCCATGACCCATACACTAATTAAGACAGACTATTTAAGAGATACTTAATTTAGGTAGTAGTGTCTTGTATTCTAATTTAGATTTATTCTACTATATTTTTTATCTTTTAAATTCAATTCTAATAAAAAAATGGGAGAATTACACTGTAGTCCCATGGAAGATACAATACGAAGAAACGGTCCCGGGAAATTCTGAAATTACTGTCAAGTCCCATGGGACCATTTTGTAATAAATTCAAGTTGGGAAAAGACATAAACACCCTTAAGAATTGGGCAAAAAACAAAGTGTGAGGAGCTGCTTTCCTCATTCGAAATTGAACCCTAAAGGCGACACAGCTCTGGGCAACGGAAGCTAGCACGGCGTGCGACGGTGTTCGTGGCTTCTCTGGAGTCAGGTTCGGCGGCTGGTTGCGGTGAGGTTCGTGGGCAAGTCTGATCTGTGGTCATTCATGGGCAGGCTGCGGTGAGGTTTGTCTCGCATTTGCGGCGAGGTTCATCTGTTATCTGTTGAGAGGAAGGTACTGGTTTTGAAGTGCGAAAGAAGCAATATTAAGAGGCAAATAAACTAGGGTAAGTACTGCTTTTGATTTTTTTCTTTTTGACATTCTTGCTTTCGATCTAGTTTTTGAAAGCGATATTATCACTATATTGTGGATTGTAGTTTATGTTTGGCAACAAGGCTGGAGTTCTTCACATTGCTGAGCAATAAGTCATAAATTTGAATTTCAATTTTGAATTACAAACTAAGGCTTGGAGATGAAGATAATGTGATTCAGGAGTAGGCTTCCAAATTACTTCCAGCTTTAGGTTAGTCCTAAAACTGAATGGTGTGCCTATGTTCTTGATTATGCATATGCATGTTTGTGCGTGTGTGTGGAGAGGAGAGAAAGAGAGACTTAAGCTGTGAAAACAGCAATTGCGTATTTAATTTTCACGTGCCACATAAATCATTCTTGTAGGTATGTATTTAAGCATTAACATCGTCATATTGACTTTATCCCTTTCCACATTATGATTTCTGATAAACCTTCTGTTAATGTGCTACACAACTAAATGATTTAGTATGTATCAATATTTATGATGGTGCTGCATGTGATTTTGACCTATATAGATTTGGTTATTATTGGCCTCTGATTCTTGATCACGGTTTTCTTTTTCTACATTTCTCGTATTATGATTAGTGGCACTTATGAGTTGCTGAAATACTTCTGCAGACCCTTCATTGCACTTGCCTACATTGATCAGTCTTGTTTACTCTCCAATTGAGAGGGTACAATCATCTGCTACTGATGCCCTTATTAGGGTCCACAAATTTCGTAACCAGAAGAGTGATGTGCTACTTTTTATGCTAGACTGCCTTAGGTATTCTTCCCATCCCCCTTCCTTCCTCTTGTCTTCAACTTTGCATTTAAAATTGCACTGCTCAACTTACAAAGCCAAAAATTTTAGGTTTTGAAAGTGGAAACCCAAAATCTATGCTCTTGTAGCATGTTATATATGGCTGCTCATCTAATTTTAAGTTTTACCTCCTCGTCCTTACAGCAACTTCAGCCAAAGCGTAGATCTTCCAGAGGCAGCAGAAAAGAAAGGTGCATCTTTCTTTCATATTTTTGGCCTCACGTTTTGACAGACTATTGATGAGCTTGTTCCATTGATGTCTATATAGACTTTTGTTCAAATTATTGTAGTTGCTGAAATGGCTGAATGAAAGACTTGATATTGTGCATAATTACTGTAATTCAATATTTAGATTGGGGAAAATAATAATACCATAATGTTGTATGTTGATGTCTGTTAATCCCTATTTGTGTATTTAAATATGTGCATGTAATATGTATGTATTTGTTAAACCTGCTTATCTGGTCTCATTATAGTAACTATATGTATATATATCATGTTATAGCTGTAGATTTCACCCTTTTATAAATTGTAAACATAGATCTTAGTGAAGCGTGTTAGGACCTGGATAATAGAACTAGAAATAGGGGGCAGAGAAGAAGAAGAACTATAGAACCAGAATCTTTAATTCTAGATGAATAGGGAGTTAGAAGAGAAAAGAAGAGGGAAGAGGGAAGAGGAAAGGGACAAGAGGAGAAAAGGCTAGAGCCAGATCTTGAAACTCTAGTTAGAGGGGAGAGAGGAGAGACTAGAACCAGAATCTGAGTTCTAGGGAAAGAGAAGAGATAAACATCTCAATAATAATTTCATTCATCCATGTTTTGGTAGAATAAATGTATGATATTTATAGGCTAACACATAAACTGAAAATAACTACCTTATTCTATCCATATAAAACTGACAATAACCAACACTAGAGACTTGTTGCTATCTGAGTGATATTTATTTGCTATATGAGTGATATTGTGAAAAACCTCAGCTTAAACTCTAATCTTGCGCTATTTCTGGATGAAATAGGATGCTTTGTATAGTATCTATTGCAAACAACTTTATCCCACTAGATCCCAAGAGAGAGACAAAGATAAAATTTAAATAAAACTTATCCTAAAAGCCCAAAAAAAAAAAGAAATAGAAAATACAGGATAAATTCATAACCACAGCAAATAAATCCACAACTTAAATGAATAATAAGAAGACAAATTGCCCTCTTATCTCTTTATTTTCAATAGTACATGCTGTGGCAATCAGTGGAGCATCTGAATTGGTTTGTTGGAAAACCCTATTTCCTTCTGTTTGCGCCTTAATATTCTGTCAATCTCATTCGACATGTGGTCCCTTTCGTTCATAATTGTTTGAATCTTTGCTACCGTCTCCTCTCCCTCCTGTAATTTCTTTTCCCATTGTTTTAAGTGCTCTGTATGCTTAGATAATGTTCTGTCATGCATTCTTTTAGCTGGTCTATTTCGTTAATATTATTATCATGTTGCTAGGTTTTATCTATTTGTTTGGTGTCAGGATATTTTGTAACTGTCTCAAGTTTTCTTACTTGTGAACTACCAGTCAACTATTATTTGGCCCAAAAAAACCTCCTATCCTCATCTAAAGTTGGGAGCTTGTCATTATAAGGAGGCTACAGAGGTTTGGTTTATCGAACTTTGCCATGATTTCTTCCACTTTTTTTTCTCTTCGTTGTTATTTTTTTTGCACAAACTATTTAGGATCAACCCATCAATCCATATAATAGCCAACGTTGTGTTCTGTTGTGTTGCTTGTCTTATATTTCATTGTTTGGGTAGTCGTTGTTTTTGGACATGGATTGATTCACTTCTGCATTTAAATATTATGGTTTGCCATGTTTGGTCTTGTAAATAAAGTTTCGCTTATACGATAAGATTTGGGAAAAATCCCAAAATTTTCTTTGGCTATGTGTGTGGTTTATGAAAAATTCTGAATCTGATGGGCCTCTCTTTGCTGCATATATTAAATTTCTTAGTAGATCCATGTTAAATGTTTAGCAGCATATAATTTAACAGTGAAGTGTAGTAGGTCTTTGTATAAAAGTATGACCTATTTTTCATTAACCATGTCCAGGAAAGGAAGATGGAAACACTTGATTCTGGCAAAACCAAACAACCAACAAACAGCCCCACAGGAACAAGGCCAGCCAGCTTTTCTGGGTATACTATATTCACGGAAGAGTTTTTCAGCCAGAAGGAGAACAAGCAGAAGGGAAAGGTGAAGGACAAAGAGAAGACAAAGGTGAATAAGGTCCAACATTTTCAAAAGTCAAACCTAGAGGTGAGGGAGGTTTGGAATGCATTAAGTGAAGAGAAGAGAAAAGAATATGGTAAACGGGTTGAAAAATTAAGAGGCCCTAGCAAAGGGAAGACGTATGTCGTTCCATTTTTGACACGATGCGCACCAAAACAGTTTATGGCTGTGTGCAAAAGCCTGAAGTCCAGACCCGACACCATGAAAAGGCTGAAGAATATTGGGTTTGACAAGCTGGTGCATATTTGTTGCCTACAAATAAACCGTCACATCTGTGCGGAGTTCATGCAGTGTTTTGACCCTCCGACCAACCAAATCTCATTTCGAGGGCAGACGCGTGAGTTAAAGCCTAAAGATGTGCACCAGTTGCTTGGGCTGCCTAATGGTGGGGTAGATATTCAAGTACATGTGAACGAGGAAGATCGGATATTCAAGGACCTTAGGAGCGTATACAGAAATCTAAAATACCAACAAATAGGGGATTTGTTGATGGGTGCTTTAGATGAAAATTTTGAGTTCCTCTTTGTCATTTTCGCCTTAGGAACCTTATTGTCTCCAAGTGCGAGTATTTATGTTAGTGACCGTGTCTTAAAGTTGATGACACTAACAAAAGATCACTACAAAAAAAAAAGGTATTTTGTAGCGGTGCAATTGTAGCGGTTAAATTAAACCGCTACAAATTATAGTATTTGTAGCGGTTTTCACCTAAACCGCTACAAATTTGTAGCGGCAAGTTTTTTTTTGTAGTGGTTGGGAACACAAAACCTCTAGAAATTTGGCGCGAAATTCCCGCCAAAATTTGTAGCGGTGATTTTGTAGCGGTTAATGCACAAAAACCGCTACAATATTCCCACCACTTGGCGCGACCAAGCCCCGCAAACAGTGTAGCGGTTATTTGTAGCGGTTAAAGCAACCTAACAGCTACAAAATACCAAAGGTCAGCTTTTTGTAGCGGTTATACCCCTATAACCGCTACAGAATTTCAAGAGTCTCGACATTTGTAGCGGTTTTGGGCAATAACCGCTACAGAATTTCAAACGTTGTTATCATTTGTAGCGGTTATTGTAGAACCGCTACAAATTTAATTATTTGTAGCGGTTATAGTAGCGGTTATTCGAATAACCGCTACTAATATCTGGCCTATTTAAGCCTCCGCCTTCCTCATTTCTCCTTTTGCTCATTTTGATTCCTGGGGTTTCTCTTAGTGATTTCTTCAAGATTTGAGTGTTCAGACGTCTGTGTAGGAATTTTTGTTACAGTATTTCTCAGTATTTGCACTTGAGGTATGTTATAACACGTATTTTATATATATTTGTATTTTTATTAGATTTTTGCATAATAATGTGACTATTTTTTTTGTTTTGATTTGTACATTTGATATGGCTTCGGGACAGGATAAGGGGAAGGCCCCTGAGGTCCCCAGACCGATTTTACGGGGTGGCAGCAGCTGAGCAGGGGGCAGAGGGAGGGGCAGCTCGGAGGCAGGGCGACCGTGGCATCTCAGCCCATCCCCCACAGGAGTCGGCCCTACCACAGGCACCGCAGACGATCCCACATGAGACGACCGCACCAGAGGTGCCTGAGGTTGGGGGGCCAGATATTAGCGTCGAGGACTTCCTCAACGAGGAGGAGTTCGAGATCCCGATTGGGTTCAGGGAGATGGAGCTGTTCCTAGATGAGGAGGACGCTTGGGAGCAGAAAACCTGCGAGGGTCGTCTTCGTGGTCCACTGGGTTCAAGGTGCAGGTTGAAGGTAAATTAATTTTTTAATTTAGTAAATTATTTATTTAAATTAGAAATGTTAACTTTGAATTACAATTTATCTAACGTGCGATAAACTGTGCAGACGAGCAGGGAAACGTTTCGACGAGGAGGCTAGACATGGCCGGTGTGAACAGCTTGGACCAGAGCCTGCGAGTTATAGTGCCGTGGAATGAGGGCACTGACCAGCCCATCCATAATGGGGGTCACCTGCTCAACCGCTTCCTGAAAGATCTGGGCGTGAATTGGATGCGGTTCCCCCTTCACTTCAGGACGTGGAGGCACGTTCCGAGGGGGCCGAAGGACCAAGCTTGGGAGGAGGTGGTTCAGGTAATTAAAATTATTTAATTAATATTTTTTGTAATTAATTCTATTTAATTAATATTTTTTAAATTATATTTTTTGTAACTATTGATATTTAAATAATTTTTTTTCAGCTGCGGTTTGCCGTCCGAGCCAACCGTAAGAGGTACGCCCTCGTGAATATGGGTGACGCCTGGAGGAACCCTTCACTTCAGGACATGGAGGCACTTTCCAAGGGGGCTGAAGGACCAAGCTTGGGAGGAGGTGGTTCAGGTAATTAAAATTATTTAATTAATATTTTTTAAATTATGTTTTTTGTAATTATTGATATTTAAATAATTTTTTTTCAGCTGCGGTTTGCCGTCCGAGCCAACTGGAAGAGGTACGCCCTCGTGAAGATGGGTGACGCCTGGAGGAGCAGGAGGAACTGTCTCTTCCATAGGGTGGACAAGGACGGGACGATGCCTCTGGAGCAGCTGATCGAGAGTGTCCCGGACGGCGTGCCGTCGAACGACTGGGCGAGTTTCATCCAGTTCAGGAGGAGCCCTAAGGCGCAGGTAATGTATTTATTAGATTTTTTATATATAATTTTGTAATTGATAAATATTAAATTATAATTTCAATTTAATTTGTATTTAATTTTAAATTATAATACATTTAATATTTTTTTTCCAGGAGCTTTCTCAGAGGAACACCGAGATCCGTGCGCAGCATACGATCCACCACACAGCAGGATCGAAGACCTTTGCTGTGACCTATAGCGAGCTGGTAACTTTTCAAAATATCACTTACTTTTAGCTGATTATTTCATAATACTAATTGAATTTTGTAATTGTTTCAGGAGACGAAGGCACAGCAGGAGAACCGTCAGAAGGACTATGGGGAGTTGTACGCCATCACACACAGACACCGTGATGGGACTGCGACCTCTCAGCAGGCAGAGGCGGCCATTGTAAGTAATTTTATTATTATAATTTTTATAAAACCAAGTTAATAATGAAAAATGCTAATTAGTAATTGTTTCATAAAATGGCAGGAGTGGATGCAACAGTCGCAGGCTGAGCTGCGACAGACCCAGCCTGAGGAGTCACAGGGGTCAGTGGACCTGACGGCTCCTTTGAAGGCGGGTCTAGCTCAGGCTGAGCACCCCGGACGCGTGCGGGGGATGGGGATAGGCGCCAGACCTAGCATGGTCTACGGTAGGAGCGCCGCCTCTGAGGCTGGCAGCTCTAGAGGGGTCAGACGTCCGAGGGACGAGTCTATTGACCAGCTGCGGTCAGATTTGCAGTAGCAGATGGCGCAACAGCAGCAGTAGATGCAGGTGCAGCATATGCAGCAGATGCAGCTGCACGCTGATATGATCTACGCTCAGCAGACACAGTGGCGTGAAATCGCGAACAACATGCTCGAGCGGTCATGGAGTCGCCTCTTCCCGGACGAGCAGCATCTAGAGGTTCCCGCTGTCCCTCGCTTCGTTGTCTCGAGTACTACTCCTCCTCCTGCTCATGCTGATGACGATGGTACGGTTCACTCTGCGCAGCGGCCCAATCCAGCAGCACCTGAGGGAGCACCAGATGATCAGCTCCCAGCTACTTAGTTTAGGAGATTTTTTTTTGTTGAAACATTTGTAAATAAATAAATATATATATATATATATATGAATATGAGTTTGTATTTCAGAACTTTCTTATTGTGTTTAGTATAATTTTATTTATATTATTAGATCGCGTTGTTTTATTTATGAATTAATTGCAATAATATTATTTATATTTCTAAATTAAAAAAAAATAAAGCATATATATTTGTATTTCAGAACTTTCTTATTGTGTTTAATATAATTATATTTATATTATTAGATCACGTTGTTTAATTTATGAATTAATCGCAATAATATTATTTATATTTCTAAATCAAAAAAAATAATAAAGCATATATATTTGTAGCGGTTTTAAGTTAAAACCGCTACAAATATATACAGTTGTAGCGGTTTTAACTTAAAACCGCTACAAATATATACAGTTGTAGCGGTTTTAACTTAAAACCGCTACAAATATATATATTTGTAGCAGTTCTTAAATAAAAACAGCTACAAATATATATTTGTAGCGGTTCTTGAATAAAAATCGCTACAACTATATATATATTTGTAGCGGTTTATCTTGTGAAACCGCTACAACTATATATATGTTAGTAGCGGTTCTACAATAGAAACCGCTACAAACATGTATATATTTGTAGCAGTTTTACAATAAGAACCGCTACAAATCCTCATCATTTGAATTTTGAAATTTGCCGCATTTGTGCACGTTTGTAGCGGTTTTGTTATGTACAACCGCTACAAATTAAAAATTATTTTTAAGTCCAACGGCTTTAATGTTAGTAGCGGTTTTTTATATATAACCGCTACAAATACTCAACAAGCAAATTTTGAATTTCCCACCATTGTGTAACGGCTTGAAAATTAGTAGCGGTTTTATATATATATAACCGCTACTAATATTTTATAACTGTAGCGGTTAGTGTAGCGGTTTTAGAACCGCTACAAAATTAGAAACGTTGGAATTTCAGAATATAAGGTTCTTGGCATTCGTCATTCTCTTCTCACTCATCTTCTTCTCTATACTTTCTTCTCTCTTACTTGTAGTTATGGATAAATCATAGATTAGGTTGCTGCGCAATTCTCCTGAATATTTGTATGGATTAAACAGTTTCTTGGATTTCGCATTCACTCACGCCAGCTGTAACGGAAAGATCGTCTGTCCGTGTTGGAAATCCAAGTTCAAGAAGTGGCATGCACGAAATGTTGTGAAGGAACATTTGCTTGTGAAGCCTTTCCCTGAGGACTATACGTTCTGGGCAGTTCATGGTGAGAAGGCCGGCATTAGATATGACGATGCTCTTCCTCGAAGTTCTCAAGTAGGCGTTCAAGTAGATGAAGATGATCCTGTGAATGATGTTGTGCATGATGCGTTTGGATTTCAAGGCAACAACTTTAACGAAGAAGTGCACGGCTCTGAGCCGGTTTTTATGGGGAATGAAGCAGCGCGGGATTTTTTCAGCTTGATGGTGAAGCAGATCGTCCTTTATATCAAGGTTGTCACAAATATTCTAAATTATCTTTCTTGATCAAATTGTATCATATCAAGTGCTTGTGTTGGATCACAGATAAGGGAATGTTGATATTGCTCGACTTATTACAAGATGCATTCCTCGACGTCGAGATTCCTACAACGTTCTACGAGGCCAAGAAGATTATCAACAAGTTGGGGTTGAATTATCAAAAGTTTGATGCATGCCCAAATGATTGTATGCTGTATTGGGGAGACGATTCCAGCAGGGAGACGTGTAAGAGATGTCACACATCGAGGTACAAGACAATTCGGAAGGGGAAAAAGCAGAAGAAGAAACCTGTAAAGATTCTCAGGTACTTCCCTTTGAAACCTCGTCTGCAAAGATTATTTATGTCGTCTAAAACTGCTGAGCACATGAGGTGGCATGTCGTTGATAAAAACGAAGATGGTAAATTAAGACATCCGCGGGATGTAGCTGCTTGGAAAACGTTTGACAATGACTTTCCAGATTTTGCGACTGACCCCAGAAATGTTCAGCTTGCGTTGGCGACCGACGGTTTCAATCCTCTCGGGAATCTTAGCACAAGTTACAGTATTTGGCTGGTAGTCTTAGTTCCCTACAACTTACCCCCTGGATGTGTATGAAACAAAGCTCTTTCATTATGTCTATGATCATTCCAGGCAAAAAGGCACCGGGCAATGACATCGATGTGTATCTCCAATTGCTTATTACGGAATTGATTGACCTGTGTAATATCGGCTTGGAGACGTACGACGCTTACAACAAGACTTTGTTCAACATGCGTGCAGCCTTGATGTGGACGATTAGTGACTTTCCTGGACTTGGCACATTATCTGGTTGGAATGTTCATACTGGCTCGGGGTGTCCAGCTTGCAATTTTGACTCTGACGCATTGCGCCTTCCCCACAGCCGAAAGTGGTGCTTTATGGGGCATCAGAGGTTTCTCGATGGAACGCATAAGTTCAGATTGCAATAGAATCGCTTCAATGGGAAACCAGAAAAAAGAGGACCACCTCAGACTTTGTCCGGTACAGATATCTTACAGCAGCTTGAGCATGTTGACTTCTAGTTTGGAAAAAGCAACGATTCAGCACAAACTCGCCAAAAGACGCGCATGACTTTGGCGCCTCAGTAGTGGAAGAAGATAAGTATGTTCTTCACGCTTCCATATTAGATATCTAATTTACTTCGCCACAGTCTTGATGTAATGCACATTGAAAAAAATGTTTGTGACAATGTGCTGTATAAGCTGCTTAATGAACCCGGCAAGACAAAAGATCACCTTCAAGCGAGGAAAGATTTACGCGACATGGGAGTTCGTGAAGACGCTTGGCCAGATGAGCATGACAGATTTCCACCGGAAAAGTTTACCCTCACAAAACCGAACAAGGAAGTCTTCCTCGCGACGCTGAAGAAATTAAAAGTTCCTGATGGGTATTCAAGCAACATTTCTCGATGTGTCGACTTGCAGGCTCGAAAGGTTGCTGGCTTGAAGAGTCATGACTCACATGTTCTTATGCAGCAGTTACTCCCTCTGGCTATAAAGAATACACTTACTCCCGATGTTTCCATCGTTTTGGTGGAACTTTGTTCTTTCTTTCGGAAGTTGTGTTCTAAGGTTTTGATCGTTGAGGAACTCGATCAGCTGCAGTCGAAAATCATTCTTACGCTTTGTCATTTGGAGATGATCTTTCCTCCGTCCTTTTTTACTGTGATGGTTCACCTCACAGTCCACCTCATTCATGAAACAAAGCTCGCTGGACCAGTACAATATCGTTGGATGTATCCGATTAAGAGGTACTCATTTTAAATATGTGCTTTAATTTATTGTCCGTATTTAATGTTTGCTAGTCGTCCTTTTCATCATTTTATATCAATTTTCTCTTCTGTACTTCGTAGGTTCCTTGGGAAATTAAAATCTTATGTGAGGAATAAGGCGTGGCCAGAAGGTTCTATAGCTGAAGGCTATAAAGGGGATGAGGTGCTATATTTTTGCTCAAGGTACTTTGATGATCTTGAGACGGCTTTCAACCGCCTGCCTCGTGTTGACGATTGTCCTGAACCTGCGCCGACATCAGGAGAATTTATCCCTCGTGTTGGTAAACCAGTTGGAGCAACTGAGAACTTCAAACTAACGGCAACTGAGAAGTTCCAAATACATAGACATGTCTTGATTAATTGCACTCAAGTTGAACCTTTCATACGGTAAGAATTGTACACTCACATGTTATTCGATCTATATCTTTCGTAACATTTCTCACTTTCATTTCACTAACGCCTTTCCATTATTAATTACAGGGAATTCAGAAGTCATGTTAAGCGTCAACTCAGGATCCGTACACAGACATCCTCGAAAGTTGATAGGAGGGTCCACAGAGAATTCCCGAGCTGGTTTGCGCGTAGAATACTAAATGACCACAACCCACACTCACCAGATTTCAGAGCTCTCGCAATCGGCCCTCTTGATCATGCAAAATGGTTTACAACATACAATGTCAATGATTTTAAGTTTTGCACGGTTTCACGGGATCAAGGATTGCAAACACAGAATTCGGGTGTTTATGGCACATTTGGGACAAGGAGTTATGCGAGCAGCAGTGACGCCAACATGCAGTTCGGAGCCGTCCCTTACTATGGCAAGCTTCTTGATGTGGTCGAACTTAATTATCAAGACCGTTTCACTGTGACGCTGTTCAAGTGTTTGTGGGCAAATACCACTACTTCTCGGGGACTGACAACTGACGACCTAGGGATCACATCAGTCAATTTCTCACGGCCGATTCATACTGGTATTTCTTAAGATGATGAGCCGTATATTCTAGCTTCAGAGGCACATCATGTTTATTATGTCGAGGACGAGAGGCATAGGGATTGGCACATGGTCGTTCATTTAAAGCCAAGAGACCTTTACGACATGGGTGAAGGCGATAACATCGCCTATGAGAGTGAGCCATTTCAGCCAGCTGATTTTGAAAACTACTTCCCTGAAGGCGATGACAATTTACCTCTATTGCGGTGAGTTTTTTTAAGTCCACGTCATTTTTAAATTTAATAATACATCAATAACAATAATTTTTCTACAAAATTTCTGTAGGGATGGCGACGATGAGTGATCAAATTCAAATTATGCTTTTGTCTTTACAAAAAATGCAAAAAAATTTTTAAAATTAAATGTAAAAAAAAATTAAAATAATATTTGTAACGGTTATTAAACCGCTACAAATAAAAAATTAACCACTACTAAAAAAATAACCGCTACAAAATGGATACATTAACCGCTACAAATAGTACGTGGATCACTATAAATATTAAACCGCTACAAAAATACAAATAACCGCTACTAACTAATAACCGCTACATTAACCGCTACAAATAGTACGTGGATCTCTATAAATACCCTTACCACAACTCATTTCAAACACTCCCCAATTTCTTTTCACCTTACATTTCTTTCATTTTCTCTCATTTACAACTTCTTTCGTATGAGTAGAGGAGCTAAATAATACGATCAAATATGGTAATAAGATTTTTAATTTTTTTTAGAATACTTCTTTCCTTTCTATAAAATTTATTCTAACCATTTTTTTTCTAGATATATCATAACTGTATCTCATTTTCATATATTTTTCATACACAATTACATTATATTAGATAACATAATAATTCCTTATTACCTCCCTATCCTTAATAATATTATTAATATAAATTTTATACTAATCCAATTCAATTACATTTTTCCTTTTTATTTATTAATAAATTAAACTATTAAATAATAAGCTAATTGAAATAGATAAAATAATAACAAAATAAACTATTTAATTTAATATTGAAAAAACAGAAACAAACAATCGTATATTTTTTTAAAATTTTTTTAAATATTTGTAGCGGTTATTAAACCGCTGCTAAAAAACGCGCCTTTTTACAACTCAAATTAAATTTTTTGGCGCCAATTTTGAATTTCATGAACTTAGTAGCGGTTCTCAAAACCGCTACTATTTTCATGAAATTCAAAATTAGTAGCAGTTTGTTAACCGCTACAAAATAAAAAAATGTCATTTTTTTTCCGCCAACAAAATTTCAATTTTTTATATTTGTAGCGGTTTGTTAACCGCTACAAAATAAAAAAAGTCATTTTTCCCCTTCTCAAAATTTCAATTTTTTATATTTGTAGCGGTTATATAACCGCTACAAATATCTCTGAAAAAAATTTCGTCCATGTAGGTGTTGTAGCGGTTAAGTTGAACCGCTACAAAGGATATAGCGGTTATTTTTGATGAGTAGCGGTTTTATATAACCGCTACAAAACTGCTTGCAATATACGATTTAATAGCGGTTCTAGTAACCGCTACTAACCTTGTTTGTAGCGGTTAAAACCGCTACTAATACCCAATTTTAACCGCTACTAAATTACGTTTTTTTTGTAGTGGATGCACTTGGTCAGTTCAATTGGTCATCCTTCATTCTAAATGAACTCTGTGCTGCAATTTGGGATTTCCAGAAGGAGTTGAACAAAGGGAAGGCTAAAGGCAGAAAAACTGTTGGAGGTTGTATATACTTCCTCATGGTACGTGTCTATGTTGTATTTTTTTTCTGCAGTTGGAAATGTCAATGTATAATTGCTAATTGTGATGCACATGTGATGCAGATGTTTTGCCTACAACATTTTCCTTTGGCTAATATGAAAGCAACTAAAGATGAAGATGCCATCCTCTACTGGAATGAGGAAAGGGTGAGGAGCAGAGTTCAACTAGAGAAATCCAGCAAAAAAGGGCTTCTTTATGGTGTTGGGCAGGGGGATGGCCCTTCATCTACATCATTCAATCCTGAAACAATGCTGACACACCAGGTAATTATGACTATTTAAATATGTACACTGTTGTAGATTGCATTTAAGTTAACTTGGTAATGCCTTAATTACAAAATGTGATGAGTATGTTAATGTTACAGGAATTGAAGCGGACATACACTAGGTTGGTTGGCATTATTGGCAATGAGCTCCTTGCGCTTCAAAATAGGTTGTTGCATGGAAACAACAATGAAGTCGACGACGAGAAGGACGATGAAGATGAAGAAGAAGATGCAACAATCCACAAGCCATCAAGTTCAACGATTTTTGAGAAGGATGATGACAAGGCAGCTGAAGAGGAAGAAAATGAAGATGATAAGGAGGAGGAGGCATGCACACAAGGAGAGGAAGATGAATCAGAATGTGAAGACAAAGGTCTCGATGATAAGGACGATGAAGAAGACGATGAACAGCATGAGGCCATCATTGAAATTGACGCACTTGATGGAGCTGAACCAGCAAAAGAAGAATTCCAGCAGCATGAACTTGGAGAAAACCAGTAACAAGGGAGTGATGTGGAAGTGAGAAGGTCTACAAGGATCATAACTCCTAGTTGGGTTGTCAAATCTCCTTGGATAGATGCAACCAGAAAGTCTAAGGGGAAGAGAAAAGTTGATGAGAAGGAAATTTTATTTCAGTTATGCACAACGCGGTGTAATGACGAAGACGGTGATGAGTAAGTTTATAGTAGTATGTTGCAATTGTATTACATTGCTGTTATAGTGATAATTACATTTTTTTGCTGTTTGTTTTATTTTAGGGAGTTCGTGGTGATGCATGATGACTTCCTCACAAGGAGGGAACTCCAGTGTCTAAGACCAAGATCATGGATAAATGATAGGGTATGCCACTGGAATGAAGTTATGTGTTATCGATTTGCTGTCATATTTTCGTTGTATAACTTGTTCATGTCATTGCTGCAGTTAATGATGATGGTCGCAAAGACCATTGTTGCTGATCAACAACAAAAGGAGGGTAGAGTAACAAGACATATATTTACTACCGATTTCACGCGAACACTTGTTGCTAACCCATTTAGATGGTCTTTGCCTGATCATGAAACACAAATCCTCCCCAAGTACCTGGGATATAACATTGGGGATTGTGATTTCATATTTGCCCCATGTGTTTGGAATGATCATTGGTTATGTTATGTTGTTGACACCCAAGCCATGCGCTGCTATGCCCTTGACTCGTTGGTTGACATACGAACATATGGTAGGAGGCAGCGGGAATTGGAATCAGGGTCTAAACCAGTAGAGGCCAAGAAGAAGAGGGCAAAGCGTAAAGTAGAGATTGACCCAAAGGAACACATGGCACAAGCAGTTGTATGAAATATTGTCACCTGACACCTCACACTTTGTTTACATTCATATCCCTTACTGATGTTGTATTTTTTTCAGCGGAATTGCTTATTTCAAATTTTGCGGAGAGTAAAGCCACAACTGTTTGCCGACGAGAAAAAAATAGAGCCGGGTTTCACCTGGGCAAAAGTACATGTACAACATGACATGTGAGTTGACTTTGTGGTTTTTGTTCATAGTTTGACATTGTATGAAAAATGACTGTTGTAGTTTGTTACCTGTTAATGTGTTTGTGTAGAGATTCTTGTGGTGTGCATGTACTCTCATGGCTACAGATGTGGAACGGCACTGAGCAAGGCCAAGACGGATACACCATGCCGTACTATACCGCTGACGAGCTCCAAGAAATGAAGGTAGGGTTCTTATGGTGGCTCGTGACTCATCCGCTGAACAAACATGTAGACAAGGTTATGTCTTTGGTTAGAGGCATGCATAAGAGGACCATAACCAATTAGGTAATCATTGAACCTCTTTGTCAGCTCCGATCCATGTTACTGTTCTTATAATGCATGCACAAATTCCATTTCCAAGTTATGTTTATTATGTTTTTGTGGAAGATTATTTTTTGTGCTCAATTGGTTCATGGTTTTAAAATCTGGATTTTAACATATTCAATTATTATTCATTCCCTTCCATTCTGATGTATGATGATTTTACATAGTGGCTACTGGCAAATTATTTTAGGTCTGAAGTTTTCATTCCCTTTGTATGTTTTATTTTTCATGTTGAGGTCTTATTCAGTGGATGAATTATTTAGATGACATTTTTTGGCTGGTTTATTGCCAATTCTAATAACCAGCAATTATATTGTGTATGAGAATTGTATTACCAATGCATGCTTTTGGTGTTGGCGAGTCTCTGCTTGATGTTGCAAATTGTGGAATTCCTATGTTTTGACATATATGATAGTAAGCATTAAATTTAATTTCAGCAGGCACGAATGCATTTGACTCCAGTTCTGGATGACTGATTCTTCTCCTCTCACTGACAACTGATATAGCAAAGAAAGCTCCATTTCAAGTGCTAAGTCTTGCCTGTCCATTGTGCTTCACCTGTAAATTTGAAGGCAAATAAAGCTGGAATATGTGACTTGATTGCTGGCCATCCCTTGTGCAGAAGTTAGCAGTCATCTCTGTGAAGAACATGCCTTGTTATTTGGAGCTACAATCATTAACATTAACCTTTGTAGTCATGTTCATTGTTTTTCTGTGTAATGGTCACCTCCTAGTATGTTGTAGAAACTTTATAGCCTTATTTGAATAGGCAATTTATGTACACAAAGAAGCTATTTTTTATTTAGTGAAACGAAAAAACAACTTTGTAGTGTTTTTCTCTGTAATGGTCGCGTCCTAGTATGTTGTTGAAGCTTTGTAGCCTTGTTGAATTTCTAGTTTATGAAATGAAGAAGAAGTTGATACTTTATTCGCTCAATTACAAGATATGGTTCTAGTTTATTTATATAAGCATGCCCTGGTGCCTCCGCAATTGGGCCAAGTGTCGTGGCACGGGTGCGTTAACAATTTGCTTATGCACGTTTTTCATTGTCTCAACATCTCCTCTTCAATTAGTACCATATCGTATTGCATCCCTTACCATGGGACCAACCCATTGTGTGAGTGTTTTAGAATTTCCCAAACCTAGGTTTCACCTTTTAAGTCGTAAAGGAAAACCAAACACACACTGAGACTCACTTGACAATTCATAACAGAATAAGTGTGTTAACAACTCGAGGGGCTCCACTGACAACTCTGGGGGCCTTCACTGATAACTTAAGAGGCCTCCACTGACAACCTAAGGGGCCTCCACTGACAACTCAAGGGGCTTTCACTGACAACTCCATGGGCCTTCATTAACAACCAAAGAGGCCTCCACTGACAACTCTAGGGGCGTTTATTGACAACTGAAGGGGCCTTTACTGACAACTCTAGGGGCGTTCATTGACAACTCAAGGGGCCTTCAATGACAACTCTAGGGGCCTTCATTGACAACTCAAGGGGCCTTCAATGACAACTCTAGGGGCCTTCATTGACAACTCAATGGGCCTCCACTGACAACTCTAGGGGCATTCATTGACAACTGAAGGGGCCTTCACTGATAACTCTAGGGGCGTTCTTTGACAACTCAAGGGGCCTTCAATGACAACTCTAGGGGCCTTCATTGATAACTCAAGGGGCTTCCACTGACAACTTTAGGGGCATTCATTGACAACTGAAGGGGCCTTCACTGACAACTCTAGGGGCGTTCTTTGACAACTTAAGGGGCCTTCAATGACAACTCTAGGGGCCTTCATTGACAACTGAAGGGGCCTCCACTGACAACTCTAGGGGCGTTCATTGACAACTGAAGGGGCCTTCACTGACAACTCTAGGGGCGTTCTTTGACAACTGAAGGGGCATTCACTGACAACTCTAGGGTCCTTCATTAACAACTCAAGGGGCCTCTACTGACAACTCAAGGGGCATTCATTAACAACTCAAGGGGCATTCATTAACAACTCTAGGGGCGTTCATTAACAACTCTAGGGGCCTTCATTGACAACTCAAGGGGCCTCCACTGACAATTCTAGGGGCGTTCATTGACAACTGAAGGGGCCTTCACTGACAACTCTAGGGGCGTTCTTTGACAACTCAAGGGGCCTTCACTGACAACTCTAGGGGCCTTCATTAACAACTCAAGGGGCCTTCACTGACAACTCTAGGGGTGTTCATTAACAACTCTAGGGGCGTTCTTTAACAACTGAAGGGGCGTCCACTGATAACTAAAAGGCCGTTCATTAACAACTCCATGGGCATACACTGACAACTCCGTGGGCCTACAATGACAACTTGACGTCCCTTCGTTGACAACAAAATTTACATCAGCTTCAAACATTCAAAACATGACAGTGGTTTACACAAATGTCAACATTACTGCATAAATATATATTAACAAATCCATGGGCATACACTGACAACTCCATGGGCCTACAATGACAACTTGACTTCCCTTCGTTGACAACAAAATTTACATCAGCTTCAAACATTCAAAACATGACAGTGGTTTACACAAATGTCAACATTACTGCATAAATATATAACAACTCCATGGGCATACACTGATAACTTTAGGTCCATACATTGACAACATAATTTACAACTCATTACAACCTTCCATAAATGAAAGTGGGATACCAAGCCATATTATATCCAACCTTCATTTACAGCTGAAAATGCATGCACAAGTAACACAAAAGTGACATATCATTGCTATATAACTAGTATGGACTTGTAGCTATTCATATTTACACAAATACTATGACATGCACTTTCCAAAAATTATAAGAACCAAAATGAACATGATTTATCAGCTGGGATTAGGATTCTTGCAGGTCTTTACAGTGTGGCCAGCTTCATTGCACCTGCCACAATGATAAACCCTTTTGTCTTGAAACTGAGATTCAATCCTTTTTCGTTTTGGCCTTCCCGGGGGCCTTCTAGTAAGTGGTGGTCGCAATAAATTCTGAGTCATCAGTTGTGTCACTGTAAGGGCTTCAGCACGTAGGCAATCATGTGTTGCTACAGGCCTCATGGCCATTGCATATATTTTTTCTTGGGTACACAGTTTGTAGCATTCATCGACGTACGAGTAGACACTACGATGAACTAACTTGATTGCTGCACATGCATGTGGACAAGGGATTCCGCTCATCTGCCATGCAAGGCAAGTGCATGTGTGCCCTATGAGGTCAACCCTTAGATGGATGACTCGGTTGTCACACACTGTTGCAACTGAAATCATATCATCACCATAATATTCACATTGCAGATTTTCAGCGCCCTTGACTTGTTCCATCAACTTAGACTCTATATTCGACCCAATCCCATTCCTCTAATTTCTCATCGCTGCTTTGCACGCAACCATCTTTTTGGCTAATTTTTCTCTATGCTCATGAATGAAAACATCAACATTGTGCTTCCTCTCTTTCAATACCTATACGTTAAATGACTCTGCAACATTTGATGTTAATTTATCCCATCTTTTGTGAGGAAACTTGCTTTGCGCCCATCTTTCAACGTCTCCTTCAGTCTCAACCCACATACCTAACTCCAGAGAAAACAATTTCAGCCTTCCTAATGCAACATTATATTCATGTTCATGTCGTGCATATACAATAGCATCAATCATTTTAAGTGCATCTTCTTTGCTGTTCAAAGAAGTCCTATCCTTTACTCTTCTAAGCTTGACAAACTGTGAACTAAAGTTTTCCTTCACGTGCCAGTAACAAAATGCGTGTCTCTGAGATCCAAATATACAACAAACAGCACTTATGATGGCAAGATTCCTATCTGACACTATTGTGATCTCCCTTGTGCCAATGATATCCTTCACAATCTTAAGAAACCAACTCCAATCATCATGTGTTTCTCCACTGACTATGCCATATGCCAAGGGAAACAATTGATCATCACCATCATACGCATTAGCTGAAACCAGTGTTCCCTTGTAAGGACCACTGAGGTGACATCCATCTATATACAGTATGCCTCGACACCCTTGTAAGAAGCCTTTAATCGAGCATCTATAAGCAATGAATAGCCTCTCAAATCTGTCACCCTCAGAGAATTCACACCGGGCTACTGTGTCTGGATCGGTCTCTATAAGCCTATCAAATATCCAAGAAAGAGTCATGTATGAATCTTCGACACGGCCATGTATTTCCATCAATGCTCTTTCTTTTCCCCTGTACGCTTGACTATAATTTAGACGCACCCCGTAATCTCTATACATATCTCTCATAACCTCATTTGCATTCTTGTCTATGTTACACCTCAAAATGTCTGTGATTATTGATGAGGTTAATTTGGATCTCTTCAAGTGAGGTACAAGTAGATTATCCTGTGCGTCATGTTTGTGGTCACCTTTGAAAGTCCTTATAGTAAGGAATTCTATATCTTGTCGTTCACCTATTGAATATGCTCCCAAGTACCATGGACATCCATCAACCATGCATTTGGCGATGATCTTTTCCTTGTTGTTTTTTACATATTTATATGCAAACTTGTGGGCAATGCCATACTTGTATAATGTTTGTCGAAGGCCATCCGCATTGACAAAAACTTGTCCCTCCCCGATTTTAAGATCCTTCTACTTTGCAGAGTTCATTTCAGGTGTTCCTATTGGCACCATTTGGACAGCGCATTGCAATGCAGGAGAATCTTCAATAGACATAGTGGCTGATCCTCCATCCCAACCTTCTGACAAGTTATCAAACCTGCACCACATTGTAAAGTAAAACATGTTACTAACGACTTTACACTTACACATATTGCTCATCACTTCGATCATCCCTTATTGCCGTTGTATTATCATCTTCATTTTGTCCTTCATCTATATAGACATGCCCACTTTCTCCGCTATAATTGATTAAATGTTCAATTGCTTCATCATCTACTATGTCCACAAATGTTGTTCTATCACACGGCAATGTGAACTTCATAACAAGTCATCCACTCTCTTTTACCATAATGGAGGATATCATTATTTTAAACTCTTCCAAACTTGTTCCTTCCTTAATGGTTCTAGATCTGACGCTTCCACCAACATATGTTAAATCACCATCTCTACTGACTTCAAACCTTCCCCTTATATGAAGGAAACATAGTAGAATCTTGCCAGACGTCGTAGCCATCTCCGTTGTCTACTGCACAAAAAAGTTGTCATTAACAATGTCAACAGCCTTAATAACAAATGCCACAGCCCCTATTAACAACACTTTCTTAATACATAATCAACACCACCAACAACACATATTTCACACCTTGTTCATTAAATCCCACTTATAATGACTGAAAACGGCACAAAATACTGAATAACATTCCAAACTTTTCAGCCCCATTCCAAACACCATTACACCACAAGGAAGGAACATTTAAATATGACCTCTAGTTGTTATTAACAAGTTATGGAGCTTCCATTGACAACTATCACTGCTTGCATTAACAACTCTTTTTTCCCTACACAAATCAGGTTATGTAGCCCCTAACCTTTGACCCTCATCTTCATTCCTTACCTCTTCTATTTCATAAACACACCACCATACACCAGAAAACAGAGCATAATGACTAAAAAAATAGAGCACACAAAATCATAGCAAAACGCATTGAAACCTTAGCCATAACATATCCATTACATTTACAAGACATTCCTTTATAGCTTGCAAGCATATGGAGGACAATTCCCACAAAAATCTTGACCAAAACAAATATCAATAAAAAAAACCTTTAGTTGTTACAAAAATCATTTAAATATGACCTCTAGTTGTCATTAACAACTTAAGGCACCTCCATTGACAACTATCGCTGCTTGCATTAACAACTCTTTTTTTCCTACGCAAATAATGTAATGTAGCCCTAAACCTTTGACCCACATCTTCATTCCTTACTTCTTATATTGCAGAAACACAGCACCATACACCAGAAAACAGAGCTAATAACACCAAAAATAGAGCATACAAAATCATTCCCAAACACAATGCAAACTTTGTCAAACCATATCCATTGCATTTAATAGATCTTCCTTGTTAATTTGCAAGCATATACAGGACAATACCCATCAAAAGGAGATAACTTTTTCCATTTTCATGATCAAAACGAACATGACTCAACAAAACCTAAAGCTATGTTTACCAACTAAACAGAATATGTGAGTCAGATGCAATAATCAAGACAAGAGAGTGGATGCCATGAATTCCCTACCTTAATCTTCAACCATGGATGCTGATCTTCGCTGCATTTTTCCCGCCTTCTCCAGACTTCTTCCGGACGTAACATGCGTGATTCACACCATTTAATCACATATTTTGCTGTTTGTCTGACAGGGGCAATTGTGACTTTTCTCATTAAGATTTTATTACAAAATGGTCCCTTGGGACTTGAGGGTAATTTTAGATTTTCCCGGGACCATTTCTTCGTATTTTAGCTTCCATGGGACCACACTGTAATTCTCCCTAAAAAAATTTATAGATTGCTTCTTAGAAGAATGACCTAGATTACCACTATTGCATTTGTAGTTGATCTTAATTTAATTGATTGCTTTAAATACAAAAACGACATTAATAAATCTTGTTTGGAACTATATTTATATATATATTGGAGCTAGCACATACATGCCAAATTTGAGATTATTAGCTTGATGCACTGTTCAGAGACCATTCATTGCTTCCTCCAATTTGGACAATGTTTGTTGCTTAGCTATCTCCGAAGAAATCCACCCCATCAAATCCTATTGCTTCATTGTTGTAAATATTAGTAAATATTTATGGGAAAATTTTAGTTAGCCCAAAACTTTTTGAAACTTCACTACACCCCATGGTCAAAATGAAATTAATTTTTGTGAGTAAAAAGAAAATGATGCCCTTCTTTTATTTTTTCAGAAGAGTATTTATAAGACAAATAAGGATATTTACAAAAAAAATAAAGAAATTTACAAGACAAATAAAAGTATTCAAAAAAAATTAGGGAATTAAAAACATTTTTGTTTTTTACAAGACAAATATGAAAATTCACTAGACAAATATGGGTCTTTACAAGACAAATAAAAATATTTACAAGACAAATAAAGGGATTTCAGAGAACATAGGGAGTAAAAATATTTTAGCTATTTACAAGACAAATATGGGCATATACAAGACAAATAAAGTTGTTTACAAGAAAAATAAAGGGATTCAAAAGAACTTAGGGAATTAAAAATATTTTGGCTATTTACAAAATAAATATGAAAATTCACAAGATAAATATGAGATTTACAAGATAAATAAGACAATTTACACTACTACAAAAATAGGGAATAGTAGCGCACGTTTTGTGGCACTTCTTTACAGCTTCTTCTAAATTTTTTTAATTTTTTTTAATTGGTATGATGTAGCACTTTCTTAGGGAAGCGCCACAGCTGCTTGGTGGCCTTATGTGGCATTTGCTTGACCAAGCACCACATAAGATGTTTTTTTTTAAAAAAAAATTGAAGTAGCAACTGTGGCGCTTGCTCAAGGAAGTGCTACAGTTGCACTTTGTGTGGCACTTGGCTTAGTAAGCACCACACAGAGTAATTTTTTTTTTAATTTTTATTTTCAAACCCTTCTTTCTTCTGCGATTTACTTCCATCACCTTTATTCTCTTGGTCCTCACTTCTCATCTTACACTTGCCGTCACTCCTTATCCTCTTAGTTCCCACATTTCCTCCTTCTCCTATTTTTGTCACTTATCACCGTCCCCACTTCGATCGGTATTTCCTCTTCACTCCTTTTGTTCCATCACTTCTCACATTCCCTCCTCCTCCTCTTTTCATTTTGGCACTTTCTACTCATTTCTTTGGTCCCATTTCTTGCAACAAACAGACCCACTTCTCCTCCCTTTTGGTCTCATTTCCTCCTCTTTATAGTTTCATTTTGTCCTGTAAGTACTTACCCACTCACTTTTCCGTTTTTTTTATATATTTTAAAGCTACGTATAATACATTGTCTTCTTAACCACCCTTTTTCTTTTTCTTTTTATTTTTATTTTTAAACATCCATGCAACTTTGTCTTTCTCTTTTTCCTTTATTAATTTTTTTCCAGGTGTTATGTTTAAGGTTTCAGCTCACTCTATTCAAGCTTCCTATATACTGTAAGTTTTTTTTTTTTAAATTTTTGAGCCTATAAAACTAATTTTATTAGTATTTAATAGTTTAATTTGCTCAATGTTTTTTATATTTAATTTATTATGAAATCTGAAAAAAGTATTCTCATTTTTATGTGCTAAAAAATAAATGAGATAAAATTAAATGTTATTATATATAGGTTGTATGTGAAGATATATAGCAGTTATAATCAATCTATTGAAAACTGGACCGGACCGGCCGGTTCAGACCCGAAACTGGTGAACCGGTTGCCAGTCCGGTCTAGTTGAAGGACAAAATTGGTGAACCAGTTGACCCGGTGGAATTGGGGTGAATTGGCCTGAACCGGGGTGACCTGGTCTAGTCATGAGTTGCCCTTTTCTTTTTTTACTTTTTTATACTCCAAACGAAGTTGTTATGGATTTTTTTTTTAAAAAAAATTATTTTCCTAAAATTTTTTTGATTTGTCAGAAGCTTTAAGGATTGTGGAATACTTTTGGCATTGGTTGGAGAAAAATACTTATGTACTTAATGATGTTTTTGTGGGTATTAGGTTCAGGAGGTTATATTGGACTATTGGTTAAAAAAAACTCTTATGTAGTTTTTTGAATGGTATGCATGAACATTTAAATTATATATTTTTTAATTGACCCCGGTCTGACCCCCGGGTTGACCCTGGTCTGAACCACTGACCTTTAACTTAGTGCCTTGGTCGGTTCAATGTCCGGTCCAGTATTCAGTACCTTGGTTATAATATTTAGTTGTTGCAGTTATTGTTAACATTGATGAGTTGTATAAATAAAATAATTATTTATTTTTAACACTTGTATTTTACTTAGTAATTAGTTATTTGTTAATTTATATCATTTTGGAGTTATTTGATTGTGGTTTGCTTTTCTTCATTTTGTTGTGGACATAGAAATGAGTTTAAAGTGTGTTGTCAACTTTAATTATAGGGTTCTAAAAGAAAAATATGAAAAAAATTATTTTTTAAAAAATAATAGTTCCTTTGGCACTTTTTTCCTTAGTGAAGTGTCATAGTAAGCAAAATATTTTTTTAAAAAAATATAAACTTCCTGTGGCACTTCAGGAAGTGTAGACTTCATGTGGCCTTTCCTCAAGGAAGCGTCATAAGAAGTGTTTTTTTAATATATATGTGTGTGTGTGTGTGTGTGTGTGTTATGGCACTTCTTTTAGTGGCGATAGGGATATATTTAGTTTAAATAAGTGTCACAAATGTCCTTTTTTGTAGTAGTGTTGCAAGACAAACAAAGTAAGGGTTATAAAAATTAATTTCATTTTGATCATGGGTTATAGTGAAGTTTCAAAAAGTTTTGAGGGTCGATTGAAATTAATTTGTTACCAAGGGAGCTAACTGAAATTTTCCCAATATTTATTCATTACCGTACAAAAATCTGAAATTGTGTGTGTGTTAATTGAGCTCTCCAAAACTAACCCTAACTAGCTATTTTGTTTTTGGAAGATGTGGTATGAATAATATCATTGCATTATAATACTGTTCTTGTTAAAGTTGATCGCCTAACCAATAGGCAGAGATTATGTTCAAATCAATGAATCGTGCCAAATTCTAGTAAAGTTCTACATCTTTTCTTTATCTTGTTCATTTTGTACCTTTTTTCCTTCATCATGAGCGTGCAACTCGGATTGATGTGGGTGAGTCATCGATATCAAAATTAATATAAAAGATGCAAAGTCCTATATAGTTTTTGAACTTGAACACACACACACACGCACACTCCTCTGGTTTTATATATAGGGCGGAGAGAAAAGAAAATTTTGTGCCCTATTTATAGGATAGAGAGAACAAATTTTCATATAAATGTACAATTTTACCCTTAATTTATTATTATATTGACTTTATTTTTATAGGTGTAATGTATATTAAATAGGAGAAAAGTTAAAAAGTTGATAAATTATATAAAAGTTAATGAAGTTTAAGATTTTTCTTGATCTGTGTGAAATATGCCGGAAATACTTCATATATAGGACCATATGAGTATATATGTATGTATCTATGTGCATATGAATATGCATGTGAAATAGATTAAATTTTCTTCTTCACGAGCTCTATGTATTTATAATATGAGATCAAGAATGTATATCATCGTCTTTCAATCAAAAGAAAAATCAATCACAACTTGCAGAATAAAATATCATGCCACTAAGCAAAGATGAGGTGTACCAAGAACCAGTCACAAACTATTTTTTTGACCGTAGGCTAACAAAGGTGCCCGTCAATCATTCCTAGCAGAGATTCATGGCTGTTATTTCTTAGTTTCATGGAGTATGAATGATGATCCCTGCCAAACCCTTCTAGTGTATGAACGAAGCGAACATAATACGAGATCAAGAAAGTATCGTATCACCATCTTTCAATCAAAAGAAAAATCAATTACAGCTTACATAACAAAATATCATGCCCCTGACAAAAGATGGCTGTGTACCAAGAACCAGCCGCAAACTATATTTCTGAGTCTAGGCTAACAAAGGTGCCCAAAAACTGCTGAGGTCATTGTCAGTCAATTCTAGCAGAGGTTCATGGGGTTCTTTCTTAGTCTCATGGTGTATGAACGATAATTTCTGCCAAACACTTCTACTTCTGAATCGTTTACAGTAAAGAACTTATTCTAAGGAAAGGCACAGCTGGAGCATGAAACAGTCGCTTCTTCATCGTTAGCAGCCAACTGAATTGAGTGTAGTAACTCTTTAGCCATTTTCGAAGTATTGAAGGATTTATTAGATTAGTTTTTAATTTCCCTGTGGATTATTCCTTTGCTCATATTTTCCACACTCTTCAGAAACTTTATTTTGAGGATGAGAATACTCGCACACACGGAGTCATTTCAATGAAGCTCCCAATTAAAACAATGCACCAAATTTCTCACTTATGTATGTCCAAGCTAAGTTAGTGGGATTCATTTGAGAATGAAAATCTAGTACAACAATTCACTAACTGAATAACTTCCTTCTATTTTAAATATAGGAGTTAGTCAATTAATCCATGGATTGTACCATACTTTTATATGATTTTCATAACTAAATTGAGATTTTTAATGAATTTTTTAGGACAATATTATATAATTAAACACTAATTTTAGTTAGGGACAATTGTTTTGAATTAATTACAATTACGGGCAAAGTGATCATAATTTATTACTTATTTTGTGCAATTGTTTTTTAGACTTTTGATGCTACTTGTGTTAATTTTGCATTACAGGTGTTTTGGGGTTCATAATCAATATTTGGATGTTTGGAGAAAATTACAGAAAGGATCCCAATATTTCTGAGAATCACAAATTTATGTAGAAACGGGTCCAGAGAAAGTTACTAATAAACCCAAAAAGTTTCAGAAATTGTATTTCTACCCCAAAAATATTTCAAACTTGACTTCAGTCCCTATGCAAAACTTCTAAAAGTTTCACATAGGTCTCTGGTCAAAACTTCCGTTTTGACCAGGGTTACTTTTCATTACCATCTCTTCAGACACGAGCTGGGGGACGCGCCGCACAGAGACAGAGTTAGAGAAAGAGATCCGAGATTGAAAACAGAGTGTGAGTGCCGCAGACCGACCTTCATCACATCTACCTTCATCTTCTTCCTTTGTGCCTCTTCTCTTGTTGCCGGCGGCAACCTTCATCTTCTTCACCATAGCCGCCGGCGACCACCTTCTCCCAACACCGTGGAGTTTCAGTGCCGCGTCAAAGAGAGCTGGAGAGGATCGGGGAAACTGAACCAGAGGCAAGAGCTGTGAGACCTGGAGTTCTGACTAACATCATTAACCTTCCCTCCTTCACCACAGCGCCGAAAAGACCTGGAGAAGCTGAGAGTCGGGTATAAAGGATGGTGAGCTGAGAGTTGGGAAGGAAGACAGAAGCTGAGGGACGAGATACAGAGTGACGCCGTCCACCACCGTGTCTTCTTTCCTTGTTCACCATCAACTCCACCACCACCGTTACTCCGTTTTGCGCCTCCGTTGAACCACCACTCACTACCGCCGGTGGCCCTCTGAAATTAATGCCAGCGTTCTTCTTCCCTTTACTTTCACCATTGAGCTACGTCCTTGAGAGCACCTAACCTCATCACCAACTCCATACAACACCTCTGTCTCCCATTTCCCTCTCCTTCCTCAACAAACCCGACAGCCTTCCCCTTTCATTATTTCATGTGATTTGGTCTCTTAATTTCCATGGATTCTGGACATTTTGAACAGTTTGCAGCTATTGCTGGTACCATGAGAGACTAAATTACTTGAATTTTGGTGGTGGAAAAAAGTGGCAAGGGCTTCAATATGCTATAAAGGGGAGTTTATTAGTTTTTCATTAGCTCAATATATACATTAATTAGATAAATTGGACTCAACGCGATTGCTTGAGATTTTCACTTTGACTTGATGATAAATTAACTCCCAAATCATTTTAAGAAGCTAGGAAAGCCATTTATTTTACTACCAAGATTCATTTTCACACATCCATTCCATTTTCATAAAAAATACCAAAAACAATATTTTAGCTTTTAATTGAATTGCATTCTTCTTTTAGTTATTGATTTGAAAAAAAAAACTAAAATTCATTTCCCCATGTTTTATTGTATTTGCATGGCATTTATATTACTTAGGATTCAATAAAAGGATCATTGAGAAGAGAGAACGATCCTAGATTTGCCTATACGCAATCCTTGGTTAATTTTTGATTGTGGACCCCAAGACTAACGTAAGAGACAAAAAGTCTGTCAATCATCCGCACAATCCTTTTATTTTAAATATAGGATTTAGATAACTAATCCACACAAATTAAGAAAATTAGGTAAGTTAGTTGTCCATAAAAAAATTTGCTGATTTTCTTTAAATGACCTTCCTTCTTAAAAAAGATGAATGTCTTTTAATTTCCCGTGCATGTACTTCCTAACTAACATCGGTAAATTCATCATAAGCTTAACTAGCGCGAGTTACATATAGACGATTTACTTGCATCGGTTAATTAATCATAAGCTTAACTAGCGAGCTACATAGACGATTACTTGGAATTACAAGCTGATCGATAGTTAACTCTTGTTATGAAGCGTCCAAATTTCTCACTTATTTCCAAGCTAAGTTAGTGGGATTCATTTGAGAATGAAACTCTGCTAAAACAATGCACTAATTGAATTACTTCCTTTTATTTTAAATATTGGAGTTAGTTAACTAATCCACATAAATAAAGAAAATTAGGTAACTAGGTATTCATAAAAATAATATGCTAATTTTCTTTAAATACCACTACTATAAAAAAAAGTTAATAAATGGCGCTTTTATTTATAAATACTACGGTGCTTACCAAACGCTATAGATTTCAACGGCGTAAAAGCAAACTACAGCGCTTATTGAATTTTTGAAAGCACCGTAGCTTGAAAATTTATTTTATTTAAATTGAATTGCTTCCTTTGGCGCTTTAAAGGTGAGAGCGTCGTAGGAGCTTCCTACGGTGCTTCTAATTGGAGCGCTGGAGGAGTCCTCCTACGGCGCTCCATGTTGGAGTGCCGTAGGAGGCCCCCTTACCTCCTCTGGTGCTCATGCATAAAATGCCGTAGGAGTTATATACTCCTACGGCATTTCTTATAGAAGCGCCGTAGTATGTTTGGAATTTTTTTAAAATATTATTTTAAGTAATTATTCAATTTTCCTGAACTCAAATTCATCAAATCCAGAGGGAAAAAAAAGGCTAAACATAAACAAAGCAAAATAAAAAGAAACAACACATAACTAATTCATAAGATGAGTATTAATTTTGTATGTATGGAATTACGACGTAATAACAAATTGTAATGTACAACTGATTTATAGAATAAACAACACACATACAAGAATAGATAAGAAACAACCTAACTCATGTACATAGCTAATTGTCTGACCATATATTCACACCATTCTTCAATGACTTCATCCACTTGTTGGTCAGTCAATTGGTCAGAACGTTGATCTTCATAATACTATATAAAATTCATGCACAGAACAAATTAAAATCATTAAAAATTAATTAACTTAGACACTGTCAATTAAATTTAATATACAGTATGAACTGTAAGTCAAAGAATTGAACTTACTTTCGCAGGGATATAATTTAGATCATGATGACTACCAACATCTTTTATAAATTTCATAATGTAATAACCGCAATCATTGTCGTTTGGTTGGAATGGGCACTGCAACAATACAAAGAAATAGTAAAGTCAATTTTTGAAGAAAAAATTTTGAATGACAAATTTGAGTAAATTCATATATAAGCACTGCAATCTTCCTCCATATATAGGCTTTGACTGGGTCTCTATGTGTAGAATAGCTCAATCCAACTTTGCTTTGGTAAGCGGTCAAAGCACTTACAAAAACAAGTAGTGACTGATTAATTTTGGTTATTTAATAACCACACGCAAATATTTACACACACACCCATACACTTACTTATTGATTATAAACATTATATTAGGCCGGTTCTCTGGATAATCAGCCACTAGAGGATCCACATAGTAAATACGAGGGCTTTTAGTGAATGCAGGATGGATAATAAGATGTAACCTAAAATATTTTGAAAATTTTACTTCGACAATAATGTTATGGTAAAAGTGAAAGAATAAAGAAAATACATTATTAAAATATTGTCACAAATAACTTACCCTTTTAAAATTTTCATAAATCGCTCATTCGGGTACATCCATCTTAAGTACATTGGATCGTACAATTGAACTTCTTTCACCAAATGTATGGGTAGATGGACCATAATATCAAAAAATGAAATTGAAAAATACATTTTAAGTTCACACAAAGTACAAACAATAAGCCTTTGCAAATCTTGTAACTTTGATGAATCAACCACTTTACTGCAAATCAACTTGAAGAACATGCAAAGTTTAGTTATGGAATTCCTTACTTTTTTGGGTAAGATTGACCATATACCAACCGGTACGAAGTTCTGCTTAGCACATGACAATAATGAGATTTAAGGTTCTTTAGCTTCAATTCTTTCACTGATACAAGATTCTTTATATTTGAAGAATAGCCCTCTGGAACTTTGACTCCTTCGAGAAACTCACAAAATAACTTCTTCTGTTTCCCCGATAGAGTGTAAGCCGCTGGAGGTAGATAAGTGTAGTGCCCTTGCTCAACCGGTGCCAAATCTTCTCTGATTCCTAGGTTAACCAAATCCAACCTAGCATTCACACTGTCCTTACTCTTCCCTTGCATATTGAGCAACGTGTCAATTAGACTATCACAGATATTTTTTTTCTATGTGCATCACATCAAGAAAATGTCTCACATATAAGGACTTCTAATATGGAAGCTCAAAGAAAATAGACTTCTTCTTCTAGCTGCTTGTCCAGATTTGTTTTGCACAATGCTTGCCAAAATTGTTATCCAAGTGTTTGACCTTCTCAAAAACCTAAGCACCGGTCAACATCTTCGATGGGCTACCTTCTTCTGACTCACCATTGAAAGCCTTTTTTCACTTCCTCCAACAATGTTTCGATGGTAAGAATCTTCGATATCCCATGCACACATTTTTCTTACAATGATCTAGTCGCGCTTAATGAGTATCATCTTCACATATAGGGCACACACAATATCCTTTGACGCTATATCCAGACAAATTACCATAAGCAGGGAAGTCATTTATTGTGCCAAACAACATGACTTTCAAAGTGAAACTTTCTTCCATTTACCCATCATACACATTGATGCCTTTCTCCCAAAGCAGCTTCCACTACAAAAAAAATGATATTTTGTAGCGGTGACATTGTAGCGGTTATACCAAACCACTACAAATATTAACATTTGTAGCGGTTCTAACCTAAACCGCTACAAATTTGTAGCGGCAAGCTTCGTGCCAAGTGGCGTGACAGATTAGCAGCATTTTTTGTAGCGGTTAGGTAGAAAAAACCGCTACAAATTTGGCGCGATCAAATATGGATCCCTATAAATACCCTTACTAGAACTCATTTCAAACACCCCTCAATTTCTTTTCACCTTACATTTCTTTCATTTTCTCTCACGTACAACTTCTTTTATATGAGTAGAGGAGCTGAATAATACGATCAAATATGGTAACAAGTTTTTTAATTTTTTTTACAATACTTCTTTCCTTTATATAAAATTTATTCTCACCATTTTTCCCCAGATATTTCAGAGTTGTATCTCATTTTCATTTATTTTTCATACACAATTACATTATATTAGACAACATAATAATTCCTTATTACCTACGTATCCTTAATAATATTATTAATATAATTTTTATACTAATCTAATTAAATTAAATTTTTCCTTTTAATTTATTAATAAGTTTAACTATTGAATACTTAGCTAATTAAATTAGATAAACTAATAAAAAATAAACTATTTAATTTAATATTAAAAAAACAGAAACAAATGATCGGATAATTTCAAAATTTTTTTTAAATATTTGTAGCAGTTATTACACCGCTACTAACAAACGCGCCTTTTTAAACTCAAATTAAATTTTTTGGTGCTAAATTTGATTTTCATGAAATTAGTAGTGGTTTTATAACCACTACAAATTTCATAAAAATTCAAAATTAGTAGCGGTTTATTAACGGCAACAAAATTGAAAAAAAATGTCAATTTTCTTTTCTAGCTTTCAAAATTTCAATTTTTTATATTTGTAGCGGTTATATAACCGCTACAAATATCTCTGAAAAAAATTTCGTTCATGGGGATGTTGTAGCGGTTTGGTGGAACCGCTACAAAGGATGTAGCGGTTATTTTCCTTGAGTAGCGGTTTTATATAACCGCTACAAAACCGATTGCAACAAACGAATTAATAGTGGTTTTCCTAACCGCTACTAATATTGTTTGTAGCGGTTAAAACCGCTACTAATACCCATTTTTAACCGCTACTAAATCACATTTTTTTTGTAGTGTTCAAGTCATTAATTAAAGGAGCCAAGTATACATCTATATCATTCCCAGGTTGCCTTGGCCTAGAAATTAATATGGACAACATCATAAACTTACGTTTCATAATCAAGTGCGGAGGAAGGTTATAAATCATCAATATCACCAGCCACGTACTGTGTGTACTACTCTGAATCCCGTGGGGATTAATTCCATCAGTTCAAAGTGCAAGGCGTAGGTTTATTGCTTCATTTCCGAAGTCAGGGTAGTCATGATCAACTTTTTTCTATTAAGGGGCATCTACAGGGTGCTTAAGGTTTGTGTCTTCAACCCTTTCATTTGTATGCCACATCAACAGCTTAACAATCTCCGCATTACTGTACAGTTGATAAGTAAAATATTTGCATATTTATTTTTCCTTATATGATAATTTTGTGGATGATATTTAAGTCAATTTAATAAATTTGGGTGTGATTAATAAATAAATAGTGATTTTGGCATGAAATAGAATTTCTTAAAAAATACTAAATCAGACCCTCTTTCAGTTTTCAGGCAATATCTGGAGCTCTAGATGTCGGATTAGGATGTTCTATCTATGGATAAAAAGCTAAGAAAGAGCTCTACAACTTTTATGTTGAGACCAAAACCCAATTATATTTCCAAGGGTTTCAAATTTTTCTTAGAAGTTGAGAGCGGGAATCATCTACCATTCCACCAACCATTTCATCTACCACTTCATCTTCCTTTTCATCTACTACTTCATCTACCACATTTCATCTACCATCTCATCTTCCTTTTCACTTACTACTTCATCTACCACTTTATCTACCATACTCCATTCCTCCCTATATATAGTCATCCCCTCCTTTACATTTTACACACAATTTCATATCCATTACTCTCCTCTATTCTCCACTTACACAACCATTTCATATCCATCACTCTCCTCTTTGGTCCACTTACATACCATCATTTGAGAATTAATTTCATGCATTGTATTTGCTTCTTGAATGCCTCCTACATGGAAGGTTTTACCTCCTACATGAAAGGCTAGATTTTTCTATTTTCATGCATCTTGTGGTAGTATTTTTATTGAATAATTAATTTTATTGCAATGTTTATGATTTTTTCAATTTATTTTATTTTTATTTTTAATTTCATCATGAGTTAAATTTCCATTTTCCTAGGGTGATGATGTAGCTTACTAATTACGGATTGAATCTTAACTTATTAAATCTAATTTGAATTTCTTCTTCATGATTGAGTTTGAATTATTATTCTTAATGCTTTTGATTGATTGGCCATCTTTTGAATGATTTCAATATGCATGTTGAGACCAGAAGGAGATGCATGTGTATAGATCCTATAATTAAAACCATGACTTGCATATGAAATATGAATATATTCATATGAGTTGTGTAGTCTTACTGAGTTCCATAAATCTTAATGCATAATTAATTGCTTAAATTCATATAAGAATATATTGGATTAGCAATTAATTATATAATTGCTTGACCTTGGAAGAGGCTAATAATTAAATTAAGGAAACTCAACTGTCAATCATATGGAATAAATTGGGCTAGAATAGATAAGTGATTCAATCCAAAATTTGTTAAGTGAAATCTGACTCCTAGAGCTTTTTCTCATAGTTTCTTTCATATCATTTGCACTCATATTTAATCATCCTTTATTTTGTACTCTCAATCACCAACTAATCGAACAACTAAATAGAATTAAAATTACTCATTTTGGTACTTAGTGATCAATCCTCGTGGGAATGATACTCTACTCACTTCTGTATTACTTAATTACGACAGTGTACCCTTGTACTATTTAATAGATCATTTACACTCGTAACAACAGTCGCTTAAATCTCAGAATAATGGGAAAATACCATACGACCTTCAACGGACTTTTTCCTTTCTTCTTCCCATATCGAGATGCATTGCATTAAGGGCACTTATCTAATGTTACAAACTGCTTTCGAAATAATATGCAATCGTTAGGGCATGCATGTATATTCTCATAACCCATGCTAGTTGTAGAGCAAAGTATTCACTTTGCCTCGTATGTCTTGGTAGGAAGTACATTTTCTTTTGAGAGCATATCTTGCACAAGTTCAAGCAGTGCAGTGAAACTCGAATCACTCAATCTGTATCGTGCTTTAAAGTTGTGCAATTTCAACACTGCTAGCAATCTTATGTATTTAGTACTACCAGCATATAATGGTTTCTCTGCATCAGCTTTCAACTCTTTAAATTCTTGAGGACAGTCATGAAGCACCCCTTAGACCGCATTTAGCATTTTTAAGACCATCGTCCTCATCATCACATAAGCTTTGATCAAACTCATTCAAAGGATCGATCATGGTATTCACCCGATCACTACGTGCATCATCCATCTCGCCGTGCCTTGTCCATCGTGTATATGATTGATCAATTCCATGACATACTAAATGATCTAGCAAGTCAAGTGGACTAATCCACTTTCCATAACAACAAGATAAGCATGGACACAAGATTTTGTTTGGATCATTTGTATGTTCGCTTGCAAATCTAATAAACTCTTTCACCCCATCTATATATTCGCTTGAGCATCAATCAGAAGACATCCATTTTTGATCCATTTATACTTTAAACATATTTTTAAAACCGGTTAGTTGCTTGCCTCTGCAGATACTAATTTCTTTTATGTTCTGTAATTTATTTTTTTAAAAAATCGGCAGCATAAGGTCCTCAAATTTTAAGTTTTCCAAGTATTAAATCAACTAATTAATCAACCAATCTATCAAGTCCAATCGAATACACAAAATCTAAGAGAATAGAATAATGGCAATGCAACATATGAAACTGTGGATAAATTGTCGTATTTTCTCTACTCGGGACCTAAATACAATTTTCCTGTCTATCTATTATTATATGGGCTTCAAACCCAAATAATTGATCTCATCATTCCCACCAATCCAAATCCAAAATTGGAAGAGAGTCCACATGCAAAACGCATAATCAGATTGATGAAATCGGGCACAAACCTGTATAGCAACAGCAAAAGGACAACCATCGCTTCCAGAGAGAGAACGTGTGCCTTGAAAACCGAGCCCTTCCCTGTTTGCCCACTGCAACAGGACTAATCAAAACCCAATACTACAAAAAATGCTTTTAACGTCCCTTTTTTGGGCCTTTTACGTCTGAAAACAGGGGGACGTCTATCTAAGCGACGTAAAAAAACTGTCAATAACGTCCCTAAAATAGAGAATGTCTTTAGGCCAGACTTTAGATGTCCCCAGTCATAACTGGGGATGTCTAAAGTGTTTCTGAACGACTTTAGACGTCCCCAGTTTGCATTAGGGACGTCTAAAGTTAGGCTTTAGACGTCCTTATTTCAAACTGAGGACGTCTAAAGTGATTCAGAAACACTTTAGACGTCTCTAGTTAAGACTGGGGATGTCTAAAGTTTTTTTATGGCCTTTTATATACATCACTGTCCGGCAAATTTAAACTGTAGAAATTGGATAGAAGAAATATTGCATAAACCAGAATGGAAATAACAGCAGTTCAGCACTATATAATAAAAATGTTATCCAACAATATAATAGTATGTATAACAACACAACTCTAATTCGCACATTGGAATATAGAAACGTTTGAATCCCCTTTAACAACTAACCAATCAAATAAAAAAAGAGATAGGCAGACAACATAACAACAACAGTTCAGCCACCACAAAGTGTGTCCTACACAAACCACTCATTAATTAACTAATATAAATAAAAACTTCACTTTGGTATACGTTGAAGAAGATGCCCAGCCAAAAAGTCTCTGATCAAATTAATGTCTTCATATAAGTAGGCATCTTCATTGTCAAAATCTGCAAATCATAAAATAAGCTTAGATGAAATAATGAATCAAGTGAGTGAATTAATTTGCAATTGAATTACAACACCAAAAATATTATCCTTTGAGAATGAAGAAGCAATTACTTGTTCAAAATATGACGTAATACCACTCTTAATGATGTTAAATATATAAAGTAAGATATAGTATCCACATTTCTAGCCGCCAGGTTGTTTAGGGCACTATAATCAAAAGCAAATGGTTAAAGCAAATGGTTAAAATCAATAAAGGCATATCTAAAATGACCGTCAATCAAAAGAATTTGATTTGAAACTACGTACCTTTGGATACAACTATTTCAAGTATTTGCCACCTTTACGATCGCGGGGCCTGCTAAGGATTTGATATGTCTAGGTTGCCCTATCATTAAAATGAAAATTAACAGAAATTAGAACAATTCATTTAAGTCAAAATGAAATACAAACAAAATAACTTACGTGTTGAAGACGTTTTTTGTTTCTTTGTCTGGCCTTTTACCCAAGGAATCAAACCAGTAAACTACGTTGAACCGAGGATAGAGAACACACAAACTCGAGTGGTAACTATAACAACATATACAGATTAAAATGAAGCTAGATGGCAAGGCAATTATTTATTAAAAATCTTAAATAGTCAAAATTAAAATGCGTACCCTTGAACAATCAGTGCTAGATAACAACGATAGTTGTTCTCTCCCATTGTGAAGCCCGCATAGTGAGTCCTTTTTTGCATTGTATTCTTATCCCTTGTCGTATTTGCAGGACATAAGAATCCATATAAATCAACTATTTGCATGTCAATGCATATACGACGGAAGGAGCTATAATAGAATTAAAATGATGAATGTATTAGCTAGTGAATATATGAAACCAAAAAACCACTTCACTAAATGAAGGAAAAAATGGGAAATAAAAAGCTTACAAGATTGCAAATTTGACCCATCCTACATCTATCTCCTCCAACTTAATGAACTGTTTAAGGTCATCTTTATCAATTCTGAAGGGATACTCTAATTCCTGGCCTACAATCCCTGTAGGCATATGCAAATCAATCTGCTTAATGCCTTTATAGATCTGCTGCAGTCGTGCTAAGAATGGCCATTTTCCTGCTTCCTGCTCATTCTTTTAGAACATAAAAAACATATTGTTAGTAGAATGCCAACAGATCTCAAGTAAAAGTGAGGTAGTTCCATACCATTACAGGTGTTGCCGCTGCTGAGCCAATAAGATATATAGGCCAAAGGATGAAAGATCCTCTCGCCTGAGCTATCGTGGCAACCTCGTCATCAGGAATAGGGATGGCTGTACCTTCTTTCCCCTTTTAAACACACGTCACAATCACCCTACGTAAATGTTGTGGAATTTGTTAATGATGGTGGGTGGTAGCTTGTGTGTGAGTGAGAGCATTGTTAGAGCAAGCGTTTCACCCAAGAGGGGGTGAATTGGGTGATACTAAAAACTTCGTTGCAAATATAAAAAACTTGACGGTGAATATAATGCAGTAAAGAGTAAGGAGAAATATCACTGAAGTGTACACCGGGAGTTATACTGGTTCGGCCACAACCACTTTGACCTACGTCCAGTCCTCAGAATATCTCTGAGAGTTTCACTATAACTTCCGAGATTCAGTGGGTTCTTGGCACCTCGGTACAAGCAAGTTCCTTCGCTTGGACACTCACTCCCCCTTACAAGTTGTAATCCAATCCCAACTCAAGGTTCCACAACCTTAAGTTATCTCAATAACAAATATTGAGTTTGAATGAAATATCTCTCTTACAGAGTGAATAAGAATCACTGAAGTGCAGAATTAAAGGTATATGTAAAAACAGAGGATTGAGCGTGAACTTGATAATGCTTTTCGTGTGTGTTCTCGTTGTTGTCTCTGTTTGGATGTTCCCATATATATAGATGTGTTGATAATGACCGTTGGAACATTTTCTTCTCGCCCGTTAGAGTGTACGCAGCCACTGTTGACTTTTCCAGTATTTGAAAAATATCCGTTTGCGGTAGGTAGCGGTAGGTAGCGTTTGAACGTTGCATTTGACTTTCCTTATTTGGTAAGATTTCTTCATCGCTTATCTGCGAATATGCTAAGAATACTAATACAATGAAAGGTTAATCACATAGGAAACAAATCAATGAACGTTGGAATGATTTCTGAATTTCTGGACTTGGATACTCGAGTAGTCCCTCGAGTATTCATTAAGTTTACTCTAGTACTTACTCGAGTATCTTCGTTAAATCATTGATAGAAAGCAAGTTAATAAATGAACATCATATTACTCGGGTAGTGCATGGAGTAAACAAATTTACAAACCTTGGAAATACCTGTTTACTTGAGTACTTACTCGAGTATACTACAATTTTCTTCACAGGTTACTCGATGCTTTACTCCAGTAATGTTGGCAGGATTACAAGCCGAGAGCACTTCAAGTTTTGCTTACCTGTTTACTCGAGTACCGCCTCGAGTGAACATCTATTTTCTATATAGCTTACTCGGGTGGATGCTTCAAGTGCATTGTAAATAACTCTGCAGATTACTCGATTACTAACTCGAGTAATCTCGTTCAAGTCTTTGACATAGAATACTTGCATACTTGAGTATTGCCTCGAGTTAAGTGTGATAATAACATTTAAGATTAATTGAGTATTACCTTCAAGTTTTGTTTACCACAGTGATTTACTCGAGTTGCTCCTCGAGTAACATTGGCAGGATTGGAATGCCGAGAGCAACATATTTCTTAAAGCAGGGGACTCGAGTATTGACTCGAGTAACGTTGGCAGGCCGAGAGCAACTGGAAGTAATTTCCCTGATTACTCGAGTACTTACTCGAGTAACTTTGGCAGGCCGAGAGCAACTGCAAGTGATTTACCTGGTTACTCGAGTACTTACTTGAGTAACGTTGGCAGGCCGAGAGTAACACATTTCTTTGTGGCAGGTTACTTGAGGGTTTACTTTGGTTACTTCAAGTTTTTGTCTCATTACTCGAGTTCTTACTCGAGTAACAACTTAGAAATTTTGCCAGTGATGAAATTTCTCAGCTTTCTCTCTTGGCCTTTCTTCATTACTCCGGTGCTTACTTCAAGTGATGATTTGCTCTGTTATTACTTTGTTCAAACTTATTTGTTTATCAAATCTTTTTCACATCCATTCTTTGTTATCATTAAAACATGTGAGATCTAACAAGCATCTGCAACTACACGCAGCACCGGGGCATCCAAAGAGAGGATGGCAGGTTCTCCCGGTACTAGAGTGGGAGAAGGGTTGCCAAGTGGTTCCTCCACCAGGTTGTAACTTCCTTTGGTGCTATGGAAGGCCAGGGATGAATGGATTCTAAGCTCGGTAGTTGCCATCTGCGATTCAAACATCTTCACCATTTCATCTTGTAGCTCAGGCATCAGCTCAAGACGTAGCTTTGGCAATAGCTCTTGTCAGAACTTGTCGCGAAGGTTGGCCTCGAGCTCTTGTGAAACTTCCTAGCGAATCTTGGTTACAAGCTCCCTACTGGGATCAGCTTGTGATAAATAAGAATGTGAGGCTCGGCCAAAATACTTCACGACACAAACTCCCCTTGCCTACCCACGAACATGACTAGGCTGATCTGCCTTCCCAATCGCCGTTGACAAGATGTCCATCCATCCACTTGGAGTGAACGAACCTTGGCTACTATGATCTTCTAGTTCATCCTATAGCATAAAAGTTATCGTAAATGAAAATTAAGCACTCACAATATGAAAAAAAACTTTGTACTTATGCTCTTACTACTTACAATTCTTGCGACAACCTCAGCAACAGTTGGATTTACGTACTTCCCTCCCTTAATCTTACCTGCTTTCCATTTTTTATGACGTGGAGGAGGTGGCGGGGCTTGAACAACAACGTTAGGATCTGATGTGACTGCTTCCTTCAATTTCTCCAACTCTTCTTCCATCATCCTTCGCTCAAGCTTCTGATAACCACTACGAGACATGTAATGTTGACACTTATTAGTTGCTTGCCTCTCTGCATTTGCTGCACTTAGTGCCTGTGAAAGGAAAATAATGAACACCAAATCAATAATGTCAACTATATTCAAATAAACCACTGATGACAAAAATCTTACAAAAAAGTTTGGATCTTCTCGTGATGCCATAAACAACCTCCAGTCCTCTGGAGACAAATACGTATACTCCTGACGTGGATCCTTACCCCTCAGGTCCCCTCGAATGTAATCTCGTGTAAGCTTGTTCTTGAAATCTTTCCATCGTAGACGAACCTCCTTCATCCACTCCTTATATATCACCACGGTGTTAGGGACATTATAGGTTTGCTGCAAGGCAAAAACATAAGTTAATTATATTTGAAGCAATAGGAATAAATATATATATGTAGATGTATTGAAACTTGTATACCAAAATTTGTTGCCAAATCAAGTCTTTCGTTTTTTGTGGAACCAACTTCTAATTATCATAGGTAATGTGAACTTTGCTTCGACCCAAAAGACCTAAGTAGCTAATGAAATGGTCTTCCTCTGGACCAATTGGTTTCATATTGTCATCAAAGTCAATATGCAACCTGCTCTCCTATTGATGGTGATGACGTGCTACCAATGCAGGCATTTTTGTACTGCCTCTAACCCTTCTTCTCGCAACGGGTTTAGGCCTATTCATTTCATTGTCCCTATCACTTTGTGAGTTATTAGAAGTGTCCATTTTCCTGTAAGCACAAAAATCATTGTCAGATATATAGGTGAATAGATTGTAATTAAATGAATAAACTAACTAGTTATAAAACAAACAGCTAGCACACATTTCTATTTTCTAAGTTATGCTCTTACTCTATAATGTTTCCCATATCCCTTCACCATGATCATTTCTTACAGCATATTCTTCATCATCTACCAATTCTACTTCACTTGTTGTAGGTGGATTAATTGTGAAAGGTGGTGTGTCGTCAAGGTTGAAGGTCGGATCACCATGCTTCTACTTTTTACTTTGCAATACAATGGAAACTTTTTTATTTGCAGGATCTGTGACATAAAACACTTGTTTTACCTGGCTTGCTAGATTGAACGGCTCATCCCTATAACCTACTCTTTCAAGATCAACTAAGACAAATCCAAATTGTTGATATATTACCACAGCATTATTGCTAACCCACTTATATTTGAATAAAGCAACTTTGAATTTGTTGTAAGTGATTTCCCATATTTCTTTTATCACTCCATAATAGGCCATGTATGCTAATATAGGGTTTTTGTCTTTCAAACTGGAAAAGTGCATGGCTTCATCTTCTACCATCACCCTACTATTTTGCATGGTACTTCTATCATCTTGGTCTTTTGTGTAGAAAGAATACCCGTTTATATCATAACCGCTCCAAGTAATGATCTAAAACAAAGGCCCCCAGGCTAGCTACTCTATTATCTCAGACACACCGGTCTCATGCAAAACCTTTTCTTGAAACCACTCTATAAATGTCTTATTTTGCTCAATAGCAATCTGCATATCATTCTTCCTTGGATTCATGTTCTTCAATATCTTTTTGTGTTCATTTTTGTACGGTTGAACTTCTGCCATGTTATTCAGGATATAAAGGTGTGCTTGCAACACCTTTTCATGAGGTATAGTCTTTACTTTCAGTCCTCGTGTTCCCTTGCTTCTCCCCTCTTCATGCCGAGATTGTTCCTTCTTCCCTGATAGATAATTGCTGTAGAAGTCCATGGCCTCTTTAACTACATATCTTTCAACTATTAAGGCTTTTGGTCGATAGAGATTTTTCGAATACCCTTTTAAGATCTTCATGTATATCTCGAAAGGGTACATCCACCTCAGGTAAATTGGACCACAGAGCCTTACCTCCCTTACCAAATGAACTATCAAATGCACCATTATATCAAAAAATGAAGGAGGAAAGTGCATCTCTAATTGGGACAATATAATATAACCCTAAGCTTCTAGTTCATCCAGATTTTCAGTGTCAATGACTTTGTTACAAATAGCATTAAAGAAAACACAAAATCTTGTTACATTGGTTCAAACTTCATCTTTCATAATGCCTCTAATAGCTACGAGTAATAGTTGTTGCATCAGCACATGATAATCATGGGACTTCATTCCCACTAACTTCAAATCATCCATTGACACGTACCTTCTCACATTCGAAGAATACCCTTGTGGCACCTTAATTTCATGCAAACACCCACATAAACTTCTTTTCTCCGCTTTTGATAGTGTATGTGCTGCTGGCTCCATGTATGCCCTCCTACTATCATCTCTTAGAAGTGGATGTAACCGTTCTCTTATTACCATATCAACAAGGTCTAGTCTCACACTAATCCCATCCTTAGTCTTCCCTGGTATGTGCAAAAGCGTACTGACAAGGCTATCACAAACTTTTTTCTCCATGTGCATCATATCAATACTATGCCTCACGTCAAGACTACGCCAATATGGAAGATCAAAGAAAATTGATCTCTTCTTCCATATGTTCTTCTCACCCGTAATCTTCTGATTCTTACCGAATAAAACATTGATACGTTCAACCCAACTGTAAACTTCCTCTCCGATAAATGCCTTTGGAGCTATTCCATGCTCCGGGAAGCCGTTAAAATGCTTTCTTAACCTACGATACGGGTGGAAGCTAGGAAGGAACCTCCTGTAACCAAGGTAGACCATTTTTCTTCCATGTTTAAGTTGGTGGAAGTGAGTGTCTGCTTCACATATCGGACATGCTTTATGCCCCTTCACACTGTACCCTGACAGGTTTCCGTACGTAGAGAAGTCATTTATCATGGTGAAAATCATTACACATAGCTTGAAGGACTCATTCTTATATGCATCAAACACATCTACGCCTTCCTCCCATAACTTCTTCAAGTCTTCAATCAAAGGCGCCAAGTAGACATCGTATCGTTTCCTGGCTGTTTTGGTCCAGAAATCATCATAGAAAGCATCACATACTTGCGTTTTATACAAAGCTAGGGAGGCAAGTTGTATGTTACAAGGAGTACCGGCCATGCACTGTGTGTGCTATTAAGAGTTTCATACGGATTGATGCCATCTATACAAAGCCCAAGACGAAGGTTTCTCGGCTCCCTGCCAAATTCAGGGAACATTTAATCTATTTTCTTCCACTGTGGAGAGTCAGCCGGGTACCGAAGATATTTTCTATCGGATATCCTCTCGTCCGAATGCCATATCAACTTCTTTGCTTTTTTTTATAGTCCCAAACAAACGCTTAAACAATGGTAGTATCGGAAGATACCACAAAACCTTTAAAGGTTGCCTTTTACTTGTCCCATTGCCACAACCACCATCTTTCCTCACTTTGTATCATGCAGTTTGACACTTAGGGCACTCACTCAGACCTTCATACTCCTTTATGTACAGTACGCAGTCATTAGGGCAAGCGTGTATCTTTTTATAATCCATACCCATTGTAGATAGGATTTTATTGGCCTCATACATACAATTTGGAAGTACATTGTCGTCTGAAAACATATCACACAACAATTCAAGCAGCAGTGTGAAACTACTTTCGGTCCACCCACAAGTTGCTTTTAAGTTAACCAAATGTAGTGTTCCTGTCAGCCATGTGTACTTACTCCCAGGGTACAACGATGTCTTTGCATCACTCCGTATGCTGTCATATTCATGCGACTGCGCAAAAGATTCTACCTCAATATTGTGAATCATTCTCTCCATTCTATCTTCATCTATAACATCTACAACTTTCTTCTTGTACGACGGACAATCAATTACTTCCTCACTATACCATATCCACCTTGTGTATCGAAGATTTATTCCATCACAAAGTAGGTGATCCCTTATAACTTTAACATCATGTCTTCTCTCATTTAAACAATTGACACAAGGACAAAAATACTTCCCATTTTTGGCTGGAGCGTTCCTTCTAGCATATTCAATAAACTCTTCAACCCCATTCTCATATTCTTCACTTGTTTTCAAAGCATTCATCCAACTATGATCTATTTTATTACCACCTACGTCATTCCTATTAACACTCAAGTTAAGAATAATTGTCAACACTGGGATTGCCTATTAATATTTCTTTTTAAAAAATTTTGGCAGTATTTCCCCTTAAAAATGAGACATCCTAAAATCAAAATAACAAATCGTCTCAACTTAATTTAAATGAAAATAAATTAATTAAGGCAATTCATATTCAGGACAATGTATCATTATGATTTTTTTACCAAGCAACCCATGCCAAGTTCAAAGCTTCCAACTAAACAATTTTCAAGCCTCCACAATTTTTAGATAAGTATTATTCATCCCATCACAAGAAATGAGCTCTCTTAGAATGCATGTACCACCCTAGAAAAAAATTTCCATCTTCATACCTATTTTATGGCATAATTGATGTTGTATTATATTGTACCTCATCAACATTCCAGAACCATACACACATTTGAGGCAAAACTGTGACATATTTTTGTAATTTAGTTGACTTTTGAATAATGTTAAACTAGACTAACCTAAGCCAAACCAAATTCATTCCTAAGTATCATTGTCATTTTTTTAACTCATGTATATATATATACACATCACCGTGTTGAAGTCTGCTGACGAAAAAAACAAGTATGCAATAATGACAGTCCATTTCTATATCAAGCAAATTAGAAGCTGATTAGAAGTATGCATATCAAGTTACTCTGTTTTTCCAGTTTCATAATTTTATTTAAATTAATAGTTACAAGCATTTGTTCAATCATTTATGTCCAAAGTTGTGGGAGTGAGAGACAAACCTGTGGACGACAGAAATAGAGATGACTCACGGTGCCACCAGCTGGGAAGACGACAGTTGTGAGAGGGAGACACAAACGATAGTGCTCTTGTCAAAGAAGAGAGATGGAAAAATAGAAATATGAATATGATAAAGAGGAAGGCAGATAGGGAAGGAAACACGGGAAAGGGAGCACGGGAAAGAGAGTTGCAGCAACAAACTGATAAAGAGGAAGGAAGACGGGAAGGGAAAAGAGGAAGACAGCTGGGAATGAAGCTCACGGGGGAAGACAGAATGAAGCTTGGGGAAGGAAAGTAAAGCTGCTGGCCTGCTGCTAATGGGATGGGCGATTGACAAGCTTTTCCGTGGCCCCAGTCAAAATGGGGACATCTAAAGCTCACTTTAGATGTCCCCAGTCGAATTGGGGACGACTAAAGTGCATAAAGGGCATACTTTAGACGTCCCCAAAGACTCTGGGGACGTCTAAAGTGGTACAATTTTTTTTTGTTTTAAATTCAACCAGCGCCAATGGTTCGCGCTAAATATTGAACGTTGGGCATCCTTAATTTAAAAAGAGATGTCCTTTAGGGTCGTTAAATGTCTAGTTTGTAGTAGTGACCCTCCGCCGCCCACTATAGCGGAGGCAGACATAAGAGAGTTCCACTCCATCAAACACCATGGCGGAGGGGAGAGAAAGAAGTGTGAACCCTATTATCCAGAGACACAATGTTGTAGAACAAATTGTAGATGTGACTATGGCTATTAAGAATGAGCGAACACAGCAAACAGCAGACAAGCGTGGTATAAAAAAAGCAAAGACAGGGAGTAGTTTGGAGCTGGAAGATGATCTGGAAATGGCAGAGGAACAGCATCAAGAAGAAAGGTTTGCCGAAGACCCCTTAACCCCAAAGCAGCTTTTTATGTTGGAAAGGGATGAGGAATGCAGCTGGCAGAGGAATTGCAGACAACAGAGATCCCTAAAAAGGAAGCTTAGTCTAACCCTATTCCCTCCTTCAAGGATAAACTTCTGAGTAGTAGTAAAGCCCCTACAGAACACATTAACAGCTCGCATGAAGAATTGCAACTTGAACCTAATGATGTTTCGATTAACCTAGAGGGCGCAATGCCATCCATTACCTTCTCTCAAAGAGTAAAACAACTTATGGCCAAGCATATAGACTATACAATCATTGTCAAAATACTGGGTCACTTTGTCCATCAAGACATACTATATTCCAAGATAGAAAGCATGTGGAAGCTTGTAGGGGGTTTTAAACTCACAGAGCTAGAAGGAGGCTGTTACATGGTAAGCTCTTTAATAAATAGGACTACCAAAATGTAATGCTTGAGAGGGCTTGGGTAGTCCAGGGTCATTACCTAACAGTGCATCCATGGGAACTGACCATTTCTCCGTCAAATTTAGAGATCAAGCAAGTATATGGATGGGTATGACTCCCGGGCCTGTTGTATCATTACTACCATAAGAGCATTCTCAGGGCCATTGGAGAAGCTATTGGTAAGGTAATAAAGATAGACTATAACACGGAAGGAAGATCCAAAGCTAGGTTCGCTCGACTGGCGGTAAAGCTGGACCTAACCAAACCTCTAGTCATAATGATCAAGCTTGATGGGGTTACCCAGTTTATTGAATACGAGGGGCTTTCGACTATTTGTTATCACTGTGGGAAATACGGCCATCTGGAAGGGACATGCCCTCAGAAGCTAAATCAGACCACACACGCGGTGCCCACATCCTCCATAATGCCAGCCCCCTCCACATTTGCTTTCGTGCAATCAAGAATGAACCTAGAAGACAATGTGTGTGAAACTCAAGAATGTGAGAACCACATATTTGGCAAGTGGATGAAAGTTGCAGCTCGCAGAGGAAGACCAAGCAGAGGTACCAGAAAAGACGTGACAAGTACTATCCCATCCAATAAAGTAGGCGAAAATTGATTTGAGTTACTAGCTTCCTCGGAGGACAATTGCCTACAAAATGAGGGTAACCCCACTTTGACGAGAAGACTCAGATGCCAAAATCCCTGACATAAGACAAGGGAAAGGAAGTATAACCAGTATCAAATCTTTGACCCTCAAGGAAAAAAAGGTTGGATCGGGCTCTAGTCCCAAGAAAGCTATGCTACCAAAATATCCAAACGAAACACTTTTTGACTCAAAGGCCTATAAGGAAATGCGAGTCCTAACAACTCTGAACTCAGAAAATCACGTGGCCGTCTTTATGGTAGACACAAGAACATCATCAAAGCCATCTGTAAGTCAGCTTGCATGTCCCCAGGCCAACTCATCAAAGCCAAAAAGAAATCCAATTACAGGTAAGGAAAACATTAGCCCAAAGCCTCCTGATAAAAATTCATCTAAAGGTGGATTTAAGATGCATGCCAATGTTAAACTCAAAAATTCTAGGCCCAAATCCAAAAATCTCATTCGCACTCCCTCTGAAGAGATAACCAAAGCCTTGGCTGAAGCATTAGGGGTCCAAATTGATCCCGATGATAATGTAATCATGGAGCACCAAAATTCATACTCCTCATGATTAAATCAATATTCATTTGGAACTGCCAAGGAGTAGCATCCGATCGATTCCAAAATCTATTAAAGTCCCTGCTTAAGGGGTATAAGCCTTACATACTTGTATTGGTGGAGCCAAGAATTTCTGGTGTTCAGGTAAACAAAGCAATCAGAAGAATTAGATACCCTCACTTGTATCGCATCGAAGCCCAAGGCTTCTCTAGAGGAATCTGGGTCATGTAGAAAGAACAATGAAAAGTAGATGTCTTTATCAATCAAAAGCAATTTGTGCATGCAATGATAAGAGATATATAAAGCAATACTCCTTTTATCTTTACCGTAGTATATGGCAGCCCAAACCCATCCTTGAGAAAAGAGTTCTGGGAAAAACTTACACAACTTTACCAAAACATGTTCAAGCCTTGGATACTTACGGGAGATTTTAATGCCACCATATCAAAGAATGAACGCCTAGGTGGATCACATCGGCTATGGGCAGGGTGTAAAAGCTTTAAGGATTTTATACAAAAAACAGGCCTAATGGATAAGGGATTTACGGGACCAAAATATACCTGGCAAAGGGGAGGACTAAGGGTACGGCTTAACAGGTACTTATGCAATGATGAATGGCTTTCGAACTAGCCAAACACTATAGTAATTCACCTTCCATGCATCCAGAGTGACCATAGGCCACTTATGATAAAGCCTAACAATGAGAGTGAGCCAATTATGACCTAGTTTAGGTTCCTCGTGTCTTGGTTGATGCACCTTGACTTTAAAAATCTGGTGGCTGAATCATGGCAAGAGAACCTTCCTCCACTACTACAAAAAAGCAAAGCCGTAACGCTTATAATTGCATTAGCTGTGGCCCTGGAGAAGTGCCACATATCAGGACGCTACTAAAAAAAGTTGTGGCGCTTTCAAGCGCCACAGCATTTAAATTTTTTTTTAAAAAAATACCTTCCTGTGGCGCCTTTTGGAGGAAGTGCCACAGGAGGTTGGTCTCCTATGGCGCTTACGTCAGCAAGCGCCAGAGGAGGGCCCCTTCCTGTAGCACTTCTTCAAAGAAGTGCCACTTAAAGTATTATTTTTTTTTAAAAAAAATTATGTTCGTATTTTTCTTTCAGAACCCTATAATTATTTTTTTTAATCAAAAGAACCCTATAATTATAGTTGATAACACACTTTGAACACATTTTCATATCCAAAACAAAATGAAAAAAAGCAAACTACAATCAAATAACTCTAAAATGATATAAATTAACAAATAACTAATTAGCAAAATCACTACTAAGTAAAATACAAGTGTTAAAAATAAATAATTATTTTATTTATACGCTATTAAGACACCACTGAAGATTGTTCTTAGTTTTTTACATGCTCTGATATTCAGATTTTGAAGATAGTAGATCCTGAAAGTATCTTTGGGACCCCTCCATATATACCTCAGCTCACGTATAGATTTTCCAATCACATTTCTTCTAATCTTAATCTCACTTCTGGACGGTCTATTTCCACTCCTTCCAATTTTAGAATCTCTTCTATTTTGAAGTCTCTTACCTCAAGATTTGTCAACCTTTCCATATCCTAGATGATTTTCATCAAGTCCTGATAAAAATAAATCAATTCAAAATTTCATCATGAATTCAAAGTATCACACTCACAAAAATTGTGAAATTCCTAATACTATGATTAATGGATGCCTTAATAGGCATTGGTTTATAAAATGAGAAACTTTATCTCTAGATGCCTCGAATGCTTACAAATTAAGGACACACACACACACACACACGATTATGCTCAATTATATACACTTGAAATCATATAATGTCTATATTCATTAGAAGTTGATAAACAGATGGTGTATCTTTCTTTTAAAGTATATATCAGAAATTTTTAACTTTTTTAGGTCACTACTTACTTGATTCACAGATTCTATTATAATTTGGGAAAGGAATGTGTGTGTGTTGATGCAAACCCAATTTTTTTGAATGAAAATGTATGAAAATTTAGAAATTTCATGTCTTGACAAGACAAAATATTTAGGGTTGAAAATATGTTCTTGACGTTCAAGTTTGAATGCTACACAGTCCATTGAAAAAAAAAATCTGGGAACAATAATTTAAATGTGTCACCTTTGGAGCTTTCACATCCAATTGTATTCATTGCAAAGAAGCCATCAAATCTAGAAAAGATCCTCCGTTGAACTCTTGAAAATCCTCCAATTTAATGCTGTGTAGATACCGAAAGCTGAGGTGATATCTTTTTGCACAAATATTATTGATCATCTTTGGTATATGTACAAGTGAACTGCCGATTGAAGTGGAGACAGTGGTGAATGACAAAAAGAAAAGACGGAGAAAATATGGGGACTAAGAGGATAAGGAGTAAGGTACGTGTTAGATGGGGAGTGGAGACTAAGAGGATAAATTTGATAGAAGCAGATTGTAGGAGAGAGAATAATTTTAAAAAAAATTACTTTATGTGGCGCTTCCTAAGCCAAGTGCCACACAAAATATGTAGCAGCTGTGACACTTCCTTAAGTAAGCGCCACAGTTGCTACTTCATTTTTTTTTAAAAAAAAAACACCTTAGGTGGCACTTCTTCAAGGAAGCGCCACCTAATGTCACCAAGCAGCTGTGGAACTTCCTTGAGGAAGTGCCACCTAAAGTGCTTTTTTTAAATTTTTTTTGTCAAATCTAGAAAGAAGCTGTAGCACTTCTTTAAAGAAGTGCCACTGATATATATTTTTGTAGTAGTGCTCTAACTGAAAATATCAACTTGTTTAGCGAAAAGGCAAAGGCTTGGAACATTGAAGTCTTTGGAAGAATCGGTCAAAGTAAAAGAAGACTCAGAACCCGCATTAATAGGGTGCAACGTGACCTAGAGAGATATCCTTATTCCTCCTACCTCCTCAATATTGAACATTCACTCCTAAAGGAATATGAGAACATTTGCATGCAAGAGGAGATCATGTGGGTACAAAAATCCAGAAGCCAATGGATCCAGGATGGGGATAGGAACACATGTTACTATCAAACCAAAGCCTTATAAGAAGAAAGAGGAACATGATAATGATGCTAAAAACAGACGAAGTTGAATAGGAAGGAGATCAACCAAAAATGAGTGAGATGGCTACAGACTTCTTCAAAACACTATATACAACTGATCCTTCCTCCTTAAGCTAATATAAGTATTCAGGTTAGTTCCCAGAAATCCCAGAGGCCCTTTTTGCTAACCTTGAACGCCCAATTACAAAAAGAAGAAACCAAACAAGCACTCTTTGATATGCACCCCCTTAAATCGGCTGGAACTGATGGACTTCATGCTCTGTTGTTCCAATCTCAGTGGGAAGTAGTTGGGGAGTCCCTATATCGAGAAGTTAGGAAAGTGTTTGACGGAGGAGAGGTTGAGGCCAGCTTGAACAGTACCTTAATTGTGCTAATTCCAAAGGTGGATAATCCTCAAACTTTCAAAGAGCTCAGACCAATCAGCTTGTGTACTACAGTGTGCAAACTCATAACAAAAGTTGTAGCAAATAGACTTAAGCCAATAATGACATTACTTACTCTTCCTTATCAATCCAGTATCATCAAGGGCAGAAGCATCACAGACAATATCATTATTGCGCAAGAGGTAATACATTCAATGAGGAATAAGACAGGCAAAGTAGGATGGATGGCCATCAAAGTAAATCTTGAGAAGGCCTTTGACCAACTTAGCTGGAAGTTCATTGAAAACACCTTAGAAAGTGAATAATAAAGCATGGCAAGCCATTCAATTGGGACGAAAGGGACTGTCTCTCTCGCACCTCTTCTTTGTAGATGATCTCATACTATTCAGCACCACTGCAGCCTCTCAAGTTGAATTGATAAACAGCATGCTAGAAGACTTTTGTAGTTGATCAAGGCATAGAGTAAGCAAAGCAAAAACTAGTATTCATTTCTCCAAAAATGTTTCTCGTCAAGTAGCCAACTCTATCTGTAGTGACTTGGGGTTCCAACGAAATGAGAATCTTGGCAGGTATCTAGGAGTACCCATGCTGCACAACAGAGTAAATAAGGATACTGATAGGTACCTAGAAGAGAAAATCTGCTCTAAGCTATCAGGATGGAAAGCACAGAACTTATCTTTAGCTGGTAGAATTACGCTTGCACAATCTGTCTTAGCAACAATTCTTTTGTATTCCATGTAGACCTCAAGGCTCCCTACTTCTATAAAGGGACAGATCCAGCGAATCATCAAGCAGTTTGTCTACAGGTAAACCTCGGATCATAAAGGCATTCCCCTCATCAAATGGGACATGATGTGTCAACCAAAGGATAAAGGTGGGTGTGGATTCAAGGATCTCGATGGCCAAAACTCAGCTTTTTTATTGAAATTGATCCATGCTATCAAAACACAACCCCATACTCTGTGGGTACAACCTAAGTGCCAAGTATAAATGGCAAGAAGGAGCTCAACGTGACACCCGAATGCTAAAAGCATCTCATTTGTGGAAGAGCCTATTGTCAATTTGGGACTACGCAGAACTTGGGCACAAATGGACTGTTGGTAGTAGCACAAGCATCAAATTTTGGGTAGATAATTGGGTGGGAGAGCTAGTTCCTCTCTATCGCCTCTCATACTCCTCGATAACAGAGCAAGAACTCCAACGAACTCTTCATGAATTTGTAACAGCTGATTGTCAATGGGATTGGAATGAATTCAGTGAGCTTCTCCCAAGAGAGTCACTATAGGAGATTGACAAAACCCAAGTTCCCAAACCTGATGCTTCACCTGATAACATACACTGGAATCTTGAAGCCTCCAATACTATCCAATCAGCATACAACCTTATCATGCAAGACTCATGGAATAATGCAGATAGCCAATGGGACCTGATTTGGAAATGGCCGGGACCACAAAGGATCAGAACCTTCCTCTGGTTGATCATGAGTGATAGGCTGCTAACAAATTGCGAACGGGTTCGTAGGCATATGACTTCTGAGAACACATGCTCTATCTATACCAAGGAACCGGAAAATCTTGACCGCATTCTCAGGCGATGTGTTCTTACCTCCTCCTGTTGGCCCCTTGTGGTTCCTGATAGTCAAATGAGGGCCTTTACTAGAATTCCCTTCAGGAACTGGCTGCTAGCCAACCTCCGTACTAACGACAGCAACCTACTCTGGTGCACCACTTTCGGAATACTGTGTTGGAAGTTTTGGGCAGCTAGGAATATGAAATTATTTAGTAATGAAAGTACGAACAGTCACCGTTTGGTACATGAGGCAATCTCATTAGCAGAAAGCATAATTTCTACTAATGAGCATCATCATCATATCAGACTTGGTTAGGCAAACGAATTCTTTGCTGCTTTGTATTCAGTTACTTTGTACTGGTGTAACTATTAGCTGAATAAAATCCTTTTCCACTAAAAAAAAAAAATGAACATGTGACCTCAAGTGCATCTGCTTCTCTGCGAACCCAAAATCACGCTCCGAAACATTGATGTTGGTCCTTGAGAATATTTGATCAACCTAATTCACTATTAAAAAAAGTAAATTAGCGAGAAAATTTAGTGATGAAGAGTTTGATTATGTTTTTAAATACAATTTTTCTTTTTTAATTTTTAAAAGAAAATTATAGAACTTATTTGAAAAATTATTTTCAATAAGTTGTTTTTAAAAACAAAAAAAGAAAGTTTACATGCATTTTGGTTTGGCCCATGTTTTAAACCACAAGTTTTGGTCTTTATAGTTTTATTCCGTTTACAGCATTGATCTTTGTAATTTTAGAAGGACTTGGACTTGGAGTTAACGCCGTTAATTTGGGTTATGTGACACTAACACCCTTAATTTGACTTATGTGGAATGCTCTCTGGGTGGGTTGAGTAAAAATCTAATATGATGTGTTAAAAGAAATTTTAAAGTCATATGTTTTAAAATGTTATAGAATTAATAAAAGTAATAAAAGAAAAACCGAAGTTTCAGGAAGATGACGCCGTCCACAATGTCTATTCTCCGATTAACAGTGGCGGCCTCCAACTCCTCTCCTCCTCACCAAGACGATGAACAGTGATAAAAGAGAAGCCCCCAGAATGCATTAATACAGAAGCTGGTCGGAATCCACTCATCGACTTCTCAAAAGTGTGTTAACGCCGGTAATGACTCTACTGTTCTTCTTCAACCTTCATCATCCAGAGCTTCGACGGCTTATATACCATGCTATATTATATAGTAGTAGGTCATAGATGTAATCCTTTAAGCTTTGAATATATCTACTCTTCGAAGATAAGAGAGTTGAAGTTTAAAAGAGGATTTTTCAAGTATGCACCCCGTTGTGTGGACGCTGCTAAGTCTGAATATCAATCAGTATGAATACAAAGATGCATAATTTTTTCAGTGTTAAGGTTCGGATTCTGATTGCAGGAAATCAACTATTGGTCTTTCTCTTCTGAAATTAAAAATTGTTTTCATTTTCATTTCAATATTTTTTGGAGTCCAACCACCTGTGAGGTTTTAGACGCTTCATCCTCTTCCTCCCGGAGTTCACAGATGCTGCGCATATCCAACCCCTTCTCCATTTTGCCCCTCTGACCTTCGACATGTGCGCTTTGCCAAGATGGGTTTTTGTTTTTTTGCATTATAAACATACTAATCTTTTGCGTTTTGACTGTTCATAAGCACGGCTCCTCACGGCTTCTCTCTTTACTCTTTCTGATTCTTTTTATAAGTAATTTTTATCTTTATCGTACAAAATCAATTGGCGGTTAAGATTAATTAAAAACAATGTGTCAAAAATGTCCTGGTTCTTCCAAATATACTCTTATTTATGGAAAGAGCATAGGAGAGAATGAATAATAAATATGAGAGAGTATGAGTATAAAATATGAGAGAGAATACGTAATAAATGAGTAAATGAAAGAGCATTAGTGGTGAGTGAGTGCGTTTATCAAAACATATTTAAATTTATTCTACATTAATTATTTACAAACTTGCCATTACAAATTATCTTTCTTCAATTTTAGAATTATAAAACACGTATATAGCATATGTTAACTCAAGATCAATGACATCTCAAGTGTTACATGAACTATAGTATTGAACAATATTGTTCAAAATATTTGAGTGAAGGCATCACATACAACTCATGAGTAATATTATTCATAAGCAGTTAGCTGTATCCTTTCATGTATTCAGTCCTCTTTCACCTATTTTAAAATGAATAATTTGATAACATATAATAAAGCTAGCTCATCAAGGGAAGAAAATGCTAATATGAGCTATTGCAATGAACAATATTATTTAGTACATTTAAGTGAAGGCATCCCATGCACAAATGATAAATGATATTTTTCTTCAATTATTTTTTAGAAATTAGATCCTTAAGGAAGTTGATTAGGCCAGTAAAGGGATTTGTTCGATAAGATTAATTTGATATAAAATATTTTACTTCTTCATTGCTCTAATGTTTTATGATTTCTTATGTTGGAATGGACTTCCTTTGTATTTTTTGAGTTATTAGTAATTTCAATGTACATATATATGAAATTAGAATATATTATAATTTTTTAAAAGATATTTATCATATTTTTAATTAGCCCAGCCAAAGGGGTAGTAAATGCTTGTTTATTATTATAACATTTTAAAACATATAACTTTAAAATTTCTTTTGACAGATCATATCAAATATCTACTCAACCTGCCCATTCAGCATGCTAAGTAAGCGAAATTAACGGTGTTAGTGTCATATAAGCTAAATTAACGGTGTTAAACCCAAACCCAAGTCCTTCTAAAATTACCAGGATCAATGTTGTAAACGGAATAAAATTATAAAGACCAAAACCTGTGGTTTAAAACTGCAAGGACCATAACCAAAATGCATGTAAACTATGAGGACCATACATTGTATTAAACCTTTTTTTTAACAAAAACCAAACAAATCAATATTAATTTTTAAGTGTTTTCTTATTTTTATCTTCCTGTTTCTTTCTTTTTCTTTTTTTTAAGTTGCAACATGTCCTTGACACCAGCACCAACCACCACCACGTCATCGATGAGAGAACTAGTTTCGGTGCCTATTAGCATTCATCTCATTTGGACTTTTTAGTTAAATTTAATTTTTTTAACTAGTGATTTTTAACCGTTAAACTTATTTTTTAAGAAAATGTTAGTTAAAATATTGTCTTTATTTTTTATTCTTTAGTCATTAAAATATTTCTTGGTGCCCATCCTTTGGATAGGCATTGAAACTTGTCTCCGACAACAGCCGCTACCGCCATATCACTTCAAAAATAGATTTTTTTAAAACAATCATCCAAATATTCTGTATGGTCAATTGATTCGTCTCAAATGCTAATATGAATATATGGTAGAGTCTTAATCTCAACTAATCTATCTCTATTTTAGAATAAGAATGAACTAGTTTGTAAGAATATTTTTTTATAGGATTAAGTAGCAAATCTGCCCCGAAAGTATAGACCAGGAGTAATGTTGCTCTGAAAGTTTTTTTTGTCTTAATGTCACCCGAAAGTTTTAAAACGTAGCAATGTCACCCCTTTTTTAACCACCGTTTATGTTGACTGTTAATTTTGACTGAAATTGCTTACAAGGCAGCCACATGTTCTCTGATTTTCCAACTAATCATCTCACCTCATCCTTTCTCTCTCCCTCCTCCGTCCCTTCCTTCCTCCATCCGTCAATAAGGTATTTACCATTAATCCTCCAATGAACGTACAACAAGTTGCTATATTCGTGAGAGGCTGATTAAAACAAATGGTGCATAGCTTGTGTGGAGAAACACAGGGAACTTGAATCCGCCTTTGCTTCAATGGTGAAGAAAAAGGATACAAAAAAAATTATGCATAACTTGTGTGGAGAAACACAGGGAACTTGAATCCTCCTTTGCTTCAATGGTGAAGAAAAAGGATACACTAGGTTTTGTCGAATAAACACAGGGAACTTGAGAAAGAGCAAGAGTTGCAGAAGCTTCCATTGATCACAGAATACCTTTCAAGATTACACTGTTGGAAATAATAAGTGGATATGTTACAAGGAACAAGTCCGACATTGTTTGGGATTGTGGGATCCAAGTAATAACAAGTGATCTTGGGCTAGTAAATGGACTAAGAGGAGGAATATAAGATTACTCGCACGATAAAGGGCCACCGAAAACGTAGTTGAAATCCGGCAATTTCCCCCTCCCTTGTGTGCGAGTTAAATGCAGTACTGGTTACTTTTACCAAAAACATTTCTATGAAAATACAAGATTAATTTATATGATTTATTGCTACCTTAATGGATCATAAACACCTATTAATGTGTTTAATGACCTAACGGCTAGTAATCTCCCCATAAATATTCATTAAGCAGGTTAATGATTTTGTAACTGACATTTTAATGTTTTTGTAACCGATGTTTAATTGTGTTTAAGTGCTCAATGTTCTCTTGTGACCTGCGGCCTATAAAAGGGTATGAGATCGAAGGTCTAAGTAATCCGACCTTGAGCTTTCGAGCAACTTCTCTTTCCTCCTCTGTTTTTCTACCTTGCTGAGTTCTATTATCTTCCATAGTTCTGCTCACCCTGTTTTGTAGGAAGGGTTTGTTTAATCATAGGGAGTGCCGCTTCTTATCTACCAGTAGTTGCAGAATAACTCTTAAAGATAGTGTCCTTGGGCAGGACTTGAATCAACTGTCTTATTTATAGGTGATGCCGCTGATAGGATCTACATGTCACTACAGAGGACTTGGAAGATCCACTGAATTGTATGATAATCTAGTTATTGCTGCCGCCAACAACACTTTACCTTAAACCATGTATTGCTATATAACGCTAATACTTCAGCAATGGCCGAAAGAGAAAGAAATCATTTTCTAACAAAAATCGAAGATATATCAAACAACAAACCAAAATAAAAAATTTATCACAACAAAAAATGCTTCCGAGTAAAAATTTGTCAGCAAACTAAAAACAAACCAAATGGGTTTCAGAAGCGTTTATGATTTAATTTGAAGATTGATCACAACAAACCAAAATCGAAGCAAACCTAAGTCGCCTCTATCTTAGTCTCGTCGATCTTACCTTTCTTCCTCTGCCACTTGGGTTGGGTAAATTATAAATTATATCAACATGGTCGCTGCCGTCAAGCTGGTCCTGATTTCTCCAAATAAGAACATTTCTTGGTTCTGCAGCATCATAATGCATAACCCATTCGAAATCTCCTGTTGACGCTAGAACTGGCTTTCACCGGCGGCAATGGCAATGGCGATGGCAAGGGTGGGCTTCATCTCTATGGTTGAGTGGGGTTGAATGATCAGATAGAAGAAGGAAGGGATGGAGAGGGCGGAACTTGTTTTTCTATGGAAAAATCGAAGGAATGAGAGAAAGAGAACGGGGAGAGAGGATGAGGTGTGATGATGAGTTGGAAAATCAGAGTACATGTGGCTACCTTGTAAGCAATTTCAGTCAAAATTAATAGTCAACATAAATGGTGGTTAAAAGAGGGGTGACATTGCTACGTTTTAAGACTTTCAATTCAACATTGAGATAAAAAAACTTACAAGGCAACATTGCTCCTAAACCTATACTTCCAAGGCGGATTTGCTACTTAACCCTTTTTTATATTATTATCTGGTATCCAATTTGGGATTTGGTATTTTTTTTTTGAGGTACTGTCGGTACTAAAAGTTGGCACATCTCTCAACGAGATTCGAACATTAGCTTACCATGTTGCAAGGGACTATCCTCTTCCGCTAGACCCAATCCTGTTGGTGTGTTGGTATTTATATGAATATTTAGTTTGCATGATGTTTGAGAATTGATTTCTTTTTAAAGATCTAGTAGTTGGCATAATCCTATCCCCCTAAAGCGAGGCATCTACAATCCAAGTTCATTTTGGGTCAGAGACCAGTGTATCCTGTCCAAGCTAAGTTAGTGGGATTCATTTAAGAATGAAAATCTTTTACTCCCTCTGATCCTTGATATAAGACATATTTAGAGAGTTAATGTTGGTCTTAAATATAATATATAATTTTCATATTTGTCAATCTTTTCGTAACTTACCCCTATTGATACTCCCTCAATAATAATCAAGGAGGAGAGGGAAGGAAGGAATTACAGAATATGACTACGGTGTTTTGGAAAATATATGTCACATTAACTAATACAACTAACTTCCTTAATCTAATCAAATTAAATAAATATATATTATATTAAGGACCGTAAAGAGTAAAACAATTCACTAGTCAAATCACTTCTTTCTATATTAAATATAAGAGTTAGTCAACTAATCCACACAAATTAAGAAAATTAGTTAAGTTAGTTATCCATAAAAATAATGTGCTGATTTTCTTTAAATACCCCTCCTACTTAAAAAAGATGAATATCTTTTAATTTCCTGTGCATGTACTATCGTAATTAACATCGGTTTATCCGTCAAAAGTTTAACTAGCGAGCTACATAGACGATTTACTTGCATCGGTTAATTCATCATAAGCTTAACTAGCGAGCTACATAGAAGATTACTTGGAATTACAATTAAGCTGATCCATAGTTAACTCTTGTTACGGAGGGTCCAAATTTCTCACTTATTTCCAAGCTAAGTTAGAGGGATTCATTTGCGAATGAAACTGCTAAAACAATGCACTAATTGAACCACTTCCTTCTATTTTAAATGTAGGAGTTAGTTAATTAATCCACACAAATTAAGAAAATTAGATAAGTTAGTTTTCCATAAAAATAATGTGCTGATTTTCTTTAAATATTTGATCAACCTAATTCACTATTAAAAAAGGTAGATTAGTGAGAAAATTTAGTGATGAAGAGTTTGATTATGTTTTTAAAAACAGTTTCTTTATTTTTAAAAAAATTATAAATTTTCTTGGAAAATTATTTTCAATAAATTGTTTTTAAAAAACAACAAAAGCTGTTTTTTAAAACTAACAAATCAAAGCAGTTTGCAAGTGTTTTCTAATTTTTGTCTTCCAATTTCTTTTTTTTTTTTTTGAGGTTGCAACCTGTCCTTGACACCAACGTCAACCACCACCACTCACCGATAGGAGAACCAGTTTTGGTGCCTATCAGCGCTCATCTAATCAAGACTGTTCAGTTAAATTTAATTTTTTTAACTCGTAATTTTTCACTGATAAAATCATGTTTTAAAAAAATATTAGTTAAAAGATAATCTTTATTTTAGGTTCTTTAATCATTAAAACAATTTTTTTGGTTCATATCCTTTAGATAGACATTGAAACTTGTTCCCGACAATAGTCTCTACTACCATCGCTATTTTAGAGTAAGAATAAACTAATTTGTACAAATATTTTTTTTATACACTAAATGTTGGCACATCTCCGCTGAGATTTGAGCTTTAGTTCATTCCATTATAAAGGACTATCCCTTTCCACTAGACCCAACATGTTGGTGTGTTGGTATTTATATGAATATTTAGTTTGCATGATGTTTGAGCATTGATTTCTTTTTAGAGATCCAGCAGATGGCATAATCCTATTCGCCCTAAAGTGAGGCATCTAAGATCCAAGTTCATATTGCGTCAGGGTATCATGTCCAAGCTGAGTTAGTGGGATTCATTTGAGAATGAAAATCTATTACTCCCTCCGCTACTTAATATAAAATATATTTGGAAAGTTAATGTTAGTTTTAAATATAAGACATAATTTTTATATTTATCAATCTTTTCCTAATTTACCATTATTAATATTCCCTCAACAATAATCAATAAGGAGAGGGAAGGAAGGAATTAAGGAATATGACTGGAAACGTTTTAGAAAATAAATTTTATATTAACTAACTTTATTAATCTAATTAAATTAAATAAATATGTCTTATATGATGGAGTATAAAAAATCACTAACTGAATCACTTCTTTCTATATTAAATATAGGAGTTAGTCAGCTAATCCACAAAAATTAAGAAAAGTAGGCAAGTTAGTTATCCATAAAAATAATATGCTGATTTTCTTTAAATACCCCTCCATTTTAAAAAAGATGAAAATATTTTAATTTCCCGTGCATGTACTGTCCTAATTAACATCGGTTAACTAGTCATAAGCTTAACTAGCGTGCTACTTATAGATGATTTCTTGCATCGGTTAATTCATCATAAGCTTAACTAGCGAGCTACATGACGATTACTTGGAATTACAAGCTGATCGATAGTTACTGTTAGTCAACAGAAGCATCTGTCGACATACACTTATTCACACACACACATTCACACATGAATTGATGAATTTGTACAGTATTAGGGATAGTTTTCACATTCGATTGATTGTATATAAATATGTAAGTTTTGTATCTCATAAATGATAAGAGGAGTTTCAGATTATAACATGGTACCAGAGCCTGGTCTTGTTCTAAATTAAGATTTTTCTGCTTCAGAAGCGTTTTTCCTCTTTCAGTTCACAACTTCAAAAACACTGTGCACCTAGTCTCAGATCTGACATTTCCGCACCCCATTAAGCTACACGCGCCAGTTCATCGGACTCAGAAGCTCAAAATCGGTGCTACCCTGAAGCGGCATCCATTTCCGACAAGGGGTGAGCATCCACGCGCCGCTGCACCCTCCGCCGTGGACAACACGCGCCGGCGCGTGAGCACAACTCCGGTGAGCTTTTCCGGCGATCTCAACGGCGCTCCGATCGACTTGCCACCCTCGTTCCATCCCTGGTACCCATCTGGTCAGATTCTCACTTTGAATTTTTGCCTTCTCTATGAGTTTGTGAAAAATCAGGGAGCTTCGTGTTTTTTCTGAGACATTTTTGGATCCACCATTTATCTTTTGGTTCAGTTTTGGTGTTATTATACTCTAAAGAGTATTTTGGTTCACGTGGGATTCCCATTTTTGGAGTGTTGTGGCCTACGTGGATGTGACTTGGTTTGTTAATTATTTTGGGAGTTCTCTGCATCTGTGACTTCATTCTGCATCCGTGACTTCAGTCTTGCTTTAAGTACCTTAAGCTTATTTTTTTTTTCTCATTATTGTGGTTGACTACTCCACATGGCTGAATCTAAAACCTCTGATATGTTACCTATGTCTGCGAGGATTACTGCCTCACAGTTAAATTGGACCAATTATAGTGATTGGAACAAAACTGTTAACGTTTATATTTTGGGAATTGCAATGGAAACCCATTTAACTGTGGATCCTCCTTCTGATGATGAAACCAAACTTGTGACTTGGAAAAGATCAGATGCTCAACTTTTGTTCCAAATTCGAAATTCTATTGAACCACGAATTCTGGCTTCTGTTAGTCATTGTAATTCTGTCAAAGAAATCATGAATTATCTTGAATTTATGTTTTCTGGAAAAGGAAATATTACTCGGGTTCATGAAATCTGTAAAGGTTTTTATCGTTCTCAACAACAAGATCGTCCCTTGAAAGATTTCTTTCTGGACTTCAAAAGAATGTATGAGGAAATGAAAGTACTTATGTCTCCGCAAGCTGATCTTTCAACTCGAATTAAGAACTTGGAACTTCAGGCTATCATGAGTTTTCTTGAGGCTCTCAACCCATCCTATGAGACTATTCGTTCTCAGATTCTGTCGAGTCAAGAGCTTCCTTCTCTTGAAGATGTTTTCTCCCGGGTTCTTCGTGCTGATAGCTTGATCCACTCTTCTGTAGATCCAACTGCAGGTGCTTTAGCTGGACGTGGTCCCTTTGAAAATAGGAATTATGGGTACAAACAAAATACTCATTCTCCTACAATGACTTCTGGCAGTATTATTTGCAATTATTGCAAGGAACCTGGACACATTAAGAAATATTGTCGAAAATTGCAAAATAAACAGCAACGTGATCAACAGCGTGGCCTTGCTCATGTGGCCCATACACCTGGTCTCTCTGATTCTGGATCTTCTTCTGCCGGATCTTCTTCTGCCGGGGCACTAGCCACAGGTACTATGTCCTCTGGTCTTACTACTGCTTCCACAAAATGGATCATTGATTCTGGTGCCACCGATCACATGACAGGTAATCATCACTTATTCTCTTCATATGCCCCCTACACCAACCCCTCATCCATATTTATTGCCAATGGTTCTCCCGTACGTGTTACTGGCTCAGGAACTGTTCAACCAACTGCCTCCCTCTCATTATCCTCTGTTCTTAACGTTCCAGATCTCACCTTCAACCTTTTATCTCCCAGTAAACTCACTCGTAAGTTAAACTGTTTTATCTCATTCTTCCCTGATCATTGTTTAATTCAGGATCTATCGACGAAGCAGATTATTGGTAGAGGCTATGAATCTGGTGGACATTACATCCTTGATGATCAGGTTCCACGTTCTGTTGCTTGTTCTGGTGGGTCGTCTCTGTTTGAAGTTCATTGTCGTTTAGGTCATATGTCGCTTTCGTCTCTCCGAAAAGTGTATCCACAATACTCTTCTGTGTCTACTTTAGAATGTGAGTCTTGTCAGTTTGCAAAACATCATCGTATTCATTTAGCACCTCGCGTCAATAAACGGGCTGCGTCCCCTTTTGAGTTAGTACATTCCGATGTTTGGGGTCCTTGTTCAGTTATATCTCAGACTGGTTATCATTATTTTGTCACTTTTGTTGATGATTTTTCCCGCACCACCTGGCTTTACTTAATGAAACAGCGTTCTGAATTGTTTACTCATTTTCGTAACTTTTGTGCTGAAATTCAAACCCAATTTAATAAACCTGTGAAAATCTTACGAAGTGATAATGCAAAAGAATATTTTTCCGCCCAATTCACGGATTACATGCAAAATCATGGCATTCTTCACCAATCCTCTTGTGCTTATAACCCTGCTCAAAATGGTGTTGCTGAAAGAAAGAACCGACATCTCTTAGAGACTGCTCGAGCTCTCATGTTTCATTCCTCAATCCCTAAATGTTTTTGGGCTGATGCTGTCTCTACTGCTTGTTTTCTCATCAATCGCATGCCTTCAACTGTTCTTGGTGGGGATATTCCATATTCTGTTCTGTTTCCCACATCTAAGTTGTTTCCTGTTGATCCTAAAATCTTTGGCTGTGTTTGTTTTGTTCGGGATGTCCGTCCTAGTGTTGGCAAACTTGATCCCAAGTCCCTAAGGTGTGTTTTTCTTGGTTATTCTAGAATTCAGAAAGGTTATCGGTGTTACTCTCCGGATCTCCATCGTTACCTTGTATCTACCGATGTTAAGTTTCATGAGTCCTCTTCTTTCTTTAAGACTGTGTCCATCTCTGAGTCTCCCTCTGTCATGGATAATTCAGATGATATCCTAGTTTATCCTATTCTTCTCTCACCAGTATCGGCTGCTATTCCAGAACCTGACATCGTCAATGATGCTGATGTTACTAATGATTCACCTCCGCCGCCTACTGCTTCGCCACTTGATCCTGTTGATGTCTCCCTCGTTCCTGCTTCTGTTTCTGCCAATCCTCCACTTGCTGTTACTGAACCACTTGTTCCTGCTTCTACTGATACTACTTCTGATGACCAACCCATTGCACTTCGTAAAGGTACACGTTCACATTGTCTTCCCAAACGATATGCTGACTGTGTCTATCCTATATCATCTTTCGTCTCTTATCAGTTTTTATCACCTGTTTCATCTTCTCTTGTGGCCACTATTGATTCCATTTCCACACCTACTAGCCTTCAACAAGCTCTAGCTCACCCTGGTTGGCGTGCCGCAATGGAAGAAGAACTCTTGGCATTAGAAACAGCTGGTACATGGACTCTTGTCGATCTCCCTCCTGGAAAGAAAGCCATTGGATGTAAATGGGTCTTTGTTGTTAAGACTAAGGCAGATGGTTCCTTGGAACGACTCAAAGCTCGCCTTGTTGCCAAAGGATACGCGCAAACTTACGGTCTTGATTACTCCGAGACTTTCTCTCCTGTAGCCAAACTCACTTCAGTTCGTCTGCTTGTTTCATTGGCGGCTACATATCATTGGGAACTGCATCAATTGGATGTTAAAAATGCTTTCTTAAATGGTGATCTTATGGAAGAAGTTTATATTGAGCAACCACCTGGGTTCGTTGCTCAGGGGGAGAATAGGAAAGTGTGCTACCTCCGGAAGTCACTGTATGGTCTAAAGCAAAGTCCTCGAGCCTGGTTTGATAAATTCTGTACTGTTGTCAAGAAATTTGGGTTACATCAAAGCAAGTGTGATCACTCTGTGTTCTACCAACAGTCTGATACAGGCATGATTCTTCTTGTAGTATATGTTGATGATATTGTGATTACAGGAAGTAATTGTTCTGGAATCTCAGAACTTAAAATCTTTCTGAACTCTCACTTCCAGACAAAAGATTTGGGATCATTAAAGTACTTCCTTGGTATTGAGGTTTTGAGCAGTAAGAAAGGTATTCTTTTGACTCAAAGAAAGTATGTTCTCGATCTCTTAAAGGAGACTGGAAAACTTGGAGCAGCACCGAGCAGCATCCCTATGATTCCAAATCCTTTTCTAGATCTTGATGCTAGTATGTTTGATAAGCTTCCTGATGATTTGAAGAAGAAGATTGATCCAGAGAAATTAAAGCCATTTCCATTTCCTGAGAGATATAGAAGACTTATTGGGAAACTGAATTATCTAACAGTAACTCGTCCTGATATAACCTTTTCAGTTAGTAGGCTCAGCCAATTCATGGCATCACCAACAGTGGCACAATGGGAAGCTTTAGAACATATCTTGCATTATTTAAAAGGCTCTCCAGGTCTTGGTATTCTCTATACAGATTATGGACACACTAAAGTTGAGTGTTTTTGTGATGCGGATCATGCAGGATCAAAGGCCACAAGACGATCTACTACAGGTTACTGTGTGTTTGTTGGTGGAAATTTGATATCTTGGAGAAGTTAGAAGCAAGGAGTTGTGTCGAAGTCAAGTGCCGAAGCGGAATACAGAGCCATGTCACAATCAGTACAAGAAATTGTGTGGGTACTTCAGCTTTTGAAAGAAATTAGCATCGTCACAACATTACCTGCAAAAGTATGGTGTGACAATAAAGCAGCACTTCATATAGCATCAAACTCTGTGTTTCATGAAAGAACAAAACATATTGAGATTGATTGTCATTTTATTCGTGATAAGATTAAAGAAAATATTGTGTCTACAGGGCACATACGGTCTGACGATCAACTGGCAGATCTTCTAACAAAAGCATTAAATGGAACAAGGGTTAAATATCTTTGTAACAAGTTGGGCATGATTAATATATATGCTCCAACTTGAGGGGGAGTGTTAGTCAACAGAAGCATCTGTCGACATACACTTATTCACACACACACATTCACACATGAATTGATGAATTTGTACAGTATTAGGGATAGTTTTCACATTCGATTGATTGTATATAAATATGTAAGTTTTGTATCTCATAAATGATAAGAGGAGTTTCAGATTATAACAGTTACCTCTTGTTACGGAGGGTCCAAATTTCTCACTTATTTCCAAGCCAAGTTAGTGGGACTCATTTGATAATGAAACTCTGCCAAAACAATGCACTAATTCAATCACTTTCTTCGATTTTAACTATTGGAGTTAGTTAACTAATCCACACAAATAAAGAAAATTAGGTAAGTAGGTATTCATAAAAATAATGTGCTGATTTTCTTTAAATACCCATCCTTTTTAATGATTTATATTAAATTATTATCAACATATATAGCTTATACCTCATATAAGAATCTAACAATAGAGGTGGTTTGAAAAAGAAATAATAAAAAAGAAAGACAAGAAATTCAGATCTTATATTTACAACTAAAATAAAAATCTTCAACTAATTCCTAAATTTAAGATCAGGAGATCGTACTATCAAAAAAAAAAAAAAAGATCAGGAGATCGAGTATGATGAGTTTAATCGTGGTAGAAACTGAATCCCAAGGCAAGCTCTATCCATAACAAAAGGGTATATATACGTCGATAATCTTAAAGTCTGCATTAGCATTGTGGATAATCTCACATTAGATGAATCATTTTAGCATCATCTGAACTCCCATGTATATTGGAGGGAAGCGCAAAAGCATGGATTGCACTATTTATCAAAGTTGTTATATATTAGAATGATAGATGGATGAAAAAAGTAATCCTAAGAAGTTAAAAAGTATATTAAAGTAAAGTGAGAATAACAATTGGAATTAATTCAAAATAAGGACATCCGAATTATAATTTTAAATAAGGAAAATATTTATTGACGTTTTTCCAAGCTCTTGAATCACACCGCCAGAAATAATAATCACCCTTTTATTAATCTGAAGAAAAGGTATATTACAAAGTATATGTACATACATCTATATGCCATCGGTCCATCAAGAGACATGGACCTATTTATAAGAAAAAATATAATAATAAAACAACCTAACTACCTACAGCTAAAGCATAAACGACAAACAACATGTGCTGATTACTAATATAAAACGACAACTTTACAACTCTGCACGCCACCTCAAGCTGGGGACTGAAAAATATTCACAGTGCCTAACTTGAACAATAACCTCCTTTGTATATCTTTTCCAACTATTTTTGTCAAAAAATCTGCATGTTGTTCCTTGGAGCTGACATGCTTCAGATCAATTAGCCCTTGTTTCCACTTTTCTCTCACAAAGTGGCAATCCACTTTAATGTGTTTAGTCTGCTCATGATACACTGGGTTGGACACGATATGTATCGCCACTTGGCTGTCACAAAAAACCTTTATCAGCTCTTTATGTTTTATGTTTAGATCCTCTAGCAAGCCCAGCACCCATATAATCTCTGAAATAGCCATCCTGAGGGCACGATATTCTACTTCGGCGGAAGAAGTGGAGATAGTATTTTGCTTCTTTGTTGTCCACATCACCAACGAACCTCCAAACTTGAGCAAATACCCAGTGATTGACTGCCATGTAATTGCACATGACGCCCAGTTAGCATCGCAGAAGCACTATAATCCCATATATCTTACGATGCCCATAGCAGCTGCCATGTGTGTTTTCATTGGAGCTTGCATGTCTGTACAGGAAAGGAGATGTCAGGGTGTGTTATGGTCAAATAGAGTAATTTACCTATTAACTTGCAGTATCTTTTTGGGCAAGTCAGCAATTCATCTGTGCCAGTCTTTCCTTCTACATAGGGCATCAATTTCAAATTTTGTGGCATAGGTATCCCAAGTGGCTTATAGCCACTCATTCCTGTTTCTGCCAAAAGATCAAGAACATATTTTCGTTGAGATAATATAAAACCTTTGTCAAATTTTAACACTTCAACGCCTAAAAAATACTTCATCAAACCCAAGTTTTTTATTTTAAAATTCTGATGCAAGAAGGATTTTGCAGCTATAATAGCCTTTTCAGAACTTCTTGTAATTAAAAAATCATCTACATAGACTAATATGAAAACTATACCATCACTAATATTCAAAGAAAATAATCTTGTTTACTCTGTTTGAATCCCCCTTTTAGCAGTGCTTATGACAGTTTCATATTCTGTTGTCTATATGCCTGCTTCAATCCATAAAGTGACTTCTTTAATCGCATACTAGCTGCCCCCTTGCTATTAAAGCCTTGTGTAATCTTCCTATAGACCTCTTCATTTAGGTCCCCCTACAAAAAAGTGTTACTCACATCCATTTGATAAAGTTTCCAATTATTTATTGCAGCCAATTTAAGAACCATTCGTATAGTACAGTGAGCATTTTGACTACGGGTGAGAATGTTTCATGATAGTCTATACCCTTCTTTTGACTATATCCTTTAGCTTCAAGTCTAGCCTTGTATTTTTCAATACTCCCATCAGCATTGTATTTTATCTTATAAACCCATTTGCACCCAATGGGTTTCTTACCTTTGGCCAAGGATACTATATCCCATGTGTTATTTCTCTCTAGAGCCTCCATTTCACTTCTCATAACACTTACGGACTTACCCTTTTTTCACTTTGAGCAGCCTCATGATAGCTAGCTGATTGGTTCTGAAACTGAATCAATAGAGGTTACAAAACACATATCCTCAGGAGAAACATTATCATAAGAAATATAATTTGAAATCGGATATAAGCACTTGTTCTTCTTTTGTTGCTCAATTTCATAGTACACAAGGGAACAGAGATAGTCCTTTGACCAAATAGGAGCTCTTCGATCCCTACCTAGTCTGAACTGTCTCGGCTCAGGTTGAGGAGATAAGGAATTTCATATTGTGTTACAGTGTGTTCCTCTGACCCCTGTGTATGTGACTTAGACTCATGGGGTTTCATTTGACTCCCATTTCGATTTACTGCAGAATCATTTTCTGGTTCAAACCAAAACATATCAAACATAGGCGACTTAAATGCTTCTTGATCTTTATTCATAGACTCCTTGAAAGGAAATATAGTTTCTACGAAGCTCACATGTCTACTAGAAAAAATTGACTTATTCTTTAAATTAAGGAGGAGAAAGCCTTTTCGATGATCTGGGTAACCTAAGAAGACACATGTAATCGCCCTAGACTGCAACTTATCACTAACTATCATATCGGTGGCATAAGCTAGAAAGCCAAAGACTCTCAGATGACTCAAGTCAGGTTTAATCCCATAAACCTTCTCATAAGGACATTTATAGCCTATAATCATTGAAGGAATTCGATTAACCAAGTGGGCAGCCATTTGCACACATTCACCCCAATATTCAATAGGCACATTAGATTGCAATATTAGGCTTCTAGTGATCTACATTATGGTTCAATGCTTACGCTCAACTACTTCATTTTGTTGAGGAGTATAGGGGCATGTAGTTTCGTGTATAATACCTTTGTTATGACAAAACATCCTAAAATATGTGTTTATGAACTCAGTGCCATTATCACTTCTAATCTTCTTTACTAAAGTGGAGAAATGAGTGAATACATGGGCAACAAAGTTCTTAAGGCACATAATAGTTTCAGATTCGCTGCGCATAAGGAAAATCCATGTAGCCCGAGAATAGTCGTCTACTATGGTTGAAAAATATATAAAACCTTGATGTGTTGGGGTCCTATAGAGGCCCCAAACATCCACATGTAGTAGTTGAAAACATGCCTGAGACTTAATACAAATAGGGGAAAATGGGAATTTGGTCTGTTTAGATTGAATGCAAACGTCACACATTTTATTCAAAGTACTATTTGTGTTAGTTACAATATCCAAGTTTCTCATCACATAATAAGGGGCATGCCCTAATCTCTCATGCCACATACAAAGATCAAAATGATTCAGTCTCTTAGAACTACTATGAGCAACATTTACAAAATCAGATTTCATATCATATGGTAACAAATATAGACCTCCAACCATTTTACCAATCAAGTTCATCTTCGCACCCTGTAAGGCCTGTAGTGAACGGTAATCAGGATAAAAGGACACAACACATTTTTGTTCTCTAGTAAGCTTAGAAACAGAGATAAGATTGAATTTAATCTGTGGTGCAAACAGAACATCATGCAATATAATGTCACTAGAAATATTTACACTACCTACATGAGTTATTGACACCCGACTCCCATCAGGAATTTTAATGGACTTAATTGGACCATTATACCATTTATGATTACTAAATAAATTTAGATTGCTTGCCATATGAGTGGTGGCACCATAATATAGAATCCAATTTACACATGACAAAGTATATTCTATGGGAGTATGCAAACTTGTACCCATCAAAGCATGGACGGTAGGCTGAGCATCTCTTTTCAGCAATTCGAGTAGCCTATCATATTGGTCCTGTGTGAAGCTAGGAACAGCTGTGCTGATAGCATTAGTGTGAGCCTATGACTCATGGAAGGATTCAATGGCTCCTTGGGGAACTCTCGGAGTCTACTTTACCTTGTTGCCCCTAAAATTTAGTGGGTATCCAACAATTTGGAAGCAATTTTCCCGAAGATGACCTTGTTATAGTAACTACATTCGATGCTATTATCACTTTGTCCCCCAACTCTGCCACGTCCGTGCCCCTTAGTGACCATAGCGATTCCATCAGTGGGAGCATTTTTCTTAGCGTAGACAATTGACCTTTGCGTTTCATCTTCGATAGTTATCCTATACGCTTCATTGACTGTGGACAAAGGTGTTATGAGCAAGGTATGGCTTCTTGCGTGGGAATAAGATTCATGAAGACCCAGAAGGAACTATAAGAGCTTTTGTTCCTGAACAAGGTCGCTATATGACTTAGCTGAAGTGCACGTATAGTCTAGAAGGGTGAAGAGGGTCAATTGTTCTTCCCAAGGCTCCTTCAATTTGGAGTAATATGTAGAGACTGAAGAAGTGCCTTGTCAGAGGGAATGAATTTCGTGATGCAATGCAAAGATCCGAGAACCATTCCTTTTATCAAATCTTTCCTTCAAATCAGTCCAACAAGATAGGCGTGCTGATAGAAAATGATCCCATTGGCAATCTCCTTGGAAATGGAATTGAGCAAACAAGAAAGCACCACGGCATTCGCTCTTTCCCACTGATCATGAAGCGATTTGTCTTGAGACACCTTTGAACAAGATCTGTCAACCAGACCTATTTTATTCTTTCCCAACAAAGTGATTCTCATGGCATAGCTCCACACCATGTAATTGTCAGACCCAGCGAGAATATAGGAAATGAGCAACATACCTTGGGTGTCCGACAGATAAAGGTACAAGGGCCAAGGGGTGAGAAAATGGCAAAGATTCCACAGCAGACTTCTCAGCGGCCATTAGGATTCTTTTGTAGTTGGAGATGAAACGGAGGTTGCAACTGTCATCTTGGGTGAGTCTTGGAAGAAGAAGAATGATCTAAAATGGCAAAGACTTCACGGCAAACTTCTCGACTGCGATTAGAGTTCCTTTTGTCAAGAGAAACAAATCTAAGATTGCAACTTTGATCTTGGGTGAGTCTTGGAAGAAGAAGAATGATCTACAACTTAGGGAAGCTTGATGAAGATTGACGACTCTGATACCAAGAAGTGTTTCCAAGCTCTTGAATCACACCGCCAGAAATAATAATCACCCTTTTATTAATCTGAAGAAAAGGTATATTACAAAGTATATGTACACACATCTATATGCCATCTATCCATCGAGAGACATGGACCTATTTATACGAAAAAATATATAATAAAATAACTTAACAACCTAAAACTAAAGCATAAACGATAAACGACAATGTGCTAATTACTAATATAAAATGACAACTTTACAACTTTACATTTAACTATCCCAAATTTGAAAGAGATCCTATCAAAACAATGGTAAGATAAGTAAGAATTGACATCTCCCACTTTTTCAAGTAAATACAAGCTTTCTGTATGATAACGAAAGAATACACTATTTTTCACAGCTCTTGCTAGAACATCAGTTGGAGATGTTGGATTAAACCTACGAATATAGTATGAGGTCACCATTCTTTCTTGCGCCTAATATGTGATGATGATCCGTCTTTGTCATTTTTAAGGAGGCGTTTGTCTATGACTCATCATTCCCATATTGTTTCATAGCCCAAATGGAAAAAAAGTAAGATGCTATGTATTCATCTTTATCGAGATATTCACGGTGATAGAACACCCGTATTAGGAGAAGCGACTCCCCTGTTGTCACAATAGACTTCATAGGAGAAGGATGTGTGGTACTAGGAAATAGTACTTTTCCAAACACTTCATGTATCAGATCAAAGGTAAGTATAAAGGTATCTCTTCTCTATTCCAAGCAATCCAATGAAGCTTACCATTGAAGAGTACCTGAGGAAAGTTACAATCAATCAAACATGAATAAAGGATACTACATATGAGATGTTTCCATGACCATGTAACGTATGAGGAAACCCATGCCAAGTCAAACTCTTTATCACTGTAGTCATTAGCCAAACGATGAACAATGTTTACAACCTTAAAGTCATTGCTGCAACTATCAAAACCAAAACTAAAGCCTGCCCTAGATAATCTTTCATCCCAATTCATCGTGAGGGGAAGCCATACATATTTTCGAACAGTTGGGTTCCAAAAAATGAAATTGAAAGATAGTTGATTATAAAATATGGTTTAGTGGCAAGACATACTAACCCCTATCACTCCAATGCCTATATCATCGACAATTGTGTCCTCTACCAGAATCTGCACTTATTTAATTATAAAATATAGTTTAGTGGCAAGAAATACTAACCCATTGCTTACCCCTATCACTCCAATGCCTTTTCATCGATGGCAGGAGGACTTTTAATTTTGTTTAACAAATCAAATTGATCATTATCCAAATGTAGTGAATAGGTTACTCGGCAATTTAGAAAATGAATGTATTGCCTTCCACAAATCAAATTGATCATTATCCAAATGTAGTGAATAGGTTACTCGGCAATTTGGAAAATGAATGTATTGCCTTCCATAACTTTCTATGCTCTCCTCGCAGTGAGAGACTTTAATAAGGAGGATTTGATTCCTAAGACCAAAAGTTCGTTCTGAGCTACGATGTATGAAATCTAGACCAGTAATAACATTATTCCAGTCTCTACAAACAAAAGAGCATTGAAATTGGGTTTGGCTGTCTAGTCTAAGCAAAATTTCTTCAATAACGTGAAGAGGAATGTCTAGTCTAAGCAAAATTTCTTCAATAACGTGAAGAGGAATGTTGCCTGAGGCGGTAATTTTTGCTTTGATGGGAGGCCTCATGAGTTCGACAAGCATGACAAAAAGAAAAGGGATTGATTTATGAGATTGATGGCTCTAAGGCCAAGCTTCGGGTTGGCTATATATAGTAATGTTTGTATAGAAAAAACATTTTTATTTCAAAAAAAAAAAAATCTTAATCATGTGGCATCATATCCGTAATCTGTTTTTAAAAAACATCTTTTCTATCTTCTATAAACCTTATATTTACAAGGGCAAAATACTAAAATATAAATATAAAAATACTGAATACTCCTAATCATATATCCAACATTTTCTCTTGCATCACAAATTTAAAAACAAAAAATAAAACTGCCCATGATCTAATAATTTACTTCTATTTTTTAACTTTTTCTTCACCCACCTCCATATTCATATCATCAATATATTATTTATATTAATATCTTCATTTATCCATTCATATCGCGTAAGTGTTTTTTAGTATCATTTGATTAAAAAAAATATTATTAACATCATATCAATTAAACTCTCTTAGCCACTAAAAAAGTTAAAATCATTCCATATCTTATCAAAAGTTGTCAGTAAGAGAAGTCATAAAAACAAAATTTTATGTACATTGTATCAAAATTGAAACATCATAATATAATAATAAAAATTTGGTATGATCTCACAATCCCTTTTTTGTTTGCCCACAACCTCACTATCATTTTAAACTATTAAAAATATGGATGAGGAAAAATAGCCGTTTAAAAAACTTGGGTTTATGAAATTTAAACAAATATGCAAAAATTAAATTACGTAGCTACAATGTAAAAATTGAAAAAAAGAGAGTAAATTTAGTAGCTAATTTACGTAGCTACATTGGAAAATCAATTTTCTCATACAAAGAAAGATAAGAATCTCTTTAGCGATTTACTATATAGTGCTAACGCGCAATCACTCACCTCTCTTCGATACTCAGAGAAAGAGCTTTATGGCTTAGGGACGATTATCGCAAAAAGACATTTAGCCATTGGACAAAAAAAAGACATTTAGACTTGCATCAACATTTTTTTTTCCTTCAGGACTCTCATATGACGAGGTGAGACTTTAATTTCTGGTTTCTCTCACACGAGAGCACACAGCTGGGCCATGAAACCATTCTACTTGTGCCTGAGATTCTCGATACTGTTTTATTCTTGATTCTTAGGCATGGAAGATTCAATTGCGTTAGAATTCTCATTCTTCAAAAGCTTCAGTAGATAGGCGACAACTTGGAATTGCTAGTAAGTGGTTCACTTGTTATTATTAAGAGTCCAAATTTCTCGCTCATGTCCAAATTTGTAGGACTCATACCAGGAGGAGGCTCCAACAATGCACCAATTTACGTTCAACACCCAAGTTTTCAGGCCTCCAACTCCATACATCGATATATTATTACATGGACTTCAAACCCAAATAATTGATCGCATCATTCCCAGAAATCCAAAACCAAAATTGGAACAGAGTCCACATGCAAAATACACCATCGGATTGATAAAATCGGGCGCAAATCTGTATGTCAAAGAACATGTGACATTAAGATCATAAGCTTCTCTGCGAACCCAAAATCACGCTGGGAAACATCGATGGTGGTCGGTGGTGAAATATTTGATCAAACTAATTTACTATTAAAAAATGTAAATTAGCGAGAAAATTTAGTGATGAATAGTTTGATTATGTTTTTTAAAAGCAGTTGTTTTTTTAATTTTTAAAAGAAAATTTCAAAACTTATTTAGAACATTGTTTTCAAGAAGTTATTTTTAAAAATAAAGAAAGAATTTTTTTTAAAACTAACAAACCAAATCAGTTTTTAAGAGTTTTTTTTTTTCTTTAAATTGCAACCTATCCTTGACACCAGCCCAACCACAGCCAGCTACCGACGGACGGGAGAACCAATTTCAATGCCTATCAGTGCTTATCTCATCTTGACCGTCCAAATGGTTTAAATTTAAAAATTTTTTTTAAAATAGTTATTTTAATGACTAAAGAATCGAAAATAAAAATAATCTGTTAACTAATATTTTTTTCAAAAAATGATTTTAGTTGTTAAAAATCACCAGTTAAAAATAAATAAATAAATTTGGACCATTTAGATCACATCGGGATGGTTTAGGTGTGATGAGCGCTCATCGAAACTTGTTCATGACAACTGCCACTACCACATCACCATTGATAACGGTGGCCTTAGCCATATCACTTCAAAAATTAATTTTTTTTTTTAAAACAACCATACAAATAATTTTTAACAAAACTTGTTTTTAAAAACAATTTTATAAAACAGTATTAAAAAAAGAAAATAGAAACAAGTATCCCATATTCTTTGATTCATGTTAAGTGTTTTTTTACGAAGACGACCACAAACAAATTCGGCAAAGAGAACGGATCCGAATGAGAAAACGACAAGAAAAGAGATTTAGGAGAAAGGGAACACAACGTGACTGCAAAACAAAAAGTCAAGAGACTAAAGAGATAAAAAACATTATATAGATCCTATTTTGTATATTTTGTCTCATTAATTTAAGAGCAGCTTTTCAATCATGATTTATGGTGTATGAGGAAGATATGTGAGAAGAGTTTTGTCTACTGTTAAAAAAACAAGAAGAGTTTTGTCTCAGCTTTACGTGAATGAGGTTATAGTAAAATGTTCTCCATCACCTGAATTCTAGCTCTTCTATTTCTGCTTACAGGTTTAATAGCTCCTAGAGTGGGAGTTTTGCTGATGATATGCATCATTATATTCTTCTCAAGACAAAAAATTCCATTAATCATCTTAGCATATTTTTGGACGATGAAAAAGAATGATAAAGACATAGAGTCCTTCATCAGAAATCAAGGACCTCTAAATATAATAGGATATACAATTTCAGAAATAAGGAAAATGACAAACTCTTTTGAAGTCAAATTGGGAGAAGGAGGTTATGGTAATGTATTCAAAGGAAGTATATAGTCAAGAACTGTCGAGTGGATGTGAAGGTATTGAGTGCATTTATAGGAAATGGTGACGAGTTCATCAATCAATGAGGTTGTGAGCATTAATTAGTAGGACTTTTCATGTAAACACTACATTCATAACCCTGCTTGGTTTTTGTCTTGAAGGCTGCAAAAACGCCCAATGGTTTACTTAAAAAGTTCATATGCAAGAGGGATTTAGAGCCACATCATCCACCCTTGGTCAGTTGGAAAAAATTACTCCAAATGGCAAAAGGGATAGCTAAAAGACTTGAGTGTTTCCATAACGGTTGCAACACTCAAATCCTGCATCTTGACATAAAACCTAGCAATATTCTTTTACATGAAAACTTCATCCCAAAGATCTCAGATTTCGGGTTGGCTAAACTTTGCTTTGAAACACATGGTATTGTCTTAATGCCTGATACAAGAGGAACTATTGGGTATATTGCTCCAAAAGTATAGAATAGTAACATTAGAGAAGTCTCAAACAAGTCAGACATGTATGCCTATGGAATGTTGATTATGGAAATGGTTGGAGGAAGACAAAATATCAATAGAGAAATGAGTGAGTCAAGTGATACTATATTTTTACCTCATTTGATATACAAGCAAATTGAGTTAGACAAGAATATAACAGAAGATGACGATATGAGCAGAGAGGAAAGTGAAATTGCAAAAACTATGATGGTGGTGGGATTATGGTGCGTGCAGAAAATGCCATCAGATAGACCTTCCATGCATAGAGTGATTGAGATGTTAGAAAGAAACTCAGAACAGCTTTCAAATAACAGCAACAAATATTGGAGAGGAAAATTGTACTACTAATGGTGTTCTTTCATTTTCTGCTTATTATGAATGTGGTAGATAGAATTATTTGCCCATGCAAACTAAATCCTTTTATGTTTATAAAGGCATCAGAGGTATGATATTTAATTTGTTGTTAGAATTTTAAGAATTACGTGCAGTAATAAAATGGAAAATATAGCATATGACATTATTGAGATGTGAGCCTAACTCTTTTTTTTTTTTTCGTGGTTGATTTTTTTCAAAACTTGGAAAGAAAAGATAACAAGCAGTCAGTTGAGCTAGCGTTTGGCCCAAGTATCACTCCTCACCTGTGCATCTATTCTATTAGAAAATAAATACTTATATATCTTATACACGTTTATTTTTAATATCATTTTTTTAAATTTAAAATGGTTATCTTTTTTAATTCCGTCCAAGATTTAGCCGTTAGATATAGGATGATATAATTTGTTTTGTACTGTAGATTATGGCTCCTTCTTGATTCCGATCGACCACATGCAAGAAATATATAGGAGTTGCATTGAATTACAGCTGCATAGTAAAGACCATCCTACTTTGTTGAAATCAGTTTCCAGCATTTACATCTGTCATCGGCAAATCCTTTCTGTCGTAGTTCGTGACTGTTATATTAGTCTTTATAAAATATATGCGTGAAATAGTCTTTATTCTTTAACTACAATTAATATGATGACTTTAATTAGCCAGCAAGTACTTGTAAATTCTTAGTTTTCCTCTCTTTGGGAGAGGGGTGTCTCCATTGATTTTCCTCTCCATTTACTCTCCATTGAGGTATCTACCATTAGATCAACTTTCAATAGTTGAGATTTACCATTATAGATTTTTATTATAATGATATTCTTTACATATTATTAAATCTCAACAATTGAAAATTGATCTAATGGTAGATACCCTAAATGGAGAGGGAAACCAATGGAGACACCTTTCTCCCGTTTTGCTTGATACCCTAAGGGTCTGTTTGGTTGGAGGGGAGGGGATGAAAAATGAGCCCCTCCCCTTGTTTGGTATGAAAAGTAAGAGGGGAGGGGCCCCAACAAAGGGGCTCCAAATCCCTCCCACTCCCTCAAATTGGCTCCCTCCAAATTGGGGGGTTTTGGAGGGAGCCAAAAATTTGAGACTATTTTACCCCCATAATCTTTTCATATTCCTAATTATACCCTATGAGTCTTTAATAAAAATATAACTTCTTTTATCATCTCCAGTGTTTCACGCTTGTGTGTGTTTTTTTTCCAACCTTGTAGTTCAACCAAATCATGAGTATAAATATCTCCAGCGGAATGAATGGCGATTAAAATATAATTTTGGTGATGATATTTTCGCAGGTGAATTCGACTGTAAAATGTTATCCATAAATCTCTTTTTTTTTTTTTACCAGAGTTATCCATAAATCTATAATACAAGTGTGAGCGCATGAAATCTTTTTTTTTTTTGCAACTCCTCTGCATTGTTTTTCAATAGAAGGAATTTTTTATTTAATTTAATATGATAATTACTGAAATATTCATATAATAAGAAATTAAGTTGAGGGAAATTGAAAACTATTTCTATTTTATATCTTCATCTTTTTTTTATAAATTATATAATTCATATTGAGGTGTAAACTAATTTAAATAATTTATATAAGGAAAAATATATAAACTAATGTTTAAGGATAAAATGGTAAATTAAATATTATCTTCCCTCCCCTCTCCTCTTAAACCAAACAAAGGATCATTAAAAAACCTTTCCCTTCCTCCCCCTCCAACCAAACCAAACAAGGTGATTCTCCCTCCTCCCATTCCATCCCCTCCCATCCATCCCCTCCCATCCCATCCCCTCCCTTTAAACCAAACAGGCCCTAAATGAAACATGTTCGTTGACACGCTATCTCTCGCAAAACATATCCTGCATGCCACCTTTTCCTTGTTTCATATGTATGATAATCAAAGAATAGTTATTCCTATTTATGTACTCCCTTCAATCCTAAATATAAGACAAAGTTGGTTTTTTTTGGAGAGATTATGGAAGCTAAATAAGTTACTTAATTATATCATATGTTGTGTATCTTTAGATTATATATTAGTTTATTAGTCAAACTAATTAGTTTTGAGAAAAAATAAAAATAGTATAAAGTAATTTAATTAGCTTCATTAATCTCTCCAAAAAAGCTAACTTTGTCATATATTTAGGATGGAGGGAGTAACTTTCTGGAATCTTTTACACAAGCATACCACAGGAAGGATCAAAAGATGCTTTTAATTATATGACATGACAATCAAAGCTGTATATATATTAATTTGTCATTTGACAACGAAGCTTGTTATAGGTGTTAAACATATATGTTTCAATACGAAAATCCGTCATTAGAATATGCCCTTTACCCTTTACCTCCATGAGGGGCCACGTGGTATATATAATTGATTCTTTTGATATTGTTGGAATATGCTCAGTCCACCCTTGGTGGATTAGGGCCCAAGCCCAATTCAGTTGGGACTATTATGTAATTATAGAGAAGTATGAGTCCAATTAAAGAGTTTTATCCATATGATTTGAATTTCAAATCATAATAACTCCCGTTCGTATTATAAGGGGTAATTCTCAGTTGGTGGAAGTAAGTTAATGATTTCCAAGAAAACTTCCAAAAACTCCTTTCTCCCTGGGTTCTCTTCTCTAATGGTGAATCTACTGTATAACATTATCAGAGTCCGAATTGGTGCTCCAATCTCGTGTGGATACTCAGGGAGTCAACGGATTCCAGGTACGCCCGAAACCCTTAAGTGGTATCAGAGCATTAGGTTGATTATCTATCCTAGATTAAAAGTTGCTTCTACTGTGCATCATAGAGTTCACTGTGTTCATGAATAGTGATTTTTTTTTGAAAGCCTATGAATAGAAACTTTGTCAGATTATGTTGATGTTGAAGATATATGAGACATATATGATTCTGACTCGCATACATAATGTTTTTTGGATGTATGAGATTAGTTTCTATTCGTCAGTTCATTGTTTTTTCTTCTCTGCATGTTTTTTTGTTTCTTGGTGTTTTACGGTGTAATCAATTAATTGTCGATTCTTGTTTATGCCTTGGTTTTATGAGTAAGAGTTTATTTAGAAGCCTTATAATACACATCATAATTGTATGAAACGAAATAACACTTCAGGGTGTATCGAAGGAACGAACGGGAAACAAAACATAAAATTGAATTGGGTCATCTTAAAACGAGTGTTTTAAGTCTTGAATTTAGTCCCATTGCGTAGAGATCGAAAAAATGATGGAAATCGACACCAAGCAACATGAAAAGATTTATAGTAAAGGGAAAACGACCGTATTTTCATTGCAATTATTCCACTATGATAAATTTGGTACTGAGTACGAGGGCAAGACATAGAGCTTAACATCTTATAACTCTTGTTGAGAATTATTCACAATATAATCGTACATGTTTAATTCTGTGTAAGTTTGGAGTTTAAGTATTTTAGACTGTAAATTGATAGGTTGTGGAGTCAATTGAATCAATTAAATAAGTTTTTGAAATCATATGTATGAACTAATCAAGGTTGTGAATGATCAAATGAGCTCTGTGACAGAAGAAAGATAGTTAGATAGCTAATTATCCGATGCACTCCATCACCATATGGAGTTTGTTGAAAAGTGTAATGAAACATTATGAGATATGGTTATGATGGTTCAAACTAGCCCACCAAATGTGAGTGGGAGAGTATTAGGGTCCACTTTTGGTGGATTAGTACACATATTTGTTTTTTTTTTGGTATGTGTGGTATTGAACTTAACCATGTGCCTTCTAAAGTGGTCACTTCTACACTATGAATTATGGTCAAAGTGCGAATTGGATTTGACTTTCCGTAGACCATAAGAGTGCAAACCATAAGGGTCAGTTGCACATTCCCATTGTGATTGTAAGTGGGAGCTCATTAGAGTGATGTCTTTATTTTTTCATAAGTGAAAAGATGGAATTGTGACTGACTTTATTTTTTCATAAGTGAAAAGATGGAATTGTGAGTGAAAAGAACTGAAAGCTACAACATTTATTATGCATCAATTTCCAAATAAGGGGGAAAATGATGACCATGTGTCTCTTTACGAGACACATAGACAAGGCAGTACAGAACCAGCAAGCATTCTCAATCGTCTTTGTGAGTAGGAGCTTAGAAGGATCAATAAAGAGACCTAAACAAGAGAAGCAGGAAGCTCCAATAAGAAGAAGTAATTGAGAAAGGAATTCATGGCTACTCTAGAAGATAGAGTTGTATTCTGTACAAGATTCCTGCAAAGGCAAAATGGAAGAAAGCAATGGAAGTGATGATTCATTGAAAGAAATAATGTTTTTACTATGGGTCATATTAACTTTCATGAGCTCCCACCTAGAAAGGAGCGTCTTGATGAACAAGCTACACTTGTTTGTTAAACAATGCATGTTCAGCTTCTTTCAATTTCCTTGTCATGTTGGTTATCTCATGTAGGTGCTACCTTATACAGCTTCTTTCTTTCACATTTGCACATGCATTTATCAAGTATAGCATATGCAGGGCAAGATGCTGTGAAGTTTCCCTTTTTCACGGCCATGTTGGTCTCATAATCTCTTATTTGCTAAGCAAATTCTCAGCTTTAGTGCCATTTGACCCAAGTCAATGGCTTTACAACATCTTTTATTTATATGAAACCTTTCAATGTCAAATATCACAATTGTCCCATAATGAGTCCTTTGGCGTGCATAGGAAGTGAAGTATAAATACTTCATTATGGTTTTACATGTGTATGCGAAAGTATACAATGTATAGTATGTCGTACAGGTTAATAAAGTCATCTTTCTCACACAAGCGACCACCTTTGACACTCAGAATGAGTGTGTAAAGATGAGATATATATGTTTACCAGTAAAGCAATGAGAGAACTGATATGGTAGAGAATAAACACAAGACTAAATGTCACCTCGACTTAGTAGTGCATTCAGTCAGGATGAGATCTATAATTATAAATATGGATCGAATCATGGAAACCCACGTCCATAATACCTGTAGTCAGACAACAAATTCTTCAAATCGACGTCATGTGAGTAAAGCTAAAGAATTTTGGTTTAAATACTATGCGTGTTTAAACTTAAGTTTGTATGGTGTTAATGATAAGATTAAAACGACATACACTCTTATAGTATAAGAGTAACACCGTAGTATGCGATTCATACCGCATGTGCTAGAGAACCGCTAACGGGAAGCAAGTGAAAAGATCCCTGCTTCATTGTTGTATGAGTTCCAGAAAGGTTAACCCTTTCAAGATGTCCTCTGACTTTGATAATATTATGGAGATATGTTTCGACTTCTGCTACTTTAGCATTTTTCCTATGATCATGATCGATACGATATAAAGGCATTATGTTAGGAAAGCGGTTGATTCATATTGAAATGATATATGGGCGAGAGGAAGATTACCTAGAATATACACATTTATGCTTGTGTCTGAGACCGGCCCCTTAAGATGTTTCTTGGGTAATTTCATAAATGTGGATACTATGCATATGAGAAAGGCCTTCTGAGTTTTATCTTGACTCAAGAGGGATTAGATTGGCCATGAAGAAAGTGTATATGGGTTAAAATCTAGGACATCAGAGGCATTATATTAAGATGATCAAGCTGCACTACAGGGTTGTTTTGTGCTGGTCTCTGTGAAAGGGATTTCTAGTACAAGATACCTAAATGGAGACGTCATGCCCATGCGGTTACAACAGAGCACCTAGTATGAAAGAAGGATGGAAGAGATAGAGACTATGACCCATAACATCTGGTCCACCAAGTGTGAGTAGGAGATGTTGGAATATACCCAATCCACCCTTGGTGGATTAGGGCCTAAGCCCAATTCAATTGGAACTATTATGTAATTATAGAGAAGTATGGGTCCAATTAAAGAGTTTTATCCATATGATTTGAATTTCAAATCATAATAACTCTTGTACGTATTATAAGGTGTAATTCTTAGTTGGTGGAAGTAAGTTAATAATTTCCAAGAAAACTTCCAAAAACTCCTCTCCCCCTGGGTTCTCTTCTCCAATGGTAAATCTGCTGTATAATGGGATCAAAATCCAAATCGGTGCTCCGATCTCGTGTGGGTACTCAATGAGTCAACGGATTCCAGGTACGCCCGAAACCCTTCATATATATATATATATATATCATTCACCTTAATAGTAGGAGGAATCGCACGCCGCTCTGCCGATGTATGTGCATCATTATCTTCTGTTGGAGACGCAGATTATATATAACTGATTTTTTTAACTGGAAGATGACAAACAATGATGAAACCATGGAGTCCGTCATCAGAAATAATGGCACTAAAAAATGATGTACAAGTTCGGAAATAAATAAAATGAACAACTCTTTTGGGAGAAGGAGGTTATGGTATTTTATACGAAGAAAGGTATTGGATAATGCAACCAAAGGGAATGGTAAAGAATTTATCAATGAGGTTGTGACCTTTAGTTAGGACTTCACATGTAAATAATACTGCCACTTTCTCTGGGTTTTGACTTTTGATGTTGCGGAAGGAGTAACTTCGTCAATCGCCAGCATGAAGTTAGCGCTTTTTGTGATTTGACTTGCGGAGTTTGGAGGGCTTAACCCGATCCGACCTAATATGTTGCTCTCCCCTCCTTCTTTATTTTATGACATCAACAAAAATTATTGATCATGTGAAAATTGCGTCCTTCTTGCAAGCTCATTTCAAAGGAAACCAACTCTAATTTGGCTACAAACTCTATTTACCTTTATCTCAGTATTAAATATCATGATTACTAATTTTTAGTTTTTAAAGAGATGAATAATGCTGAAATTAATATGAAATTTTCCTAAGTGTGGGGTCTGACACTCATATAGCACACTCAATAACCACAAGGCTTAACATGTTTCAGGTCTTATTCCCAAGTAATTTATCAAACAAGGATTTATCCCTAATTCTTTCAATTTCTTTTCTTTGATTCTAAATTTAATTTTTTTTTATAATTTGATAAATATTGTTGAACACCTAAAATTGTGGCTAAATTTGTAAGTTTTACATTAATTTTTTCTTTGACTAATAGTTTTAAAAAACTTGTACAAATTTCCGCCCGTTATGGAAAAAGTCGTCGGTGACGACAACTCCATCGCCCAAAAACTGAAAAATGTCACCAGCGGTGCCATTGCCAGCTGTGAAATAATGGAGGGAGGGAGGAATTTTGTTTTTTGCTTTAAAAAAAATTGATTTGTGTGCATTTTGGTCAAGACATTTTTCTTTTCGCTGAGAAGAATTAAGATCGTGTAGAATAATTTCAAAAGATCCTTAAACATAATTAACTTCTCCCAAGAATATTAGGTAACAAGTGGGTGAGATCTGGTTTCTCTCATTATCTTTTCTCTCCTCATATCTTAGAATTTTTTAATTCTGTTCATCCAATCAATTTGAAAGCTCACACTACACCACGTCATCAAGCTATTCTCACCTTCCTCTTCTCTCTCATCTTCCGACTCCCACGCCTGCTTGGTTTCAGAGGCGTCTGCTGTATGAGCAATAACGATGCTTTCGGCGGGGTTGTTTGCCGGATGCTCAAGTGGATGCTTCGATCTCTCTTTTCTTACAAGTTACATCTAAAGCAATGCTAGTTAAGACATCTTATGATCAATAGCGTAGAGAAAAAGAATAGGTTACTCAGTGTTCACTATGTATGGTATCATACAGATCTTGTTTACAGCATATTGTGGGCGCCATGGGTACGTTTTCCATGAACACTTCAATATTTGCCTATATGCCCCCGAAAGAATCTTTCTATTATATTAAGAAAATAGTTGTCAGATACACGTGTTTACTTTCAATATTAATTATTTGAAATACTGCATACTTTTTAAGAGTATCCCATACACTGATTATATTATAAAAACAACAAATTAGATATAATATACTTTATGCTTAAGAAGGCTATTCCTGAAATTAAGGTGGAGTATACTTTTCACTTTGTTGATTTTAGGACTCTTTGTCAATGGGGGCTTAATTAGTCAATTTAGTACTCGCTCTTTTTTGTAATATTAATATTATAAGAAATTTTTTAGAAGAAAATTTTAATTTAAAATATAAGAGGTTGACAAGGTAATTAAACACTGTTTTCATGTTTGCCCTTGCAGGAGAGAGAAAGATGTGATAGATAATAAATACATATTTGAAAATCATATTTTTTTTAATAACGGTAAAATAGGTAAATTTTATCAATAATTCATGTGAATTAGTTAACAACGTCTTATATTATGAATCAAAGGGAGTAGATGACTGATTTTTGGATATTGATAAAGTTAGTTAAGTTAGTTACTTGTAACAAATATATGTTAATTTCTCTAGAATGTCTGTTCTAATTTTAAATATTGTCACTGCTCTGGATGGAAACCCCCTTCATATATGCAACAATAGAGACGCTGCAAGGAGAAAATTACATATTTGGTTGACAAAGTAGATTGATATTACCAATAAGTTGTTGGTTGATGTGATAAGCAGTCTCACTTTGTAAAGAAGAGAATACAAGTTCAAGTCCCCCAAAGCCTATTTGTTGGGAGGGGAGAACATGCATATTGCATAAGTTCAAAGAAGTGTTTAGAATTAACATAAATCTCTTGAGGAAGTGTTTTAATTCAAATATATATAGTTCATGGATATTATTTTTTAATTATCTTGATTTAAAATCTATTGTATGATTGTATACCGTCATATTTATTATTGAAATTTGAAAATACAATATTTTAACTTTTTTAAAAACTAATTATAGAGTCTCTTCATCATAAAAGGAAAGACGGTCAATGTTTCTGTTTGGTTGTCGATGAGTTTTTGTCCCACACATTATTGAGGGTAATGTGGGTTTTCTCATGTGTGTCATTTTCACTATTTTCTCTTATTTTACATTTTAATAATATTCAATTATTAAATCTTCTATGAGCATAGCATTGGATTAATAATTACAACTAAAGAGCATTTTCATATTTTTCTTCAAATCAGTCTCCAGCATGTACATCTGCAACTTCTATCTGCTTGGAGCTGTGACTGCCCTTCCGTTAGTTTGCCCCCTGCAGGATTCCAAACAATGCAACATGTATCAGCAAATTAAATTAAGAATACTTAATTAGAGTACCATGTTAGTTCTAACATCAGCATTTTCCTTAACAAACTATATATGCAGGAAACCAGGTATAGTATTTACTATTTAGTATTCTGGCAAAAAAAAAAAAAATATATATATATATATATAGTACTACTCCTTCGATCATTAATATAAGATATGTTTACCTAATTTGATTAGCTTAATGAAGTTAGTTAAATTAGTTAATATAACATGTATTTTTTAATACACCCTAGTCATTATCCTTAATTTCTTTATTATGATCTCTCTCCTTATTGATTATTATTGAGGGAATATCAATAAGGGTAAATAAGGAAATGATTGACAAATGTGAAAACTAATTATTATTGAAGGAACATCAATAGAGGTAAATAAGGAAATAATTGACAAATGTGAAAAATTTCTATTATATTTAAGACTAAGATTAACTCCCTAAATATAGCTTATATTAAGGACTGGAAGAGTATCTAGTATTGGGATTAGTTGAACGAAAAAAATTAGTATTTGGATTATTGTCTGCCACACGATTGAACCAGATATTAATTCAATAATCCAATCTCTTGTCTTAAATTTGAGGAATGAGTCATACTACCTTTAAGTAATTAATATTGCATTTATATATACGTTCTATATTAAATTATATATTTATATTTACATTGAGTAAGTGGTCATCACAATGATAATTTCTCAATAAGAAAGGAAAAGCATATGGCACATGCAGCCCTCGAGGTTGACTTTAGATAAAGATATGACTTATGAGTGGGTTGGTAACAGACGCCAACTAGATTCAATTTTCTTTGGAATGGTGGTTGTTTAGTTTCTTTCAAGTGAATAAATCAAATCTGTAATTAATCTAATCCGCCACGTAAACACCAACTTAACTAGAACAAAAAGACAGGGCAACTTTGTTTCTAGCACGCTTTGCTTCCAAGAAACTTCATCAAGAATACGAGTTATCACTTGTCATCAACTCCAACATTTAGATTGGATCAAGAATATTTAGTATATCCCAAGGTTTAATAAGAAATTTATTAGTCGGATGACTTTTTAAGAATTCATATTGTGACCAGCTATTAATCTATCCTTTCTCTGTCAAGAAGACATGAAACCTGGGTTTGCCTCACACGGTTCTTCTTCCTCTCATCCTCGTGCTCGTACATCAGTTCCCTCTTTTTTGCTCTCTTTCACATGTTTCTTGTTTAGCCTCAAGCGTTTCCATGGACCTTTAGCTTTTGTTTTGCCTTACTTCCTGGAGACTCCGTGTTGCACCAAATTTGTTTATTTCCCAGTGAGAGACAACAAACAAAAAAGCATCTTTAATGTGATTTGATAAACAGATATTGCAGCTCATATCTGCGTCTTTCTTTTATCCATAAACTCATCCCTTCCGTCCAATAAAAAGAATATTTGGTTACTGTTCCTGAAGTCAACATTCATGACTTTTCGTCTGTACTTTTGTTTTCACATGAACACATTTCCAAATGACAGGTCCCAAACTCACTTTTCATTTTGACTCTCACACTTTCTGAAACAGACAGGAAGCTCATCAGCTCTTTCTATATCACAATGATTTCCATTTCAAACTTTGAACTCATCATCTTCGTCATTAGTATCATCCTCTCAAGTTTCCAACAATGGATAATCATCCTATTCCTTCTTTGCTTAAATCCATAGTCACCATCACCTTCTTCTTCTCAATAGCTTTGCCACAATCTTATGCTCAACCAAATAATACATATTCTGTGTGTAGCCAACCATATAGTTGTGGATCTCTAGCAAACATTTCCTACCCTTTCTGGGGACAAAACAGACAGAGTTTTTGTGGCAAAAATGGCTTCCACCTCATGTGCCAGAATCATCTAAACACTACAATTCATTTTGGCTCACGAACTTTCAACGTACTGCAGATTAACCAAACTGGTTTTACCCTGCGACTTGCGCTACCAGAATCATCATATAATCTTTGTCCTCCTAATATCTCCGACACTTCTCTGAGTGGCAGTCCCTTCAGTTTCCTACCCAATACAGTTCAGAACATCACTGTGTTCTACGATTGTCCCTTCCAGATTTCCGGGCTAAACAGCTTCAAGTGCCAGAATAATTCTAGTAAACAAGCGTTCTATGCGAACGAAACCCAGTTGCAGCAAGCTTCAGGATTTGACCGATGCGGGTATCGCGTTCAAGTGCCAGTTTCAGTGGATACTCCCTTGGATTCGCTCAAGAATTCTCTGGATGAAGGGTTTGATGTGAAGTATGATGCTCCTGAGTGTGAAACATGCAAGTCTTCTGGGGGAATATGTGGAACCAATCAGAGTAATAACTCGACGTTTTCTTGTCATTGTTCTGATGGAACAACCCAAAATGCAGCCTGTTCTGCTAGCAGCACTAGCAACAGTATGTTCCCTTTTTTTTTTCTTTTTTTGGACTGAAGTATGTTCCCTTTTATAAATATACATGTGTGTGTGTGCGCTTTCATATTCAATTTTCATAATATCTAAGTGTTCTTTGTTTTGGTGGCAGGTAAAAGAAACAAAGTATTGAAGCTAGCTTTAGGTACGACATCTTACTACTAATATTGTCCTATTTATTTTCCACTTGTTCTGTTTTGGTGCTAGAACGGTCAAAGCTCAATTTCATAGTAGCATCATGAGATTTTTTTTTGGGTTCATTTTTCACAGGTTTTGTGGTTACTGGAATTGGATTGCCTCTCTTAGCAGTGACTATATGCAAAAATAAAGAAAAAATATGGCGGTTCATAAAAAGGAAAATTGGCAACAAGAAGGAGGATAGAAAAATTGAAGCCTTCCTTCGAAGCCAGGGGCCTCTGGCTCTGGAAAGATACAGCTTCTCAGATTTGAAGAAAATGACAGACTTATTCAAAGTTAAACTTGGAGAAGGAGGCTATGGTGTTGTTTACAAAGGCAAGCTACTCGATGGTTCTGATGTTGCCGTAAAACTCTTGCACGAAGCAAATGAGGACAGGGAAGAATTCATTAATGAAGTTGCCAGCATCAGCAAAACCTCCCATATTAACGTTGTCACTCTTCTTGGTTTTTGCATAGAAGGACGTAGAAGAGCTCTGGTCTATGAATTCATGTCCAATGGTTCTCTTGAAAAGTTCATTTCCAAGAAGAAGCCAGGTGATGAAAGTGTTGCATCGCTGAGCTGGAATACTTTATATCAGATTGCCAAAGGAACAGCTCGAGGACTAGACTACCTCCACAAGGGATGCAACACTCGAATCTTGCATTTTGATATAAAGCCACATAACATCCTTCTAGATGAGAAGTATCATCCAAAGATATCAGATTTTGGTTTGGCTAAACTCAACACAAAAGAGGAGAGCATAATTTCAATATCAAATGCGAGGGGGACTATCGGGTACGTGGCCCCAGAAGTGTGGAACAAAAGTATCGGAGGAGTTTCACATAAGTCTGATGTTTATAGTTACGGGATGATGCTGTTGGAAATGGTTGGGGGACAGAAGAACTCTAACATAGAACCTGAAGGAAGCAGCGGGTCGGGAAGCGAGCTGTATTTCCCTCCATTGATGATGTACAAGAAGCTTGAAGCGGGAAGTGACGTGGAAGTGAACGGGGTGACGAGTGATGAGGAGAATGAGATAGCGAAGAAGATGACAATGGTGGGACTGTGGTGTATACAGACAATTCCTGCTCAGAGACCAACCATGAGCAGAGTGATTGAAATGTTGGAAGCAAGTATGGATACTTTGGAAATGCCACCAAAGCCTTTTATGTCTTCTCCTTCGACGTCACCCTCTAAATCTTCCTTTATATTGACTTCATTTCAGAATAGTCTTTGATGTTTAATCAGCTTGTAAAACTTTTGCATGTGAATAATGCAATGTACAAACATCTTTCACTATCGTACCTCTTATCTTTAATCGCATAGTTTTAACAACTAATACGATACAAATTTTGTTATGGAATTTCAAGTACGTGTATGAATTACAGCTGTTCTTTTGTTGTTTTTCTTAAAGAACATCTAACAACTTAGTGGCAATATAAGCATTGTTCATATTGTTCCGTAACGTTCCTCTTAAAATCGTTGTCCTTACATTTTTAGTTTTTATATGAAGAAACCAGATCTAATGTAACGGGTTTGTGGGGGCTCACCAATTGCCCGATTCAATAATTTATATTGAAGGAGACCAGTGTTACAATTAATAAAAATATCATATCAAAAGACTACAGAGCAAATCATACCAATTTATCAAGGTGGGTGATTAATCAACCTAAAGCCTGTGCAGCAGGTGATATGTAATTCCCTTCTTTTAAAATAAAGAAAACAAAATTAACATAAGCTTGTGTTGAATTGTACATTAGGAATTATATCATTTGTTGAAAGCTTGTATATGGCTTCCTTCTTCACCCCCCAAATCTTGCTTTAACCCGCATGTGAATCTCATTCTGGAGGGTTTGAGTTTCTCTCCAAATTCTTCAGAGTAAAAATGTATACCATATATAGATGTAACGCATCTTTTTTTTCCATCTTTACTAAAAAGCACTTTATTTAAAATAAGTAAAATGGTACCTAAACTATACTGAGCCCGGGCAATACCACTAGTAACAACGATCTAAAACCAGAAATTAGGCAACGAATCAAAAGACCCACGTCACATGGGAAAAAAAACCAAAAGATGCAAAACCAGCCAGAAAACAAAACTACTATTTTAAAAGTACAAGAAAGAGGTTTTCAACGTAGGTATATGCTCAATTGGATACCGATGGATCATTCAACAATAAGAAAGAAGCAACATGTGGTGGAGTAGCCAGAGACTCCAATGGGAATTGGATTCTTGGTTTTCAATGTAAGTTAGGGTTTCTACCCCACCTACATGTAAGTTAGGGTTTCTACCCCACCTACAATAGCGGAAGTAATGGGCTTACTAACAGGTCTCCAAGTTTGCAAGCAAAAGTGCTTCCAGAAAGTCCTTGTCTATACAAATTTAATGGAAACTTTCCATCTAATCCTAAAAGATGGTGGTCACCATCATCCATTAAGGGAAGAAATTAATGAGATCAAATGTCTTCTCTTCTCATATTGGGACATTGACATCCGGTATGCACCACGTGAGACAACTAGATTTGCAGACTGCCTTACTAAGGACGCCCATATATAATCTCAGTAAGACATGCTTTTTTTGCAAAGTCTTCATCCGGGATGCCTCTCCATCATGTAAGACGATGAGGCCCAGCTACCTTTAAATTAAGCCAACACTGATATGATTGATAACCTTCAAGTTTCTTAACTTACATTTTGTAATCCAAAAAAATGGTTGTAGAACTTTTGTACTATTTTGGAATTTTTATGTGCATTTTTGTAACTTAAATTTTATGGTGTCAAGTGCACATTCAAAAATATTTTGAGTAAATTTATACTGTAACAAACAAAAAAGAATATCACTAGAGTTTAGTCTTTAACAAGGTACAAGGGTTTGTCCAAAAAAACAAGGTACAAGGGCAAATGCTCTTCTAACTAATAATTCTTTGAATGTTGATGAGATTGAGAACCGGCATCACATCTGTAGTTTACAGAACCCCAATTTCTTGAAGCAAAAATTTTTCTTATAAAAGTTAGTAGTACTTTTCATATTAGCAGTATTTGTCAACAATTGACTCCTGAATGAGTATTCGGGGTAGCGACATCTTTTGTGGAAGTAGAGAAAAAGAAAGGAAAAATCTCATTCAAATCCCGATCAATAAAAATAATGTTAAAAAAGTTTTATAATTTATTAATAATAAGTGAAAGACACAATTAATAAATTATAAAATTTTTCTGATATTATTTCCTTCTACCAAGAGTTTGGTGTGATTTTCCAAAAAGAAAAGCAGCTAGAGCCATTTTATAGCAGTATGAAATGCGCATTTAATAGCCAACTGCTACATTCATGTCAGTCAAAGAAGGGTCCGGGAGAGTTCACTAAGCAGCTATTATTCCATTAGTAGTCAGGTAAGTGCGGGGGAGGAGTAATATCTGCATTGATCATTCTTTCCATTTCCACTTTTTTAATTAATAAAAGTTGTATTGTTTATTAAAATAAATAGTTACTTAGCAGCCACTTGTTTCGAGTCTCAGAAGTGGATGAATAAATATCGCAGTGAGGCCGAAGTGTTTTCTTCTTCTGTCTTCGATGTCTCTGCTCGCCATCATGATCCACAGCAACCTCCATTCAATCTTATTCTTATCCTAGATTTTTCACCACAGTCACCTTGTGCTCATCTCTCTACCCAAATTTTGAAGTTTGTGAGGCCACAATCTGCGGAAACCAAACCATAACCTACCCGTTCTACATCGAAGGTCGACAAAGATCCTTCTGTGGATACCCAGGTTTTGGTTTTACTTGTTCCAATAATGGCCTCCCAATCCTCAATATCTCAAAAATTCAGTACACTTCCACGAAATTTCCTACAGGACCCAGTCAATTCGAGTGTCGGAAGCTGCAACCTCGTCCTCAAACGGCACATCATGTGCGATTCCCCGTACTCATCACAACATCACACTTGATGGAACCAGATTCAGTTTCGCTCCGAACCAGATGGACCTTTTCTTGGTATTCGGATGCTACTTGGGGTCCCTGCCAGCAGATTTATGGAAGTACAGAGTTGGGTGTTCTGCAGAGAACGAAACGATGTCTGTTTTGGCAATAACAGAGGAGGAGGAGGGTGGAGATTTGAGGTCTGCGTCTGAGAAATGTAATGGCGGGTTGGTGAAAACGAAGGCGGAAAATAATGCTGGTATTAATGGAGTAATCGTGAGAAGAGGGTTTGTATTGAATTGGATAGTGTCTAATTGTTATGTGAGGAGACTGGAGGCAAATTAAATGTGACTTCCACTCCTTCAAAACTGCTTATAGTTTCAAATGCTATTGCCCAAATAGAGATTATGCTCTCAAATGTGATCTTCCCCTTCCCGATTAGTCTATCCCTCTCTCATGATGAGAACTTTTTCTTATTTTATGTTTTATATTTATTATTTTTCTCCAAATTACTGCATCTTATCTTTAAAGTAGTAATCTTTCCGGTCATATTTATAAACATTTTTTTCTCTCATGGATTGGTTCTTTTTATAAGCAACTTTTACTTTTTGTCTAAAAATGTAAGCTTCTTTTTCCTATTTTACCCTTATTAAATCCTCATTCTTTCTCATATCTTATACTCATTATCTCTCATACTTTTTATCTATTCTCTCTCCTATACTCTTTTCATAAATAGAGGCATATATGGGAAAAACATGGCATTTTTGACACATTTATTACTTTTAACTACCAATTCCTTTTGCTCAATCAAGGGAAAAGTTGCTTATAAATAGGACCATAGGGAGTATCTAATTGAGAAATTGATCTTGGTCCTAAATATAAAACTAATTTATCATATTTTTCAATTTTTTTTCTAATTTACCCATATTGATACTCCATTAATAATAATTAACTAAGAGAGATATACAGGAAATTAAGGAAGATGATTAGAGTGTTTTAAAAAAAATGTCATATTAACTAATGGTTTTAATCTAATCAAATTAGTTAAATAATTCTTACATTAAGAACCAAGGGAATAATTTATTTGATTTATAAAATAATATATATTCTAATGTTACATAAAATTATTTTAGAGACATCATGTCATATATAATATAATTAAGTTAGATAAATAGGAAGGAGTAATTATTTTAATAACCATCCAAATGTGATACAAGATAATTTTTTGTATTTATAATAATAACGACTACAATACATCACCATCAATGATGATCAAGGGAATGAAACCTTTTACGATTAATCACCACTTTCGAACTTATCTATAAAATATAAATTATACTAATTTATTCTAAACAGTTATTTGTTTCTTATAAATTGTCTTGAAAAAAGTAATTGATTAATTTCTTACTTAGTTCATAAATAATGAGCCCGTGCGATTGGATTCTTAATTTCTTAAAAGTTGCAAAATTACTTTTTCAATATAGAGAAACAAAATTGCACTTAGAAAATTGGAAAAAATTCAATTTTTTATTATATATATATATATATAGAGATATAAATTATTATAAGGAGCCTAATTCATCTGGGAAACATATATAGGGCGAGCTTCTTGAATATATGCAGAATAGAATTACAATCATCATTATAATAAAGTATTACTATCATTTTTTTTTTCTGTTCGAAAGGATTACTATCATTTATATAATAATAAGCCTACAGTTTTTTTTTTTTTTTTGCCAATTATAAACCTACAGTTTCATATTTATACACTACACATTTTATATAATATATCTTGATCACATTTTAAAGAACACCTTTTCTGACTTTGGGTTGAACTACTCTTGGTTGGCAAAAAAAAAAAAAAAAAAGAACTATCTCCTCTTGGTTAATGGGAGAATATATTATATTGATCATCAATGGATTGTTAATTGAGCCCACAATTGTCAATGAGAGCCTTATATGTTGTTCCTCACCGTACCTTCTCCTTCCTTTCCAACTGAGAATATCCATGACTTCTGACTGACATTTCATGAAACGTGTTTTATCAAGAAAAGAAGCCAAATTGTACGTCGGTCATAGAATTAGCATGATTGATTTTAGCACTTTGGACAACTGCATACGTATGCCCTAACTTGATTTCTCTTTGCTCATCATACTTGCAGAGAATTCACCGCATGGGAAAATAAACCTTATCATAGGTAATGGATCAAACTTCCTTCTTTTTCATATTTTACTAGACTTTGTTCCAAGAAAATGAAGAATCTTTGATATTGTCTATCCAATGATTTGCATGCTATATGTGACAGGTTTAACGCGACTGGAGCAGTCGGAGCATTGCTAATATCTTTTATCATTTTTTGTTGTAAAATCAAAGCGTTAAGGCAGAAAACAGAGTTTTCGAAGTCATCAAGGATTAACCAAAATATTGAGGTATTCACTAAAAACGTAACAATGGACCTTTGGCTCTCACAAGATATAAATTCTCAGAGGTGAAGAAAATGACCAATTCTTTCGAAGTAAAATTGGGACAAGGTGGTTATGGTGCAATAAACAAGGGAAAATTACTAGATGGACACCTTGTTGCTGTAAAGTTATTGAAGCTATCCAAAGGGAACGGAGAAGAATTTATCAATGAGGTTGCTAGCATCAGTAGAACTTCCCATGTCAATGTTGTTACCCTCCTTGGGTTTTGCTGGGAAGGCAATAAAAAGGCTCTCATATATGAGTTTATGCCCAATAGATCTCTTGACAAGTTCATTCACAACAAGAAAGACAAAGATGATGATCTGTCATTGACCTGGAAAAATTTGTACCGAATTGCAATTGGTGCAACTCGAGGGTTAGAATATTTACATAGAGGATGCAACACTCGAATTCTACATTTTGACATAAAGCCACATAACATCCTTTTGGATGAAAACTTTTGTCCTAAGATCTTAGATTTTGGGCTTGCTAAGCTTTGTCCAAGGAAAAATGTATCGTTTCAATTTCAAAAGCTAGAGGAACTATTGGATATCTTGCTCCAGAAATTTAGAATAGAAATATAGGTGGGGTTTTGCATAAGTCAGATGTTTACAGCTTTAGAATGATACTATTAGACATGGTTGGAGGGCGAAAGAACATGAATGCTAAAATTAATTCCTCAACCGAGAATTATTTTCCAGATTGGATCTATAATAAACTTGAGCAAGACAGCAATTTGGGAAGTGATGGAGCCAACAACATTGAGGAAAATGATATTGCAAAAAGAATGACCATCGTGGTTTTGTGGTGCATTCAATCCATTCCAACTCAAAGACCTACTATAAGTAGAGTGATTGAAATGTTAGAAGGAAGTTTGAATTCAACAGAAATGCCTCCAAAACCTGTTCTGTCTTCGCCGCCAAGATCAGAATTAGAGTACTCCTCCAATACCAAGACCACCACATAGATTATGGGTAACCAAAAAAGTATTGAAGCCGAAGCCGCCCCTAAATCAAGTGAAATATACTTTCCATATTGGATTTTTAGAATTTTTTGTTAGTCCGAGTTGAATATCATTTGGGATGATTTTTTTCCCCGATGGGATTATCCTCTGTTGGATGGTTTTAAATTAATTAACAACAAATACAAAATAGAGATGCCAATTTTCCCTGTATCATGTACCAAAGCAAGAGGACCTTTTTGGCTCTATCTCGTTGAAACTTTACAAATAACACAACCGCCACTACTACAAAAAACATTTTTAACGTCCCTTTTTTAGGCCTTTTAACGTCTGAAAACAAGGGGACGTCTATGTGAGCGACGTAGTAAAAAATGGCAATAACGTCCGTAGATAAAAAAGGACGTCTAAAATCTGGACTTTAGACGTCCCCACTTTAAAGTGGGGACGTCTAAAGTCCCACAGTGGCTCTTTAGACGTCCCCACTTTAAAGTGGGGACGTCTAAAGTGCCACTGTGGGACTTTAGACGTCCCCACTTTAAAGTGGGGACGGGACGTCTAAAGTGCTTTTTTTTAAAAAAAAAAAAATTCATTTATATTACAGATCTGGACTAAACAGTATTTAAAATCAGAAATTACATATCATCGTCAATAAAATTACAGATATAGTATCTGAACTCCAAATCCAAAATCTACACAATAATAACTCTAGAGCTGAAATCTCATAAATAGAAGATGATAACAATAAGATGAATCAGTTGCGAAAAACTTATCTCCTTCTATTATTAAAATTCATTTTCTCGTAATAATGAATAGAGAAGAGCAACAGAGAGAGATGTACCTCATTTTCTTAGTGGGAACGTGGCCATGAAGCATGTTTTGGAGTCTCGATCTACAAACCATAACAACACGAGTTAGAAGATAAAATAGAAGGGAAATCCAAAGAAAAAAGAGAGAAAGAAGATAAAATAGTAAGAAACATAATAGATCTGGTGAAAAAGAGAGAGAGCAAAGAAGAAGCAAGTTTAAAAATAGTATATAAAGAAGAAGAAGAAAGAGTTAAATGCGTGGTGGTAAACATTACAGATCTGGTGAAAATAAAGAGAGAGAAAAGAAGAAACAACAGCATATAAAGAAGAAGAAGTAAAAGTTAAATGTGTGGTGGTAGTGGTTGCGTTGATGAGAAAGAAGAGTGTGGATCTATAAAACTGACAAATAAAGACTGTCAGAGTGTCTGTACAGATTTGAATTATTTTTAACGTCCCCAATTTAATTTAGGGACGTCTAAAGTTGTTTAGTTAATTTTTTTTTATTTTTTATTTACTTTAGACGTCCCCAATTCAAAAAGGGACGTCTAAAGTCACACTTTAGACGTCCCCAATTTAATTGGGGACGTCTAAAGTTATTTTTTTTTTGTTTTTAATAATCAGGGACGCCTTTAGGCGTCCCTGATATTATATGAGGGACGCCACTTTAGGCGTCCCTCATATTAGGGACGCCTAAAGTGGCGTCCCTCATATAATATGAGGGACGCCACTTTAGGCGTCCCTGATAACATTAGGGACGCCAAAAGTGGCGTCCCTAATATATATTAGGGACGTTAAAAGGCGTCCCTGATTAAAAAAAAAAATTTTACTTTAGACTTCCCCAATTAAATTGGGGACGTCTAAAGTGACTAATAGGCGTTCCTGATTTTAAAAAAAAAAAATTTAACTTTAGACGTCCCCAATTAAATTGGGGACGTCTAAAGTGACTTTGGGGACACTTTAGACGTCCCTTTTTGAATTGGGAACGTCTAAAACTATTCAAATCTCACTCAGAATTACAAAAATGTCATCGCCTTTATTTTTTACGTCCCTTTTTTAAAAAGGGACGTCCTTTAGGGTCGTAAAAGCAATATTTTGTAGTAGCGCACAAAACACTTGAGAGATTTGAGTTTGGCTTTCCTATTTTTGCAGCTGTATTCCAAAAGTTGTCCCTCGATTCAGTTTCATTCTTTGGCTGTAATCTGGAACCCAAGTTTACATATTTCTTTGCCATTTGCCTTGTTAACTGTTACAGGATCATAACAAAATATGCTAACAACCTGCCGGTATGTGTTTCAAAAGCCTGACTTGTAACCGCTTAGGGTCCATTTGGTACGCTGGAATTGGGCTAGATGGATATGGAAATGGAATTCATTGCCCTTATGAAACTTGTTTGGTACAGAAAATTAGACATGGAATTGAATTCCATGTGGAGGCCAATTCCATCAAAATTCATGGAATTGGCTTCCATCTCTTACCCCATGGAATTCCAAAAAATTCCATGGAATTCTTGTTTTACCCTCACTCTCCATCTCCTTCAAACCTCCCCTTCACCTTTGACCTCCAACTACCCACGATAGCGGAGGCGACCTGCAGCGCTCGACACGATGGTGACCTCCAGCTGTTGATGACGGCGGACTCAGCGATCAACTATAGCGGCCTCAGCGATCCACGATAGCGGCCTTCAGCGAACGGCGACAACGACCTCCAACAATCGACTACGGAGACTCATCCTCTTCACAAATCTTATGGCGACGGCAACAAGAACCACACATCCTCTGCCAGATCCAAATCGCTCCTTCAACTTCTCCACCGAGGATGATTGTGGTGATGCTTTGAAATCCGGCCTCCCACCCTCATTTTCACCTTTGCTAGATCCATTTCTGGTTTTGTTCGCTGGTGCCTGGGTCTGTTCTCAAATCGGTAGTGGTTTAGGAGACAATTCTGGATCTAGGATGATTTTTGCTCCGAGGTAGTGGTTTGCTAGATCTGAAATTTTGCTGAAAAAGTGGAATGGTGAAAGTTTTTCGGGAGGAGACGGTCTGGCTTTGGGATATTTTTTTTTTTAAAAAAATTGAAGGATATTTTGGTCTTTTCATCTAAAAATCATGTCTCATTTCTATGACTTACCAAACATACTTGTAAACCTCATTTCCATTTCCATATCCATATCCATTTCCATTTCCATCAAAATCAATTCCAGTGTATCAAACGTTCTAACTGATATCAATATGATATATATCCAATACTCCCCCGGCGGACACAAGAGCTAGACATACTCTCAGTAAAAAAAAACGAGTAGACAAATGGCCTTGAAGAAATCACATCATTCATCATCTGATGCTTGTTCAGCATCGTCAATTGCAGAGCTGTCAAGAGACCTAACATTGAGTCTATTCCCACAGTAACGAAAAAGTCCATTAGACTGAGCTTTGGTAAAAACATCGGCCACTTGATCAAACGAAGGCTGTAGCGCCCGAAATTTGGAAAATATGGAGCTGCCACCAAAATTTTAGAAAAAGGATAATTTTGGAAACTTTTTTAAAAGTGAAATTGGTCTACAAAAACCATTTAGGGTTCAGGAGTCGATTGTGTATGGGGAAGGTGTTAGACACCCCATAACACCCATTCATAAGAATGGTTACCCTAAGTTAATTATTTAAAAATATTATGGCCTTTAATTTTATTATAATTACCACACAAAAAAAAAAAGAACATTTACAAAAATGAAATGAGAAAACTAAAGAAAAAAAGGAACATTTATTTACAAAAATAAAATAAGAAAAAAAATATATTTATTTACAAAATTGGATATCAAAAGAAAGATTAGGAAGAAATATATTTATTTACAAAGTTGGATATCAAAAGAAAGATAAGGAAGAAATATATTTATTTATAAAATTGGACTTGACTTAGGAAGAGAGCCTAGGGCCTACGTACCCTTTAGAGGGATCAAAGCCCACGTAGTTCGGGGGTAGAAAAGTGTGTCACTTGGTTTGTGATTTTTAGAAAATGTTTATTTAATTTATTTGAGAAAAATATATATATTTTTGTTTGGTTTGTATTTTTTATTATTTTAAAAAACGTTTTTTTTATTTATGAAAGAACTTCTTTTATTTTCATGAAAGAGAGCTTTTCCATTTTATTTTCATTTATAAAAATGTGTTAAAATATTTTTTCTTCTTTTTTTAAAGAGAACCTAAGAAAGGGATAAAGAAGAACAAGAAGGAAAACATCTCAAGTTAAAAGAATGGGAAGCCAAGGATGAAGTGATTTATGTATATCTTTTATACACACAAGAAGGTGAAATGTCAACATATTATTAGAACCTCCATGCCAACAATAATACCTAAAATATAAAAGAGGCCAGCACATATGATTCATCCTGACATTTGTAAGCCACTTGATCCATTATATTTGGCAAACCCAACATATATCAAAGTCATAGTGTATCGTTCACGTACATGGAAATCATGATGAGGTAAGCATAAAGAGGTGATGATGAAAGCATAAACATATAGTGATCAAAAGCACACATGTGAATAACGATGAGGTAAGCCTAAAGAAGAGGTAATGAAAGCATGAAGATGTAATCACAGTAAATCAAGTAACTAGGTGAAAATAATAAGATCCCATGTATCATTAGAATTAGAAGAAAAGGATGAAAACTCAGCCACAGACCTTATCTCCTTGCTCTTCCAAAATTCTTGTCTTGCTTCAACCCTTACTCCTCTATTTATAGTCTCAAGATAGGGTTTTCTTCATAAATGCTCTTTTTTTGAATTTTCATTTTTGAATTTTTTTTTGTATTTTATGTTGAGAACTATCTAACTTGACCCAATCACCATCAATGGAGATTTTTTTTTATTTTCTATTGATAAAACTTCATAGCTTGACCTAATCACCATTAGTGGATATTTTTTTCGTTCTTAATTTTTTTTATTATTCTCCCCACAAGTAATTTCGTAATTTAAACCTATCAACATAAATGAGCCTTTTTTTATTTTTTTTATTTATTATTTTCCCTTAATGAATGAAAATCCGAATCATCATCAATGAGGGGATTTATTTTATTTATTTTTCCTTTTAATGATGATCGCCAATTTGGACACCGATTACATCAATAGGATGATTTTCTTATTTTCATTTTTTATTTCTTTTTTTCTTCCAATAATAATTGTCAATTTAGATACCAATCATTATTAATTATTTTTGTATTTTTGAGTGGGGCCCGGACAAAATAGAGTGCTCACAAAGGCACATGACCAACAGTAACTAAATCAGCCGCAACTTTTTCTCTGATAAAATGGAGATCAAGTTCAAAATGTTTGGTTTTCTTGTGCATCACCAAGTTGGTAGCTAGAGCTACTTCTCCAGAGTAATCACACCAGATAGTTGGTGTATCGACAACGGTAATGCTCATTTCCTTTAACATGGCCATGATCCATAGAACATCAGAATTGTATCAGCCACACTTCGATATTCAGTTCAGTAGCGCTGACCTAGAGGCAACCTGTTGTTTATGAGCTGTCTAGGTGATTGGATTGGGACCGAGATAGGTGCAAAACCTACTAGTTAATCTCCTATCAGATTTGTTGCCACCCCAATCAGCATCAGCAAAAGCTTGGAGACGAAAAAAGGACACAGGTTTGATGAGAAGTTCATAACTACTGATGCCTTTGAGATAACGGGGCAATCAATCTATCAATGCAATTCCATTGCTTAAGAGTGGGCTCATGCATAAATTGGCTCAAATTATTAACTGTGAAAGCAAAATCTGGTCGCATATAACACACATATTGAAGAATTCCTAGGACACTTCGATAAAGAGAAGCATCAGGACACAAGTCACTGTCACCAGGTTTGAGGTGCAGATTGGTGGCCATAGGTATGGAGAAAGATGTTGTAAGCAACAAATTCGTTTTTTCAAGTAGCTGGGTAATATATTTGCACTGAATAAGAAGTAAACCAGCAGCTGTGCGAGTAAACTCAATAGCAAGAAAAAATGATAGTTCTCCAAGATCATTTAAGGAGAACATAGCACCCATTTTAGCAATGAGCGTTTTGATAATAGCCTCAGAGTTTTCTGTAAGTAGTAGATCATCGACATATGCTAGAAGATAGATGATGTCAGCTCCTTCTTGATAAATGAATAGACAAGAGTCAGCCTTGGATTGATAGAAGCCAAGTGATCTTAATGCTTCAACAAGTTTTTGGAACCAAGCTCGGGGAGCTTGTTTGAGACCATGAATTGCTTTATGTATCCTACAAACAAGATGATGACCATCCAAGGCATGTTTAACAAATCCCGGCAGTTACTCCATATAAACCTCCTCCTGTAAGTCTCCATTTAAAAAAGCATTGTTAAAATCCACTTGTTGTAATCGCTAGTCTTTTGTAATTGCAACTGTAAGAATGATATGGGCAGTGATAGCCTTGACAACAGGGCTGAAAGTATCAGTATAGTCAGGACCAATTTCCTGCACATAACCTTTTGCTACCAAACCACCTTTGTATCTAGCTGGTGTACCAACTGCAGTTAATTTGGTTTTGAACAACCACTTGCAGCCTATAGCTTTCCGCCCATGAGGTAAAGGAACAATGTCCCAAGTGTTGAATTTAAGCAAGGCATTATATTCATCTTCTGCAGCAGATTTCCAATGTGGAGATAGAAAAGCTTCCTCAATAGTAGAAGGAGGAGAGACATCTTCTATAGCCATGAATACCTTCGGCTTGAATACTCCAGCTTTCCCTCGAGTGACCATGGGATGAGTGCTATGGGGAAGAAAATCAAGAGGTGGGGGAGGTAATTGGTCAACTGCAGCTGCAGGTTGAGGTTCGTCAAAGTGAGTAGGTGAAGATAGAGGGAGAAGATCAGGTGATGGGAGATCAGGGTGTGGGGAGGCAGATGAGGGAGAAGTAGGAGGGGAGGGTGGCAAAATAAGTGAAAGATATATCCTCTATTTTTAGTGTCAGTCAACCATGTTTTAGGAAGGTGAAATCATATAATTTTAGGAAATTGAAATATTATTGGAATATTCCTGGCTTATTCCCAAATTAACAATCTCTCAATATTGTGATATCGAACAATAAATTAAATTTAAATTTAATTCGGTAAAAATCCAAATTAAATATCACGCCCATCATAGACGGATCTAAAATCCAACATGAACAATCCCAAGGCGACCCAAGCAGCTTGTGTTACATCCTCTTTTGGACGGAAAGACATCAATTCTCAATTGTCCTAACACCAAGAATGTCACATCTCCCGCACGGATTCCATGATCCATACACTAATTAAGTCTGACTGTTTAGGCAATACCTAATTTATAAATGTTTCTCAAATTCTCTATTATACTTAATTAAAATTATTGAATGATTCGATAAAAATATTTGGGTTAATATAACTTTTGGTCCCTGAAGTTTGATTCAATTTTGGTTTTGGTCCCTCAAGTTTGAAATATGTGGTTTTGGTCCCTGAAGTTTCATGCGATTTTGGTTTTGGTCCCTGAAGTTTGAAATCGATGGTTTTGGTCCCTGAAGTTTCACCCGATTTTGGTTTTGGTCCCTCAAGTTTGAAAAGGACTTGGTTTTTTTTCTGGGTCGGGTCGGGTTTTTTAATTGGGTCGCCAAGTCCTTTTCAAACTTCAGGGACCAAAACCAAAATCGCATGAAACTTCAGGGACCAAAACCACATATTTCAAACTTGAGGGACCAAAACCAAAATCGCATGAAACTTCAGGGACCAAAACCATATATTTCGAACTTGAGGGACCAAAACCAAAATTGAATCAAACTTCAGGGACCAAAAGTTATATTAACCCAAAATATTTACAATGAAAAAGTTGGTAAAAATTTATCTTTAACCAAGTGAAAATTTTAGTGGACTTGAAACCGATCATGGCGAGTTTGTGGCGCACTTACGTGTTTTCAACTCAAAAACCTCTATTATTGATTGAGATGTTACCAAAAAATTAAAAAGTTTGCCATACTGGAGAGATGAATCTTTTTCTTTATAAAAAACAAGTGAAGGGCATGGACCGTTTGACACTAAAAAAACTTAATTCCAATCCATTCCCTATGTTCTCCAATGAGCTTTCACAATTCTTTAGGCCTAAAATGTAATTACGTCTATCGCTCAGACTTTTGTCTGAGCGATAGACGTAATTACATTTTAGGCCTAAAGAATTGTGATTTCAGGACTGTTACTGATAACATAACGATATGTTTTGAATGTTTTCTCATAAAATTTGATAAAATTAACATCCACCTATTTCTTCATGGGCTGAAAGATGCTCTTATTATTAACATGTATCGAGATAATCATTTATCTCTTTTGAAGGGTATTATCATACTCATCAATATTAGGTGGGGGAAGAGTAACATTGTTTTACATGATCAGAAAGGTATGTCAAATCTTATTGTTTCACAAGAAATCAAGAATATTTTATCCTTCTCAGATCTAACCTTTACTCATAATTAGGTGACTTCATATATAGCTCAATGCAACTCTCTGATGTTTAATTTTGAATCCATTCAATAATACTAGTGGTTGGACCATCATACTACATAGAGCTAAAAGTATAAGATATGCTGTTATCGATTTGTCATTCTTGGATATATATGTTTCCAAGGTGTTCCTCTTCAATACTTTCGGTGGATTCAAAGCGAGAGGGGATCATATATTTAATTATAAGTTTCTTCATTCTACAATTTACTAGATTATTAAAGGGTTAAGGGGTAAAACTAACCTTAAACTTTTCTCAAAAGTGCACCCACCACCATAAACCTTTTTTTGGTGCAAAAATAACCATGAACTTTTAAAAATGGTGTAAAAGTAACCATGAACTTTCAAAAAATGGGCAAAAGTGACACTACCATTAACGGCCGTTTACTCAAAAGTTTTTAAAGAGCAAAAATACCCATAAACTTTTCTCAAAAGTGCACTCACCACCATAAACTTTTGTTTAAGTGCAAAAGTAACCATAAACTTTCAAAAATGGGGCAAAAGTGACAGTTATCTTACTGGGTTCAAATGTCATCTTTTGATTGTTCTAAGTCCAGAAAAATAGCACCTCGACTTATCCACCATGATTTTTCTAAACAAAAAATTGAAAAACTGATCTTCAATGAAGATGACGTCGTCATCCTGCTCTCACTGACGTGTCGTAAATAGAATTGTTGATATCAATGGTGTCGTAAACGCAGTTGTCAAAATTATTGATGGGGAAGGATCTCAACAATTCCATTTACTGCATGTAGGTGACAGCAGGATAGCGATGTCATCTTCATTGAAGATTGGTTTTCAAATTTTTGGCTTGGAAAAATCATGGTGGACAAGTCGAGGTGTTTTTTTCCTAGATTTAGAACAATCAAAATATCACATTTGAACCCAGTAAGATAACCGTCACTTTTTCCCCATTTTTGAAAATTTATGGCTATTTTTGCATCCAAAAAAATGTTTATGGTGGTGAGTGCACTCTTAAGAAAAGTTTATGGGTATTTTTGCTTCTTAAAAACTTTTAAGTAAACTGTCGTTAACGGTAGTGTCACTTTTGCCCTTTTTTTAAAAGTTCATGGTTACTTTTACACTATTTTTAAAAATTCATAGTTACTTTTGCACCAAAAAAAAGTTTATGGTGGTTGGTGCACTTTTGAAAAACTTTTAAGGGTAGTTTTGACCCTTAACCCATTATTAAATCATCTCTTTTTCTCTCCTGGGACCACATTGCTATATCTTTCAGTATCAATTTAGAAATTTGCTCAAAAAATGTGAGTAGACAAATGAAAGGAACAAATTAATGTATGGAGGATATTAATATTATGGCCTTAATTTCTCCCTCAATTTTCTCTGTTTCCTTCTTTAGTATTGCATTTATAAATGACTGGGGGTTGAAGCTAAAAAAGGGGAACATACAGATGAACATATTTTACAAAGCAAATCATATATATTTATCAATGTGGGTGACCAATCAACCTGAAGCCCCTGTAACAGGTGATATATAATTTCCTTCTTCTTTTAAAAGAAAGAAAACAAAATTAACCCAAGCTTCTGCTGAATAGTGCATTAGGAATTATATCATCTGTTGAAAGCTTGTACATGGCTTCCTTCACCGCCCAAATATTGCTTTAATTTGCACGAAGCTCATTCCAGAGGATTTGAGTTTCTCTTCAAATTATTTAAGGCCTGTTTGGTTGGAGGGGAGGGGATGGGAGGGGATAAAAATGACCCCCTCCCCTTGTTTGGTATGAAAAGTAGGAGGGGAGGGGCCCCAAAAAAGGGGCTCCAAATCCTTTCCACCCCCTCAAATTGATTCCCTTCAAATTGAGGGGTTTTGAAGGGAGCCAAAAATTTGTGACTATTTTACCCTTATGGTCTTTTCATATTTCCAATTATACCTGTAGTTGAAAATAAAAATATAATTTCTGCCATCTCCAGTGTTTCCCGTCTCGTGTCTCAGCTCAGCTCTCACGGTCTCATCCTCTATCTTCCTCCGTCATCTCTCAGCATCTCTGAAATTAGAAATTGCTGCAAGTTAACTCACACACTCTCGTTATACTGAGATGCTCTCTCTTTCTCTTCTCCTTCACACTCCTTTCTAATTTCTAACCTCTCTCTCCATATTCACACATGACACATAAGCTTTTGTCTTAACGTGATTCCCACAATTATGTACCTGTAATTCTCAACTCCTCTCAATGCCTCAATTATTACCTCACTCTCAAGTCTCAACCCCATTTCTTTATATCAAAGTACCAATCATGGCCTGCTTCTTACTTCTCAGCTCTCATCATGAACAAGTCAGAACCATCTCAAACCACCTAACTCCTTATGCCTCTGGCTTATAGGACCTTGTTTCTTTGAATGGAAAATTGCTCTCTTTCTTTAGTAACCATGTTTTATGCAGAGAGCTTTAAAATTGGTATAGGCTTCTTGTAGGAATATCATGAAGTTGAGATCTTTCTTTCTTTGGTACTAGCTGATAACTGCTGAACACGGCCCAGCTGATAAGGAAACCGGATCAAAAAGTATTGTTCCCCACTTCTCTTATTTATATACAATCATAACAATGTATCTTACAAAAGAAACAACCAAGAAACACATATACAACTGCACTCACTGGGCTTGTACTCTAGGCCCATTAACTAAGCCTATTAACCTATATACATCTAACACCCCCTTCAAGTTGGGGGCTCAAATAAGTTCAAAGTACCCAACTTGGAAAGCAGTCGACCATAATCTTCACTCCCAAGTGGTTTAGTAAACAAATCAGCGAGTTGATGTTTAGAAGGTACATGTTACAAACTAGTGATACCCTGTTGAAGCTTCTCACGGACGAAGTGACAATCTATCTCAATATGCTTCGTCCGCTCATGAAATACGAGATTATAAGCAATGTAAATGGCTGATTTACTATCACAGAAAACAAAAGATGGTTCAATGGTTTTGACACCCAAATCCTTTAACAAACACGTCAACCACACAAGTTCAGACACCATTGTTCCCAAGGCGCGATACTCTGCCTCTGCAGAAGACTTGGAGACTGTGTGCTGCTTCTTGGATCTCCAACAGATGGGAGAACCCCCAAAACGAATGAAGTAACTAGTGACTGATCTCCTAGTATCCGGGCATGTTGCCCAATCATAATAAGTGTAACATTCAACTTGAGTTCCTCCTATGACAGCCAAAAGAATACCTAGTCCAGGCTTCCCCTTCAGATATCTCACAACCTGAACTGCCGCTTCCATGTGAGATCTTCTTGGTGCACTCATGAATTGACTCAACGTCTGCACAACAAAGCAAATATCAGGCTGAGTAGTTGTTAGATATAATAAACTACCTACCAATAGATGATATGTAGAAGGATCAGCCAATAAAGGGTCTTCTTGATTGAAAGATTTGTGTTTTTGTTTCTGTTTGGACTTGCTTCCTTTCATGGCTATTGTGCCTACTGCATTCAAGCGTATATGCCTTTCCATGGGGACTTGTAGAGGCTTTGCCCTACTTAATCCTATATCAGAAATGAGATCTAGAGTATATTTTCGTTGACTAAGGACTATACCTTTAGGAGATCTTGCTAATTCTAATCCTAGAAAATATCTAAGTGGCCCCAAGTTTTTAATTTGAAAGTGATGATGCAGATATGACGTTAATTCATTAATTTGACTAATGTTATTCCCAACTATGACAAGATCATCAACATAAGCTAATACCAAAAGTGTATCTCCTTTATTTTGCTTAATGAATAATGAGTAGTCATATTTACTTTGCCTAAACCCCCCTTGAATTAAAGTTTCTGTGAGCTTGACATTCCATTGACGAGAAGCTTGTTTGAGTCCATACAATGATTTGATCAATTTGCAAACTTTGTTATTCCCATGTTGATCAAACCCTTGCGGAATTTTCATATATACTTCCATGTAAATCTCCTTGAAGAAAAGAATTATTGACATCCATTTGAAATAGATGCCAATTATGTTTTGCAACAAGGGTAAGAACCAATCTCGCAGTAACCAATTTAACAACCGGGGAAAAAGTTTCAAAGTAATCTATTCCTTCTTGTTGACTATACCCTTTGCCTACTAACCTTGCCTTATTTCTTGCTACTTGACCATTAGCCCCATATTTAAGTTTGTAGACCCACTTACACCCTATAGCAACTTTCCCTTTTGGTAAGTCCACAATTTTCCAAGTTTTGTTATGTTCGAGTGCCTGCATCTCCTTATACATCACGTCTACCCATTTGGGGTACTGAATTACTGCATGGTAGCTATAAGGCTGAACAAGAGTATTAATAGAAAGAATATATTCTTTATAATCATTGGAAATATGAGCATAAGACATATACTCATGAATGGGATACCTGCATTTTACCTTTATATCAGATGTTGCTACTGTGTCCATTAAGTACACATAATCATTCAACCAGGAGGGGGATTTCTTGTCACGAACAACCCGCTGTGGTCTGTCCATGAGTTGGTATGTGTCTATGTTTACCTCATTTCCAGGTTGCTCACCATGTAAATCAGGTTCTGTTGGCTATTGCACATCAGGTGCTGGTTGTTGATTCTGTTGTGGAGTAGTGCTGGAAACGCATGGGGCAAGATCAAGAGAAAAATAATTCCACACAGTTTTGGAGCTCTCCGTTGGAGCTGCATTATGTGAATCTTTGAAGGGGAATCCATCTTCATGAAAATTGACATGCCTACTAACTAATATTTTTATCTCCTTAAGGCTATATAGTAGGAACCCCTTCTGGTTGGGTGGTTATCCTAGAAAAACACATAGTTCTGCCCTAGGTTGAAATTTATCATGTTCATTTTGTATAGTAGAGAACCCCAAACACCCAAAAACTTTCAAATAGGATAAATCAGGTTGCTATTTGTAAAGAATTTCATATGGGGTTTTGTAGCACAAATTCCTGGATGGTGTTCTATTGATAAGAAAAGCTGTTGTTTTGATACTTTCTCCCCAAAATTTGATTGGAACACATGAATGGATTAAAAGACTCCTAGCCACATTCAATAAGTGCCTATGTTTCGTTTCTACCACTCCATTTTGTTGGGTTGTATAAGGACAAGTTGTTTGGTGTATAATCCCTTTGTCATTTAAGAAAGTCTTTAAATCATTGTTAACAAACTCTAAACCATTACCAGTCCTTAATATCTTTATAGTAGTAGAAAATTGTGTGTGAACATATGCAACAAAATTCTTTAAGTAGAAAGTACTCTCACTTTTATTTATCATTAAGAAAATCCAAGTACAACGAGAAAAATCATCAACCACTGTTAAAAAGTATCTATGACCTTGATGAGTGGGGTCCTTATAGGGGCCCCAAACATCCACATGTATCAGTTCAAAAGAACAAGCACAAACAAATTCAGAAGCAGAAAAGGGTAACCGAGTTTGTTTAGATTGAGAACATACATCACAAAAGTGTTTAGGGAATTTTATAACCTCTGGGTGTAAACTTTCTAAATGCCTAAGGATTTCAATAGGGGCATGGCCTAGCCTATTATGCCATAATTCTGATATGTGCTACCCAGTTTGCATATTCATTATTTTGTCCATCTTTATGTTTGTTTCAAGCAGATATAGACCATCATGTAGTTTACCAATCACATGGCATTTCCTAGTGGGAATCTCCTGCAAGGTGCAAAAGTTGGGGTAAAATACAATGCTACAATTAAGTTGCTGAATCATTTTGGAAATGGATAGCAAGTTAAAACAACATTGAGGTGTATAGTAAACATCAGTTAATGTGACATTATGAAAAAGATTTACAGTTCCTACATGTGTCACCGTTATTTTTTGTCCATTAGGCAACTTAATCATCCTAAAAGGTCTTGTGTAAGATTTAATAGAGCTTAACCTAGTGGAGTTTCCAGTAAGATGACATGTGGCACCAGAATCCAAAATCCAATTAGATTGACATAGGGAAGAAGGAATAGCATTTAATAAACCTGGCACGCTTTCCTCAATAAAGTGATTTGCACCAACAGCAATTTCCTCCGTGTCCTTACTGAGCAACTGAAGAATTTTATCATATTGTTGCTGTGTTAATGGTGACTGTTATTCTCTGGAAATTCTTGTATTTCATCACATTTTTCTCATATATTTGTGGTTTTAAACTTAAATTGTGCATAAGTTTTATACATATGAAGAAAAATGTGATATGTTGAAAATACTTGAAAAAGTGCAAAGTTTGAGCTAAATGTATAGGGTTTTAGATTAAATTGAAGAATTGAAAAGCTCATAAAATCCTTCTCTTTGTAGGAGGATGATGACAAGAAATGAAAGCTTACATGGATCCTTGGAGGTGAAGAAAAGAAGAACAAAAGCCAATAAGGAAGATCAAAGTAGCTTGAAAGTGTCCCCGGTTGCTTTTGCTACGCCACAGCGAAGCAAAAGCGAAAACACATCAAAAATAGACCCTTCTGACCGCGTACGCTGTGGGTTCGCTATAGCGAAGCGAAAGCGAAAACACATAAAAAATAGGCCCTTCTGACCGCGTACGCTGTGGGTTTGCTATAGTGAAGCGAGGGCGAAGTCGCGATACTGCAACTGTGCGTTTTGAAAAAACTGATGCTTCAGCTGACTTTTTAACCTAATGGGGGCGCCGAATTGAAGCTATTCTGCACAAGGAAGAGCTTAAGGACTACAAGGAGGCTTCTTGGAGAGCTTGAGGGGGATTTTGGTGCTTCTTGGAGAAGATTCTTGGAGAAATTCTAGATTTTTCCTCTCTTTTTCTGGTTTTTCCCCTCTTCTCTTCTCATTTGCTGATATGGTCATGAGTTTTATGTTGAGTTGTTGGTTTATATTGATTATGAGTGGCTAAAACTCTCATTTAGGATTACTTCTACTCATTGTATGGATTAAAACTACTATATTTTCTTGCTTTTGCTAGTTGTTGAGAATATATGTTGATTTTTCTCTATGCTTAATTACTATCTTGTATTTGATCACCACATGATTAGTTTAGTTCAATTGAATGATGCTTGAGAGAGCTATTTTGGTTGTAGAACTTGAGAAAAATCATGTTAGACTTGAAGTTTAGGGATTAAATGGATGGTTTGTTGTTAGAATAGAGATATATCTAATAACCTAGCATAGTCTAATGAAGAATTGATTTGGGAAAGATGATTTTCATTAATGATAGACAAGAGATTGAACATTGTTAATGAAGATTAAAAATCAATCTTGACTTGAGAGAGCTTGATTGATGATTTTAGAATCTTTAACTAGCATATGAACTCACACAACTAACATAAGTGAATTAATTGCATAGTTTTATGAAATACAATGAGGAAGAAGTAATCCTAAGCCTTTAAACCTTGAAGTAGAATCAATTTTACAATCACCTTTGTTTTACCTTATTGTTTTTTAGCAAATTTCCTTACTTGACTTACTCAATTTCAAATGATTTCATTCAACCTAGTTAAGAACATAGTTACAATAATTAACTCACTTTCGTCATAGTCCTCGTGGGAACGATCTTTACTTATCATTTTATTACTTGCGACCCGTGCGCTTGCGGAAGCTAAACGGCGAACAGTGACTGAGGACCAATTGGTGTTGGATTGCTAGTAGAGCCAAGTACTGCTTGGGTATTGGTTTGCTCCTTGCGTTTTGAAAACTCTGCAGGATAGCCAATTAACTCATAACATTTTTCTCGGCTGTGCCCTCTACGATTACAGTGGGTACATTCTACAGTGGACCTTCCTGTCCCTCTTCCTCTGCCTTGACGTCCTCTGCCTCTTGTATTGGCAGCGGCAGCTTCTATAGGAGTAAATGGAGATTGAGAGGCTATAACACAATTTTCCTCATCTTGACATATCATTGAATATGCATGATTGACCATTGGTAGAGGAGACATCAAGAGGATTTGGGATCTTGCTTGTTGGTAAACATCATTCAAGCCCATAAGGAATTGAAAGAGGCGCTGTTGTTGAGTCACGTTCACATAGTCCTTGGAGATAGCACATTCGCATGAAGGCAGAGGAACAAGAAGGCTATATTCATCCCACAGCTCCTTGAGTTTGGTGAAATAGCTTGTCATAGTCAAGCTTCCTTGTGTGAAAGAGGAAATGGTCTTTTGAAGCGAATAAATTCTCAACCCATCAATCTTGTTAAATCTTTCTTGCAAATCAGACCACACATGCTGAGCACTATCGGAGAAAACCATACCATTTGTAATTTCTTTATCCACTGAATTGATTAGCCATGAAAGAACCACAGCATTGCATCTATCCCAATGATCAACCAATTTGGGGTCCCTGTCTCTCCTAAGTGATCCATCGATAAATCCTAGTTTGTTCTTTCCACGGAGTGCCAATTTCACAGAGCGACTCCAGACAGTGTAATTATGAGTACCAGTCAAGATTTGAGGGACTAGGCTTACCCATTGGATGTCAGATGGGTGCAAGTAAAATGGATGAGAGGAATCAACTACTGGTGTTGTTGGGGAAGACATAGTGTTACGGAGTGATAATAAGTCTGGAGAAGGGCTGATTTGTGGTGCAGATGACAAGCGACGACAGATCTTGATCGCAGATCAATCAACGACGCTAAAAGAGAAAACTAGAAATGCAGACTTCCAGGAAGTGGCACGACGGATGAACACAGGCGGGAGGAAACGATGACTAATTGATCAATTCACTGGATTGATCGGAGGAAGACGATGGTCCAAGATGCAAATCACCACAATAGGTTTGCGATCGACGGACTGAACCAACTACAACGATCTTTGCTGGGATCGGGACTTATCCTTGCCGGAGGCTTCGACGATGAGCTTCAACGGCGCAAGGTCACAGGTTTCGACGGTGAAGTGCAACGGCACATATCACAGAACCCATCATCAAAACTTCAAGAACCGGAGGGGGTCGACCTGAACGAAGAAAACGGGGTCGACGTTAACCAAGAAAACGGATCTTGGTTTACCATGTGAGGATCCGACCCAAAAAAAAGAATTGGCCCATAAAACCAAAGCTATGGTGCCATGATAACTGCTGAACACAGCCCAGCTGATAAGGAAACCGGATCAAAAAGTATTGATCCCCACTTCTCTTATTTATATACAATCATAACAATGTATCTTACAAAAGAAACAAACAAGAAACACGTATACAACTGCACTCAATGGGCTTGTACTCTAGGCCCATTAACTAAGCCTATTAACCTATATACATCTAACAATAGCACACTATTTGTAATTACAATGCGAGTTAAAGCTGGCAGAGTGTTATTTTTGTTGGCTGATTTTTTTTTTGTTGCTTTATATTTGGTTTAAAGCGTTGTGTTTCTTCCAGCAATTTTTTTTGTGTGAGCATCTCAGCATCTTAGAAATTAGAAATTGCTGCAATTATCTTGCATGACCAGATGGAAGGCATACATATGCATTATACTCAATAGCTGGACTTAACAGTAAAATAGATGGAATTTTTCATTTAATTTAACATGATAATTGTTGGAATATTCATATAATGAGAAATTAAGTTAGGGGAATTGAAAACTATTTTCATTTTATATCTTCATCTTGTTTTTTATAAATTATATAATTTATATTGAGGTGTAAACTAATTTAAATCATTTATATAAGGAAAAATATATAAATTAATGTTTAAGGGTAAAATGGTAAATTAGATATTATCTCTCCTCCCCTCCCCTCTTAAACCAAACAAAGGATCATTAAAAAACATTTCCCTTCCTCCCCCTCTAACCAAATCAAACAAGGTGATCCTTCATCCTCCCCTTCCATCCTCTCCCTTTCAACCAAACAAGCCCTTAGAGTAAAAATGTATACTATGTATAGATGTAACATGTCTTTTTTTTTTTCCTTTAGTAAAAGGCAATTTATTTAAATTAAGCAAAAATGGAACACAAAATATTATGAGCCATGGCTACACTACTAGTAACAATGGCCTAAAACCAGAAATTAGGCAAAGAATAAAAAGACCCACTTTAAAGGGTAAAAAACAAATGATCCAACACGAACCAGAAAACCAAATTATTTTAAGGGTTTGTTTGGCGGGGGATGTGGAGGGGAGGGAAACTTTTTATGAGCTGGATTTTTTTAAAAAAAGAAAGTTGAAAAAGTAGGGCTATAAAATTTTAATGACTAAAATACACATAACTTCTTTAGATTTTTAACTTAGCTGCATACAACCTTCTTCATCTTTAAAAGTTTAAACAGTACAACCTTAACTTTTAGATTTTACCATCAAGCCCCTACTGTTATTAAAACTGTTAAATTTAACGGAATTTAAGTCACCTCAGATTATTTTAAATTACTTAGCTGATGACATGTAACACTTATATTTATTAATTCAGCATAAATTAAAATTCAGAAGGACGACTTTGTCATTCCACCAATAACAATCCCTAATCCTCATCCCCTTCATCTGTCTACCTCTTGATGTCTCTTGTTGGTAACTTTTTCCCTTCGGTTTCAGATCATCTTAGTCCTTGTGAATTTTCGAATGAAAATGATGATCGCAAGGTCAAGGCAATTTGCGAACAAGAGAACTTAAGCAATTGTTCGGTTGTTGATGACGCAACTTTAATTTGGTTAAACTGGTCATGGTGGAAAACCTAGATCTGGGAACAGTTGAAGCGCAAGTATATGGAAGTGATGGAGATCATCCAATTTCCTTATCTCTCTTGTCTACATTTTCTGATTGAGTCAAAACGCTTATAGCTCATTGTTATTATTTTTTAATGGACCCTTAAACTAGAATGCCGTGGTGCTCATCTTTGCCAATTCTCCTTGTTTACATATTGCCTTAACCTTTTGATCATCATTTTCATGGGAAGACGAAGATGATTTAAAACTGAAAGGAAAAAACGTTGCAAACAAGAGACATAAGGAGGTAGACACATGAAGAGGATGAGGATTAGGGATTATTATTTGTAGAATTAAAAAGTCGTCCTTCTGAATTTTAATTTAGAATGAATTAATAAATACGAGTTACAAGTCATCAGCCAAGTAATTTAAAATAATCTGACATGGCTTAAATTCCATTAAATTTAACCGTCTTTTTACAATAGGGGCTTGATGGTCAAATCCCAAAGTTAAGGGTGTAATAATATTAAAACTTTTAAAGATGAGGGAGGTTTTGTTTGCAACTGAGTTAAAGTTCAAGGGAGTACGAGTATTTCAGCAAAAATTAATTAAGAACCTTCAACCTTACTTTTCTAATTTTTTTTTAAAAACTGAATTCATATAAATTTTCCTTCCCCTCCCTTCCAAATGCCTTATACCAATCAACCCCTAAAAGAACAAGAAAGAGCTTTGGTGCTCCTAGATTTAACCTGGTAGCTTAGAAGGATGATGGATTTATGATATTCTGGCTTCTATTTTTTTTTTTTTTGATATTATATCCGGTACCTGATTTGGATTCGTGCCTGCCCCTTCTAATATAAGTATCTCCTCCGGAATTCAAACTCAGACCCAAAAGATCTAGTAGGGCAACACTGTTAGACCAACTCTATGTTGGTTATTTTTCTCACTTCTAATAAGCGAACAAGACATAATCCATCTGGAACGACTCCCTTGGGAGAAGAGAAGCCACTTTGGGATTGGGTACGAAACTTGCTCGAAGTAGCTAGAAATCCAAACCATGCAAGTTGAGTACAGAAAAGAGACTGGGCCATATAGAGCCAATATCTAAGAAACTTCCACATCCCACATCAAATATCATTTGGCCTTCTTTGGTATTGCATTTATAATGTACTTTATCCTTTTGTTATTAACATCATTTAGCGTTTTATTCTAAAAAACAATAAACGTTTTTTTTTTAATTCATACAATTTAAACTCACGTACCTTGAATCAAATTGTTTCCACTGAATTTGAGACTCTTTACAGCTATAACAACCAAAATTAATTATGTGTGTACCTTATACTTTATTTTTCTTTTCAATTTTTTTTTGTTTTTTGTTTTTGAGGCTGGGCGGGGCTGGACAGAAAATATAATTTAGAACAGATCAGACTATTGGCATTCTACAATCAACCTGTATGTTTATCTGGGCATAGCCAAATTAAAGGCTTTGGGATATTTGAATTCGTTGTAGAAAAGCCAATCGTTTGTGATGAGTGCTTTAGAGACGTTTACAAAAGCCTTCTTACTAAATTATAATTTTCCTATCATACCATCAGAAACATAACAAATTTATAAGGAAAATTAGAACACTTTACACGGCTTGTGACTACAACTGGTGTTACTACATGTTCTACACTAGTTATAAAATGAACTCAAGAAGAGCTAATCAGGTCTAAACCGTCCAGATCTGATCCTGAATGATCAAGATTTAAGTTTTTAATTGATGATTTTTTAAAATAAAAAACATTTTTTAGATTCTATACTTATTACAATAATTTTTTTTTTAAAAATATAAACTTATAAAAAAACAAATCTGGACCATCATATCAGATTTATACTGTCCATATCTGATTATATCTTCCTGATTAGCGCTTTGCTTAATAGAAAAACCTGGTCCGTTATAAAATTGGAGTAAACTTGGTCCACAACGGATGGTTTCTCTGTATTCTTTTCACTTCATAAACGTTATTGACTCACATCTATGGCCCTATTTTTTTTTCTTTTTTATTTTTAAGTTTCTTCTCTTTTTCCATTTCATCGAACAAATATTCATCGGTCTTTGAGTTTTTTGCCGCGGTAGTTTTTATAAATATGGGTTAATGATATTTTTGCCGTGGTAGTTTTTACAAGGATAAAACTTACCTCCAGTGCATTATATCCAGTACAACCAGTTCACCAATTAGACAGTGTCATCTGGATTTTTTAAACAACTCAGCATTAACCCCGTTATGCTCTCTCCATCTTCGACTCTGTTCTTCCCCAATTGCAACCCAAAGACAAATAAGAAAAACCATCTTTGCTGCCAAGACAGCTACATCGGCAATCAACACACCTCTCTATATCAGTTCGAATTATTTATTGAATTCTTTGTTTCGACCAACCAAATGCTTGGGTCATTTGTTTCGACCAATCAATGAGTACCAATATCTCTTAACACTTGACGTTAATAATGATGGCTTTAAGAACTGAATTCTTTGCTCCCCAGCCTCCGTGGTTCAGCCTTGGACTTGGTCTTGTGTCTACAATGTTTGAAATCTGGTATCTCCTCCGTCAATTCCAAAGCAACTTATCGTTTATTCATACTGTGCTTCTAGCAAATCGAAATGGAAGCAAGTATCCTAGAAAACAAACTCCAAAACATATCCAATTATCATCAATCATGAACTAGAAAAATTGGGGAAAATTTTCAAAGGGTTTATATAACTCATGAACCAATCAAAGATGACCCCAAAAAATTAAAACAAGCGAATCGCTCTTTTCTCCTTTGTCACTCTTTACAAGAATCGATTATACAGCCTATGCCCCTCCGTCGATTGTACTCCTTCATGATTGTCGCTGCAGTTGGAAAATAACGGAGATGGAGAGGGTAAATAATGAGTGAATGCCGTTAATGCTGAGCTTTTTAAAAAATCCAAAAGGCACTGTGTAATTGGTGAACTGGTAGTACTGGATATAATGCATTGGAGATAAGTTTTGTCCTTTTTATAAATGGAGTTGTGAGTATCCAGAAAGTTTTTTTTTTTTTGTTATTAAATGTCAGACCCGAAAATATTAAAAATGGAGCCATATAACCTTTTTAACGTCAAAGTTAGTTGACTGTTAAATATCGCTTTTGACTCACTTATGCATATATGACAAGCTGATTGGAAAGAGAAATGTCAGCTCATATTTTATTGATCCTTATTGTTGGAAATTTTTTACATGCTTGTAGTTGAACTCTCTTGGATCGTGGCTAAGGCAGATTGCGCCGCCCATGGACAATTCTTCTTCTTGTTTTTTTTTTGCTGCCCACCCCATGGACTATTCTCTTTCACTTAGCTTGCCACACATACACAAGTGGGTCAAAAAGTAAAAGTTAACGGTAAACTAATTCTAATATTACTTCATTTTTAATATTCATTTTTAAAAAGTAAACGTTAACGGTTAAAAAGGGCAATATTACTTCATTATTAATAATTCCAAAGTGACATCGAGAAAAAATAAACACTTCTGAATACTCACAACTTATTCGTAAAATTTTTTGGAGTAAATATGACCCTTAAACCTACAAATTAAATAAAGATAAAACTCTTAGATATATGATGGTCATAAAAGACAATTATATTAATGACTTACAAAAAATTAATAATTCTTTCTGTCCTTAATGTATGACTTAATTGGGGAGTTAATCTTTATCTTAATGTAAGACCTATTTTCTATATTTGTTAATCTTTTCCTAATTTACCCCTGTTGATCCTCTTTCAACAATAATCAAGTAAGCAAGAGATAAAGACAATTAATTAAGAAAAATGATTATGGTGTTTCAAAAAAACAAAAATCTCATATTAATTAACTCAATTAAATTATAAAATTCAAATTAATAATTTGGATGTCATGCACTAGCTTGTGTTAGAATAATTAATAAAATTCAAACTTAAATTATTCAAATTGAATACAAATAGTATAGTCTTATTAAACAAATTTTTTTTTATATTATAGGACGAGCGGACTAAACTTGCAAAATTTAGAAACCATTTTTAGTGCTTAGCAAGAGGATAATGGATAATTGTGATGCATCTACTAAGGTTTATTGTGATATCAATTAATATTAATATTATGGTTTTATAATGATGAATAGAAAGGGAGCACATTTTTTGCTCATGAGTTTGATGAACATAGTGTGCTCATCACCAATTTAGACAGTCTAGATTGATTTTGAACGGTGAAAAGAAGCGGTTACTAATAAATTATAATTGTCAATATTATATTATTAAGTCGGGAACCTGGTTATTTAGTCAACATTTAAAAAAACATGTGAGCATATTAATTATGCTTTTATTTTTATTTTTGACTTCCATTGAAAATAAATGTCTGTCTTTAACTTTATAATAAAAACACAATAAAAGTCAGAGTTTAGATTTGGAGGAGCCTTTAGATAGTCCTTTTTTTTTAATTAAATTGTTGTAAGAAGGATGAAACCTATAAAAGCTTACTTATAACCAATATAGCACATTTAAATGATGCACTATCGCTCCTCCAGTTCCTCGAGTTCGGATTGGTTGGTTGCTTGAATCCTTAACTCATTTAAGAAGGCCAAGGTCCAAAAAAGGCACCGAATATCGGGTGGTAGGGTCTCCCCACTTTTAAAAAACATACATTCATTTGTATAAATGCTAATGTAAGTCTTCTTTATTATTTTATCACACCATTCTAACAATTTTGTAATCATATAACATTTAATTTTATTTTTTCATTTTAAAAAAATAAAGTATATCACTATGATATCGGAGCATTTTTTGATTAAAATAGCCATTAGTCATTAATTAGTTAGCTTGCACTATTTAGCATATTTAATTTGTTGTATTGATTTTCGTTCAAATCAATTTATACGCCTAAAGAATCTTATGGCAGACCTAACTCCAGCTTAATTATTGTACCTGATCAATAAATTTTCGTTGATAATTAATGCACCGCTCAACTTAGATCGTAGCCCGTCAAACTTGATATTCTTCATCGTTGTTCAAGGTTTAGTAACATATATTCTCTGTTTTCTCCTCTTTTTTATGTTCTGTAAAAAGTCATTTCCTTCTGTTATTTTGTTTTTCAATCTTTGTTGTTTTGTCTCTTCGTTTGTTGGGGTCTTTGGGTTTGTGTTCTGTCTTCTCCCATTTATCCAGGTATTTATTTTTTTTAGTTCAAGTTTTCTCGTTTTACTATTGTTTTGCTGCTGGATTTGTTCTGAAACAAAAAAAAAATTATTAAGAAAAATTAGAACGTTTTACACTGACTGTGACTAACTACAACCGCTGTAGCTATGTCATTTTCTACATTGGTTGTAAAATGGGTGTAAAGAGCCTCATACTTTTTACATCGGGGATATTTACACTAGTTAGAGATCAATATAATATTAAAGACCCTTTCTGCCCACTAAAGAAAGAAAGAAAGACCCCCTATTTTTTTTATATAGATAATGGCCATGTTAACTTGGATAGTACAAATTACATTACATAGTCAACATCAAAAGGGATGAAGCAGATCTACCCTAAGGAAATACACCTTGAATGGGGGACTGGCAAAATGACCAAACTTTGAACTAAGTACTGAGCATCATTTGCTAAGTAATTAGCACACCTAATTGTATCCATTGGTGCATACCGAAGTTTAATGTCCCATTCAGAGTAAAGTAAATCTCTAACCTCCTTAATCTCTGATCTCAAGGGATGATTAACACCCCCATCTCTCATGATCAAGTGATATGACTCAAGTGAATATGTATAAACAACAACTTTAGGGAAACCATATTGTTTACATAACTGTAGCCCTGTGAGTAAAGCAAGAAGTTCTACTGTCGTTGACCGAACGAATCTTAGCTTGTGCTGAAATCCGAGGACCCAATTGCCCCTATCATCTCGAACCAATCCTCTACATGCTGCATTGTGGTGAATGTTAACCGATCCATCAACATCCAAGCAAACATATCCTTTCGGTGGAGGTTGCCAAGTGCGATCCTCGTCACCATTGAAATGGAAAAGTTGATGCTTCAGAGTGTCAGAAAGGTTGGATTCCATGAGCTGATACATGCCTCCATGAAAAAGTTCATTGGCCTGAACTCGAGCTCTTTCCATGACGCCCTTACATTTATTTTTCCATAGCAACCAACACAGAATACTGAAATCCGGATCTATGGCCAGCAACGAAAATAAGCCTTTCCCAAAGGGAGGGACATATTTTCCTTGAGCCATACCTGCAAATCAGAACACCAAAAAAAGCAAAACCGAGTGTTAGGGTGAATAAAATGTAACCATACTTCTCTCGCCATCTCACAGTCATGGAGAATATGTAAAACAATTTCTTTTTGGTGACACTCGAAAGGACACTCGTCACTAACTGATAAACCTCTCATAGCTCTGAGTGAGTTGGTAGGTAATTTCTCATGAATGACTTGCCAAAAGAACATCTTCACTTTCTCCGGAATAGGTAATTGCCACACTTTCTTCCATAAAGTCAGACCATTCCAATTCCGCTAGGTAGATATGAAATTGTAGGCAGTACGGACACTAAATTGGCCATCCGAAGCATTCCTCCAGCAGAAAAGATAATCTCCATTTCCACATTGTGGGTTAACCTGAATGATAACATTGAGGACCCATTCTGGCATATACTCTCTCCATTTTGGTATGTTCCAACCACCTTTTTCCAAGACAAAGTCACGTATTTTGGCACCTGGCTCTAATGTATGGAAATTGCAATCAATAAAGTGTATTAGAGGTTCATCAAGTGGGGTCTATAGATCCCACTAGGCATTGGTTGTAGTTCCACTGTGTAATCTCCGTCCAATTCCTCTATAGAAGCTATCCCAAAAGTAGTGATACTATACCACACATTGGAGGAATTTTGTTTCTTACAAACCATTGGGTAGTCATTATCTCCACACCCATATTTTCCTTTCAAACATCTAACCCAAAGGGCTTCGCTCTTGGTTAGGATACCCCAACAGAGTTTTATGATAAAAGCAATGTTCTGGTGCTGCAGATCTTTCATACCCAAACGCCCCTCTTCCTTAGGTTGCTTGATTTGTTCCCACTAAATGACATGCATTTTCCTCCATTCTTGTCCTTGATTCTAGAGGAAAGTACAACTCACCTTCTCCAACTCCTATAATATGCCTTTAGGTAGAAGCGCAGTCTGCATATGATAGCTTGGTAAACAGGACAAAATGGATTTAATCAAAACCGTCCTACCTGCCATGGTAAGGTATCTGGCTTTCTAGTTGGTTAACCTCGATCTTCTTTACCCTGTGAATGATCAAAAAATAAATGGCCTTGGTAACTCGATGATGCAGAAGTGGAACACCAAGATATTTACCAAGGTTACTCGTAATTCTGATCCCCAGGTATTGGGTCAGTTCAAGTGCTCTATTAAAATGCACATTCCTATAGAAGAAAGCCTTGGATTTGGTTAGGCTTATTTGATGTCTTGAAACCTCATAGAAGGATTTCATAGTTTCTCGCATTAGATCAACCTGATCCTTGGTGGCCTCACCAAACAATAGAAGATCATCACAAAGAACAAATGAGAAATTGTTAGAGTATGTCTATTAAAGCGAAGCCCTTTCCAATTTCCTTCCTGAACTTCCTTGGTGATCAACTGACCTAGATGTTCCATGCAGAGCACAAAATAAATATGGACTAAGTGGATCACCTTGGCAAACGCCCCTTATAGGTTGAAAGGTCGGGGATTCAACTCTGTTCCAAAGGATTTTCATTGACACCAAGGATGTACAAGCCATAATAAGGCTCACCAGTTCATCTCGAAGCCCTACACTGAGCAGAGTTGATTGAAGGAAATTCCAATCTAGGCGATCATAAGCTTTTTCCATGTCAACCTTAATCACCACTATTCCTTTCTGCTTCCTCCTCCTACTCCACATAGTATGAATAGCTTCTTGAGCGAGAATGATGTTATCACTACTTTGACGACCCGCAATAAAACCATATTGTTAAGGCTGTATCAGATATTGCATCACCACCTTCATTCTTTCCGCAATGATCTTAGTGATAATCTTGAAAATGACATTGCAAAGAGAGATAAGGCAAAAATCCTTGAGAGTCAAGGGGTTATCAGTTTTTGGAATAAGGACAATGTGGGTATGATTGATATCCCTAACCCTCTCCGGATGGTGCCAAACATCTCTAATAAGATCATATATCTTATCCCCAATATGAGACCATTGAGTTTAGAAGAAATATACTTGGAGACCATCTGGTCCATGAGCTTTTAAAGCCCCCATCTTATAAGCAGCATTCTTGATTTCCCTATCCTCCCCATCTTTATGTATCAAAAGATCATCCCTGGCATTCAGAGATGGGAAATGTGCAATCTATTGCCTGGAATCAAGAAACCGATTGTCTTTAGTATAGAGGTATGTAAAGAATTTCGCAGCATTCTCTCTCAATTCCTCTAGACTAGTAACCCAGTTCCCCTCTTCATCTTAGAGAGCCTCTATGCATTGTCTCTTCCGTTTAAGCAACGCCGAGGTATGAAAAAACCTAGTGTTCTTGTCTCCCCAAGCAAGCCACTTACATCTGGATTTTTGATACCAAAGGAGTTCCTCTTACACATTTAGTTTTCTATATTCATTCCAAAGTCTGTGCTCCAGTTTAAACAGGCCATTGGAGGTATTATTTTTCCTAGCTCTGTCAATACCCTCTAACCGCCTGAGAATGTTCGTTTTTTGTTTATGGATGCTGCCAAGAACACGAGAATTCCATATGGTAACCTCAGTTTCAAACTTTATTCTTCCCTGATCCTAATTCATATTTTCCCAAGATTTACAGACCACTTGAGAGAAGCTATCTTCCAATGCCCACATCGGATGGTAACTGAAACGACACTTAGGTTGTTGATTTGGGGAATTGGCACCATTCGAGACAAGCACCACTCGATGATTTGATTTATAATGGAGTTGGTGAAAGACCTTACTATTTAGGTGACTGAGCAGCCACACAAGATTGCCAAATACCCAATCAAGTCTTTCTTTCACCCCCTGTTTTTCCTAAGAAAAGCGCACACCAACGATGGGTATTTCCAGCAGATGCGAGTAACTAATACAATCCAAGAATTGTTTCATAACTCGAAGAGGAGCAGAAGATCCCCCCACTTTATCTACCAGATCCACAAAAGCATTGAAATCCCCAATGAACATCCAGGCCTCCTCAGTAACTTAAGCAATATCTTGTAAAGAACCCCACAAACTCTCTCTCCTACTCACCCCCGTCTCTCCATAGACAAAAGTGACAAAGAAAGCATCACTTGTTCGCTTATTAAACAATTTACAATGAACAAATTGAGTGTTAGAGAAGAGATAATCCACCTGGGTAGCATCATCATTCCAAAGGATCCAAATGCCCCCGCGTAACCAGTGGCCTCCAATCTAATCCAATTACTAAAACCCAATTTACGATTCACCACATTAGCCCTGCTACCACCAATACGAGTTTCAATCAAACACAAAATATCTATATTATTAGTATTTACTAAATCTCTAACAATGTGAGGAAAATTCCATTTCCTAGCACCTTTACAATTCCAAGAAGCAATTATCATAATTAAACTTAGAAAAAATGGTAACACTTACTAATTACCAAGAGACTCTTCAACCCGTGTGGTATGTTCCATCAAACCATGCTAGTCCCTTGTAGCTAGTATTGCATCCATAAAATCATCTCCAATGTTGTCGTCTAAAGATTTAGCCATGGAAGACAAAGGGGGGTTCTTTTTACCACACACATGTTTTGTTCACATTTCTCCTTACTAAAAGCATCAAGAGAATTTGTTACATTTTCCTTGGGTCTATCCAGCAATAAAAGAGACCCATTATGATGCCCACTCTCATGTTGTGATGCTAAAATGGCATTAGCACCAAGTTGGTCTATTGATCCACCCACTACAAGGTGTTCTCATCGGCCCAAGGTTGTTTTCGTAGGCCCAACTACTTTCTTGGTTGATCCCTGGCCCAATGTTTTTTGCCTCACTTTCATTTTTGTAATTTTAGGCTCGATTTCCTTCCTTTAACCCTTATGTGGTTCTTTGCCTCTACCCTTATTGACAAGCATGGCCTTCCTCTACCCAAACTGACTACCGCCTCCATTACGCTAAGGGAAGTTTACTTGTGTGGTCACAGGTGAATCCCTAGAGCCATCATCTTAAGCGTCATGCACTTCCTCTACTCCCTTGCCTACCGAGTCCAAGGCCATAATGACCTGCCCCTTTCCTATCACCAAGTCGTCTCCTTCCTCTAGATCGGTGAGAGCGTGGTAGCGCGAGGCACGTCGACCGTCCATGGCGTTTCTGGGAAATCTTGTGCCGTTCCCCTGTTCCGACGAACTCCCTGGCTGGTGCCTCCAGCGCAAAAATGAGCTCTTCTAGTATTTCCCACGATCATCCATTCTCCAAAATCCTTTGCAGAACTGTGTGTGGGAATCACCGGCGTCAGCTTAGTGACTGTTGGAGCAGTTGGCATCGGATGTGCAAAATCTGACTGAGGCATATTCCTATATGTCCATTGGCAATTCTCCTTGTATTGGTCATATCATCCACATGAGAAACAAATCAATCCAAGTCCCTCATATTCAACTTGATACACTGAATTCGCTGCAATGATGCGGGAAACAATTTTGTTCTGAAGATCCAGCTCTACACAAATTCGATCATATTTTCCTCGCTCAATTCTTGTTGAATCAGAAAAGGTGGTAGATGGGGTAAGCATATCCACCTTCATTGTTTTGACTATATAATTACCCAGCATTGTAATAAATTCATGGTTATAACATTGCATTGGTATATTGGGGATTCTGATCCAAGTGATTATCCTCCCCAGTGGGTTATTAAAGGGGTTGAAATTTGGAGACCATTTTTGAACGAAAACAATGTGTTGATGAACAACCCAGGGACCCCCATAAAGAACTTTCTGATATAATTGCCCCTAACCTTCTTTTCGCAGAAAACGCACGAGAAAGTAGTTATTGGGCATATCAACAAGGTCAAAGTGAGGAGTATTCCATATTCTACTGAGGTGGGCTTTTAAGGTGTAGATATTGTATTTCTTACCTAACAATGTAAGAATCAGTGCAGCATTCCAAGGCCTACACCAAGCAATATATTCCTCTATTGTGATAGGAACAACTAGATGAATTTTCATTAGAGCCGTGACCTCCTCTGTTAACTTTGGCATCTCCCATTCCATGTTAATGGTGTCAGAAAGCAAGTCCTCATCTTCCATACATTCCCCTCCATTAGCTATCCCATTGAATCCAAGAAGGGAGTCCTTGTAAAATGTATGAACCTCCTGAGTTTTATCTATGCTTTCTTTGTGAGAATCGTCATGATCCATGGAAACTTCAGTCGCTGGAGATACTTTATTAGCCATATGAGTGTCCTGTGTTTCCTGAGAAGAAGATGCATTCTTCTTTTTCTTATTGCTACCACTTGCTAGGATGTCAGAAGGCCAGTCCGGTGGAAGTTTCCGGTGGTTCTGATCGCCCATTTTGAAGGAAAGAAAAAGGTGCGGTATTCAAGAGAGAGAGAAAAAACCAACTCAGACAGAGCTTTTAAAGTTTGAACATTGGCCAAGAAAGAAAGGCCCCTTCTACGCTAGAGTAAGAGATCTCCGATGCATATGACTTCTCCGCATTCTTTTCACTTGTTAAACGTTATCGACTCGCATCTTTTTTGGCACTCTTTTTTTCCTTCTTTTTCCATTTGATCGAACACATACTCATCACTCTTTATTTTAAACGTTCATATATGCCCATGGTTCGGAGTTTTTGGCTTGTATTATATAGTATCCAACTTTTGTTTATTGTTACCATGGGTCTTAATATTGATTAACTTTACAATGATGATGATGATTATTATTAGAAAAAAATTACTCGTATGTCTCTATTTGCTTATAAACTCATCCAATATCTAAGAAACTTCCACATCCCACATCAAATATCATTTGGCCTTCTTTGGTACATTCATAATGTACTTTATACTTTTGTTATTAACATCATTTGGCCTTTTATTCTAACAAACAATAAACGTTTTGTTTTTAATTCATACAATTTAAACTCACGTACAAACACAAACATATAAATGTATTGAAAAAAACCTAACATGATCATACTTTATTTTCATCAGTTTACTTTTTACTTTTTCATTTGAATGATACTTTGGTCTTTTGTGACCATTTTTATTAAAATATTAAAACATTTCTATCTTATTCACAACACACCAAACAGAGTGATATTATTTCATTAGCTTTCATTCTAATTCATATTCTCAATTTCTTTAATTTATTTTAATATACTGAACATAATGTATCGATTGGCATGGGCTGTTGTCATTTCTTACGCAAAACTTTCTCATTGCATGCCAGCCGCTCACTTATTATGAGCCTTTTTATTGATTACATTTCTTTCTTTGATATCTCATACATAGTTGGAAGCAAGTCGGATTGAGGAGTATTGGGATCGCTAGGCTTCTTTATTTTGGAGCTGTTTATACTCTCCATAAAAGCATGAGACAAAGCCCCAAAGAGAGAGCGCCAAACTAACTCCTTTATCTGCTGTGAAAATCTCTCGGAAGAAAATTACGGACAACACTTCAGTAACCGGCAGCGACACGGCAATGATAATACCTGACAACAACGAAGAAGCACAAAAGATAACCCCTATTACCCCCACAAAGAATATCTGCCACATGATCGCCGTCCACACCGCCACCACGTAATACTTTGCCTCCCCCAACCCAAATTCTCTCGCCTCCCTTCCCATCACTTGTAAAATATAATAATCCACACTAACTTTCCTAATATATTACTTCTCTTCCCTAAAATAAGAGATAATTGAATTTTTTTTAAGACATTAAAGAAATAAAATAAACTAATTAATCGTGACATATATTGTATATTATCATATTATAAATTAGTTTAAAAGTTAGCAAAATTAAGTTTGAAGAAAAATAATAAATATAAATACTTTAATCTAACTTACGTACCTTCTTTAATCTCTCAAACATAAGTCAATTGGCTTTTATATTAAAGGCCGATATTTATACATACATACATATATTATATATATACGCAGAACAAGCCAATAAGGCGGTTGTGATCTTGATTAAGAAGAAGAGACAATTAACCTCGAAGTCGTTGTTGATGAGCATGCCAATGGTACAGAAAACAGTAGCAGTGAAGCTCATCACGATCTTAACCTGGATTACTAGCGAGTACGTCAAAGGCTGCTTGCTCTTGCCGTACAAAAGCTCCAAGCGGCGTCAAAAAGCTGTACAACGCCGCCGACACCAGCGTCATCACGAATCCCATCGCATATTGCTTGGTGGACACACCTTTTGGACGATCCCCAGAAGAATGCTGAGCCAAGACACCGGCTCAAACTGTGAGCAAGACGATGGCGTTTATGGAGAAAGGGGTGAACTTTTGCCTCACGAGAAGGAAGGCGAAGGCGGCGGTGAGACCCAACTGGGTGGCGAGGATGAGAGAGGAAGTGGAGGCGGGGAGGCGGGCTAAGCCGTAAGCGTAGAAGTAGTCGTCGACGCCCATGAGAACACCTATGACGGCGGATCCAGTAAGCAAACGCGAGTCGATGGAGAAGACGGGCTTGCGGGTACGGATGTAAGAGATAATTAGCGGAAGTAAGAGGATGGGGAAGCCGCAGGTGTGGAGGCAGGTGTACAACCAGAAGCGGCGGCCACCGGGGATGAAGTAGAGGCGTGTTATGAGAGGGCCACCGGTGTTGCCTACGCAGAGCAAGAGGCAGTTTATGATTAAAAGGAGTCTCTTGCTTCTCTTTGTTGCTCTGATGACGATACTTCCTCGTCTTCTTCCATATTCTGGCGAGTGTCCATAAGACCTATGGTAATGGGGATTCAGTTTCAGTAGTGGATCCAGCATGATATATAATGATAATTAATTCAGCTCTTCTCTTTGCTCAATGATTCGTATATATATTAATTTAATATTTCCTTTTTCTAACGTTTATAAGCCAACGTGGGCTTGTTTGGATAGGGGAAAATGTATTACTGAAAACAATTTGTATATAAAAAAAAACACTAATTAGACGACAAAGGGGCGCCAAAGAAAAAAATTCAAGACATTCTACAAGAGCGACGCAAGAAACAAATTCACCTTCTGTAATGCACTTACACACTTATGCATGATATATTTTATTGAATAATTTCATAACAGACAATTAAAAAAAAGTTGCTCGGTTTTATCTTATAACCAACTGAGGATGTTGAAAATTCTTGAAAACGTCGTATCATCAATAAAAGAAGCCAGAACGTCAGAGTCATAGAGTTACATGATTGAGTTCATTTCTCTTTGGTCATCATAATTGTAGAAAATTGACGGCATCGGAGAACTAAACTTATCATATGTCATGGATCAAATTTCTTTTTGTTTCATATTTAACAAGACTTTGTTTTCAAGCATCTCTTAACTAAATTTTATTCTAGAAAATGAAGAATCATTCATATTGTATACACAATGATTTGCATACTATACGTGAGAGGTTTAACGATTAGAGCTGTTGCAGCACGCTAATATCTGTTATCAGTTTCTGTTGCAAAATCAAAGCTTTAAGGCAGAAAACAGAGTTTTGGAAGACATCAAGGATTGACCAAAATATTGAGGCCTTCATAAAAAACTATGGACCTTTTGACTCCAGAAATTTGGAACAAAAAATTAGGTGGGATTTCACATAAGTCAGATATAATTACCGAATGACGCTATTAAACATGCATGGTTGGAGGACAAAAGAACATAAATACTGAAATTAATTGCACAAGTGAATTATTTTAAAGATTGGATAAATGGTAAACTTTTGCACGGCACGGCAATTTGGCATGTGATGGAGCCTATACATGGAATAAAAAATGATTTTGAAAAGAGAATGACCATTATAGGTCTGTGGTGCGTTCAAACATTTCTAAATCACACATCTACAATAACAAGAGTGATTGACATGCAAGAAGGAAGTTTGAATTCACTTGAAGGCATTGTTGTTTTGAAGTCATAAGTGTGTGGTTAATTAGTTTCAATGAGATAGTAGGGGGCAAAAAGGACGTCCTCTTGCTTTGATACAAGATGCATGATAAATACATGCAAAATTAGCATCCTTATTTGAATTTTTTTTGTTAATTCACCTACAAATAAACACTCATTAATAAGAGTATTTTAGAGAAACCAACAGTACATTTTCTACAAATAACTAGCTTCTTTAATATTTATAAATTAATTATCTAGTTTTTACCTCAAGAATTGGAACCAACCGTACATTTTCAACACATCGAGAGGTTTGAGTTTGGAACCGAATTCCATTTAATTGACTGTCATGTTTTGACTTCAGATGATGCCAAAAAAATCATTCCTACGAGGACATTGAACAAAGAAATATTAGAGTTCACGGCTCCTCTCAGCCCTACATTGTTATATCCATAGGTAACTTTTATGACACATAGTTGTTTTTAACTTTGTTATTTTTCATTTGCTAAACATAAGTATTCTCTTGTTAGAGACAATCTTTTTTAAAGTATTGCTGTGCTACCCTTTTATTAGATTTCAAAATTTAATTTGCTATACTGTAAGGGACTAATTCACCCACTAAACCTAACCCGCCTTTGATTTCAACTTTATTATTTTGTTATCCGTAGCAATGATAACGTGGTGAATGGGCTTGTTATTCAAAAGGACTTGGCCCATTGTGGTGCATTTAGATATTTCCAACTCAAACGCACCTGTCTAATGAGTAGAGTGATTAAAATATAATGACGTCTCATCATGGTCTTCAGATGAAAATTTCTCTAATTTAAATATACCACATCCCCAATTCCTCTTGTTACGCAAATTCGATCATAATATGTAGTAACATTCGAAATTTCCGTAATGCATTTTTTAATGCAAAATCATTTAGAGGACATCAACTTTTTTTAAATTTCTCGAAAATGTTATCTCGGGACTTTGCAAGTTTAAATTGTTTTGAATACGAGTCATTTCATTTTGAGAAAGCATGTTGAAGTTGATTGAGATGAACTTCATTAATATGATATAAATTAAATTAAAATATAGCTTACAAGACTAATTTATTTGTTTACAATTTTTTTGTATTTTTATAAAATAAAACTTGTTAAATCACATTTAATCACCCTCATATCTAAGGAATAATAGTTAACTCGTTAAATAGACCTTAAATATTTTTTCCAACATTAAATCTGCCTTAAATTAATTTTTTGAATTTAATCATTTATTGTTTGTCAAAATAGGACAAATAAGCATTAAATATGATTTATTAAGTGACTTATATTATGTATAATAAAATTCTTCTGAAAAATGACTTATATTAGCCATGCGTGCATGCAAGACCGTTTTGTCTATCAAAGCATTCGAACTCAGCTTTTGTGGATTAAGGTTGCATTAATATTTTAATTACAAGGATGATCTAATTATTGTGAACAAAGGCGATGAATTATCAATCAACGTTTCAGTCAATCCAATAACGAGTTGGATGCTGCCTTTGGCAGGCGCGAGAAGCTGAGGGGCAGATAATTAAACATAAAAATAATAAAATCAGTAAATCATGATTCCACATCACCTGGGCCCCACTTCTGGTCGTTCTTAACTCTCCCGCACCGACAAAAGATATATTTGATTTGAGGACTGATAACAAAACAATCTTACATTGAAGTATAGGTCGGATTGCGGCTTTTACTTTATGAATAAATAACTACTAAAATTAAATTATATGATTAAGTAATTAAGATATAAAAAAGATAATAATTTAATTATTTAAATATATATTTTAAATCTAAATAATTGAAATTAAATTCATCTCTATTTATAGTATATCATGCTTAATAAAAAAAACTTTTATAAAGTTCATATATAAATAAGTTACGTACTAAAATAATTGAATCGAAAAAGATAGCGCATGTTTAGGAGCGAGTTAATACAATTTAGTAAACTAGAAAAGCAAGAAAGGTAAACTCAAGTAAGTAAACTCATAAGTTCTGTAGGAAAAATATAGAGAGAGGATGGACCAGCGTACTGGGGCGAATCCATATTTGGATCCAGGTCAAAACTTTAATGCTTCATAATAGTGCCCACACAAGTATTAGACTACTAAATCCTAATTAGGATTGGCACACAAATCACCAGAACAAGAAAGATGGTATCAGAGAAAATATTGCTAGAAAACTCAATAGTAAAAGTGAGGAATAACTGAAGGAAGAACCTCCTATTTATAGTGGTTTAGGGTGGCCACTAATTAGGAAATGATGTCCACCCTTCTTACCTTTCAAGTTAGTAATCAGGAAAATTAATTCTCAATTAATTTCCTGAATTATGAAGACTTGTTTCTCAATTAACAATATCGTAATTAATACTAACTTATTCCTCAATCTACAATTAATGCTGATTTGATTCTTATTTGATTAGGCTACTTGTATCATAATCAAAAAGTTCAGCCCATCAAGGGCTGACTTGGACCCAAAGTCCAACATCTCCCACTCGCACTTGATGGGCCTCCCATCGTGAGTCAGTTACTCTTTCCTGTTTCATACATTGGTGTACATAAGACCAAATAGTGTCCACACTTACAAGCTACACATAGAGCTAGTATGGGGTTGACCACAGGCACTAGCACATCTTATGTATCTAGAAGTAAATCTTCTTTTTTGACTAAACATCAGTCCATCTTGACTTGGTCACTTTCCTAGTTTTCACTCGTCTGACCGAATTGAGTGTGATAATAAAGCTTCAGCTAAAGTAGCTTCACCAAACAAGCTTTCATAATGCTGCCTAAGTCTTAAGGGCATCGTGGAAGGATTCTTCCTTCCTGGGACTCACACTATAGTGAACTAAGGATCTTTCACCTACATCCCATATTGTAGTCTAACTCGTAAGCACATGCAGTATGAATTGCATGCTACGGTGAATAGTTTATGGTGTACGTCAATTTCTTTCTCTTTCATCGTACAAACATTAGTTCTAAAATGTACTCAATATTCGAACCAGAACTCTCTTTTTCACAATATCTCTTTTACAATCTCATTTGTGAAAAGGAGTTCTTTGCCTAGCTACAGGTCTGTATTCATGCTTCGATCTATTTTATGTGTGTATATACACATATGGATCTCATCTCAGTCTAACTGAGGCGACTGAAACGCAAATATTCTTCTTAACCATCTCATGGTGATCATTTGCTCGTCTTTCCCGCCCATGCCCCTACAAAACATGGGAAGACGATTGTTCGTGTGAGTGAACCAACCTCTTCGGACCTGTACTACATACAAAATTGTATACCTTATATGTATTTACTCATAACATATATATTATTTCTTTTATCTTCATCTAAAAGAAGTTCAAGACCTTATATTTTATTTACGCCCCAAGATTTTCACTAAGTCAATGAATATCAAGCTACGAGCTCAGTAAACGGATCTACCAACATTGCATCAGTATAAGGTCATTGAGTTGTTGCTTTCCCTCTTTGAAAGCATATCTCTCATAGAGATATATCAAATGTATGTTTCGCCTTGCTGTGATACTTAGGATCCTCATCATAAGATGCTATTATTTGGATCCTTCTATCCACCATTCATTCACAATCACTCATAGGAACTACTATAGCCATATGGCACCTTAAATGATGGTAGAACACGCTTAGTGTTCTAATTCCATGGATAACAAAAATACTTTGTATATTTCTTTACTCCTTTAGCATTTTCCTAGATGTTGTATTGGAGTATCCTTTCAAAGGTAAGTTGTTTCCTTCACAACTCAATCCATGGTTATTCTTATGATCTTTTTCACAACAAGACCAAAAATAGCTTCCAAGTCCGACAAAAAATGTTTGGTTTTATATACACCAATGTGTGCATTCATATTACCAACCATAGTCTTACATGGGACTCTATCCACTTTTTCTATGTTGGATTCCTCATAGGACATGTAACCTCTCTGGGTTTGTGCCCTGAACTCAGGGATGTCTATGGGCTTACAGTTTGGCATCCTAAGATGCCTAAGGATCACACTTGTACATGTCTTAAGTAGCAAAGACTGTATCTTCCTTGTGCAATCTCCGTTTACCTTATCATTCAAGATATTATTTGTTCAACCCATGATTTTTCAACTCAGAATTTAAGGATTCTCTGATCCTTTATTCATTTAACTCCCTTGACACTTGTTTCAGCTAAATATATGTCATTTGACAAAGGATGACTTTACAAAGAATCATTACTAGACCGTTTGGCACTCACGTAGTATTCTTTGATTCTCACCTTGTGAAACCTCATATACTACTACCTGAGTGATTGTTTCTATAAAGCCCTCAAGTTGTTTCATGTAGAATTCATCATCCAATTTCCAAATTGGAAAGCTGTCTTCACATCATCTTGATGTAATTTCAAGATTAAGCTTGTTGTCGTAGTTAAAGTTCAGAGTTACAAACGCACAATGGACAACCTTCCATTGTAGTACCCCTTAACCACTAAGTGTTTTAGGTTTTACATGCCCCCAACAGATTTGAGAACCTATTTGTTCCCAATCACCTCTTAGCTAGCTGACAAATTGCCCAAACATGTACTTAGCTAGTTTCAAAAAGAATCCATATCCTCCTATATGACACTTTACAATTCTTCTTAGCAGGTCCTTCTAGTGTCTTGCAAACACTTATAGGTAGTCATCATCACCTTCTAAATGATGAATAGAGCATTAAATCCATTAGGGAATCTATCCCCTTATAGTCATTTGCTGGATGACAATTTACTCTGAGGTGGAATTTCATAGGATTCTTTTCCGATGTATGTGTGAGGTAATTCTCTCATAACTTACCTCTTACCTCTTTCATTGTGAAAATGGTCTCAGCCCTCCGACTCGGATCAGTGAACTTAAGAACACTTGGTTATTCCTTGTTACATGAACCTCTTAGAGAGATTCAGTATGATTAATGCTCATGTCCTGCTAGGACATTTGAGTTTTATGAACGTTGTGTGCATCAGTTTTCTCTCAGTCACTGAGCCGCCATCATTTTCACTAATGAAGTTGTGTCTTGTCAAATTCTCAGGTCATCTCACAAAGAGATACCTTATATACCTTAGCCCTAATCTTCCTTACACATAGGAAGAATTATATATATGAAGTTGCTGACCCTTATGATCTTAACGAGATTGGGCCTGATCTAAAGCTTATCCATGATTCACAGGGTAAGGTCATGACTGACATAGAGGGCATTTGGTTAAGTGTGAAGATAATAGCTATGAGTTTACATACCAACATATGGCTTATAGTTTCACTTATGCCATTATTTACTCAACCATCTTAAGGAGAGGTCTATCTCTCTATTTCAACAACTCTATTATGTTAAAGGGTTCTAGGTATTGATAGTTGCCTAAGAAATCCCTTTCTTGTACACAAAGCAGCTTGAACTAATCACGTGGATGTTCTTAACCCTTATTAGTTCAAAAAAAAGGTCTTGTCCTTTTATTTTAATTGATTCCTGACTAGATTTAGCTATTATCTAACAGCTTCGCACTTTGCCTAAAATCAAGTAAATATTACTGTATTTCGAGTAAACGTCCATGACGTTAATGAAACACCAAGCTTTGTATTTTTCCCTCACGTTTATGGGTTCACAAATGTCATAGTTTGTCAATTGCAGAGAATATATTCTCAAAATGTTTCCTTATCTTTCTTGCCAGGTAGACTAATTTCTCAACTTACTCATAAGGGTATTAAACCTTCAGCATACGTTATTTAGCAATTTCTCTTTTGCTAGTTTGATCATTTCTTTTGATCAAAGTGTGCATGTGGCAAGAAACGGAATTATTATCAAAAAAGAAACATCAAAACCCAACAAAGGATTTGAGAGTCATGGTTCCATCGATCCTTAACTAAAGAGATAGCAAAGATATGATTTGGTCAGTTGCAATTGCATGGAGTGAATCAGAGTGGTTTATCTATGCAGAGTTAACGTGCACGTCCCAATCCCTTGATTATTTCTCTTTCTTGCTTTGTATCTGACATGAAGCCATATACTTCTGTGAAACATCCACTACTCATGTGGATTGCTACTTCTACAACCCTTAAAGGATTATCAATGTAGCCTTTCATCTTTATAGAAACCATTGACCTCCTCTAGATCAAGTTTACCTCATAGGTTTCTTGCCCTTAGGCTTAGATGATGAATCCTCCCACTCTTTAGCTAAGTTCGTCTAACTGATGGATCTTGGATCCTTCAGTCTTTCACACTCAAGTTCAATATGACGAATCATATTACTGAAAGTCACAATATGCATATCAGAAGTAATATTTGCTTTCGTATATGCCCACTCACTGGAAGACGTGGCTTACTCCCACTCATTGGGAGACGTTTTGTCACAACATATACTTGTTGTTTGTTAGAAAGAACTTGACATTTTATTTGTCTGAAATTCTTAGTTTGACAATTGCCTCAAGTGTTACCTAAACAACATGTTAGAACTTAGTACACTATGTTAAAACTTAACTTAGTTTTAACTTTATGGAAGAAGATCATCGATTCCACTATCTTCCAACACTATCCAAATAGCTTGCATAAAGTTACATTACTCATACCATCATAAGTCTGAGTAATCTTCTTCTTTCTATGTTTGATAACATAAACTTTATGTATCCTTCGGTTGCTTCAGCCTCTAAATGCTGAAGACTAGTTGGTAGTATGTCCCTGACATCTCCTTCTTCCTGAATGAAAAGAGATTTGAGAGTTTCTAACTCCATAGATATCTCTATTGAGCTTGTCTTCATAAGCTCAGTCAAATAGACTTGATCATAATTGGTCACTTTAGATTATTATAGTATACAAATCATATTTGTTCAAATAAGACAAAGGATAATTAGATAATAAGTTCACTAGTTTCATGTTCAGGAGACAACTATGTTGACTCGCATCCCAATCATGCTAGTTAGATCATCACCCTTTTAACCATAGTCTTCATTGAACACATTCTCCTTTGGATTTCTAAACACATTCTAGAAACTCCCACTCAATCAAAAGACAGTTATACTAAGAAGATAATAACATAATATCATCTAATCAGCATGAATGTTCATGAAAACAAGAAGAGAATATGCTTAATTCAATTCCAAAAACAAAGAATTTAATCATAAATTCAATGAAAAAAGAACATTCAAAAATTTATAAAAACTTTGCCTCATATTATTGTCTCTTAACTAGGTTTTCCCTCTCATAAGCCCTTCTAACTATATGAAGTACTCATGTAGCATCTAGCTACAATGTCAGGCTCCTCTTTGTCATGTTTACATCCACTCACTTGGATGTATTTGCAGCATACCTCCCACTTGATGAAAAGATTCCTACATCTCTGTTGTCTTGTTCTTTGTCACAACATTTATGATAAAGGGTTAGCTTTAGAAGTCACTGCTTCAATCCTAATGGAATCAATGTGGTTAGAAGCATAGGAAGACTTATTATTATTCAATAATTTCAAGTTGCTGCAATTTTCAAGTTTTATCTCTAAGAGTTTGAGTCAAAGTTGGATAGGATCTTATATTCATAAACTCATTTGAATAATTTCTCACTTTAAAGAATCTTTCAGCATTAACCTTATGTTGCAGCTGAAATACTTTTAATAAGTAAGCCAACCTATCCCAAAAATAATAGAATACACATAGACTCAATTTCAATATTTTTGGGAATTTCTAAGTGCATATAAGCACCTTTTTGACTCAAATCAGATTCAAACATGCTTCAAATATATGCAAATTATATATCAAATTGAAGCTCTTGAATTTAGGGATTTTTAGGAACAAACCGCATCTCAATCGGAGGTATCACGAGCCTCCACGCACCCCTAGAAGTTGTCTGGATCAAAAAATCCTAAAAATTCAAAAATTCCAACGAAGGCCACTCTCAGCGGAGAAGCGTGAACTCCACACGCTGCCTTACGACCGTTAGCCAGCAACATGCGTCGGCATCCATGACTCCATGTGTCGTCTTCTCTCTGATGATGCCGCCACGTGTCAAAAAGTGGCCCTTATGATCCCCACACGCCACATGTCAATTTCTATTTTTCTAAAAAAACACAAAAGTCAATGGTTGACTATTGATTGGTCAATGGTTAACGCTTGATGAGAACAGAATGGTGTGGCATTGACTTGTCTCTGAACTCTTACGTGGCGCTCTCTCGTTGGTGCCACGTGGCTTTGGTTGTCCGATGACGTGGCCGTTGATTACCACATCATCATCATCAACCTCCAGCCGGTTCAACTCCACCCGTTTAGAGCTCCAACGGGTCATCGCGACTCACAAACTTTAGAAGGCCATATCTCCCCTGTTTTATCCCCGTTTTTCGCATTCTTGCCAATAAACATATATTATCATATAGACTCATATATATGATAGTACAACGGAAATAAAAAGATTGTGATGGGGATATAAATTAAATTATATCACATATTTATTCACATAGAATAATCACAGCCTTAAAGATCAACATACTCTGTTGCTAATGTATATATATTCCATTATATATATTGCATGTTGCTTCTTATGCGAAAGTACAAGTTTATATGCTGTGTGAAGTTCTTCATATATCTATGAACATGCACGATGAATATATGCTATGTAACATGTTTCCTTTACTAGTTGTGGATACAAGAATATATATATGTTTTGGTGCATGCATGAATATGTGTTCTCTCTCTCTCTCTCTCTCTCTCTCTCTCTCTCGTTTTGGTGTACAAAGCTTCATACTTCTTCTTCACCTCCTTACTTCTTCTTAAAGTTTTATTTTTGAAACCTAAGTGGAATCCAAAACAAGAAACTTTAACCCCTCAAAGGTTAGAAGAGCCTTTGAAACATAAAGGACACACATCCAAGTTATGTTATGGAGCGTCGTCAACATTGAGAAAAATTGGGTTTTTGAAATTGAGTGTTTTTTCCCAAAGTAAGGCCATGGATATGTAGAGCTCAAAGAGATGATTCGAACTTAGAACGCGTCAAATGGAGTTCGGATGAGGGAGAAACGAAGGAAAGAAGTTGGTGGGTCACTTGTCGCTGCCGCCATAATAGTGCCCACACAAGTATTAGACTACTAAAGCCTAATTAGAATTGGCATAGCAGATCACCAGAACAAAAAAGATGGTAGGAGAGAAGAGATTGCTTGAAAACTCAATAGCAGGGGTGAGGAATAACTGAAGGAGGCACCTCCTATTTATAGTGGTTTAGAGTGGCCACTAATTAGGAAATAATGTCCACCCTTCTTGCCTTCCAAGTTAGTAATCAGGAGAATTAATTCTCAATTAATTTCTTGAATTATGATGACTTGTTTCTCAATTAACAATATCATAATTAATACTAACTTATTCCTCAATCTACAATTAGTGCTGATTTGATTCTTATTTGATTAGGCTACTTATATCCTAATAAATAGTCTGGCCCATCAAGGGCTGACTTTGACCCAAAGTCCAACAAGTTCAATCATGCAACTAGCACAAGTTTAAATGCTAATTAACACAATTTTTAAGCTAAAAATATAAAAATGCTCAATGAGTCAACTCATGAATTTAACAATAATGGCGGCAATCTCTTAAGGCCCGTTTGATTTAATCTCATTGCACCCTACAATGTAGTGAAATGCAATGATAATACAATGCAATATTTATTTTATGGCTAGTATTGGGTTTGATATTTAAGCAAGATGCTATTGTTTTTTTTAATTATTATTAAAATTAATATATAACTCAGTCTATTTTACCATTAACATAATCTTCGTAGAAAAAATTGCTAAGAGTCATCATACTGCCTCACCATAACTGTCACGCTAACTCGCTGAGGATTGATCTTACCGCAGTCACCCCTAGTTTTATCTACCATGGTCATTTGTGCTCTTATTTAGGAAAAAGAAAAGGGAAAATCTCACTCAGGTTCAAAGAACCAAAAAAATATTAAAAAAGTCCCATTGCAGATCCCTTTATCAAAAAAAGTCCCTAGTTATCTTATTGACATAAATGAGCTTGTCAATAGTCATTCTATAACTTATCAATATAGTCACATGCATTTGTCAACAGAAGCTGTTTAATTTAATATAGATGAGTTTGTAAATGGCCGCTCTATGACTTGTCAATATAATGACACACACTTGTCAACGAGAGCTGGTTTGGTTAACATAAATGGGCTTGTCAATGGCCACAGTATGATTTATCAATATAGTCACATACACTTGTCAGCTGGAGCTACTTAAGTTAACATATATGAGTTTGTTAGTGGCCGCTCTTTGATTTGTCAATATAGTAACATACACTTGTTAATAAAGTAAGTTCACATTTAGAATCTATATTACTGAAGTTCCTAGGGATTTTTTTGATAGAGGAATCTACAATGGTATTCTTTTGATATTTTTTCTAGCATTGGGACCTAAATGAGATTTTCCCAAAAGAAAAGACCAAAAGAGAAAATTAAAAACATAAAATGGCTTGTTGGTGGCGGCAACAAGCGGGACTGGTAGGGGGTAGCGACAATAGTTGTGGTTGTGGTGGATTGAGATGAGTGAAATAAAAACAAATAAGATTAAAGGATAAATTGGACCTTTTCAAACATATAATGTAATGATAATGAGTATTCATAAAGGTTGGTATGAATAGAGATTACTAATTTTTTTGTAAGTATTATTACCATGATAAAACATATTACCATACTAAAGAGTACCCAAATAATTTTCTCTTCTCTTAATAATGCAATTATAATTATACCAAATTATAGATAAGCAATACGGTTGAATAACACAGGCTTAGGCAGAAGCCGAACCCCATATTAATAATTCACTATACATCTCAAATTCTTATTATAGAGGCTTACACGCTTGGAAATTCAAAGATTATTAGGAAGAATTGGAATCAGACTATTTTAATTTGCTTCCCTTTCTAGAGCTGAATTGTACTCTCCATAGAAGTAGGACAGAAAGCCCCAAAGAGAGAGCACCAAACTAACTCCTTTCTCTGCCGTGAAATTCTCTCGGAAGAAAATTACAGCCAACACTTCACTAACCGGCAGCATCGCGGCGGTGATTACACCTGAGAGCAACGAAGAAGCACAAAAGATAACCCCTATTGCCCCCACTAAGAATATCTGCCATATGATCGCCGTGCACACCGCCACCACGTAATACTTTGTCTCCCCCAACCCAAATTCTCTCGCCTCCCTTCCCATCACCTGTAAATATAATAATCAACACTTACTTCCCTAATATATTATCCCTCCGGTTCTTAATATAAGATATGTTTGGAAAGTTAATTTTGGTCCTAAATATAAAACTAAATATAAGACGGAGTTTTCATATTTATTAAGGTTTTTCTAATTTACCTCTATCGATGCTCCCTGCTATAATCAAGGAGGAGATGGTAGGAGGGAATTAAGGAAGATGATTAGGGTGTTTTAGAAAATACATGTTACATTAACTACCTTGACTAACTTCTTTAATCTAATCAAATTAGGTAAATATATCTTATATCAGGGAATGGAGGGAGAGTATATATATAGAACAAGCCAAATGATGATTAAGAAAAAGAAGAGATAATTAACCTTGAAGTCGTTGTTGATGAGCATGCCGATGATACAAAAAACAGTAGCAGTGAAGCTAATCACGACCTGAACCTGGATTACCAGCGAGTACGTCAAAGGCTGCTTGCTCTTGCCGTACAGGAGCTCCAACAATGGCGTCAAAAAACTGAACAAGACCGACGACGCCAGCGTCATCACAAACCCCGACACATATTGCTGGGTGGACACACCTTTGGGAAGATCCCCAGATGAATGCAGAGCCAAGACAACGGCTCCGACGGTGAGCAAGACGATGGCGTTTATGGAGAAAGGGGTGAAATTTTGCCTGACAAGAAGGAAGGCGAAGGCGGCGGTGAGGCCCAGCTCGGTGGAGAGGATGAGAGAGGAAGTGGAGGCGGGGAGGCGGGCTAAGCCGGAAGTGTAGAGGTAATCAACGACGCCCATGAGAACACCGATGACGGCGGATGCTATAAACAAACGCGAATTGATGGAGAAGAAGGGCTTGCGGGTACGGACGTAAGAGATAATTAGAGGAAGGAAGAGAACGGGGAAACCGCTGCTGTGGAGGCTGGTGTATAACCAGACGCGGTGGCCGCCGACGACGAAGTAGAGGCGAGTTATGAGAGGGCCACCGGTGATGCCTAAAGAGAGCAAGAGGCAGTTTATGGTTAAAAGCACTCTCTTGCTTCCCTCTCTCATTTGTTGCTCTGATACTTCCTCGACTTCTTCCATATTCTTGCGTGTTACCACAACACAAAGTATTACTGGCAGTTGTCTTACGTTTCAACGCTAATACTCATAATAGTACATTAGGAATTACAAATGTATGGATGTAGAATTGTAAGCCAAAAAATTATGAATATATAGGATTAATAGATTCGAATTTAAAACTATATATTCATTTTAATATTATTTAATTCATAAAATATGTGAAAGTCACTGATGCCATTATAAATAGTGATAAAATTTATAGAAGGTCTTAAAAGACAATTGATTAATGATTTACTGAAAATTAATATATTATTAATAGGATTTGATGCTAACTCTTCTGTTCTCTTAATAATTCATATATATATATTAATGCTAACGGTGCTTGATATTAAATATTTTGTAGTGCAACCGGCTACCAATTACATATATTAATAATCCTGAGGAGTTTGTCCCAATTTTTTTTTTTTGGTGAGAAAAGTGAAATAGGTAAAATTAAGTTGTACATGTTATTTGTTGTTCTTGGTTGATTTTATAAAATGTGTCTTCTTAGTTAATGGAAGATTGGTTTTTCTTTTTCATACTTGCTCAGCTATTGGCACTAGATGTTCTTTTCTTTTCCTTACTAAACTCTTACATTGAGGGTGAAAACGAATCCTAAACTTTTAAAATATCACATAAACTTTGGCTTGAAGAATTATATATGAACTTAGAGGTATAAACTTTAAGTTTATTTAAATCATACATTATTATAAGTAGGTAATTAAAAAGACTTCAGGCCTTATCAGACCATTTGAAGGCTCAAACCTAGACCTAAAAAAACCCTATATATAGGCTCAAGCTTCGGGTTTCTATTACAAGCCCAGGGCTATAGAGCTAAAATTTAGTTTAACTTATCCTATTTTCACCCCTAAACTTGATGTTCTCCATCCTCGGTCAAGGTTTAGGAATATATATATCCTCTATTTTCTCCTCTTTTTCTTATGTTCTGTGAAAATTCATTTCCTCCTCCTTTTTATTTTTATTTTATCTTTAGCGTCTTCCCTCCACTTTTGCTGCGGGCTTGCGTTTGGTCTCCCATTTATCCAGGTATTTATCTATTTATTAGTTCAAATTTTCTCTTTTTACTATTGTTTTGCTGCTGGGTTTGCTCTGAAAGAACGCAATGCATATAGGTTCGTCTGTGTTCGCTGTGGTTTGCTCTGGTTTGCCCACTCAAGTATGGGATCCCGTTTCCATGCTCAGCCAACAAATAGGCAGGGGACGATCGTCTACTGTACACAGCGTTTCATTAATAAGAAGTGTGATCTTGACCATTCATCAAATTTTGATCTCGACCGTTCATTTATTTACCTTTTCTATCACCCCCAATTCTGCAGATGATATATCGCTCCTCGCTCCATTTCTCCACCCAGACCAACCTTGGCGCCAACTTTTGGAGGGAAAGGGAAAGTGCTTTCTGACATAAGCTTCATGCCATTGAAGATTGGATGAGGTGTCAAGTTACACTTTTTCATTGCAAAGAAAATTTCAGATTAAAGAAAAAGGTTATTCTTAGTTTTTCCCTCCTTCTGGTTGTTTATTTAGCATATAGATAGATATCAAAATTCCAAAGATTTCATATGGATATATAGAAAGAGAGATATGGGATATATCAGATATCAAAATGCCGAAGTCTGTGTTAGCATAGAGCAAAAACGAAAAAGAATGCCTAAGCCTATGGTGTGTATTTATATATATATATATATATATTTATAAATCTATATATAAACTAAAAGCCATAATTATCAAAAATTTTGAAATAATAATATTGTGAAGATAGCAATAATTTTCAGCGAAAATAGTGGAAGGGCGTTGCCATTGAAACAGCCATAGACAAAATCACTATCAGATCCTTTATTTATTGAAGCAGGTTTTATGTGGATGTAGTTATTTATTTATTTTTTCAAATATATAATGTATACAATAAAAATATATTACTCAACTCCTTTATTGTTTGAGTAAGTTGTAGGTGAGATTTTGCTAGCAAAAAAGTTGATTGTAGGCCATATTTATATTTTTGTTGGAAGAGTGGTATTTGAAAAATGTTCATGTTTTTCTATATTTGGAATTAATATAAAAAGTGGAAATTCTTGTTCAATCTTTTATTGTCATGATATATTTTTTTAAGATGATATTTTTAGCATTATAATATTTTTGTTGTTTATAGGTACTAGATGATGGAAGATGAACTTAAACTTGAAATAGGGAAAGAGTTTGAAAACTTGGATGAAGCATGGAAATTCTGAAATGAGTATGGGAAGAAAATGGGGTTTGGAGTTAGAAAGTATAATGGAACAAAGAGTAAAAAGGATAATTCAATTATTACATATAAATATGTATGTTGTAAAGAGGGTGTTCGGGAAAAAGATAAAAGAGAGACAACCTCTTCTAGATATCGGCCAGAGACACGAACCAAGTGTGAGGCAAAAATGATTGTATCTCATGTTGGTGAAACTCAAAAGTTCAAAGTCACCAAGTTTAATGAAGAACATAATCACCTTCTTCATATAGAAGAAACAAAGCACTTGTTGCCATCACAAAGAATTTTAATAGAAGCGCAAGCTTGTGAAATAGATCTTGCAGATGAATCTGGCCTTGAAACCCAAGCAAGCTTTTGACTGGATGAGTACATATGCTGGGGGTCAAGAAAATCTGGGTTATACCATAGTGGATGCAAGAAACTACTTGATAAAAAAAGGCGAAGACATGTAAAGTCTGGAGAGGTGGGGTGTCTGCTTGAATATTTTCAAAAACAAATTGCTAAGAATCCTTCATTTTACCACAAATACCAATTAGACATGGAACAACATATCACCAATGTGTTTTGGGCTGATGCTCGAATGCTACAAGACTATGCACATTTTGTTGAGATTGTATCACTGGACACAACATATAGCACAAATACGAATCATCGACCCCTTGCACTCTTTTCTGGTTTTAACCATCATAGAAGTGTTGTCATTTTTGGAGCAGCTCTGTTATATGATGAGACTATTGAGTCTTTCAAATGGCTACTAGAAACCTTCTTGGATGCTCACACACAAAACAAGCCTCAAACTGTGTTTACTAACCATGATCAAGCTATGGCAAGAGCTTTGAAAGAAGTGTTTCCTAATATGAGACATTGCTTGTGCACTTGGCATTTGTTGCAAAATGGCATTAAACACCTTGGGAACTTGATGAAAGATGGCTCACACTTTCTGACCGACTTCAAAAAATGCATGTTTGACTATGTTCAGGTAGATAAGTTTGAAGAAGCATGGGGTGAATTATTATCTTCTTATAACGTTCATGAAAATGGGTGGTTGAAATCCACTTATAACATTAAGGAGAAATGGGCCAGGTGCTATATGAAGGATGCTTTTACACTAGGTATGAGAAGCACACAAATTAGTGAAAGTGTAAATGCTGAGATGAAGAGGTGTACTAAGCCAAAGTTATACATTAATCGATTATTCATGAGGTTTGACAAAGTTGTAGAAAAGAAGAGATACAAGGAAGTGCAACTTGAGTATGAATCTCGACAAAAGATACCAAGGATGGTCAATCAAAGTGCACCTATCTTGCGTCAACTTGTGCAATCTTATACCCCTACTATCTTTGATATGTTCCAAGAACAATGGGATCTCCAATTCTCTGTAGAGTTGATTGAACATGATGAGAAAGAACAATTGTTTACATACACGACCCATATGATAGGTGAAAAGGGAGAATGGAAAATAAAGTTCAACCCCAATACACATGAAATTAGTTGCAGTTGTCGGAAGTTTGAGACTACGGGGATATTGTGTTGCCATGCATTGAAAGTATACGAGTCCAAAGATATAAGAGTTATGCCTGAGCAATATATTCTCAAGCGATGGACCAAGGAAGCAAGAAATGGGGTTGTACATGATGTCAAAGGAAATGAGATACAAGCCGATCCTAGACTTGATGTAACAAGAAGTTACAGGCATCTAGTGACTAAGATGGTAAGAATAGCAACAAAGGCTGTCAATACTCCTAAGAGATTTACTTGTGTTCTTAGCTGTATCATTGAGTTAGACAATGAGATTCCTGATGATGAAGCAAATGATACTTCTGAACCGGTCATAGAGACACAAAGTATGCCAAAGGGATTCAAAAAAAGAGAGAAGGAAAATCAAGAAAGATTCGTTGGAAAGGTTGGGAAGAGAAAAATCGACAAATAAGAAGAAACATTGTATCAAAGGTACTGAATTTTAATTTATATATAAGGAATAAAAGAAACTATTACTTATTTTGTATTTGTGTTAATTTCTTGTAGGACTCTCAAGAGACTTCATCATCTAAGAAGTCATGTAGGAAAAAATAAAAGGCACCATTACAGGGGGGAAAAAAGAAGAAGGGTTGACAAAATAAAAGATTTACAAAGTCAAGTTTCAACAATTTCATACTTAAAAGCTCTAATACAACCTACACAAACACAAGATTCAGCATCTTCATTCTCAGTTGCTCTATCACAATATAATTTTCCACCCTCTGCATCACAACCATTGTCATTTATAAGCTTATTGATGGTATGAATCAATAAATCAATTACTACTAAATGTTACACTTGGCTATTATACTTTGCTATTGCTGCCACTAATATTTGCAATTGTAGGTACAAGGTAGTGAAATTCCATCACTTGAAGTCATAGAACCCATGGCAAACTACACACAAGGTAATGACTAGGAAAAATGGGTACACATGATTTGCAAAAAAAAAAAAAAAAGATTTTATTCCTTTCAAGATAATGTCATACAATTTGTTTCTGATATACATAATCAATCTCTGTACATTCCAATAAGTTACAGACTTTCTTTCTTTTTTTGATAATCAATCAGTTATAGACTTTATAGGTTACAATCCTAACTAGATACATAATTTCCCATCATACATGAAAATAAATTACACATTGGACTCTTTTTGAAGAACAAGGACAACATTGCACAAGACAACTTTTGAATTATGGCTTTTGGGGACAACATAGACTACATGTTTTGGCTTTGTCTGCTTTACTTTCACTACTACAAAAAGGGTAAAAGGTGACGCACATTTTGTGGCACTTCTTTAAACAAGCGCCACAGCTTCTTTCTTTTCTTTTTTTTACCTCTATAATTTTTTTTTTAATTTTCGGTACCAGCTGTGGCGCCTAATAGATTAAGTGCCACAATTGAGGAGGCCTAGTGTGGCGCCTGCGTAGGGCCATAAAAGCAGCTGTGGCGCCTAACCCACCAAGCGCCACAGCTGCAGCATTGAAATTTTTTTTTTTTTTTTAAATGTGGGCATGTGTGGCGCCTAATTAAATAGGCGCCACACATGCTAATGTGTTGATCAGCTGTGGCGCCTAATGCTTAGGCGCCACAGCTGAAGAGAGGCAATTGTGGCGCCTAATTATTTAGGCGCCACAATTGCCCACTTTTTTTAAAAAAAAAAAAAATTCAACTTCTCTTTTTGACCACAATTATTTAATTTCCCGCGTAGTGGTTTTGTGTCCGCCCCCTATTCCTTCTCTTTTTGACTACTACTCCACTTTAATTATTTAACTACTCTCTCCTCCATTAAACTACTTTCCCTTTCTCATCTTCTTAGTGGATCCGTCGACCCCCTCCCTCCATTTCCTATCATCTTCACACTAAAAAACACACCCACACGCTCACTCGTCACTCAAGCTAGCATCACCAACGTGGTCTCCCACTCCCTGCACTGGTCAATTAATAGATTTGTAAGAAGAAGACTATTTCATTCTAGCTTGCTTTGTTTAAATTTTTTTTTTTAGTCAAGATAAACCGTAATATAACGTTTGCCTTTTTGTTCCTAATTTAATAGGAAAGAATGAAAACCTAGCTTGTTTCGTTTGCCTTTTTGCTTTGTTTAAATTTTTTTGCCGACAAGCTTGCGTTTTTTAGTAATCTTTTAATTTACTTAATTAGTTGTTGATGTACTGTGTTCACATATCAAGTTCTTGTATTGTGATATTTTTTATGTTAGCTTTGGAGAGTATTAATGTAAGAACATTATTGTTGGGGAACTTGAATTTTAAATATGAAAATTATATATATATATATATATATAATAGGTTGAAATATAAAATAGAAAGATTGACAATTTGTGGAGATGATAAACACGAAATCCACTCATTTTATATAAAATTTCACAATCAGGAAGCATAAAAAAGAGCCACAGGAAAAAAAAGAAGAAGAAGAAGAAGAAAGCAAAAAAAAAAGGACCCTATTGTGGCGCTTGCTTGGGGCCCCCTACTGTGGCGCTTGCTTGAGCAAGCGCCACAGGAGGCCCCCCTCCTGTGGCACTTCCTCAAACAAGCGCCACAGGAGGGTATTTTTTAAAAAAAAAAATTTTAAAATGTTGTGGCGCTTCCAAGCGCCACAGCTTTTTTTAGTGGCATCTAGATATGTGGCACTTCTCTAGCGCCACAGTTAATGCAATTATAAGCGCCACAGCTTTACTTTTTTGTAGTAGTGTTTAATGGGCAGTTTTTGACCTTTTGCACCGCTTCATTCATGTATGTTACCTCTATAGTCTATACATTACTTATTTGATAAGATCGGTGGAAACAATTTTATTCCATGGCTACATGCATCCAGTGAATCAAATTGTTTCAACTGAATTTGAGACTCTTTACAGCTATAAGAACCAAAATTAATTTTGTGTGTACCTTATACTTTATAATTTTAATTTTAATTTTAATTTTTTTTGAGGCTGGGCGGGGCTGGATAGAAAAATATACTTTAAAACAGATCAGACTATTGGCATTCTACAATTAACCTATATGTTTATCTGGGCATAGCCAAATTAAAGGCTTTGGGATATTTGAATTCATTGTAGAAGAGCCAATCGTTTGTGATGAGTGCTTAGAGACGTTTACAAATACAAAAGCCTTCTTACTAAATTATAATTTTCCTACCCTACCATCAGAAACATAACAAATTTATAAGGAAAATTAGAACACTTTACACGGCTTGTGACTACAATTGGTGTTACTACATGTTCTACACTAGTTATAAAATGACCTCAGGAAGAGCTAATCAGGTCTAGACTGTCCAGATCTGGTCCTGAATGTCAAGATTTCAGTTTTTAAATTGATGATTTTTTTAAATAATTTTTTTTTTTAGATTCTATACTTATTACAATAATTTTTTTGAAAAAAATATAAACTTATAAAAAAGCAAATCTGGACCTTCAGATCAGAGTTATACTGTCCATATATGATTATCTCTTCCTGCTTAGCACTTTGCTTAATAGAAAAACCTGGTCCGTTATAAAATTGGTGTAAAATTGGTCCACAACGGATGGTTTCTCTGTATTCTTTTCACTTCTTAAACGTTATTGACTCACATCTATGGCCCTATTTGTTTTTTCTTTTTTATTTTTAAATTTCTTTTCTTTTTCCATTTCATCGAACAAATATTCATCGGTCTTTGAGTTTTTTGCCGCGGTAGATTTTATAAATATGGGTTAATGATATTTTTGCCGTGGTAGTTTTTATAAATGGAGTTGTGAGTATCCGGAAATTTTTTTTGTTATTAAATGTCAGACCCGAAAATATTAAAAATGGAGCCATATAACCTTTTTAACGCCAAAGTTAGTTGACTGTTAAATATTGCTTTTGGATCGTGGCTAAGGCAGATTGCGCCGCCCATGGACAATTCTTTTGTTTTCTTTTTTTTCTGCCCACCCCATGGACTATTCTCTATCACTTAGCTTGCCACACATACACAAGTGGGTCAAAAAGTAAAAGCTAACGGTAAACTAATTCTAATATTACTTCATTTTTAATATTCATTTTTAAAAAGTAAAAGTTAACTGTTAAAAAGGGCAACATTATTTCATTTTTAATAATTCTGAAGTGACGTCGAGAAAAATAAATACTTCTGAATACTCACAACTCACTGGCAAAAACTTTTGGAGCAAATATGACCCTTAGCTCCATAAATAAAGATAAAACTTTTAGATGGTCATAAAAGACAATTATATTAATGACTTACAAAAAATTAATAATTCTTTCTTTCCTTAATGTAGGACTTAATTGGGGAGTTAATCTTTATCTTAATGTAAGACCTATTTTCTATATTTGTTAATCTTTTCCTAATTTACCCATATCGATCCTATTTTAACAACTATTAAGTGAGCAAAAGATGGAGACAATTAATTAAGGAAGATGATTATGGTATTTCAGAAAAAAATAAAAAGGCTCATATTAATTAACTCAATTAAATTATAAAATTCAAATTAATAATTTGGATGTGATGCACTTGTTTTAGAATAATTAATAAAATTCAAACTTAAATTATTCACATTGCATACAAATAGTATAGTTAGTCTTATTAAACAATTTTGTTTATATTATAGGACGAGCGGACTGAACTTGCAAAATTTAGAAACCATTTTTAGTGCTTAGCAAGAGGATAATGGATAATTGTGATGCATCTACTAAGGTTTATTGTGATATCAATTAATATTAATATTATGGTTTTATAATGATGAATAGAAAGGGAGCACATTTTTTGCTCATGAGTTTGATGAACATAGTGTGCTCATCACCAATTTAGACAGTCTAGATTGATTTTGAACGGTGAAAAGAAGCGGTTACTAATAAATTATAATTGTCAATATTATATTATTAAGTCGGGAAACTGGTTATTTAGTCAACATTTAAAAAAACATGTGAGCATATTAATTATGCTTTTATTTTTATTTTTGACTTCCATTGAAAATAAATGTCTGTCTTTAACTTTATAATAAAAACACAATAAAAGTCAGAGTTTAGATTTGGAGGAGCCTTTAGATAGTCCTTTTTTTTTAATTAAATTGTTGTAAGAAGGATGAAACCTATAAAAGCTTACTTATAACCAATATAGCACATTTAAATGATGCACTATCGCTCCTCCAGTTCCTCCAGTTCGGATTGGTTGGTTGCTTGAATCCTTAACTCATTTAAGAAGGCCAAGGTCCAAAAAAGGCACCGAATATCGGGTGGTAGTGTCTCCCTTTTTTTAAAAAACCTACATTCATTTGTATAAATGCTAATGTAAGTCTTCTTTATTATTTTATGACACCATTCTAACAATTTTTTAATCATATAACATTTTATTTTATTTTTTCATTTTTAAAAAATAAAGTATATCACTATGATATCGGAGCATTTTTTAATTAAATAGCCATTAGTCATTAATTAGTTAGCATTCACTATTTAGCATATTGAATTTGTTGTATTGATTTTCGTCATTCAAATCAATTTATACACCTAAAGAATCTTATGGCAGACCTAACTCCAGCTTAATTATTGGACCTGATCAATAAATTTTCGTCGATAATTAATGCACCCCTCAACCTAGATCGTACGTAGCCCATCAAACTTGATATTCTTCATCGTTGTTCAAGGTTTAGTAACATATATTCTCTGTTGTCTCCTTTTTTTATGTTCTTCATCGTTGATAATTAGTTCAAGTTTTCTCTTTTTACTATTGTTTCGCTGCTGGATTTGTTCTGAAACCAAAAAAAAAAAAAAATTATTAAGAAAAATTAGAACGTTTTACTGACTGTGACTAACTACAACCGCTGTAGCTATGTCATTTTCTACATTGGTTGTAAAATCGGTGTAAAGAGCCTCATACTTTTTACATCGGGGATATTTACACTAGTTAGAGATCAATATAATATTAAAGACCCTTTCTGCCCACTAAAGAAAGAAAGAAAGACCCCTTCTGCGCTAGAGTAAGAGATCTCCGAAGCATATGACTTCTCTGCATTCTTTTCACTTGTTAAACGTTATCGACTCGCATCTTTTTTGGCACTCTTTTTTTTTTTTAATCTTTTTTTCCTTCTTTTTCCATTTGATCGAACACATACTCATCACTCTTTATTTTAAACGTTCATATATGCCCATGGTTGATGGTTCCGAGTTTTTGGTTTGTATTATATAGTATCCGACTTTTGTTTATTGTTACTAAGGGTCTTAATATTGATTGACTTTATAATGATGATGATGATGATGATGATTAGAAAAAATTACTCGTATGTCTCAATTTGCTTATAAACTCATCCAATATCTAAGAAACTTCCACATCCCACATCAAATATCATTTGGCCTTCTTTGGTATTGCATTTATAATGTAATTTCTACTTTTGTTATTAACATCATTTGGAGTTTTATTCTAAAAAACAATAAACGTTTTGTTTTTAATTCATACAATTTAAACTCACGTACAAACACAAACATATAAATGTACCTTTGTTTGGCTGGGAAAAAGGAAAATATTGTGGGGCCATTGTCGCCCTTGGAAATAAAATTAAAAATTGAAGGAATGCAAGTTATTCCATTGTTAAGCTGAAGGAAAAGCACTGTAGCTCTATTGAAAAACACCTAACATGCTCATACTTTATTTTCATTAGTTTACTTTTTACTTTTTCATTTGAATGATAATTTGGTCTTTTGTGACCATTTTTATTAAAATATTAAAACATTTCTATCTTATTCACAACACACCAAACAGAGTGATATTATTTCATTAGCTTTTATTCTAATTCATATTCTCAATTTCTTTAATTTATTTTAATATAGTAAACATAATGTATCGATTGGCATGGGCTGTTGTAATTTCTTACGCACAAATTCCTCATTGCATGCCAGCCGCTCACTTATTATGAGCCTTTTTATTGATTACATTTCTTTCTTTGATATCTCATACAGATTTTTTTTTTTTTCAAAATTATAAAACAAACAAATATAGATGCTAATATCAAATTCTTATTGTAAGGACTAACACACCTGATGATTCAAAGATTTCTTTTTTCTTTTTATTCAGAGGGTAATTAAGCACAAATAGCTTGATGTTACAAGTCAGATCGAATTCAATTAAAGCTTTTCAATATGCTTTCATGGCCTACGATGATTCAAAGATTATTAGGAAGAGTTGGAAGCAAGTCGGATTGACGAGTATTGGGATCGCTAGGCTTCATTTTTTGGAGTTGTTTATACTCTCCATAAAAGTATGAGACAAAGCCCCAAAGAGAGAGCGCCAAACTAACTCCTTTCTCTGCTGTGAAACTCTCTCGGAAGAAAATTACGGCCAACACTTCAGTAACCGGCAGCGACACGGCAATGATAATACCTGACAACAACGAAGAAGCACAAAAGATAACCCCTATTGCCCCCACAAAGAATATCTGCCATATGATCGCCGTCCACACCGCCACCACGTAATACTTTGTCTCCCCCAACCCAAATTCTCTCGCCTCCCTTCCCATCACCTGTAAAATATAATAATCCACACTTACGTTCCTAATATATTACTTCTCTTCTTTAAAGTAAGAGATAATTGACTTTTTTTTAAGACATTAAGGAAGTAAAATAAACTTCTTAATCGTAACGTATATTGTATATTATCAGATTAAATATTAGTTTATAAGTTAGTGAAATTAAGTTTAAAGAAAAATGATAAATATAAATACTCTAGTCTAACTTATTTGTCTTCCTTAATCTCTCAAACATATTATATTAAAAACCGATATATATACATACATACATATATTATATATAAACAGAACAAGCCAATAAGGCGGTTGTGATGTTGATTAAGAAGAAGAGACAATTAACCTCGAAGTCGTTGTTGATGAGCATGCCGATGGTACAGAAAACAGTTGCAGCGAAGCTCATCACGATCTGAACCTGGATTACTAGCGAGTACGTCAAAGGCTGCTTGCTCTTGCCGTACAAAAGCTCCAACATCGGCGTCAAAAAGCTGTACAACGCCGCCGACACCAGCGTCATCACGAATCCCATCACATATTGCTTGGTGGACACACCTTTTGGACGATCCCCAGAAGAATGCTGAGCCAAGACACCGGCTCCAACTGTGAGCAAGACGATGGCGTTTATGGAGAAAGGGGTGAACTTTTGCCTCACGAGAAGGAAGGCGAAGGCGGCGGTGAGACCCAACTGGGTGGCGAGGATGAGAGAGGAAGTGGAGGCGGGGAGGCGGGCTAAGCCGTAAGCGTAGAAGTAGTCGTCGACGCCCATGAGAACACCGATGACGGCGGAAGCAGTAAACAAACGCGAGTCGATGGAGAAGAAGGGCTTGCGGGTACGAATGTAAGAGATAATTAGCGGAAGCAAGAGGATGGGGAAGCCGCAGGTGTGGAGGCAGGTGTAGAACCAGATGCGGCGGCCGCCGTGGATGAAGTAGAGGCGTGTTATGAGAGGGCCACCGGTGTTGCCTACGCAGAGCAAGAGGCAGTTTATGATTAAAAGCACTCTCTTGCTTCTCTTTATCTTTTGTTGCTCTGATGACGATACTTCCTCGTCTTCTTCCATATTCTGGCGAGTGTCCATACGACCTATGGTAATGGGGATTCAGTTTCAGTAGGGGATCCAGCATGATATATAATGATCATTAATTCAGCTCCTATCTTTGCTCAATGATTCGTATATATATATTAATTTAATATTTCCTTTTCCTAACGTTTATAAGCCAACGTGGGCTTGTTTGGATAGGGGAATAATGTATTATTGAAAACAATTGTTAGATAAAAAAACACTAATTAGACGACAAAGGGGCGCCAAAGAAGAAAACAAGTTATCAATCCACCACCTTGCAACACAAAATCTACAATTTTTTTCCTTCAATTTTATAGTGAGAAGTTAACCACCAAGCACTTCGTTCAACTAGTGAAACGTTGTACTTTCTTAATTAGAGGTCTCAAATTTGAGTTATGAAAATGTATCAATGTTAAATACAGGAGGGAAACTAGTTTCCTTGCTAAGCAAAGTGATTAGTAGATTTAGCTAACAACCCAATCAACAACCACCTTCTTCCTTCCCCCTCTCTCTACTCTTACAACCGTTAAAATACTAAAATGAAATAATGAGAAATTATAAATTACAGACTATGGAATGAACCTAATATTAACAACAGAAAAATTAAAGAGCAAAGCCAATATTTTATGCCAGGTGATGTTGATGTTTGATGAAGAATCGAAAATAAGCTTGAAAAAACACTTATCCACACAATGAGTAGTTAAAGTTGATGGAGATCACTAATGTAGAAGGCCTATGTCACGGATCCAAAAGAGTGCAGTAGGAAAGCTCTAATAGATCACATACTACAAAATAGAGGATGGAAATTCCAATATTTCTTGCTGCGCATTAGGATCCTCAGAGAGGTTGTCCAAGGATTGTTAATTCTATGGACAAGTTCCTTTGATTTTGAATCAGATTTTTTATTTGATAAAATAATCAAATAATATGTATGTAAATAAAACGTTGGCGTCAGATGTGTGAATCAGATTCAAAGCTCCTGCCGAATATACTTGAGGTTTTAATACAATTTCTTAATTCTTTTTTTCACTGTAATAGAAGGGACTAAAAAGCCCAAAAGCAATACCAAGAAAAAACCAAAAGGGACCATCATCCACCCCTCTCAAACATCAGTCCCATACAATCAGCCAGATATAACAGCTGTAACCCATTAACCAGTCCATGGAATCGGCCTCAGCCATCACCTTTCTCCAATTAAATGGCTCTCCCATACACGGGTGGAGTTTTTTATTTGAAATGGTGCTTATGGGTGACATTTTAAAGGTTAAATGCTGGCCATAGAGACATTTAGAAACAGAAATATTAATATTAGTGGTAGAATTATTGTAGTGGCAGATGACATATATGCATGTTTCAAAAATAATAAGCATTATTCCATTAGATAAAGTAGACAACGTACAAGCTTTATTCCATTAACAATTAAGTCTTTAGACTTGTTTTTGTTAATCAAAAAGTCATATTCAATGATTTTATACACTACTGAGCATTTTCTTTGGTCTCTCTCTATCCTTTTTCAAAGAACTTCATACTAAATTACTAATCTGATTCACTCTCCTTGATCATCGGTGCCAAGTGCCCTTGAAAGCTAAATGCTATATGGAGAAGTAGCACTCAGAATTTGTGGGGGTAAGGGTGTTGGATTATTTTCTTATAAAACATTGCTACTAGGCAGAGATGTGGTTGGAAGAATAATAAAAGAGCATTAAAGCTAAGGCCCAAAAACCATAATATATTCCACCACCAGAATCTCCCTCTGCATCCAGCTCACATTGGGGGAGTGTATGGGTTTGAGTTTCTCTCTACATCCTTTTTAAGGAAAAATATTGTACATCACATGACAAATGCTAACATATTACCACTCGTATCATGTTGTTTTGAAGTCACGTACTACGTTATTTTACATTGATTAAATTAAATTCTATATTTTGTATAGCTTTATGTGCTAGTCCTAATATATACCAGTAGAATAATTGTTTCATGGGTTCTTTTCGGTTAAGATAAATGATGAATTTCGTTTGAGGAAAATCGTTGAAATTTTACAATAGCAACGTAAGAAACACAATCAAACGAAAAATAGAAAAAAAAAATTAAGACAATCAAACGAAAAATAGAAAAAAAAATTAAATAAAAAAAATTTAAATAATAATAAAAAAAAATTTAAGACATTTTACAAGAGCGAGGTAAGAAACAAATTCAACTTCTGTAATGCACTTACACACTTATGTATGATATATTTTATTGAATAATGTGATTACAGGCAATTAAAAAAAAGTTGTTCAGTTTTATCTTATAACCAACTGAGAATGTTGGAAATTCTTGAAAACGTGGTATCATTATGAAAAGAAGCCAGAACGTCAGAGTCATAGAGTTACATGATTGAGTTTGTTTCTCTTTGCTCATCATAATTGTAGAAAATTCACGGCATCGGAGAACTAAACTTATCATATGTCATGGATCAAACTTCTTTTTGTTTCATATTTTACAAGACTTTGTTTTCAAGCGTCTCTTAACTAAATTTTTATCTAGAAAATGAAGAATCTTTCATATTTTATACACAATGATTTGCAAACTGTATGTGAGAGGTTTAATGATTAGAGCTGTTGCAGAATGTTAATATCTATTATCAGTTTCTGTTGTAAAATCAAAGCGTTAAGGCAGAAAACAGAGTTTTGGAAGACATCAAGGATTGACCAAAATATTGCGGTCTTCATAAAAACTATGGACCTTTTGGCTCCAGAAATTTGGAACAAAAAAAATAGGTGGGATTTCACAGAAGTCAGATATAATTACCGAATGGTGCTATTAGACATGCATGGTTGGAGGACAAAAGAACATGAATACTGACATTAATTGCACAAGTGAATTATTTTAAAGATTGAATATATAGTAAACTTTTGCAAGGCAGCAATTTGGCAAGTGATGGAGCGTATACATGAAATAAAAAATGATTTTGCAAAGAGAATGACCATTATAGGCCTGTGGTGCATTCAAACATTTCCAAATCATACATCTACAATAACTAGAGTGATTGACATGTAAGAAGGAAGTTAGAATTCACTAGAAGGAATTGTTGTTTTGAAGTCATAAGTGTGTGGTTGATTAATTTCAATGAGATAGGGGGCCAAACGGACGTCCTCTTGCTTTGATACAAGATGCATGATATATACATGCAAAATTAGCGTCCTTTGAATTTTTTGTTAATTCACCTACAAATAAACACTAATTAATAAGAGTATTTAAGAGAAACCAACTGTACATTTTCTGCAAATAACTAGTTTCTTTAATATTTATAAATTAATTGTCTAGTTTCTACATTAAGAATTGGAAGAAGTAAGACACAAGTGAAGAACACATCGAGAGGTTTGAGTTTGGAACCGAATTCCATTTAATTGACTGTCATGTTTTGACTTCAAATTATGCCAAAAAGATCATTCGTACGGGGACATTGAACAAAGAAATATTAGAGTTCATGGCTCCTCTGAGCTCTGCTTTGTTATATCTGTAGGTCGCTTTTACGACACATACTTGTTATCAACTTTGTTATTATTTCTCATTTGCTAAATACAAGTATTTTCCTCCTGGAGACAATCTTATTTGAGGTATTATTGGGCTCTAAATGTTGGCACCTCTTCCTATGAGAATTCAAATTTTAATTCACTGTATTAGAAGAGACTAATTTTTCCACTAGACCCAACCCCTTTGGTTTCAACTTTATTATTTTGTATCCGTAGCAATGATAATGTGGTGAATGGGCTTATTATTCAACAGGATTTGGCCCATTGTGGTGCATTCAGATATTTTCAACTCAAACGCATCTCTCTAATGAGTAGAGTGGTTAAAATATAATTACATCTCATCTAAAGATGAAAATAGGTTAGGCCCCCTAACAGAGGCCTACGCACTACAAAAAAAAAGGTATTTTGTAGCGGTGCATTTGTAGCGGTTATATTAAACCGCTACAAATTATAGTATTTGTAGCGGCAAGATTATTTGTAGCGGTTTCCTACAAAAAACCGCTACAAATTTGGCGCGAATTTCCCGCCAAAACTTGTAGCGGTTATTTTGTAGCGGTTAATGCACATAAACCGCTACAAAATACCAAAAGTCAGAATTTTGTAGCGGTTTTAGGCAAAAACCGCTACAGAATTTCAAGAGTCTCGAAATTTGTAGCGGTTTTGGGCAATAACCGCTACAGAATTTCAAACGTTGTGAAGATTTGTAGCGGTTATGCAAAAACCGCTACAGAATTTCAAGAGTCTCGAAATTTGTAGCGGTTTTGGGCAATAACCGCTACAGAATTTCAAACGTTGTGAAGATTTGTAGCGGTTATTGTAGAACCGCTACAAATTTTATTATTTGTAGCGGTTAGAGTAGCGGTTATTTTAATAACCGCTACTAATATCTAGCCTATATTAACCCCCCACCTTCTTCATTTCTCCTTTTGCTCATTTTGTTTCTTGAGGTTTCTCTGAGTGATTTCTTCGAGATTTGAGCGTTCAGACGTCTCTATAGGAGTTTTTTGTCAGTATTCCGCAGTATTCGCACTTGAGGTACGTATATAACACGTATTTTTATTTATATTTTTATTTTTATTATATTTTTGCATAATAATGGACTAATTTTTTTTTTAATTTGTACAGTTGATATGGCTTCAGGAAAGGATAAGGGGAAGGCCCCTGAGGTCCCCAGACCGACTTTACGAGGTGGCAGCAGCCGGACAGGGGGCAGAGGGAGGGGGCAGCGCGCAGGCAGGGCAACCGCGGCATCTCAGCCCATCCCCCCACAGGCACCACAGACGATCCCACAGGCGACGACCGCAGCAGAGGTACCTGAGGTGGAGAGGCCAGAGATTAGCGTTGAGGACTTCCTCAACGAGGAGGAGTTCAAGATCCCGATGGGGTTCAGGGAGATGGAGCGGTTCCTCGATGAGGAGGACGCTCGGGAGCAGAACAACCCACGAGGGTCATCTTCGCGGTCCACTGGGTTTGAGGTGCAGGTCGAAGGTAAATTAATTTTTTAATTTAGTAAATTATTTATTTAAATTAGAAATGTTAACTTTGAATTATAATTTATCTAACGTGCGGTCAACTGTGCAGATGAGCAGGGGAACGTGTCGACGAGGAGGCTGGATGTGGCCCGTCTGAACAGCATGGACCGGTCCCTGCGAGTTATAGTGCCGTGGAACGAAGGCACTGACCAGCCGATCCACAATGGGGGTCACCTGCTCAACCGCTTCCTGAGCGACCTGGGAGCGAATTGGATGTGGTTCCCCCTTCACTTCCCGACGTGGAGGCACATTCCGAAGGGGCCGAAGGACCAGGCTTGGGAGGAGGTGGTTCAGGTAATTAAAACTATTTAATTAATATTTTTTGTAATTAATTCTATTTAATTATTTTTTTTAAATTATGGTTTTTATAATTATTGATATTTAAATGTATTTTTTTCAGCTGCGGTTTGCCGTCCGGGCCAACCGGAAGAGGTACGCCCTCGTGAAGATGGGCGACGCCTGGAGGAACAGGAGGAACCGTCTCTTCCACAGGGTGGATGGGGACGGGATGATGCCTCTGGAGCAGCTGCAGATGAGCGTCCCGGATGGCGTGCCGCCGAACGACTGGGCGCGTTTCGTCCAGTTCAGGAGGAGCCCTCAGGCGCAGGTAATGTATTTATTATATTTTTTATATATAATTTTGTAATTGTTAAATATTAAATTATAATTTCAATTTAATTTTTATTTAATTTTAAATTATAATACATTTAATTATTTGTTTTTCCAGGAGCTTTCTCAAAGGAACACCGAGATCCGGGCGCAGCAGACGATCCACCACACAGTAGGATCGAAGACCTTTGCTGTGACCTACAGCGAGCTGGTAACTTTTCAAGTGCTTCACTTACTTTTACCTGATTATTTCATAATACTAATTGTTTTGTAATTGTTTCAGGAGACGAAGGCACAGCAGGACAACCGTTAGACGGACTATACGGAGCTGTATGCCATCACACACAGACACCGTGACAAGACTGCGACCTCTCAGCAGGCAGAGGCGGCCATTGTAAGTAATTTTATTATTATATTTTTTATAAAACCAAGTTAATAATGAAAAATGGCAATTATTAATTGTTTCATAAAATGGCAGGAGCGGATGCAGCAGTCGCAGGCTGAGCTGCGACAGACCCAGCCTGAGGAGTCACAGGGGTCAGTGGACCCGACGGCTCCTTTGAAGGCGGGTCTGGCTTAGGCTGAGCACCCCGGACGCGTGCGGGGTATGGGGATAGGCGCCAGACCCAGCATGGTCTACGGCAGGAGCGCCGCCTCTGAGGCTGGCAGCTCTAGAGGGGTCAGACGTCGGAGGGACGAGTCTATTGACCAGCTGCGGTCAGATTTGGAGCAGACGCAGCAGCAAATGGCGCAGCAGCATCAGCAGATGAAGCAGATGCAGGTGCAGCAGCAGCAGCAGCTGCAGATGCACGCAGATATGATGTACGCTCAGCAGACGCAGTGGCGTGAGATTGCGAACACCATGCTCGAGGGAGCATGGAGTCGCCTGTTCCCGAACGAGCAGCATCCAGCGGTTCCCCCTGTCCCTCGCTACGTCGTCCCGAGTACTACTCCTCCTGCTACAGCTCCTCCTCCTGCTGATGACGATGGTACGGTTCAGTCTGCGCAGCGGCCCAATCCAGCGGCATCTGAGGGAGCCCCACTTAAGGGAGCACCAGAGGATCAGCCCCCAGCTCCTTAGTTTAGGACATTTTCTTTTGTTTAAACATTTGTAAATATTTATGACTTTTTATTTCAGAATTTTCTTATTGTGTTTTATATAATTATATTTATATTATTAGATCGCGTTGAAATAATTTATGAATGATTTATATCTAAATTTTAAAAAAAAAAAAAAAGTATATATATATTGGTAGCGGTTTTAAGTTAAAACCGCTACCAATCTATATGTTTGTAGCGGTTATTAGTGTGTAACCGCTACAAACATATACATTTGTAGCGGTTATAAACTAATAACCGCTACAAATGTATTTGTAGCGGTTACACACTAATAACCGCTATAAACACTCAAATCATTTGAATTTCGAAATTTGCCGCCTTTGTGCACATTTGTAGCGGTTATGTTATGTATAACCGCTACAAATTAGAAAATTATTTTTATATTTAATGTCCAACGGCTTTAATATTAGTAACGGTTTTATATAGATAACCGCTACTAATACGTTGAACATTAGTAGCGGTTTTATATCTATAACCGCTACTAATACTCAACAAGTACATTTTGAATTTTCCACCAATTAACGGCTTGAATATTAGTAGCGGTTTTATATATATAACCGCTACAAAATTATAAACGTTGGAATTTCTGTAGCGGTTTAATAACCGCTACAAAATTATAAACGTTGGAATTTCAGAATATAAGGTTCTAGGCATTCGTCATTATCTTCTCACTCATCTTCTTTTCTATACTTTCTTCTCTCTCACTTGTAGCTATGGATAAATCATGGATAAGGTTGCCGCGCAATTCTCCTGAATATTTGTACGGATTAAACAGTTTCTTAGATTTCGCATTCACTCACGCTAGCTGTAACGGCAAGATCTTCTGTCCGTGTCGGAAATGCAAGTTCAAGAAGTGGCATGCACGAAATGTTGTGAAGGAACATTTGCTTGTGAAGCCTTTTAATGAGGACTATACGTTCTAGGCAGTTCATGGTGAGAAGGCCGGCATTAGATATGACGATGCTCTTCCTCGAAGTTCTCAAGTAGGCGTTCAAGTAGATGAAGATGATGCTGTGCGTGATGCGTTTGGATTTCAAGGCGACAACTTCAACGAAGAAGTGCACGGCTCTGAGCCGGCTTTTATGGGGAATGAAGCAGCTCGAGATTTTTTCAGCTTGATGGATGAGGCAGATCGTCCTTTATATCAAGGTTGTCGCAAATATTCTAAATTATCTTTCTTGATCAAATTGTATCATATCAAGTGCTTGTGTGGGATCACAAATAAGGGAATGTCGATGTTGCTCGACTTATTACAAGATGCATTCCCCGACGCCGAGATTCCCGCAACCTTCTACGAGGCCAAGAAGATTATCAACAGGTTGGTGTTGAATTATCAAAAGATTGATGCGTGCCCAAATGATTGTATGCTGTATTGGGGAGACGATTCCAGTAGGGAGACGTGTAAGAGATGTCACACATCGAGGTACAAGACAATTCGGAAGGGGAAAAAGCAGAAGAAGAAACCTGCAAAGATTCTCAGGTACTTCCCTTTGAAACCTCGTCTAAAAAGATTATTTATGTCGTCTAAAACTGCTGAGCACATGAGGTGGCATGCCGTTGATAAAAATGAAGATGGTAAATTAAGACATCCGTGGGATGCAGCTGCTTGAAAAACGTTTGACAACGACTTTCCAGATTTTGTGACTGACCCCAGAAATGTTCGGCTTGCGATGGAGACCGACGGTTTCAATCCTTTCGGGAATCTTAGCACAAGTTACAGCATTTGGCCGGTAGTCTTAGTTCCCTACAACTTACCCCCTGGATGTGTATGAAACAAAGCTCTTTCATTATGTCTATGATCATTCCAGGCAAAAAGGCACCGGGCAATGACATCGATGTGTATCTCCAACCGCTTATTGCGGAATTGCTTGACCTGTGGAATGTCGGCTTGGAGACATACGACGCTCACAGCAAGACTTTGTTCAACATGTGTGCAGCCTTGATGTGGACGATCAGTGACTTTCCTGGCCTTGGCACATTATCTGGTTGGACTGTGCATACTGGGTCGGCGTGTCCAGCTTGCAATTTCGACTCTGACGCATTGCGCCTTCCTCACAGCCGAAAGTGGTGCTTTATGGGGCATCGGAGGTTTCTCGATGGAACGCATAAGTTCAGATTGCAACGGAATCGCTTCAATGGGAAACCAAAGAAAAGATGACCACCTCAGACTTTGTCCGGTACAGATATCTTACAACAGCTTGAGCATGTTGACTTCGAGTTTGGAAAAAGCGACGATTCAGCACAAACTCGCCAAAAGACGAGCAGGACTTCGGCGCCTCAGCAGTGGAAGAAGATAAGTATTTTCTTCACGCTTCCGTATTGGAGATCTAATTTACTTCGCCACAATCTTGATGTAATGCACATTGAAAAGAATGTTTGCGACAATGTGCTGTATACGCTGCTTAACGAACCCGGCAAGACAAAAGATCACCTTCAAGCTAGAAAAGATTTACGCGACATGGGAGTTCGTGAAGACGCTTGGCCAGATGAGTATGACAAATTTACACCGGCAAAGTTTACCCTCACAAAACCGAACAAGGATGTGTTCCTCGCGACGTTGAAGAAATTAAAAGTTCTTGATGGGTATTCAAGCAACATTTCTCAATGTGTCGACTTGCAGGCTTGAAAGGTTGCTGGCATGAAGAGTCACGACTCACATGTTCTTATGCAGCAGTTACTCCCTCTGGCTATAAAGAATACACTTCCTCCCGATGTTTCCATCGTTTTGGTGGAACTTTGTTCTTTCTTTCGGAAGTTGTATTCTAAGGTTTTGATCGTTGAGGAGCTCGATCAGCTGCAGTCGAAAATCATTCTTACGCTTTGTCACTTGGAGATGATATTTCCTCCGTCCTTTTTTACTGTGATGGTTCACCTCACAGTCCACCTCATTCATGAAACAAAGCTCGCTGGACCAGTACAATATCGTTGGATGTATCCGATTGAGAGGTACTCATTTTAAATATGTGCTTTCATTTATTGTCCGTATTTAATGTTTGCTAGTCGTCCTTTTCATCATTTTATATCAATTTTCTCTTATGTACTTCTTAGGTTCCTTGGGAAATTAAAATCTTACGTGAGGAATAAGGCGTGGCCAGAAGGTTCTATAGCTGAAGGCTATATAGGGGATGAGGTGCTATATTTTTGCTCAAGGTATTTTGATGATCTTGAGACGGCTTTCAACCGCCCGCCTCGTGTTGACGATTGTCCTGAACCTGCGCCGACATCAGGAGAATTTATCCCTCGTGTTGGTAAACCAGTTGGAGCACCTGAGAACTTCAAACTAACGGCAACTGAGAAGTTCCAAGCACATAGACATGTCTTGATTAATTGCACTCAAGTTGAGCCTGTCATATGGTAAGAATTGTACACTCACATGTATGTTATTCGATCTATATCTTTCGTAACATTTCTCACTTTCATTTCACTAACGCCTTTCCATTATTAATTGCAGGGAATTCAGAAGTCATGTCAAGCGTCAGCTCAGGATCCGTACACAGACATCCTCGGAAGTTTATAGGAGGGTCCACAGAGAATTCCCGAGCTGGTTTGCGCGCAGAATACTAAATGACCACAACCCACACTCACCAGATTTCAGAGCTCTCGCAATCGGCCCTCTTGATTATGCAAAACGGTTTACTGCATACAATATCAATGGTTTTAAGTTTTGCACGGTTTCACGGGATCAAGGATTGCAAACACAGAATTCGGGTGTTTAAGGCATATTTGGGACAAGGAGTTATGCGAGTAGCAGTGACGCCAACATGCAGTTCGGAGGCGTCCCTTACTATGGCAAGCTTCTTGATGTGGTCGAGCTTAATTATCAAGGCCGTTTCACCGTGACGCTGTTCAAGTGTTTGTGGGCAAATACCACTACTTCTCGGGGACTGACAACTGACGACCTAGGGATCACATCAGTCAATTTCTCACGCCCGATTCATACTGGTATTTCTCAAGATGATGAGCCGTATATTTTAGCTTCAGAGGCACATTAGGTTTATTATGTCGAGGACGAGAGGCATAGGGATTGGCACATGGTCGTTCATTTAAAGCCAAGAGACCTTTATGACATGGGTAAAGGCGATAACATCGCCTACGAGAGTGAGCCATTTCAGCCAGCTGATTTTGAAAACTACTTCCCTGAAGGCGATGACAATTTACCTCTACTGCGGTGAGTTTTTTTAAGTCCACGTCATTTCAATTAAATTTTTTAAATTTAATAATACATCAATAACAATAATTTTTCTACAAAATTTCTGTAGGGATGGCGACGATGAGTGATCAAATTCAAGTGTAAAAAATTTGTCTTTACAAAAAATGCAAAAAAAGTGTGTTAAAATAAAATGTAAAAAAAAATTTTAAAAAAAAATTAAAATAATATTTGTAGCGGTTATTAAACCGCTACAAAAATATAAATAACCGCTACTAAATAATAACCGCTACATTAACCGCTACAAATAATTAAACCGCTACAAAATATAAATAACCGCTACTAATTAATAACCGCTACATTAACCGCTACAAATAATACGTGAATCCCTATAAATACCCTTATCACAACTCATTTCAAACACTCCCCAATTTCTTTTCACCTTACCCTTCTTTCATTTCCTCTCATTTACAACTTCTTTCGTATGAGTAGAGGAGCTGAATAATACGATCAAATATGGTAACAAGATTTTCAATTTTTTTTATAATACTTCTTTCCTTTCTATAAAATTTATTCTAACCATTTTTTTTCTAGATATATCATAACTCTATCTCATTTTCATCTATTTTTCATACACAATTACATTATATTATAAAACATAATAATTCCTTATTACCTAACTATCCTTAATAATATTATTAATATAAATTTTATACTAATCATATTCAATTACATTTTTTCTTTTTATTTATTAATAAGTTAAACTATTGAATAATAAACTAATTGAAATAGATAAAATAATAACAAATTAAACTATTTAATATAATATTGGTATATTTTTAAAAAAAATTTAAATATTTGTAGCGGTTATTAAACCGCTACTAAATAACGCGCCTTTTTAGAGCTAAATTTAAATTTTTTGGCTCCAATTTTGAATTTCATGAAATTAGTAGCCGGTTTTAAAACCGCTACTAATTTCATAAAATTCAAAATTGATAACGGTTTCTTAACCGCTACAAATAAAACATGTCATTTTTAACAAATTTTCAATTTTTTATATTTGTAGCGGTTAGTAAACCGCTACAAAAAACAATTCTTTTTTAAAGCTCTCAATAAAATTTTTTATATTTGTAGCGGTTATATAACCGCTACAAATATCTCTGGGTATTGTAGCGGTTACTATGAACCGCTACAAAGTTTATAGCGGTTATTTTTGATTGAGTAGCGGTTTTATAAAACCGCTACAAAGCCGCTTGCAACGTACGATTTAGTAGCGGTTTGGGTAACCGCTACTAACCTAGTTTGTAGCGGTTAGAACCGTTACGAATACCCATTTTTAACCGCTACTAAATCACGTTTTTTTTGTAGTGACGGTCTAACTTATATAAAGTCTAATCTAGCCTATTTAATAAATAGATCAGGCTTAGGTTCAGGCCTATTGCTAGGCCTATTTAAATAAACAGGTCAGGCCTGTTTTCATAACGCCTAGCCTATAGGCCTGACCTATTTAACTTTTTTTTAATCTATACTATTATATAAGTATATATAATATCATCTTAATAATTTTATAAATTATTTATAAATTTACCAAAACCTTAATTTTAATTTTCACATCCAATCGTCATTACACTCAACCATTTTTTTTTGTATCAATCATTCACCTTACCTCTTTCGATAGCTCGTGATGACTACACTAACTCACTCATTCTCCCTTGATTTAGTCTTCTACTAAAACATAATAATTGCTATGAGTTTATTTTAATACTAAATGAAATATTATAATCTTAGTAAGAGGAGTTTGTACGATTTATGTAGGAAGAGTAAAAGAGATAAATTTTAGTTTTACATATTGCTTGTTATACTTGGTCGATTTTAAAACATGTATCTCATTAGTCAACTGACGATTAGTTTTTTTTAATTCCTATTTGCTCGAACAATTGTTGTCATTAGACATTCTTTTCTTTTTCTTAGCAAGCCCTAATATTACGACGAGAATGAATGTTAAGCATTTAAGACACAATGTAGGATTGTAGATAAGCATGAAGGGTTATATATGAATTTGGATACATAGGCTTTAAAGGTTATTAAAAGGCATACATTTTAAGTATGCCTTTAAATAGGCTCTAGGCCTTGTCAAGCCTTTTGAAAGCCCGCCTAGACTCAGGCTTAAAAATAAAAACCTACATATAAGCTAAGACCTAGGCTCAAGCTTTGAATCTCTATTGTAAGCCTAAGCCTATTTAAGTAAAACCTAGCCTAATCTATTTCCACCCCTAGTCTCATCGTGGTCTTCAAATGAAAATTTCCCTAATTTAAATATACCACATCTCCATTTCCTCTTGTTACGCAAATTCGATCTTAATATGTAATAACATTCGAAATATCCGTAATGCAATTTTTGATTTTGCTCACCTCTAAATCCAATAACGAGTTGGATGCTGCCTTTGGCAGGCGAGAGAAGCTGAGAGGCAGATAATTAAACATAAAAACAATTTAGTTATATAAATCATGGTTCAAGAGCGCATCACTTGGTCCCCACATCTGGTCCTTCTTAACCCTCCCGCACGGACAAAAGATATAATTGATTTGAGGACTGTAGCTGACATTACTGAAAAATTCATTTTTAAAATCGGTTAAAAAAGATATTTTAGATCGGTTCTTGATCCAGTCTTGATACAGTCGGTTTAAAAAGCTTACTACGTTTTAGATCGGTTATAGAACCGGTCTTAAAAAATTTTTTAAGACCGGTTATTATAAAACCGGTTTAAAAATAAATATTTTTAAACTGGTTATCAGAGGAACCGGTCTAACAGGTTCAAATTTTAGACCGGTTTTCTGAAAAATCGGTCTAAAAATAAGACCGGTTTTATACAAAACCCGTCTTAAATGTACTTTTCAAACCAGTTTTGGAGAGAACCGGTCTTAAAAGTTGAATTTGTTTTAAAATTATCGTTTAAAAGATATACCCAGCAAGTCATTTCCCCAGTTAAAACATTTCACTCAGCAAGCAGCAGTCAGTTCAACGACATTCAAATAAATCTTCTTCTCTTATAGATTATATAACTAACATCTTAATCACATGTGAGAGACTCAAAACTCATTGGAACATATTAAAATTCAACTCCCTTGTGCTTAAATAGTGCTGGCCGAAACAGAAGCAAGGAAAACAACCATGAATAATAAACTCACAATCATAGACAGAATCATAATGTAAGGAAATCATACAACCATGACAATGCTGTTTTGACCAAGTTCCTTATCTTTTCACTTACATACATACATCAAAGATTAAATTACATTAATGACAATGCTGTTATTCATTAGGGCCAAAATAATTTATATACACTCTTCTCAGGCTGATGATCACTAGCGGGCCTGGCTTCAGAGAATCTACACTAAGACATACACCTCATATCCTTCATTTTCTTGTGACGACAACAAAAAAAGTAGTTATATATATACACCAATAATAATATACATAATTCAAATATAGTTCATGATAATTATTTTAGTTAACTAACCTTCAATGTAGTTTTATAAAGGGATATCCTCTCATATCCCTTCATGATGATCGTTTCTTGTACCGTGTTCATTGTCTGCTTCATCTTTTTCGTTCAATTCTGGTAAACCCCTAGAAAAAGAAGGAGTCTCAAGCATATCATTTATTGAATGACTTTCCTGATTAATATCAATGACCCTTTTTCCTTGGAGAGCTACAAACCACATTTTATTTGCCTGATCAGTAACATAGAACACTTGTTTCGCTTGATATGCCATAATAAAAAGTTCATCTCTAAAACTTTTACTATTCAAATCAACCAATGTAAATCCCAATTGATCAATCATCACACCATTGTTGACATCAGCCGGATGTCGAAGCTTTCCATCGAATATCCTCTCATTCACATGCCATCTCAAATTTCTTGCATCATTTTCATTAAAAAAGTTTTAACATTTAAGACTGGTTTACATAAAAATCGGTCTTAAATGTTAAAGATTTAAGACCGGTTTTATGCTAAAACCGGTCTTAAATATTTTACTTTTAAGACCGATTTTTATGTAAACCGGTCTTAAATGTAAATAAAATCGGTCTTAAAATGTTAAAATTTTTATGACTTTAAAATATTTTAAAGTCATAAAAATTTTAACATTTTAAGACCGATTTTATTTATAACCGATCTAAATAAATTTTTTAAGACCGGTTTTTTTGAGAACCGGTCTTAAAAGTTCAATATAATTACAAAACTGCTACCGCACAAATTTTTAAGACCTTATCCGCTAAAACCGGTCTAAATGTGACGGTATAAAAAGTTCTTTTTCCAATAATGTGATAACAAAACAATCTTACATTGAAGGTTAGTATACACGGATTGCGTTTTTCTTTCTTGGCCAGATTATGGTTTTATTTTATGAATAAATAACTACTCAAATTAAAGTATATGATTAAATAATTAATATATAAAAATGATAATAATTTATCATTTAAATATATATTTTAAATCTAAATAATTGAAATTAAATTCATCCCTATTTATAGTATATCATACTTAATAAAAAAAACTTTTATAAAGTTTATATATAAAGTTACGTACTAAATATAATCGAATCCAAAAAGGTAACATATGTTTAAAAGCAAGTTCACACGATTTAGTAAACTAAAAAAGCAATAAATGTAAACTCAAGTAAGTGAACTCATAAGTTCAATAATCATGCAACTAGCACAAGTTTAAGAGCTAATTAACACAATTTTTAAGCTAAAAATGCAAAAATGCTTGATAATTCAACTCATGAGTTTGATAACAATGGAGGCAATATCTTAGGGCCCATTTAATTCAATCTCATTGCACCCTACTATGCAACGAAATGCAATAGTAATACAATGCAATATTCATTATAGGGCTAGTATTTGGTTTGATTTTTAAACAAGATGTGATTGTTTTTTTTAATTATTATTAAAATTAATATATAACTCAAAGTCTTTTTTTACCATTAACATAATCTTCATATAAAAATTGCAAAGAGTCATCACGTTGCCTCACCATAACCGTTGTGCTAACTCGTTGAGGATTGAGCTCACCATAGTCACCCCTAGTTTTATCCGCCACGATCGCTTTTGTGCTCTTGTTTAGGAAAAAGAAAAGAGAAAATCTCACTCAGGTCCAAAGGACCATAAAAATATAAAAAAAGTTTCATTGTAGATTCCTCTATAAAAAAGAGTCCCTAGTTATCTTATTGACATAGATAAGCTTGTCAATGTCACTCTATAACTTGTCAATATAGTCACATACACTTATCAACGAAAGCTGTTCTAGTTAATATAGATGTGCTTGTCAATGACTACTCTATCACTTGTCAATATAGTGACACACCCTTGTCAACGAGAGCTGGTTTGGTTAACATAGATGGGCTTGTCAATAGCCACTCTATGACTTGTCAATATAGTCACATACACTTGTCAATAGGAGTTGCTTTAGTTAACATATATGAACTTGTCAATAACCACTCTTTGGCTTGTCAATATAATCACATACATTTGTCAATAGAGTAAGTTCACATTTTGAATTTATATCACTAAGGTCCCTAGAGACTTTTTTGATAGAAGAATCTATAATGTGATTTTTTTTGTTCTTGAGACTTGAATGAAATTTTTCTAAAAGAGAAGACCAAACGAGATAATTAAAAACATAAAATGACTTGTTGGCAGTGGCAACAAGCAGCAGTGGTAGTGGGGTAGTGACAATAGTTGTGGCTGTGATGGAATGAGACAAGTGAAATAAAAATAAATGAGATTAAAGGATAAATTAAACTTTTTCAAACTTATAATGGAATGATAATGAGTATTCATAGGGGTAGGTATGAATAGATATTACTAATTTTTTTTGTAAGTATCATTACCATGATAAAACATATTATCATACTAAAGGCCCTGTTTCGTACGAAGTACTGAATTTTGATGGACTGAGATTGGAACTGGTACTGGGATTGGAACTGAGATTGATGCTTTAAAAATATGTTTGGTACAAAGCAATAGTTATAGGGAATAATTTCATTTATCTAATTTAATAAATAGTCACTAATAATAAAAAGACCGAAATACCTATGCATAGGGTAGAGAAACAGAATCAAGCCTGAAGTTGTTATGCGTATCCTTGTTACCGTACTTGTGATCCCATTTAGAGAGACAGAGGAAGGAGAGAGTGGCGAGCATAGAGAGATAAATCTGAACAGAATATGAAAGGGCCGAGTATGATCGGAATCGCAATTGGAACACAGAAGAAGGAAGTGCGATAGAAGAGGAATAATGAAGGTGACGACGAAGAACATGGACCAAGAGAGAGATGCTCAGCAAAAATTGGATTGATCAACATACACACATCAGAGGTACGATATGACTTTCCTCAATTCAAGTGCTTATCACTAAAACAGAATGGCGACGGAATGGGGAGGAGCTAAATCCAAAGAAAATCGTACCCCTTTTAAACGACTTCCTTTCTATTGCTGAGCATATGTTAACACCTACAGGTTATTGGTCTAGTGAATAGAATGTATTGAAAGCTTAAATTGTTGAAACCTATAATGAGACTGAACGGGAAGAGCAATGAGATATAGGAAAAAGGGATGGAGAGAGCTGCATTGCTGACTCAGCTTTTTTGACTGGGAGTTTTTATAGTCAATAGGGTGCTTTTTATGTTTGAATGCATTAATAATGAAATATATTCATGCACTTTGGTGTTGAATCCTCCGCCCGACCTGGCGGTTCATTTGAGATGTCAGAGGTTTCAAGTTCGGCTATAAGTGAGTCTGAATAAGTTCTATAAATTCTGTCCTCAGTGTTGATTAACTAATTGAAAATAATTTGTAATACTCTAATGTAAATATGTAAATATTTCTATAAATCCTGAAGTCCTTAACAATTGAGTGTGTCAAGGTTGAAATCTCAATTGAATTCGTAGAAACCTCCACAGCAGGCAAAGTTTCGGTTTTGGTCTTGTGGTTTAGTGCTCGGAAGCGAATTTGCAGAGTGGAGTTTTCTCTTTTTTTCTCATTTTTAAGCAGAGGTGAACTTATTTATCTGGGACAGTGTTGCTTGATGGGAAATATGACTATAGTGGCATTAAATATTCTTATTTTAGTGTGTTTTGATTTTTTCTAGTCAGGCTGTCTTTTCTAAACTTTAGCTTCTCTATTGGATTGATCTTCTTGCTTTTCAGGATCATTGAGTACATCTGTAGGCTGATTTTTTCATGATCTTTTTCATATAGTGCACTGGTCTGGTAGCTCACCCTTGCTTTTGGTGAGTTATCGATCTTTTTCCCTTGTGCGTGCGTGCGCACACTTGTTTGTGTTGAGAAGTAAATTTTTTAATCAGAACAATGCTTTGTCAATGTACAAGTTACATCTTCTAAACTTAAAACATTTTGTGTCTCTGCGATTCTCGCTTGTGCAAGGTCCATTTTTGTTTCCTATTGATCTGGGGTTCTGAACTTATTGACTCTTTTTCAAAAATTATTTTGTAGAACATGGCTTTGAGGTAAAGAATGAAATCGAAAGAATCAAATTCGCTTTTCAAAAGCTGAGATGGGAGTAAAAATGAATCCAGGCATACCGAGAAGGAAGAAAAATGTTTGGATCTCAGACAGACAGCCGCCGCATGATTGGAGGAGATTAATGGTGGCGTCAGAGCATAATGCCGGTGATCGGCAATAGTAAGGAAGGCTGAAGGTGTGAGCGGGGGTGAGGGCTACGGAGATAAAAGGGAAAGATGCTCGGTGGTGAGGCCGATGGAGTCGGTGACGGTGTGAGTGGCGGTGAGGGCTACCGTGCAGGGCGACGATGGTATGCTTGAGAAGTTGAGAGTGGTTGTCATTGGTGAGGAGAAAGAAAAGGGAGTGATTATGTGAGAGGGATTGATTTTAGGTTAAAATTGGAGGTATTTTTGTCTGAAAAATTTTTTAATCAAGGATATTTTTGTCTCTACAATTTTGCAGTCATGGGATTGAAAACATAATATCAGGGAAAGTGGCTTTACAGCAATCCCACTTTCGTAGTACTCACAATCCCTGATTATTCGCAGTCCCTCATACCAAACGAAATAAACTGACTCAATCCCTAATCCAATCCCAGTTCCTGCCCCCAAACACTTCCCCCAAGCACTTCCTACCAAATAGGGCCAAAGAGTAATCAAACGTTTTTTTTTATAATCCAATCATAATTATACCATTATAGATAAGCAATACAGTTGAATTAAATGGGCTTAGGCAGAAGCCGAACCCCATATTAATAATTCACTATACATCTCAAATTCTTATTATAGAGGCTTACACGCCTGACGATTCAAAGATTATTAGGAAGAATTGGTATCAAACTATTTTGCTTCTCTTTCTAGAGCTAAATTGTACTCTCCATAGAAGTAGGACAGAAAGCTCCAAAGAGAGAGCACCAAACTAACTCCTTTCTCTGCCGTGAAATTCTCTCGGAAGAAAATTACAGCCAATACTTCATTAACTGGCAGCATCACGGCGGTGATTACACCAGCGAGCAACGAAGAAGCACAAAAGATAACCCCTATTGCCCCCACTAAGAATATCTGCCATATGATCGCCGTGCACACCGCCGCCACGTAATACTTTGTCTCCCCCAACCCAAATTCTCTCGCCTCCCTTCCCATCACCTGTAAAATGTAATAATCAACACTTACTTCCCTAATATACTCCCTCCGGTACTTAATATAAGATATATTTAAAGAGTTAATCTTGATCCTAAATATAAGACATAATTTTTATATTTGTCAATGTTTTCCTAATTTATTTCTATCGATGCTCCCTCAACTATAATCAACGAGGAGAAGGTACGAGGGAACTACAGAAGATGATTAGGGTATTTTAGAAAATATATGTTATATTAACTACTCTAACCAACTTCTTTAATTTAATCAAATTAGATAAATATACCTTATATTAAGGATTGGAGGGAGTATATTTATATATAGAACAAGCCAAATGATGATTAAGAAGAAGAAGAATAGATAATTAACCTTGAAGTCGTTGTTGATGAGCATGCCGATGATACAGAAAACAGTAGCAGTGAAGCTCATCACGATCTGAACCTGGATTACCAGCGAGTACGTGAAAGGCTGCTTGCTCTTGCCGTACAGGAGCTCCAACAATGGCGTCGAAAAACTGTACAAGACCGACGACGCCAGCGTCATCACAAACCCCGACACATATTGCTGGGTGGACACACCTTTGGGAAGATCCCCAGATGAATGCAGAGCCAAGACACCCGCTCCGACGGTGAGCAAGACGATGGCGTTTATGGAGAAAGGGGTGAACTTTTGCCTGACAAGAAGGAAGGCGAAGGCGGCGGTAAGGCCCAGCTCGGTGGAGAGGATGAGAGAGGAAGTGGAGGCAGGGAGGCGGGCTAAGCCGGAAGCGTAGAGGTAATCCTCGACGCCCATGAGAACACCGATGACGGCTGATGCTAGAAACAAGCGTGAATTGATGGAGAAGAAGGGCTTGCGGGTGAGGACGTAAGAGATAATTAGAGGAAGCAAGAGGACGGGGAAACCGCTGCTGTGGAGGCAGGTGTAGAACCAGACGCGGTGGCCGCCGTCGACGAAGTAGAGGCGAGTTATGAGAGGGCCACCGGTGATGCCTAGGCCGAGCAAGAGGCAGTTTATGGTTAAAAGCACTCTCTTGCTTCTCTCGCTCATTTGTTGCTCTGATACTTCCTCGTCTTCTTCCATATTCTTGAATGTCAACGCAACACAAAGTATTACTAGCAATTGTCTACCGTTTCCACGCTACTAATTATAATAGTAAATTAGAAATTACAAATGTATGGATGTAGAATTTCACGCCAAAAAATTATGAATATATAGGATTAATATATTCGAATTTAAAAATATGTATATTCATTTTAAAATTATTTAATTCATAAAATATGTGGAAGTCACTGATGCCATTATAAATAGTGATAAAACTTATAGAAGGTCTTAAAAGACAATTGATTAATGATTTACTGAAAATTAACATATTATTAATAGGATTTGATGCCGACTCTTCTGTTCCCTTAATAATTCATATATATATATATATATATTAGTACGAACGGTGCTTGATATTGAATAGTTTGTAGTGCAACCGGCTACCAATTACATATATTAATAATCCAATAGGAGGAGTTTCTCCCAATTTTTTCTTAAAAAAAGTAAATTAGGTAAAATTCAGTTTTACATATTACTTGTTGTGTTTAGTTGATTTTATAAAACGTGTCTTCTTAATCAGTGGAAGATTGGTTTTTGTTTTTCATACTTGCTCGATAACTGTTGGCACTAGGTATTCTTTCTCTTTGTTACTAAACTCTTACATTGAGGAAGCGAATCCTAAACTTTTAAAATATAACATGTTTTTAAATAGATTTGAAAGATTATATATGAACTTAAAGACATAAACTTTAAATTTATTTAAATCATATATTATTATAATTAGGTATTTAAAAAAGCTTCAAGCCTTATCACATCATTCGAAGGCACAAACATAGGCCTAAAAAAACGTTATATATAAGCTCAAGCTTTGGGTGTCTGTTACAAACCCTAGCCTATATAGCTAAAATTTAGTTTCACTTATCCTATTTTCACCGGCCTAAACTTGATGTTCTCCATCCTCGGTCAAGGTTTAGGAATATAATATATATATATATATCCTCTATTTTCTCCTCCTTTTTTTATGTTCTGTAAAAGTTCATGTTCTCCTCCTTTTTATTTTTTTTATCTTTGTTGTTTTCCCTCCACGTTTGCTGTGGCCTTGTGTGTGGTCGTCTCCCATTTATCCAGGTATTTATGTATTTATTAGTTCAAATTTTCTCTTTTTACTATTGTTTTGCCGCTGGGTTTGCTCTGAAATAACGCAATGCATATAGGTTTGTTCGTGTTCGCTGTGGTTTGCTCTGGTTTGCCCACTCAAGTATGCAAGTTATGCCACCCTCCTAATCGGCTCCAAGTCAGAACTAGTTTCCCTGCCTATCCAAAGGAGAGGTAGAGAAAGATCATCTAATCTATATCGTTCAAATTTAATTTTTTTTAGCTAGTGATTTTTAAATAAACAAAACATTAAAAAAAAAGATTAGTTAAATGATTATCTTTATTATAAATTCTCTTCACATTAAAATAATTTTTTTTGAAAAAAGCAAAGAGTAAAAAAAAAAAATCTGGATCATCCGTATCTGATCTGGACGGACTAGATAAGATGAATTATCCCTACCTATCCAAAAGGCAAGCCTATAGGAGGCCGACAAAACCATAGTAGGGTGGGGCTTAACTTACATACATTCATGTATGTTACCTCTTAGTCTATACATTACTTATTAGATAAGATCCGTCGAAACAATTTTATTCCATGGATACATCCATTGAATCAAATTGTTTCAACTGAATTTGAGATTCTTTACGGCTATAACAACCAAAATTAATTATGTGTGTACCTTATACTTTATAATATTATTTTTTTTAAAAATTGTTTTGTTTTTGAGGCTGGGCGGGGCTGGAAAGAAAATATAATTTAGAAGAGATCAGACTATTAGCATTCAACAATCAACCTAGATGTTTATCTGGGCATAGCTAAATTAAAGGCTTTGGGATATTTGAATTCGCTGTAGAAAAGCCAATCGTTAGTGATGAGCGCTTTAGAGACGTTTACAAAAGCCTTCGTACTAAATTATAATTTTTCTATGCCATCAGAAAAATAACAAATTTATAAGGAAAATTAGAACATTTTATACGGCTTGTGACTACAACTGGTGTTACTACATTCTACAATGGTAATAAAATGACTCCAAGAAGAGTTAATCAGGTTTGGACTGTCTAGATATGATCTTAAATGATCCATATTTAAGTTTTTAAATTGCTGATTTTTTTTAAATAAAAAACATTTTTTAGATTCTACACTTATTACAATAATTTTTTTAAAAAAATATGAACCATCATATCAGATTTATACTGTTCATATCTGATTATCACTTCCTGCAAAGCATTTTGCTTAATAGGAAAACCTGTTCCATTATAAAATTGGTGTAAAATTGGTCCACAACGGATGGTTTCTCTGTATTCTTTTCACTTTTTAAACGTCATTGACTCACATCTATGGCCCTCTTTTTTTTTTTTTTTTTTTCTTTTTTTAAAATTTCTTCTCTTTTTCCATTTCATCGAACACATATTCATCGGTCTCTGAGTTTTTTGCCGCGGTAGTTTTTATAAATATGGGTTAATGATATTTTTGCTGCGGTAGTTTTTATAAATGGAGCTGTGAGTATACGGAATTTTTTTTTTATTCCATGTTGGACCCAAAAGTATAAAAAATGGATCGTGACTAAGTGTGTGTTTGGATAGATGAAAAAAAAAAGTTTTTAGCTCTAAATCATGGTTTTGTTAAAAAATACTCAAACAATTCATTTTTTCCTATAATCTCTTTTCTTGTCAAAACAATGGTTTTGGTTTTCAAAACTATGATTTGGCATAATCTTTTTTTTTTGGCATTTTTCATGTTGTGGACCCTACTCTCTCTATCTCATTTGTTTGTTGGTGGGCTCCACGCCACTATTTCTCTCATCTTTTTTTTTTTTTAAGAATTTGGAAATTCTCTCTTTGTGCCTTTTTTTTAATTTTAAAATTATAATGCTCCCTCTTATTTTTAATATAAGACTTATTTATCTAATTTGATTATATTATAAAAATCAGTTAAGTTAATTAACATTACATATATACAAATTTATTTCATTTTTTGTATTAATTTTGAAATTTAATGTTAAATAATGGGTTAAAATGCATCCTTTTTAATGCCGTTAGAAGTTTTCTTCTCTTATAATTTAACGTCGTTATGTCAAATTTAACGATTTTGTTAAATTTGCATCCTTTTTAATTGTTCATTGTTATTTTTTCGTCTTCAAGAACTTATTTGTACCAAATGCCCTTCAGGAAAACTTAACTGTTAAATTTGGACATTAACCCTTAAATAATATATAAAATATAATCTTATTCTTTATATGCAATTATCACAAAATTTAATGTTATTTTTAGTAATTTGACCGTGAAAAAAGCTATTTTGATTATAATATCCAAACACTCTCATTTTATCAAAATCACTTTTTTTACAAAATCTATTCTGCTCATAATCTATTTTCTAAAAGTTATTCTCCAAAAACTAATTTAAATACACTCTAAGGCAGATTGTGCCGCCATGGGCAATTCCTTTTTTTTTTTTTTTTTGCCCACCCCACGGACAATAATTCTCTTTCAGTTAGCTTGCCACACATACATAAGTGGGTAAAAAAGTAAGTTTATGGTAAACTAATTCTAATGTTAAAAAGGGTAATATTACTTCATTTTTAATAATAATTCCAAAGCGATATTGAGAAAAAATAAACACTTCTGAATACTTCCAACTCATTGGCAAAATTTTTTGGAGCAAATATGACTTTTAACCCTATAAATAAAGATAAAACTTTTAGATGGTCAGAAAAGACAATTATATTAATGACTTACCAAAAATTAATAATTCTTTCTGTCCTTAGTGTAGGATTTAATTGGGGAGTTAATCTTTATTTTAATGTAAGACTTATTTTTCATATTTGTTAATCTTTTTTTAACTTACTTCTATTGATCCTCCTTCAACAATAATCAAATAAACAAGAGATAGAGAGAACTAATTAAAGAAGATGATTAGGGTGTCTCAAAAAAAAAAAAACTCTTATTAATTAACTCAATTAAATTATAAAATTGAAATTAATAATTTGGATGTGATGCACTTGTTTTAGAATAATTAATAAAATTCAAACTTAAATTATTCAAATTGAATACAAATAGTATAGTCTTATTGACGTGCAAAATTTAGAAACCAGTTTTTAGTGCTTAGCAACAGGATAATGGATAATTGTGATGCAATCTAATAAGGTTTATTGTGATATAATTAATATTAATATTATGGTTTTATAATGATGAATAGAAAGGGAGCACATTTTTTTGCTCATAAGTTTGATGAACATAGAGTGCTCATAACTAATTTAGACAGTCTAGATTGATTTTGAACGGTGAAAAGAAAAATGCGGTTACTAATAAATTATAGTTGTCAATATTATATTATTAAGTTGGGAACCTGGTTATTTAGTCAATATTTAAAAAAACATGTGAGCATATTAATTATGCTTTTATTTTTATTTTTGACTTCCATTGACAATAAATGTCTGTCTTTAACTTTATAATAAAAACACAATAAAAGTCAGAGTTTAGATTTGGAGGAGCCTTTAGATAGTCCTTTTTTTTAATTAAATTGTTGTAAGAAGGATGAAACCTATAAAAGCTTACTTATAAGCAATATAGCACATTTAAATTATGCACTCTCACTCCTTGAATTCGGATTGGTCAGTTGCTCGTATACTTAACCCAGTTAAGAAGGTCAGAGTCCAAATAAAGCACTGATACAGGGCAGTAGTGCCTTCCCATTTAAAAAAAAAAACATACATTCATTTGTAATAAATACTAATGTAAGTCGTCATTATTATTTTATCACACCATTCTAACAATTTTTTAATCATATAACATTTAATTTAATTTTTTCATTTTTAACAAATAATGTAATCACTATGATATCGGAGCATGTTTTAATTAAAATAGCCATCAGGCATTAATTAGTTAGCTTGCACTATTTAGCATATTTAATTTGTTGTATTGATTTTCGTTATTCAAATCAATTTATACACCTAAAGAATCTTATGGCAGACCTAACTCCAGCTTAATTGTTGTACCTGATCAATAAATTTTCGTTGATAATTAATGCACCCCTCAACGTAGATCGTAGCCCATCAAACCTCGGAAGAGGGGCCTCTCCATTTCCTTTACCATCCACTTCCTTCCATTTCTTTTTTCTCACCGTCAGATTAACTCTGAATGGTTGAGATTTAATATTCTATAAAAATATCACTATAATATTAAATAATAAAAATGTATATAAAGACATTTAAATCATTAAAATTTGATATAACTGTTCATATCTTTATATTTTTGTTAAAATATTCTATGTATAATTTTTAATTTGTATAGGATATTGAATCTCAACAGTTTAGAGTTAATATAATGGTGAGAATAAAGAAATGGAAGGAAATGGACGGTAAGGGAAGTGGAGAGACCCCTCTCCCTCAAACCTCATATTCTTCATCGTTGTTTGAGGTTTATATAGATCGTAGGAACATATATTCTCTGTTTTCTCCTTTTTTTTATGTAGAATGCAGAGAAGTCATATGCTTCGAAGATCTCTTACTCTAGCGCAGAAGGGGTCTTTCTTCTTTTTTTCTTTAGTGGGCACAAAGGGTCTTTAATATTATATTGATCTCAACCGATGGCAGGTGGCTCAAGTGGTTCGGCACTTGAGTCCCTTCTACAAGGTTTCGGGTTCGAGACCGATGGATGGAGTCTTTGCTGGAGGGAGAGCTTTACACTCAAAGGGTCCGACTTGGCTCGAATCCGGAATAGTCGGTTGCTCGGGTTTACCTGGCCCAAAAAAGGCCAGGACCCAGAAAAAACACCGGATACCGGATGCTTTAAGCAAAAAAAAAAAATTATATTGATCTCTAACTAGTGTAAATATCCCTTTTGATCAAAACAAAAAACTAGTGTAAATATCCCTTTTGATCAAAACAAAAAACTAGTGTAAATATCCCCGATATAATAAGTATGAGACTCTTTACACCGATCTTACAACCAATGTAGAAAATGACATTGGTTATATAGTTTGCATGAACATATTACTTTTATATTATTAATACAAGATTCTTTATCTTCTTTATTATGTTTTTCTATTACATTTGTTTTATATGGTATCAGGGCTAAGTTGAAGAAGCCCGGCTCCTGTGTTAGCATCACGTGGCCCAAAATAAAGAATAGGCCTTTTGCTTCAGCAGAACCTGAGGCCCAAGATCGACGGACTCTCAAGATTCGACTCCAAGATCCACTACATGGAGCTCCAAAATCAAGACTCAATCCACCTGGAAAATCAAGATTGAACCGACCTTTAACTCCAGAGAATATCGCTATCTGGGAAATCTTCCATAGCCGCGATTGAAGGGATTTGGCCTATGCAGTCATGGCGGAGAAACGCGACGAGCAAACCGCCGACCAGCTTCCCTTCACCCATCCGCGGAGGATTGCCCGCCGTCAACGGTAGCCTCAGTCTAGTCCGGTTTCAAGATTTTCTCAATCTCTCTGATTTGGGGTTCAAGATTTATCATGGTTATTGCTTCTGCCGCCTCTTCTCCAGTGTTCTTCGAAGATCAACGGCAAGGAAGAGATTGATTATATCAAGTTCGAGTTTGATCATTGGAAAGATTCACTGTAATGGGTATAGTCTTCTATTTGTGTCAATGACTTTGACGGGGTTCTAAGTTTCTCAATAGGAGAGCGCAACTGTAATTAATATTGAGATCCTTTGGGCGTTTTCAGATTATTGGCTCATGACCATTTTTGCTAGCTTCCGCTAAAATTCCTTATATTATAGCTTCTGAAGATTTCTGCTCTTGTTCTGGATCTTTTCAAATGATTTCGAATTATCTTGGGTGACTTCCATCATTCTCCAAAACAGAACTTAAGGTTTTGGGTTGGTCTCTGACTCTTTAGAGAACATGAGTTTAGGTTCGGTGGTTTCCTATTTCTCCTTTTAATCAACGATTTACATTAGCTCAAGGTTGCCAATTTTATTACCTCCAGTATATGAGTCAATGTACTAACCAAATGGTACAGTCGGTACAATTGTGAAGGATGAAACTGATAGCTCCTGGAATTCATACCCTTGTTGTCAATTTGGCTTTTACCGTAGTTTGTTGGTTATTAACAAAATCGGAGCAATGTTGTGTAACCTCAATGCTAGTTGTGTTCCATCCGTTACCACTGATGATAAGTTATTAATCTGTATGGACAGATAAAATAGTAGCTTGAGTTCATTCCTACAAAGTTTATAATGAGGATGCAGATTTACGCTTTTAGTATTCTTGCTAATAATGGAAGTATTGCTGCTATAAAGTTTGCCATTCTCATTGTTTTGCTAAATGGGCTGAAACAACAGAACTGCTCTCTGCATCTTGCAACCAGGACTATGGTTTTGTGACTTGGAATCAAGAAAGCCACTCTGTCTTGAAATTTTGGATTGTGTTAGTGATCGAAATTTTGGATTGTCTTAGTGATCCTGAAACAATTGAAAGTATTGGAACAAATGTTGAAGATTTTAGTGCTCCTGGTTGGTGGTGAAAGCATGGAACTTAGCAATTGTTAAGGATATGAGAATAACACTAAAAGGCCCAAGCCCAATATCAGATTACAAAAGCAAGCCCAGTAATAAAGTTCTGCTACAAGACCACGTTTCCACTCAGAAAAAGCAACTGTTATAATATTTATGTATGAGCTGTATATATTAGTTCAGCATATCCTGGAATATTCTTCATTTATTATTCTAGGACCTTCTATTATTTGTACAGGTGTAAGCATCTTGTGTATTCTAGGGTTTTGTATTCTACCTATTTAATGAACAGTAACAGATAAGGCAAAACACGCCTTTTGAATACAATTCTCCTGATCCTATAAAACTTTTCTTGGTATCAGAGCAACTTGGGCTAGCAGCCATGGCAGACAAAGACATAACGACACCTATTTCCCTTTCTGATTCAGCATCAAATAGCTCATCAGTCTCGGCCAATCTTTTGGCAAAATTATCTGAAAAAAACAATACCTTGGCTCAAACGTGTTCTGTCAAGTTGGATAGAACAAACTATCCTGTTTGGGTAACTCATGTCCTCCCTGTTATTAAAGGATATAGAGCAGAAGGTTACATTAATGGCTCAAAGGTGTGCCCTTCACAGTTTGTTACAGAGGGTAATACAACCAAACTGAACCCAGATTTTGAAGAATGGGTTGCTGCTGATCAATTGGTATTTGGATGGCTTCTCAACACCATGACCTTAGAAATCTCTTCAGAAATGACTCATGTATCTACTGCAGCTGGGTTATGGTCTGCTGCCAAAGAGATAGCTGGAGCACAGTCAAAATCCAGACTGTTATTGCTGAGATCTGAAATTCAGCGTACCAGGAAAGGGACATTAAGAATGAATGATTATCTAGCTAAAATGAAAAGTTTGTCTAGTCAACTAGCCCTAGCTGGAAGTCCTATTCCTCTCCCAGATCTCGTCATTCAAGTCCTTGCTGGCTTGGATGCTGACTATAATCCTATTGTGGTGCAATTAACACATAGGGCTGATGAACTGACCTGGATTGAACTCCAAACATCTCTCTATACCTATGAGAGCCGAATGGATCAACTGAATCAGATGTCACAACTTTCCCTCAACAACAATGTCATCAACTATGCTAAAGCAGAGGAGAACTATTTTCCCAGAGGCTCTTGGCGCGGAAACAGAGGAAACCGTGGCAGAAGAGGACGTGGCAGAAACTACAGGGGAAGAGGAGGTAACTACAACAATCATGGAAATGTTCCAAAGTGCTCACTATGTGATAGAGTTGGTCATACATATGATACTTGCTTCTACCGTAATGATAAGACTTTTGTGAGAGGCAACAAGAAACCTAATGATGGAAACCGAAGTTCCTATGATGATTTTGATAGTGCATACTGGGCAACCCCTGAAATTGTGAATGATGATGCTTGGTACCTTGATAGTGGTGCTACCAGTCACGTTGCTAAGGACCTAAACAAGCTGGATAACACTGCTACCCCCTCTGGTAAGATGAATATTGTTGTTGGTAATGGATTTAAAATAGGAGTGGAGAAAGTAGGCTCATCTACCTTATTAAATGATTCTTACAGAAAGGTTAAGTTAAATAACATTTTATACACTCCTAAAATGAAGAAAAATCTGCTGAGTGTGTATAAAGTGGCTTGTGACAATGATGCTGATGTGGTTTTTAACTCTAATGGTGTTTATGTGAAGGATCAAGCAACAGGTCAGATCATGCTACAGGGAACACCAACTAATGGTGGATTATTCAGAGTCTACAATCATAGGAAGGAAGAAAGTGCATATTTAGTTTTTGCAGTTGAAGAAGCTGATCCATCAGCATCTAATTTTAAGGGTTTTAGTAGGGAACTTTGGCATTGTAGGCTTGGTCATCCTAATGACAGAACATTAAATCAGATGATTAGAGATTGTAATCTGAAAATTATTTCTAGAAATGAGAATGCCTCTATGTTTTGTGAATCTTGTAAATTTGGTAAAATGCACTCTCTACCCTTTAAAGCATCCAATTCACATGCAACCAAACCACTTGAACTCATTCATACCGATCTTTGGGGTCCATCTCCACTCATTTCCATGAATGGATTTCGATATTATATTCTGTTTCTTGATGACTACAGTAGATACACCTGGATTTTTCCACTAAAAACAAAGGATGAGGCTTTGCAAATGTTTATTCAGTTCAAAACCTTTGTAGAAAAACAGTTTGAAAGCAAAATCAAGATTGTTCAAAGTGATTGGGGTGGAGAGTACAGAAGTTTCACTAAAACTCTGCAAGAATCAGGAATTCTTTTTAGACAAACTTGTCCCTATACTTCAGCTCAGAATGGGAGAGCCGAAAGAAAGCACAGGCATGTTGTAGAAGTAGGCCTAACCCTATTGGCAGAAGCTAAAATGCCTCTCTTCTATTGGTATGAAGCATTTCACACTGCAACAGAACTCATCAACAAACAGCCATCTATAGTGTTAGGAGGAATCTCTCCTTTCTACAAACTTTTTGGAAAACATCCTGATTATAACTCTCTCAAGATATTTGGCTGTGCTTGTTACCCTTGCCTAAGACCTTATAATCAACATAAGCTGCAGTTTAGAACAACTAAATGCGTGTTTATTGGGTATAGCAATTCACACAAGGGATACAAGTGCTTAAGTTCTAGTGTAAGATCTACATTTCTAGACATGTTGCATTTAATGAAACTGAGTTTCCATTCTCTACAGGCTTTGTTAACAAAAGGAAAGTACCTGAAGAAAGCATACATCCCAGAGAATTTTTCAAGTCTACTGCAACAAGCCAATCTGCACTGGAAAGTCTTGGTTCTGACCAGCTAAGTCCGGTATCATCATGTTCTGCTCCAATTGCTGATATACCAATCTTAGCTCCTGCATCAACACAAGAACAAATTACTGAGAATCAGTCCAACAATAATCAGCAGTTATCACAGCAAAGCCCTGGAACAAACGAAAACAGTGATCAAGTGATAGAAGAAGACAACCAGAATGAGCTGGACGTTCCACTCACAGAAGAAATTCAAGATTCAGCTGCTATGTCACCAAAACATCATATGATCACAAGAAGTAAGGCAGGTATTTCTAAACCTAAGCTACCGTATGTTGGTGCCATTACAACTGTTCTGGTATTGCCAAAAGAGCCAGTGAGTGTTAAAGAAGCTCTTAAATCTGTGGAATGGAAGAAAGCCATGATAGAAGAATATAATGCCTTAATCCGGAATAAAACCTGGGTTCTAGTTCCTTATCATGGTGAAAGGAACTTAGTTGATTGCAAATGGGTTTATAAAGTAAAGACAAATCCTGATGAACTCAGCTACAAAACTAAGGCAAGATTAGTTGCAAAAGGGTTTCAACAGAGTCCAGGAATAGATTTTGAAGAAACATTCAGTCCAGTCCTCAAAGCATGTACTCTAAGGTTTATCCTTACTGTTGCTGTGACTTTTAACTGGCCAATTAGGCAAGTTGACATAAACAATGCTTTTCTAAATGGTGAACTACAAGAACAAGTGCTAATGAGACAACCAGAAGGATTCAAATCTACCAAATATCCTAATCATGTATGTCTCTTGAAGAAAGCTCTCTACGGCCTACGACAAGCACCTAGGGCTTGGTTTGACAAACTAAGAACCACACTTCTAAGCTGGGGTTTTGTTCACTCTAAATGTGATACTTCACTGTTTTTTATGAAAAACAAGAACTTTATTATGTTCATCCTTATATATGTGGATGATATAGTAATCACTGGGAGTTGTCTCAAGGTATTAGAGTTGTTTATCAAGCAGCTCAATTCCACCTTTGCATTAAAGGATCTGGGTCATATTCATCATTTCTTGGGAGTTGAGGCATTCAGAGATGAAACTGGTCTCTATCTAAAACAAGAAAAATACATTTGGAGCATACTTGACAGGTTTGGCATGTCTAACTGCTCACCGGTTCCTACTCCTATGGTGGTCAACAAACAGTTCACAAAGAAAGAAGGAACTTTGCTACACAATCCTACTCTCTACCGGCAAGCTATCGGTGCTCTACAATACTTAGCAAACACTAGACCGGACATAACCTTTGCAGTAAACAAGCTCAGCCAGTTTCTTGCAGAACCGAGAGACACACATTGGCAAGGTCTAAAAAGAGTATTAAGATACTTGAAGGGAACAAGCAATTTGGCCTTGCACATTAAACCAGCCACACATCTTACCTTACAAGGGTTCTCTGACGCTGACTGGGCTGTATGCCCTGACGATCGACGTTCAATAGGTGGTTATTGTGTGTATCTCGGGGAATCTCTGATTTCATGGTCAGCGAAGAAGCAACCAGTTGTGGCTCGATCTAGTGCAGAATCAGAATATCGCTCTCTGTCGAATCTTGCTTCTGAGCTAGCCTGGATTCAGTCTCTTATTGGTGAATTTGGTGTTCGAATGAAAAATCCCCCAATTGCCTGGTGTGATAATCTCAGTGCCACTGCTCTGGCTTCCAATCCAGTGTATCATGCTCGGTCAAAGCACATAGAACTGGATGTTCACTTTCTTCAAGACAGAGTCATGGATCGGAAACTAGTTGTCCGATACATCCCATCTTCTGATCAGATAGCCGATGTTTTCACGAAAGCCCTGTCTCACACCAAGTTCTCTCAATTTCGAAACAAACTCGGCCTCATGTGGTCACCTGGGCCCAGTTTGAGGGGGGATGTTAAGGATATGAGAATAACACTAAAAGGCCCAAGCCCAATATCAGATTACAAAAGCAAGCCCAGTAATAAAGTTCTGCTACAAGACCACGTTTCCACTCAGAAAAAGCAACTGTTATAATATTTATGTATGAGCTGTATATATTAGTTCAGCATATCCTGGAATATTCTTCATTTATTATTCTAGGACCTTCTATTATTTGTACAGGTGTAAGCATCTTGTGTATTCTAGGGTTTTGTATTCTACCTATTTAATGAACAGTAACAGATAAGGCAAAACACGCCTTTTGAATACAATTCTCCTGATCCTATAAAACTTTTCTGCAATAAAGAACAAAAGTGTTTTATTAGAATTAGGGAGGTTCTTTAGCTAAGACACACAAGAGGCAGAAATGAAGATTCAGCAGTGGAAGATGAGATGCTGGTTCACATGTGTCTGTTTTTGTGGACCAATTTTCATTAAGTTCCTGCACCTAGAATTGCTGGACCTTAAATCAAATTAAACAATTTAATGTTTACAAGTCAAACTTTTATATTTACCAAGTTGAATCCATCATTTACAAGTCAAACTTAGAAATATTAAATCCACTGACTTGCAAATATGAAACCCCTTTTAAGTACGAAATGAAATTCGAGGGACATATGTATGAGTAATTTTTTTAATTGAGATCTAAGGGTAAATTTTCCAAATTTTTATATCTTAAGTGTTATGATAACTCTAAAATGAAGAGAACTTTTGTATTGAAAATTATTTATTATTTTATATTTATTTGATTAATTCTTATTCTAATTATTTGAATGTTTTTAGTTTCAAAATGATGTTATCTTTTAAGAAGTTTAGTCAAATATTAAATTAATATCTATTTGTTACCTTCTGATATTCCTTTTTCAGTGAGAACATATCAATGCTGAATGAGCCTCTGTGTGGAGCGTATTGCTTCGTTGAAAGTTAAAGTCATTATTCATTCTCTATTTTTGTTTTGACTTTACCTAGTTTAATTTAATTAATTTTGTTTTGTATTTCAAGTGTGAAAGAACATTATTGCGTGTGGGTCCTTTCTTCCTCAAAAATCAAAATGAGCGATGACTTGTTAAAACAAAGGCAACATTTTCTTACATGTGGTGGGGCAAATTAAAGACCAAGGGGGAAATTGATATTTCAAAGAGAATATAATGACTATTACATTGTGGGTTTTTGGCTCCATTGAGACAAGGCAGGAAAGGAATCATCTGAATATTTTGGAATTAAACTTAAAATATAAAAAATGACCCCAATTTATCATATACTCCGTAACCCACTCATTTAATCAAGAGAGCTCTATATAGGCCCATCGGCCCTTGATGAGTACGAAAATTTGGACCAATCTCAATATAGTGATGAGCACTATGATACTCATCCGTCATCACTGTTATGAATAGAAAACTGATTTCTTCCTTATAAGCATATGGTGTAATGTTTTAATTTATTTTAAAAAATCGATTAAAGAAAAAGAGCTACTACCTCCGGTCCTAAATATAGGACAAAGTTTATAGTGCAAATTGCACTACAAACTTTGTCCTATATTTAGGATCGGAGGGAGTACTATCTTTTCACGGTTCTCTACGAATACAATCTTTCATTATTCATTGAGAATGAACTTCATTAAAAATATGATAGAACCAAAATATTTACCTCTTTAAAATTGGGGGTAAGTTAGTCATTTGATTTGTTTTTATCTCCACTTCCTTCTCTTTCCCTATTCTACCGAACAACTATCATCCTCTAAAATATTGGTTTCCATACCTGCGGATATTGAACATATTTTTCTTACCCACTCCTATTCCATTGAAGTCTTTTCATTTGAATTATTCTTTGAATGATCATGATATCTACACAATTACCTAACCTAAGGCATAATTACTTTTCTAGATACAAATGCTTAAATTGGGGGTTTCAATATGTGGTACTGGTTGCACAACACATGCAGATATTTTATATAAATTGTATTCTAATAACCAATACCACTCCCATCAGACAGGGAGACTATAAGATATTTTTCACTAACAGTTATTTTGGAATCGGAATATAGCAGTTTCACAAAAGTAAGATGTTTATAAAATGATATTAGACACACGGTTGAACCCTGAAGGAATATAACTACTGTGAATCCAATTGCGCAACTAATTAAACAGATTTATTTCTCAAACTGAATTTATGATGATGACTTACGCCTTAACATCTTAAGGAACTATCCAGATCTAATTTAGATAATTTGGACTATCCAGATCTAATTAAAAATATGATGGCTCAAATCCAATAAAAAAGTGACATTTAACTCACCCTGTGTCTCTCTTTACTCCTCCTCATCTCCGTTTACAACTGCAAATTGAAGGAGTCATACAGCCAAGTCGAGTGCCGTATAGATCAAGGCCTTAGACTTGTGTTAGATATTTGAAAAAACGGAGAATAAAACCTTGAAGTAAGTCTTTACTCGAAATTTTTGATCCATATGAGAGAGGTTTTCAGAAGAATGGTTCCTCTTGTTTACGTTTCGATCTTCTTTTTCATCTTCTTGTTTTCTGATCAAGGGCTTTCCTTGTCTTCTACTTCTGATAATGAGGACTGTCCATCTACCTTTGACTGTGGAAATCTCGGAAAGCTAGGCTTCCCTCTAACAACTGGGACACGCCAGGACTGTGGAATGTTGTCTATTCACGGTTGTGAAAACCCTAATCCCAACACAACTAAAACTGTACAATTCAGTGCCGGAAAGGAGCTTCTAGTCACTGCGGCTTCGAACGACTTTTATAAAGTTAATCTTAGAGACTCAGGTTTGCAAAAGAGTTTGGAAAATCGGAGCTGTGAAGCCTTCAACACCAATATTACTCTTCCTCCTAATACCTCAGCCTTGGGCTATTTTGTGTTAACGGATACTACTCAACTTATAACACTGTATAAGTGTAATGGTACGCTCAATATTAGCCGTACAACGGGATTTTACAACTATTCAGGATGTGTTGAGAGTAAGGGTGAGACGATCTACTTTGGCAATATGTATCAAGATGAACAAGATGCTCCTCCTTCTTTAGCTGAATGCCCAAGGATTCAGCTTCCGGCGGCTTCCGGATCTTTTTCTTCTGGGAGCCCGTTTGTTTCCTTAGATTCTGCATACTCCGTTCAAGCTCGACTTTCCGATGACTGTTCTCGATGTGTTTCTGATAGAGGCTTCTGCCGACTCGACGACAAAGAACAGTTTTATTGTTCCAGAGCCAAAGTTATGCATAATATAATATGAAAAATACAATGACAAATTTTCAGGATAATAAGTTGTTACTGTCATGAGTCTCACTGGGTTACCTTGAAAGAGAGATTTATAAAGCATTGGATTCCTCAACACCAACTGCTAGTTTTTAGGGCGTGGCTCTTTCAAAGACTTGTGCTTGTTACAATATAGTGCTTTGGCATCGTAGTGTGGAGCCGCCTCCAATCTTAAACTAATTCATGCATCTTAGGATCAGATTTTTCATCGGAGGAACCCACATACTTTTTCTTTATAAAAAATATATAAATGCAAACCCTGATATAATTGTTCTATATTTGCTTATAATTGCAGAAAATCCGCCGCCGGTGGCAAGTACGATAGGAAATGGATCAACCTTCCTCACCTTCTCGTATCAATTATATTGGGGCCATGCAAATAAGTTGGATTATTCATGATGATTATTTGATCTCTCTTTTCTTTTAATTGCAGAAAATTCACGGTCTGTCAAGATGAAACTTGTAATAGGTAATGGATCCGATCAGCCTCTTTTTAAATTTGAATGGATCAGACTAATAAAAGTTCTATTATTCATAACTTGTGAGTAATTTTATTTAATTTTCTTTATTTTATATTCACACACACACACACACACAGATATATATATATATTGATGACATTTATATACTATAATATAAAAGTTATATTAATATTTTACAAAAAATATGTTATTATAAAAGAAGGTGACAGAATTATTTGACAGAAATATATATTGCTTTGAATAAATTTTAAATTGAGAAATTGTAAAATAGGATTAAAGAAAGATAGAAACGAAAGAAAAATAACAATAAAGAGCGAGGCACAAAATACAATGCAAATAGCATAATTTGTGACTTATGCATTCTAATTTAATAAAATTTCTATGTTTTAATTGATTATTATTTTTCTTATGCCCATCCGAGTTTGATGCCATTTCACCTGCATGCTACTTATTTTATGTACAGTCGAGCAGACAAATTGAATATACAACCGAATAGCATAAATATACAACTGAAAGTGAATATCACATTCTGATGAATAGCTACAGACACACACACACACACACACACACACACACACACACACACAAATACAGACAGAAAACAAAAGTTTTGATTCAAATATTTTTTTTTCTTATTTATTTTTAAAGACTTTGTTGACAAGCTTACATCCTGGCCCCATTTTATGGTTGAAATTGAAGGATATGTCATATTCTCTACTTAATTACTTTACCTACTATATATGACAGGTTTAACAAGTGGAGCAATTGGAACAATGCTGGTATGCATTATTATTTTTTGTTGTATAATCAAATCATTGAGGCAGAAACTAGAATTCTTGAAGAAATCCAGGGCTGACCAAAATATCGAGGCTTTCATTAGAAACCATGGACCTCTAGCTCTCACAAGATATAAATATGCAGAGGTGAAAAAAATGACAAAATCTTTCCAAGTTAAATTGGGACAAGGTGGTTATGGTGCAGTATACAAAGGAGAACTACTCAATGGTTATCCTGTTGCTATCAAATTGTTGAAGTCATCCAAAGGGAATGGGGAAGACTTTATCAATGAGGTTGCTAGCATCAGTAAAACATCCCATGTAAATGTTGTTACCCTTCTTGGGTTTTGTTTGGAAGGTCGAAAAAAGGCTCTTGTATATGAGTTCATGCCAAACGGATCTCTTGATAGGTTTATTTCTAATACAGCAAATAAAACTAGTGCATCCTTAACTTGGGAAAATTTGTATGAAATTGCAATTGGGACAGCTCGAGGACTTGAATACTTGTATAGAGAATGCAACACTCGAATTCTACATTTTGATATAAAGCCACATAACATCCTTTTAGATGAAGGTTTTTGTCCCAATATCTCAGATTTTGGACTTGCAAAGCTATGTTCTAGGAAAGAAAGCATTGTTTCAATTTCAGAAGCTCGAGGAACAATAGGATATCTTGCTCCGGAAGTTTGGAACAGAAATATAGGAAGAGTTTCACATAAATCTGACGTTTTCAGTTATGGAATGATGCTACTAGATATGGTTGGTGAGCGTAATAATATGAATGCTGAAGACTATACAACAGAGATTTATTTTCCAGATTGGGTATATGATAAACTTGAGCAAGGCAGCAAGTTGGGACAGGATGGGACAAACACCATGGAGGAAAATGAAATTGCAAAGAAAATGACCATTGTGGGATTGTGGTGTATTCAAACATTTCCAACTCAAAGACCAACAATTAATAGAGTTATTGAGATGTTAGAGGGAAGCTTAGAGTCTCTGGAAATGCCACCAAAGCCTGTCATGCTTTCCCCTCCAAGATTAGAACAAGAATCTTCCGCAACTTGCAATACCAACACAGGGGGAGTTGATTCTGATGGAAGCTCTTCTCAAATGTTGGAGACCCACTAGATTGTAAGTATATTTTATTCACTTAAACTAATATGATTAATTATGATATAATTTCCTAATATGATTAATATATCTTGTAAACCCACTAGATTGATATTGAACGTATTTTATATATTTTTGTTTCCATATCTATTTTCAGGAATTTTGTGCTTTTCCTGCTCATTCGAGGAAAAAAAAATATGCCTAAGTTTCCCTATTGTTTATAAATATAGAAGCAGAGTGGCAGCAGCAAAAGGAGAGAGATATCACACTCTAGGAGGTTGAGAAACATTATTTGAAGTATTCTTCGAGCACTTTTGAAGAACTCTAAGGAGGATATAGATTAATTAGAGTAAAGTTGCATATATTTGTCTAATGATTAATATCTTAGGGGATTTTATCTCAATTTGTTTCTCTTCCTTCTTTCTGTTCTTCAAATGCTTAGGAATTTATTATCATGATTTTTTTTTGTTTATTTTTTGTTATGTATTTCTAGATTTCTAAGTTAAGGTGGGATGTATCCTAGCTCGGGAGAGGCTTTTAACTTTTTGATTTTGATCGATATGTTTGATTATTGGGTTTGGATATTTTATATTTTTTTATTTATCCCCGATATATAACGTTACCAGTAACCGACTAGTCCAATTTGTAGAAATATAGGCCCATAATAAGGGAACCTTGCTACCTACAAATAATTAGCGTGGCTGCATAATCAAGGCTCAAACACTAAATTATCAATCAGTTGTTGGTTGAGGTGATAAGTGGTCTCACCCCCATAATGTGGTGAATACAAGTTCAAATTCCTAGACATGTACTTGTTGGAATAGGCAAAAACCCTTTTATACTCTAAATCTCAAAAGAAGAACCCTTCATTAAATAAAGAAAGGCTCGAACACTAATTAATCAAATAATTTGAACTCTTTTTTATATTTTCAATTTGTAATTTTGTATACATCCTTCCTTCTTTTTTTAAACATTAATTAATCAAATTACATTTCTACAAATTTTTCCATATTCTTTTTCAATCAGACAGCTTATGTGGAACTCAAAGAATTGAATACTTGCATAGAGGATGCAACACTCAAATTCTACATTTTGATAAAAAGCCACATATAACATCCTTTTCTATGAAGGTTTTTGTTCCAAGATATCAGATTTTGGGCTTGCAAAGTTATGTCCAAGGAAAGAAACCATTGTTTCAATTTCAAAAGCCAGGGGAACCATAAGATATCCTGCTCCAAGGGTTTGGAAGAGAAATATAGGAAGAATTTCTCATAAATCTAACTTTTTTAGTTACAGAACATTGTTATTAGATATGGTTGGTGAATGAAAGAATATGAATGTTGAAGGCTGCACAACGGATATTTAATTTCTAGATTGGGTTTATGATAAACCTGAGTAAGACAACAAGTTAGGGCAGGATGGGACAAGCACTATGGAGGAAAATAAAATTGCAAAGAAAATGACATTGTGGGATTGTGGTGTATTCAAACATTTCCAACTCAAAGACCAACAATTAGTAGAGTTATTGAAATTTTAGAGGGTAGCTTAGAATCTCTAGAAATGCCATCAAAGCTCGTCATACTTTCCCCTTACTTTCCCCTCCAAGATTAGAACAAGAATTTTCCACAACTTGTGACTGAACCATATTGTTATATGAATTTTTCATGATTAATTTGAGATTTTAATGTATTTACTAGGACATTATTGTATTATTAAACATTAATTTTGATTATGGACAATTATTTTGAATTAATAGGAATTATGAGCAAAATGGTCAAAATTCATTAATTATCAATTTTTTTTATTGTTCCTTGACCTTTTGATGCTACCTTATGCTTAATTTTGTATTGTAGGTATTAAAGAAGAAATAAAGGATTTTCAGAGGTGCAAATTAATGGGCCAAGTGAAAAAAAACAGAAAAGCAGACCCAAAACTAGTTCTTGGGCTTGAGCTGAAAATAGAAAAAAAAAAGGGCCCAAGCGTTCATAAAGAAAGCACAAGCCCAAGGAATAACAAGCAGACCAGATCTGAACTGAAAAGAAAAAAAAATCCTAAAGCCCAGAGAAACAAATCTGATGAACAGAGACAGAGCTGTGATCCGAAACCCACTAGGACCCGGTGGATATGGCTGCTGGACATGGAAGGACCGATATTTGAAAGGAGAGAGCGAGCTGAGAGGAGAGGGGTGGCCCCGAAGAGGAGAGCTTCGGACCTTGATCTTCTTCCTTCACCCTTCATCCACCTTGCGGCGGCTTCCTCTCCCACTATGGTCGGCGGAGAGTGACCTTTTACTAACAACCACCGTCTTCCCTTTACCCTTTTACCACACTGCTCTGGGGTAAACAGAAACGCAATACAGAGTGAAAACGAGCTGAGGGCGAGAGAGAGAGGGGTTGTGGCGCAAGCATCAGACCACCACCATGGCCGGAGGGCTCCTTCCAGCCACTACCGAACCACCAACACATTCCTATTCTTCTTTCAACTCTACATTCCATCGGCCTCACTACCTTCTCCGTCCTTCCTCTGTTTCTATTTTTTTTTCCCCCCTTCTTCACCAGAGTTCCATCAGACCACCACTTCTTCCTCCTTTAACCACCATCATCTTCAGCTTCTTTCTCTCCGAACCCTGTTCCCATAGCCACAGTCCAGTTTCTTACCCTTTTGTGCCTTAACCCGATAGACCCATTTCCCTCCTGATTTTCTAATTGAGTCAGACAGTGCATTCATCTCCTATGGGTTCTGGGTATTTTAAAGAAGCTGTGATTACTGTTGGAAATATGGGAGGTTAATTTTTTCTGAGTCTTGTGGCAAAAGAAGTGGTTAGAGCTTCAAGGTTCTATAAGGGAGTTCATTTTTTTCCATTAGTTTAAATTATATATTATATTTGTGTGGATTGAATTTGTACTGATATGTGTGTATTTTTGAGATTTAGATGAGTCATAATTTATGTATGATGGATTATTTTGTATTGAATTTGGTATTGATGCATTTGAATTTTATTGGATTTATTTTCCTATTAAATTAATGAAGTTATATATTCTATGTGATATCTAGATTGTGTGATAGATTTAATTTAATTTGAATGTCGCGATTGTGTTTTCAAGTAAGAGGAACCAAGTGCATTAATCCATTTTCAATACACATCAAGTGGGTCTTCAACAATTTGCCTAAAAGGTGACTAAGAATGCGATTGTAGGACTAGTCATTTATTAGGTAGATTGGACCTAATGCAATTGCTTAGGGTTTTTAATTTGACTTGATGCAAAAATAACTCCCAAATTATTTTAAAGAAGCTAGGAAAGTCACCAAGGTTCATTTTATCATATAATCTCTTTTTAATCCAATTCATTTTCTTTATTATTTTCCAAAATACCAAAAATATTAGGATTAGCTTTATTTTCTTTTATGAATTTTGATTTAAAGAAAACCAATTTCCAAAACCTCAAATGTAACCATGTTTTTGTCATTTAGTTTTACTTAGGGAAGTCAAAATAAAAGGCTCCTTGATAAGAGAACGATTCCGAGTTGTTTGCACTATATTGCATTTAATTCGTGATAATTTGTGATTTGACCTCAAGGTGACTAAGGTTGTGTCAAATCAACTTGCAATACCAAATCAGGGGGTGTTGAATACCCATGATGAAAGCTCTTCCCAAATGTTGTATACCCACTAGATGATAAGTATCTGTTATTCACTTAAAGCTTGTAATGATTCTAACATAATTTTTGTGACGTAATTAGTATATCTTGTAAATATTATGCGGATTGATGTGAACATGTTATATATAGACACACACATATTGTAAACTTGAATTTTGATTTATAAACATTAAATTTTAGAAAATATTGTTATTAGGGTGCCACCTTCAAGTTTCAAATCAAGAGAATTTTTGTACTAAATTTTTTTATTCTTTTTTTATAAGGTTTATATCATTTATTCTGTTATCTGTATTTGATTCATTCCTACTTTTATTATTTGAATATTTTTAGTTTCAAATTGATGTGATCGCTTAAGAAGTTGAGTCAATTACTCCATCCAGTCCTTAATATAAGACATATTTTGAGAGTTGATTGTGGTTCTAAATATACGATATAGTTTTCATATTTGTCAATATTTTTCTAATTTACTCATATTGATGCTCCTACAACAATAATTAGAAAGGAGAGGGAACAAGAGAATTAAAGAAGATGAGTAGGGTGTTTTAAAAAATAGATGTCATATTAACTAACATAACTAACTTCCTTAATCTAATCAAATTAGGTAAATATATCTTATATTAATGACCGGAAAGAGTATTAAATTAATATTTATTTAATACCCTTTTTATGTTATTTCCTTTTCAGTGAGAACATACACTACTACAAAAAAGCAAAGTTGTGGCTCTTATAATTGCATTAGCTGTGGCGCTTGCGAAATGCTACCTATCTGGACGCTACTAAAAAAAGCTGTGGCGCTTGGAAGCGCCACAGATTTTTAAATTTTTTTTTAAAAATAACCTCCTGTGGCGCCTGGCTGGTCAGGCGCCACAGTAGGCCAATACCTCCTGTGGCGCCTGTCTGGCCAGGCGCCACAGTAGGGGTTTTTTTTTTAAATTTTTCGTTCTGGTTTTTTTTAGTATATTTTTTCCTCATATTTTTTGGGTTCTTCGTATTGGTTTTTTTTTAGCATATTTTTTCCTCATATATATCTCCCATGCATATATAATTATAGTCTGCAAGGTTTAATAAGAACAATAATATATAACTTTAAAATGATACCAACAAATGATTGATTAGCTAAAGTAGTAATGAAAATTGTTATACAATATACTGTAAATCTAGCTGAATGAAATATAATACAACAAATTCAACTTCAACAAACATGCATGACACAACAATTGGCAATTAGAAACAACACAAAAAAAATTAGCTAGTGAATTTAATAGTATATATAGCTACCTAGGGATTTGCCTAAACACATATTCACACCATTCCTTGATCACTTCATTAACCTGATGGTCTGTCAAAGCGTCACAACGTTGATCTTCATAATACTACAGATATATACAATCAGACACAAGTTAGAACGAATTAAGATCAGTAAAACATAATTGTCAGGCACTGATTCAATTTCATTACAACACAATATGAAGTGCAACTAAATGACTTACTTTTTGAAGAATAAATGGTTGATCATGCATAATAACATCCTTCATAAATTTCATGATATAGTACCCACAATCATTGTCATTAGGTTGGAAAGGGCACTGCAAAAATATAATGCAATATTTAACTCTGTTCATGAATAAAAAGTGTTTACTAACAAAGTCTAAGTAAAGTCAAATATCAATACCTGTATCTTCTTCCAAGAATAGCTAAGGCGGGGGTCAGTAGCTTTAGAATAGTTTAACGAGACAGACGACCGATACGCAGTCAATGCGCTAACAAAAGAAACAGAAAATGATTACTTTTGGTTATTCAATAACGTTCGCAAATATTTATACATACGCACATATACTTACCTACTGATCAATAGCATCATATCAAAACGGTCTTGTGGAAGACCATTTTTTAGAGGATCTACATAAGAAATGCGAGGGCCTGAAGGTTCCGCTGGATTGATAACGATCAATATCCAATGGCGCCTAAAATAAATTTTAAAATTTTTTTTGAACAATCATGTTATGATAGAAGTTAAACAATAAAAACAAAAATTGTACCAATAATAACTTACCCTGTATTATACAGCACTAAAAATAATGTATTTGCTGTCGCTTTCTTGCTAAAGTAATCTTTCAGCTCATTAGACTGCACAGTTACATCTACTTTACCCTCATGATGACCAACGAGAAAAGGGTTGACAAATGCGAATTGGACCCTGTGTGTATCCATTAAAACGTCCTGGTCCAAATGCCTGGTATAAAACATACAGTGTCATGAGAAACAAAAGAAATGGAATGAGATATATTAATAACAGTGATAAACGATGATAGTGAAGTACCTTATCCAGATGTTGATAGCCGAAGCACTAACCCAATCATGAGCACATATGTCCTGCATGACCTCGGCAGTAACATATCAACTAGACCACCAACACTGTAGATATGTCTTGGAATACGTAATTGCACTACTCCCTCACCGATCAATTGTGGTGCAATCAATATTAATTGATCGAGAAATGAGATATGTCTTCTTCTGCTCTGTTGGCTAGCCGATGCTTTTGACTTGGGTTGTGTTGTTGAAGACTTTGAAATCTTACCCTGCGCAAATTAGAAAATTCAATCACAGTTTGAGATGAAAGTTCGAAGGAAAAGTGCAGGGAATTTTGAATGAACGACCTTTCCACATGGCTCGATAAGACCTATTGGCCAAGCAACATAGCCACCTACAACATCTGCCACCTTGTTTTGCTCATCCTGAGACGAGATCGGTAAGAGGGCGTCTACGTTCGTGCAGACGTCAACCCTCACCCGGAGTGTGTTATCGGGCAATGGTGAATTGTGCAGTATGTCCTCACCAGTGTTGTAGGCAACACCCACTGCAACCGCGTGCTTGGATGCTTGCTCGACATATAGCTTGCATTGAAATTCGCCCTACGGAAAATAGAGTTAATATGTTAAAGTTCGCTTAATTATAATTTAACATAAAGTTAAGTAGAAAAGAAATTAATTACCGAAGGAAAAGGGACTTTAGGCATGGAATTGCAGCTATCTCTGAAACTTGGGCTATCACAGAACGGAACATTTGGTGTTGGCCTACCCTGGACCAACTGTTGTATTTGCGTTGTTAACAACGCATTCTGTTCTTGCATCAAACGCATTTGTTCGGTGAATTGTTCTTCTCGTTGTTCTTTGTAGCGCATTTGTTGTTGAAGTTCTTGGATTTGATGCTTAAAGATAGACATCTCGTCACGCAGGTGGGAAACATCACTTCTACTCGAGCGCTTCTGACGTCTGAAGTATGCTGATGGGGTGACTGCAAAACCAGTACCCCGAACACGACCATCATACTCGGGTACTGGTAACGCTCTGCTCAATAAATCGTCCCGACCAACATAGGTCACCAACGCAGGATACTCCTGTGTCATTTGTCACTTTCCCAAAAAGAATTACAATGAAAATTAGTTATTATAAATGGAGTTCATTTAAGTAAAGCCAATTCATCTTCATCTGCATCTCCATCTATATCAATCTCTGCTGACCACAAATTCTCAAACGAAGGATCATCATTATTGATGTTCAAATATTCATTACTTTCAAAATCAACTTCTGCTTGACGATTCTTGTTGGATGGAAGTACAATTGACCAATTCTTCTTAGCAAGATCAGGAATGTAAAATGCTTGTGCTGCTAAAATAAAAGGATCATCTTCATACCAAACCTTAGAAAGGTCCACTTGCATAAAGCCTAAGTCATTTATCCGCAATCCACTATTGTTGTTAACCCACTGACATTTGAAGACAGGGACCCTGAACATAGAGTAATCTAACTCCCATATCCGTTCAATGACACCAAAGTATGACATTAATGCATAGACAGGGTGTGTGTCTTTAGCACTGGATCTATGCCAAGAATCAGCAACAAGTGTTACCCCACTATTCTGCATCATGCTCTGTGTATCATAGTCTTGTGTATAGAATGTGTAACCGTTGATTGCATAACCATTGTAAGATAATACATGTAAGCTCGGTCCCTTCGACAGGCACTTCAATTTTTCGGAAACTGAATCAGGATTCCTCTCCATCTCATAGTTAATACGATTTTTCAACCAACCTGCAAATTGCTTATTGTGTTCTGTTGTTAATAAATTTTCATTCTTATCACCATGTACCAATCGGAGAGCATCCTTGTGTTCTTCTACATACGGTTCGACCTCATCAGTGTTATGTAGGACATATAAGTGGGCTTGGTCCCGTTCAATCGCTGATATCGTTATTACATCGCTCCCCGTTGTTCCTTTCCCTGATCTTCGGCCATCATGACGGGACTTGGGGATTCCTACAGGGTCAACATTTGATAGAAAATCAGCACAGAAGTCACTTGCTTCTTTAACCATGTAACTTTCAGCGATACAACCCTCTGGACGGTATCTATTTTTCACATACCCCTTTAATATTTTCATGAATCGTTCATTTGGGTACATCCATCTCAAGTACACTAGACCGCACAATTGAGTCTCTTTGAACAAGTGTACAGTTAGATGTACCATAATGTCAAAAAAAGAAGGTGGAAAATACATTTCAAGTTCATACAGAGTACACACAATCAGCCTTTACAAATCTTGTAACCTGGTTGAATCAACCACTTTACTGCAGATCAACTTGAAAAACACGCAAAGTTTCGTGATAGTGTTCCTTAAATTTTTGGGTAAAATGGATTGTATACCAACCGGTAGGAAATTTTGCATGAGCACATGACAATCATGAGATTTAAGGTTCTTTAACTTCAACTCTTTTACCGATACAAGGTTCTTTATATTTGAAGAGTAGCCCTTGGGAACTTTAATTCCTTGCAGAAACTCACAAAATAATTTCTTCTCTTTCCTCGACATAGTGTATGTCGCTGGCGGTAGATAGGTACGAGACCCTTGCTCAATCGGTGCCAACTCTTCTCTAATTCCCAAGTTTACTAAATCCAATCTCGAATTGACATTGTCCTTACTTTTTCCTTGGATATTAAGCAACGTGCCAATTAGACTATCACATATATTTTTTTCTATGTGCATCACATCAAGAAAATGCCTCACATATAAAGACTTCCAATATGGAAGTTCAAAGAAAATAGACTTTTTCTTCCAACCGCTTGTCTCAATTTGTTTTGCAAAAGGTTTGCCAAAATTGTTCTCCAAGTCTTTTACCTTGGAATACACCTGGGAACTGGTCAACATCTTCGGTGGGCTACCTTCTTCTGCATCACCATTGAAAGGCTTTTTCCACTTCCTCCAACGATGTTGTGATGGTAAGAATCTTCGATGCCCCATGTAAACATTTTTCTTACAATTATGAAGTCGCATTGAATGAGTGTCATCTTTACATATAGGGCATGCACCATATCCTTTGACGCTGTATCCTGACAAATTTCCATAAGCAGGGAAATCATTAATTGTGCCAAACAACATGGCTTTCAAAGTGAAACTTTCTTCCATGTACCCGTCATACACACTAACGCCTTCATCCCAAAGCAGCTTCAAGTCATCAATTAAAGGAGCCAAGTATACATCTATATCATTCCCAGGTTGCCTTGGCCCAGAAATTAACATGGACAACATCATAAACTTGCGTTTCATGATTAAGTGTGGAGGAAGGTTATAAATCATCAATATCACCGGCCACGTGCTATGTGTGCTACTCTGAACACCGTGCGGATTAATTCCATCAGTTGACAGTGCAAGGCGAAGGTTCCTGACTTCATCAGCAAAGTCAGGGTACTCATGATCAATTTTTTTCTATTGAGGAGCGTCTGCAGGGTGCCTAAGCTTCGTGTCTTTAATCCTTTCATCTGCATGCCATGTCAACTGCTTAGCAATCTCTGCATTACTATACAGTCGCCTGAATCTCGGAACAATGGGAAAATACCCTAGCACCTTCAAAGGACTTTTTCCTTTCTTCTTCCTATATCGAGATGCGTTGCATTTAGGGCACTTCTCCAACGTTGCATACTGATTTCGAAATAATACACAATCGTTAGGACATGCATGTATCTTCTCATATCCCATATCGGTTGTAGAACAAAGAATTCGCTTTGCCTCGTATGTCTTGGTAGGAAGTACATTTTCTTCTGGAAGCATATCTTGCAACAGTGCAAGCAATGCGGTGAAACCCGAATCACTCAATCCGTAGCGAGCTTTAAAGTTGTACAACTTCAACACTGCTAGCAATCTTGTGTATTTAGTACTTCCGACATATAATGGTTTCTCTGCATCACCTTTCAACTTCTCATATTCGTTAGGGTAGTTATGAAGCACCCCTTCAACCATATTTACCATTTCTTCAAGACCATCATCTTCATCAAACATGCTTTGATCAAATTCATCCGAGGCACCACCCGTGGTATGCACCCAATCACTATATGCATCATTGGTCTCACCATGCCTTGTCCATCGTATATATGTTTGATCAATACCATAACACATTAAATGATCTAGCAAATCAAGTTGACTAATCCGCTTTCCAAAATAACAGGATAAGCAAGGACATAAGATTTTGTCAGGATCTTTTGTGTGCTCAGTTGCAAATGTAATAAAATCCTTCACCCTATCTATATATTCCCTTGAATATCGATTAGATGACATCCATTTACGATCCATCTATGGGCTTCAATCTATTTTTTTAAAAAATTACGTGGTTAGTTGTATGACTATTGCATTTACTAATTACTTTTATATTCTCTTACCAATTTTAATTTAAAATAACATACACCACATGAATCTTCATAATTGAAGCTTTCTAAGTCTTAAACTGAATGTTTAAATTGCCAAATAATTCATTAATTATTCGCAGGCATTATAATAATTTTTTACAACTCATAACAAAAGAAACCATATTTGCCACAATATATCATAGTTAATTAGAAAACATTACAAGTCAATAAATAAAATACAAGTGTTAAGAATATATAAATAATTATTTTGCTTATGCAATTAATCAATAACAATCATTAGAACACCTACAAATTATAACTATTAAATTCAACTAAAATCACATTTGTAAGCTCAAAATTTAAAAAACATACCGTAAATAGAAGCTTTAATAGACTGATGAACTGAAACTACAAACACAAATTAAACATAAAAAAATCAATAAAATATTTGAGGTTCTAAGTTATTTATTTTAATAATAATATGTGTAATAAACATCAATATATAATAAAATCAAATATGATTAGCTTAAATCAAAAAATATGATTCAGAAAAAAAAATAAAGAAAATAAAATAAAATGAAAAAGAAAGCTTAATCCCAACATTAATTATCTCCTTATTGTATGTTTTTCCCCTTACGGTTTTAGTTAATATATTTAAAGTTAAACAATATAGACAAATTTTATTTTATTTTATGAAATATTAACATTGATATATATTGATATATTAAAGTCATTTTATCCATATTTTAAAATCCTTAAATAAGTTAATGACTCAATTAACGAATTATTCAATTTATTATCCTGATTTCAATTTTTCCTATTTTCATTGGGTTTATATGGGATTTTCTCTATTATAGTTTAATAAGATAATACAAAAAATTATTTTCTTACCTCTACAAAATAGCACTAACACAAATATATATTAAATACGTGAAATAATATTAATTAAATAAATGATTTTGATTTTTGAAAAACAAATAATTTGAAGAAGTTTTAAAAGAAATAGCAGTATTATTAAAAGTTAATTTGATTATCTAATTAAGTTTAAAAGTTAATTTCGGCAAGCTAAGTCCTATCATAATTTAATTGGCACTAGACATAAAAAGGTGAAAAATGAACCAACTTAATTAAATTAGAATTATCGAGAGGGTCAATCAATAATTGGCATCAATGTATGGCATATAAGCGCACCACATTGGCCTCATCACTACGGCCAACACAAATAGTAATGGGAATATATATATAGTATACACACACACAAACAACACACACATTTGTATATTATATATATATATAGGTGTTGAGTAAAAAGAAAACAAACAAAACTAGAGATGGTCCACATTTGTATATTATATATATATAGGTGTTGATTATAGTTTTCAGCACGTGGATCTTTACATCCTAAATTCAACCCTTATCCTCATCTTTACCAGCAGCTGGGTCCCATTTTAATATTTCACTCTTAACCCTAGTTTTACTATATTGAGGCAATTGTTTGTTTTGGCTTGAGGACCAAGTTAAGAAATTTTTAAGTTTGTACGTACTACGGAAGAATGGACAGATGATGATGGTAAAGAAAAAGAGGTGGATCAATGTGAATGGAAGTGTTGAATCGCCCCATGATCGCCTTTTTGTTTTTTTTATTAGAAAATTAAGGATTATTTTTTCTGATTTTAAATATAATATAAAATTGATTTTTTTTAAATATTTTTTAAAAATAATTAAATTATTTAAGAATATTTATATTTATTATTTTTTCTTCAAACTATTTTACTTAACTTATAAATTGATATATAATATAAGGATACAAAACATATTATATGATTAAATAATATATTTAATCTCCTTAATCTCTTTAAAAAAATTAACTATATCTTATATTTAAGAATTAATGGAATATACTGAAACATAAAACCAAACCAACCAATCACACACATTAGCCATTGTCTAAACTACTATCATAGGTGTCTCCCATCACCGCCTTTTACAGCAAAGGCACGGTCATTTTTCCTCGTTCAGGAAAAAACAGAGCTGTAATTGACACTGCAGTGCCTAGCCTTCACTTCACTTTCATTTCACCCTATTTTGAACCTCATTCATATCTTCATCCCAAAATACCACAAATATGGCCACTACAATTAAATTAAGATTAACTTATACATACATGTAAATGCTAAAATCCCAAAATTTTTGAAAGAAAAAGTGAAAATTTCCTCACACAACCACCAAAGGAAAAAAAAACCCTTAGAAATTATAATTTATACTTCTCCATTTTCCTAAAACCTGTGCGGTCCCCACTCCACAGGCTCGCCACTCCCCACTTTATTTCAGATTTCGATCCATTTATCAATTATATTATTAAAGCATCTGATCAAGTGATGGGTCCCTATTGATGTATAGAAAGTGAAAGAGAAACTTACTAATGTAAAGTAAAACTAAAGTACATAATTCAAATGAGAAATACACGTAACAGGGAAAATTAACATCGCAAGCATGCCATAAAAAAAAATAAAAATAGAACAACCTGAAAAAATAATTAATAAAAAGAAAACACAAGTTGAACTTATAGGTTATCAGTGCAGTGGAGTGGGGGACCACGTAATTGCCGTTGGTGACGCAATCTTGAGTGAGGTAAGGAAGAAATTTGAGCTACCAAATGGAGTGGGGACCAAATAAAGTTGAGGACAATAAACATAAAAGGGAATAATAGGGAAAGTAGTGGGGATGGCAGTTGGAAAAAAACAAACACGTGTGCTCGTGTGGGTGTAATTTTAAGATGTGAAGATGAAAATGGAGGGATGGGGTGTACGCAGATGAAAGGGAAAGTGGGAGAGGGAATAATTAATTGAGTGAAAGAGATGGGGGGCGGGTGGAGGCGGGAAAAGGAAAGAGATGGGGGGGGTGAGGGCGGGAAAGAAAGGGATTAGGTGGTGGGGAAGGGATAGGGAGAATCTGAACCAAATTTTTTTTTTTTTTTGTAAAAAGGGTTCAGCTGTGGCGCCTGACCACGCAGGCGCCACAGCTGCCCAAATTTTTTTTTAATTAAAAAACGTGTCAGGGGTGGCGCCTGGCCAGGCAGGCGCCACACCTGACCAAATTATTATTATTTTTTTAAAAAAGTCAGGTGTGGCGCCTGGCTGGCCAGGCGCCACCCCTGAGCAATTTTTTTTTTAAATTAAAAAATTACTCATGTGTGGCGCCTGGCCAGCCAGGCGCCACACATGAGCATAAATTTTTTTTTATGGCGCCTGTATTTCCAGGTGCCACACTTAGCCTCACCAGCTGTTGCACCTACCCTACCAGGCGCCATAGCTGGTAAAAAAAAATATAAAAAAAAATTAAATAAGCAGCTGTGGCACTTCATTAAGGAAGGGCCACAATATGTGCGCCACCTTTCAACCTTTTTGTAGTAGTGATATCAATGCTGAATGAGTCTGTGTGTGGAACGTATTGCTTTGTCGGAAGGAAAAGTCATTATTATTCTTTCTCTATTTTGTTTTCACTTTACCTAACTAGCTACTTTTGTTTTGCATTTCAATTGTGTAAGAACATTGCATGTGGGTCCTTTTTCCCTAAAAAATAAAAATGAGCAATGATTTATTAAAACAAAGAAACATTATTTTGTTAAGTGAGGGGGCAAATTAAAGGCACTGTATATTTTGAAATTAAAGACAAAATATAAAAAATGACCTCAACTTATCATTTACTCCATAGATCACTCATTTAATCAAAGCCATCCCACTACTACTTGTTGCTGCTGCTGCTGTAGAGATCTGATAGAGGGCCTTCTCAGGTTGGGGGTGTTGTGCTTAGTAATTCAAGAGGGGCCTTCTCATCCACTAAAATATTTGTTTTCATTCCTCTGGCTATATTGAACATATATATGTTTTCTTACCCATCCTTATTCCATTAAAAATCTTCATATATAGCTATCCTTTTTCATTTGAATTGTTGGTATCTACATATACCTAACCTAATTTTAGACTTTTATAAGCATGTGGTAGTGGTTGCATGACACGAGCAGATATTTTATGAGTATAACATTGTACCCTAATTTTATATTTTTATGATATTTTAAATTTTTGGCATAAAACTAATTGGAAAGCCCACCCATAGCTCTATCTCCCTCTCTCTCACAATTTTTTCTTGTTTTGTTGGGCCACTACTCGTTGTCAAATCCCCTAACCTTTTGATATTCGTAAAGTAATAAATGCATAGTTCAGAGGGCATACAAAAATAGCGGAAGTATACTGATAATAAGTGCTTGTTTATATTACAGGAAATCCCTATATGGTTTAAAAAATATATATAGAGTCCAACCCGAAATAAAATTTACAACTAAAGATAACCAACTGCACTCCCACTTGAACCGGAACGTTAGTCACTGGTAATTACGGTTTTGCTCTTAGAGCCGCTACCTTCTGCTGGAATATTTTAAATGTTGAAAAAGGGTGAGATTCGAACGAATCTTAGTAGTAACATACTTTTTCGACATACAAAATGTAAAAATAAATATGCAATACATCATGTCAAACGACTAAGGCCAAACGACTGTCTATAGAATGCTGTGTGTACATTGTCTAAGGCCAAACGACTATTTGCAACCCTGGCTGAACTCTGTGCCTCTGTTGGGTCCCAGACCACAACTAAGGTAATGTGCGTGTCCAAGACACTATGCTCATATTATAGAGAATGACATACTCAAACATATAATAATCATATAGTATATGCAAGAAAAAGTTACTTCCTAACTCTTTTCTCAATTCCTCTGTCGGTCCTAACCTTTAGTTTTGGCTCGGGCTATTGCAAATTCCTATAAATTAAAGTTACAAGTAACTGGTTATTACTTGAACTATTACTGCCTTTAAATCAAATTTTACTGGTTTTCTAATGCAGTTATCACAGTTTTTGCACAATGCAATTATACATAGTGCAATTTCACTGTTTGCAGAAAACTGAAAGATTTTCAGTCAACTTTAAAAATTCATAATTAATTCTAGAAAATTATAATTTGACTAATTCCAAAGCCTAATTGAAGCTCTTTAAATTTATTTTTATGGAAAAATACCCAAAGCTAGCCACTGATAACAGATTTTTCGTAGAAATTCGCAAAGCTTACCCTGTTCAAGATGGCATTCCAAAAACATAGCATAACTTTGAAAAATCATATCTTTTAATTTACTAGTCCAAAAATTATGTTCTACCCATCAAATTAAAGCTATAAATGTCTAATTTAAATATGGAAACTTTCATAATTTTTGGCTAAGGTTTAGTTTTCCAAACTTTTGCCACATCCAATCTGACTTCCAGAAACATAATCTGACAGCAACTAACTTCAAAAATTCATATCTCTTAATATACTGATCAAAATATCACCTATTATATATCAAATTAAAGCTCATCATGTATAATTTTATTCTAGAAAGATTCATGGCCATTGGGAAAGATTATATTATTCAAAAACACAACACAACGAAACTGCCAGAACCTAGACGATCAAAATTTTCCCAGTTTCTGACTTAACTTTCAAAAATCATAACTCTCTACAGGTATCCAATTGATGCATTCTTTGACTCATTTTAAAGCTATGGATGTCTACTATATTCTTGTAAAATTTCATAAATATTAGATAAGGTTTGTCTGGTCAAAACTCAATACAAAGCTGACTGTCTTTCAAAAATGTCAGTTTTGATAGGCTGACTTTAAAAATTAAGAACTCATTCATTTTCACCCCAAATTGTACTTTTATTGATTCTCTCATCAACTACACATCCTAAACTTACTATACAAAAAGACCTAGTCAAAAATTCCATCTATAGCCTCTGTTTAATCTTCTGTAACTTTCGGGTAGATACTCTGTTTTTCGGCCAGCAAAACAGGGTGAAGAAAACTAACATGCAATTATGAATTTATACTCTAAACCTCACAAATTTTAACTCTATACTCTCTTACACATATGTCTTGAGGTTAATGATCAAATTTCAAAACCAAAGAACCCCAAACTGAACCCTAAAATCGTCACACAATCACTGGTTTTAAAACTTTTCGGTTGACAGAATTTTTCCTGCAATGTTTCTTACTTCCAGCCATGTAACAACCCAGAGAACAGCCTCAAATTAATCCAATGGAAAATAAAGATAAATATGTAGGAGACTCACCTATACACGTTTATGGTGTTGCATGTGACAATCCAACTTTCCTTCTTCCTCTTCTTCTCCGATGTCAACTTCCTCCGGTTTACCTCTCTCACTCACATCTCTCTCTCTTTCTCTATTTTGTTTTCCTTGTTTGGCTGCAGTACGTGAATGGGAGTTGGAGGAGGCTGATATGGTTTTATTTAATAGATGTGTATGTGTGTGTAGGGAGCTGATTGAATGTGTGTGTAGGGAGCTGATTGTTTGTGTACGTGAAGGTGTATGTGTGAGTTTGTATGTGAAACACGTGTCTAGTAATGATGGGAGATGTATATTAGATGACAAGTGTGGTGTGTGTCGGTGTCTTGGTGTGTGTTTTTAGATATATATAGGTATATTTTTATCCTATTAATTACACACTCTAGGCCCTTATTTTTTTCCCTTTGTGAAATTTAAGATTCTTTAAATTTCGAAAGTTCCATAATTTGATTTATTATCTTATTACTGTTTCTTGAATTTTTTTTTGGAAAAATAGACCTTTAATTCCCAAATTTTTGGGATGTTACACTCGTTCCCACTATATGTATATATATACCCTTTTGAAATCATATAGGAAATTCCTTGGTTTTACTGCTATCGAATGATATCGAGTAGAATAAAATTATCAAAATTCCTCGGCTCTTGCTTGGAGTGATGATGGCCTTGTACCACCCACCAGGGTTGGTAATTCTCCACTTTACTGTTGCTGGTTTCTCTAGTACTAGTGACTCTTCAGCTGTGAAATAAGATCTCTTGTGACCACCCAAAGCTTGCTCAGATGGAAAAATCTTGCGGCAAATTGGACACTCGTGTACTTTGTTCTTCTTGGGTTCTGTTGTAATTATCTCTTCATCGTTCTCAAAATCAACAGAAACAATAAGCACTTCTAGCTTTGACCAATCCATTAATGAAAATTGTTGCTTTGATCGCTTTGAATCCATTCAACGCAGACCCAGTTTATGAACTCTACGGTTTCTTCCCTTTTGAGTTCAAATTCGTTGAATCAAAGTTGTTGCCAATAGTCAGTTTTGAACATACAGAGATTAGCTTGATGACGTGGTGCATTGTTGGTTTTCAGATCAATTGGATGCACAGGATTTAGAGCTTTCTGAGAGATGAGAGAAAAAGAACGCTGAGAGAATCCAGATCCGAATATAGACTTGTGCAATTCATCTTCTTGGTCATACAAACAAGTAGAGTGGCGTATGGATCAAGACCTTGGACTTGTGTCTTTACATATTTGAACATATAGAGAATAAAACCTTCAAGTAAGTTGTTACTCGAAACTTTTGCTTCATGGGAGATGATTTCAGAAGAATGGTTCCGCCGATTTACGTGTTGATCATCATCATCTTCTTGTTTTGTGATCAAGTGCTGCTTTCTTTGCCTTCTGCTTCTGATGATGAGGAATGTCCATCTACCTTCAACTGTGGAGATCTGGGCAAGCTGGGCTTCCGTCTCACCACTGGGACACCCCAAGACAGTGGAATGTTGGCTATTCACGGTTGTGAAAACCCTAATCCCTACGAACTTAAAACTGTGCGGTTCAGTGCAGGAAAGGAGGTTCGGGTGGCGGGGGCTTCCGACGGCTTTGATGAAGTTTTTCTTATAGACGCAGGCATGGAAAAGAGTTTGGTAAATGAGAGCTGTGAAGCCTTCAACATCAATATTACTCTTTCTCCTAATACCTCAGCCTTGGGTTCTTTTGTGTCGAGCGATCGTAATCAGATACTAACCCTGTATAAGTGCAATCGAACGCTCAACATTATTAGCAATTATTCAAAGTATTCTTATGATAAGGGACGAAGGAAGTATGTTACACAATTTCTCTGAAATATTTATGTATATAATTAGATTATATATCATTTCATAAGTTACACAAATTATATTGAAGATAAATGCTAAATATAAAAGATGAAATGAAAAAAGGTTTTATTTGTAGGGCCAAAATTCACGTTTGAACTAGCCATTATATAGTTTTAGTGAACTTACTTCAAGTGTGTATTATCAATTCATCAACAAAGGAATCGAGATGCTCACAGTCGTCTCAATCCCCCGCCTGTGGGATGTATAATAGGTAATGCATCAACCTCCGTATCTCATATCTATTAAATTGGGGACATGCAAATAAGTTGGACCATTCAAGATTATTAATTTCTCTTTGCTTATAATTGAAGAAAATTCACGGCCTGGCAAGACTAAACTTATAATAGGTAATGGATATACCTCTTTTTCAATTAGAATGGAGCAAATAAAAGTTTGAATTATTCATGACTTGCGAATAATTTTATTTATGATATTTGATATTCATATATTGATTATATTAATATAGGGTAATATAAAATATATGTTTTATAACAATAAAGATGACTGAGGTTAGTTGACGGGAAAACATAATGCGTTGAATAAAATTTAAATCGAGAATTTTAATATAGAATTAAGACAGAATAAACATAAAAAAAAAAGAGATAGAAATGGAAACAAAATCCAATCTTTGTGACTTTGTTTTTTAATACACCGGAAATGAAAAGCAATACAAAACATGAAACTAAGAAGCAGCAATAGTTAAAAATATGGGAAAATCCCATATAAAGCTATTTAAAATAGGACAATTCTAAATTAGGTTTGTAAATTTAACAAATCTCGAAATGAGTCATCAACCTAATTTAGGATTTTAAAATGTGGGTAAAGCAACTTTAATATCCTCTCATCTCTCTTCTTTAAAGAGTTTCATTACTTTGTGACTTATGTTTTTCTATATATATATATCAACATTAATATTTAATAAAATAAAATATGATTCATCTATAGTTTGAATATATTAATTATCATCGTAAGAACAAAAGCTTACAATATTTTTAAGCAGGGAGTTCATTTTATTAACACAAACAAATTTTTCAAAAAAAAAAAGAAGAATATATGTCACAATAAAAAATTATTTTTTAAATAAATATATTAATTATAAATTTTACTATATTTATTTCATATATAAATTTTTTTCTTGAAAAGTTCTATATTTCAATAAGCATTTTATGAAATTTTAAGTGCATTTAATATTTTTATCTAAAATATCCTTAGAAATATATCAAAGTTTCTAGCCTATCTAGTATAAATGAATAATTCATATTAAAAAAGTGGAATCTTAACTAAATTATTTTTAAGAAATTCACATTTTATGCATTAGGGAAAATTATTAATATTTTGTTTAGATTACCGTTGGTAAAAGCAGTTTTTACTTCAATTGATTTTTGCAAACTGAAGTTGATAAGTATTATCCTTTTCTTTTTCTTTTATCTCACTGGATAAAAAAAATTACATTATTTTTTTAAGAAAACTCAAAATTTTATTAATTGATTTTTAATATCAATTAAATGATTTTTAGTTGGTATGTATCATGGGGTTTTTTTTTTTGCTTGAATTATTTTTTATGATCCTTTTAGAGCATAAAAAATTCCTTTGATTTAGAAAAATTAAATTTTGTTTGATTATATATTAATGTTGATATATACAGAGTAATAAAGTCATATAGCAATAAAACTCTTTTAAGAGGGGAGAGAAGAAAGAGGAGGGCATTAGAGTTATTTTACCCATATTTTAAAATTTTAAATTGAGTTAATAACTTATTTAAGGATTTGTTGAATTTACTAACCTAATTTAGAATTTCCCCATTTTAAGTAGCTTTATATGGGATTTTCTCTAAAAATATCATCAGCTACTCTAGTCCAAAGATTTGCAAGCCGAAGATTTCATTTAGTGCTCCTTAATTTCACTAGAGAATCTGCTATAAAATTATTATCCCGGTCTATAACTTCGAACTCAACATGCCATTTACACTGAATCATGTTCTTAATCTCTGAGAGAACTGCCCAATCATCATGTGTTTTAGTTGACTAATTGGATTGCCTCAACCGAGGCACTGCTCAAAATTATTTTCTTTGCACCCCAATCTCAAGCTCTCTTTAGTCCCATCAAGCATCCCCATAACTCAGATGTGAGACTTAGGCCAAGAAATTATCTTCTGTCTTCAGTACACCTCCACACCCAACTCTGCCGAAATAAAGAGAGAACACACCATCAACTTCCATTACATGCCTCCCACTCGTTCCTTCAGGATCTGATCTGTTGAGATGGGTCTGATGTGAGTTGATCTTAACCCCACAGAGGGTGTTGGATGTTTGTGTCATACATCCTAAAATAGCTCTTGCTCTAGCAAAAATAGTATTCAGTTTAGTAGCAGTTCTAGAATGGATACACTCATTTTGTTCCCGCCATAAAAGCCAGCAGATAAAGAAGAAGAGTCCTTTCCAATCATACTCGGTAATGCCCACATTGTTCTTCAAAACATCCTGAAGGCCATATTCAAAAAATTGGCTCTGAAATTGTGGTTTGATAATGGTCCCCAAAAACGTTTAGTTTCTTGACAATCTTTGTGACTTATATGCTTTGTAATTTATTGAACTTCCTATGTTTTAACTGATTCTTATTTTTCTTGTGCCTGTCCGAATTTGATGCTATTTCACCTGCATGCTACTGATCATTTTATGCACATTATTCGGGCAGACAGGTTAAATATACGACCGAATAGCATGCATATATATATATATATATATATGTACAACTCAAAGTGAATAGCATAATCTGAATGACCTTTACATGTAGATTTACATATATCCAGACAAAAGAAGTTTTGATTCAAATATCAAAATATTTTTTCTCATTTACTTTAGAGGACTTTGTTGACAAGCATCCTGATCATATGCATTTTATTGTTTAAATTGACAGATAAGTCATATCCTATCTACTCAGTTATTTACCTACGATTGTGACAGGTTTAACGAGTGGAATAATTGGAACAACGCTAATATGCATTATTATTTTTTGTTGTATAATCAAATCATTGAGGCAGAAACTAGAGTTCTTGAAGAAATCCATGCCTGACCAAAATATCGAGGCTTGCATTAGAAACCACCGATCGACCTCTAGGTCGCAAAAGATATAAATATGCGGAGGTGAAAAAAAAGACAAAATCTTTCCAAGTTAAATTGGGTCAAGGTGGTTATGGTGCTGTATACAAAGAAAACTACCCAGTGGTTGTCCTACTGCTATCAAATTGTTGAAGTCATCCAAATTAAAGGGAATTGGGAAGACTTAATCAATGAGGTTTCTAGCATCAGTAAGACTTCTCACATAAATGTATGTTATTACCCTTATTGGATTTTGTTTGGAAGGCCGAAAAAAAGCTCTTATATATGAGTTCATGCTAAAAGGTCTTGACAAGTTCATTAAATAAAGCAGATAAAAGTAGTCCATCCTTAACTTGGGAAAATTTGTACTAAATCGTAATTGGGATAGCTCGAGGACTTAAATATTTGTATAGAGGATGCAACATTTGAATTCTACGTTTGGATATAAATCCACATAACATCCTATTAGATGAAGGTTTTTGTCCCAAGATCTCAGATTTTGGACTTGCAAAGCTATGTCCTAGGAAAGAAAGCATTGTTTCAATTTCAGAAGCCCGGTGAACTATAGGATATCTTGCTCCAGTGGGTTGGAATAGAAATATAGGAAGAGCTTTTCAAAAATATGATGTTTTTAGTTATGGAATGCTGCTATTAGATATGGTTGGTGAGCGAAAGGATATAAATGCTGAAGACTCCACAACATAGATTTATTTTCCATATTGGGTTTATGATAAACTAGAACAAGGTAGCAAGTTGGGGTAGGATGGAACAAGCACATGGAGGAAAATGATATTGAAAAAAAAAAAAAAACACTATTGTGGGATTGTGGTGTATTCAGACATTTCCAACTAAAAGACCAACAATTAATAGAGTTATTGAAATGTTAGAGGGAAGCTTAGACTCTCTGGAAATGGCACCAACGCCTGTCATGTTTTCCCATCCAAGATTAGAACAAGAATTGTCTACAACTTGCAATACCAAAGTCAGAAGAAGTTGATTCTGAAAGGTCTTCGCCAATACAGTTGGAGGCCCACCATATGATAAGTATAGTTTTTTCACTTAATCTAAATTCTGATATAACATTTATAATATAACTAATATATATTGCAAATATCATGTGGATATTAAACATGTTTTTAATTTTATTTCCATATGTGTTTGCAGGAATTTTGGACATTTTTTCAGCTTATTTGAGGAGAAAAGATCCAGGTTCTCCAATTGTTTAAAAATAAAGAAGCAAAGTGGCGGCAGAAAAGGTGGAGAGAGCACACTCTTGGAGGCGGAGAAATTAACACTATCTTGGAGCACTTTTGAGGAGGGAACTCTATGGTGGACATGGATCTGAGTAAAGCTGCAAATATTTCTCTGATGACCATTATTATCTTCAGGTATTTTTATCTCTTCTTCTTTCGTTCTGCTGATCTTCAAATGCTTAAGACTTTATTAACCATGAGTTTATTTTTGTTATGGATTTCCAATTTTCTAAATTATGGATAGGGATGTAACCTAACTTGGGAGAGACTGATTATTGGGTTTGGATATTTTATATTTTATAAAATAATTTGAAATCTCTTTTATATTTTCAATTTGTATATTTCCTTCCTTCTCTTTTATCAGTACATTAATCAAATTAGAGTCGTACAAATATTTCTAAAGTATTATTATATCTTATTTTGAATATTCTTAACATAACTTCTGGCAAAAAAAGAAAAAGAAAAAGAAAAGTGCTTTGAAAACAAGAAAAGTACAAGAGATTGACATGAGGGAGATAGAGAATATTGAGAGAAAGTTGGAGGAGAAATATGGAGGAGCTCTCATTCACTTTATTGTTGGTACCAATATATTGTACATGACCTCTATTTATAGGCCTCTAACCAGCAAATTCTATGTATATGGTTAGAAGAAAATAAAGATGAGCATAATTGTATTAATCATAAGAAACTCCCACAAACCATTCTTTGGGGAAATTATAAGTTTATAGCATTGAATACATATGGATTCCTAAGAGTGAGAGGTTATGGTGTGAACGACATATGAAAGGCTAAGAGTTGGATAGTTTATGGACATACACATCATATAATATTTACAACACTCCCCCTTAGATATCTATGAACAAATATTGTGCTTCATCAAAACCTTACTAGGAATAATCCAATGGGACAAAAACCCAATAAAGGAAAAAGAGTACACAATACATATTGAAGTTGCCTCATTAAAAACCTTACCAGAGAAACCCAATGGGACAAAACCTTGGTTAAGGAAAAGAATACAACATGATCTTTATTCCCCCTGATAGCAACATCACTCATTGTGATTAGATTGTCATATCTCAAGACAATATATCGATTTCTCAATTGCAACTGTCATTAATGATTTTTCAAGAAATTGATATCCTTTTTATCTAAACTCAGCATAATGCATTGTCATCAAATCATATGCTGAAACATGATTATCTACCATATCTTCTGGATATGTTAAATATCAATATATTCTCCACTTGCCTCTATGCATTGTGGAAATAATAAAAGAAAATTATCCTAAAAATCACAATGATATATCTTCTATCCACATGTTTAATTTGTTTTGAACAAACTGTGCTTATAGAATAGTTTCATAAAACTATCACACTAAATCTCACTTTCATGGAATCCATAGTGTCCTGTAGCATCTTGATTTTACTAGAAAGAACATAATAACTACAATATTAGGATGATATAAATATTCATAAATATGTGATACTTATAGACCATTAAATTCAATAAATTTTTGCAAACAACATCAACATAGCAAAAACATGATTTTGAAATTATTAAGGTTTCCAATAACTTGATATGTAAAATTATTCATTTTTCAATATATCTTTCAATCATATATATATATACTCAAATCATTTTAATCCATGTAACATTTTTGTTACGAGTGTAAATGGTCTATTAAATAGTGAAAGTGTACGCTGTCATAATCAAGTAATATAGAAGTGAGTAGAGCATCGTTCTCATGAGGATTGATCACTAAGTACCAAAATGAGTAATTTTAATTCTATTTAGTCGATCGATTAGTTGGTGATTGAGAGTACAAAATTAAAAATAATTAAATATGAATGCAAATGATATGAAAGCAACTACGAGAAAAAGCCCTAGGGATTAGATTTCACTTAACAAATTTCGGATTGAATCATTTATCTATTCTAGCCCAATTTATTCCACATAATTGACAGTCGAATTTCCCTAATTTAATTACTAGCCTCTTCCAAGGTCAAGCAATTCTATAATTAATTGCTAATCCAATATATTCCTATATAAATTTAAGCAATTAATTATGCATTAAGATTTATGGAACTCATTAAGACTACACAACTCATATGAATATATTCCTATTTCATATGCAAGTCATGGTTTTAATTATAGGATCTATACACATGCATCTCCTTTCGATCCCAACATGCATATTGTAATCATTCAAAAGATGGTCAGTCAATCAAAAGCATTAAAAATAATAATTAAAACTCAATAATGAAGGAGAAATTCAAACTAGATTTAATAAGTTAAGATTCAATCCGTCATTAGTAAGCTACGTCATCACCCTAGGAAAATGGAAGTTTAACACATGATGAAATTTAAAAAAAAATAAATTGAGAACTTCATAAACATTGCAATAAACTTAATTATTAAATTTTAAAACATAAAAATTACAACCTCATGATGCATGAAAATAGAAAAATCTAGCCTTCCATGTAGGAGGTAAAACCTTCTATGTAGGAGGCATGCAAGAAACAAATATAATGCATGAAATTAATTCTAAGATGATGGTGTAAGTGGAGAAGAGAGGAAAGTAATGGATATGAAAAATGGTTGTAAGTAGAGAAGAGAGAAGAGTAATGGATATGAAATGGTTATGTAAAATGTGAAGGAGAAGGTGGCTATATATAGGGAAGAATGGAGTAGGGTAGATGAAGTGGTAGATAAAATGTGGTAAATGAAATATGGTAGATGAAATGTAGTAGATGAAAAGGAATATGAAGTGGTAGATGGAATGGTTGGTGGAATGGTAGATGATTTCTACTTTCAACTTCCAAGAAAAATTCAAAACTCTTGGAGATAGAACTGGGTTTTGGTCTCAACATAAAAGTTGTAGAGTTCTTTCTTAGTTTTTTATCCATATATAGAACATCCTAATCTGACATCTAGATCTCCAATATTGTCTAAAAATTGAAAGATGGTCTGATTTAGTATTTTTTAAGAAATTCTATTTCATGCCAAAATCATTATGTATTTATTAATTATGCCTAAATTCATTACATTGAGCTCAAATATCATCCACAAAATCATCATATAAGGGAAAATAAATATGCAAATATTTTAATTATCCATTTTATACACTGAATACTTTTCTTAGACATGCTTTCAACATTTTGGATCCTTCAAGAATTTTCATGTAATATTCACTATCCATATGTATATGCTATATATAATGATATATAATATATGCATTATTTCATTTGCATATTGTAATATCCCAAATTTTGGGCCTAGAAACTTGAGGATAAACCTGTATCAGGCAGACAACTAAGCCCAGTTTGGGAAGAATCCCAAGAATATCGAGAGATAAAAAGACTCTCAAGGACTATGTGATCCGACCTTACTGGCTAGAGGGCCTAGGATGTGTAGGCAATAAGATTAAAGTATTAGTGCAGATGTGCACAGGACACATATATGGTGCCATTGGGTTGGTAGAAAGACGCCACCCAGATATGTCATAAGGTATGGGACCGACCATTATGCCAATATAGGTGTGCACATAGCATTTTCAGGGCAGGCATGCATATCCTGCTTTTTTAGAGTAGACACTGGTATGTGGTGCATGTGGGACCCATACACACATACTTTAACCTGACATCATTTAGTAGGCCTCGGTATACGTGAAGTGATCCTGAGTGAAACCAGAGTAGACACCAATAAATTAACTTTAATAAAGTAAGTCATAATGAGTAATGATGACTCAACTTTTATGTTGGATAAATGAGAAGATGACACTTGTCATCAAAGTACACATCATCATGACAAACACTATTCACACTTTTTGGTTGGTACAATTAGAAGGTGACACTTGTCCCTTCATCATAAGGTGGCATTCTTGCCTTTTTGGTTGGTATTCTAAGATGATGACATGTGATATTGAAGTCAGGGGAATTTACCAGTCCCCGGTCTGATCCCTCTATTAACTTTTTCGGGCATCGTACCTGGAAGTCAGGGGAATTCATCTAGCTTACCTTTCCCCTAACAAGATAAGGATGGCTATGGAGAGAGAGAAGAAGGAAAGGATAAGCGGTAGGACACATGGCACACTAAGAAGTGATCTTGAAAAGTAAGACACCATAAGATTTGTCCAATTTAATCAAGCTGCAAGATCAAATCCTAGCCTTCCATGCCTTTCATAAATTTTGTGCAGCCACCTCAAGAGCAAGAGAAAATAGAGAAAGCATGGAGAAAATGGAAGAGGAAAGAGAAAGGATGAATAGTGTTGTGTTCTTGAGCTCCGGAGCCGATTCTAACCCTGAATCATTGTTTCCAGCCAACGAAGCCTTCGGTAAACTTCTACTCACTAAGAGCTTCATTTCTATGGTCTTGTGATGCGCTCCGTAAGTATACGGGTTGTGCTAAGTAATAAAGTGATTAGTAAAGTATCGTCCCATGAGGAATCAATCAATTAATTTTTAGGTATTAAAATCTCAAATTTGTTTAAGTTAAATGAATCTAGTTATGAGTAAATTTAGAGGAAATTAAATAACAAAAACCTATCAATGTCAAACACAACCTAGAGTTACTAATCCCTCACTAGCTCCCCAAATCTTAAATAAATCCATTTAATTAGTTAATCTAAAATGTTAATTTTGTAAATCTCAAGTATAAATAGTTATAAGTATTTGTCAGTCCACTCACAACCCTTTTTTAAGTATAACTATTATGTCTAACCTAATTACTCAAGAGGCAAGATAACTCAAACACACTCTTCAACAATTATATAGGGTTATTAGGTATATGTCTATCCTAATCGCAAATTAAATCATAATCTAATCCCATATTACTTAATCCCAGAGCCTAATTAAAATTTCCTTTGTTAAGGTAAATCCTAATGCTCAAATTCACATCTAATGGTGGCCAATCAACAAATATACATAATAAAGCAAGATTAAGTAACCAAAATTTAAAAAAATCATAACAAATAAATCATGGAAATAAAATCTAGTCACTACAAAAAAATGATATTTTGTAGCGGTGCAATTATAGCGGTTATATAAAACCGCTACAAATTATAGTATTTGTAGCGGTTTTAACCTAAACCACTACAAAATTGTAGCGGCAAGCTACGCACCAAGAGGTGCAATAGATTAGCAACATTTTTTGTAGCAGTTGGGTAGCCAAACCGCTAGAAAGTTGGTGCGAAATTCCCGCCAAAACTTGTAAAGGTTAATTTATAGCGGTTAATACACAGAAACCGATACAATATTCCCGCCACTTGGCGCGACCAAGCCCCGCCAACAGTGTAGCGGTTATTTGTAGCGGTTATAGCAACCAAACCGCTACAAAATTTCAGGAGTCTCCACTTTTGTAGCGGTTCTGGGCAATAACAGCTACAGAATTTCAAAGGTTGTTGTAATTTGTAGCAGTTATTGTAGAACCGCTACTAATTTAAGGCAACGTGGGTGATTTGTAACGGTTATGGTAGCAGTTATTGGAATAACCGCTACTAATATCTGGCCTATTTAAGCCACCGCCTCCCTCATTTCTCCGTTTGCTCATTTTGTTTCCTGGGTTTTCTCTGAGTGGTTTCTTCAAGATTTGAGTGTTCAGACGTCCGTGTAGGAGTTTTTACTATAATATTTCTCAGTATTTGCACTTGAGGTACGTATATAACATGTATTTTATTTGTATTTGTATTTGTATTAGATTTTTACATAATAATGTGACTAAATTTTTTTTTTATTTTTACAGTTGATATGGCTTCAAGACAGGATATGGGGAAGGCCCCTAAGGTCCCCAGACCGATTTTATGGGGTGGCAGCAGCCGAGCAAGGGCCAGAGGGAGGGGGCAGCGGGGAGGTAGGGCGACCGCGGCATTTCAGCCTATCCCCCTACAGGAGTCGGCCCTACCACAGGCACCACAGACGATCCCACAGGAGACGACCGCACTAGAGGTGCCTGAGTTTGGGGGCCAGATATCAACGTCAAGGATTATGACGAGGAGGAGTTCAAGATCCTGATTGCGATTAGGGAGATGGAGCAGTTCCTGATGAGGAGGAGGCTCGGGAGCAGAACAACCCACGAGGGTCGTCTTTGCGGTCCACTGGGTTTGAGGTGCATGTCCAAGGTAAATTAATTTTTTAATTTAGTAAATTATTTATTTAAATTCAAAATGTTAGCTTTGAATTACAATTTATCTAATGTGCGATAAACTATGCAGATGAGCAGGGGAACGTTTCGACGAGGAGGCTAGACGTGGCCGGTGTGAACAGCATGGACCGGAGCCTGCGAGTTATAGTGCCGTGGAATGAGGGCACTGACCAGCCCATCCACAATGGGGGTCACTTGCTCAACCGCTTCCTGAACGACCTGGGCGCGAATTGGATGCGGTTCCCCCTTCACTTCAAGACGTGGAGGCACGTTCCGAGGGGGCCGAAGGACCAGGCTTGGGAGGAGGTAGTTCAGGTAATTAAAATTATTTAATTAATATTGTTTGTAATTAATTCTATTTAATTAATATTTTTTAAATTATGTTTTTTGTAATTATTGATATTTAAATAATTTTTTTTCAGCTGCGGTTTGCCTTCCGGGCCAACCGGATGAGGTACACCCTCGTGAAGATGGGTGACGCCTGGAGGAACAGGAGGAACCGTCTCTTCCACACGGTGAATAAGGACGGGACGATGCCTCTGGAGCAGCTGATCGAGAGTGTCCCGGACGGCGTGCCGCAGAATGACTGGGCGAGTTTCATCCAATTCAGGAGGAGCCCTGAGGGGCAGGTAATATATTTATTAGATTTTTTATATATAATTTTGTAATTGTTAATTATTAAATTATAATTTCAATTTAATGGTATTTAATTTGAAATTTTTTAATTTTAAATGTTTTTTATTGTTTTAATACATTTAATATTGTTTTTTTCTAGGAGATTTCTCAGAGGAATACCAGGATCCGTGCGCAGTAGGCGATCCACCACACAGCAGGATCAAAGACCTTTGCTGTGACCTATAGCGAGCTGGTAACTTTTCAAAATATCACTGACTTTTAGCTGATTATTTCATAATACTAATTGAATTTTGTAATTGTTTCAAGAGATGAAGGCACAGCAGGAGAACCGTCAGACGGACTATGGGGAGTTGTACGCCATCACACACAGACACCGTGACGGGACTACGACCTCTCAGCAGGCAGAGGCGGCCATTGTAAGTAATTTTATTATTATAATTTTTATAAAACCAAGTTATTTATGAAAAATGCTAATTAGTAATTGTTTCATAAAATGGCAGGAGCAGATGCAGCAGTCGCAGGCTGAGCTGCAACAGACCCAGCCTGAGGAGTCACAGGGGTCAGTGGACTCGACGACTCCTTTAAAGGCGGGTCTGGCTCAGGCTGAGCACCTCGGACGCGTTCAGGGGATGGGGATAGGCGCCAGACCTAGTATGGTCTACGGCAGAAGCGCCGCCTCTGAGGCTGGCAGCTCTAGAGGGGTCAGACGTCCGAGGGACGAGTCTATTGACCAGCTGCGATTATATTTGGAGCAGCAGATGGCACAGCAACAGGAGCAGCAGCAGCAGCAGATGCAGCTACAGCATATGCAGCAGATGCAGCTGCACGCTGATTTGATCTACGCTCAGCAGACGCAGTGGCGTGAAATCGCGAACAATATGCTCGAGCGGTCATGGAGTCGCCTGTTCCCGGACGAGCAGCATCCACAGGTTCCCCCTGTCCCTCGCTACGTCGTCCCGAGTACTCCTCCTCCTCCTCCTCCTGCTGATGATGATGATGGTGCGGTTCACTCTGCGCAGCGGCCCGATCCAGCAGCACCTGAGGGAGCCCCACCTGAGAGAGCACCAGATGATCAGCCCCCAGCTACTTAGTTTAGGACATCTTTTTTTTGTTGTTGGTGAAACATTTGTAAATAAATATATATATATGAGTTTGTATTTCAGAACTTAAATTCTTATTGTGTTTGATATAATTATATTTATATTATTAGATCGCGTTGTTGAATTAATGAATTAATTGCAACAATATTATTTATATTTCTAAATTAAAAAAAATGAAGCATATATATATTTGTAGCGGTTTTAAATCAAAACCGCGATTTGTAGCGGTTCTAAAATAAAAACCGCTACAAAAAATGTATATAGTTGTAGCGGTTTTTCTTGTAGAACCGCTACAACTATATATATATATATTAGTAGCGGTTCTACAATAGAAACCGCTACAAATATGTATATATTTGTAGCGGTTTTACAATAAAAACCGCTACAAATACTCATCATTTGAATTTTGAAATTTGCCACTTTTGTTCACATTTGTAGCGGTTATGGTATGTGTAACCGCTACAAATTAAAAATTATTTTTAAATGTGCTGTTCAACGGCTTTAATGTTAGTAGCGGTTTTGTACACATAACCGCTACAAATACACAACGTGTAAATTTTGAATTTCCCACCAATGTGTAACGGCTTGAAAATTGGTAGCGGTTTATGTATATAACCGCTACTAATATTTTATAACTGTAGCGGTTAGTGTAGCGATTTTAGAACCGCTACAAAATTATAAACGTTGGAATTTCAGAATATATGGTTTTTGGCATTCGTCATTCTCTTCTCACTCATCTTCTTCTCTATACTTTCTTCTCTCTCACTTGTAGCTATGGATAAATCATGGATCAGGTTGCCGCGCAATTCTCCTGAATATTTATACGGATTAAACAGTTTCTTGGATTTCACATTTACTCACACCAGCTGTAACGGCAAGATCGTCTGTCCGTGTCGGAAATGCAAGTTCAAGAAGTGGCATGCACGAAATGTTGTGAAGGAACATTTGCTTGTGAAGCCTTTCACTGAGGACTATACATTCTGGGCAGTTCATGGTGAGAAGGCCGACATTAGATATGGCGATGCTCTTCCTCGAAGTTCTCAAGTAGGCGTTCAAGTAGATGAAGATGATCCTGTGAATGATGCTGTGCGTGATGCGTTTGGATTTCAAGACGACAACTTCAATGAAGAAGTGCACGGCTCTGAGCCGGTTTTTATGGGGAATGAAGTAGCTTGGGATTTTTTCAGCTTGATGGATGAAGCAGATCGTCCTTTATATCAAGGTTGTCGCAAATATTCTAAATTATCTTTCTTGATCAAATTGTATCATATCAAGTACTTGTGTGGGATCACAGATAAGGGAATGTCGATGTTGCTCGACTTATTACAAGATGCATTCCCCGACGCTGAGATTACCACAACGTTCTACGAGGCCAAGAAGATTATCAACAGGTTGGGGTTGAATTATCAAAAGATTGATGCATGCCTAAATGATTGTATGCTGTATTGGGGAGACGATTCCAGTAGGGAGACTTGTAAGAGATGTCACACATCGAGGTACCAGACAATTCAGAAGGGGAAAAAGCAGAAGAAGAAGAAACCTGTAAAGATTCTCAGGTACTTCCCTTTGAAACCTCGTCTACAAAGATTATTTATGTCATCTAAAACTGCGGAGCACATGAGATGGCATGCCGTTGATAAAAATGAAGTCGGTAAATTAAGACATCCGCGGAATGCAGCTACTTGGAAAACGTTTGACAACGACTTTCCAGATTTTGCGACTGACCCCAGAAATGTTCGGCTTGCGTTGGCGACCATCGGTTTCAATCCTTTCTGGAATCTTAGCACAAGTTACAGTATTTGGCCGGTAGTCTTAGTTCCCTACAACTTACCCCCTGGATGTGTATGAAACAAAGCTCTTTCATTATGTCTATGATCATTCTAGGCAAAAAGGCATCGGGCAATGACATCGATGTGTATCTCCAACCGCTTATTGCGAAATTGCTTGACCTGTGGAATGTCAGCTTGGAGACGTACGACGCTTACGGCAAGACTTTGTTCAACATGCGTGCAGCCTTGATGTGGACGATTAGTGACTTTCCTGGCCTTGGCACATTATCTGGTTGGAATGTGCATACTGGGTCGGCGTGTCTAGCTTGCAATTTTGACTCTGACGCAGTGCGCCTTCCCCACAGCCGAAAGTGGTGATTTATGGGGCATCGGAGGTTTCTCGATGAAAGGCATAAGTTCAGATTGCAACGGAATCACTTCAATGGGAAACCAGAAAAAAGAGGACCACCTCAGACTTTGTCCGGTACAGATATCTTACAGCAGCTTGAGCATGTTGAGTTCGAGTTTGGAAAAAGCGACGATTCAGTACAAACTCGCCAAAAGACGCATAGGACTTCGGCGCCTCAGCAGTGAAAGAAGATAAGTATTTTATTCACTCTTCCATATTGGAGATCTAATTTACTTCGCCACAGTCTTGACGTAATGCACATTGAAAAAAATGTTTATGACAATGTGCTGTATACGCTGCTTAACGAACCCGGCACGATAAAAGATCACCTTCAAGCGAGGAAAGATTTACACGACATGGGAGTTCGTGAAGACGCTTGGCCAGATGAGCATGACATATTTCAACCGGCAAAGTTTACCCTCACAAAACCGAACAAGGAAGTCTTCCTCGCGACGTTGAAGAAATTAAAAGTTCCTGATGGGTATTCAAGCAACATTTCTCGATGTGTGGACTTGCAGGCTCGAAAGGTTGCTGGCCTGAAGAGTCATGACTCACATATTCTTATGCAGCAGTTACTACCTCTGGCTATAAAGAATACACTTCCTCCCGATGTTTCCATCATTTTGGTGGAATTTTGTTCTTTCTTTCGGAAGTTGTGTTCTAAGGTTTTGATCGTTGAGGAGCTCGATCAGCTGCAGTCGAAAATCATTCTTACACTTTGTCATTTGGAGATGATCTTTCCTCCGTCCTTTTTTACTGTGATGGTTCACCTCACAGTCCACCTCGTTCATGAAACAAAGCTCGCTGGACCAGTACAATATTGTTGGATGTATCCCATTGAGAGGTACTCATTTTAAATATGTGCTTTAATTTATTCTCCGTATTTAATGTTTGCTAGTCGTCCTTTTCAGCATTTTATATCAATTTTCTCTTCTGTACTTCGTAGGTTCCTTGGGAAATTAAAATCTTACATGAGGAATAAGGCGTGGCCAGAAGGTTCTATAGCTGAAGGCTATATAGGGGTTGAGGTGCTATATTTTTGCTCAAGGTACTTTGATGATCTTGAGACAGCTTTCAACTGCCCACCTCGTGTTGACGATTGTCCTGAACCTACGCCGACATCAGGAGAATTTATCCCTCATGTTGGTAAACCAGTTGGAGCAACTGAGAACTTTAAACTAAAAGCAACTGAGAAGTTGCAAGCACATAAACATGTCTTGATTAATTGCACTCAAGTTGAACCTTTCATACGGTAAGAATTGTACACTCACATGTTATTCGATTTATATCTTTCGTAACATTTCTCACTTTCATTTTACTAACGCCTTTCCATTTTTAATTGCAGGGAATTCAGAAGTCATGTTAAGCGTCAACTCAGGATCCATACACAGACATCCTCGGAAGTTGATAGGAGGGTCTATAGAGAATTCCCGAGCTAGTTTGCGCGTAGAATACTAAATGACCACAACCCACACTCACCAGATTTCAGAGCTCTCGCAATCGGCCCTCTTGATCATGCAAAACGGTTTACAGCATACAATGTCAATGGTTTTAAGTTTTGCACTGTTTCACAGGATCAAGGATTGCAAACACAGAATTCGGGTGTTTATGGTACATTTGGGACAAGGAGTTATGCGAGAGCAGTGATGCCAACATGCAGTTCGGAGGCGTCCCTTACTATGCAAGCTTCTTGATGTGATCAAACTTAATTATCAAGGTCGTTTCACTGTGACGCTGTTCAAGTGTTTGTGGGCAAATACCACTACTTCTCGGGGACTGACAATTGACGACTTAGGGATCACATCAGTCAATTTCTCACGGCCGATTCATACTGGTATTTCTCAAGATGATGAGCCGTATATTCTAGCTTCAGAGGCATATCAGGTTTATTATATCGAGGACGAGAGGCACAGGGATTGGCATATGGTCGTTCATTTAAAGCCAAGAGACCTTTACGACATGGGTAAAGGCGATAACATCGCCTACGAGAGTGAGCTATTTCAGCCAGCTGATTTTGAAAACTACTTCCCTAAAGGCGATGACAATTTACCTCTACTGCAGTGAGTTTTTTTAATTCCACGTCATTTGAATTAAATTTTTTAAATTTAATAATACATCTATAACAGTAATTTTTCTACAAAATTTCTGTAGGGATGGCGACGATAAGTGATCAAATTCAAATTATGCTTTTCTCTTTAAAAAAAATGCAAAAAATTTTTTAAAATAAAATGTAAAAAAAATTAAAAAAATAAAATAAAATAATATTTGTAGCGGTTATTGAACCGCTACAAATATAACAATAACCGCTACTAAATGAATAATCGCTACAAAATGGATACATTAATCGCTACAAATAGTACGTGATCACTATAAATATTAAATCGCTACAAAAATACAAATAACCGCTACTAACAAATAACCGCTACAAAATGGATACATTAACCGCTACAAATAGTATGTGGATCCCTATAAATACCCTTACCACAACTCATTTCAAACACTCCCCAATTTCTTTTCACCTTACCTTTCTTTCATTCTCTCTCATTTACAACTTCTTACGTATGAGTAGAGGAGCTGAATAATACGATCAAATATGGTAACAAGATTTTTAATTTTTTTTACAATACTTCTTTCCTTTCTATAAAATTTATTCTAACTATTTTTTTTCCACATATTTCAGAGCTGTATCTCATTTTCATCTATTTTTCATACACAATTACATTATATTAGACAACATAATAATTCCTTATTACCTACCTATCCTTAATAATATTATTAATATAAATTTTATACTAATCCAATTAAATTACATTTTTCCTTTTAATTTATTAATAAGTTAAACTATTGAATAATAAGCTAATTAAAATAGATAAAATAATAACAAAATAACCTATTTAATTTAATATTAAAAAAACAGAAACAAATGATCGTATATTCTTTTAAAATTTTTTAAATATTTGTAGTGGTTATTAAACCGCTACTAAATAATGCGCCTTTTTAAAACTTAGATTAAATTTTTTGGCGCTAAATTTGAATTTCATGAAATTAGTAGCGGTTTTTATAACCGCTACAAATTTCATGAAATTCAAAATTAGTAGCGGTTTGTTAACCGTTACAAAATCAAAAAATGTCTTTTTTTTTTTTTTGCCTTCAAAATTTCAGTTTTTTATATTTGTATCTCTGAAAAAAATTTCGTTCATGAGGTGTTGTAGCAGTTGGGTTGAACCGCTACAAAGGATGTAGCGGTTATTTTTGATTGAGTAGCGGTTTTAGATAACCGCTACAAAACTGCTTGCAACATACGATTTAGTAGCGGTTCTAGTAACCGCTAATAATGTTGTTTGTAGCGGTTCAAACCGCTACTAATATCCATTTTTAACCGTTACTAAATCACGTTTTTTTTGTAGTGAGTTTACTAGTGAGTTCATAGTTTCTTTAGGTCTAAAAAGAAAATTAGCCACTCATGGCTAAAATAAATCCATAATGAAACAAAAAAATTCAGATTCAAAGAATAAAGAGAAAGAAGAAAAGAAAATCAAATATGATAAAATCTCTGCAATAAAGTTCGCCTAAGGAGGAGAACTTCCTCTTCTGCTTCTTTCACTTCCGGTACTGCTCTGTTTGCTAACTTTATTGTTCTGCCTTGGTGTGTCCTTGATTTGCTACAATCTCCCCCTTTTTATAGTTCTTTGGATAAGCAGCGTGGTGCCAAATCTTATCTCTTTGATTATATATATATATTTAGATTAATAGAGATATCCGTTCCTTTTCTACTGTGTGAATCTTTGGCAACAACAATTGCTTCTATCCTTTTCCCCTCGTGGACCCCATGTCTTTATTCATTCACAACAATATTAGATCATGTTGCACGTTGCTTCTCCTTCAATTGTTGTGGGCCCCGTGAATAGATATATAATGTCTTTTATTTAGATATATAATTGCTGGCTGCCAGCTCCCTTTGATATTTTTTAATTCTTTTTTATCTCTTTTTTCATATAATATCTCCTACACAATAAAATAGGATATGAATAGATTTTATATTAAAATTTCTTTTTATCCTGAACTTAATTAAAAGATAAAAAATACATAAAAGATAATTAAATAAGTATAAAATATTAATAAATTTAATCAATTATGTCTTAAAATCTATACCTATTTAATTAAAAATATATATTTATCACTTAGTTTTCTAATATGAGGAGTTTGGTGCCGTCTAACTGGCTAGAGTACTGCCAAAATCAAGAACCGATTATAGAATCGGATAGAGATACGTATAAGCACTACTACAAAAAGGGGCTTTAACCTCCCAAATTTGGCACTTTTAACGTCCCAAAACGGGGGGACGTATATGCTGGGGGCGTAGTAAGTTGAGACAAAAGACGTCCCAAATGGTAGGGACGCCTAAAGTGGGACTTTAGGCGTCCCAAATTAATATTTGGGACGCCTAAAGTCCCCCCATGATGGGACTTTAGGCGTCCCAAATTAAGATTTGGGACGCCTAAAGTCCCCACAGGGTGGGACTTTAGGCGTCCCAAATTAAGATTTGGGACGCCTAAAGTCCCACCCTGGGGGACTTTTGGCCTCCCAAATCTTAATTTGGGACGCCTAAAGTCCCACCCTGGGGGACTTTAGGCCTCCCAAATCTTAATTTGGGACGCCTAAAGTCCCACGGTGGGGGACTTTTGGCCTCCCAAATCTTAATTTGGGACGCCTAAAGTCCCACCTGGGGGACTTTTGGCCTCCCAAATCTTAATTTGGGACGTCTAAAAGTTAGGTTTTTTTTTATACCATAATTTACATCCTGTATTACCCAACGAATTGAAACTGCAGAAACAGAATAAAAGATAGATTCATAAACCACACTGTCCGTTACAAACTAGTAAGGACATCCAGCACTACAATCTTTACTATATATACATACAATAACCTTTCATGCAACCTACTACTATATATATCAACAAAAAACAACCAGAAAGTGTCAAAACGCTGTCATCACACAAGTACAAACTGATATAAAATAACAAGTTTACTGATCTATATGTTGAAGAAGATGTCCAGCCAATAGATCTCTGATCAAATCAAGGTCTTCACGTAGGTAGGCATCATCATTATCAAAAATCTGAAAATTAGAAAGTAATAAGCTTTGATGAAATGAATCTCAAGCAAATGAATTAATTAACATTTCGATTAGAACACCAAAAATATTATCATTTGAGAATGAAGAAGCGATTACCTTTTCAAAATCGCTAGTAATTCCACCTTGAGTTATGTTATACATATAAAGTATAACATAATATCCGCATTCAGTGTTGCCAGGTTGCCGAGGGCACTTTTAATCAAAGGGATGCAATTAGTTGTTAAAATCAATAAAGGTATGTCTAAAAGGACCGTCAATGAAACAATTAGGTAGGATCGAATGTACTTACTATGGGATAAAACCACTTTGGCTTTTTAACAACTGCACCCTCGCGTGACCCACCTAGGATTCTATATGTTTGACAAGCACTATCATGAAAAGCAAAATGAACAGAAATTAGAACCATTCATTTATTTTTGTTGTTAATGAAATACAAACAGAATAACTTACGTGTCGAAGACGGATTTTGTCTCTCTGTCTGGCCTGTTGCTCAAGGGATCAAACCAATAGACTACGTTGCGGCGGGGACATATAACACACAAAGTCCAGTGGTTTCTTTAACAACATGTACACATTAAAATGAAGTTAGATGAGTGAGAAGACAATTATTTAGTAAACTTCTGAAATTGACAAAATGTAAATACGAACCGTTGGACAATGGGTGCTAGATAACAACGAAGTTTGGTTTGTGCCATTTGGGAGCCGACATAGTGAGTCCTATGCGCCACAGTACAAGTATCCGCCGTCGTATTCGCAGGACATAAGAATCCATACCAATTACTTCTTTCCATGTTTGCGCAGAGATCGTGGAAGGTGCTATAATAGAATTAAAATAAGGAATCAATTCTTGAATGTATGAAAACAAAAAACCACTAAATGAATTCTATGGGAAAATTGAAAAAAAAAACTTACCGGACTGTAAATTTGACCCAGCCTGCATCTATCTCCTCCAACCTGATAAACTGCTTGAGATCTTTATTGTCAATCGTGTAGGGATACTCCACTTGGCCCACAATCCCTGGAGGCATCTTCAAGTCAATCTGTTTAATGCCCTTGTAGATCTGTTGCAGCCGTGCTAAGTAGGGCCATTTGCTCGCAGCTTCGTCATCCTTTTAGAACATCAAAAAACAAATTGTTATTAGGATGCCAATAGATTTTCAGTAACAGTAAGGTAATTCCTACCATTGGAGGTGTTGCGTCTGAACCAATAAGATTGCGAGGCCAAAGGATGAAAGATCCTATCGCTTGACCTAACGTGCCAACCTCTGGATCAGGAACAGGGATGGCTGTACCTTCTTCCCCCTTTCTAACACTCGTCACATTCACCCTACGATAATCCTCCGGAATTTGCTGATTATGGTGGGTGGTAGCATATGTGTGAACGAGAGCATCAGCAACAACACGCAATAATGGATCATCCAAATAGAGGGTGCAAGGGTCTCCCGACACTGGATTGGGAGAAGGGTCGCCAAGTGGTCCCGATACTGGAGTGGGAGAAGGGTGGCCAAGTGGTTGCTCCAGAGGGTTGTAACTTCCTCTGGTGCTATTGAAGGCCGGGGATTCCTGAGTTCGAGCCTCGTCCCTTGCCCTTTGTGCTTCAAACATCTTTGCCATTTCAAGTTGAAGCTCTGGCAACATGTCTTGTCGGAGCTTGTCACGAAGGTTGGCCTCGATCTCTCGTTCGAGCTCCCTCTCGAATCTTGGCCACAACGTCCTTACTAGGTCCAGCTTGTGAGGAATAACGTGGCTCTCGTCCAAAATACCTCGCGACACTAACTCCCCGTGTCTCTCCTCGAACACGACCAAGGTCATCTGCCTTCCCAATAGCCGTTGACAAGATGTCCATCCGTGTACTTGGATTGAATGAACCTTGGCTACTCTGCTCGTCCAGGTCATCCTGTAGCATGCAGTTTATCGTAAATGTATCGAAACCACTCGCGACATGTAAAAAATTAGGTACTTATGGTATAACTACTTACAATCCTCGCAGCAACCTCAGCAACAGTCGGATTGATGTACTTCCCAGCCTTAATCCTCCCTGCTTTCCATTTTTTGTGACGTGGAGGAGGTGCCGGTGGCTGGATAACAACGCTAGGATCAGATTCCGCTGCTTCCTTCATTTTTTGTAACTCTTCTGCCATCATTTGCCGCTCAAGCTTGCGATATCCACCGCGAGACATGAAATGTTGATATTTATTTTCTGCTTGCCTCTGGGCATTTGCTGCACTTAATTTCTATGAATGAAAAACGACAAAAAATGAATCAACGATATAAAGTATATGAAATCAACGATATAAGTAGTTCTAAATCATGACAGAAATCTTACCAAAAACTCAGGATCTGCTCGTGATGCCGCAAACAACCTCCAGTCCTCTGGAGATAAATATGTATACTGTGCACATGGATCATTACCCCTAAGGGCCCCTCGAATGTAATGCTTTGTTAGCTTGTTCTTGAAACCTTTCCATCGTACACGAACCTCATCCATCCAGTGCCTATGCATCTCTGTGGTGTCGGGGACATCGTATGTTTGCTGCAAGGTAAAACATAAGATTATTATGTTTGAAACAATAAGAACAAAGCTACAATGCATCAAAACTTACATACCAAAAGTTGCTGCCAAATCATGTCTTTCGTTTTTGGGGGAACCAATCTCCAATTATCGTAGGTAATGCGCACTTTGCTTCGAGCCAAAAGCCCTATGTAGCTAATGAAGTGGTCTTCCTCAGGACCAATTGGATTCAGATTATGATCGAAGTCTATATGCAGCCTCTCCTGTTGATGTTCATGACGTGCAACCAATGCTCCCATCTTTGTACAGCCTCTAACCCTCCTTCTTGCAGGGGGTTCAACTCTAGGAATTTCGTCATTGCTAGAGCTTTCGTCATCTCCACCCCTCTCGTCATCACTAACGTTGTCCATATTCCTGTTAACACAAAAAGCATCATCAGAAACGTAAGTAAATTGCAATGAAAACACATGTATATAGTAAGCGGGAAGTAAAACACAGTTCTCGTTTATAAATTAAGGTCTTACTCTATATTGTTTCCCATAGTCCTTCACCATGGTCATTTCTTACAGCATATTCGTCATCATCTACCAATTCTACTTCATTTGTTCGAGGTGTAGTTGTTGTGAAAGGTGGTGTGTCATCAAGGTTGAAGGTCGGATCACCATACTTCTGTTTTTTACTTTTAAGGACAATGGACATATTTTTGCTGGCAGGATCGGTGACATAAAACACTTGCTTCGCCTGGCTTGCTAAAATGAAGGGCTCTTCTCTATAGCCAACTCTTCGAAGATCGACTGAGACAAATCCATATTGTTTATCTATTACCACGGCATTGTTGCTAACCCACTTACATTTAAATAAAGCAACTTTGAACTTGTTGTACGTCATCTCCCATATTTCTTCTATAACTCCATAATAGGCCATAGACGCTAATATGGGGTTTTTGTCTCTCGAACTGGAAAAGTGCATAGATTCAGCTTCTACCATAACCCCACTATTTTGCATGGTACTTTTGTCATCTTGCGCTTTGGTATAGAAAGAATAGCCATTTATATCATAACCGGTCCAAGTAATGACCTGAAACGAAGGCCCCCAAGCTAGCCACTCGATTGTCTCAGACACACCGATCTCGTGCAAAACCTTTTCCTCGAACCACTGCATGAATGTCTTGTTTTGCTCAATAGCAATCTGCATATCATTCTTCCTTGGATTCTTGTTCTTCAAAGTGTTTCTGTGTTCATTTATGTAAGGTTGAACTTCTTCCATATTATTCAGGATATACAAGTGGGCTTGCAACACCTCTTCACGAGGAACATTCTTCACTTTCAGTCCTCGTGTTCCCTTGCTTCTCCCTTCTTCATGCCGAGATTGTTCCTTCTTCCCTGACATATAATCTTTGCAAAACTCCATAGCCTCCTCAACTACATATCTTTCTACTATTGAGGCTTCTGGTCGATAAGGATTTTTAGAATACCCTTTTAAGATCTTCATGTATCGCTCGAAAGGGTACATCCACCTCAGGTAAACTGGACCGCATAGCCTTACCTCCCTCACCAAATGACCTACCAAATGCACCATTATATCAAAAAATGAAGGCGGAAAGTGCATCTCTAGTTGTGACAAAATAATGTAACCCTCATTTTCTAGTTCATCCAACTTTTCAGTGTCAATGACTTTGTTACAGATAGCATTGAAGAAAACGCACAATCTTGTCACTGTGTTTCGTACTTCATCTTTCATTATGCCTCTAATAGCTACTGGTAATAGTTGTTGCATCAACACATGATAATCATGGGACTTCATTCCCACTAACTTCAAATCGTCCATTGAGACACATCTTCTCACATTCGAGGAATACCCTTGCGGCACCTTCATTTCATGCAAACACCCACACAAACTTCTTTTCTCTGCTTTTGATAGTGTATGCGCTGCTGGCTCCATGTATGCCCTCCTACCATCATCTCTTAGTTGTGGATGTAACCGTTCTCTTATTCCCATATCGACAAGGTCTAATCTCGCATTAATCCCATCCTTAGTCTTCCCTGGTATGTGCAAAAGCGTACTGATAAGGCTATCACAAACATTCTTCTCCACATGCATCACATCAATACTGTGTCTCACGTCTAGCGAACGCCAATATGGAAGATCAAAGAAAATGGATCTCTTCTTCCATATGTTCTTCTCACCCGCGACCCTCTGATTCTTACCAAAAGTGACATGGATACGTTCCACTCGACTGTGGACTTCCTCTCCGGTTAGTGACTTTGGAGCCATTCCATGCTCCGGTAAGCCGTTAAACCGCTTTCTTAGCCTACGATACGGGTGGAACCGATGAAGAAACCTCCTGTGGCCAAGGTAGACAGTTTTTCTTCCATGCTTTAGTTGTTGGAAGTGTGTGTCTGCTTCACATATTGGGCATGCTTTGTGACCCTTCACGCTGTACCCTGACAAGTTTCCGTACGCAGGGAAGTCGTTTATCGTTGTGAAAATCAGTGCACGTAGCTTGAAAGACTCCTTCTTATAAGCATCAAACACATCTATGCCTTCCTCCCATAACTTCTTCAAGTCCTCAATCAAAGGCGCCAAATAGACATCAATATCGTTCCCTGGCTGTTTTGGTCCAGAAATCATCATAGATAGCATCATATACTTACGTTTCATACATAGCCAGGGAGACAAGTTGTATATTACAAGGAGAACCGGCCACGCACTATGTGTGCTAGTAAGAGTTCTATACGGATTGATGCCGTCTGTACAAAGCCCAAGCCGTAGGTTTCTCGGCTCGCTGCCAAATTGAGGGAAGATTTCATCTATTTTTTTCCATTGTGGAGAGTCAGCTGGGTGCCGAAGATATTTCCCATCAGATGTTCTCTCATCAGAGTGCCATCTCAACTTCTTCGCTTTTGTTGCACTCGCAAACAAACGTTTAAAACGTGGTATTATTGGAAGATACCACATAACCTTTAAAGGTTGCCTTTTACTTGTCACATCACCACAACCACCATCTTTTTTCACTTTGTATCGTGCAGTTTTACACTTAGGACACTCACTAAGACCTCCGTACTCATTTCTGTACAGTACGCAGTCATTAGGGCAAGCATGTATCTTCTTATACTCCATACCCATTGTAGACAGGATTTTCTTGGCCTCATACATACGATTTGGAAGTACATTATCCTCCGGAAACATATCACACAATAGTTCAAGTAGCAATGTGAAACTACTATCGGTCCACCCACAAGTTGCCTTTAAGTTAACCAAATGTAATGTTCCTGTCAGCCGCGTGTACTTACTACCACTGTACAATGGTGTCTCTGCATCACTCCGCAGGCTGTCATACTCCTGCGACTGCGCAAAGGATTCTGCCTCAACATCGTTAATCATTCTCTCCATTCTATCTTCATCTATGACATCCACAGCTTCCTTCTTGTGTGACGGACAATCAGTTACTTCCTCACCATGCCATATCCACCTTGTGTATCGCAGATTTATTCCATCACAAAGTAGGTGATCCTTTATGACATCAACATCCCGTCTACTCTCATTCAAACAATTGACACAAGGACAAAAATACTTCCCATTTCTTGCAGGAGCATTCTTTTTAGCGAATTCAATAAATTCGTCCACCCCTTTCTCATATTCTTCACTAGTTCTCAAAGCATTCATCCAACTATGATCCATTTTGTTACCACCTAAGGCATTACCAAATTACATTCACACGTTTAGTACAATTCTCAACGACATATGATGGGATTGCCTAATTAAGTTATTGCCCCCTCCTAGCCTCATCTCTCCTAGATAACAATCATTTAATGAATATTGTGGGGGAGGCTACACTACTACAGAATTGAGATATAACCACCCCAAAAGACGTCCCAAATTGAAAATTGGGTGGTTAAAAAGATAGGCGGTGGCATTTTCGTAATTATATATATGTAGGGGAATTATATAAGAACCTCTCCAAAAAACTGGCACGGCACAATTGCACCCTATCACTATTTTCTATTAATTAATGAAGAGTAAATATCAATTAATAAGTATTTGACAATATTCTGGCAAAAAAAAGTATTTGACAATAATTTTTCATTTATTTGAAATTATAAATAATGCTTAAACTTACATGCATGAATATGAATTTAATTTTATTACCTAATTTGAGTAGAATATTAATTAAACTTACATGCATGAATATGAAAATGTAATAAATTATAAATATTGATCTCTCTGTGAAATCACGAATGGTATAAATTCAAAACTTCATTAAAATCATTTATTACATTTTCATGCCTTGTGTTAATATTGCAATGCTTTTCTCTACGTAGCTTTTACATATTTTTTATAAAAGAAAGTTTGCAAGCTAAGTGAGACGAAGAAGACACTACAACTCTTGAAATATTTGTATTCAACATCCATATTACGTCACATGTCTCTCTACTTCTTACAGCAACATATTGTAATGAATTTAAAAAGGAATTTAGCAACGTGTAAATGCATAACATGTTATAAGCTAAGGGGTCCTATAACAGGGGAGTCTTCTTAATAGATAAGCACAATCTCAACCATTTATATATAAGCAATATATAATAATCACAATCTCAACCATTTAATTTATATTTCAAAAACAAAATATAACATTCTGTTACAAAAAAAAAAAAAAATTAAAAACGAAGAAATAACCAACCTGATCAGCTAGCTAGTATGTTGGAGAGGTAGATGGAGATCCACGGTGGTGTGTGCACAACAATGGAGCGACCAAGGTGGAGGAGAGAGCAAAGAAACAAAGAGGAAGAAGAAGGGAGGAGTTCAACGACGGTGTTAAAGTTGTGGGTGAGGAATTGAACAAGGGAGGAGGGAGGAGTTGAAGCAAAAAAACTCTAGGAGGGGCCGATGGTGTGGGTGGGGAGAGGAGGAAGAAGAGTTTTGTGGGTGAGGAATTGAAGAAAGAAAACCAGAGGAGGGAGGCCGACGGTGTGGGGGAGAGGAGGAAGAAGAGTAAAGTTATGGGTGGGTGAGAGGAGATGGGTGTGATAGACCGCATGTCAGACAAGTGTCTGACATGCAACGCCTTTAGGCGTCCCAAATGGCATTTGGGACGCCTAAAGTAGACTTTAGGCGTCCCAAATGCCATTTGGGACGCCTAAAGTCCTACTTTAGGCGTCCCAAATGACATTTGGGACGCCTAAACCTGGCTCCAGGCGCTAAAAAAAATTTCATAAATTTATATTTCGCGCCATGAAGCACATTAGACGTCCCAAATTTTAATTTGGGACGCCTAAAGGTTCCCCTACATATATATAATTACGAAAATGCCACCGCCTATCTTTTTAACCACCCAATTTTCAATTTGGGACGTCTTTTGGGGTGGTTATATCTCAATTCTGTAGTAGTGAAGCTACGATTTGAATTGATTGGTTTATTATTTGGATGAGTTTTTATGAGGGTGAAGTATTGTTCATTTTAATCTAGGGCGTATTTTTGAGGTTTAATCATGTGTTTATGGTTAAATGATGATTTTGAAAATTTATGTTTAAAGCTGCCTGAATTCGTTTTTTGGAGTCAGTGAACTTGCAATGTGTTTTTTATTAGCCAAAATTAGTCCAAATGCTATGAAATTTTACAAGATTAAAGTATACATCCTGGGCTTTAATTTGATAGGTAATATAATCCATTTGGACTAGTAGATTGAAAGTTATGATTTTTCAAAGTTTGACCTTGTTTCTGGAATGAAATTTGAGGCAGTTTGTGTTTGACAAATTTTTGGAAAATTTGTGTCTATAATCAATGATTTGTGATATTTTTCACTAAAATACGATTTAAAGATATTTTCATAGAACCATGAACCAACTCATTTGAATTTTTTTAGAATTAATTATGAATTTCCAAAGTTTAGTCTAGAAAACTGGCGAATTCTAGGAGCAGGGATCAATTAAGTGAGATATTGTATTGATATGTATCCAGAAGTGTAATGGCCATATTTTCTCTAAAACTAGACTGATTATGGGTCATATAGCCCTTGGAATCATCACAATTGGATATATGTACAATTAGTTATGAAGTTTCAAAGATTATTAAAAATTCTGGCAGATTTTGGTAATTAGGCAAAAATAAGAAAGTGAGGGTAATTGGTAATTAATTTGAACTTCAATGGTTAAATAAAGCCCATAAAGTTAGTGTAGGCCCATCAAATACCCATTGGGCCTAATGTGTTAACTTTAAGGTTAACCAACTAAGGTGTTTTGTGTTATTAAAATTTGGAACAAGTATGTGCCTAAAGAATAAAGACAAGTCCTAGAGGCTAAAGAAGCCCATTAGACATTTATTTGTCAAGATTCTAATAATATGGTCATTTATATAGGGCCATGAGATGACAAGGAAGAAAAATGGGAGAATTTCCAAAAAACTTCAATGGATGGAAGAAAATGTACAAGAAGGGGGGAACTTGAAGATAGAAGGTAGTATAACTTTCTTGCCTTGCATTTACTTGATAAATATGCTTATGCATTGATGTGTTTAATTGCTTTGATGAATGGTAAGAAGCACATATGAATGATTGAAACTCTTTTTTTTACTTATACTATGGCCATAAGTGTAAAGTGTAAATCATTGAGCATGCAAGTATGTCATTATGTTTGTATGAATTTATTTAAGCAAGCATGTCATGTATTAAGCTTGAATCTTGTATGCTTAGTTAGCAAAGTTTGCTACTGAGATTCTCTCAAATCTCACTCTCCCTCACCCATCCATATAGCTAGAGAGCACTAAAGAGAAGTGCAAGACGTTGTGCTAGGAGAAGAAGTTGCAATGAAGGAGAAGAATTATTTACGCACTAAACCATTGTGTAATAAATGTTGAGTGATTAATTGTATATCACTGCATGATAGACAAGTCGAATTTCCTAAGTACAGTAATTGAATTAAAAATGGGTAATTGTATGGTACGAGCCCATTAGTTAAGAAACCTTCCGCGTATAAAAATTAGAAAGAATAACTCTGATTAAGATAATAAAGAGAATTAAGGAACAATGAGTTACAAAGAAGTTACGAACCACTTTATGATAATTTTTGAAAAGTTTTGAAATTTTCTGAAAAACTCACTCAACTACAGGTTCAAAACCTGTCCTGAGATTGGGAATTGAAATAACTTTATAAATGAATATCACTTAGTGGTTCAGATTCACTACGAAGGACTCATCAGAACGATAGTGTAACTAAGGTGTTACACATATATTGCCAGACTAATAATATATGTAACAATTATTGTATCCACCACCAAATGTTGTACCTCATCATAATCACATTAGACCTTGTGAAAATCTTTATTTTCATATGAATATTCATATATTATAAATAACTTTATATTTCAAATGTTTTAGACTGCAGGTCCATAAATTTCACATATTGAAAGAATATTTTTCATTGCGTATTGTCCCCTTTTTTAGTTGGCCAATCACCTTTTTTTTTTCATCGACATATTTATGTATAAGATCCTCATTTGTTCATGTGATATGGTTACTAAAACTGTTGTCGACAAATTTATCTTTTCATTTCCATTTTTCTTGTTGTGACATAATTCATTGAGATCTCTTTATTACTTTTAGGTACTTGAACCTCTTTTGGGGTTTTTGCAATTAGTTATGTCTTGACCACTTCTGGAGTATCTGCCTTCTTAATATAATCATCTTGATTATTTTCTCCTTTCTCTTTTCTTTTGTAACTAATTATTCTCTCATACTTCAGGCATATCTCACTTTCATTTATGCTAATTAGAGCATTTTTAGCTAGAATATATGATTTAGTAATTCCTATTTAGGTCAGTAATTGTGTCAGCATATTTTATGCAATATTTCATGAATGCAAAACCTAATGAACTTCTAGTTCATATTGCTATATTTGAGGATCTATACTTGACAGTAATAATGCATTCCTTTTGTTTCTATTAAAAACATCATTTTGTTTCATTTAGAGACAAACAAGAAGGTGGTTCTCACCCAAATGATAATCGACTAATCATGCACTATAAGTCTTCTAAATCCATTTGTTTCTATTAGAAACATCCTTTTATTTCATTTAGAGACAAACAAGAAGGAAGAGGTTCTTACCTAACATTTATCTTAATTTTCTTTAAATATCCATCTATGTGCATTGTCGTGGATCAATAGGAATGCAAATTCAAACTTTTTAAGATGGAATATACCTGGCTCCTGACCAAAGCCAATTTTATTGGGAGAATTTGGTTGGCTAGTATAAGTGCTAAAATGTGTAAGATCAAATATGCCAACACTGAAATATAAATTTTGTTCTCATAAGTATTAATCTAGCTATTTATGGAGACTTCAATGCATGAATTGTATAATCTGGAAATTGCGCTTCACATAATAATTTATTCAAACATTCCTGCAAACTTTAGGTTGCAAACTAATAGTAATATATATGTAACCATCTTATTGGTGCATCTATCAAAATTATTAAACATTTATATTGTTTACATGCTATTTGAATGAGCCTATATATTAGTTTGATATATTTCCAGAAATATAGAGATACGACATTCCAAATCATAACTTATGATACGCTCATAATCAAATTTCTTTGAGAACAAGCAGCACATGATAATTCTTGAATTATATAATATGTTGGCTATTCATGAAGAATCTTCTAGTTCTTCAATGGATGTCAAACGTAATCTTTTATAAATGACTTGAATGATCAAAGAAGTAATGCTAATAATAAATTTGTCTGAATTAGTAAACTATTAGTTTATATATTGTGACATGTTGTATATTAACCAACAACAAAATTTTTAATTTTATAAGATATTGATATAAAATATCAATATAACATCCATTTTTGGGAGATCAATCAATAGGTTTTGAAAGGAAGTATATGAGTAGAACTTTTCAATATTAACTCACACTTATATTCTAACAATCTCCCCCTCAAGTGTGAGTCATATAAACACACTTTCTTTATTTTTCTATTTCAAAGACAAATTAGTATAAAGTAAGCCAATAATATATCTTTCATTTGAAAACTCAAGTACTTCATAACTCACAACTAATCATGGATTTTAGTCATTTGGGCTATCACTTAGACCCTTTAATAAAGTGAAACTCTAATATAAATCTATGAGTTATAACTTTTCATGGTTAATTCTTCTTCTGCCCATAGAATTTAAGAAAAATCTATATTAGTTCTCCAGAAACTATATCGACTTTGTTACATTTATGTTCTTCAGGAACTAATATATATTATCGCATACTTATATAATTTTATTACTCATTAATAATAATATGCTTCAATTTTCCTTTTTTGATGCATATTCAAAATATGAAATGTTTAGAATTTTCCACTACATAAAGAAAAATATTAGGAGATCCATAATCAAAATACATAAAAATCTTATTGCAATGATTTGTGATGTTTAGGGGCTAAAATTAATTTGAGAGAAATGTAAAGACAAATGCATCATAATATAAAATAACGAATACTTATGATATACATAGTCTTTTTTCAAATATTCCCTACTATTTGATCATCCATAAATTTGACTTTCACTATATATATAGTTCATGCATATTACAAAATAAGTTTTGTCTAACAAATCATAAACTATTCATAATGAATATTCTCATAAAATTAAATAAATTCTCATTCTCTTAATTCAAATATGATATATGATGTTTTTCCCATAAATGTCACATAAAGCCAATTTGATTCCAATATATATCATATTATATATTATATAATGGTTAATGTATGAAACTTGCATATATCATATGAGAATGCTACGAAGTAGAAGAAATGACAATACAATGAATTGGGAGAGGAGACAATCACTTATCAATACTAAAATAAAATACAAATTGTAGAGTATTTATATGCCTTTCAATAATGAAAGTTTGGAACTAAGAAAAATTGCATATATATGTAAGGTAACATAATAGTGCTCAACAGGAGAAAAGAAATGGAAGACAAAGCTAAAATGAAAAATATGGCTAATAATGAAAGAAAGTACCTTGATGTTGAGGTATACGAGTTGTGTTTTTATTGGGAAATCTATGGTGCAATGGAGAAGTACAAGTCCCAAAAAGAAAATAGAGGTAGTAAACTCCATTGATGTATGAATAGTATTCACATACACTATATACTTAAAGTTACAAATAAATTGTACAAATATACATAAAGAAGAGAATTAAACAACTTAATTGTATAATTGAAGGTTATATGAATAAATACTAGAAACCATTTCATTTGGGAGTTATATGGCATAATAACAATAACCATGAACTAGAATCCTAAAAGGCTATGAAATCAATAATTACCAATAATATTTAAATTTGTAAATAAATTGGCACTATATTGAAATTTTAAAATGACCGATAATTACCTTTTTATCTATTTGATTTCATATATCACTCATGCTGATATCACAATATCAAATAATAATTTCTCTCAGACATATTAGTTACAATGAATTTAAATTTAAACACTAATCAAAATCAAAATTAAAATCATATAGCCTTCAAGGCTTACAATAATCATATAGCCTTCAGGGCTTATAATTATTTCTTTCGGCTTTACAAGCTGATCATCTTTCTCCATAACTTATTGCTTTAAGCATCATAACTGTATTTTTCAAAATATCTCATGGTCGTTTTGGCTTCACAACCATTTTGATCTTTATTTTTAATAAATTGCTACATGTTAGACTATATGACCTATGCTCATATTATACAATTTTTTCTATCCATATGACTTATGGTCATAGTATAACATTTGCTCATAATTTTAATCACATTAAAAATGTTATTATTTCAACTACTGTAGTTCAATAGCCAAGACAAAATATTCTTAACTTTCAACTATCAATTCTACCAATGCCATGTGATCATGTTCATTTTCACTTTTACACATGTTCTTTGCTTTCAATAGCATCATTAATTTCTTTAAATATTGGTCTTCAGTACCATAACAAAAATCTTGCAAAGCTAAAAATTTTTTTTTGTTTAGTTTGATATTTGAACCTTTCGCCTTTAGGGCTTTGATATTTGTAACAATTAAATAATCAAAGTGCCAAATTTTTTCTTGTCAATCTTGCAATTTAATGAAACCAATAGCGTTCTTTTTTATAAGAAGTATTACAAATGTGATGTGACTTCTGGTCATCTGATCACAAAATTAAGAATAATATGGCTTCTGGCCTTTCGATAAAATTAAAATACTACAAAAAAAATGAAGTAAATTCAAATTCATAATCAAATAAAAATAATAGATAAGCCCATGATAATATAGACCACATTATATAATCATATATATAATACTATTATATATTAATGTAATATAATAAACAAATGAAAATAAAAGATTGATGTAATGATATAACAATAATATACTAACATAAATAAATGAAATGTAAATAAAATAACAATAAAACAAGATGAAATAAATAACATAAAATAAAGAAACATAAACAATAATATATAGCATAAAATGTAAATAAAATAAAGAAATATAAACGATAAATATGTAAATAAAAAAATAAAATGTAAATAAAATGAAATAATAGAATATAACAACATAAAATGTAAATAATAACATAATATAAAATAAAGAAATATAAATGTTGCATAATAAGAGATTCCCGAAAGATGATAAATAAAAGTTAAAAAAAAACATGTGAAGTATAATAAAGCAACAATAATCTCCAATCTTAGCTATGGAACCTGAGGTATAAAACAATCGGTAAAAGAGTTTATTTAATTCGATATAATGGTTTAGATTATCCCAGATAAAAGAAAAATAATCAAAATAATATAGAACCATATATCAATAACGTAAACTAGAAAGATAAAATAACATACAGAATAAATAACATAAAACATAGTATAGAAATGAGAAAGTTAGAGAGTTAAAGAAATAGAAAACTAGACTATAGACCTTTTGAGCGAAGTCATGTTGATAACGTGTTATGAAAATAAGAAAAGTACAAGAGATTGATATGAGGGAGATAGAGAATATTGAGAGAAAGTTGGAGGAGCTCTCATTCACTTCATTGTTGGTACCAATACATTGTATATGGCCTCTATTTATAGGCCTCTAACTATTGAATTCGATACATATGGTTAAAAGGAAATAAAGATGAGTATAATGGTATTAATCAAAAGAAACTCCCATAAACCATTCATTGGGGAAGTTAAAGTTTATAGCATTGAGCACATATGAAATCCTAAGAGAGAGGGGTTATGAAGAGAAGGACATATGAAAGGCCAAGAGTTAGATAGTTTATGGACATTCACATCATATAATATTTACAACAAAGAATATTCTTAACATAAAAAATAATTCAAATTTTGAATTAGTATTTTCTGTTACTTTATGGAATTTTTTTGGATAATAGTCAACTAACCAATGCTTTTTAATTTTTATTTTTTTTCTTTTGGTGAGATGCAAGTCAAGTGTTTGAGGCAAAACCGTGTTTTTTTTCTTGATAGTAAATGATATGCTACAATATCCTTAGAGACTATCCTCCTAAGTCAACATTCAGTCTCAACCTTTTTTTATTAGTAAGTAATAAGCTCGTAATAGCTTCAGGAGGTGACTCAGTGATATGGAGATCTATCGCCATCTTCCAAGCTTCCTTTTCCATGGCGTCTACAATTGTGTTAGCATCTTGAGTACAATGTGACATTTGCACTTCTCAGTCTCGGTCCATCAACAAGTGAACCTCTATGATAAGGTGAAAATTTGGGTGTCCCTGAGACACTGGGCCCTGAATCAGTTCCATGACTTCACTACAATCAAACTCAATTAGGATTTGTCTGTATCCTCTATCCCATGCAAGTTTAAGTCCCTATGAAACACCCTAAGCTTCAATAGAGACCATCGTTCCTTGCCTAATCTAGTACATAAACCTTATAAAAAACTCACTATTATGATCTCGCAATACACCTCCACAAGTGCACGTCCCTAAGTTGTCACTCTTGGATCCATCAGTATTAATCTTCACCCACCCAGGCTTGGTGGCTTCCAATGGGGATGAGTCCTTTCTTCATTCTGGTTTCGAAACAAGCTTGTATTACCCCATGCTAAGCAGGCACGAGTAGGGGCTAAAATGTCCTTTCTACTCCAAGTATTGTTGTTAAAGTAGTGGTCATTACGAGCTAACTGGATATACAGGCATAAGTGTTGGAAATTGTGCCCTAAGGGCCAATCATTGTACTTTAAACATTATTATTTTAATGAAATTTCTCCATTCTGTTATCATATTATTTTCATGTTAATTGTGATAATTGTATCCTTGGATAATTCATGAAGATTGTCTTAAAATGTCCCTGGTCGGTCATCTATGCTGGAGCAGAGATGAAACAAGACCAGTATGACTTTGATAAGATACAGAGATACGAATCAAAGTCTTAGGCACTTGTAAGAGTACAAGGTACTGGACCGACCCACTATGAGAAAGCTATATTGATCAAGTCATAAGTTTTTCTCATGTATAACCACGCCATAATGCCCTTAGACCTAAGGTCATCATGGATTCCTACATGAGAGTTGCTAAGCTTTGTACTAGTCAAAAGCCACTTTTGACCGAGTGATGATAAAGGCTATGATTGGGCTTGGTGGTTTTTCATGCAGAGGAATATGAATGATCAAGATAGAATTTGTCCCTCACATTAGTAGAGAGATATTACTAGGCCCCTCGATGAGTGAGTCTGAGAAATGTATGGCTATACTACAATGGAAAGGAGTTTCCATTTCTATTGTCAGGCTACTCAGGAATTGAGAAAGTAATGGTCAGGAACAAGAGGATGACATTATCTATGCCTTATCCTTGATTGATATATCCTGTGACAAAAGAGACGTGACATGATTGTATGACAGGTTGTATCATGATAACGATCCTCATATGAATTGGGTAGTTGTAATGTCTTGCTAGAGGCCGCTTGCGACCTTTGGGTTAGTATATTTATTGGCTCACTGCCAACTTCATATGGGCCTATAGGGTCGCACACAAAAATGGCCCAACACAAGAAAATGTTTAATTTTGGGTGGACGAATTTTATATATATATATATAATATAAAATTCGTTAATAATATTATATAGATATATATTTTCGAAATACATATCTTATATATTATATATATATATATTATATGATATTATTATATTGTGTTAGTTTTAAATTTAATGTATTAAGATATATTAAATTTAATAAATAACATGATAGATATATAGTATCTCAGATTTAATTTATGAAGATAAATTAAATCTAATAGCTCTTTATTTGGATTAAATAAATAGGTTAAATTAAAACTGTTGGACAGATTTAATTTAAACTGAATTTATTTAATTAGCTCATCAAGATAATTAATTGTTGATTAATTTCGAAATTAATGATGATTAATTTTGAAATTTGAATATAGCCATCATAGGTTATAAACTTGATAGAGCAGATATACTCATACGTGCATTGGGGTGAAAATAGGCCAGGCGGCCTGTCAGGGGCCTGTGTCCTGGCCTGTTTTCAGCCTACTCAGGCCTGGCCTGTCAGAATAAAAGGCCAGGCCCAGGCCTATTTGAAAGCCTGTTTCTCTAAACAGGCCAGGCCTAGGCTTATTGGTAGGCCTTTTAGGCTTGTCAGGCCGGGCTGTTACTATTTTTTTAAAAAAATTGGACCGTCAAGCCTCATCCTCAGCCTCACTCTCGTCTCTTAGGTCTCAATCATCCAGATCCCCACTCTCTTCTTTGCTAACTTACTCTCTCAAATGAACCCAAGTACCCAACCCATCTCTCTCGAGTCTCAACTCTTAGATCTGACTCCGTCTCTCTCAACTCCCAGTCTCAGATCTCAGCCGACACTCGACAATTGACATACACCCACTCTCAGTCGAGCAGTAGAACCCAAGTGGCCGCCCTCTTCCTTTCTTCTTCTTCGCCTTGAGCTTTTGATTCTCTTCATTTCTTCGCCTTAAGTCGTTGATTCTTTTACCATCGAATCCAAGCCCTAACCAGTCGCCCGTCGGCCGTCCTTCCTCCGACTTGAAGTTTCACTTCCTCGATGGCTAGTGGGGAGTAGCGTAGATCTGAAAAATTGCGACAGATTCGAGTAGAGATTGGTGCTATGGCCAAAGTTGACGAGTACAATGAGTTTGCTTTCTTGGGTTTCATTATAATTCGTTCTCAATTCGTTTTGAGATTTTTGACATTTAAGTTTCATGCATTTCCATATATGTAATGTTTTACATGTTTCAGAGTACTTGATGATAGGCTTATTCTATTTTTCTTCTTAGTTCTGCTACTTTCGAGATGGGCAATACCAAAGTGGTTGTCGTCATTTATGAGGAGGTAACCTTTAATTATTACCTCGTTCATGCTAATGAATTTTCAAAAAATACGATGTTGAAATGTGTTTTAGATTGAGACGTTGTTGCTTTTGTGTATTTAAAATAATGTTTTATGTACTTCAGGTCCAAAATAAGAGTCAACAAAATAATGACCAAGCTTTGGTAATTTATTTCAACACTGGTTACTGAATGTGGAGCTGATTTTTGTCAATAAGATGCTCTATTTAATTCAAAAAGATATGGTTGGTTCTATGATGATGATCTTTATAAGCACTAAATAATTTGGTCTTAAAGTGAAATTTTGGTAAGAGGATTATGCACTTCTCTGCTGGCCCATTTCAACTTCGTGAGAATTCTTCCCATTTAGTTGGCCCATTTCAACTTCATGAGATGGTAGTATGATTAGAGCCTTAATCTTCTGACAGATGGGATTGGGCATGAGTTGCTTGGTTTTTGGTAGAATTTTTCATTTTCTTTTTCTTTTATACCATTTTGGGATCAATTGGTCTGTGGTAGTTTATTGACTTGCATTTTGGTTTAATTTATTGGTGGCAAAAGTTAAATATTTTTGTGTGATGAACTCATTTTAATCAATTCAAATGCGATTTAGTTTAAACAAGTGTGGTTTCTTTTCTCAGGGAGTAATTAAGATACAATAATCATACCTTTGTTTAGGGTTCAGACTTTCAGATTCTTTTTTGTCAAATTATTTCATAGTTTAAGTAGATTTACATAGTTATGGTGCACTGCTTGGTTAATTATAGATTTGCAGGTAAAATGTAGGGAAATAGCAAGTCATCATTCCAATCCCTCTTGCGTTTACTGCCATTGAAAGTGGACTATTTTTGTTATAATGGAACAAAGTTACTCTCCAGGGCTACTAAAGCATAAGTTATCATTCTGTCATATTTGCATCTTTTTGAGCTTCCACTTCTGCTTATTGGTTCGTTTAATTCATGATGGACCTAGATGAGTTGAATGGGAAGCATGCTATTTATTTAGCATGAAGTGGTATTTTTATCATAGCATGAGTCATTGAGATCTTGTCTTTACTTTGGTTAATTGAAATGGTTTGATTTTCCATTGCTTCACAATTATGTATTCTCAATTATGTGAAGTGTTCTGAATTTTTTCTTTCTATTATGTGATGACACAGGTAAGACTTCCACTTAAGTTTTGAATACTAGCTATTGGATGTTATAAATGCTTTTAATGAAATGGCCAAAATAAGCATTTGGCCAAATGTTTGTTCATATCTAAATTTACTTTCTACTGTATCAAACTTTGCTTGTATAAGGTATAAGGACTTGGTTTCAGGCTTACTTAACAGGCTTTAGGCTAGGCCCGGGCCTGAAAAATGGCCTCCGACAGGCCACAGGCCAGGCTCAGGCCATCCTATGCCTTAACAGGCCACACCTGTTAAGGCAAAAACCTGGCCTGTTTCCACCCCTATACGTGCATGAGAATTCAGAGCCGTAAGGGAAACCCTAAAAAACATTGGAGGTGCTAGCACGCAGTCTCAGTTGGAGAGCATTCGTGTGGATACCGGTAGAAGGAGCGGACCTAACGTGTTGGCTCCTAGAGATCGTGAAAAACCTAAGTTGAAAAAGGTACGAGTTCTTTCTAACCCGATTTAAACGCCGTTGATAAATCCTCGATTAGGATCGGTAAATTTTTTTTTAAAATTCTTCCGATATACCTGCCGATCCTAACAATAAGACCGTAAATCAAAGATGAAACTCGAATCCTTATATTATGTCCTTTCTCCCTACACACCATGTAATCTAGTCATTCCTTTCCAACATGGCCAAAAATAGATTACGCCAACCTGACGATAAGAAATCATTCCAGAATTCAGAAGTGACTGGTCAATCCGGTAGAATGTGGAGTATTGACTCACGTGAATTATGGCATATTTCACAAGTACCCGTGGGGTGACTACCACGATGGAACCAAATCATGTTTGTCATTAGGCGACCATGAAAGCACAACCACAAGAAAGTATGGTACCTTTGAGGCACCTTCATTTTCCAAATACATTTCTCTCGGTATTTAGCATGAGGACATAAGGTACCCCCAGGTATATATAAGTAGAGCTCAGGGAGAAAATTCCATTAGAAGACTATCTCCATACCGGAAAATCCTCCCTATATAGCTAATAGATATTGATGCTTCCGATAGTTGTACATATATGTCCTAGAAGTAGGTGATCAAATTTGCTCTTATCCCACTATCCGGAGGGAGTAATGTAGTCAGCTACTCTCCATTTAGTAGCATCTCTAGGCAATGCTCGGGTTACAAAATTTTAAAGTTTATCCAAGTGTGGCACCCACACGTCATTCCAGAAAGAAATGTTATGGCCATTTAGTGACTTTCTATGTTATACTATCTAAAACCTTTTCCTAACTATTACGAATGCCCCTCCACGTACTAGACTCCGACTGGTGCCTCTAAACTTTAGGAATAATATCATCTCCGAATTTATAATTTTCTTGCAAAAACCTAACCCAAAGAAAGTCTCTTCTATTAATCATACTCTATCAAAGCTTCATCATGAATGCCTGATTCTAATAGTGAGAGCCTTCCTAAGACCCAGGCCTCCATCCTCCTTATGTGTACATACCAAATCCCAGGAGACTAGATGAGATTTTCTGCTAGCTGAGCTACTACCCCAGAGGAAATCACGACATCGTTTGTCAATTTCATCACAAGTCCCCAAAGGAAGAGGCACTATTTGCATAGCATAAGATGGAATAGCCAACATTACAGAAGACACTAGAGTATGCCTCGCAGCCATTGATAACATGTTGGACTTCTAATTGGCCAGGCGAGCATCCATCTTATTCAGGAGGAAATTATACGTTGCCTTTGATCTCTATTCATGTAATATAGGCATTCCCAAATATTTCCCCAGATTCGACGTCGGAGTAAAATTCAAGAACTTGCTGATTTCTTTACACCTGATATGATTCATGTTCCTTGAGAAGTACATTCTTGACTTTCCAGCATTCACTTTCCAGTCGAAATGTCACAGGAATCATCCAAGATGGCCTTAACAACCCCTGCGTGATCTAAATCTACTTCTGCAAATAAAATGAGATCATCAGCAAAAGGATATGAGAGACAGGAGTACCTCTTTTGGAGAGACTAAACGGTTGCTAGTCACCCTCTTCTACTACATTTTAGATGAGATGGCCTAACCTTTCCATCATGATAACAAAAAGATACATCGATATTGGGTCACCCTAACTAACCCCTCATAAAGGGCAAAACCTATCAGTAGTCTCTCTATTTCAAAGCAGTTGCATTTGAGACATCGACATAAAAGCTTAAATAACTTTAAGAAGATAGTTAGGGATCTTGAGTTCTCTTAAACAATCGGTGAGAAAAATCCATCTAACATGGTCATAAGCCTTCTCCAAATCTATCTTAATGGCTATGAAACCCTTTTTCATCTTTAAGGACTTCATAGAATGAATGATCTCCTATATTAGGATAACATAGTCTGAACTTTGATGCCCTTTAACCAAACTGCATTGGTTCGGGGCTATAACCAAAGGCATGATGACCTTAAGTCTGTTTAATATAACCTTTGTAACTATCTTGTGCACAATATTACAAAGACTTATGTTACGAAAATCTCAAATTGTCTTTGGATGGTCTATTTTTTATATGAGAACAATTTGAGTGCTATTAATTTGTCATATCCACATTGGATCATTAAAAACTCTTTTAACTAAGTCAAGAACTGACGATCCTACGATCTCCCATTGACTCTGGTAAAATAACGGATTAAAGTCATTTGGTCCTGGAGTTTTTAGTAGCCCCATATCAAATAAAGCTCTTTTAATTTCGTGATCCTCAACCAATCTCCCCAGAATATTCAGATTCACATCATCAATTTTAGGATAAGTGCATCCGAATACCAAGGATCGATTATATATATAGGTCTCCATATATAAATTTTTAAAGAACTGGCTTCCCAATCTCATAATTTCGACTGCATTATATGTCCACTCCCTAAAATCAAGCTTTAAGACCTATATTTTATTCCTTCTCCATCTCCTATTAGCCACTGAATGGAAGTATTTGGTATTTCGAACCCCATCCACATACCAAGTAGCCTGAGAGTATTGAAACCACATGACTTCTTCCCATGCCGAGAGCTTTTCAAGCTCGCCCCATAGCTCCCCTATAACTTTTCAAGGTACTCTGAGATATCTACCAAAGCCATCTTTGCATTAATCCCGTCTAATCGTTGATATAAACTATCTTTCATATAGGACATATTACTGAAAACCACCTTATTCCACAACCTCAAGTCCTCACTAAACTGTTTTACGGATCCGCACTAGTCATCTTCTACCCCCCAATGTGATTGTACAAATTTCTTGAATTCATCATGCATAACCCAAGGATTCTTTGCCGTAAGAACATGGGATTCGATATTAACCAGCATTGGACAATGATCGGATTTATATTTTGGCTAGTATGTCACTGTGGCATTGGGATTTCTTATAAACCAGCAGTTATTCACTAAGGCTCTGTCTATTCTACCCTGGTTAGTCAAATTATGTCACACCCTTATCTTATTTTCAGCTATTTTAGAGTATTTATGGAAAATAATACACGATTCGGTCAACAACACAGGAATAACATGAATATACTGATAATAAGTGTATGATTACAGAAACTCTCCATAGGGCTTCATAGATAATAATTACCATCAATGTAGCCGCACAGGGCTACTTGAGTGTCTAAAACTGTCCTAGTGAAATTGAGACACCTTCCCATCTTTGTTCCACTACTGTAATCCCCTCGTACGGTTCTCTTCTTTATTCTTAACATATCTTTTGTTTTCTCCTGTCTAAATTGTTGGTAGGGGAGCGTGAGATTCGAGAGAATCTCAGTAGGAAAACAATACCAATATGCATGCAAGATAAGCACTTAATGTATGACATGCTTGAATTAGATAACTCATGCTTACACAATGACATATTTGTGTGCTTAATGTTTCAAACAAAAAATTTATTGCCATAGCATAAATAGAAACAGAGCTTCAATCATTCATATATGTTTCGCATAATCAATAAAAGCAATAACATGCATCAATACACCAGCACAAATATCAAATACATGCAGGAGAGGTAAGTTCCTTACCTTAATTGCCTTTCCCTGATCCTCGAATAACGTGCCTCGATTTGCGTGCCAATCCCTCAGGCTCTCTACTTAGTCCTAAAATGTCAAAAATATAGTTTAGACACTTCTATAGTGTTTCTAGGGCTTATATGAGCCTATATTGAAAAAAAGACCAAAATGCCCCCGGGACCTCAGCCTCATCGTACCCGGTCCGACTGTACTTTTCCCGAATTTTTAACCCAAGCTATTCTGACATATTTTCTCTCAAGGAATCCATTTTTTACCTTGGTTTTCTCGAATTCTAGTGTCAATTATGAGGGTTTTAAGATTATTTTTGTTATTTTACTGCCTAGGGCTTTTCTCACTTTGCACCTAATATGAACCCTACACAATTTCCCATTCTAAATACAAAGGAATCATCAAAAATACCAAACTCCAGTCCAAACATAGCCCAAAACAGATTTAGACAAAATTCTATAAAAATTAGAGAAAATAGAGTTTTATGATTTCAATCCATAAAATACCTTCTTATGACCTTTAATCACTTGTTTAACTACTTAATCATATTCTAAGTATAATTAGACTAAATTTGGGCAGCACTTCTTCTTAAGGTTTCAACATCCCAAGTTTACAAGATCCACAATCAAACCACAAATCATGACAATAACCATAACAACATCAACAACAACACATCAAGATAATCAAGGTTCTTGAAGTTACCTTGGACTTATCAAGCTTTCCCTCTCTAGAACATTTTCCCCTCTCTCTCTTCCCTTGGAATCTTGCTAACATAGTGTTTCATGGAGAGGAAGAGATTAGAGAGGAGATTATACAAATTGGAAGCCTTAAAACTTGAATCCACAAGGTCTTACCTTAAGATTTCTTCTCCTTCTCTCTAGATTTCCCAAGCTCTCCCTCTCTCTCTTTCTTTGTTGTTTGGACGTGAGAATAAAGGAAAAAGATGAAGCAAGAGTTTTTAAAATACCTCTCATATTTTCCTTAATTAGCTTTATTCCAAAATTCCAATTTATGACACCAACTTGTACTTGGGTTTATCCTATATGAAACTTTCTCTTTCTCTAATCCATGATGCCATCGTAAATGAGGAAAGGAAAATGAGATGATGAAGCTATTAATATCTCATTCTCTCTCTTTTACAAATATATTATTTAAATAGATTTTTATGACACTTTTTGCTTGGCCTTATCTCTTCATTAATTTGTGTCATAAGCTTTCTATTGTATGAGAACTATTTCCTCCCTTCTAGTTGGCCCATAAAAAGGCATAAGGGTCCCCTTTAATGACCTAATTGGGCTTCTCCCATTAACATTAACTATATGTATAAGGATATCATATTTTATGCTTAATTAAGCATGTGCTCATACTTATCAATTATTATTTAATTCCCTTAGCTTAAGATGATGCCACTTGGCATGTTTATGAGCCAAATAATTATTTCTCCATCGTATTTCTTTATTTCACAATTTATACAATCACCATTATATCTTTTTCAAATTCGCAACAATTAGCAATTTTGGCAGATTTTCTAACTAAACTTTGAAAAATCATAACTAAATTTGTAGACATCGTTTCATAGTGATTCCAAAGTCTATAGAACCCTTATTGAATCCAGTTTCAAGGAAAAATATAGACTTTTGCTAGCTAGAATCAAAGAATTCCCAGATTTTCAATCTTTACATGCTGTTCCAGAAAATGATCAATTTTGCTGGGAAAAATTCAAAAATTCATAACTTTTTGTATATAGCTATAATTAATTCATATGACCATCAAATTAAAGCTTATGATGTCTAATTTCATTCTGTAAAATTTCATAATGTTTACTCATCATTTAGTCATTCAAAACCTCATGACAAGCCCACTGCTCACAGGACATTTCACTGGAAGCATAATCACTTTCTTTAAAATTCACCATTTTATTTTCTTTAATGCCCCAAAGATATAAGAAACATTAGAGAATAAATTTGGGACACCTGCTAAATCGGGGCTTAGCAGTTCACTTAATTTAAGCTTATTTCTAAGCCTCCAATCACAAAATTCGGGATATTACAAATTGCCCCATGTAAATTGAGGTCCATTAAAACCAATATCAAGTAACTTGCTACCTAAAAGCCAATTCCGAAAGGACCCATCAATACTAGTATTCTCCCTGTGATTTTTATTCCAGCATTCTTCGGGACATGAAACAACATTGAAATCTCCAATCACTACCCATCCTCTAACAACTAATTGTCGAATAATCTCAAGAGTGTTCCACAGCTGGCCTCTAATAACCATATTTGGGTGCCTATACACCACAGTAAGTGACCACTCATCACTTATGCCTTTATTTACCATTCCATGAATAAATTGATCACCTGAATAAGTCACAGAGAAATCAAATGTAGAACCCCAGAACAACCATATACGTCCACTAAAGCCTTAAGCTTCTACCATGTGCATATTTATCTATCATAGCTTCCTTGCAATGAGCTTAGCTTTCATCCTAACTGTCTAGGTTCTAATAGAGGAAAGCAATTAACACCATGCCTGGCAATAACATCACCAAGTAACCTGCAAAAAGAGGCACCACTGGCACCCCAGGTATTCCAAGTCATAATAATCATTAAAAAATTAATAAAAAAGAAGAAGAGCACAACCAAACTAGGCATTATTGAGACATATGTCCCTCCTGCACATCCTCAACACCATGCATAACTGCGTCATCAACACCTCTAAGTGGATTAATTCGAGTTGCAAAAGTCTCCCCTTCTTCTACACCTGGGTCTAGAGGGATGGAGGCTTCTAGGCAGATAGTGGGGGAATTAGGGTCTATTTTCATAACATTCTTTTTAATTCTTAACCCCACATCCCCACTTGAATTACATGATGTTACAACTTCTTAAATTAATAGGTGAGAATTCAACATATAAGAGTCCACTTGTGTGTTTGTTTGCTGCATTTTCGAGCCCAAACTCAAGATTCCTTGGGAAGCTCCTTCCTCAATCCCCTTCTTCTTAGCTTTCTGGATCCCACGTGGTTTATTCAACTTATATAAATGCCCATCACTATTCACAGAATCACAATTTCTCTCCTTTTTCCCTATATTTAAAATATCCGATCCATTATTCCCCTTACTCCCTCATTTAATTCAGGTAGGTAACCAGCTTTCCCCTCTGATTCACGCAATCTGTCTCCTGGCTTCGAACTAACATAAGGCTTACCTTGATTTGTGCTATCACTATAACCTCCATCATTATTTCCCATGTCTTTAGCATTTAAAGCCAATAAAGTATGATCCTCCTCCCATATTCCGAGAATGTCAATCATGCCTAAACTCATGCCCATAATTGTCGTTCTCTGTGTTCGAGATTGATAAAGCTTGTCGTTAACCCTACCAAAAAAAACTAAGCTAATTATAGTAAAGTGATACCTAGCCTAGGTCATTCTTCTCTAAGGAACCTAACTATCGTTATAATTCTTAGCAAAATTATGGTCCATAATAAGTGAAGTTCAGTTATTGAAAATTGAATGAATTATATGAACTATGAAACTAGTCCTAATTTCATTGATTTAATTCCCTTATTTGAATGTGACAATGTAGTGAAAATGGAGTGATGATGATTTAAACAATGATAAGATAACTCTCCCTAGAAGTTCCACCCAACCTTCCTTATCCAATTAATATTACAAGCTCGCTATATTAATCATTTAGCAATCTGCCCCTATGGTTAATCAACTGAAACAACATATTAAGAGCAAATTGTTGATACAAGCTTTAAGGTAACAGATCTGGACTCTCTGTAGTAACAACTACCGTATGTTACTCATGGAAGCTCTTGAAGTAATCATACACACTGATGCAACTTGGAATTAGCATATATGATCAAATCAACTTGAATATAGAGAACACATTCCATTAACTAATTTCATGTAACAGATCATTACTGCTGTAAAACTCAAATCAAACGCAGAAGTTCATTTACATAATTATAAGATTCATAGCTCAAAATCAACTCTATCTCACAGTTGCACAACTCGCGCAATTATAGAAATCAAAATCAGTTAAGAGTACAAATCTTAAGGAGCTCCTCCCTTCAGCGCATGGATTCAGGTTTTGGTTTTGCTTCTAGAGAGAATTTCGGTGCTCAGCCACTCATGATGAAGGAACACACACTGACGCAATTCCCTTTATCTTCCATCACGGTGCGAACTGGTGCAGATTGGAGATTCAACGTGGATGATGGTTCTCGGAGGAGAAGAAACGGAGCTTTTTCTTTCAGCGAGAGTCTTCCTCTTTTTTTATTCTGTTCTTCGTCTCCCCCGTCTATGTTCAACACTGCCCAGGTCTCTGTTTTTCCCCCTTTTCCCCGATCTCTATCCGCAAATTTCGAATCATCAAGTGGAAAAATTTGCATTTGGGGAAAATTGCAGTTTTGCTCCAAAGGTTTTCTATGTTCTGCACTTAAGTCCCTTCTCTCTTTGGTTGCATAATTCTGAAACTTTACCAATTAGTCCTTCCTTCTTCTTTCATTTCCTTTTTCTTTTATTTTCCTTCAAGCTTCCTACAAGACAATTCACCTCAATGCAATATCATTCTTTCCCAAATCAACATGTTAAGAGAAATCATGAGATATATCAATTAAGCTACTCTTAATCACTCATTTCATAAATTCAATATTAGTCACAATTTCCTATTACAAATGCATTTCAATCATACCATTTATCACTAAAACCTCCTAAAATCTATGAAAACATGTGGTAAAATTAGGACTTATCAATTCCCCCACACTTAGCATTTTGCACTCCTGGGCAAAATCAAGCATTCCATCCTTCTTACTTATTCTAGCAATTCTATCCATATGAATTTTATTCATGCCCTTGGTTATGTATCTCCCTTCACTATCTCAAGTTCAATTCCCCATGTAAGCAATCCCACCACCCAGCACAAATCTAACTCTATATATGATTCAGCCATTGCAAAGAGAATTCAAGAGACTCTCATAGTTAAGTGTTTAGCTCTCCCTCTCACTATAGGGAAGTTGATTTCACTCCTCTCTTCTAGTCTATGCTCTACCATAGCTTGTTATTTCCACCATACAAACACAAGTTTCTATGCATCAAGAGGACTTTATTAAGGTTGTAATGTTGGTAAGGCTAAAATGGGATATATGGAATGTGAATCTATACAGCCCAAACAAGTATGCATAATGGAATTCATTAACACATGTGTTTATTCATACATGCCATTCTCTTTTCTTTTCTTTTTTTCTCCCTCTCTCTTTCGTTGTTTTTTTTTCTTTTCTTGCTCCCTTAATTTGACTTCTGAACATTCTTTTGAGAGCATGTATATTTTTTTTTCAGCTCTTTCTCTCTGTTTTTTTATCAAAGATCACTCTTTCTTTCAATCATGTGCAACTATAAACACAACATCATGACACTGTTTGCATACTTATTCAAAACTGTATAGAAGGGATGAGAAACAAAAATGTTGGGCTCAATTGGGTTAGCAAGGGATAAGAGGTGTAAGTGGCTTGTGTTTAGGTCATGTGGGTGTGAAATGAATGCCTCAATCATATACATGTAACCTCATGTGCACATTGGCTTCAACTAAGAGCTAGGACAAGTTCTAGAGAGTTATAGAACTAGAGAGTAAGCACACAAAATTTAATGAATCGAACAAGCTCAAATATGCTTCCATGTGGGCTAATTCTCTTGCTTTAACTCACAATAACTAAACCATATATATTACTAAATTCAGTACTGTCAGTTTCCCAAGTTCACATGGTTTGTATCCCTTGAAACAGATTCGTTCAATACATTCCCTCAAACACTCATGTACTCATATGTCTATCATTCCTAGATTTGTTAGAAGAAAACAACATACTTAAAACTACCCAGGCTTCCAAAATACTACTTGCAAGGTAATTAACAAGTTACAAAACATGACATACAGAACCACATATATATCACAGCCCCACCCCCACACTTAAGGATTGCATTGTCCCTAATGCAAGCAAATAAAAGGCAGGGCATAAACCTGAATAAGCAGAGCATAACAGAAGGGTATAACACAACACATGCAAAGTGAAACCACTTGTGTGAAAAGTGTCCAGCCAGCAAACAAAGGAAATCTGCATCTAAATCCAATAATCTCATACAACAATAGCAAGATGAGGAAGTTGAAAACAAAGAACTACCTATAGCTACTGGTGCGGTCCCTCCCCAACACTTATATCAAACAAGCAAAATCACAAGGAAATGAAGCGAAACAAAACAGAAAATGTAAGTGAGGGAAAGGGACTATCGGGGGCTAAGGAGGAGCAGCTGGACTAGAATAAAGCTTGGGTAGGTGACCGTTCACTTTAAAAGTGTGACCGTTGCTTGAATCAAACAACTCAACCATGCCAAAGTTGTGAACCTTGAGGATTTCATAAGGACCATCCCATCTAGTCTTAAGTTTACCAGGCCCAAATGAATACCTTGCCTTGTATTTAAGAACTTGATCACCCACTTGAAAGTGTTTGCGCAAGATATGTTTGTCATGAATTGCCTTAGTACGCTCCTTATACAAACGAGAATTTTCATAGGCCTCCATACGCAACTCATCAAGTTCTTGGAGCTGTAGTAGACGTTCATCACCTGCTGCAACAATATCTAGATTGCATGCCTTAACAGCCCAATAGGAACGATGCTCAATTTCAACCGATAAGTGACATCCTTTACCATAGACCATCCGATAGGGAGACATGCCTAAGGGGGTCTTAAAGGCTATACGGTAAGCCCACAAGGCATCATTCAAACGAGTGCTCCAATCCTTCCTATTAGGAGATACTATTTTTTCTAAAATCCTCTTAATTTCCTTGTTGCAATTTTCAGCCTGACCATTGGTCTGTGGGTGATAAGGTGTAGCCACCTTGTGTTGCACACCATGTTTAGAAAGCAACCCTTCAAGCAACTTGTTGCAAAAATGAGTGCCATTATCACTCACAATAGCTCTAGGGACCCCAAACTGAGAGAAGATATGAGACTTCATGAATCGAGTAATTGTGGAAGCATCATTCTTCTTGGTAGCAATAGCCTCCACCCACCTTGATAAGTAATCCACAGCAAGCAAAATAAATATATACCCAGCAGAAGAAGGAAAGGGTCCCATAAAATCAATACCCCATACCTCAAACACTTCACAGAAAAGCATAGGATGCTGAGGCATTTCATGTTTCTTGCCCAGGCTCCCAAATCTTTGGCAGCGATCACAAGCGCTGCAATTTGTATGAGAATCCTTGAAGATAGTAGGCCAATAGAAGCCAGCTTCTAAAATTTTCCGAGCTGTCTTGTTAGGGCTGAAATGACCACCACAAGTAAAAGAATGGCAGCTGGTCAAAATAGCATTGATTTCAGCTTGAGGAACACATCGTCGAATCACTTGGTCACTGCATATCTTCCATAGAATTGGAGGATCCCAGATATAATGTTTAGAATCAGCCTTGATTTTATTAGACAAAAATTTAGACAAAGAAGGTGGAATCAACCCTATGGCCAAGTAATTAGCAATGCGGCAATACCAAGGATCTAAAATATCAATGCTAGAAACAGAACAGTCCCTGAAACTATCACAAATAGTGGTAGAATCAGTGACACCAGTAGTATGCAGAGGCAAACGACTCAAGTGATCAGCAACAACATTTTCAGCTCCAACCTTATCTTTAATGTCTATATCAAATTCCTGAATTAGCAGCATCCAACGTAAAATTTTTGGTTTGGTATGCAATTTGCTAGTCAAGTATTTAATAGCACTGTGATCAGTGAATATCACCACTTTAGAATGCAACAAGTAGGGTATGAATTTATCCAAAGCAAAGACAATGGCATATAATTCCTTCTCTGTTGTAGTGTAGTTGACTTGTGCCTTGTCTAATGTTTTTGAGGCATAAGCAATGACACAAGACAGCTTGTCATGCCTCTGACCCAAAACAGCACCCACTGCACCATTAGAAGCATCACAACACAACTCAAAGGGTAGATTCCAGCTAGGAGCAACTAGTATGGGTGGTGAAGTCAATCTGGCCTTAATAGCATTAAAAGAGGCTTGACATGCTACATCAAACTTGAAATCAACATCTTTTTGTAACAACTTCGAAAGTGGCAAAGCAAGAGTACTGAAATTTTGAATAAACCTCCTATAAAATCTAGCATGTCCTAAAAAGGATCTTAACTCTTTGACGGTAGATGGAAATGGCAGAGAAGCAATAATCTCAATCTTGGATTTGTCAACCTCAATGCCCTTATGAGAAATTAAATGACCAAGGACTATACCTTGTGCAACCATGAAGTGGCATTTTTCAAAGTTCAAGACTAATCACTTCTCAACACATCGTGCTAAAGCACTCTCCAAATTAGTCAAACATTCCTCAAAATTATCACCATAGAGTGCGAAGTCATCCATAAAGACTTCAATGTCATGCTCAAGCAAATCACTGAATATAGATAGCATACAACGTTTAAAAGTTCCTGGAGCGTTGCATAACCCGAAAGGCATTCTACGGTAGGCAAATGTCCTAAATGGACAAGTAAACGTTGTCTTCTCCTGATCCTCAGGTGCTATAGGGACTTGGAAATAGCCAGAGAAACCATCCAAAAAGCAATAGTGAGATTTCCCAGCCAAACGCTCCAACTTTTGATCAATGAATGGAAGTGGAAAATGATCTTTCTGAGTATAATCATTAAGTCGACGGTAATCGATGCAAACTCGCCATGAATTCTGAATCCTTGTTGGAATGAGTTCATTCTTCTCATTACGAATGACTGTGATACCACTCTTCTTAGGAACAACTTATACTGGGCTAACCCATTCACTATCAGAGATGGGATAAATGATGCCAGCACTGAGTAGTTTGGTAACTTCCTTTTTAACCACATCTAATATGAGAGGATTTAATCGGCATTGAGGTTGCCGAATGGGTTTGGCATCCTCTCTAAGCAGAATTCTGTATGTGCAAATAGAAGCATTAAGACCAGGAATGTCTGCCAAAGTCCACCCAAGAGCACTCTTGTATTTTTTTAGAACATTCAGCAACTGAAATTCTTGAATTTCTGTCAATGAGTTGGAGATAATGATAGGTAGTGTGTCACCATCACCAAGAAAAGCATACTTCAAAGTAGTAGGTAAAGGTTTGAGATCCAATTTGGGTGGTTGTGTGATAGAGGGAATCAAATCATGGATCTCTAACCCATTTAAAGTAGTAGCATCAGACTTTAGAACTGAGTTAGCACAAACACTGCTTGTAGGGGCTGCAGAACATGGAGAAACATTAGAAACTACTGCAAGGTCAGAATACAACAGCAGCAATTTGCTAAGAGGTAGTATGCAGATATTTTGTAACAGCTCTTGTAGTGCTGCAGATGTTTCAACCTCAAGAACAGAAATTTCAACAGTGCTGTGAGGTGGAGAAGAATGCAACATTTCATAGATACTATAGCTGGGATCTGAAAATGAAGGCAGGATCTGAGAGGCCATAGAAGCGGTAGCTGAGTCTTGGTCATAACCATATTGTGAATATGTGTCCATAACATGTAGATTAATAGGTCCATGCTTAGTACAGCTCAAAATGATGGACTGATTTGAATCGTGAGCACAGTAATGACAGTTTTGATTGAAAATAACATCAGAATTTTGACTATCAGCATTGGGAACACTAGAGGAGCTAGAAGAGTTGTCACAACACGAAGCCAGCCAAGTATCAATTTCAGAATCAGATAAAAGAAGGCTGCCATGTGAGGAATCATATTCAGAAGTAGTAGAAAAAGGCAAGTTAGAAATACCAGAATCTTCAAGAATTTTATCCAGCTCAAAATCAGAAGAAGAAATATAATCTGGATCGATTGATAAATCTAACAAATTGACTCCCAAAAGAGAGTAATCTTCATGTGGATACTTCATGACTTCATAGATATTAAACTGAATTTTATGCCCAGCAAATTCCATGGTAATAATACCCTCTTTCATGGAAATCATTGTTTCAGCAGTTCTAAAAAACGGACGTCCTAAAATCAATATACTATCACAAAGGACATCACTTGTCATATCCAGAACGTAAAAATCTGCAGGGAACACTATATCCTGAACTTGCACCAAAATATCCTTTAAAATTCCTTTAGGTCTCCTCACAGATTTATCAGCTAGTTAAATTTGCATATTAGTAGGTTTGAGCATATTTATTCCTAAAGCATCATAAACTGAAGTGGGCATAACATTGATGGCAGCACCTAAATCTAACAAGGCCTTAGCAATAGGAAGCTTACCAATAGTACAAGGAATTGAGAAAGCACCTGGATCTTGGCATTTAATTGGTAACTCTTGAGCTTTAAACAAGGCTGAAACATTAGCCCCAACTTGTACCACTTCATTGGGTTTAAATTTCCTCTTGTGTGTACAGCAATCTTTCAAGTATTTAGCATACTCTGGCATACGTTGCACCCATTCCAAAAGAGTAACATTTACTTCGATTTTTCTGAAAAAATTTACTATATCCTGATTCTGGTTCTCTGCTTCCCTTTTTGGACCAAGTAAGAAGGCTTTTGGAAATGGTAAATTTCCCATATCAGCCTTAGTAAGTTCTGGACCAGCAGAGATGTCATTCTGCACTGTTGTATGAGTAATCACTTGATCCAGTGTGTCATGCTCCTCTGGAAGCTCAGCTGAAACTATCTTCTTCTCATTTAATTTCATTTCCTTGTCACTCCCAGAGTTGGAACACTCAGATTGAAGAGATACAGAAGTTTTAGCAATCAAATCTTCAGCTGTATCAACCTTTTTTCTGCTGACTTCTACCCGTTTTCCACTTCTCAAGTGAATAGCATTAAGTGATTTGGGATTAATCACTGTGTTAGAAGGTAATTTGCCACCACTTTGAGCTTGGAGATCATTCAAGCTATCGGATAAATGGGTCACAAAACCAGAAATATTATTGCTTTTAATCTCCCATTGCTCCATCCTTTTTTCAATAGCAGCAAGCTTAGAGTTGGTGTGAGCTCACTCCTCATCAAGCTTAGAGGTGAGTGATTGTGAGAGATTATTCATACTCTTAATCAGCTGAGCTATATCATCCTTAAAGGCACTCGTTTCAGTAGGAACAATGGCTCTATTAGAAACACCTTGATTCCCAACAGATTGCCCCTGATTAAAGCTTGGCTGGCTAACTTGAAACTGATTCTGGAACTCCTTATAATCATTATTTTTCCAACTGAAATTTAGGTGTGCTCGAGACCCTTTATTGTAGGTGTTGGAATATGGGTTCCAAGGTCTAGCATTCTGCCATTGACATCCTTGAAACATGGCTGCAACAGTCTGATTATCATGAGGGCAGTTTGTAGTAATATGCATTGGAGATTGGCATATTTCACAACTTGCTGCCACCAAAGCTTGAGATGGGGCTGATTGACCTTGCATATTAAGATTACCAAGCTGACACAATTTAGTGAGATTTGCATTCATGGCAGCAAGTTGCACAGCTACTGGATCAGCGGTTCTATTATTTCTGTTAGATGCAGAAAGTTCATGAACTTGCCGTGCATCTAATCCCTCAAATTGTTGATCATTGTTTGCAATTCTCTCAATGAGTTCCCAAGCTTCAGCAGGGGTGAGTAACTGAATTGTACCCCCAGCTGAAGAGTCCAAATATTTTCGATCTTGAGGTAATAAACCATTATGAAAGTAAAGTACCAATCTTGCTTCTGGTATTTGGTGGTTTGGGCACCTAGAGAGGAGCTCCTGAAATCTGATCCAGTATTCAAAAAAATTTTCTTGTACAGCTTGTTTTGCTCCAAAAATCTCCTTAGTCAATGAAGTGATCTTGGAGGCAGGGAAATATTTTTCTAGAAAGGCTGCTTGTAGATTAGACCATGTAGCTAGAGCAGCAACAGAATGATAAGACAGCATCATGAACCATTCTTTAGCCTTGCCTTCCAATGTAAAATGGAAGACTTGTCGAAGCATTTCATCCATATCCACACCCATTGGTTTTATGGAGGAACAGACCAGCCTTAATTCCCTGAGATGCTTTTGAGGATCTTCCCCTGCTAGACCAGTAAATCTGGGTAACCTTCTCAGCAAAGGACTTTTCAACTCAAAGTTAATGTTAAATTTAGGATATATACGGGACTGATCCATATTTTCAGAAGTAGAGGTAAGGTCTTTTATAGTCTTCCTTTCACCATTATTCCCAGGTATATCATTGTTGTGCCCCTCATTATTAGGTTGTTCAACATGATCTATTATGAAATGCCTATCTAAGTATGTTCCACTAGTTCTATCCAAATTATCGCTGATGTGCTTATGACCTTGGGAACTACTTTCTTCAATTAGAGGTGAATGATTAAGCTCAAGGGATTTGAGTTTCTTAAGTTGCCTGACAGTTTTGTTAATATCTTCACTTGGAGGAAGTAATGGTGTTGGTTGACTCCTAGTCATACAACACACTACCCTACCCCCAAACGAAAGAGCAATCTACTGACCAATGATAGAGGCAATTATGAACACAGAATCCAAATGGAAATTCACAACCAGCAGCTACCACATATTGAAAGAGTCAATTCAGCATAGAAAAATAAAAATAGCAGCAGCAAAATATCAGCAACACTCACAATAGCAGAATCACAAAATATTTTTGGGCCCAAAAGATTGCTAAAGAACCTCAACAAGTAAGGTTCCTCGGCAACGGCGCCATTTTGATAAAGCTTATCGTTAACCCTACAAAAAAAAACTAAGCTAATTATAGTAAAGTGATACCTAGCCTAGGTCATTCTTCTCTAAGGAACCTAACTATTGTTATAATTCTTAGCAAAATTATGGTCCATAATAAGTGAAGTTCAGTTATTGAAAATTGAATGAATTATATGAACTATGAAACTAGTCCTAATTTCATTGATTTAATTCCCTTATTTGAATGTGACAATGTAGTGAAAATGGAGTGATGATGATTTAAACAATGATAAGATAACTCTCCCTAGAAGTTCCACCCAACCTTCCTTATCCAATTAATATTACAAGCTCGCTATATTAATCATTTAGCAATCTGCCCCTATGGTTAATCAACTGAAACAACATATTAAGAGCAAATTGTTGATACAAGCTTTAAGGTAACAGATCTGGACTCTCTGTAGTAACAACTACCGTATGTTACTCATAGAAGCTCTTGAAGTAATCATACACACTGATGCAACTTGGAATTAGCATATATGATCAAATCAGCTTGAATATAGAGAACACATTCCATTAACTAATTTCATGTAACAGATCATTACTGCTGTAAAACTCAAATCAAATGCAGAAATTCATTTACACAATTATAAGATTCATAGCTCAAAATCAACTCTATCTCACAGTTGCACAACTCGCGCAATTATAGAAATCAAAATCAGTTAAGAGTACAAATCTTAAGGAGCTCTTCCCTTCAGCGCATGGATTCAGGTTTTGGTTTTGCTTCTAGAGAGAATTTCGGTGCTCAGCCACTCATGATGAAGGAACACACACTGACGCAATTCCCTTTATCTTCCATCACGGTGCGAACTGGTGTAGATTGGAGATTCAACGTGGATGATGGTTCTCGGAGGAGCAGAAACGGAGCTTTTTCTTTCAGCGAGAGTCTTGCTCTTTTTTTATTCTGTTCTTCGTCTCCCCTGTCGATGTTCAACGCTGCCCAGGTCTCTATTTTTCCCCCTTTTCCCCGATCTCTATCCGCAAATTCTGAATCATCAAGTGGAAAAATTTGCATTTGGGGAAAATTGCAGTTTTGCTCCGAAGGTTTTCTATGTTCTGCACTTAAGTCCCTTCTCTCTTTGGTTGCATAATTCTAAAACTTTACCAATTAGTCCTTCCTTCTTCTTTCAGTTCCTTTTTCTTTTATTTTCCTTCAAGCTTCCTACAAGACAATTCACCTCAATGCAATATCATTCTTTCCCAAATCAACACGTTAAGAGAAATCATGAGATATATCAATTAAGCTACTCTTAATCACTCATTTCATAAATTCAATATTAGTCACAATTTCCCATTACAAGTGCATTTCAAGCATACCATTTATCACTAAAACCTCCCAAAATCTATGAAAACATGTGGTAAAATTAGGACTTATCAGAGATCCATTGCCCCTTTCTCTGATGCGGCGCCACCATCTACTCCCCATACATCCTGACGACTTCCTTGAAGCATGTGGGTAACTGTGTTTTAGCTGTAGGAACTGATAGATTAGCCATGTATAACGACTTTGACATGTTTGTTGCTTGATTATTAGGGCAATGATCTATGTCATGGCTATACCGTCCACATGAGAAATAAATCAAATGCAACCCCTCATAAACAATCTTCTTCTCTTTACTATTAAAAATGAACAATGGGAGTAAAGGCATACTCAAATCAACCTCAACACATATCCAGGGAAACCGCCCTTTGGTTTTTTTTAGGGTAATTGTATCCACTTTCAGAACCCATCCAATTTGGTTACCTACTACAAATAAAACACCGTTATCATAGAAATCAACTGGGAATTGAGGAATTCTTACCTATGCTATGATCTTAGAAACCTCACCAGCGTCGGGATCAAACTTTGACTTCTATGGTTGCATTGCCAAGTAATGATCCATGTATAACCAAGGGCCACCCGTTAACACAAACTCATAGTCCTCCTAATTGCTCATACATACCAGAAAATACCCAGAACCTATCTCAATAGTTTTGACCTCCCCTCTAACTCCCTACAGTTGCTACAGTTTATGACCCTGTTGATCCTCGAACACTGTCTTGCCAAGGAGTTTAACGAACAGAGATGTTGGCCATTTTCGTGCTAGCTTCTTTCTAAACTCCAGAGACATAATGATATTTGGTCCTTTTTATGTTATCTCTACCTTAATCCTAGACTTCTATCCATCCCCTCTCCACTATTCTTCTTCTTCATCCTTGTATGATCATTTAGGAGCTTCAGGTATGGTGGTTCCCTCTCCAATATCATTGTCAATCATCTAGTCCTCTACTCGTGCGGCTAAGGATTGCTTATCTATGGACCCTTCATCATCATCACGAACTTTCTTCCTACTACGCTTTGAGGCATCACTTTGCTCTAGCATTGGTGCCGGATTTATTCTCTCAGGACTGCGTTCTCTCTCACATTCGTTCATTCCTGATAGAGGCTGCGGCTACCACGGCGTCTACATCAATGGCAGTAGGTAACGTAGGCGGATTTGTAAACGGATTCTCTGATTTTTTTTCAACTATAAAAAATGATCTTCTCACTCTGAAGCTTCTCACAACAATGGCATAAAACAGCTGCATAGAGCAGTGACGACCCCCTTGAATCTCCAACTTCAAACGGAGATCACTGCAGAGTAACGTTAAAGACTTGAATTTCTCTCTTTAAAGCTTCCATCTCCTCGATGAAGAGTTCTGCGGATAGTCACTCTGACAGTGTAGTTGTAGAGAGGAACGACGACAGTGACCATGAGCAACCTGGGACGCTAAGCTTGGATCTCCCACGTCAAACCAGTCTGCAATGATCTAAAAAGTTGCTTCTCTCTTCTCAACGAGGAGAATAAAGCAACGTTACTGAACATCCTCAACTCTTAACTGCAAAGAGCAGTGAGGATAGAGACGACTTGTGACGAGCAGTCTACTTGGACACTGAGCTGATTGAACCATATTTTTACATAATTTTTCATAATTAAATTGGAATTTTTAATGCATTTCTTGCGACATTATTGCATGATTAAGCACTAATTTGAGTTAGGGACATTTGTATTGAATTAATTATAATTAGGAGCAAAATGGTCATAATTTGTTAATTATTCGTACAAATGATTTCTTAGACTTTTGATGCTATATTTCACTTAATCTTGCATTGCGGGTTTTTTGGAAGAAAATTGGAGATGTTGGAGGGTTAGAATTAATATTTTGAGACTGGGGAAAATTACAGAAAAGGGCCCCATAATTTTTGAAAATTACAAATTTGAGAAGGAAAGGGGTTAGAGAAAATTACATAAAAGAACCCAGTATTTTAGATAATTTTAGTTCTGCCCTACAAACGTTTCAAAAATGTGCACTTTAGTCCCTCAAAGAAACTTTTGACAATTCTCACTTTAGTCCCTGGTCAAAACTTGCGTTTTGACCAGGGTTAATCCTTCTTCCACCTAATTCCATATCCGAAACAGAGACACCCGAGACCTAATGTTCAAGGCTAGCTACGAGTTTAACAAGGAGAGGGGGTTGCGCGGCGTGAGGTTCCTCTTCTCTTGCATGCTCTCATCACCCTAACTACGTCTAACCTAATTAGCGACATTCACTCCCTTTCCTCTATTCTTTCCATAGCCGGTGAGGTTCATTTTAAGAGAACCAGAAACCAGAGAGGAGAGATAAACCGCAAGAGAGAGAGAAAGAGCATAGAGACGAGAGTAAGGGAGCTAAGAGAGGGAGAGAGCATGAACTAGAACCACCATCTTCACCGTCTTTGGCTTATCTAAGACCATTGGAGCGTCATCACCATCGCCAGACTGAGTAGAGAGCTCCGAGAGAGAGAAGAGGCCACTATCACTTTCTTTCTCTACAACCATATACCACTACCATGCTCAGTTCTCTAACCATCATCGACCTTGTTCTTTGTTTAATCACTACTACCAGAAGCAAATTTCCAAATTCTAGCGACAGTTACAGATGCTGGTGACACAGTCTAGTTTCCGGTGAACTCTTCTATTAATCTTTTCCTCCATTTCTTGACTACCACCAGACCAGATTCACCTTCTTCTTTCTCTCTACCATTATCACCGCCGGCCACTTCCTCTGCACTCTACCACCATCATCTTCTTTCTTTATTCCATCAGCATCTTCCCAACATCATCATTATCGTCATCTTCACCTTAACTATGGCTGTTACAAATTCAAGTTTGGTAGTGACAGTACCAAGCTCAATCTGTCAAACCCCTTAACATTTAGATAGTCATAGAGTATTAAGCGCATAGTTTTATAAGGCATACAGAAATAGCGGATACATACTGACATTAGCTTTTTATTTATAATACAGGAAAATCCTTGTAGGGTTTGAAATAAATATAAAATGTACAGAGTACTCAAAAGAAAGGAAAAAAAAAATTCAAATATAGACATCCACCACAACTCTGGTACACACCAAAATTCTATGCACCTGTAGCCTTTGTCTTTACCTTTGAGCCATTAGCTTCTGTTGGAATGTTTTTTAGTTTTGATAAAGGGTGAGATTCGAGTGAATCTTAGTAGTAACATGCTTTTCTGACATATAAAATGTGAAAATAAATATGCAATGTACCATGTCATATAATATACTAACTCGTGTTGTGTGCATACTGTCTAAGGTCAAATGACATATTTGCAACCCTGGCTTAACTCGTGTCCAAGGTTAACAACTATTTGAACCCTTGGCTTATTCGCGTGTACCATCGCTAGATCCCTGATCACAGCTAGGTCGTGTGCTCTCAGCACTGTTATATTGCAAAAGATGGCATACACAAAGCATACAAATTATTACATAGCATATGAAAGAAAGTGTTACTACATTATGTCCCTTTATGCAACACAAGAATAGTTCCTTGAACAACATGCCAACGGCTCAGGCGATTATTCCTGTCCTAAAATTCCAAATGTACAAAAATTAGGTTAAAACCCATTCATGTACCACTTTAGAGACTTCCATAGTATTTTTTGTGGTTATATTAGTCTATATTAAAAAATTACTAAAATGGTAATGGGACTCGGTCCCGATCCCGCCGTACTCGGTCCAACTATACTTTTTCAGAAATTTTGACCCAATCTATTCTAACATATTTTTGCCCAAGGAATCCATTTTTGACGTCGGTTTTTGCAAAAATCACTGTTAAACGATAGTTTCACAATTTTCCAGAAATGACAGATTTTCAGTCAACTTTGCAAATTCACAACTAATTCTAGAAAATTTCGAATTGACTGATTCCAAAGCCTAAATGAAGCTCTTTAAATGTACTTTCATGGAAAAATATCCAACAATAATTACTGATTACACTTTTGCCAAAAAATTCTGCCAACTAATATTGTTCCAGATTGCATTCCAGAAACAGATCTCAACTTGCAAAAATCAAGAACTCATTCATTTTCACTCCAAATTGTACTTTTCTTGATTCTATCATCAACTACACATCCTTAACTATCTATACAAAAAGACCCATTTGAAAAATCCATCTATAACCTCTGTTTAAGATTTTTCAAATTTCATGTATGTACTCTGTTTTTCAGACAGCAAAATAGAGTTGAGAAAACTAACATATATACATGAATTTATACCCTAAGCCTCACAAATTTTAACTCTATACTCCCCTATACATATGTCTTAAGGTTAATGATCAAATTTCAGAACCAAAGAATCCCAAAATTCACCCCAAAATGGTCACACAATCACTGGTTTTACAGTTTTCGGTTGACAAAATTTTTTAGTAATGTTTCTCAATTCCAGCAACTAAAAAACCCAGAAAACAACCTCAATCCAATGTGAAAACGAAGACAAATGTGTAGGGGAATCACCTAAACACATTTATAGAGTTGTATATGAAGTTTGGAGCTTTTTCTTCCTTCCTTCGATGACACCTTTCACCCTTGCTCTCTTTGTCCTCTCTTTCTCTATGTCTATTTTTTTTTCTGTGGCTACTAGCCTACACGGTTATGAGAGTGAGGGGGAGTGTTTTTTTTATAGACCCATGGGGTATTGAGTGTGTATGTGTTGTTCGAATGAAAATGGGCAATGTGTGAAGTGTGTTTGTGTAGTTTGTTGGTTGAAATAAAGTGATGTTGAATGTGTGTAACAAGCCTCCCAGTGTGCCAAATGTAGAGAGAGCTAAATGATTAATTGTTAGTGAGTGTCGGCAAGTTTATATATATACATATAGGTATATTTTTATCCTATTAATTACACATACTAGGCCCTAATTTTTCCCTTTTGTCTAATTTAAGATTCCTTAACTTTCGTAGGTTTCATAATTTGACTTATTATCTAATTATTATTCCTTAAAATTTTTTTTCAGAAAACAGACCTTTATTAAATTTTTGGATAGTACACAATGCGTGGATGATCCTTTCAACTCTTGATAATTGGGGATTTGGCTTGAGTTCAAAGAGCTTCAAAGGGGAGTTTTTCTTAGTTCCTTTATGAATTTCCTATTGTTATTACAATTTCTAGCTATGTTCTAAGATAGCTTTAGTAGGATTTTGTTAAGTTATTTGAACTCCATATTGTTGAATTAAGATTGCTTATATTGGATTTAGATTGAAATTATTGTGATTGGTTGATTTATGGTTATATATTTCCCATTAATTCAATGAGATTATGCTTGCTATGTGATTACTAGTTTGTGTAATTGAATTGAGTTAATTTGAGTGTCGTGATTATGCATTAATTTGATCCATTTCACACATCAAGTGGCTCTCGAATAATATTTCTAAGCAATATTTATGAATGCGATCATAGGAATAACTATTGATTAGGAGTGTTAGACCCAATATGATTACTTGGGTTTTTTAATTAAGACTTGATGGATTTCAAACTCACATATTATTTAGTGAACTAGGAGAGCAAATGAACCAATTTCTTAAGAGAATTCACATTATTCATATTTCATTAACCATCCCATTTTTATAAAAATACCAAAAAAAAAATAGTTTAGCATTTAATTAAATTGCTTTTTTTTAGCTATTAATTTGAAAAAAAAACTTATTTCCCCTTGTTTTATTGCATTTGCATGGCATATATATTACTTAGGATTCAATAAAAGGCTCCTAGAAAAGAGAGAACAATCCTAGGTTTGCATATATGCAATCCTTGGTTAAATTTTGATTGTGGACCCTAAGGCTAACAAACACAAAATTCCTAATAAAATGGCGCCGTTGCCGAGGATTGAACTTGGGTCGCCTGCTTGATAGGCGAGAATACTCACCACTAGGTTTAAGATCCTAGGTCCTTGTGCGGCACCCCCTTGAACCAGAGGAGAGGCATCATAGAACAGAGACCCGAGAAGGAGAACCAGCACAACGAACTGGAGGCAACAGAGGAGAGGCCACAAATATGAACCACCACCACCTCTCGAGAGACTTAACCACCATCGTTCCTTTCTGACAGAAACTACTATCTTCTTCCTTCTTCACCCTCACTGGAATTACCTTCTCAATTTCAGGCACCACTTCCAGCGAATATCCCTCTGTTCTATTTCAATCATCTTCCTCTAACCTCCTCTGTTCAACTTAACCGAAGTTCAGCCATTCTCATTTTCTTCCTCCACGCCATCTCCAACAACAACCTTCCACCACCAACATCATTCCATTCTCCCTTACCTCTATTCCTTCCTTTCTTTAATCACAGAACCTGACATACCACTCTCTTCTTTCCTATTAAGTCGATATTGCCATTAGCTTTATTGGAAATTTTGGTTGGCCAATTGATCTGGACTATGGCAGTAGCTATGTGTGACTAAAACTTTCAACTCTTGATGATTGGGGATTTGGCTTGAGTTCAAGAGCTTCAAGGGGAGTTTTCTTTCTTAGTTCCTTTATGAATTTCCTATTGTTATTATAATTCCAAGCTATGTTCTAAGGTAGTTTTAGTAGGATTTTGTTGAGCTATTTGGACTTCATATTGTTGAACTAAGATTGCTTATATTGTGCTTGGATTGTAATTATTGTGATTGGTTGGTTTATGGTTATATATTTCCTATTAATTCAATGAGATTATGCTTGCTATGTGATTATTAGTTTGTGTAATTCATTCGGGTTAATTTGGGTGTCACGATTGTGCATTCATTTAGAGGAAACAATTGTATTAATTTAATCCATTTCATATATCAAATGGTTCTTGACTAATATTTCTATGTAATAGCTATGAATGTGATCGTAGAAGTAGCTATTGATTATGAGTGTTAGACCTAATGTGATTACTTGGAGTTTTTAATTAAGACTTGATGGATTTGAACTCTCTTATCATTTAGTGAGCTAGGATAGCCATGAATCAATTTCTCAAGAGAATTCACTTCGTTCATATTTTTTAAACATCCTATTTATAAAGAAAAGACCAAAAATAGTAGTTTGAGGATTTTAATTGTATTTTTCTTTTACCTATTTTCAACAAAAACCAAAAGCCATTTCCCCTTGTTTTATTGCATTTGCATGCATTTAGGTTACTTAGGATTCAATAAAAGACTCCTCAAGAAGAGAGAACAATCCTAGGTTTGCTTATACACAATCCTTGGTTAATTTTTGATTGTGGACTCCAAGGCTAACATATAAAAATGTCTTAATCAAATGGAGCCATTGCCAGGGAGCTAAGTAATTGGCTCTTTAGGTAATCTAATTGTCAAATTCACTTTTAACAAGTGGTTTCTCATGTGAAGCTTAATAGTTTTTCATTTTTTTTAAATTTTTCATTGTATATAGTTTAGGATTTTTGCATTTAGGTAGCTTGCATAGCATTTATAGCATTCTTGCATTGTTTTGACTTGGTAGCTTCTGTGTGGTGTTGTTACATGAAATTTCATATGATTTTGATCTTATTTGTTTGAATTCACCATGTCTCCAGGTTAATTCATATCATACTTGCATCTTCGGTACTTTTAAAACTTCTCTTTCTTGTCATATTGCATTTGTATTTTCGTAGATTCATTTTCTTAGTATATAATAGTTTATAGTTGGTTAGTCATATTGTGATTCATTTGGATTGTGTGATTGAATTTCTAATGACTTGGTTATATAGTTATCAAGATTTACCTCTCAATTCTCACTCTTCTATAGGCAATTACACCGAGAGGAATGATAATATCTCTCAAGGATCTCAATTGGTGCAACAGTAACTAGATCTCATCTTAGCCCTAATCGGGAATCCAAAAAGAGGTTTGGACTATTATGGAAATTCACCCTTTCAATCTCACTATTTGGTAAGAGATTCAATCGAAGAGAAAGAGTTTATCTCTGAAAGCATCGATTCCATTCAAAACACATTGCGACTTCTTCAAGCCAGGTTGGGATGTTAAGATAGTCCAAGTGGTCAAGAATGTCATGGTCCATTCCACCCTTCATATCATGAACCCAACCAACAACCTTCATTTCAACTTCATCACCCACTACCCACCCTATAGATCATACCACGAACCTTCTCCGCCACCATTTAACCCATATTATGAGCCTCATTCTAATCCTCTACCATATAACTGCATGTCATATCATGAACTTCTTTCTTCATTTCACCCTACTTCCCAACCATATTTTCCACATCCTGAGTCTCTTTACGCACCATTTCAGCCATCTTATGGACCTCATTCCCAACCATGTGTGCCAAACCAAGAACCTACTATTAGTGAAGTCATTAGAGAATTCCAAAATCTAATGACTCGTACTATAAATGAGGAGTGGTCACACAAGGACACCTTTGCCCATCGCATGTCTTCTATAATGAGAATAATGGAACAACAAGATGAAGAGCGTGCGATATTGGCCAAGGACATTGAGCGTCTCACTCAGCCATCACAAGAAGCAAAGCAATTGAAGAAAGAAAATGAAAAGTTGGAGAAAGCAATGCAGCGGCTTACACAAAATACTTCTAAGTACAACACTCTACAAGATACTCTTCCTCCATTGCCTACATGTGTGCCAACTACTCCAGCCAAGAAAGTCAAGAAGGTTCGCTTTCAACTTCTAGAGGAGTCTTAATCTCCTATGGAGGAGGAACAAGGAATCCAAGCTCAAGAGTCTCATGCCACTTCACTAGTAGAAGATTCCAATACTTTGGTGCCTACTTTCATACAAGCACAAGAAGTGAAACAAGTACAACAGAGCATTGAAGAGCCTTCCCCACCATTTGGTAATATTCCTATCCTTATAGAAGTAGACTCTCCTACTATTTTAATTTATAAAGCAATTAATGATTTGAGTGACAATGAGGTGGATGAAGAAATCATTGTTGAATCCTCTCTAATGTTTGAAAATGTAATTGCTCAACCCATTGATTCTAGTAGTAGTGATTTGATTATACTTGTTTTGAGTTTACTCCTACTTCTTTGTGTGATGCCTTAACTGTTGAAAGTGCTTCTCTTCATAGTACTAAATATGATTGTGAACATTAGATGATATATTTTCATGTTCTTGTGCGAAAGATCAAATATGTGTAGATTGTTATCATGACAAACACCAGTTACTTGTTGAGTTCAAAAGATAGCATTTAATGAGTGGTTGATTCTACCATTCATCTTGATGCACCTCCTTGTACTATTGATGATTGTAAGCATTGTTAGGATCGGAAGGCACAACAGAAGAATTTTAAAAATTATCACCGATCCTAATCGAGGATCTATCAATGGTGTTTAAATCGAGTTAGAAAGATTCATACCTTTTGAATTCATGGTTTTCGATCACTAGGAACCAACACTTCAGGTCCGCTCCCTCTACCGGTATCCACATGAATGCTCTCCAATAGAGACTGCATGCTAGCACCTCCAATGTCTCCTAGGGTTTCCCTTGCGGCTCTGAATTTTCATACGTGTATGAGTATATCTGCTTTATCAAGTTTATAACCTATGAGGGCTATATTCGAATTTCAAAATTAATCTTTATTAATTTTGAAATTAATTAACAATTAATTATCTTGATGAGCTAATTAAATAAATTCAGTTTAAATTAAATCTATCCAACAACTTTAATTTAACCTATTTATTTAATTCAAATAAAGAGCTATTAGATTTAAGTTATCTTTATAAATTAAATCTGAGATACTATATTTCTATCATGTTAGTTATTAAATTTAATTAAATAAATTAAATTTAAAACTAGCACAATATAATAATATCATATAATATATATACATACACATATATATAATATGTATTTTGAAAATACACACACATATATATAATATTATTAATGAATTATATATTATATATATATATATATATAAATATAAGATTCATCCACCCTAGATTAAACATTATCTCGTGTTGGGTCATTCTTGTGTGCAACCCTGTAGGCCCATACGAAGTTGGCAGTGGGCCAATAACTGTACTAACCCACCCACAAGTCGCAAGCGGCCTCTAGCAAGGCATTACGACTACCCAATTCATATGAGGATCGTTAACACGATGCAACCTGTCATACAACCATTTTACATCCCTTTTGTCACATGATATATCAGTCAAGGATGAGGCATGGATAATGTCATCCTCTTGTTCCTGACCATTACTTTCTCGATCCCTGAGTAGTCTGATAATAGAAATGGAAACTCCTTTCTATCATAGTATGGCCATACATTTCTTAGACTCACTTATCGATGGGTCCAGTAATATCTCTCTACTAATGTGAGGGGCAAATTCCATCTTGATCATTCATATTCCTCTACATGAAAAAACTACCAAGTCCAATCGTAGCCTTTATCATCACCCGGTCAAAAGGGACTTTTGACTAGTTCAAAGCTTAGCAACTCTCATGTAGGAATCCATGATAACCTCAGGTCAAAGGGCATTATGACGTGGTTATACATGAGAAAATTTTATGACTTGATCCATGTAGCTTTCTCATAGTGGATCGGTCCAGCACCTTGTACTCTTACAAATTCCTAAGACTTTGATTCGTATCTCCATATCTTATCAAAGTCATACTGGTCTTGTTTCATATATGCTCCCATATAGATGACCGACCAAGGACATTTTAGGACAATCTTTATGATTTATCCAAGGATACAATTATCACAGTTAACATGCAAATAATATGATAACAGAATGGAGAAATTTCATTAAATTAATAATGTTCAAAGTACAATGATTGGCCCTTTGGGCACAATTTCCAACAAGTATGACAATTGTGAAATTGTTGAATCTTGCATGGATGCCATTATGGTTGATGTGAGTGAAAAAGATTATAGCCTAGAATGTCAAATGCATGCAATTCTCATTGGATTACTTCCTTGTACTCTTGTTGGTGACAAAGATTCTGAAATTTTGATTGCTAAAATCCTGTATGTTGATGAATCTTTCCAACAAAAGTTATCTTGTGATTTGCCATCCAATTTAGAAAAGAAAAATAATTGTTTTGAATCTTTTAAAGCCTCGGGTGGTAATGATTTGACATATTCTCCTTCTTCTTCCACTCTTTTTCTTTCCACCACTTCTAGTGATAGCAATGATAATGTGGCATACTCCAACACTAAGTTGGATTCCGCACCTTTTACTTTGTAAAAACAAGAGGATTTTCAAAAATTGACTGGTTGTCTCACTCTTGCTGATGGGAGTGTCATTGATTTCCTTGGATGTGATAGTTACTTGGAGAGTTTGAAACTGCACATGCTTTTATTTCACTTGAAATCTCTCCTTGTTTCTATTCTTGGATGGGATATTGCTGTTGACTTGTCTTCTTTGCAAGCACATTCTTGGAAAGGTCATCGGATGAGCCAACATCCACTGTACATCCTCAAACCTCTTCTAATTGATCCTGAGTCATCTCCACCAAGGAAATCCAATGCTAGAGAAGATGTTTTAAAAGACAAATTCATGATTCTCATTGGGGATGATAACTTTTCCTTCAAGCGTCTCAAACTATTCTAACCATGGTTGTCTCTTTCCTCACTTATTTCATCCTAAATCCTATTATTCTTTAAGCTTAATTGTTGTATGAGTAAGATAAGTGTGGGGGAGGGACACAATTTAGTAAAAAAGGTAGAAGTTGTGTAGCTTAGTATGTAGAATAAGAACCCCCTTTCTATGCTTTGTATTTTTTGCCACCACCATACTAATTACCATTGTGGCTTTTCACCTTGATTTCCTCTGTTATTATAACTTATTTCTCCTTCTCTCTCTTTATGTGCTATTGACATGTTATGCTCTAATTGCAATTGGACTTCACAACTTTCCACTTCACTAAAAAACAAGTTAGAATAATAGGGTTGCTTTACACATTAAGAACAATGTGCTGATTAAGTGTGAGGGAGGAGAATACATTTTTGAATCACATTGGTTGTTTTAAAATGAGAAAATGCCTTAAACTAGACATTTTTAAATATTTTAAAAAAGGACTTGCTTTGACGTATGTCCCAAGTGGTAAAGGTTCGCATTTGCCACTTTGAGAATGTGATTTATGAGAAATTCTTTGAGGTTTCATGAGATCTAGTGTTTTGGCAACTTTTTTAAAACCATGTTTTGCTTTTCAAGTAAATGGGGAGATAAATAAACCCACAATTAGATTTTTTCTTACTCTTCGCTTTAGAAAAAGAGAGTTAACATCATTAGTGCATTGAAGAGTTGAGCATTATTATAATTGATTGCAATGTTTTGATTAATTGTATTTGCAGGGTTAGTACTTGTAATAGTTAAGTAAATGCGTTGTGGTCAGTTTACTATGCAATTGATTGTGTTAGAATGTGCATTGGAGAAAAACCTTGTTGGAAGATTATTTGGGCTGGCCTTGAATTCTTTCCATGTGTGCATGTCACTTAGTTTTTCACCTTCTAGAACTTATTTCAACTCTTCTTCAAAACAACATTTGCATTAGTGTAATGGAAATGAAAGAGGCATTGAATTTTAAACCCTTTCACCCAAACACAAACCCTTATTCACTTACCCTTTGTTACCCATTTTGAGTATTTCCTATGTTGTATGCATGTCATTTATTAAGTGTTCATGGTATTCTAAAATCAAAGTGATTTACCAATAAAAAAAAAGTTGAATAATGTATATATTGAAATGCCATATATCTAGAAAAGAGAAAGAAAGTCAAAAGAAAAAAAAATTGATATAGTTTGAAAAAAAAAAAGGAGAAGTAGAAAAGAATTGAAAAAAAAGAGAGAAAGTATTGCAAAAGAAAAAAGAAACAAATAGAAAAGAGATTTGAATAAAGAAAGAAAAGCAAAAGAAATACAAAGAAGGCATTTGTTCATGAACGTGGAAAACAATTGGTAAAAGTTTGTCAAATATTTAGATACTATGAACTTGCTCTTTAACTTTGACTTGCATATCAACAATTCTTTTTTTTTTTTTTCTAATTAGTTCATTCCATCTAGCCTTCATTCAACATTACAAGTCTTTTTAAGTCCTCTTGATTCATTCCAATAAGTGCTATTAGTTGTGAAGATATTAGAGTTGTTACAAGCCTGTGGTAAGTTGTTAATTAAGTGAGCTAGAGTGAAATTATCCTAATAATGTGAGATGATTTGTGCTACATTTTAATATTTTGGAATTTGTAGTTAGCTGATTTCTTTGCATTGCTTGACTATGACTAGGTTGACTTGAAGAATTTGATTAATTGATCCATTGCTTTCCAATTAAAAAATTACTCATCTTTCAAATGCATTAGTGGTTTGAATTTGAAAAATTATACTTAATTGCCTTTGTTTAGGAGTACAAAGGTCCAATTGAGGGGGAGCTTGGATCTCCATCGTCGAACTAGAAACCATTGCAGAGCAATGGTCGGAAAAGATGATTCTCTCTCCTCGACGAAGAGAACATAGCAACGTTGGATTTTGTGATTTCACTTTCCTAGTACAACGTACTTCTTGCATAGCTTTCATCTTTCTCGGTTACCATCATAGACCGTGTTGTGGCAGTGTGGAACACCCATTTAGCAATCAACAGCCCACTTGTTCATCACCTTATCCTATCGGACAACCAATGCATTAATTACTTTCTAACGCTTAACTACACTCTTGTTCTCTTCTACCCCTTTAAACCTTGGGAGCTGGACTCCATAGACTTTCACTGCTATATATAAGAGAGTTCCCTTCATCAAAATATAACTACCAACCAGAATAAAAATATCAAATTCATTCTATATTCTAATTTCATATAATCATATAATATAACATAGAATAAGTATATGCAGTAATAAATATATGCACTAGACTCATAGCGGCTAGTTCCTTATTCAGGAATTGAACCAAAAGGGGCCCTTTTAACTTAGTGGTAGAGTAACGCTATGGTAAGGTGTAAGTCATCGGTTCAAATCCGATAAGGGGCTTTTTTTTTCTTTGTTCATAAAACCCCAGCGGTAGTATTAATATTTGAAGAGAGAATAGAGATATTGTTGATATTAGTAATAAAAAAACTAAGGAATCGTAGAATTTCATTAGAAAATGGAATTCTGAATTCTAATATTATCATTATCATTCTAATGAATTCAAATATAGTAATTCTAGTTAGGTAGTTAGAAAGTATAACATTTTTTGATTATTTCATTAGAATGAATGCCATATATTCCTATTTTCTATTATTTGAATCAAAATCAATTGGAAAGATTCTAAATCAACAAAAGAAAAAGTAAGTAGACCTAACCCATTGAATCAGAACTATATCAACTATTTTGATATTCAAATTCGATAGAGATAAAATTGGAACAGTGGATCTTTTTTTATTTCATTTTTTATATTTGTTTGATTTGGACTCTGCAAGAATCTGTCGATATTTCCGATTAAATCTTCTTGTTCCTAGACATTCTATAAGAAAAATTTGCTATTCCCTTCCCTCACGGAGAAAGGTTTATTCCAAGCCCCAACATACAAATAATTCTTCAATTTGTCAATTTCGAATTGATTCTTTTTTAAGATAAATTATGATAATGTATATTATTCATCGAATTCTTCGTAGAGAGGTAAAGGATTAAACCCTTTTAAGATAAGAAATAAAGTTTTTGATCGCAATATGAATCAAACGAGGGATCCCTTAACTAGTAAGGGATCCATAGAACGAATCGCACTTTTACCACTAAACTATACCTGCTTCAATGCGATTATTGTATATAAATGGAACTTTTGTCCAATAAGGGAATCAGAAATAGGATAATAAAAGAATAATAAAATTTATAGTGTTGACGTGTTTTGTAAGGGGATCTAATGGAATTAAGAAAAGAGGACCCATTGGATTTTTTGATTTTGTTTTGCTAAAGGTGTTTTGACAGATACATCTTGACAAAACTACTTAAGCCATAACATAAAAATGCATTATTGTGCAAAAATCCTTACTTCCATTCTTTTTTTTTTCTTTGTAGATGCTTTACGAGAAAAAAAGAAAGAGTAATAATAAATGACATTCTTATGTTTGATCTTGTTTCAATAACAAGTATTTTTTTTAGATTCTTTATTAGTATTAGAATTGTTTATTCTTAAATTCAAAATTAATAAGTAATAAGGTAATAAGATGAATATATTAAATTCAAATACTATTTAAAATAATATATTAATATATAAATTATTAAATATTCTTTTTCTTTTTTATTATATAGAGTATTATTATTATTTATTATATAGAGTATTCTAATTTTATTATTCTATAGAATATTCTAAATATATGAATTAGATTATATAAATTAGAATATTCTATATTAGAAATTAGAATTATATTCTAATTATATATTATATATATTATATAAATAGAGATAAGATAGAAATATCAAATTAAATAAATAAAAAAGAAAGAAAGGGCCCCTTTCAATTGGGGGGAGATGGCTGAGTGGACTAAAGTGTCGGATTGCTAATCCGTTGTATGAATTTTTCGTACCGAGGGTTTGAATCCCTTTCTTTCCATTTTCATCAATGATTTGGTATCTTATTTACCTTTTTTTTTTCGAATTTATAGAACGGAGTCTCTTTTGTTTCTTTTCTTTGTTTGTTTGAATTTCTTTATTAACAATTTATTATAATTATAATTATTATAATATAATATAATTAATATAAGTAGAATAGAATTATTTTTTATTTATTTTTCATTTTTGAAATATTGAAAATAGAATAGAAATATTGATTTCTAATTTATTTATATTTAATTTTGATTTCTAATTTATATATTTAATATATTTCTATATTGAATTTAATATATTTCTAAATATATTTAGAAAATGGATTTCTAATTTCTATTTAGAATTTCTAATTTATAAAAGTTCAAATTGAAAGATGAAAAATGGATAATAAGAATATTTCAAAATCAAGCACAAGCAAGGAAAACACAGAAAACAAAAGAATAAAAAATAATATTTTTTATTCTTCATGTCCCGGATTACGTCCTGGATCATTAGATAGGAATCCGAAGATGAAAAGAGAAACAAAGAATATCACTACCGTGTAAACAAAAAGTTTTAGAGTAAGCATTACACAATCTCCAAGATCCAAAAAAAAAAAAGGAAAGAGAATAGATTCTCCTATAGTACACACACTGTAAAACTTATCTGATCTTAGAAATCAAAATTATTAAAATGTTCGAATCTTTTTTTCAAATAAATTATTAAATATCTTTTTTTTATTATATAGAGTATTATTATTCAAATTAAGGATCTCATCGAAAATTTACAGCAGCTTGCCAAACAAAAGCTAAGAGAAAAAAGAGTACAGGTATTACTGGTATAATATCTACAATTGGATTCAAAAAAGCATAGGCTTCAAGTAATTTCATGAAGAAAAAACTACTTGAATAAAGAGAAGAGTTAATACAAATATAGACAAAACTAAAGATATTAATCATAACACACAAATATACTATAATCTTTTTGAGGGATTGTTGGCACTAAATGAGAGCACATCTCTTTAAGGGGATTCGAACATGATTTTACTTTGTTGTAAGGAATTAGCCCCTTTTGTGAGACCGACCCAGTTGGTTCAATTAGTTTTGTTTATTTGACATTATTGATAACTACTAAGGGACCCAGCTAATATCATTTAGATATAAACTATGACTAAAAAATTTTTTTTGACGAAAGTTAGCAAAACATAATTGCAAATTGATTTTGGTAAGTGGTAATGAATTTTGTAAAAACAGAAAAAAACATATTTGCAATTTTTTTTTCGAATCAACGTTTTTGTGGCAGATTTTTTTTTTTTTTTGTGAATAATTTTTATATAGAAGAAAGACAAGAAAATGCCACATGAACATTACAGTATCAAATAAATGATTCTCTACTAAAATGAGTTGTCAGTTGCTATGAAAGTATTGTTTCAATTTCAAAAGCCCGGTGAACTATAGGAGATCTTGCTCCAAAGGTTTGGAATAGAAATATAGAAATATTTTTTCCATAAATATGACGTTTTTAGTTATGGAATGTTGCTGTTAGATATGATTGGTGAGCGAAAGGATATGAATGCTGAAGACTCCACAACATAGATTTATTTTCCATATTGGGTTTATGATAAACTTGAGCAAGGTAGCAAGTTGGGGCAGGATGGAACAAGCACCATAGAGGAAAATGATATTGCAAAAAGGAAAAAAAGAAAAAAAAAAAGGCTATTGTGGGATTGTGGTGTATTCAGACATTTCCAACTGAAAGACCGACAATTAGTCGAGTTATTGAAATGTTAGAGGGAAGCTTAGACTCTCTAGAAATGGCACCAAAGCCTGCTGTCGTGTTTTCCCATCCAAGATTAGAACAAGAATTGTCTACAACTTGCAATAGCAAAGTCAGAAGAAGTTGATTCTAAAAGGTCTTGTTGGGTTCAATTGAGTGATGTTTGAGAAAGTTAATTTAATTGTAGAAATTAGATAAAATCTTGCTAGACTTGAAGTTTAGGGGTTAAATGGATAGATTTTTAATATAATAGAGATATATCTATTAGCCAAGCATTGTCTAATTGAGGATAGAGCTTAATGAGTATTTTCGTTAATTGATACAAGAGATTGTGAAAGTTAATTGAGAATATAAAATTGGTTTTGACTTGAGAAAGCTTTATCAATTAACTTTGGACTTCTGACAAGCACATCTTTTCATTATTAATTTAAGATTTATGTTAGTCTTATGAAATACAATATGGATAAGTAATCCTAAGTTCCTCTCTCGTCTTAAAGTTCTCAAATAAATTCTCTTTTTAATCAATTAATTCTTAAATATAAAATCTCTTTTAAATTACTCTCACTCAACCTAATTAAGAACATAAATGTGATAATTAACTCGTTTTGGCCTTAATCCTCCTGGGAACAATAGTGTTATACTACTTGTGACGATCCGTGTGCTTGCAGTTAATCTAGATTGCTAACAAAAAGTCTTCGCCAATACAGTTGGAGGCCCACTATATGATAAGTATAGTTTTTTCACTTAATCTAAATTCTGATATAACGTTTATAATATAACTAATATATCTTGCAAATATTATGTGGATATTGAACATGTTTTTAATTTTATTTCCACATGTGTTTGCAGGAATTTTGGACATTTTTTCAGCTCATTGGAGGAGAAAATATCCAGGTTCTCCAATTGTTTAAAAATAAAGAAGCAAAGTGGCGGCAGAAAAAGAGGGGAGAGCACACTCTTGGAGGAGGAGAAATTAACACTATCTTGGAGCACTTTTGAGGAGGGAACTCTATGGTGGACATGGATCTGAGTAAAGCTGCAAATATTTCTCTGATGACCATTATTATCTTCAGGTATTTTTATCTCCATTCTTTCTGCTGACCTTCAAATGCTTAAGACTTTATTAACCATGAATTTATTTTTGTTATGAATTTCTAAATTTCTAAATTATGGATAGGGATGTAACCTAACTTGGGAGAGACTGATTATTGGGTTTGGATATTTTATAGTTTATAAAATAATTTGAACTCTCTTTTATATTTTCAATTTGTATATTTCCTTGTCTTTTTTCAGCACATTAATCAAATTAGAGTCGTACAAATCTTTCTAAAGTATACTTATATATTATTTTGAATATTCTTAACATAACTTCGGGCAAAACAAGAAGAAGAAGAAGAAGAAGAAGAAGAAGAAGAAGAAGAAGAAGAAGAAGAAGAAGAAGAAGAAGAAGAAGAAGAAGAACGTTCTTAACATAAAAACTTAATTCAAATATTGAATTAGTGTTTTCTGTTATTTTACGGAATTCTTTTGGATAATAGTCAACTAACCAATGCTTTTTTATTTTTAATTTTTTTCTTTTGGCGAGATGCAGGTCAAGTTTTTGAGGTAGGACCGTGTTGTGGCAGTGTGGATTGTGGAACACCCATTTAGCAATCAACAATCCACGTGTTCATTACCTTATCCTATCGGACAACCAATGCATTAATTACTTTCTAACACATAACTACACTCTTGTTCTCTTCTACCCCTTTAAAACCTTGGGAGCTAGACTCCATAGACTTTCACTGCTATGTATAAGAGAGTACCCTTCATCAAAGTAGAACTACCAAGAAGAATAAAAATATCAAATTCATTCTATATTTTTACACTTTAATTTCGACATTATCATTTGTAATAGTGTTTTGAAACTAATAAATTTATTTTTCTATTCACAAGTATACTATAATCTTTTTGAGGCACTGTTAGTACTAAATGAGAGCACATCTCTTTATGGGGATTCAAACATGATTTTACTTTGTTGTAAGGAATTAGCTCCTTCTGCTAGACCAACCCAGTTGGTTCAATTAGTTTTGTTTATTTGACGTTTTTGATAACTACTAAGGGACCCAGCTACTATCCTTTAGATATAAACTATAACTAAAAATACAATTTTTGACCAAACTTAGCAAAAAATAATTGCAAATTGATTTTGGTAAGTGGTAATGAATTTTGTAAAAACAGAAAAAAAAAAAAGGTTCATATTTGCAATTTTTTTTTACCGAATCAACGTTTTTGTGGCGGAATTTTCTTGTGAATAATTTTTATTTAGAAAAAAGATAAGAAAATACCATTTGAATGTTAAAATATCAAATAAGTGATTTCCTACTAAAATGAGTTGTCAGTTGCTGTCAAAGCTTTGTTTCAATTTCAAAAGCCCGGTGAACTATAGGATATCTTACTCCAAAGGTTTGGAATAGAAATATAGGAAGATTTTTCCATAAATATGATGCTTTTAGTTATGGACTGCTGCTGTTAGATATGGCTGTTGAGCGAAAGGATATAAATGCATATGACTCCACAACATAGATTTATTTTCCATATTGGGTTTATGATAAACTTGAGCAAGGTAGCAAGTTGGGGCAGGACGGAACAAGCACCATGGAGGCAAATGATATTGCAAAAAAAAAAAAACAAGAAAAAAAAAAGACTATTGTGGTATTGTGGTGTATTCAGACATTTCCAACTAAAAGACCAACAATTAGTCGAGTTATTGAAATGTTAGAGGGAAGGTTAGACTCTCTGGAAATGGCACCAAAGCCTGTCATGTACGTTTTCCCATCCCAGATTAGAACAAGAATTGTCTACAACTTGCAATAACAAAGTCAGAATAAGTTGATTCTGAAAGGTCTTGGCCAATACAGTTGGAGGCCCACTATATAATAAGTTTATCTTTTTGACTTAATCTAAATTCTGATATAACGTTTATAATATAACTAATATATCTTGCAAATATTATGTGGATATTGAACATGTTTTTAATTTTATTTCCACATGTGTTTGCAGGAATTTTGGACATTTTTTCAGCTCATTTGAGGAGAAAATATCCAGGTTCTCCAATTGTTTAAAAATAAAGAAGCAAAGTGGCGGCAGAAAAGGAGGGGAGAGCGCACTCGTGGAGGCGGAGAAATTAACACAGAGCACTTTTGAGGAGGGAACTCTATGGTGGACATGGATCTGAGTAAAGCTGCAAATATTTCTCTGATGACCATTATTATCTTCAGGTATTTTTATCTCTTCATTCTTTCTGCTGACCTTCAAATGCTTAAGACTTTATTAACCATGAATTTATTTTTGTTATGAATTTCCAAATTTCTAAATTATGGATAGGGTGTAACCTAACTTGGGAGTGACTGGTTATTGGGTTTGGATATTTTATAGTTTATAAAATAATTTGAACTCTCTTTTATATTTTCAATTTGTATATTTCCTTCCTTGTCTTGTTTCAGTACATTAATCAAATTAGAGTCGTACAAATCTTTCTAAAGTATTCTTTTATATTATTTGGAATATTCTTATCGTAACTTCGGGCAAAAAAAAAAAAACAAAACAAAATAAGAAGAACATTCTTAACATAAAAATTAATTCAAATATTGAATTAGTATTTTCTGTTACTTTATGGAATTCTTTTGGATAATTATCAACTAACCAATGCTTCTTTTTTTTTATTTTTTTTCTTTAGGAGAGATGCAGGTCAGTCTTTGAGGTAGGACCGTGTTGTGGCAGTGTGGATTGTGGAACACCCATTTAGCAATCAACAAGCCACGTGTTCATTATAACACTTAACTACACTCTTGTTCCCTTCTACCCCTTTAAACCTTGGGAGCTAGACTCCATAAACTTTCACTGCTATTTATAAGAGAGTTCCCTTCATCAAAATAGAACTACCAAGCAGAATAAAAATATCAAATTCATTCTATATTTTTACACTTTAATTTCGGCAATATCATTTGTAATAGTGTTTTGAAACTAATAAATTTATTTTTTCTATTCACAAGTATACTATAATCTTTTTGAGGCACTGTTAATACTAAATGAGATCACATCTCTTTATGGGGATTTGAACATGGTTTTACTTTGTTGTAAGGAATTAGCCCCTTCTACTAGACCAACCCAGTTGGTCGAATTAGTTTTTCTTTATTTGACGTTATTGATAACTACCAAGGGACCCAGCTAATATCATTTAGATATAAACTATAACTAAAAATAAAATTTTTGACCAAAGTTAGCAAAAAATAATTGCAAATTGATTTTGGTAAGTGGTAATGAATTTTGTAAAAGCAGAAAAAAGAGAGGTAATTTGCAATTTTTTTTACTGGATCAACGTTTTTGTGGCGGAAATTTTTTGTGAATAATTTTTATTTAGAACAAACATAAGAAAATACCACATGAACGTTAAAATATCAAATAAATGATTTCCTACTAAAATGAGTTGTCAGTTGCTATAAAAGAATTGTTACAATTTCAAAAGCCCGGTGAACTATAGGATATCTTGCTCCAAAGGTTTGGAATAGAAATATAGGAAGAGTTTTCCATAAATATGATGCTTTTAGTTATGGACTGCTGCTGTTAGATATGGTTGGTGAGCGAAAGAATATAAATGCATATAACTCCACAACATAGATTTATTTTCCATATTGGGTTTATGATAAACTTGAGCAAGGTAGCAAGTTGGGGCAGGATGGAACAAGCACCACGGAGGAAAATGATATTGCAAAAAAAAAAAAAAACAAGAGAAAAAAAGACTATTGTGGTATTGTGGTGTATTCAGACATTTCCAACTAAAAGACCAACAATTAGTCGAGTTATTGAAATGTTAGAGGGAAGGTTAGACTCTCTGGAAATGGCACCAAAAGCCTGTCATGTTTTCCCATCCAAGATTAGAACAAGAATTGTCTACAACTTGCAATAGCAAAGTCAGAAGAAGTTGATTCTGAAAGGTCTTGGCCAGTACAGTTGGAGGCCCACTATATGATAAGTATAGTTTTTTCACTTAATCTAAATTCTGATATAACGTTTATAATATAACTAATATATCTTGCAAATATTATGTGGATATTGACCATGTTTTTAATTTTATTTCCATATGTGTTTGCAGGAATTTTGTGCTTTCAGCTAACAAAAGGCTATATTTTTTCTTGAAACTATGCTCAATAAGGGTTCCATAGCCTTTGGAATCACTTTGAAACGATGTCTACAACTTTAGTTATGACTTTTCAAAATTAGGGCAGAAAATATGCCAAGAAGGCCAACTATTCCGGAAATTGGAAAATAAAATGTGTTGGCAATTGTGTAAATTGTGGAATAAGGAAATAGGAGGGGGAAATAATTATTTGGCTTATAAGCATGCCAAGTGGCATCATCTTAAGCCAAACAATTAAATATGAATTTGTGAAAAGTGAGCACATGTGGAAATTCAATAAAGTATTATATGTTGACCAAGTAATTGAGATAATTAAAGAAAAACCCAATTGATTTACTTTGGACCAAAAGTGGCCTATTGTTGGGCTTAAGAAGATGAACGGAGGTATGACACAAGTCATGGGGGGATAAGATCAAAGTACAATGTGAGGTCATAAAAATTAATTTTGGAAATAAAGTAAATTGAGTAAAAGTATGAAGATATTTATGAAGCTAATGCTTCATCTTTTTCATTCCCATTTCACGTCATTCTCCACCAAATAGAGAGCGAGAGAAGGATCTTAAGAAAACTTGGAGAAGGAGGAGTTCAAGGAAGGAGATCAAAGGTAAGACTTGCCCTTTCAAGTGCCTAAGTCTTCCAACTTGAATAATCTCTCTTCTAACCTCTCATTCTTTATGAAAATCTTGGTGTAGCAAGCAAAAAATCAAGGTTAGAGAGAGAGAGAGAGAGGTCGGTTTTGAGAGGAAAAGTGAAGCAAACCAAGGTAATCTCAAGAACATAAACTCTTGTGGTTTATTGTTGTTGCTATTGTTGTTCTTGGTTAGTTTGATGTTGGTTGGTTGAATTTGTAAATTTGGAAAGTGATAATTCTAAGGAGTTATGTTGCCCAAATTTCTTCAAACCTTGTTTAGTATATGTTTAAATGGCTTAATAAGTGATTTAGAGCAAAAAGGAACAAGCTTTTGGAAGTTAAAAATTAAAAACTCATTTTCCCCTTTTCTTAAGCATAGTTTCAGCCAAGGCTAACCATGTTGATTAAAAAAACACAAACAATGGCATCCACACAATCATATGAACTATGACATGATGTATAAAGGATAATATTCATACGTCAAACCTCTATCACCCCCGTTCACGTGCCTCGTAAAACATGCTGACTTTCAGCTCTGAATCGGTCTTAAAATGTTAAATGTACAAGAATTAGGTTAAAACTGTTAGATCTCATGTTTTGATGATAACAAAAGAATGGTTTGAAAAGGAAATAATTAATAAACAAGTTTGAACAAAGTAATAACAGGAACAAGCATCACTTGAAGTAAGCATTGGAGTAATAAAGAAAGACCAAGAGAAAATGCTGAGAAACTTGATCAGAAGCAAGTTTTCTAAGGCATTACTCGAGGATCTACTCGAGTAATGAGACAAAACTTGAAGTAACCAGAGACAACTTCCAGTAAACTGCCAGCGTTACTCGAGTAAGTACATACTCGAGTAATAGTGTAAGTATTTTCAAGGTGCTCTCGGCCTGCCAATGTTACTCGAGGAGCTACTCGAGTAACCAGGTAAAAACTTGGAGTTGCTCTCGGCCTGCCAATGTTACTCGAGGCGCTACTCGAGTAACCATGTGGAAAACTTCCAGTTGCTTTCAAGTTGCCAATGATACTCGAGGAGCTACTCGAGTAACTCTGTTTCTGAAAATATGGAGCTCTCGGTACTTTGTACTACTGCCAATGTTACTCGAGGAGCTACTCGAGTAACAACCTGAGGTAAGTGAAAACTTGAAGGTGGTACCTGATTAACTTGATTTATTTTTATCTCATTTTCCTCGAGTCCTTACTCTAGTATGCAAGTATTTAATGTTCTATTTTAAGTGGATTCCTCGAGTAAGTACCCGAGTATGCAGAAATATTTTCAAGGTAAACTTCAAGTCATTAACCGGGTAAGTCATGTACAAAACGTACAGTTACTCGAGGTGGTACCCGAGTAACCTATGCACAAATGAGTGCATTACTCGAGTCAGTACCCGAGTAACATGGTAAGTGCTCTCGGCCTTGAAATCCTGCCAACATTACTGGAGTAGAGCATCGAGTAATCAGAAACAATCTGAAGGATTACTCGAGGTGTTACCCCAGTAACCTATAAAGTTGTAAATGCATTACTGGAGTAGGTACCCGAGTAAATAACTATTTCCAAAGGTTTGAAATTTAGTTTACTCCATGCACTACCTGAGTAATCCTATACTTGTTCATTGACTTGCAGTTAATCAAAGATTTCCCGATGATACTCGAGTAGGTACTTGAGTAAACTTCAAGGGATACTCGAGTAGCTACTCGAGTAAGCATACCCAGAAATTTAGAAATCATTCAAACGTTCATTGATTTATTTCCTATATGATTAATCTTTCATTGTATTAGTATTCTTAGTCTATTTACAGATAAACAATAAAGAAATCATGTTAAGAGATGGAAGTCAAAGGGAATGTTCAAATGCCAACCACCACCAACGGATAGTTTTCAAAAACTTGAAAAGTCAATAGTGGCTGCGCACTCTCCAACAGACGAAAGAAAATGTTCCAACGGTCTTCACCAACATATCTATATATATAGGAACATCCAAACAGAGGAAGAACAACAAGATCACACACAAACGAATCATCAAGTTCATTGCTCTGTTTTCACATTGAAATTATATTTCTATGCTTCAGTGATTCTTATTTACTCTGTAAGAGAGATATTTCATTCAAACTCAATATTTGTTATTGAGATAACTTGAGGTTGTGGAACCTTGAGTTGGGATTGAATTACAACCTGTAAGGGGGAGCGAGTGTCCAGGTGTAGGAACTTGCTTGTACTGAGGTGCCAAGAACCCACTGAATCTTGGAAGTTATAGTGAAACTCTCAGAGAAGCTCTGAGGACTGGACGTAGGTCAAAGTGGTTGTGACCGAACCAGTATAACTCTCGGTGTACACTTCGGTGATATTTCTCCTTACTCTTTACTGTTTTAATTTCATTGTCAAGTTTTATATTTCCGAAGAAAAATTTAGTATCACCCAATTCACCCCCCCTCTTGGGTGAAACGCTTGCTCTAACATTTGGTATCAGAGCGTAGGTCTTCTTGTTAAGGTTTAATAGCCTAAGAAGGATCCAATGGCAAGCATGGGTGAAGGAATTCTTCCCGACGGAGCATCCATCATTAGACCTCCCGGTTTCAATAGAGAACACTTTTCTTTCTGGAAAGCAAAATTTAGAGTGTTCGTGATGGCTACTGAATATGGGCTATGGGATGTAATTGAGAGTGGAAATTATCAACCTACAAAGACTGTAGATTCTCAGAAAATTCCAAAGACGACAGCGGAATATGATGAGAATGACAAGAAACTTATCACTCTCAACAGCAAGCCAATTCTGATGTTACAAAGTTCTTTGAGTCAAAATGAATACTTCAGAATTTGCACACTTCCAACAGCAAAGGAAATATGGGAAGCTCTGGAAATAGCTCATGAAGGAACTTCGGGAATAAAGGAGAATCGAATCAACACCTTGATCACTGAATTCGATCTACTTCGAAAGAAATCAAGTGAGTCAATTTTTGAATTCGAACTTAGATATACTCATCTTGTTAATCAACTTGCAGCACTTGGTAAAGTCTATTATCAAAATACCAGAGTACGAAAGATTTTGAATATTCTTTCTAAAGAATGGGAGGCCAAAGTCATTGCAATAGAAGAGGCAAAAGGAGAATCAATGAGATCAGTTGCTTCTCTATTTGGAAGCCTTTCTGAATATGAAAGCAAATTAAAGTTCAAACGGGAACTAGATGACATCGGTGACAAAAGAAAGGAAGGTCTAGCACTAAAAGCGAAAGAAGAAAATCAAGATGAAGATGAGGAGTTTGATGATGATGAAATGGGTTTAATCATAAAGCAATTCAGAAAGTTCTACAAGAAAGGTCAAGGCTTCAAACACTTTCAAAAAGGAGGAACTAGCAGCAAAGACCATATCATTTGCTACGAATGTGGAAAACCAGGACATATCAAATCAGAATGTCCAGAACTGAAACAAAAGAGCAAAAAAAAGAGAAAAGGCAAATTCTTTAACAAAAAGAAGGTCTTTGTATCTGCTATATGGGGAGATAGTTCCTTTGACGAAGAAAGTGATGAAGAAGAAGTAGCCAATATATTTCTTGTTGCTCAAGAAGAGACAGAAGAAGAGGTATGTCTCAAAGCATCCAAAAATAGCAAGTGGTACATAGATAGTGGATGCTCTAGACATATGACCGGAGACTTCGAAAGTTTTACCACATTGCAACCTAAGGAAGGTGGAAAGGTAAAATTTGGAGGAAATCAATCCGGAAAGATAGCGGGAATTGGTGAAATCAAAAATGACAAAGGAATACAAGTCAAAGATGTATATTACGTTGAAGGCTTGTGTCATAATTTGCTGAGCATAAGTCAAAGTGCAGATAAAGACAACTGGATAATATTTGATTCAGAGGAATGTCTGATTGTCAACAAGAAAGACTTACTACTTGATAAGAAGAATATCAAGGTTAAGCTCAGAGCTAAAAGGGAAGGTAACTATTATACTCTAGATATTAGTAGAAATGAATCTGAAAATTGTTTTCTGAGTAATGCCGATGAAAGTTGGTTATGGCATAAGAGATTGGCTCATGTCAATATGCATCAACTAGGCAAACTACTAAAAAAGGATTTAGTGCTTGGATTACCCAAAGTAAATTTCAAAAATGACTTGATTTGTGATGCATGTCAAAAGGGTAAACAAACTAAATCATCTTTCAAATTGAAAAATGAGATTTCAACAAATAGACCATTACAATTACTACATATGGATTTAGTTGGTCCAGCAAGAGTAAAGAGTCTTGGTGGCAACTTATATTCATTAGTCATTGTTGATGACTTCTCTAAATTTACATGCGTTATTTTTCTATCATCAAAGGATGAAACATTTGAAGAATTTATTGTTTTTGCCAAGAAAGTGTAAAATGAGAAAGGTATGTCCATTGCAGGTATTAGAACTGATCATGGTGGAGAATTTGAGAATCAAGCCTTTGAAGAATATTGTGATACTAATGGCATTGATCACAATTTTTCTGCTCCAAGGACGCCCCAACAAAATGGAGTTGTGGAACGCAAGAATAGAGTGCTTACTGAAATGGCTAGAACAATGTTAAATGAAAAGAACATGTCTCAAGTTTTCTGGGCTGATGCTATGAGTACAGCATGCTATATTTCAAATAGAGCCTATATCAGAACGAAACTTGGAAAGACACTATACGAGCTATACAAAGGAAGGAAGCCAAACATTGCTCATCTACACATCTTCGGTTATAAGTATTTCATTCATAATAATGGTAAAGATAACTTAGGAAAATTTGATTCTAAAACTGATGAAGGAATTTTCCTAGGATATTCTAACTGAAGTAAAGCATATAGAATTTTCAATAAAAGAACTTGTATTGTTGAAGAATCTATTCATGTTGTATTTGATGAATTTGAATCCTCTGACAAAACCATTGATGAAGAACAGGAAGTTGTTTTAAATCAAGAGAATGGTCAATCTATTTCTAAGTCTCTTATTCCAGAAGTTGATGAAACTAAGGAAGAAGAGCAATCCCTAGGTCAACCTAGAACTTGGAAATACAATAGAAGTCATCCCTTAGATCAAGTCATAGGAGATGTAAATGAAGGGATCAAAACTAGAAATAGAATTTTTAATGAAGTAAGTTTCTCTGCATTCATTTCCAAGATTGAACCTTTTAACATTGATGAAGCCTTATCAGACAATGATTGGGTTATAGCAATGCAAGAAGAACTAAATCAATTTGAGAGAAATCAAGTTTGGGATTTGGTACCCCGACCCAAGGATCATCCGATCATTGGTACTAAATGGGTATTCAAAACCAAACTCGATGAATCTGCAATTATTGTCAGAAATAAGGCAAGATTGGTGGCCAAAGGCTATAATCAGGAAGAAGGGATTGATTATGAGGAAACGTATGCTCCAGTGGCTAGATTGGAAGCTATACGTGTACTTTTAGCCTTTGCATGCATCAAAGGATTCAAACTCTATCAAATGGATGTAAAGAGTGCTTTTCTAAATGGTTACATCATGGAAGAAGTGTATGTAGAACAACCTCCAGGTTTTGAGGATGTTACTAAACCTGACCATGTTTTCAAACTCAAAAAGGCTTTATATGGTTTAAAACAAGCTCCTAGAGCCTGGTATGAAAGGCTCAGCAAGTTTCTTATCGATCAAGGTTTTGTACAAGGAAAAGTTGATACAACACTCTTTATAAAACGAAAACACAATGATATTTTAATTGTTCAAATATATGTTGATGACATTGTTTTCGGTGCTACTAATGAATCTCTGTGTAAAGAATTTTCTGAGATAATGCAGGGAGAGTTTGAGATGTCAATGATGGGAGAATTGAATTTCTTTCTTGGTTTGCAAATCAAACAAAGAAAGAATGGAATCTTCATATCTCAAACAAAGTATTTGAGAGAGCTATTGAAGAAGTATGGAATGGATGAAGCAAATGGCACGGACACACCTATGAGTTCAACTACGTTACTTGATGCTGATGTCAAAGGAAAAGACTACAACATCACAAAATATAGAGGAATGATTGGATCATTACTCTATCTTACGGCAAGTAGACCGGACATTCAATTTAGTGTTGGCATATGTGCAAGATATCAGTCAGCACCAAAAGAATCACATGCTAAAACCGTTAAACGAATCTTTAGATACCTTGCTGACACACCCGAATTGGGTTTGTGGTATCCCAAAGGAAGAAGTGAATATCTTGTTGCATATTCAGATTCAGATCAAGGAGGATACAAAACAGACAGAAAGAGCACCAGTGGACAAGGACAATTTCTTGGAGGATCTCTTGTATCATGGTTCAGCAAGAAATAAAATACAGTGTCTCTTTCGTCAACGGAAGCCGAATATGTTGCAGTCTCAAGTTGTTGTGCTCAAGTGATATGGTTAAAACAACAATTACAAGATCTTGGCATTTATCTCAAAGAAATACCAATATATTGTGACAATACTAGTACGATTAGCTTGGCAAAGAATCCAGTCTAACACTCTAGAACCAAGCATATCGATGTCAGACATCACTTCATCAGAGATCATGTCCAAAAGAAGGATGTAAAAGTAATATTCATCCCTACTCATCTTCAATTAGCTGATATCTTTACAAAACCCCTTGTAAAAGATCAATTTCTTTACATTAGGAGAGAATTGGGAATGGTAAATCCCAAAGAGTTATAAGAAATTTCAGCATTTCATAATATTAGATGAAGTCACTTGATAATGTTTTGATGATTACTAACTTAAGCATCGGAGTATATAGAAACTTGTTTTGCAGGAAGAAAAAAACTCTGTTTTGGGAAACAAAAACAGAGATTATCAGAGGACACATTTACTGGAGTACCAACTTGAAGTTGTCACTAACAGAGAAGCATTACCCGAGGAACAACTTGAAGTAAAGAAGCACTTTACTCGAGTACACAGTATGTACTCGAGTAATGGACCCCAAAACTGGAAGTAACGGATGAAGTTACTTGGATTTTTGAATCTAACGGTTCAGTTTCAATGAAATGAAGAGTCAGAAGTTGAAAAGCAGCTTACTCGAGGCAGGCCTCGAGTAAACTTGAAGCTTACTCGAGGAAGGCCTCGAGTAATGTCGGAGTTCAGATTCTCAAATTGATGAAAAATGACTCAAATCTAATCAAAATGGGTTATAAATGATCAAGGGAACATCCATGGATAATTACTATATTATTCATACCAGGTACGCAATTTAAATGAATTATTTTAGAATTTTTCTGTATGAACACCCAAGGAAGGTCTCGAGTAAACTGGAAGGTTACTCGAGTAAGGCCTCGAGTAAAGTCGGGTTCTAGGTCTTTATCTGTCGCAAACTCAGTCATTTCCACAAAATCTCCTCGAGTAAATCACTATTCTCTCTCACAGAAACTTTTCACAAGTGATTCCTTGCTTCATTTCCGTCAAAACCCAACCATTTTCATTCCTAGAAACTTCCTATTTTGCTCAAAATCCCTGTGCCCTAATTCGCGTCAGTTACTCTGTTTTTCTGAAAGGGCCTTTGGAGTCTGGGTCCAAGAAAAAGAGGAAGACCACTGAGGCAGAGACCAGCAAGTTGGATGACACTCAGTCATCGGCTCCAGCTGCTACCACATCATCGCCATCCTTCCTCAATGCAACTCTCCAGCACTTCATGGAGAACATGCTCAGAGGTTTCCATGTGGACATCGCCAACATAAATGCCGAACTGATAACCCACATGAATACCAAGATGAGACAGTTGGTTGAGAGAATGGATAAGAGGCATGAGGAGTTGCTAGCTGAGCAACGTGCCCAGGTCGAGACTCTGAGATTGATTCTGGCACGCTTGGACTCATTGGGTCCCGGACCTTCAGCCGGTCCCTCCTCTTCTGCACAACCTCCACCAGAGAACCCTCCTATTTATACTCCTATTCCTGAGGTTGAACCATCTATTCCTCCGGTTTCTGATCCACTTGAGCCCTAAGGCAAAGTTGTTCTATTCACAGTGGACGATCCTGAAACTCATGAGACCACACATATCATCATTGATGATTCACCTCCCAAACCTCAACTAGAAACTGCTCCTAAACCTATTCCCTCTCCTACCCAAACAAAGGAAATATCTCCCTCTTCCTCCCCTGAACATCATACTCCTGAGATTCAGACCACTCCAGAAGGAGAAACCTCTACTATGGTTGTCGTCCAACCTTCTCCTCCCAGCGATGACATCCATATCCCACCAGTCCATCTGCCTGACCCTGTGCCCTCTAGCTCATTTGATTCTTTGGATTCAGATGATTCTATGGTCTTTCCAGTGACACCCATTTTCATGGTTAAGCCTCCTAGCCCTACACTTGATTGATGAAGCCAAAAAGGGGGAGAAGAGCTTGAGAGTGATTTTGTGGATGTGTCCTAGTTTATTTTGGGTATTTGGTTGTACATGTTTTTTTTAAGGAGCATTTTAACTTTAGCTTGTAATTTGCGACCTTTAAAGTTTAATGCAAGTGTGTTCATGTTATGCATTTTAAGTTTATTTAAGTTTTGAATTGTGATACATGTTTGGACTAATGAAGTTGTTGTGTATGCAAGGTGTATGCTATAAATTCAAACTTAATAAGCCATATGTAATTAAGAATCCAATTTAAGAAACACGTTCAAAATCACCAAGTTTTGTCATCATCAAAAAGGGGGAGAATGTTAGATCTCATGTTTTGATGATAACAAAAGAATGGTTTGAAAAGGAAATAATTAATAAACAAGTTTGAACAAAGTAATAACAGGAACAAGCATCACTTGAAGTAAGCATTGGAGTAATGAAGAAAGACCAAGAGAAAATGCTGAGGAACTTGATCAGAAGCAAGTTTTCTAAGGCATTACTCGAGGAGCTACTCGAGTAATGAGACAAAACTTGAAGTAACCAGAGACAACTTCTAGTAAACTGCCAGCGTTACTCGAGTAAGTACTCGAGTAATAGTGTAAGTATTTTCAAGGTGCTCTCGGCCTGCCAATGTTACTCGAGGAGCTACTCGAGTAACCAGGTAAAAACTTGGAGTTGCTCTCGGCCTGCCAATGTTACTCGAGGCGCTACTCGAGTAACCATGTGGAAAACTTCCAGTTGCTTTCAAGTTGCCAATGATACTCGAGGAGCTACTCGAGTAACTCTGTTTCTGAAAATATGGAGCTCTCGGCACTTTGTACTACTGCCAATGTTACTCGAGGAGCTACTCGAGTAACGACCTGAGGTAAGTGAAAACTTGAAGGTGGTACCTGATTAACTTGATTTCTTTTTATCTCATTTTCCTCGAGTCCTTACTCTAGTATGCAAGTATTTAATGTTCTATTTTAAGTGGATTCCTCGAGTAAGTACCCGAGTATGCAGACATATTTTCAAGGTAAACTTCAAGTCATTAACCGGGTAAGTCATGTATAAAAAGTACAGTTACTCGAGGTGGTACCCGAGTAACCTATGCACAAATGAGTGCATTACTCGAGTCAGTACCCGAGTAACATGGTAAGTGCTCTCGGCCTTGAAATCCTGCCAACATTACTGGAGTAGAGCATCGAGTAATCAGAAACAATCTGAAGGATTACTCGAGGTGTTACCCCAGTAACCTATAAAGTTGTAAATGCATTACTGGAGTAGGTACCCGAGTAAATAACTATTTCCAAAGGTTTGAAATTTAGTTTACTCCATGCACTACCCGAGTAATCCTATACTTGTTCATTGACTTGCAGTTAATCAAAGATTTCCCGATGATACTCGAGTAGGTACTCGAGTAAACTTCATGGGATACTCGAGTAGCTACTCGAGTAAGCATACCCAGAAATTTAGAAATCATTCAAACGTTCATTGATTTATTTCCTATATGATTAATCTTTCATTGTATTAGTATTCTTAGTCTATTTACAGATAAACAATGAAGAAATCATGTCAAGAGATGGAAGTCAAAGGGAATGTTCAAATGCCAACCACCACCAACGGATATTTTTCAAAAACTTGAAAAGTCAATAGTGGCTGCGCACTCTCCAATGGACGAAAGAAAATGTTCCAACGGTTTTCACCAACATATCTATATATATGGGAACATCCAAACAGAGGAAGAACAACAAGATCACACACAAACGAATCATCAAGTTCATTGCTCTGTTTTCACATTAAAATTATATTTCTATGCTTCAGTGATTCTTATTTACTCTGTAAGAGAGATATTTCATTCAAACTCAATATTTGTTATTGAGATAACTTGAGGTTGTGGAACCTTGAGTTGGGATTAAATTACAACCTGTAAGGGGGAGCGAGTGTCCAGGTGTAGGAACTTTTGCTTGTACTGAGATGCCAAGAACCCACTGAATCTTGGAAGTTATAGTGAAACTCTCAGAGAAGCTCTGAGGACTGGACGTAGGTCAAAGTGGTTGTGACCGAACCAGTATAACTCTCGGTGTACACTTCGGTAATATTTCTCCTTACTCTTTACTGTTTTAATTTCATTGTCAAGTTTTATATTTCCGAAGAAAAATTTAGTATCACCCAATTCACCCCCCTCTTGGGTGAAACGCTTGCTCTAACAAAACCCATTCATGTATCATTTTAGGCACTACCATAGTGTTTATTATGGTTATATTAGCCTATAGTGAAAATTTACCAAAATGCCCCAGGACCCCGACCCGACCTTTTCCTATGAGGAGGGCAGGAAGTGGTATAATATCCATTTGAGGAAGGTACCAATGGTATTAGGAGGGTACCAGTGGTATCAGGACGGTAATAACGGTATTAGGAAATAGGGGTATTAGTGCACTCAGAGGTGGTATCAGTACCCAGATGGCAGTATGACGGTATCGGCGCATATAGAGGTGATATCAGTGTGGTATTAATGGTATCAAGATGGTATCAGTGATATCAAGAAGCAGTAGTATCAATGAATGCAAAAGTAGTACCAATACCTAGTTGACAGTATCGATGGTTCCAGTACACATAGCGACAATACCTATACTTGTGATAGTGGTATCAGAATTATACCAGTAATATTAGAGTAGTGTTATCGGTATCAGAGGACAATGGAATCAACACAGCCGTAGGAGTCACCAGTTTCCAGTCGATGGTATCGATGGGATTAGTACATTGGTTAGAAGAATCAATGCACGTAATGACGGTATTAGAACACCAATAGTAATGGTTATGATAATAGTATCATAATTGGTATTGTGCATGTACCGGCATTGATACACAGACCATACACAGTATTTAGTCAACTGGAGATTAGTTGGAACGACCCTCGAGATAAGGGCAATCACGGGGTACTGGTGGTCAGAAGCAGTTGAAGCCGATATCTACGTTTTGGCACGGGTACACGAAAGTTAAGTGTGCTCGACCTAAGGTAATCTAGGATGGGTGACCCCCTGAGAAGTTGAGTTAGCAAGGTTATGGAGACTTAAGAAATCGTGATTGTCTTAAGGTTTCTCCATGAGTAATGATCATTTAAGTTAAATGATTTAAATAGGCTTAGACGCATGGAGATATTGAGGATGTAAGTATTGATTTTAAATCGAGACATTTTTGTCGCGGTGAATACTGCCTAAAAAGGTCCATTTGATGGAGTTGTGGCAATTTGTGGCATAGTAATTATTTTGAAGTTTCTCCATACTAAGTAATGATCCTTAGAAACATTGTTATGATAAAGGAATGTAGGAATGATGTACGGTGACATATGAGGCATGATGATTATGCCGTATGTCGATCCTAGAGGATCTAATCTGATGATACTAAAGGTTGGGATAGGCTTGAATCCGATATAAGATGAAATAGTGTTTAAGTCAAAATGCGAATTGGTTGCACTATGATTCTGAGACATTATAGAAGTTTGAACCTTTGAATCTTGTGGATAGTGTTGAATCTTCAATAATGTTTTGAGGATGTTACCCAAATGCTGTGAAGGTTAGAATATGCTCTATTTATCTTAATTCTTAACAAGCCTATTGGGTATATCTAAAGAAAATGGTTTTCAATTTGTGTGATGTTGTAGTGGACCTGTGTGTCTAAAGGCCCTAAAACTTAGGGAACTAGTATGCCCTTAAGCTGGTAGATATGCTCAGATTTGTGTTGGGTTAGTTATGATCCATGGAAATGAGGAAAGTGATTTCCTGGCTCAACAAATGTACATATGGCTTTTGAATTCCCTATATAACGTGAGTAGAGTACCCTGATAAGGGAAGTAGAGTTTATGAATATACCTAGAGCTGGACCGATAGTGGAAGTTCATATGAAATGACCTAGAATGATTTGAGTTGAAACGGGCCAAGAGTAGGCATAGAGGAATATAGATTGTGGGTGCCGTTAGGTGTCATGGGAGATTCATATGGGACTCATATTAAATCATCCTGATATTATTAAAGCTCATATGAGGAGATAGACCTCAGAGTGGGTAGCGGAAGCATGGTAAATTTATGCTTAATACTTAGGCACCGACTATTTATTTGAGGTTATTAGTCTTGATATGTATTCAGCAAAGATGATGAATTATATATGCTTATTTAAGCCATAAGACCTGATAGACTAGTAAGTCCTTAAGCCGATAGAATGTGATATGTTTGAAAATTGTGACAAGCCGAGGCTAGAGGATTTAAGACCTGATGTGCAAGATTGCATAGGGCGGTATCCCTAGGCTGTAAGACCTATGTGTCTAGCACTGTGGTTGATGTCTAGTACGATGACATTGGACCAGTGTGTCCAAAGTAATGTTTTGAGGTTGACAAAACATCCAAACTATACTAGGTTGTAGCGGAGGCAATAAGACCAGTATGACCAAGTGTTTTGGTGCCTAATGGTACCATGTCTCATATAAGGCACGATTTTTTCCCATAGGAGGAACCTAACGAAGTCAACTATGGCTGGCTCACCAGCCCAACAAACCTTGTTAGGTGGGGTGAGGGACATCCCACAGACCTCGTTAAGTAGGGTAAGGATTGGGCCGTTACATAAAAAAAGAAGGAAAAAAAAAGCGGATATCCTTTGGGCTCTCGACTACCTCGGAATAGGCCAGACTGGGAGTGCCAAGAGTCACATGCCTGATTACCTAATAGGTTGGACTAGGGTATGAGTGCCCTGATTACCTGAGGGCTGGACTGGGGTGTGACAATAAAGAGGTGATTGTGTGAATTCGGGTGAAGTCCCGAAGAGGCTGTGTGGCTTAAGGAACCAAGCGCTGTGGGAAATGACCAATGGGTCTTGTGTTTGATTGCATGCTACATACTGTGTACAAAATGGATGATGAATGATGAATACTATCTAAAATTAGTGATGAGAATATGACAATAGTGTTGCATTGCTTGTGAGCCTGCACGTGATAATAGAATGAAATACGTTACAAGGCTAAGTATATTGGGGTAGTGTTCCAACAAGGCAATGAGGCCTAGGATAATATACTGAGCATCTTCATGGACAATCAATACAATAATAGGCTACGTGACTCATGAATATGTGAGAGTTGATAGGTAGTTCAACCACACATATCGGATAAATTGTGGTGCACGCTTTATAAGTATGCATAACCTAGTGATGAGTTACACAATGAGATAGGATTAATCCCTGAGATGTAGGCATTCAAAGTTCGAGGATGAAATTTATTGAACAGGGAGAGAAATGTAATATTCCGAATTTTGGGATTGGAGGCTTGGGAATAAGCCTGAATTTAGTGAACTGCTAAGCCCTAGTTTAGCAGGTGACCCAAATTTATTCCCTAATATTTCTTATATCTTTGAGGTATTAAAGGGAATAAAATAGTGAATTAAAGAGCATGGGAAATTCGTATACAAAAATGGAATTTATTGAAGTTGCAAGTGCTTGTCGTTTCATTGCTTCAAGTGAGGCAGTGAGTTTGTCATGAGGTTTTGGAAGATCAAATTATGAGCAAAAATTATAAAATTCTACAAGGTGAAAGTAGACATCCTAAGCATTAATTTTATAGGTATATGACCCAATTAGAGTTATATACAAAAAGTTATGATTTTTTGAATTTTGCCCAACAAAATTGATTATTTTTTGGAACAGCATGCAAAGATTGAAAATCTGGGAATATAGTAAAAGGCTATATTTTTCCTTGAAACTATACTCAATAAGGGTTCTATAACCCTTTGAATCGCTCTAAAACAATATCTACAAATTTAGTTATAATTTTTCAAAATTAGGGCAGAAAATCTGCCAAGAAGGCCAACTATTCCGAAAATTGGTAAATAAAATGTGTTGGCAATTGTGTAAATTGTGGAATAAGGAAATAGGAGGGGGAAATAATTATTTGGCTCATAAACATGCCAAGTTGCATCATCTTAAGCCAAACAATTAAATATGAATTTGTGAAAAGTGAGCACATGTGGAAATTCAATAAAGTATTATATGTTGACAAGTAATTGAGATAATTAAAGAAAAACCCAATTGGTCTACTTTGGACCAAAAGTGGAGTATTGTTGGGCTTAAGAAGATGAAGGGGTTAATTCAATTTCAATGGAAGTGTATGACATAAGTCATGGATGGATAAGATCAAAGTACAATGTGAGGTCATAAAACTTAATTTTGGAAATAAAGTAAGTTGAGTAAAAATATGAAGATATTTATGAAGCTAATGCTTCATTCTTTTCATTCTCATTTCACGTCATTCTCCACCAAATAGAGAGAGAGCGAGAGAAGGAGCTTAAGAAAACTTGGAGAAGGAGGAGTTCAAGGAATGAGATTAAAGGTAAGACTTGTCATTTCAAGTACCTAAGCCTTCTAACTTGAATAATCTCTCTTTTAACCTCACATTCTTCATGAAAATCTTGGAATAGCAAGCAAAAACATCAAGGTTAGAGAGAGAGAGAGAGAGGTCGGTTTTGAGCGGAAAAGTGAAGTAAACCAATGTAATCTCAAGAACATCAACTCTTGTGGTTTATTGTTGTTGCTATTGTTGTTCTTGGTTGGTTTGATGTTGGTTGGTTGATTTGTAAATTTGAAAAGTGATAATCCTAAGGGGTTATGGTGCCCAAATTTCTTCAAATCTTATTTAGTATATGTTTAAATGGCTTAATAAGTGATTTAGAGCAAAAAGGAACAAGCTTTTCGAAGTTAAAAATCAAAAACTCATTTTCCCCTTTTCTTAAGCATAGTTTCGGTCAAGGCTGAATCATGAGGAAGGAGTTGAATTTTTAATAATTTTACGGTTCCATTGAGTTCAGGAGGGAAAACTAGGTGGGGTTACAGTTGGTTACTTTTTCAGAAAAGTCCAAAAAAGTATACCTAGAAAAATGCCCCTGAAACCCTTAAGGCAGGGCTATCAAGGGCAATTTCATCATTTTGGTAGTGAATTTTGTAAATTTGAGCATGAAAATGGATTTTTTGGATGAAAATGGATTTTTTGGGTGAAAATATGTCAGAATAGCCCATGTCAAAATTTTGAGAAAAGTGCAGTCGAATCGGGTACAACAGGGCTAGGCTGGGGTCCTGGGGACATTTTGGTAAATTTTCACTATAGGCTAATATAACCCCAATAAACAATATGGTAGTGCCTAAAATGATACATGAATGAGTTTTAACCTAATTTTAGAATCAAGTTGGGAGCCAAAAGTCACCACGTTTTATGAGGCATGCGATACAGGGGTGTAGAGCTTTGAGGTAGGAACATTATCCTTCATACATCATGCCATAGTTCATGTGATTATGTGGATACCATTATTTGTGTTTTTATTAATCAACATGGTTTGCCTAGAAGGGGAAGTTAGTGCCGAAGGTGCACTTACATTAGGAGTTGAGTAAGAATCCAACCGGTGTATGATTAGTGGGGTAGGATCTGTCAACACCTGTTTCCATTTCGATATACATAGAGTAATAGAGGCCAAGTTCTATAGACATACAGAAGAGTACATATATACTGATAAAAGTAATTGTTTACACTCCAAAGTCAACCATACAAAATGCGACAATATATACCACTAATACAAAATATCCAAAAGTATTTTAGACATAGACTATCTATAATCATAAACTTTGTATTTTCCTCGAGACACATGCCAGTCACTTCCCTTGGTCTACATTCTTGCCTTTTGCTCCACTGGCACTCGCTGAGATGTTTTATTTAGAACAAGGGGTAAGATTCCGAAGAATCCCAGTAGAAACATGGTATCGTTCATAGAAAATGTGAATAGTAAATATGATATGTGCCATGTATGCACCAATTAATGAACAATATAAACATATCGTTTGCATGTATACATGAGTAGGTCCTAACCCCACTAATTTGTGCCGGTTAGGTTCTCACCAACTCCAGTGTAAGTGCCTCTGGCACTACTGGCCCCTCTTTGGGCAAAGCATGTTGATTAATAAAGTACATTTACAATAATGGCATCAACACAATCATATAACTATGAAATGATGTATGAAGGATAATGTCCCTACCTCGAAGTTCTATCGACCCCTTTTTGTGTGCCTCGTGAATCGTGTCGACTTTCAGCTTCCGATTCGATCCTAAAATATGAAATGTACAAGAAATAGGTCATAACCTATCCAAGTATCATGTTAGATACTTCTATAGTGTTTCTTGTGGTTATATTAGCTTATGGTGAAAATTTACCAAAATGCCCCTAGGACACCAGCTCAGCCTTGCCGTACCCAACCTGATGATACATTTTCCCAAAATTTTCACTAGGACTATCCTTACATATTTTCATCCATGGAATCCATTTCCGGACTCGGAATTGCTAAATTCATTTTCAAATTACAAAAATACCCTTCACAGCCCCACTTTAAGGGTTTTAGGGGTGTTTTCGTAATTATGCTTTTTTAGCCTTTTCTGAAAAAGTAACCAACTGTAACCCCACCTAATTTTCGCTCCTGAACTCAATAGAATCATCAAATCATTTAAAATCCAACTCTAAGGCCTTGGCCAAAATTCACAGATGCTCTAGGAAAAATTAGGGTTTTTTGGTTTTGGGTCCGCAGACGTGTTTCTTTATACTCCTAACCACTTTATTAACTATTACATTAGGTTACAACTACCATTTAGTACCAATTTGGGCAGCATTAAACCTAGGCCAACCCATTTCCAAAAATTGAAACCAATGGCAATCCGGCGAAATTTCACTAATTAAATTGGCCACAGCAATCAGAATAGTTAATATACAAAGGTTTGGAAGTTACCTCAGGCTCCTACTAGCTTTTCCTCTTCTTGGCTGAAACCCTAGGTCCTTGAACACCCAATTTGAGCTCCACAAACCTTGAAGAACATAGAAGAATAGCTTAGAAGTGGAGTTATATGCGTTAGGTAAGGATTTACCGAAGAAATCGACCTACCATACGAGTCCTCTTCTCCTTCTCTCTCTAAAACTCAACAAGCTTCTCTCTCTCCTTATGGCTTCTGCTCACGTCTGAAATGGTAGGAGGAAGATGATGATTTTCTTTTTATCAAATATTTTATAATATTTTAATCAATTGTTTAATTTTCTAAAATTTCCAAAATTTACTTTATGTACATAAATCTCTATGTACATGTAACCTTGTCCATTAAGCTAACAAATATTTCCTTCTGCATGCCACATGTAGGAGACACCTAGGGGTCCCTCCCTATGGTCTCAATTGGTTTCACAACTTTTTCCAGTTACGTATACACGTAAAGTCTCAATTTTGGTCAAAATTACACTTTTTGCTCAAATTTTTCATAAATTCATATTAAATTGACCAAAATATTCTAAATATATGTTTTTCCTTTATTTCCCTTAATTAATTGAAATTAACTTCAATTAATTGGAAAATAATTAATTTTATACTAAATTGGCAAAATTACAATTTTGACATTCCCTTTTTATTCCAATTCTTTTCTTATTTTTCCTTGGCCATTTTCCATCTATTTTTGGACCAAATATTTTCTCTAATATTCCTTTATTTTTGGACTTTAATATTGAGCTTTTTAAGTTACCCAAATTAATTCCATAATTATTTTGCCCATTTTCTCATGAAAATGAACATTTATAAGATTCATAATTTCCAAATTTATGAATATTCACCATTTTATTGAATTTTCCAAATATTTACAATATTTTTTGTGAAAATAAATTTTGGGGTGTTAAATGATCCCTACTCATATATACATGACGATGATATGTTATATTGTTTATTAATTTGTACATACATAGTACATATCATATTTACCTTTCATATTTTATATAAATGATAGTATATTCCTACTGAGATTCTTTGGAATCTTACCCATTTTTCTAAACAAAAATGTGTTAGGAACTAGCATATCCAAATGCAAGATCGTTGACATGGAGAACTGACAGACACGGATCCCAAGATAAAGATTGTGTCTTTACTTTTGAGCATTTAGAGAAATTGTATATATTACCTTACCTTGAAGGGAATTCCTCAATGTAATCATGTACTATATATCGGTATTTTTATGCTAGTCCTGTGTTACTCATTGAACTGCACGCAAGGACTCTGAAAATATGAAAAATAAGATAAGGGTGTGACACAAATTTTTCTCAAGTATTCTTATATATTATTTTGAATATTCTTAACTTAACTTCGGGCACAAAAAAAACAGAACATTCTTAACATAAAAATTAATTCAAATATTGCATTAGTATTTTCTGTTACTTTACGGAATTCTGTTGGATGATAGTCAACTAACCAATGCTTTTTTTATTTTTATTTTTATTTTTCTTTAGGCGAGATGCAGGTCAAGTTTTTGAGGAAGGACCGTGTTGTGGCAGTGTGGATTGGGCAACACCCATTTAGCAATCAACAAGCCACGTGCTCATCACCTTATCCTATCGGACAACCAATGCATCAATTACTTTCTAACACTTAACTACAATCTTGTTCTCTTCTACCCCTTTAAAACCTTGGGAGCTAGACTCCATAGACTTTCACTGCTATATATAAGAGAGTTCCCTTCATCAAAATATAGAACTACCAAGCAGAATAAAAATATCAAATTCATTCTATATTATTATTTTTACACCTTAATTTCGGCAATATCATTTGTAATAGTGTTTTGAAACTAATAAATTTATTTTTTCTATTCAGAAGTATACTATAATTTTTTTGAGGCACTATTGGCACTAAACGAGAGCACATCTCTTTAAGGGATTCGAACATGGTTTTACTTTGTTGTAAGGAATTAGCCACTTCTGCTAGACCGACCCAGTTGGTTAAATTAGTATTGTTTATTTGACGTTATTGATAACTACTAAGGGACCTAGCTAATACCATTTAGATATAAACTATAACTAAAAATAAATTTTTTTGACGAAAGTTAGCAAAAAATAATTGCAAATTGATTTTGGTAAGCGGTAATGAATTTTGTAAAAACAGAAAAAAAAGGGGGTTCATTTTTTCACTGAATCAACTTTTTTGCCGCGGACTTTTTTTGTGAATAATTTTTATTTAGAACAAAGATAAGAAAATACCACATGAACGTTAAAATATCAAATAAGTGATTTCCTACTAAAATGAGTTGTTAGTTGCTATAAAAGCATTGTTTCAATTTCAAAAGCTTAGTGAACTATTGGATATCTTGCTCCAAAGGTTTGGAATATAAATATAGGAAGAGTTTCCCATAAATATGATGCTTTTAGTTATGGAATGCTGCTTTTAGATATGGTTGGTGAGCGGAAGGATATAAATGCATATGACTAGTTCACAACATAGATTTATTTTCCATATTGGGTTTATGATAAATTTGAGCAAGGTAGCAAGTTGGGGCAGGATGGAACAAGCACCACGGAAGAAAATGATATTGCAAAAAAAAAAAAAAGGAAAAAAAAAGACTATTGTGGGATTGTGGTGTATTCAGACATTTCCAACTAAAAGACCAACAATTAGTCGAGTTATTGAAATGTTAGAGGGAAGGTTAGACTCTCTAGAAATGGCACCAAAGTCTGTCATGTACGTTTTCCCATCCAAGATTAGAACAAGAATTGTCTACAACTTGCAATAGCAAAGTCAGAAGAAGTTGATTCTAAAAGGTCTTGGCCAATACAGTTGGAGGCCCACTATATGATAAGTATAGTTTTTTCACTTAATCTAAATTGTGAAATAATGTTTATAATATAACTAATATATCTTGCAAATATTATGTGGATATTGAACATGTTTTTAATTTTATTTCCACATGTGTTTGCAGGAATTTTGGACATTTTTTCAGCTCATTTGAGGAGAAAATATCCAGGTTCTCCAGTTGTTTAAAAATAAAGAAACAAAGTGGCGGCAGAAAAGGAGGGGAGAGCACACTCTCGGAGGTGGAGAAATTAACACTTTCTTGGTGTACTTTTGAGTAGGGAACTCTACGCTGGATATGGATCTGAGTAAAGCTGCAAATATTTCTCTGATGACCATTATTTTCTTCAGGTATTTTTATCTCTTCTTTCTTTCTGCTGATCTTCAAATGCTTAAGACTTTATTAACCATGAATTTATTTTTGTTAAAGATTTTTAAATTTCTAAATTATGGATAGGGATGTAACCTAACTTGGGAGAGACTGATTATTGGGTTTGGATATTTTATATTTTATAAAATAATTTGAACTCTCTTTTATATTTTCAATTTGTATATTTCCTACCTTCTCTTTTTTCAGTACATTAATCAAGTTTGAGTCGTACAAACTTTCTAAAGTATTCTTATATATTATTTTTAATATTCTTAACATAACCTCTGGCTAAAAAAAAAGAACATTCTTAACATAAAAAATAATTCAAATATTGAATTAGTATTTTCTGTTACTTTACGGAATTCTTTTGGATAATAGTCAACTAACCAATGCTTTTTTATTTTTATTATTTTTTGCTTTTGGCGAGATGCAGGTCAAGTCTTTGTGGTAGGACCGAGTTGTGGCAGTGTGGATTGTGGAACACCCATTTAGCAATCAACAAGCCACTTGTTCATCACCTTATCCTATCGGACAACCAATGCATTAATTACTTTCTAACACTTAATTACACTCTCGTTCTCTTCTACCCCTTTCAACCTTGGGAGCTTGACTCCATAGACTTTCACTGCTATATATAAGAGAGTTATCTTCATCAAAATAGAACTACCAAGCAGAATAAAAATATCAAATTCATTCTATATTTTTACACTTTAATTTCGGCAATATCATTTGTAATAGTGTTTTGAAACTAATAAATTCATTTTTTCTATTCAGAAGTATACTATAATTTTTTTTGAGGCACTATTGACACTAAATGAGAGTACATCTCTTTATGACGGTGATTAATAATGAGCAAGATGAGCTTATCCCCACTCACATAGTTACCAGTGGGTGTGTTTTCATGGATTACATGAAGTTGAATGAAGCTACCATGAAAGATCATTTCCCACTTCCTATTATTAACCAAATGTTAGATAGATTGGTTGGTAAATAATTTTTCTTTTTCTTGGATGGGTATTCAGTGTATAATCAAATTGTAGCTCCTAAAGATTAAGAAAAAACAACATTCACCTATCCTTATGGCATTTTTGCCTTTAGAAGAATGCTATTTGGCTGATTCAATGCTCCTTCCACTTTCCAGAGATGCATGATGAGTATATTTTCTGCTATGATAAAAGAGATAATGGAAGTGTTTATAGATGACTTCTCGGTATTTGGTGATCATTTGAAGAGTGTTTGATAAATCTAGATAAAGTGTTGAAGCGATGTGAGGAGACAAACTTAGTGCTCAACTGTGAGAAGTGTCATTTCATGGTGACTGAAGGGATAGTTTTGGGTCATAAAGTTTCTAAAAAAGGTTTGGAGGTTGATAGAGCCAAAACTTATGTGATTGAGCAGCTTCCTCCTCCTTCTAATGTCAAAGTTGTAAGAAGTTTCTTGGGCCATGCTAGATTCTATCTTCGATTCATTAAAGATTTTTCAAGATTTCAAAGCCACCACTTTCACAGTTGATACTCCTTTTCATTCAATGAGAAGTGCATAAAGGATTTTGAAGAATTGAAGAGAAGATTGACTTCAACTTATATCATTGTAGCTCTTGATTAGTCACTACCTTTTGAAGTAATGTGTGATGCAGGTGACTATGCTGTTGGAACTGTGTTGGGATAGAGGTGTGCGAAAATCTTCTATACCATCTACTATGTGAGCAAGACCCTAGTTGTAGCTCAAGTAAATTACTCAACTACTGAAAAAGAAATACTTGCTATAGTGTTTGCTTTTGAAAATTTTAGAGTATATTTGATGGGTGCTAAGGTTATAGTTCACATTGATTATGCTACCATTAAATATTTGTTAGGGAAGAAAGAGTCTAAACCTAGATTGATTAGATGGGTTTTGTTGCTATAGGAATTTGACGTGTATATAGTTGATAGGAAAGGAATTGAAAATCAAGTTGCTAATCATTTATCTAGGATTGTAAACACTTTTGATTGTGTGAATGATTTATCGGTGAATGAATGTTTCCTTGATGAACAATTATTTGTTGTGAGTAGTTGTGGTTTGCCACGGTATGCTGATATTTTGAACCATCTTATTTGTGAAGTATTACCTTCTTATTTGAATTTCGATCAAAGAAAGAAGTTTTTGCATGATGTTGCCTACTATATTTGGGAAGAACCATTTCTTTTCAAAAGATATACTGATTTGATTATTAGAAAAATTTGTGCCTGAGGTAGAACAAGAGAAAATTTTGAATACATGTCATGCATCTGCATATAGGAGACAAAGAATGGCATCTAAGGTTCTTGAATCTGGTTTTTAATGTCCTTTCTTTGTTTAAAGATGCTCACCAATTTATTTCCAAGTGTGGCAGGATGTCAAAGAATAGTAATATTTATAAGAGATATGAGATGCCTCAATATGGAATCCTTGAGGTGGAGTTGTTCAATGTCTGGGAGATGGATTTCATAGAACCTTTCCCATCTTCAAGTGGAAACAAGCTAAGTATATCCTTGTTGCTATGGAATATGTGAGTAAATGGGCTGAAGCTATGGCTTGCCCAGCTAATTATGCCAACACAGTGATTCGATTATTGAAGAAGTATATCTTGACAAGATTTAGCACCCCAGAGCAATCATTACTAATGAAGGTACCCACTTCAACAATGAGAATTTCAAGGCTCTCTTGACAAAATATGGAGTGCACCACCGAATGTCACTTGCATATCATCCACAAACTAATGGCTTGTGTGGGTTGACTAACAAGGAGATTAAGAGGATTCTTGAGAAAACTATGGGTTTGATGAGAAAAGATTGGTCTTATAAGCTTGATGATGCCTTATGGACTTATAGAACAGCTTTTCGTACTCTAATTGGCATGTCACGCTACCGTCTAGTTTTCAGAAAAGCATGTCATTTACCACTTGAATTGGAGTATAAAGCATGGTGGGCAATCAAGAAGCTGAATATAGACCATAAGCAAGTTGGAGTTAAAAGGTTGTTTCAATTGAGCGAGTTGGAAAAATTCAAACTTCAAGCATATGATAGTACACGATTATATAACGAAAGGACAAAGAATTGGCATGACAAGCATATCTTGAAGCACTCTTTTGAGCTAGGGCAGTTGGTGCTCCTCTTTAACTTGAGACTTTAGTTATTTCCTGGGAAGCTTAAATCAAGATGGTGTGGTCCTTTTAGAGTGGTTTCCGTGTCATCAAAAGATGCAATTGAAGTTAAAGATGAGAGATGGGAGATTGCTTTAAAGTGAATGGGCAAAGACTGAAGTATTACCATGGTGAAGTGAACCGAAAAATGACAGCTCACCACTTGTCCTCACCTACTTAGATTGCTGATATAGTTAGGCTAGCGACTATAAACCAAGTCCTTCTTGGGAGGCAACCCAATGTTTGATGCTTTTTTTCATCTTGTAGGACTGTTGGTGCCGCTTGATGATATGTTCTACTTTAGTAGCAAGGATCAAGAGCAATTGAAAGTGTAAGTCAATGACAAATAGGGTAGTTTACTTATAATTTTCTTTGATTTGTCATATTTGATTGTGATGACATGTTGGGAATGATTGTTGGTTATAGTTAGATTTGTGTGCAATGAATGTTTGTGACGACCATTGAGTGGCTATTAGTACTTGAGCTGTTTAATTAGTGGAAATCTATAATTTCTAAAATTGGTGTTACCTTTACACTTAGACATGATTGTTCTTCACTTCCATTACTTATTGTTACTTGTTCATTTTGAGGATAATGTGACATTTAAGTGTGGGAGTGAGGGTACCCTTTATTTTACATGACCTGTCCTCAATTTTTTTAAAAAAAACTCTTTTGGAAGTTTGGATTTTATTCATGAGCATTGTCACAATTAGTTTGATTTGAACAAGAAAATGATTGAATTTGATTAGGATTTGATTATATATTTTTAAATGTGAGTAAATAGGTAAAAGATTTGGCTTCGGTCACTATTACAAAAGTGGGATTTAACAGAGCCCCTCTTTTGGCGTTTCTTCAAAGAAGCGTTGTAGATAATAGTTTTTTTTTTTTAAAAAGTTCAGAAACTACAACGCTTTCTAATATAAGTGCCAAAGCCTAGTGTTAGGCTTGTGTGGTACTTTCCTAGACAAACGCCATACAAAACATTTATTTTTTTAAGAAATGAAAGCCCAAGCTATGACGCTTCTCAAAAAAGCGTCGTAGTTGGATTAATTTTTTAGCATGTTTTTTATTTGAAAAAAACTTATATGGTGCTTAAAAATAAAGTGCTGGATGAGGGTGAGAGTAAGTAAAAAAGATATTATTATTCAGAATCTCGTGTTGTAGTAAATCCAAAAAAAAAATCACCTACTTCGTTCTTTAGTTCCCAAAAAAAAAAATTGGCCCTTAGCCAGTGCTTGATTATGAAGTGTCGGCTAAAACTGGCCTTAACCGACGCTTGATAATTAAGTGCCGGCTGATATTGGAAGGGCCTTAGCCAATGCTTTATTATACACTATAAAAAAATGGTATTCTATAGCAGTGGCATTGTAGCGTTTATATCAAACCGCTACAAATTATAGTATTTGTAGTGGTTTTAATCTAAACCGCTACAAATTTGTAGCAGCAAGCTACGTCCTAAGTGGTGCGACAGATTAGCAGCATTTTTTATAGCGGTTAGGTAGAAAAAACCACTACAAATTTGGCACAAAATTCCCGCTAAAACTTGTAGCGGTTCAGTTGTAGCGGTTAATAAACAAAAACCGCTACAATATTCCCGCTACTTGGCGCGACCAAGACTCGCCAATAGTGTAGCGGTTATTTGTAGCGGTTATAGCAACAAAACCAATACAAAATCCCAAACGTAAGGTATTTGTAAAGGTTATAGGGATATAACCGCTACAGGATTTCAGGAGTCTCCAAGTTTGTAGCAGTTCTGGACCATAACCGCTACAGAATTTCAAAGGTTCTTGTACTTTATAGCAGTTATTAGAAAACCGCTACAAATTTAAGTCGCCCTTGGTGATTTGTAGCGGTTAATGTAGCGGTTATTGGGATAACTGCTACAAATTGCTGGCCTATTTAAGGACCGCCTCCCTCCTTTTTTCTGTTTGCTCATTTTGTTTCCTGAAGTTTCTCTGAGTGTTTTCTTTTAGATTTGAGCGTTCAGAAGTCTGTGAAGGAGTTTTTACTGCAGTATTTCTCAGTATTTGCACTTGAGGTACGTAGATAAGACGTATTTTATTTGTATTTTTATTTTTATTATATTTTTTCATGATAATGTGACTAAAATTTTTTTTTTTGAATTTTTACAGTTGATATGGCTTCAAGAGAGGATAGGGGGAAGGCCCCTGAGATCCCCAGACCAATTTTGTGGGGTGACAGTAGCCGAGCTGGGGGCAGAGGGAGGCAGCGCGGAGGCAGGGCGACCACGGCATTTCAACCCATCCCCCCATAGGAGTTGGCCTTACCACAGGCACCACAGACGATCCACAGGAGACGACCGCACCAGAGGTGCCTGAGTTTGGGGGGCAGATATTAGCGTCGAGGACTACGACGAGGAGGACTTTGAGATCCTGATTGGGTTCAGGGAGATAGAGCAGTTCCTCGATGAGGAGGAGGCTCGGGAGTAGAACAACCCACGAGGGTCGTCTTCACAGTCCACTGGGTTTGAGGTGCAGGTCCAAGGTAAATAAATTTTTTAATTTAATAAATTATTTATTTAAATTCGATATGTTAAATTTGAATTACAATTTATCTAACGTGCGGTAAATTGTGCAGATGAGCAGGGGAACGTGTTGACGAGGAGGCTGGACGTGGCCGGTCTGAACAGCATGGACCGGACCCTGCGAGTTATAGTGCCGTGGAATGATGGCACTTACCAGCCCTTTGACAATGGGGGTCACCTGTTCAACCACTTCCTGAACAACCTGGGCACGAATTGGATGTGGTTCCCCCTTTTCTTCAAGACGTGGAGGCACGTTCCGAAGGGGTCGAAGGACCAAGCTTGGGAGGTGGTTCAGGTAATTAATAGTATTTAATTAATATGTTTTGTAATTAATTCTATTTAATTAATATTTTTTTAATAGGATTTTTATAATTATTGATATTTAAATAATTTTTTTGCAGCTGCGGTTTGCCGTCTGGGCCAACAGCAATGGGTACACCCTCGTGAAGATGGGTGACGGCTGGACGAACAGGAGGAACCATATCTTTTATAGGGTGGATAAGGACGGGACAATGCCTCTGGAGCAGCTGATCAAGAGTGTCCCGGACGGCGTGCCGCCGAACGACTGGGCGAGTTTCGTCTAGTTCAGGAGGAGTCCTGAGGGGCAGGTAATGTATTTATTAGATTCTTTATATATAATTTTGTAATTGTTAATTATTAAATTATAATTTCAATTTAATTATTTTTAATTTAAAATTTATTAATTTTACATTTTTTTATTGTTTTAATACATTTAATATTTTTTTTTTCAGGAGCTTTCTCAGAGGAACACCAGGATCCGTGCGTAGCAGACGATCCACCACACAGCAGGATCAAAGACCTTTGCTGTCACCTACAGCGAGCTGGTAACTTTTCAAAATATCACTGACTTTTAGCTGGTTATTTCATAATACTAATTGAATTTTGTAATTGTTTTAGGAGAAGAAGGCATAGCAGGAGAACCGTCAGACGGACTATGGGGAGTTGTACGCCATCACACACAGACACCGTGACGGGACTGCGACCTCTCAGTAGGCAGAGGCGGCCATTGTAAGTAAATTTATTATTATAATTTTTATAAAACCAACTTAATAATGAAAAATGCTAATTAGTAATTGTTTCATAAAATGGCAGGAGCGGATGCAGCAGTCGTAGGCTGAGCTGCTACAGACCCAGGCCGAGGAGTCACAGGGGTCAGTGCACCCGATGACTCCTTTAAAGGCGGGTCTGGGCTAGGCTGAGCACCCCGGAGACGTGCGGGGGATGGGGATAGGCGCCAGACCTAGCATGGTCTACGGCAGGAGCGCTGCCTATAACCCCCTCCGTAATTATATCCAAAACACATGATTAAAAATGAAATAGAGACCAATAATAATCAAAACTCATTTACATTCCCATCCTTAAGATAGGATTTTCACAAATACATTTATCAAACACTTTAACCTGATTTAACATTTATATTTCGAATACAATAACTTCGTGAAGATAAATCACATTTATATAAATATTAGAGTGCACAATAATAATACCGGCAAACCCGGATTCATACCTTTACTAAAGATTCATAGGGCAATACGCCCTTTACAATTCCTCAATGGGGATTACACAAATCCATCTCCAATACATAACCAAATAACCCAATAGACATCCAAGCACATATACATCCAATATCCAATTTTTCATTCTAATCTATCATCCGAACATATACAATTATCTCAGCATATAACAATATTCAACTACCAAATCCAAATGCCTATAAGGGATTCTCACCGGCCCTAGTCACTTGCTCCTTGCTCAAGCCACTTGTCCTGCCTAAAATGTTGGTAGGGGAGGGTGAGATTCTAGAGAGTCCCAATAGGAAACAAATACCAATATGCATGCAAGATAAGTGTTTAATGCATGACATGCTTGCATCACAATAACTCGTGTTCACATAATGATATATCCGCATGCTCAATGTTTCAACAACATACTTATAGCCATAGCATAAATAGAAACAGAGCTTCAATCATTCATATATGTTTCACATAATCAAGCAAAGCAATAACATGCATCAATACACAAACACAAATATTAATACATGCAGGAGAGGTAAGTTCCCTACACTTATTCTTTCCACATATGCTCCAGCATCGGCTACTCACGATCCGAGTGGATATCGAACCATGATCGGGGTGAATATCCAACCCTATAACCAAATCAAGGGCAGGATCATTCTCTTTTCCAAATTCTCATTTTCATAACACTTAAAGTTGGTTACCATTCATGACCTTTAGGTGGCTAATCAAAGCCTAAACACATGCCTAAAGGCTTGGGAAACACTTGACCAAAGGTCACCTTTTAAAAGTCCAAAATGCTGATTTTTGGGGGTTGGCTGCGGCCAATGGATGCACAGAAGGTCTTGGGCCGCGGATCATAACCTTTGGCCGCGGCCAAGAAAATTCTGTTTCCTCGCTGAACTTCCAAAAATCATAACTAATTCTAAAAAGTTTGAAACGAGGTGATTCCAAAGCCAAATGAAAGGTATTTAAGTCCTCTTCCTAGGAAAAATATGTACCATTACTAGAAATCACCACAAAATTCCTGAATTATATAAAACTCCATACTGCCCCAAAACAGAGTTTAGTTTTGATCCCAAACTTTGGCAAACCATAACTCTCAGTTCAAAAAACGAAATGACACAAAATATATATCCATTTTGAAGCTTGGGATGTGAAATTTAAGACTGAAAAGTTTCACAATTTTATAAAATTATTTGGCTATTCAAAACGTCCACGTAAATAAACTGCCCAGAACAGAGTTCCAAGGGACAGATTTTCCAATTTTCTACCAAAGTGTCCCATGGCTCCAACATTAACAATCAAGCCTATTCCCACATAAATTTTCACAAGGAACATAATGGTAAGCTTAAAAAGACCAAAATCACAACCTATCAACATGCCCTGTTTTGACCAAAGCACAAAACCAACACAAAAGGTGCCAAACTTCACATTTAAGCTTCAATGCAATTCTATCAATTCAAAACACTAAACAAGGACCATTTCCATAACAATAACATACCATACTCCCCAAGATCCTAAATCACAAAAATTAGGGCTAAAATTCCAGAAATTCAAGGCCCAACCAATGGCCACAAAACTCATATGAAAATGAAGCTTTCACTTACCTCAACAACTTTCCCAAAGAAATTCCTTGATTCACCCAAGTCCACAATTTCGTGAGAGCTCAAACACCACCAAATGACAAATCTAAAACCATGAAATTGAAGCTCTCAACACAAGGAACAACTTTATAGAAGAGCATTTTTCCATTAGAAGCCATTAAGAGGGTAAAAAACTCACCTTTTACCAAGAACATTTCTTCTCTCTTGAAGCTTCAATGGAGGACGAAAAATGAGAGAGAAAATGAAGAGAGAAGAGAGGTTGAAGATGGAATGATGGCACTCCCTCCCCTTATTATGCTTGCTGCCAAAAATAGGGAGGAGAGAAGGAGGGAAAAATAGTTTTTTATTGAGTTTTGACTTTTCACACACACTCTCTCTTCACATAAGCTTGCCACATGTCTCCACCACATTGGCTCTCATAAAGCAAGTAACTAATTAGTTACTCTAATCCCTCCATTAGCCATTTAGTTACATATCTCATTTCTCTTAATTAGTAATTAATCTCTTCCATTAATCACTAATTTAGAGACATTCTTTCAATTTTCCCAACAATTATGGCATATTAATTAAAATTGCCATACAATACATATTTAATTCTTTTCTTCTTCTTTATGCGCCATTTACCCTTATTTTAGCCAAATAATTATTTCATCACATAATTATGCTAAAATACAAGGTGTTGGGCATTTCCAATAATAATTCGGATCTCAAATCCACATTTCACAAGAATTGTAATTAGCCCTTAATCGAAATTTGGGGCGTTACACCGCCTCTGAGGCTGGCAGCTCTAGAGGGGTCAGACGTCCGAGGGACGAGTCTATTGACCAGCTGCGGTTAGATTTGGAGCAGAAGATGGCATAGCAGCAGCAGCAGATGCAGCTGTAGGCTGATTTGATCTACGCTCAACAGACGCAGTGGCGTGATATCTCGAACAACATGCTCAAGCGGTCATGGAGTCGCCTGTTCTCGGACGAGCAGCATCCACAGGTTCCCGTTGTCCCTCGGTATGTCGTCCAACCTACTCCTCCTCTTCCTCCTGCTCCTGCTGATGATGATGGGCGGTTCACTATGCCCAGCGGCCTGATCTAGCAGCACCTGAGGGAGCACTAGATGATCAGCCCCCAGCTACTTAGTTTAGGACATCTTTTTTTATTTGTTGTTGAAACATTTGTAAATAAATATATATAATTTTGTATTTCAGAACTTAAATTCTTATTCCATAATTATATTTATATTATTAGACTACGTTGTTGAATTTGTGAATTAATTGCAACAATATTATTTATATTTCTAAAATAAAAAAAAATAAAGCATATATGTATTTGTAGCGGTTCTACAATAAAAACCGCTACAAATATATACGGTTGTAGTGGTTCTACAATAAAAACCGCTACAAACATATACAAAATATTTGTAGCGGTTTAACAATACAAACCGCTACAAATATCAACATTTGAATTTTGGAATTTGCCGCCTTTGTGCACATTTGTAGCGGTTATTTTATGTATAACCGCTACAAATTAAAAATAATTTTTCCATTTGATGTCCAATGGCTTTAATATTAGTAGTGGTTGTATATATAGAAATGCTACAAATACTCAACTTTTAAATTTTGAATTTCCCACCATGTGCAAAATTTCAACGGCTTGAAAATTAGTAGCGGTTTTATACATATAACCGCTACCAATTTTTTAGAATTGTAGCGGTTAGTGTAGCGGTTTGTGAACTGCTGCAAAAGTTTAAACATTGGAATTTTAGAATATAAGGTTCTTGGCATTCATCATTCTCTATTTACTCATCTTCTTCTCTATACTTTCTTCTCTCTCACTAGTAGCTATGGATAAATCATGGATCAGGTTGCCACGCAATTCTCTGGAATATTTGTATGGATTAAATAATTTATTGGATTTTGCATTCACTCACGCCAGCTGTAATGGCAAGATCTCTGTCCGTGTCGGAGATGCAAGTTCAAGAAGTGGCATGCACGAAATGTTGTGAAGGAATATTTGCTTCTGAAGCCTTTCCCTAAGGACTATACGTTCTGGGCAGTTCATGGAGAGAAGGCCGGCATTAGATATGATGATGCTCTTCCTCGAAGTTCTCAAGTAGGCGTTCAAGTAGATGAAAATGATCCTGTGAATGATGCTGTGCGTGATGCGCTTGGATTTCAAGGCGACAACTTCAACGAAGAAGTGCATGGTTTTGAGCCGGTTTTTATGAGGAATGAAGCAGCTCGGGATTTTTTCAGCTTGATGGATAAAGCAGATTGTCCTTTATATCAAGGTTGTCGCAAATATTCTAAATTATCTTTCTTGATCAAATTGTATCATATCAAGTGCTTATGTGGAATCACAGATAAGGGAATGTCGATGTTGCTCGAATTATTACAAGATGCATTCCCCGACATTGAGATTCCCACAACGTTCTACGAGGCCAAGACGATTATCAACAGGTTGGGGTTGAACTATCAAAAGATTGATGCATGCCCAAATGATTGTATGCTGTATTGGGGAGACGATTCCAGCAGGGAGACTAGTAAGAGATGTCACACATCGAGGTACAAGACAATTCAGAAGTGGAAAAAGCAGAAGAAGAAACCTGTAAAGATTCTCAGGTACTTCCCTTTGAAACCTCACCTATAAAGATTATTTATGTCGTCTAAAACTGTGGAGCACATGAGGTGGCATGCCGTTGATAACAATGAAGATGGTAAATTAAGACATCCCCGGGATGCAGATGCTTGAAAACGTTTGACAACAACTTTCCAGATTTTGCTACTGACCCCAGATCATGGTTCTTATGCAGCAGTTACTCCCTCTAGTTATAAAGAATGCACTTCCTCCCAATGCTTCCATTGTTTTGGTGGAACTTTGTTCTTTCTTTCGGAAGTTGTGTTCTAAGGTTTTAATCGTTGAGGACCTCGATCAGCTGTAGTCCAAAATCATTCTTACGCTTTGTCATCTGGAGATGATCTTTCCTTTATCCTTTTTTACTTTGATGGTTCACCTTACAGTCCACCTCGTTCATGAAACAAAGCTCGCTGGACCAGTACAATATCATTAGATGTATCCGATTGAAAAGTACTCATTTTAAATATGTACTTTGTTCTTCGTATTTAATGTTTGCTAGTCATCCTTTTCAGCATTTTATATCAATTTTCTCTTCTATACTTCGTAGGTTCCTTGGGAAATTAAAATTTTACGTAAGGAATAAGGCATGGCCAGAAGATTCTATAGCTGAAGGCTATATAGGAGATGAGGTGCTATATTTTTGCTCAAGGTACTTTGATGATCTTGAGACAGCTTTCAATCGCCCACCTCGTGTTACCGATTGTCCTGAACCTGTGCCGACATCAGGAGAATTTATCTCGTGTTGGTAAACCAGTTGGAGCAACTGAGAACTTCAAACTAACGGCAACTGAGAAGTTGCAAGCACATAGACATTTCTTAATTAATTGCACTCAAGTTGAACCTTTCATACGGTAAGAATTGTACACTCACATGTTATTCGATCTATATCTTTCGTAACATTTCTCACTTTCATTTCACTATCACCTTTCCATTTTTAATTGCAAGGAATTCAGAAGTCATGATAATCGTCAACTCAGGATCCGTACACAAACTTCCTCAGAAGTTGATAGGAGGGTCCATAGAGAATTCCCGAGCTGGTTTGCGCGCAGAATACTAAATGACCACAACCCACACTCACTAGATTTTACAGCTCTTGCAATCGGCCCTCTTAATCATGCAAAAAGGTTTACAGCATACAATGTCAATGGTTTTAAGTTTTGCATGGTTTCACGGGATCAAGGATTGCAAACTCAGAATTCGGGTGTTTATGACACATTTGGGATAAGGAGTTATGCGAGCAGCAGTGACGCTAACATCCAGTTCGGAGGTGTCCCTTACTATGGCAAGCTTCTTGATATGGTTGAACTTAATTATCAAGGCCGTTTCATCGTGACGCTGTTCAAGTGTTTGTGGGCAAATACCACTACTTCTCAGGGACTGATAACTGACAACTTAGGGATCACATCAGTCAATTTCTCATAGCCGATTCATACTGGTATTTCTCAAGATGATGAGCCGTATATTCTAGCTTCAGAGGCACATCAAGTTTATTATGTTGAGGACGAGAGGCACAGGGATTGGCACATGGTCGTTCATTTAAAGCCATGAGACCTTTACGACATGGGTAAAGGCGATAACATCGCCTACGAGAGTGAACCATTTCAGCTAGCCGATTTTGAAAACTACTTCCCTAAAGGCGATGACAATTTACATCTATTGCGGTGAGTTTTTTTAAGTCCACGTCATTTAAATTAAATTTTTTAAATTTAATAATACATCCCTAACAATAATTTTTCTACATAATTTCTGTAGGGATGGTGACGATGAATGATCAAATTCAAATTATGCTTTTGTCTTTAAAATAATATTTGTAGTGGTTATTAAACCGCTAAAAAATTAAAAATAACCGCTACTAACTAAAACCCGCTACAAAATGGATACATTAACTGCTACAAATAGTACGTGGATCCCTATAAATACCCTTACCACAACTCATTTCAAATACTCCCCAATTTCTTTTCACCTTACCTTTCTTTCATTTTCTCTCATTTACAACTTCTTTTGTATGAGTAAATGAGCTGAATAATACGATCAAATATGGTAACAAGTTTTTTTATTTTTTTTACAATACTTCTTTCCTTTATATAAAATTGATTCTCACCATTTTTTTCTAGATATTTTAGAGCTGTATCTCATTTTCATCTATTTTTCATACACAATTACATTATATTAGACAACATAATAATTCCTTCTTATCTACGTATCCTTAATAATATTATTAATATAATTTTTATACTAATCCAATTAAATTAAATTTTTCCTTTTAATTTATTAATAAGTTAAACTATTGAATAATAAACTAATTAAATTAGATAAACTAATAAAAAAATAAACTATTTAATTTAATATTAAAAGAACAAAAACAAATGATTGTATATTTTTTTAAAAAAATTAAATATTTGTAGCGGTTATTAAACCGCTACTAACAAACGCGCCTTTTTAAACTCAAATTAAATTTTTTGGCGCTAAATTTGAATTTCATGAAATTAGCAGCGGTTTTATAATCGCTACAAGTTTCATAAAAATTCAAAATTAGTAGCGGTTTATTAACCGCTACAAAATTAAAAAAATGTCATTTTTCTTTTCCCACCGTCAAAATTTCAATTTTTTATATTTGTAGCGGTTATATAATCGCTACAAATATCTCTCAAAAAACTTTCGTTCATGGGGATGTTGCAGCGGTTTGTTGTAACCGCTACAAAGGATGTAGCGGTTATTTTCCGTGAGTAGCGGTTTTATATAACCGCTATAAAACCACTTGCAACATACAATTTAGTAGCGGTTTTCCTAACCGCTACTAATGTTGTTTGTAGCGGTTAAAACCGCTACTAATATCCATTTTTAACCGCTACTAAATCACATTTTTTTTGTAGTGATAGAGCACCGGTTAAGGCCAAATATTGGAGCCTTAACCGACACTCTATTATAGAGTGCCGGTTAAGACACTCACTTTAAATATATAAGGCACCAGGTGCCTTGAATATTGAAGGCACCCACGTGGTGCATTGGGCACCACTGGTGTCTTGGATATTTTAAGGCACCATGTGGTGCCTTAAATATATTTAACGTTTTTTTTCATGTGTTTGTTTTTCTTTAAAAAAATTAGGAAGTTATGGTGCTTTAATAAAAAATGTTGTAACTTCTTTATAATATGCTATTTAGATTTTACCCTACTGTTTTCATTTTCATCTTTCCGCGTTCTCTCTAGCTCCTTCATTTATCACAACTCTGTTGCAGTACAAAGCTTCCTCCCCCATAATGTTTTTTCTTGTCTCAACCTCTTTCAGAATCTCCCTAGCATGTAAGTGTTTTTTCCTCAATATTTGGTTCAATTTTTCTTTTTTAGTTAAACTATTTCATAATCATATATGTGTGCTCATAATTTTTTTCAGGTATTTATTTGAAGTATCAACTCTATCTTCTTGAACTTCCTATATATTGTAACTTTTTAATTTTTAAGCTTACAAATATAATAATACTTAGTTTAATTTGTTCTGTGTATGATTTTTATGTAGTATCATGAAGATCAACGTTGTGCCCAATTGACTGATGAACAAGTGGATGAAATCACTGAGGAATAGTGTGAATATATAGTCAGACAATTAGTTAATATTTAGGAACATACGTTACATTGTTTCTTTGCCTATTCTCGTGTTGTTTATTCTCTTAAAATTAGTTGCACAATTACATTAATTGTAATTACATATATCTAGTACTGATTTTATGAATTAGTTATGTGTTATTTCATTCTAATTTAGTTTACTTTTTTTATTTGTATTGTAAATTGCTGTGGATTTTAATTGGCTGAGTTTAAGGAAACAATTATATAAAATAATAAAAAAAATTATTACATATTATGGCTCTTCTGGGGAGAAGTGCTGTAGGAGGTATATACCTCCTACAGCACTTCTCCCCAGAAGTGCCGTAGGAGGCCCTTAAAAAAACACACACACACACACAAAAAAGCTATGGCGCTTTCAAAAATTCAAGAAGCGCCATAGCTTACTTTTACGGCGTTGGAAGCTATGGCGCTTAGGAAGCGCCATAGTATTCATAAAAATAAGCGTCATTTATTATATTTTTTTGTAGTAGTGGGTACTTTACATTAGAATGTCAAAGAACTCATGAGAAATTTGAGCTTAAATATTTGTTTTTCAAAGAGAGAGTACACTTATTGTGATATCATCTCTAGAACTTGTATTGAATCTCTTTTGAAGTGAAAAATTTACTTTCATACATAAAGATGATTAAGGCAATTAGTTTTATTCATTACTCTAGTAACTGCTAAGTAAGATTAAAAAAACAAAGAGAGATTTAAGGGATTGAAAAAGAGAGAGAGAGAGAGAGAGAGAAGGAATAAGAACAATAATAACAACTCCACTAACATCTCTAGACTTCACTTAGTAACCGGGGGCATTTCATCACCAATGTTGGCACTCGCGTCAAACGGTTGAGTCAGAGAAGGTTATGAGTTGGGCTAAAAGCCTCTTGAGGTGCTTGTTGGAGTAACTGAGTAATTGGTGCTGCATTACCCATGTGCAGGGTCACATAAAAAGGGGACCTACAACGGTTTAAGACAAAGGAAAAAAATGAGTATAAAGATATAAATATCCCTTCATTTTCATATTATTCATTGAATTACTTGGTACTAACTGAGGTATTTATCTATTATCAAAGTCCTTTTTATTTATGTGTGTAATGGGATAATATAGTGGAGATTGAGATGAGGAATAAGCCTATAATAGATGAGTTGCAATAGGGGATCGAGTGCAACACAAGTCCTTGAACATTTTGAGGGTAGAATGCAAACACTTGACTTGCTAGACAATATTCTATTATGACCTATCTTGGTTAAATTGATTGCATTGCTACTTGCATTTTTGGAAGATGGAAAAGATTTCTGAATTGGTTCTTGATAGTTTGAATTAGCTTCAATTTTGTAGTACATGCTTTAAAAATCACTACAAAAAAAAAGGCATTTCATAGCGGTACATTTGTAGCGGTTACACTTCATTGTTACAAATATTGACATTTGTAGCGGTTCTCACATAAACCGCTACAAATTTGTAGCGGTAAGCTACGCGCCAAGTGGCGTGACTGATTAGCAACATTATTTGTAGCGGTTAAAAGGACAAAACCACTACAAATATGGCTCAAGTGTTTTGCCAAAATTTGTCATGGTTATCTTGTAAAGGTTACAACATATAAACCGTTACAAATTTCGCGCCAATAATGTATCGGTTTTCTGTAGCAATTAGTACGAATTGAACTGCTACAAAATGTCAAATGTCGCCTATTTGTAGCGGTGAGGTTTCCATAACCGCTACAGAACTTCAAAGGTCATCACATTTATAGCGGTTAGGTTTTCATAACTGCTATAGAACTTCAAAGGTCATCACATTTGTAGCCGTTATTTTATAACTACTACAAAGTTTTGCCACCTTAGCTTTTTTATAGCGGTTGATGTAGCGGTTTTTCCAGGAACCGTTACAAAATCCACAACTATAAAAGGCCGCCGCCCCCTCCATTTTTCCATTTGGCCATTTTATTTTCTGACATTTCTCTAAGAGTTTTCCTTCAGATTTAAGAGTTCTAACGTATGTCGGAGAGTTTTCACTGCAGCATTTCTCATTATTCTCACTTGTGGTACGGACAATACTTATTCTATTTTTATTATAATTTTTCATATAAATGTGACTAATTGGTTTTTTTTTTTTTGAATTTTTGTAGTTGATAGGGCTTTAGGGATGGACAAGGGGAAGGAGCCCGAGGTCACAGACCAATTCTGTGAGGCAGCAACAGCAAAGGAAGGGGCAGTGGGAGGGGGAAGCGTGGAAGGAAGGTGACCGCACCAGTTTAGCACATCTCCCCACAGCAGCCACAGGAGTTGGCCATACACTACAAAAAAACATTGAATTTGTGACGGAATTTGAGTTTTCGAAGGAATTTGCGACAGAATTGATTTCTGACGGAATGGATTCCGTCGGCAATAATAGCGTCGCAAACAAATTTTCAATGGAATTCAAATTCCGTCGGAAATTTCTGATGGAATTTATTTCTATCACAATTTCTGACAAAATATTCCGTTGAAAATTCCCTCTCAACTTCCGACAGAATTCTATTCCGTCGGAAATTCCCTCATAATTTCTTACGGAATATTCTGTCGGAAATTTCCTCTCAACTTTTGACAGAATTCATTTCCGTTCGAAATTCCATCACAAAATTTTTCTTTTAAAATTTTAAAATCCACGTGGCAACTCCGGCAACTGCCCCCTTATCGCCGGCAGAGGCGCATGGCAGCTCCGGGGGCGTTCACCTTGTCGCCGGCCCCCAGATCCGCCACGTGTCGCAACCTCATATTTCCTGGAAATGCAACTCAACTTGCCCCTCATTTGGTTCGAACCCATGACCTAGTTCATACAAGTGCGATGCCTTACCGGATGAGCTCGACTACTTTGGTGTTCTATTATTACACACAATTATATATATAATCATATGAGTATATATTTTTTTAATTTCTAAAATTAAATTTTTACTAACATTAATTAATAACTAATAAATAATTATTAACCAATATTTTATTTACTAATTTAATTAATAACTAATAAATTTTATTTTTAATATGACTATTTTGCCCCTACAAGGACCAAAACCTATGATTGAAAATTTAAAATATTTTAGAAATTAGAAAATAATAATAAAAATTAAATTAAAAATATTAATTAAAAATAATAAATTTTATAAAAATAATTTTTTAAAATTAAATTAAATTTTAAAAATTAAATAATTAAAAAATAATTTTTAAATTTTTCCATGGAGTTTCCGAAAGAATTGAATTCCGTCAGAAATTGCGAGGAAATTTCCAATGGAATTCAATTCCAATTCCATGGCAAAAGTCAGAATTTTCGACGCAATATTTTTCCGTGGCTAATTCCGTGGCAAACTTTACCACGGAGAAAATTCCGTTGGAAAATTCGACGATTTTCTGACGGAATTTTCTACGGAAATCAATTCCATCGCAAATTCCATATTTTTTTGTAGTGCTACCACAGCCGCCTCAGACGGTCCTACAGGAGACGGCCACACTAGAGGTGCCTGATCTGGGAGAGGGAGAGATCAGTGTTAGTGACTATGATGCAAACGAGGACTTCGAGATCCCGATTCAGATCAGAGAGATGGAGCGGTTTTTGGATAAGGAGGAATTAACACTATCATGGAGTACTTTTGAGGAGGGAACTCTATGGAGGACATGGATCAGGGTAAAGCTGGAAATATTTCTCTGATGATCATTATTATCTTAAGGTATTTTTATCTCTTCTTTCTTTCTGTTGATCTTCAAATGCTTAAGACTTTACTAACCATGAATTTTTTTTATGGATTTCCAAATTTCTAAATTATGGATAGGGATGTAACCTAACTTGGGAGAGACTTATTATTGGGTTTGGATATTTTATATTTTATAAAATAATTTGAACTCTCTTTTATATTTTCAATTTGTATATGTCCTTCCTTCTCTTTTATCAGTGCATTAATCAACACTAAAAAAAAATGAAAATTAGTGATGGAATGTGATTCCTTCGGTAATCCGTCACTAATCCCTTACAAATTCCGTCACTAAAATTAGCGACGGAATTTAGTGATGGAATTTTTCCGTCACTAAATTAGTGACAAATTCACATTCCATCGCTAAATTCCGTCACTAATCTATCTCTAATTCTGTCATTAAAAATTAGTGACGAAAAAATTCCATCACTAATTTCCATCCCTAATCCGTCATTAATTTTTGTCAAAAATATTTTGTGATGGAACTAGTGACGGGAATATTAGTGATTTCCATCCCTAATATTAGTGATGGAACTTGTGAAATAATTTAAATTTTAAATTATTATAAATGTATAATGTAAATATTAAAATAAATAAATAAAATTATTAATTTATATTTATTTTTGAATTTAAATTATAATATAATATATTTGAATTTTTAATAATATATTATACACAAATTTTATAAATACAAACAAAAAAAATAAAATGAATAAAAAAAGATATTAATAATAAAAATTTAGGTAAAATATTTACATAAAATAAAATAATAAAATTAAATTGAAATATTTATTAATATATTAAATTTTGTATTTTTATTTTTGTTTGAAAAGCGAAATATATATATATATATGATTTTGCATTTAAATTACAAAGGTTCTTCTTAGCTCAATTGGTAAAGGCACTGGCACACACGTAAGAGGTCAAGGCTTCGAATCCTAACTTGGTCACAAAATGCAACCAATTTGTGACTTGGACACATGGTGTGCGATGAAGGGTGACATGTGGTGGTTGACCGGGACACATGGCAACTGGAGGTGAGGTGGCGGTGGTTGATGGGTCATGGCCAGCGGTGGGTACATGTGGAGTCCGCTGGCGAGGGACATGTGGAGGCTCATGATGAGGACATGTGGCAATTTAAATTATATAAAAAAAATATTTTACAACTGATTAGGGATGGAATTTTCCGTCGCAAATTAGCGATGGAATTTAAAATTCCGTTACTAATTAATTAGTAACAGCCTTTTTACCGACGGAACAAATTCCATATTTAATTCTGTCACTACAAAAAAAACGTGATTTAGTAGCGGTTAAAAATAGGTATTCGTAGCGGTTATAACCGCTACAAACTATATTAGTAGCGGTTAGAAAAACCGCTACTAAATCGTGCGTTGCAAGCGGTTTTGTAGCGGTTATATAAAACCGCTACTCAATCAAAAATAACCGCTACAAAGTTTGTAGCGGTTAATAGTAACCGCTACAAAATCAAGAGATATTTGTAGCGGTTATATAACCGCTACAAATATGAAAAATTTTATTTAGAGTGAATTTTTTTTTTGTAGCGGTTAAAACCGCTACAAATATATAAAAATGAAAATTTGTTTAAAATGACTTTTTTTATTTGTAGCGGTTAAGTAACCGCTACCAAATTTGAATTTCATGAAATTAGTAGCGGTTCTTAAAACCGCTACTAATTTCATGAAATTCAAATTAACCGCCAAAAAATTTAAATTTACCTTTAAAAAGGCGCGTTATTTAGTAGCGGTTTAATAACCGCTACAAATATTTAAAATTTTTTTTAAATATATACGTTAATTTTTTTCTTTTTTTTCAATATTATATTAAATAGTTTAATTTGTTATTATTTTATTTGTTTCAATTAGTTTATTATTTAATAGTTTAACTTATTAATAAATTAAAAAGAAAAAATGTAATTGAATATGATTAGTATAAAATTATATTAATAATATTATTAACGATAGTTAGGTAATAAGGAATTATTATGTTTTATAATATCATGTAATTGTATCTGAAAAATAGATGAAAATGAGATAGAGTTAAGATATATGTAGAAAAAAAGATGTTTAGAATAAATTTTATAGAAAGGAAAGAAGTATTCTAAAAGAAATTGAAAATCTTGTTACCATATTTGATCGTATTATTCAGCTCCTCAACTCATAAGAAAGAAGTTGTAAATGAGAGGAAATGAAAGAAGGGTAAGGTGAAAAGAAATTGGGGGTGTTTGAAATGAGTTGTGATAAGGGTATTTATAGGGATTTACGTATTATTTGTAGCGGTTAATGTAGCGGTTAAAGTAGCGGTTACTAATTAGTAGCGGTTATTTATATTTTTGTAGCGGTTTAATTATTTGTAGCGGTTATATGTTTTTTTGTAGCGGTTTAATAACCGCTACAAATATTATATTAATTTTTTTTAAAAATTTTTTTTTTACATTTTATTTTAACACAATTTTTTTGGATTTTTTGTAATGAAAAATTTTTTACACTTGAATTCTACAAATATTATTTTAAATTTTTTTTACATTTTATTTTAACACAAATTTTTTGCATTTTTTGTAAAGACGAATTTTTTACAATTGAATTTGATCACTCATCGTCGCCATCCCTACAGAAATTTTGTAAAAAAATTATTATTATTGATGTATTATTAAATTTAAAAAATTTAATTGAAATGACGTGGACTTAAAAAAACTCACCGCAGTAGAGGTAAATTGTCATCGCCTTCAGGGAAGTAGTTTTCAAAATCAGCTGGCTGAAATGGCTCACTCTCGTAGGCGATGTTATCGCCTTCACCCATGTCGTAAAGGTCTCTTGGCTTTAAATGAACGACCATGTGCCAATCCCTATGCCGCTCGTCCTCGACATAATAAACCTGATGTGCCTCTGAAGCTAGAATATACGGCTCATCATCTTGAGAAATACCAGTATGAATCGGCCGTGAGAAATTGACTGATGTGATCCCTAGGTCGTCAGTTGTCAGTCCCCGAGAAGTCGTGGTATTTGCCCACAAACACTTGAACAGCGTCACGGTGAAACGGCCTTGATAATTAAGCTCCACCACATCAAGAAGCTTGCCATAGTAAGGGACGCCTCCGAACTGCATGTTGGCGTCACTGCTGCTCGCATAACTCCTTGTCCCAAATGTGCCATAAACACCCGAATTCTGTGTTTGCAATCCCTGATCCCGTGAAACCGTGCAAAACTTAAAACCATTGACATTGTATGCCGTAAACCGTTTTGCATGATCAAGAGGGCCGATTGCGAGAGCTCTGAAATCCGGTGAGTGTGGGTTGTGGTCATTTATTATTCTGCGAGCAAACCAGCCCGGGAATTCTCTGTGGACCCTCCTATCAACTTCCGAGGATGTCTGTGTACGGATCCTGAGCTGACGCTTGACATGACTTCTGAATTCCCTGCAATTAATAATGGAAAGGCGTTAGTGAAATGAAAGTGAGAAATGTTACGAAAGATATAGATCGAATAACGTAACATACATGTGAGTGTACAATTCTTACCGTATGAAAGGCTCAACTTGAGTGCAATTAATCAAGACATGTCTATGTGCTTGCAACTTCTCAGTTGCCGTTAGTTTGAAGTTCTCAGTTGCTCCAACTGGTTTACCAACACGAGGGATAAATTCTCCTGATGTCGGCGCAGGTTCAGGACAATCGTCAACACGAGGCGGGCGGTTGAAAGCCGTCTCAAGATCATCAAAGTACCTTGAGCAAAAATATAACACCTCATCCCCTATATAGCCTTCAGCTATACAACCTTCTGGCCACGCCTTATTCCTCACGTAAGATTTTAATTTCCCAAGGAACCTATGAAGTACATAAGAGAAAATTTATATAAAATGATGAAAAGGACGACGAGCAAACATTAAATACAGACAATAAATGAAAGCACATATATAAAATGAGTACCTCTCAATCGGATACATCCAACGATATTGTACTGGTCCAGCGAGCTTTGTTTCATGAACGAGGTGGACTGTGAGGTGAACCATCACAGTAAAAAAGGACGGAGGAAAGATCATCTCCAAGTGACAAAGCGTAAGAATGATTTTCGACTGCAGCTGATCGAGCTCCTCAACGATCAAAACCTTAGAACACAACTTCCGAAAGAAAGAACAAAGTTCCACCAAAACGATGGAAACATCGGGAGGAAGTGTATTCTTTATAGCCAGAGGGAGTAACTGCTGCATAAGAACATGTGAGTCGTGACTCTTCAGGCCAGCAACCTTTCGAGCCTGCAAGTCGACACATCGAGAAATGTTGCTTGAATACCCATCAGGAACTTTTAATTTCTTCAACGTCGCGAGGAACACATCCTTGTTCGGTTTTGTGAGGGTAAACTTTGCCGGTGTAAATCTGTCATTCTCATCTGGCCAAGCGTCTTCACGAACTCCCATGTCGCGTAAATCTTTCCTAGCTTGAAGGTGATCTTTTGTCTTGCCGGGTTCGTTAAGCAGCGTATACAGCACATTGTCGCAAACATTCTTTTCAATGTGCATTACATCAAGACTGTGGCGAAGTAAATTAGATCTCCAATACGGAAGCGTGAAGAAGATACTTATCTTCTTCCACTGCTGAGGCGCCGAAGTCCTGCGCGTCTTTTGGCGAGTTTGTGCTGAACCGTCGCTTTTTCCAAACTCGACGTCAACATGCTCAAGCTGCTGTAAGATATCTATACCGGACAAATCCTGTGGTGGTCCTCTTTTCTCTGGTTTCCCATTAAAGCGATTCCGTTGCAATCTGAACTTATGCGTTCCATCGAGAAACCTCCGATGCCCCATAAAGCACCACTTTCGGCTGTAGGGAAGGCGCAGTGCGTCAGAGTCGAAATTGCAAGCCGGGCACGCCGACCCAGTGTGCACGTTCCAACCAGATAATGTGCCAAGGCCAGGAAAGTCACTGATCGTCCACATCAAGGCTGCACGCATGTTGAACAAAGTCTTGCTGTGAGCGTCGTACGTCTCCAAGCCGACATTCCACAGGTCAAGCAATTCCGCAATAAGCGGTTGGAGATACACATCGATGTCATTGCCCGGTGCCTTTTTGCCTGGAATGATCATAGACATAATGAAAGAGCTTTGTTTCATACACATCCAGGGGGGTAAGTTGTAGGGAACTAAGACTACCGGCCAAATGCTGTAACTTGTGCTAAGATTCCCGAAAGGATTGAAACCGTCGGTCGCCAACGCAAGCCGGACATTTCTGGGGTCACTCGCAAAATCTGGAAAGTCGTTGTCAAACGTTTTCCAAGCAGCTGCATCCCGCGGATGTCTTAATTTACCGTCTTCGTTTTTATCAACGGCATGCCACCTCATGTGCTCAGCAGTTTTAGACGACATAAATAATCTTTGTAGACGAGGTTTCAAAGGGAAGTACCTGAGAATCTTTGCAGGTTTCTTCTTCTGCTTTTTCCCCTTCCGAATTGTCTTGTACCTCGATGTGTGACATCTCTTGCACGTCTCCCTGCTGGAATCGTCTCCCCAATACAGCATACAATCATTTGGGCACGCATCAATCTTTTGATAATTCAACCCCAACCTGTTGATGATCTTCTTGGCCTCGTAGAAGGTTGTGGGAATCTCGGCGTCGGGGAATGCATCTTGTAATAAGTCGAGTAACATCGACATTCCCTTATCCGTGATCCCACACAAGCACTTGATATGATACAATTTGATCAAGAAAGATAATTTAGAATATTTGCGACAACCTTGATATAAAGGACGATCTGCCTCATCCATCAAGCTGAAAAAATCCCGAGCTGCTTCATTCCCCATAAAAGCCGGCTCAGAGCCGTGCACTTCTTCGTTGAAGTTGTCGCCTTGAAATCCAAACGCATCACGCACAGCATCATTCACAGGATCATCTTCATCTACTTGAACGCCTACTTGAGAACTTCGAGGAAGAGCCTCGTCATATCTAACGCCGTGGTTCTCACCATGAACTGCCCAGAACGTATAGTCCTCAGGGAAAGGCTTCACAAGCAAATGTTCCTTTACAACATTTCGTGGATGCCACTTCTTGAACTTGCATTTCCGACACGGACAGACGATCTTGCCGTTACAGCTGGCGTGAGTGAATGCGAAATCTAAAAAACTGTTTAATCCGTACAAATATTCAGGAGAATTGCGCGGCAACTTTATCCATGATTTATCCATAGCTACAAGTGAGAGAAAAGAAAGTATAGAGAAGAAGATGAGTGAGAAGATAATTACGAATGCCTAGAACCTTATATTCTGAAAATCCAACGTTTATCATTTTGTAGCGGTTATTAAACCGCTACACCAACCGCTACAGAAATTCCAACGTTTATAACTTTGTAGCGGTTATATATATTAAACCGCTACTAATATTGAAGCCGTTAATTGGTGGGAAATTCAAAATGTACTTGTTGAGTATTAGTAGCGGTTTTATATCTATAACCGCTACTAATGTTCAACGAATTAGTAGCGGTTATATATATTAAACCGCTACTAATATTAAAGCCGTTGGACATTAAATATAAAAATAATTTTCTAATTTGTAGCGGTTATACATAAGATAACCGCTACAAATGTGCACATAGGCGGCAATTTTGAAAATTCAAATGATTTGACTGTTTGTAGCGGTTATTAGTGTTAAACCGCTACAAATTTACTTATATATGTGTAGCGGTTTCTGAAGAGAAACCGCTACAGATATATAAGTAAATTTGTAGCGGTTATTGTTTAAAACCGCTACAAATATACATTTATAAATGTATATATAATTTATTTTTTTTAAAATATATTTAAAAAAATAAATTACATATATATTTAATTTATTAAATTATTATATATTTGTAGCGGTTATGTACTCATAACCGCTACAAATATATACATTTGTAGCGGTTTTATCCAAAAACCGCTACAAATATATACATTTGTAGCGGTTTTAACCTAAAACCGCTACAAATATATATATAATTTTTTTTTTAAATTTAGATTTAAATCATTTATAAATTCTTTCAATGCGATATATTAATATAAATATAATTATATAAAACACAATAAGAAAATTCTGAAATAAAATCTCATAAATATTTACAAATGTTTAAAAGAAAATAAAATGTCCTAAACTAAGGAGCTGGGGGCTGATCCTCTGGTGCTCCCTCAGGTGGGGCTCCCTCAGATGCCGCTGGATCGGGCCGCTGCGCAGACTGAACCGCACCATCATCATCAGCAGGAGGAGGAGCAGTAGGAGGAGGAGCAGTAGGAGGGACGACGTAGTGAGGGACAGGGGGGACCGCTGGATACTGCTCGTCCGGGAACAGCCGACCCCATGCTCGATCGAGCATAGTGTTCGCGATCTCACGCCACTGCGTCTGCTGCGCGTATATAGCGTCTGCGTGGATCTGCAGCTGCTGCTGCTGCTGCACCTGCATCTGCTGCATCTGCTGCGCCATCTGCTGCTGCAAATCTGACCGCAGCTGGTCAATCGACTCGTCCCTCCGACGTCTGACCCCTCTAGACGTGCCAGCCTCAGACGCGGCGCTCCTGCCGTAGATCATGCTGGGTCTGGCGCCTATCCCCATCCCCCGCACTCGTCCGGGGTGCTCAGGCTGACTAAGGCCCGCCTTCAGAGGAGCCGTCGGGTCCACTGACCCCTGTGACTCCTCAGGCTGGGTCTGTCGCAGCTCAGCCTGCGACTGCTGCATCCGCTCCTGCCATTTTATGAAACAATTAATAATTACAATTTTTCATTATTAACTTGGTATTATAAAAAATATAATATTAAATTAACTTACAATCGCCGCCTCTGCCTGCTGAGAGGTTGCAGTCCCGTCACGGTGTCTGTGTGTCATGGCGTACAGCTCCGCATAGTCCGTCTGACGGTTCTCCTGCTGTGCCTTCGTCTCCTGAAACAATTACAAAACAATAATTAGTGTTATGAATTAATCAGCTAAAAGTAAGTGAAGTACTTGAAAAGTTACCAGCTCGCTGTAGGTCACAGCAAAGGTCTTCGATCCTGCTGTGTGGTGGATCGTCTGCTGCGCCCGGTTCGCGGCGTTCCTCCGAGCAAGCTCCTGGAAAAAAAAATTAAATGTATTATAATTTAAAATTAAATACAAAATAAATTGATATTATAATTTAATATTTAACAATTACAAAATTATATATCAAAAATCTAATAAATACATTACCTGCGCCTCAGGGCTCCTCCTGAACTGGACGAAACGCGCCCAGTCGTTCGGCGGCACGCCGTCCGGTACGCTCTCCTGCAGCTGCTCCAGAGGCATCGTCCCGTCCCTATCCACACTGTGGAAGAGACGGTTCCTCCTGTTCCTCCAGGCGTCGCCTATCTTCACGAGGGCGTACCTCTTCCGGTTGGCCCGGACGGCAAACCGCAGCTGAAAAAAATACATTTAAATATCAATAATACTAAAAATCATAATTTAAAAAAGATAATTAAATAGAATTAATTAAAAAAATATTAATTGAATAGTTTTAATTACCTGAATCACCTCCTCCCAAGCCTGATCCTTCGGCCCCTTCGGAATGTGCCTCCACGTCGGGAAGTGAACGGGGAACCGCATCCAATTCGATCCCAGATCGCTCAGGAAGCGGTTGAGCAGGTGACCCCCATTGTGGATCGGCTGGTCAGTGCCCTCGTTCCACGGCACTACAACTCGCAGGGACCGGTCCATGCTGTTCAGACCGGCCACATCCAGCCTCCTCGTCGACACGTTCCCCTGCTCATCTGCACAGTTGACCGCACGTTAGATAAATTATAATTCAAAGTTAAAAAGTTAAAAAATTAAAAAATTAAATAATTTACCTTCGACCTGCACCTCAAACCCAGTGGACCGCGAAGACGACCCTCGTGGGTTGTTCTGCTCCCGAGCCTCTTCCTCATCGAGGAACTGCTCCATCTCCCTGAACCCACTAATCGGGATCTCGAACTCCTCCTCGTTGAGGAAGTCCTCAACGCTAATATCTGGCACATCCACCTCAGGCATCTCAGCTGCGGTCGTCGCCTGTGGGATCGTCTGCGGTTCCTGTGGAGGGATGGGCTGAGATGCCTCGGTAGCCCTGCCTGGGCGCTGCCCCCTCCCTCTGCCCCCTGCCCGGCTGCTGCCACCCCGTAAATTCGGTCTGGGGACCTCAGGGGCCTTCCCCTTCCCCTTATCCTGTCCTGAAGCCATATCAACTGTACAAATTAACAAAAAATTAGTCACATTATTATGCAAAAATATAATAAAATTACAAATATAAATAAAATACGTGTTATATACGTACCTCAAGTGTAAATACTGCGGAATACTGACCAAAAACTCCTATAGAGACGTCTGAACGCTCAAATATCGAAGAAATCACTCAGAGAAACCTCAGGAAACAAAATGAGCAAACGGAGAAATGAAGGAGGTGGGGGTTTTAAATAGGCCAGTAATTAGTAGCGGTTATTAAAAATAACCGCTACTCTAACCGCTACAAATAATTAAATTTGTAGCGGTTCTACAATAACCGCTACAAATCTTCACAACGTTTGAAATTCTGTAGCGGTTATTGCCCAGAACCGCTACAAATTTGGAGTCTCTTGAAATTCTGTAGCGGTTTTGGGCAAGAACCGCTACAAAATTCTGACCTTTGGTATTTTGTAGCGGTTATTGTGCATTAACCGCTACAAAATAACCGCTACAAGTTTTGGCGGGAATTTCGCGCCAAATTTGTAGCGGTTTTTTGTAGGAAACCGCTACAAATATTCTTGCCGCTACAAATTTGTAGCGGTTTAGGTAAAAACCGCTACAAATGTCATAATTTGTAGCGGTTTAATATAACCGCTACAAGTACACCGCTACAAAATACCTTTTTTTTTGTAGTGTGTACCTAATCTGGTTCCGTCGCTAATTTATGTCGCTAAACTGATTAGTGACGGAAATTCCGTCTCTAATTTCATATTTTTTTTGTAGTGCAAATTAGAGTCCTACAAATCTTTCTAAAGTATTCTTATATATTATTTTGAATATTCTTAACATAAATTCTGGCAAAAAAAGAATATTTTTAACATAAAAATAATTCAAATACTGAATTGGTATTTTCTGTTACTTTATGGATTTCTTTTGGATAATAGTCAACTAACCAATACTTTTTTCCCCCCTCTTTATGCGAGATGCAGGTCAAGTCTTTGAGGTAGGACCATGTTGTGGCAGTGTGGAACAGGCATTTAGCTACCAACAACCCACTTGTTCATCACGTTGTCCTATCACTATCAGACAACGAATGCATTAATTCCTTTTACTGTGGTTCTCTTCTACCCCTTTAAACCTTGGGAGCTAGACTCCATAGACTTTCTGCTATAGATAAGAGAGTTCTCTACATCAAAATAGAAAGTCTTTACTCGAAATTTTTGATCCATATGAGAGAGGTTTTCAGAAGAATGGTTCCTCCTGTTTACGTTTCGATCTTCTTCTTCATCTTCTTGTTTTCTGATCTAGGGCTTTCCTTGTCTTCTACTTCTGATGAGGACTGTCCATCTACGTTTGACTGTGGATATCTCGGAAAGCTAGGCTTCCCTCTCACAACTGGGACACGCCAGGACTGTGGAATGTTGGCTATTCACGGTTGTGAAAACCCTAATCCCAACACAAATAAAACTGTACAATTCAGTGCCGGAAAAGAGCTTCTAGTAAGGTCGGTTTCCGACGACTTTTATATAGTTAATCTTAGAGACACAGGTTTGCAAAAGAGCTTGGAAAATGAGAGCTGTGAAGCCTTCAACACCAATATTACTCCTCCTAATACCTCAGTCTTGGGCTATTTTGTGTTAACCGATACTACTCAAGTTATAACACTGTATAAGTGTAATGGTACGCTCAATATTAGCAGTTCAACGGGATTTTACGACTATTCAGGATGTGTTGAGAGTAAGGGTGAGACGATCTACTTTGGAAATAGTAATACAGATGAAAAAGATGCTCCTCCTTCTTTAGCTGCATGCCCAAGGATTCAGCTTCCGGCGGCTTCCGAATCTTTTTCTGCTGGGAGCCCGTTTTTTTCCTTAGATTCTGAATACTCCGTTCAAGCTCAACTTTCCCATGACTGTTATCGATGTGTTTCTCATAAAGGCTTGTGCCGACTCGACGACAAAGCACAGTTTTATTGTTCCAGATCCAAAGGTATGCATAATATAATATGAAAAATAAAATGACAAATTTTCGGGATAAAAAGTTGTTGCTGTCATGAGTTTCACATTGAGGGTTACTTGAAAGAGAGATTTATAAAGCATTGGATTCCTCAATACCAACTACTAGTTTTTAGGGGGTGGCTCTTCCAAAAACTTGTGCTTGTTACAATATGGTGCTTTGACATCGTAGTGTGGAGCGGCCTCCAATCTTAAACTAATTCATGCATCTTAGGATCAGATTTTTCAACGGAGGAACCCACATACTTTTTCTTTATAAAAAATATATAAATGCAAACCCTGATATAATTGTTCTATATTTGCTTATAATTGCAGAAAATCCGCCGCCGGTTGCAGGTACGATAGGTAATGGATTACCTCCCTCACCTTCTCGTATCAATTATATTGGGGTCATGCAAATAAGTTGGATTATTATTCATGATGATTATTTAATCTCTCTTACTTATAATTGCAGAAAATTCACAGTCTGACAGGATGAAACTTGTAATAGGTAATGGATCCGATCTGCCTCATTTCAATTTGAATGGATTAAACTAATAAAAGTTCTATTATTCATAACTTTTCAGTAATTTTCTTTTATACATAAAGCAACCAAAACCAAAAACCCTACTAAGTCTTATCCTTCAGAACTGTGTACTCCAGTCCCGGAAACATAGACGGGAGAAAGTAGAATCCTGCAGGTGTAGTTGAGAGACCAGCTTTAGCAATCAAATCTACAGCTTCATTCGCCTATCGACAAATATGTCCGATTGAAACACACCACTCTCGACCCAATAGCTGCTTTACTTCACCGATGATACTTTGATCAGCATGAGTTTCATAATCATCATTCTCAAGTATCTCAATTGCCTTAGATGAATCAATTTCAAGTTCCACCTTCCTAAATCCCATGTCCCATGCAATCTTGAGACCTTGGAGATATCCCCATAGCTTAGCCGTAGGATAGTCTCCCTCCTCCCCTCGGAACATGAAGGCCTTCAGGAAGTCTCCTTTGTCATTACGAACAAGACCACCACATGCTACTCCTAGTGTTAGATTAGAGAACGCGCCATCTACGTTAACCTTGACCCACCCTTGAGAAGGTGGCTTCCACTTCAACCCTATGTCGATCTGCATTAGTTCTGCTAGTACTCCTTTGTTGAATCTCTGCCTAGTGTCTTGGATACCACTCAACATAGCTCTAACATTTTCCTGTATTATGACGTTAGAAATAGACTTGCTTTCAAAAATGAAGGTGTTTTGACGCCTCCACAAGTACCAGCATGTGACAGTAAAAACCTCCCTCTATGTATCTGGTTGATTTCTTTGGTTATTAGAGCATAGACTCCAGTGAAACCACTCAGAGAACTCTATCGATCTAAAGGTCCTCCACAATCTCGGAGGTGCCATCTCTTTCCAAAGTAAGCTAGTGTTTGGACACTCTCAAAGGACATGTGTCAGATCCTCTAGTGCTGAGTTACATAATGGACATTCAGAATCAGGGCTCAAACCTCGCTTGTGTCGAGAGACATTTGTCAAAAGCCTCTTATGAGCTACCAACCATAAGAACATCTTACACCTCTCAGGTACTTTGAGTTTCCATAACTTAGTCCAGAACAAGTTTGTATGGTAATTGCTTACTTGCAAAGTTTCTTAGGCTGAGTGTACAGAAAAGCAACCATTCCTATTCCCTTTCCATCATACCAACCTATCCCGCAACACCTCCATGCCCTCATATACCCTGCTCCATGTCTTCTTAATCTCATTCCATAGATTTGAGCTAGGTTTCTCCACATCGATTCTCGGGATTATGTCAAACCCACACTTATATTTATTTTGCACAACCTTAACTCAAAAATCATCCTTCTGAGCTACTAACTTCCACCCAATTTTCATGAGAAAGGTGTTATTCTGATTTCTCGTATGCCAAAGCCCTTGACTCCTCTTTTTTTGGGTTCACACACGGTTTCCCATGCCACCAACGGGAGTTTCTTCAGCTCTTCGGTTGTGCCCCACAAAAATTGACAGTTACATTTATCCAGTATATCATACATGATAGTAGGTAGAGACGAGGTTTGCATCTCATACTCGGGGATAGCTGAAGTGATGGATGTTATAAGGGTTGGTCTGCCAGAAGAGGATAGGGTAGATGCTTTCTAGTTCGACAACCATGTCTTCACGTTATCTACCACATACTGGTAGGATTTCTTGGTTACTCTTTTATGATGCAAGGGAACTCCAAGATATTTTCCCAAGTCGCTGGTTATAGAAAACCCAAGAGCAAAGTAAAATTTGGCACTTCTTGTATGATTAACATTTCTAGAGAAAAATGCTCTTATTTTGTGTTGGTTTAGTCTAAGCCATGAGCTATTGCATAAAGATTGAAGACATGTGTTGATCACATTTTCTTGATCAATAGAGGCTTCAGAAACTAAGATAATATAATCCACAAAGAATAAATATGAGATGGGTGGGCCATCCTTAGTGAGGTGAATTGGTTTCCAACTTCTGTCATTAGTAGCCTCCAGAATAAGATGAGCAAGTTTCTTCGAACAGATAACGAACAAGTATGGCGAGAGAAGATCACCTTGCCTGACACCTCTCGATGGATGGAAAACCTCTGCCTTATCTCCATTATACAATAGTTGTTTCCTAGATGTTGAGGCACACTGTTAAATCACCGAAATGATGCTACCTGGGAGGCCTAGTTCTTAAAGACATGTATTAAGGAAATTCCAGTTCACTCGATAATAAACTTTCTCGAGATTAATTTTGATGTCCATGAAACCTTTCTTGTAGTGCATATTTCTCATAGAGTATACCACCGCTTGAGCAACAATTATATTGTCACTACTGTGCCTTCTCGAAACAAAACTACACTGGTTAGGAGATATCGCCCGTGGGAGTACACACTTTAGTTGATTTACTATCATCTTCGTTATAGCTTTGTATATCACATTACATAAGCTTATTGGCCATAGGTCCCGCATGCTCTCAAGGGGTCTTTTTTCAGTATGAGTACAATTAATATGCCATTAATTTCTCTAATAGCTTGCAAGTTAGCAAAAAGCAATTTAACATAATTCACAACAGTATGAGAGATGGTACCCTATTGATTTTGAAACAAGAGGGCATTAAAGCCATCCGGGCCCAGGGACTTAAGTGCATCATGCTAAATATAGCGTCTTTAATTTCTCTATCCGTGATCTCCCTTCCGTACCACCGAATCAGGCCATCGTCTATAGCAGGGAAGAAATATTACAGACAAGATCTGGTCTAATCACCTCTTCTTAAGAAAATAATGTAGAAAAAAAATTACTAGCCATGGGTTTAATCAAATTAGTATCATATACCCCTTCCCCCTCATCATCTTTAATGGCTTCAATCTTGTTAATCTTTTTCCTCCGATTGGCATGAGCATAGAAGTATCTGGTGTTACGGTCACCATAAATTGTCCACTCCACTCCAGCTTTCTGGCCCCATAAAAGAGATTCTTAATGTAAGACATCTTCTAATTCCTTCCATAGCTGAAACTGGAGGTCTTCATAATGTGGGGTCATACCATGTCGAGAGACTCTACAATTAATACCATCAAGCTTACATAATAGTTTTCGCTTCCTAGCCTCTGAATGGCCGAACACTCCTCTGTTCTATTGGGAGCAAGCAGCTATGAATCGAGTAATATATATTTTGTGCCCAAGGAAGATCTTCTTGCCAAGCTTGTTTCACAAAATCATGTAAGTTCTCATGCAGCACCCATACTGCAATAAACCAAAAGGGACAATTGAGTATGACTCTTATATTGATTGGTTGTAAGTGGAGGAGCAGAGGTCAGTGATCCAACTTAAAGAATGGCAAGTGAGCAACTGATGCATTTGGGAAGGCACTCAACCATTGTTCATTAATGAGTATGTGGTCAAGCTTGACCTCTGTAGTCCCTCTTTTCCGCATGAAATTTGGTCCTATAAACCCTATGTCATTCATTTTATGAAGGTCGACCCATCTAGTAAATTTACGGTAGTATGAGAGACGATGTGTGGTCGTGGACTGTCATTCACTATCCAATAGAGTTCCATTCAGATCCCCACCGATTGCCCAAGCACATTGAATGGAAAGTGCCAACCGAGATAAATTATCCCATATCACCCTATGAGTCGTTGGATTTGGGCTTGTATAGGTTACAATAAGCATCCTTGGGTTGGTGATTGTAGAGTTTATTTGCCAGTGCATGAATTGAGGATTAGATTCTAGTACTTCAATTGATAAAATACTCTTATTCCATAAGCACCAAATTCCTCCACTATATCCAGGAGAATCAATAATCTCACACTTGCTAAATCCCATTTGGTGGACTCTTTTGTGAATCAAATCCTTGTCACACCTTGTCTCAAGAATTGCTAGGAAGTCCAAATTATAATATTGCTTTAAATCTCGCACTAGAGCTGGAAAGCTTCTTGCTCCAGTGCCCGGAGAGTTCCATACCATACAAGTCATAAAGAAACCAGATGTAGTTGCTTGGGTGATTGATCCTCCCCCTCAGAAATATCATGTTCCTTCATTATATCATCCGTAATATTTGAATCCAGTGTGCAATTGACGCCTTCTGGGTGATTAATAATACTTTGTGCGATATGCTCGGTTTCTAGGATTGGACCCAGCCCCACCTGCAAGCCCTGTGTTCATTATGATCTACTGATGGTTTTGGGTCAAGCATGCTTTGGGCCTCAACAATACTTGGCCAAGCATTAGTCGTGGGCTCTACTTCATCTTGCTGCAAGACTTGAAAAGTGTTCTCAAGGTTTGACCTTTCACCCTAGCCCACCTTGAAAAAATGCTTCAACCTATCATGTGCAAGTGGCTTGTTTTCTTTACCCTTGAATCTTCTTTTACCCTCACTCTTACTCTTTCCTCCAACTTGAACCCATTCTGTTTTATTGAGGCCCATATCCTTCCCATCCTCTCTCCTATCTATATCTCTCTATTTGAGCCTATTATCCTCATTAACCTTTTTAGTCATCTTGCTATTATCAATGCCTGATTTTGTTTCCTTCTTCTCACCCTCCCCATGATATTTATTGGTCATATCCCCCGATTTCCTCCTATCATCCTGCTGCTTCATTCTGCTATTAATATCATTAATGTCCGTCTTAATTGCATTGCCCCTAAAATCTTGCCGCAAGGTCATAATCTTCCTAAAAGGGAAATCATCCGCTGCACCTTCACCGATCACAATGGTTGAGCCTAGCATCGCAGTCAAAGGTGTACCAACAGCCTCGCTATGTCCTTTACCTTGCTCCCAGTTACCATCCGTGTGCTTTACCCCTTCTCGTTGACCCCCCGGACAGGACTCCTGCACATGGCCGTATTTTCCACATGTGAAACAAACCTGATAGAGGCTTTCATAGATAATCAGGTGCTCCTCTCCAAAAGCCGTATAAGAAGGTAAGAGGGGTTGTTGTAAATCAATCTCCACGCACATCCTCGCAAAGCCACCTTTATCATATATACAAGTAGACCAGACTATTTTAATTGTTTTCCCAACCATGTTTCCTATCCTCCTTAAAGATTCAACGTTATAAAACTGAAAAGGGACGTCAGGTGGCCGAATCCAAGTCACAATATTCCTTCACAGATCAACCTTCTAGGGATTAAAATTTGGCCTCCACCGCTACACTATGAGATAATGATCTTCAATCATCCACAACCCTTCTTGGAAAGTATAGTCACGATCCTCTTTATTAGAAAAAGACACAATGAAATACCCATTGTTCAATGGAATAAGCTTGAGTGGATCTCAAGGCTGCCACATCCTGTTGATACAGTCACGAATAAGATATGTGGGAAAGCTTGCACCCAACACCTTAATAAAAAGGGAATTCATCCAAGGTCAACTCCAAGCAGTATACTCTTCCTCAGTGAATTTTAAAACCCACGGTTTCCCTTCTAGCCTGCAGGTGTGCACTTCCTCTTCCTCCGAGTCTTCCGGATCCACGCTAGCCTCTGTCTCCTTCTCGTTCATTCTATGGAAGTAATCCTTCCAACCTTGCACTATGTCATCTTCCTTGGCATGTTTCATCGGGAACCCCCCACAGCTTGGTGATAGGAGTTTATCTCGATACGATAATTGACTCAGACGCCCCCCGTACCTCTGTAGTGGTCCCTTTTGAAGGGCCTGCCTTCACCAGCAGCCGTATTCCGATCCTTCCTACCAAAATCAAAGCCACCGCTAGGTTTCCCTTGGCCACCTTTGTCCCGCTCCCTCTCACCACTGTCGTCGTCGCTCCCACCATTTGACTCCTCCTTCATGCCGTTCCCTCTGTTCATGCTCCCACTCTCGCTCTCTCTCGCCATTTGTTTTGAATTTCTTACAATACTCACTTTACTTTCTCTTCGGTTCTCCCTTTTGAGTAATTTTATTTAATATGTGGTATTTTATATTCATATATATATATACATATATATATTGAGAATATTTATATAGGATCATATAAAAGTTATATTAATATGTTACAAAAAAATGTTAGGATAAAAGAAGGTGAAAGAAAATTATTTGACAGAAAAATATACTGCATTGAATAAAATTTAAATTGAGAAATTGCAAAATAGGATTAAAAAAGATAGAAAAGAAAGAAAAATAAAAAATTATATACTTAAGAGCGAGGCACAAAATACAATGCAAATCGCATAATTTGTCACTGATTCATTCTAATTTACTAAACTTTCTATGTTTTAATTGATTATTATTTTTCTTATGCCCATCCGAGTTTGATGCCATTTCACCTGGACGGTACTCATTTTAATATACAACTGAATAGCATAAATATACAACTGAAAGTGAATATCACATATTCTGACGAATAGCTACATATATATAGACAGACAACAAAAGTTTTGATTCAATATATTTTTTTCTCATTTATTTTAGAAGACTTTGTTGACAAGCATACATCCTGGCCACATTTTATGGTTGAAATTGAAGGATATGTCATATTCTCTACTCAATTACGTTACCTACCATATGTGACAGGTTTAACAAGTGGGGCAATTGGAACAATGCTGATATGTATTATTATTTTTTGTTGTATAATCAAATCATTGAGGCAGAAACTAGATTTCTTGAAGAAATCGAGGCCTGACCAAAATATCGAGGCTTTCATTAGAAACCACGGACCTCTAGCTCTCACAAGATATAAATATGCGGAGGTGAAAAAAATGACAAAATCTTTCCAAGTTAAATTGGGACAAGGTGGTTATGGTGCTGTATACAAAGGAGAACTACTCAATGGTTATCCTGTTGCTATCAAATTGTTGAAGTCATCCAAAGGGAATGGGGAAGACTTTATCAATGAGGTTGCTAGCATCAGTAAAACTTCCCATGTAAATGTTGTTACCCTTCTGGGGTTTTGTTTGGAAGGTAAAAAAAAGGCACTTATATATGAGTTCATGCCAAACGGATCTCTTGACAGGTTTATTTCTAATACAGCAAATGAAACTAGTCCATCCTTAACTTGGGAAAATTTGTATGAAATTGCAATTGGGACAGCTCGAGGACTTGAATACTTGTATAGAGGATGCAACACTCGAATTCTACATTTTGATATAAAACCACATAACATCCTTTTAGATGAAGGCTTTTGTCCCAAGATCTCAGATTTTGGACTTGCAAAGCTATGTCCTAGGAAAGAAAGCATTGTTTCAATTTCAGAAGCTCGAGGAACAATAGGATATCTTGCTCCAGAAGTTTGGAATAGAAATATAGGAAGAGTTTCACATAAATCTGACGTTTTCAGTTATGGAATGATGCTACTAGATATGGTTGGTGAGCGTAAGAATATGAATGCTGAAGACTATACAACAGAGATTTATTTTCCAGATTGGGTTTATGATAAACTTGAGCACGGCAGCAAGTTGGGACAGGAAGGGACAAACACCATGGAGGAAAATGAAATTGCAAAGAAAATGACCATTGTGGGATTGTGGTGTATTCAAACATTTCCAACACAGAGACCAAAAATTAGTAGAGTTATTGAGATGTTAGAGGGAAGCTTGGAGTCTCTGGAAATGCCACCAAAGCCTGTCATGCTTTCCCCTCCAAGATTGGAACAAGAATCTTCCGCAACTTGCAATACCAACTCAATGGGAGTTGATTCTGAAGAAAGCTCTTCTCAAATGTTGGAGACCCACTAGATTGTAAGTATATTTTATTTACTTAAACTAATATGATTAATTATGATATAAATATATCCTGTAAATATTACGTTGATATTGAACATATTTTATATATTTTGTTTCCATATCTAATTTCAGGAATTTTGTGCTTTTGCAGCTCATTTGAGGGGAAAAAATATACCAAGGTTTCCCAATTGTTTATAAATAAAGAAGCAGAGTGGCAACAGCAAAAGGAGAGAGACATCACACTCTAGGAGGTTGAGAAACAGTATTTGAAGCATTCTTCGAGCACTTTTGAAGAACTCTACGGAGGATATAGATTAATTAGAGTAAAGTTGCAAATATTTGTCTAATGATTAGTATCTTAGATGATTCTATCTCAATTTTTTTCTCTTCCTTTTTTCTCCTCTTCAAATGCTTGGGAATTTATTAATCATGATTTTTTGTGTTTATTTTTTGTTATGGATTTCTAAATTTGTAAGTTAAGGTGGGATGTAGCCTACCTCGGGGGAGGCTTTTAACCATTTGATTTTGATTGATATGTTTGATTATTGGGTTTGGATATTTTATATATTTTTTATTTATCTCCCGATATTTACCAACAATCAACTAGTCCAGTTCGTGGAAATGTATAGGACCATAGTAGGGGAACCTTGCTGCCTCCAAATAATTAGCATGACTGCATATGCAAGGCTTAAACACTAATTACCAATCAACTATTGGTTGAGGTGATAAGCGGCATCACCCCCATAATGTGGTGAAAACCCTTTATGCTCTAAAGCTCGAAAGCGGAACCCTTCATTTAATAAAAAAAAAAGAATTGAACACTAATTAATCAAATAATTTGAACTCTCTTTTATATTTTCAATTTGTAATTTTGCATACATCCTTCCTTCTTTTTTTTAAAATTTAATTAATCAAATTAGATTCCTACAAACTTTTCTATATTCTTTTTCAATCAGACATCTTATGTGGAGCTCAAAGAATTGAATACTTGCATAGAGGATGCAACACTCAAATTCTACATTTTGATATAAAGCCACATATAACATCCTTTTAAATGAAGGTTTTTTGTTCCAAGTTCTCATATTTTGGGCTTGCAAAGCTATGTATTCCTTTTCAATCAGACATCTTATGTGGAACTCAAAGAATTGAATACATGCATAGAGGATGCAACACTCAAATTCTACATTTTGATATAAAGCCACATATAACATCCTTTTAAATGAAGGTTTTTTGTTCCAAGTTCTCATATTTTGGGCTTGCAAAGCTATGTCCAAGGGAAGAAAGCATTTTTTCAATTTCAAAAGCCAGAAGAACCATAACATATCTTGCTCCAAGGGTTTGAAATAGAAATATAAGAAGAATTTCTCATAAATATGACATTTTTAGTTACAAAATATTGTCATTTGATATGGTTGGTGAACGAAAGAATATGAATGTTGAAGCACTACTATAGAATATAGATTCTATTACCCTAAAGGACGTCTATTTTTGAAAAAGGGAAGTAAAAAACAAAGGCGATGGCATTTTTATAATTTTGGGTGGGAATTGGATAGCTTTAGATGTCCCCAATTCAAATAGAGACATCTAAAGCTCTAAAGTCGTACTTTAGACGTCCCTATTTGAATTGAGGACGTCTAAAGTTAAAATTTTTTTTTATATCAGGGATGCCCTTTGGTGCCTGTACATGATTCAGGGACGCCATAATAATATATAATAGGGACGCCATGTTGGAGTCCCTAATATCATGATTCAGGGACGCCTAATATATATATTAAGGATGCCAATCCCTAAATCATGTACAAGGCATCCCTAATATATTTGGGACACCAAAGGGCGTCCCTAATTTTTTTAAAAAAAAATTTAACTTTAGACGTCCCTAATTCAAAAAAGAACATATAAAGTGAGGACTTGAAAAACTTTAGATTGGGTTTATGATGAACTTGAGTAAGACAACAAGTTAGGGCAGTATGGGACAAGCACTATGGAGGAATCTAAAATTGCAAACAAAATGACTACTATGGGATTGTGGTGTATTCAAACATTTCCAACTCAAAGACCAACAATTAGTAGAGTTATTGAAATGTTAGAAGGAAGTTTAAAATGTCTAGAAATGACATCAAAGCTTGTCATGCTTTCCCCTCCAAGATTAGAATAAGAATCTTCCACAACTTGCCATACCAAACTCAGGGGGAGTTATGTCAACACCCGTTTCCATTTCAATATATACAGAGTAATAGAGACCATGTTCCAAAGGCATTCAGAAAATGTACAAATATACTGATAAAAATATTTTTTTTATAGTCCTGAATCAATCGTACAGATTTCAACAATATTTACAAATATTATAGAATATCCAAAAGTATTCCAGATATAGACTATATATAACCACAAACTTTGTGTCCGGAAATCTGTCTATTAGTTCCCTATGGCTACGTCCTCACCTTTGTAGCCACTGGCACCCTCTGAGATGTTTTTATTTAGAAAAAGGGGTTAGATTCCAAGGAATCCCAAGAACAACATACTATCAAACATATAAAATGCGAGAATTAAATATGCAATGCCACATATAATGTAAAATGAAAATTCACACAAACCGTGTGTGTACACAAAACTCAGTGCCAACTGTCTAGTTGAAACCCCTACGTGTACCCCAGCTGAGTCCCCGACTACAGCTAGGTAATACCAGGGTACCTTAGCTAGGTCTCAGACCACAACTAGGCAATGTGCTCCAAGCATGTGTTCATATCACATAATACAGTAACACACAGCATATCAATAGTCACATAGTGTATAAGTGATACTAGTTACCACCTTAACCATTTTCTTACCTCAGATCGTCGACCTCATAAAACATGCCAAGTTTAGGCTCCCAACTTGGTCCTAAAATGTCAAATATACAAGAATTAGGTCAAAACCCATTCATGTATCATTTTAGGCACTACCATAGTATTTATTGTGGTTATATTAGCCTATGGTGAAATTTTACCAAAATGCCCCCGGGACCCCAAACCTGACCCGCCCCGCCCCACCCCGCCGTAGCTAATACAACTGTACTTTTTCTGAAATTTTGACTAGGGCTATTCTGACATATTTTTGCCAAAGGAATCCATTTCCGAACCCAGAATTACCAAATTCACCGCCAAAAGCTCTTTAAGGGTTTTAGGGACGTTTTCGTAATTATGCATTTTCAGGGCTCTTCCAAAAAAGTGACCAACTGTCATCAAATAATTGAAAATCTAACTCTAACACCCTTAACTAGAGTTGGCCGAAACTTACAAGTCCTTTAGGGAAAATTGGAGTTTTCAAAATCTGACTTCGCAGACATGTTCCTTTCTACTCCTAACCACTTTATTAACTATTTAATTAGGTTGTAACTACCATTTCGACCAAATTTCAGCAGCATAACCCTTAGGCCTATACATTTCCAAAATTTAAAACCAAGGACAATCCGGCGAAATTTCATAGATTAAATTGTTCACAGTAGCCAGAATAGTCAATATACAATGGTTTGGAGGTTACTTCAAGCTCCCTTTGGCTTTTCCCATGTATGGCCAAACCCTAACCCTTCTTACCACTAAAAATTGAGCTTCCAACACCTTAAAGAACATGAAAGAGAAGCTTAGGAACAAAGTTATACGTGTTAGGTACGAATCCACCGAAGAAATCGACATACCTTGCGAGTTCACTTCTCTTTCTCTCTCTAAAAGCTCTCAAACTTTCTCTCACTCCCTTGGCTGAACTTGACATTGGAAATGAGCTAAAGGAAGGAGATGAAGTTTTTTATCTTATGTTGATGTCATCTTTTTATTTATTTAATAATTTTCCAAAATTTCAAAAATCAATTTTTATGTACATAAACCCTATGTACATGTAACTATAACATTAAGCTCAACAAATATTTTCTTCTTTATACTACATGTAGGAGACACCCAAGGGTCCCTCCCTTTAGTCTCAATTGGCTTCATAACTTGTTCCAGTTACGTATAGACGTAAAGTCATAATTTTGGTCAAATTTGCACTTTTGCTCAAATTTTCCATAAATTCATATTTAGTTAACCAAAATATTCTAAATATATTTTTCCCCTTTATGTTCCTTAATTAATTGAAATTATTTTCAATTAATCAGAAAATAATTAATTTAGTTCTTGTTTAGCAAAATTACAAGTTTGCCATTACATTTTCTTTTCATTTTCGGATTTTTTGGCAGATTTTTTGCCCAAATTTGGAAAATCATAACTAATTTTCTAGACATTATATCTGAGTGATTCCAAAGGTTATAAAACCCTTATTGAGTCTAGTTTCAAGCAAAAATAGAGACAGAGCCAATTAGAGGTACAAAATTCCCAAAATTAATTTCTTTGAATGCTGTTCTAGAAAATTAATAGTTTTTCTTGACTGACTTCAACAATACATAACATTTTGCATAAAGCTCTAATTGAGTCATAGACCTATCAAATTAAAGCTTAGGATGTCTACTTCCATTCTGAAAAATTTCATAAATATTTGTCATCGTTTAGTCATTCAAAACCATATGACAAACTTACTACCTCACTGGCGATTTCACTGAAAATGCTATTTACTTTTCAATTTTCAATATTTAATTCCTTTGGCCATAAATATTCACTATTTTATTGAATATATGAAATAACTACAATACATTCTTGGTGAATAAAACTTGGGGTGTTATAGTTTTCCCTCACTTAAATAAATTCATCCCCGAAATTTGCTACACATTCATAACCATAAATTCTGGGGTAACATTTCTGTGTATGTCTTACTGAGATCATTACCGTTGTTCAAAATCTACTTATACAGACTAAGATCCCTGAAATTCCTCGATTGGCTTTTTGCTCATAAATTGTCATATCATCTGCACTATTTTATGGCTCAATGTGTCAACGACAACATTAGCCTGCCTGGGATAACATTTACATTCTAGGTCAATCTTTCAATAACTTTATCCACTTACATTATGTCATATTCCACTCTTTTATTCATACACATATTTCAACCTTTGTGGACACAGTACAACTCCACAATACGTCATAAAGGCAACATTTTCAGATTCAATACAAATATTATTACCATCAACTCAATATTATGGATGCAATAGTTTAATTCTCAAAGCTTCAGCTGCAAGATGCATACACCCTCACTCGGCTCGCATCAATTCACATCTCAATCCATGCCTACTCGTATATGGGATTCAATACCCTTCCCAATCCATGCCGACTGGTATCAGCATATACAACAAAGGTCTATTGTGTATCTGAAATTATCAGTGTTGGACCTTTAATAAATTTTCATCATCAACCCTCTAAAGCTCCTCTCACAATCATTATCCCTTGAATAATGTTGAGTTCCAGGGAATTTTGGTATAGGCCCCTCATATTAATAGACAAGATTCAAAATACTGCATATCACAACTATAGTTTCTGGCCTTCCTAGTTTAGTATTGCTTCCACTTTACTGGGGTCCATTAGGATCCCTTGCTATGAGACTACATGGCCCAAAAATGTTACCTCTGAAAGCCATAACTCGCATTTGCTCAAGTTGGCATAGAGTTTTTTTTCCCCTTACTATGTTCAATACCATTCATGTCCTATTTTACTTTTTGAGTTTATTAATATGTTGGCAAAAAGATTACCACTAATTGGACCATGTATAGATGGAAAATTTGATTCACTTGGTCCGTAAGCATAACAGGTGCATTTGACGTCAGTCAACCTATTTTAAGGATTACTACTAAGCCATACAGCCATGCATTCATGGACAATCAAGTCCATTGTCAATTCTTATCCCTTGATATTCATTATATCACATATACATACATTGACTATGGCAACCCTAACACCCGTAGGTGCAAGCATAGTCTAATCATATGGGAATCTAGGTTTACTTACCACTTACCAACTCTACTCTCCATTCTAAGGTAGCCCATTCATATCCTCCGAAACAGATTCTAGAGAATTTGTCAGCCTACCAGGCTGTCAAAACACGATTCCTTACTATCTTTTATCTATCAAAGATTTACTCTCAATCTTTTTTTTTTGCTATGGGAACATTTTATGGTCGAGTCTTTCCCTATGCTAGACTAGCAATTAGCAATCTCAATAAACTTCACACACATTTCAATACATTCTAGTACCATGTTGTAGCACCTTAGACCATCCAGGTCAATTCAAATTCCTAAGGATTCAGTTCAATTATTGAGTTTAATTCTTGAATCACAATTTAACTCTTAGAACCTCAATATGAGCTGAGCCTAGAAATCACCTTCCTCAATTCCATGGATTATCAATATCACAACTTGATTTTGAATAAATTCGCCACCTAAAGACATACTAGTCTACTAGGTCTTAAGGCCTTTGGACACGCAGGTCCACTACAATATCTGGCATATAAGATTTTACAGCTTAGGGTCCCTAACCTAATTTCTAGGTCTATCATGAAATCTATAAACTTAACATCACATACATTGGAAATTGTTTTCCTCAATTATACCCAATAGATTCACTAAGATTGACGATCAATAGCACATGTTCTAACCTTCACGGTATTCGAGTAATATCCTCAAACAACTTTAGGTCATATGAAATGCCTAAGAAGTCAACCCAAGCCACCTTAGGTGCCTAATGAATTAATTTAACCAAAAATTTGATTCTCATATTACAATTCTCTCAATCACAAATCAAACCTCAATTTCATTGACATTTAAAATCATCTCACCTTAATTATCCCTATCATCCACTAATATCTTTCAGAAGGACCTAAGGATGTACCAACCACTAACCTATCCTCTATTTTCTCTATTCTGTTCACATTGAGGACAAGCTTTGTAACACCTTGCCTTAAATAGCGTAATTATAATTCGATATTACGTAATTAAATTGGTTTAGAGACCGTCGAATAGTTCAAAACTCATTTAGAACTCCCTGTGAAGTAGGGACTTTATAAAATTTTCAAAACTTCTTTCCTATTCTGATCTCAAGTTCAATTATCGAATATAATCACCTGTGCAGTTAATTCACATTCATTCATATCAGAATATCTAATAGCAATCCCGGCAACCCTCGGGTTCCATTCATACACAAAAAGGGTTTACAACCTCCATATAGGGGACTACACAACTACGTTCAACTATTCTTTACAGCAAACATAATATACAGACACCCTGTCCAACAGGTTTAACCAACATAACCAAAATAAATGTCCCTACAGGATTCTAACCGCTCCGGGTCGTACGCTTTTCCTTAGAGCCACTCGCCCTGTCTGAAGGGTTAGTTAAAGGAAAGAATGAGATTCAAGAGAATCCCAGTAGTAACAAAACATTTATACCACACATAAGCACACAGCATGTAAGCAAATCATCATACAGCAGCAGCACCACAAATCACACTCCACCCTCATCCCCTTTCTCCGCTGGGAAGGCACACCGCCTAACCCGAACCGTTGTTAGCTACTCAGGGACTATTGGCGTGGCAGTGCATACATATAGCCTTATAGCCCATACAGCTATTCGGCTTTCACAAATGGCCCGTCGGCCTCCATAAATAGCCTTTCGGCTCACATAATCATATATATCACACCTCATCCTCATCCCCTTTCTCCGCCGGGAAGGCACACCGTCCTAACCCGAACCGTTGTTAGCTACTCAGGGACTATTGGAATGACAGTGCTAACACAAATCCACAGATGTCGCAGCATACGAATTCATTACAAATCAACGATATAACACATATACAATGCATCATATATGGTACAAAAGAAAAGTCACTACCTCGTTCCTTTCTGACGTTCGCTGGCGTAGTTGGCTCACGAGGGCGGCAAATATCAAATCCTACAATTCCAAATGCACTATTCAGACACTTCCATAGTGTTACTTAGGGTTATATGAGTCTATAATGAAAATTTACAAAAATACCCCCGGGGACCCGGCCTGGGCCCGCCATACCCGGACCGGTTGCACTTTTCTCGAAATTCTAATCTGGGCTATCCTAACATATTTCCTCCCAAGGAATCCATTTCCGGATTCGGAATTATCAAATTCAATGTAAAATTACAAATTTACCCTTGGCAGCCCCACTTTAAGGGTTTTAGGGGCGTTTTCGTAATTATGCTTTTTCGGCCTTTTCCGAAAAAGTGACCAACTGTAACCCCATCTAATTTTCGCCCCTGAACTCAATGGAACCATCAAATCATTGAAAATCCAACTCTAAGACCCATTTCTAGGGCTGGCCGAAATTTATGAGTTCTCTGGGGAAAATCGGGGTTTTACGATTTCGGCTCCGTAAACGCGTTCCTTTCTACTCCTAACCACTTTATTAACCATTACATTAGGTTACAACTAACATTAAGACCCAATTTGGGCAGCATAACCCCTAGGCCATATCATTTCCAAACTTTAAAACCAATGGCAATCCGGCGAAATTTCACCGATTAAATTGCCCACAGCAGCCAGAATAAGCAATATACGAAAGTTTGGAAGTTACCTCAAGCTCCTTCTAGTTTTTCCCAAATTTGGCTGAACCCTAGCCTCTTTGAAACACCAAATTCTTTGCTTCAAAACCTTAATTCACATAGAGGAATAGCTTAGGAGAAGGATTGTACGCGTTAGGAGCTAGATCGTCGGAGAAATCGGCTTACCTTGCGAGATTTCTTCCTCTTTTCTCTCTTTTCTCCAAGCTCTCTCTCACGTCTTTTTGTTTTCTGAATGGGGTCGGGAATGGCTGATGAAGATGGTGTAATTGGTTTTAATTCCATGTTGATGTCATCATACAATATGATGATGTCATAATTTTTAATTTCCCATTTTCGGATTTCTCAGAAATTCTGGCAGATTTTCTGCCCTAACTTTGAAAAATCATAACTAATTCTAGAAAAATCGAAATGAGGTGATCCCAAAGCCAAATAAAAGGTATTTAAGTCCTCTTCATAGGAAAAATATGGACCATTATTAGAAATCACCACAAAAATACAGAATTACACAAAACTCAACACTGCTCCAAAACAGAGTCCAGTTTTGATCCCAAATTTTGGACAGACATATCTCCAAGTTCCCAAAACGAAATGGTACAAATTATATGTCCATTTTGAAGCTTGGGATGTGAGCTTTAAGACTGGAAAGTTTCATAATTTTTAGACACCATTTGCCTATTTAAAACGTCCACACAAATCGGCTGCCCTGTACAGAGAATAAATGGACAGAGTTTTCAACTTTTGCACAATTGTTCCCAATGGTTCCAATTTCACAATAAACACTCTCCCCACATGAATTTTCACAAGGAAGCCATTGGAATAATTAAAATATCCAAATTCTCATCACACATTCTCCAAAAGTGTTTATTCAACAATAATTACATCTACTTTTGAAATCATTAGCCCTTAATCACTTTTTGGGATATTACAAGCTTCCCAATTTAATCAAGTATCATGCATCACTAGGGAGCATATACCTGAATTATCGCATGGACCTCGACTTGGGATCCTGGTCTAGACTCCTCTAGCTATTAGTTCAGTAGGCAATTTTTAGTAAGATTCCCTGGTTCTCGACACTAATAGTAGATTCGGCTAGCTAGGTCCCCTCCAGTTGAACTATATATTCTTGACACATCTCTATATGATTTACCAGGATTATATAACTTGTCACACTGCCAGCATTTTCTACCCTTAGCGGGTTTCTAATCTCCACGGTCTTCGGCTTACTTCAGCCTTTTATAGTTCCCTTTGGACATTTCACCCTGATCATTGTGTTTTCGTGAGGAACTCCCACTACTACAAACTAGACCTTCTACGTCCCTAAAGGACGTCCCTTTTTTAAGTTAGGGACGTCCAAAGTTCAATATTTGGCGGGAGGATATGGCGCTGGATGAATTTGACCAAAAATAAAAAATTCCAACACTTTAGACGTCCCCAGTTTCTCTGGGGACGTCTAAAGTGGACTTTAGACGTCCCCAAAGAAACTGGGGATGTCTAAAGTTGGGTTTAGATGTCCCCAGAGAAACTGGGGACGTAGAAACACCACCAGAAACATCACCTCATTCACTGTACATGGCAGCTTTACCTTCTGTGCCAAAGCCATACCCGTTAATGTCCCCTGCTGCATTTGTTTTCTCTCTTCTCCCAAACCCGTGAGCTGCATTTCATTTCTGCTTCACTGAACAAGTTCCAAAGCCATACCCGTGAGCGTCTCCAGATTTGCACTTCCCTTGCTGCATTCGTTTTCTCTCTTCTCCCAAACCACGAGCTGAGTTTCAGAACTCATTCACTAAGCAAAGGCGCACCTCCCCTCCCTTGCATTTGTCTTCCCTCTTCTCCCATTCCCGTGCCCATGTGGGTCTTCCCATTTGCTGCTGCTGCTGCATTCTCAGAATTATTCAGGTGCGTTTCTGGGTTTCCTAAAATCATGTGCATATGAGGCGTGAGTTGGATTATTATGTGAAGCAATTAAGAATTTACATTCTGCGTTTGTAGAATATTGTTGCTGCAATTGGATTCTGCGTTTCTGGATTGTTGGTGTGTGCACTTGATTCTGCGTTCTGGGTTATATTGTTGCTGCATGCACTTGGATTCTGCACTTGGTTTTTGAGAAAATCAGGTGCGTGGGTTAACAATGTAAATAATTATTGTTAATGTAAATAATTATTTTGGGGAACAGATGTTAATAATTATTGTTAATATTGTTAATGTAAATAATTATTCTGCGTTTGTAGAATATTGTTAATGTAAATAATTATTTTGGGGAATAGATGTTGTTAACAATGTTAGAATTGAATTAATGTTAGATTAATATGTCAAACGTTATGTATGTTGGGGTCATTTATCATATTTGTTTAGACTTTTAAGAATCACTTGTGATCCAACGTAAGTGAACCCTTACAAAATTGTTAAATTGTGTTTTTTTTAAGTTTTAAAAATTTATAGCTAATACTATATATTAAGTTTGCATAACTTGTCTTTTTTGCTTTTATACATATAGAGAAATTTTTTTGCAAACTTTTGAACAAAAAAATTGCGTTTAGGAAGTTTGGATTTTGATTTATGAATATTCTAAAAGTTGTTTGATTTGATATTGAAAGAATTGAGTTTGTTAGGATTTGGTTCTATCTTCTTAGAGTGTTAGTAGGTAGGCATAGAATTTGGCTTTGATAATTAATTTTAGGAAGCCAAAGACTAGTGAGGAATTGAGGCTAAATTTTTATTTCTTTTAAGGCAATTCCCAGTGTTGACAATGACTCTAAACTTGAGTGTGAATGGCATAGGTGGTAATAGAATGGATCATAGTTGGATGAATGCTTTGAGAACAAGTGAAGAATATGAGAATGGGGTTGAAGAGTTTATTGAATTTGCTAGAAGGAACGTTCCAGCCAAAAATGGGAAGAATTTTTGTCCCTGTGTCAATTGTTTAAATGAGAGAACACGGGATGTTGAAGTTATAAGGGATCACCTACTTTGTGATGGAATAAATCTTCGATACACAAGGTGGATATGGCATGGTGAGGAAGTAACTGATTGTCCGTCACACAAGAAGGAAGCTGCGGATGTCATAGATGAAGATAGAATGGAGAGAATGATTCACGATGTTGAGGTAGAATCCTTTGCGCAGTCGCATGAATATGACAGCCTGCGGAGTGATGCAGAGACACCGTTGTACCCTGGCAGTAAGTACACACGGCTCACAGGAACATTACATTTGGTTAACTTAAAAGCAACTTGTGGGTGGACCGATAGTAGTTTCACATTACTGCTTGAACTGTTGTGTGATATGTTTCCAGATGATAATGTACTTCTAAATCATAAGTATGAGGCTAAGAAAATCCTATCCACAATGCGTATAGAGTATAAAAAGATACACGCTTGCCCTAATGACTGCGTACTGTACAGAAAGGAGTATGAAGGCCTGAGTGAGTGCCCTAAGTGTCAAACCGCACGATACAAAGTGAAGAAAGATGGTGGTTGTGGCGATGGGAAGACTAAAAGGCAACCTGTAAAAGTTTTTTGGTATCTTCCAATAATACCACGATTTAAGCGTTTGTTTGGCACTGCAAAAAAGGCGAAGAAGTTGAGATGGCATTCGGATGACAGAATATCCGACAGAAAATATCTTCGGCACCCAGCTGACTCTCCATAGTGGAAGAAAATAGATGAAATGTTTCCTGAATTTGGCAGCGAGCCGAGAAACCTTCGGCTTGGGCTCTGTACAGATGGCATCAATCCGTATGGAACTCTTAATAGCACACACAGTGCGTGGCCAGTACTCCTTGTAATATACAACTTGCCTCCCTGGCTTTGTATGAAACGCAAGTATGTGATGCTTTCTATGATGATTTCTGGACCAAAACAGCCAGGAAACGATATCGATGTCTACCTGGCGCCTTTGATTGAGGACTTGAAGAAGTTGTGGGAGGAAGGCGTAGATGTGTTTGATACGTATAAGAATGAGTCCTTCAAGCTACGTGCAATGCTGTTCACCACCAAAAATGACTTCCCTGCCTACGGAAACCTCTCAGGGTACAGTGTGAAGGGGCATAAAGCATGTCCGATCTGTGAAGCAGACACTCACTTCCACCAACTGAAACATAGAAGAAAAGCGGTCTACCTAGGTCACAGGAGGTTCCTTCCTAGATTCCATCCGTATCGTAGGTTAAGAAAGCGTTTTAACGGCTTGCCGGAGCATGTAATGGCTCCAAAGGCATTAACCGGAGAGGAAGTTTACAGTCGGGTTGAACGTATCAATGTCTTACTCGGTAAGAATCATAAGACTTCGGGTGAGAAGAACATATGGAAGAAGAGATCAATTTTCTTTGATCTTCCATATTGGCATAGTCTTGACGTGAGACACAGTATTGATGTAATGCACGTGGAGAAAAACGTTTGTGATAGCCTTGTCAGTACACTTTTGCACATTCCAGGGAAGACCAAGGATGGGATTAATGCGAGACTAGACCTTGTTGATATGGGAATAAGAGAACGGTTACATCCACAGCTAAGAGATGATGGTAGGAGGGCATACATGGAGCCAGCAGCGCATACACTATCAAAAGCGGAGAAAAGAAGTTTGTGTGGGTGTTTGCATGCAATTAAGGTACCACAAGGATATTCTTCGAATGTGAGAAGGTGTGTGTCAATGGACGATTTGAAGTTAGTGGGAATGAAGTCCCATGATTATCATGTGTTGATGCAACAACTGTTACTGTAACCCCCTCAGTAATTATATCCGAAATACGCGATTAAAATGAAATAGAGACCGATAATAATCAAATAACATTTACTAACCCATCCCATGACGGGGTTTTCACGAATACTTTTTGAAATCATTTATAAACTTGGTCTCATATTCACATTTCGAATACAATTACTACGCGAAGATAAATCACATTCATATAAATATCAGAGTGCACAACTTAATCATCCCGGAAATCTCGGGTACATACATTCGCTAAAGATATACAGGGCACAATCGCCTATTACAATTCTTCAAATGGGGATTACACAATCTCATCTCGAATGAGTCCTGCCGCTCCCTCCACGAGCCACTTGCCCTGTCTAAATTGTTGGTAAGGGAGGGTGAGATTCGAGAGAATCTCAATAGGGAAACATTATCAATATGCAGCCAAGATAAGTGTTTAATGCATGACATGCTTGCATCACATAACTCATGCATACATACAATGACAAATCTATAAGCTCAATGCTTCGAACGATACACATATGGCCATAGCATATATTGAAACATAGCTTCAAATCATTCATACATGTTCCACATAATCAAGCAAAGCAATAACATGCATCAACACATTAATACAGTTATCAGAGCATGCAGGAGAGATAAGTTCCCTACCTCCAGTCTTTTCTCCTCGATTTACGTGCCAGCAACTCGGGGCTTCACATTCGATCCTACAATGTCAAATGTACTATTTAGAAACTTCCATAGTATTTCTGGGGGTTATATGAAGCTATATTGAAAAATTACTAAAATACCCCCGGGGACCCGGCCCGGCCCCGCCATACCCGGTCCGGCTGTACTTTTCCTGAAATTTTGACATGGGCTATTCTAACATATTTTTGCCCAAGGAATCCATTTCCGGACTCGGAATTATCAAATTCAATGTCAATTACAAAATTACCCTTGACAGCCCCACTTTAAGGGTTTCAAGGGCGTTTTCGTAATTATGCTTTTTCGGCCTTTTTTGAAAAAGTGACCAACTGTAACCCCACCTAATTTTCGCTCCTGAACTCAATGGAATCATCAAATCATTGAAAATCCAACTCTAAGACCCATTTATAGCCATAACCGAAATATACAAGTATTCCGGGGAAAATTGGGGTTTTTTGGTTTCGGCTCCGTAAACGCGTTCCTTTCTACTCCTAACCACTTTATTGACTATTCCATTAGGTTAGCACTACCATTTAGTATCAATTTGGGCAGCATAACAGCCCCACAAACCCATTTTCCATTTTTAGAACCAAAGACAATCCGGCGAAATTTCACCGATTAAATTGTCTATAACAGCCAGAATAGTCAATATGCACTAGTTTGGAAGTTACCTCAAGCTCCCACTAGCTTTTCCTTCTTGTGGCTGAAAACCCTAACTTCAAAACACCAAAAGAGGAGCTTCCAAACCTTAAAGAACATAAAGGAGTAGCTTAGTATCGGAGTTATACGCGTTAGGAGCTAGATCGTCGGAGAAATCGACTTACCTTGCGAGATTTCTTCCTCTTTCTCTCTATTTTTCTCTCAACTCCTCTCTCCATATTCAACTGTGCAGCACGTCGGAAATGAGAGCTGAAGATGATGAGAAGATGTTTTAATTCCATGCTTATGTCATCTTGCCTTTTGATGATGTCATAATTCCCAAAATTGGCATTTTCGGATTTTCTGGCAGATTTTCTGGCCAATCTTTGAAAAATCATAACTAATTCTAGAAAAATTGAAATGAGGTGATTCCAAAGCCAAATGAAATATATTTAAATCCTCTTCATAGGAAAAATATTTTCCATTACTAAAAATCACCACAAAATTCCAGAATTACATAAAACTCATCACTGCCCCAAAACAGAGTTCAATTTCCATCCCAAACTTTGGACAGTCATATCTCCTAGTTCACAAAATGAAATGGCACAAATGATATGTCCATTTTGAAGTTTGAGATGTGAACTATAAGACTGGAAAGTTTCATAATTTTCTGACATCATTTGCCTGGTAAACACGTCCACACGAGAAGACTGCCCAGACAGAATTCACACTGGACAACATTTCCAGTTTTGCAACCAATGTGTCCAATCCAATTTAAATCAATTCCAATGATTAAATACCACAACATGACACCATTTCCATCACAATACCCCATTCAATTCTTCCCTCTATTCTAAGTCAATTTGGATGTTAATCCACAATTGAACTCAAATACAGGGTTTTGGTGTTGCTCATAACACAAGTGACTACAATCCACTTTATATTCTCTAAAAGGGTACATTAATCACTAACCATGTCCACTTTTGTAGTCATTAAACCCTAATCACAATTTGGGATCTTGCTAAACCAGGGCTTAGCAATCCATTAATCTTAGGCTTATTCTCTAACCTCGAGTCTCAAAATTCGGGGTATTACAGTTACCAGTAGCTATTAGAGGGATTATGAAAGATGAAGTTCGAAGCACTATGACAAGATTGTGTGTTTTCTTTAATGCTATCTGTAACAAAGTCATTGACACTGAAAAGCTGGATGAACTGGAAGCTGAGGGTTATATCATATTGTCCCAATTAGAGATGCACTTTCCTCCTTCTTTTTTTGATATAATGGTCCATTTGATAGTTCATTTGGTAAGGGAGGTAATGCTCTGTGGTCCAGTTTACCTGAGGTGGATGTACCCTTTCAAGCGATACATGAAGATCTTAAAAGGGTACTCTAAAAATCCCTATCGACCAGAAGCCTCAATAGTTGAAAGGTATGTTGTTGAAGAGGCTATGGACTTCTGCAGCGATTATCTATCAGGGAAGAAGGAACAATCTCGGCATGAAGAGGGGAGGAGCAAGGGAACACGAGGACTGAAAGTGAAGACTATGCCTCGTGAAGAGGTGTTGCAAGCACACCTTTATATCCTGAATAACATGGCAGAAGTGCAACCGTACATAGAGGAACACAGAAAGAGATTGAAGAAAGAGAATCCGAGGAAGAATGACGTGCAGATTACTATTGAGCAAAACAAGACATTCATTCAGTGGTTTGAGGAAAAGGTTTTGCATGAGACTGGTGTGTCTGGGACAATAGAGTGGCTAGCCTGGGGGCCTTCGTTTCAGATCATTACTTGGAGCGGTTATGATATAAACGGGTATTCTTTCTACACAAAAGACCAAGATGACAGGAGTACCATGCAAAATAGTGGGGTGATGGTAGAAGCTGAATCCATGCACTTTTCTAGTTCGAAAGACAAAAACCCCATATTAGCATCCATGGCCTATTATGGAGTAATAGAAGAAATATGGGAAATCACTTACAACAAGTTCAAAGTTGCTTTATTCAAATGTAAGTGGGTTAGCAATAATGCTGTGGTAATAGATCAACAATTTGGATTTGTCTTAGTTGATCTTGAAAGAGTAGGTTATAGGGATGAGCCCTTCATTCTAGCAAGCCAGGCGAAACAAGTGTTTTATGTCACAGATCCCGCAAATAAAAAAATGTCCATTGTACTTCAAAGTAAAAAACAGAAGCATGGTGATCCGACCTTCAACCTTGACGACACACCACCTTTCACAATTAATCCACCTACAACAAGTGAAGTAGAATTGGTAGATGATGAAGAATATGCTGTGAGAAATGATCATGGTGAAGGAATATGGGAAACAATCTAGAGTAAGAGCTTAACTTAGAAAATAGTAATGTGTGCTGTTTGTTTTATTACGTCTCAGTTTATTCATTTACTTACAATTTATTCACCTATCTGACAATGATTTTTGTGCTTACAGGAATATGGACAATTCTGGTGACTCTCAAAGTGATAGGGACAATGAAATGAATAGGCCTGAACGTGATGCGACACGTGAACCGATTGCGAGACGAAGGGTTAGAGGCAGTACAAAAATGCCTGCATTGGTAGCACGTCATAACCATCAACAGGAGAGGTTGTATATTGACTTTGATCAAAATATGAAACCAATTGGTCCGGAAGAAGACCATTTCATTAGCTACGTAGGTTTTTTGGCTCGAAGCAAAGTTCGCATTACCTATGCTAATTGGAAGTTGGTTCCACCAAAAACCAAAGACTTGATTTGGCAACAACTTTTGGTATATAAGTTTCAATACATCTGCATTATATCTTTATTCCTATCGCTTTAAATATAATTAACGTATGTTTTTACCTTGCAGCAAACCTATGATGTCCCTGACACCGCGGAGATGTACAAGGAGTGGATGATGGAGGTTCGTCTACGATGGAAAGATTTCAAGAACAGGCTCACACGAGATTACATTCGAGGGGACTTGAGGGGTCAGGATCCATGTCATGAGTATCCATTTTTGTCTCCAGAGGACTAGAGGTTGTTTATGGCATCACGAGAAGATCCAAACTTTTTGGTAAGATTTCTGTAATCATAGTGTTTTATTTGAATATAGTTGACATTATTGATTCGGTGTTCGTTGTTTTCCTTTAAAAGGCATTAAGTGCAGCAAATGCAGAGAGGCAAGCAGCTAATAACTATCAACATTGCATGTCTCGTGGTGGTTATCGGAAGCTTCAGCGACAGATGATGGCAGAAGAGTTGGAGAAATTGAAGGAAGCAGCCACATCAGATCCTACCGTTGTGGTCCAGCCCCCGCCACCTCCACCACGTCACAAAAAATGGAAAGCAGGGAGGCTTAAGGGTGGGAAGTACGTAAATCCGACTGTTGCTGAGGTTGCCGCAAGAATTGTAAGTAGTTAGAGCATAATTACAAACTTATTTTTTCATATTGGGAGTGCTTACGATAACTTTTATGCTGCAGGATGAACTGGAAGATCATAGTAGCTAAGGTTCATTCACTCCAAGTGGACGGATGGACATCTTGTCAACGACGATTGGGAAGCCAGATCACCCTGGTCATGTTCGAGGGGAGGCAGTGGGAGTTCGTGTCACGAAGTATTTTGGCCGAGCCTCACATCCTTATTCGTCACAAGTTGAACCCAGTAGGGAGCTTGTGGCCAAGATTCGTCAGGAAGTCTCACAAGAGCTCGAGGCCAACCTTCGCGACAAGCTCCGACAAGAGCTATTGCTAGAGCTACGTCTTGAGCTGATGCCTGAGCTACGAGCTGAAATGCAGAAGATGTTTGAATCGCAGATGGCAACTACCGAGCGTAGAACCCATTCATCCCCGGCCTTCCACAGCACCAAAGGAAGTTACAACCCGGCGGAGGAACCACTAGGCGACCCTTCTCATACTCCAGTACCGGGAGAACCTGCCATCCTCTCTTTGGATGCCCCAGTGCTGCGTGTAGTTGCAGATGCTCTCGTTCACACAGAAGCTACTACCCACCATCATCAGCAAATTCCACAGCATTTGCGTAGGGTGACTGTGACGTGTGTTCGAGCGGGGGAAGAAGGTACAGCCATCCCTATTCCTGATGCCGAGGTTGACACGATAGCTCAGGCGAGAGGATCTTTCATCCTTTGGCCTGTACATCTTATTGCCTTGTTGCCACCAACACCTCCAATGGTATGGAACTACCTCACTTTTACTTGAGATGTGTTGACATCCTACTAACAGTATGTGTTTTTATGTTCTAAAAGAACGAGCAGGAAGCAGAGAAATGGCCCTTCTTAGCACGACTGCAGCATATCTATAAAGGCATTCGCCAGATTGATTTGCATATGCCTACAGGGATTGTGGGCCAGGAAACAGAGTATCACTTCACAATTGATAAACAAGATCTTAAACAGTTCATGAAGTTCGAGGAGCTAGATGTTGGATGGGGCAAATTTGCAATCCTGTAAGTTTTTTATTTCCCATTTTTTGATTCATTTAGTTAAGTTGATTTTAACTAGCTAATACATTCATCATTTTAATTCTATTATAGCTCCTTCCGTCGTATATGCGTTGACTCTCAGAAAGTTGATTTATATGGATTCTTGTCTCTTGCACATACGACAAGGGTTGGGAATACATTGAAAAGAAGGACGAACTATGTGGGCTTTCTATTGGCAGAGGACGAGTATCGTTGTTATCTAGTACCGATTGTTCAAGGGTACGTATTTTAATTTTGTGTATTTGAGATTATTAATAAATAATTGCCTTGCCATCTAACTTCTTTTCAATCTGTATATGTTGTGATAGTTATCACTGGAGTTTGTGTGTTGTCTGTCCTCGGTCGCACGTTGTTTACTGGTTTGATTCCTTAAATAGAAGACCAGACAAAGAAACTAAAAGCGTCTTCAACCAGTAAGTTATTTTTTTGTATTTCATTGCTTCTTGATTCTTGACTTAATGAATTATTCTAATTTATTTTGATTTTCATTTTAATGATAGGGCATGCACGACGTATCGAGCGCTTGGCGGGCCACGCGAACGTAGAGGTGGCAAAGATCCGAGATGGTTGTTTCCAAAGGTACGTAGTTTCAAATCAAGTTCTTTTGATTGACGGTTGTTTTAGATATGCCTTTATTGATTTTAACCATTTGCTTTTGATTTATAGTGTCCTCGACAACCTGGCGGCTGGTAATGTGGATATTATGTCTTGCTTTATATGTTTAACATCATTCAGAGTGGCATTACGACAGAGTTTGAACAAGTAATCGCTTCTTCATTCTCAGAGGATAATATTTTTGGTGTTGTGATTCAATGGCAATTCATTCACTTCATTCATTATTTCATCTAAGATTATTTTTTAATTTACAGATTTTTGACAATGAAGATGCCTACTCATATGAAGACTTAAATATGATCAGAGACTTTTTGGCTGGACATCTTCTTCAACGTATACCAGAAGAGTAAAGTCTTTAGTAGTTTGTGTAGGGCATACTTTTGTGGTAGTACATATAATTAGCGTTATTGTCGTTGGATATGGATTGGATTTTAGTCTTGGTTATTGTACAAACAGGGGACTTGGATATAGATTGCTGTGTAGTTTGTATGGTTTGAAAGTTTGTGTGGCATGTAGTAGACTTGGATATAGATTGTTGTGTAGTTTGTGTGGCATGTAGAAGCCTTGGGTTGATCACTGTGTTTGTTGTTGTTTCCATTCTGCTGAACTGCTGTTCTTTTATTCTGTTGTTGGAATCCTATTTCTGCAGTTTACATTTTCAGACAGTGCAATATATATAAAAAGTCCATTTAAAAAAAAGCTTTCGACGTCCTTAATAAAAAAAGGGACGTGGAAAGTATTGCTGTCGACACTTTAGACGTCCCCAGTTGGAATTGGGGACGTCTAATGTCATACTTTAGACGTCCCCAGTGGAACTGGGGACGTCTAAAGTCTGCCTTCTACGTCCCCTGTTTTACGGACGTTAATCACGTTTTTTTCTACGACCCTCACATAGACGTCCCTCTGTTTTCAGACGTTAAAACCCTTTTTTCTAGTAGTGTCCCACTACCAAACACATCCTTGTAGGCGTCGTTTTTGTCATGATGCAAGCTTGACAAGTCATTTTTGTCAAGTCGACTCTCTTCAACTGCCTGAGCAAACACTGTAAAGTGTTCAGAAATCAATTTCTTTCTCAGGTCCATCTTTAACCCTTATATCAATATAGCGGAGCTCTACTTCTCGTCATCCTGATGTCTTAGGTATAAGGAATATTGAGACAATCAGACATAACATGCCAAGTACTCATCGAAGCTCTCATTATTATCCTGTTATATGTTGAGGAATTCCTTTTCTTTTGCTAACTTGTCTGGTTGAGAGAAATATCTTTAATTAAATTTCCCCTTGAACATTTCCCATGTTATTGTAATATTCCATACCTGTAAAATCAACTCTGTATTCCTCCACCATATATTTGCCTCTCCCTCTAGTTTACGAAGGGCTAACTGAACCTTTATATCACTGGAGCACATCAGTCTTGTGAAAATTTGCTCCAATGCAAATAATCATTCTTCTGCTTGCAGAGGATCAAATCTCCCTCAGAAAGTAGGAGATTATTGTTTCTCAAATCGTTTCACCCATGTTTGGAAAACATTTATGTCATACACAAGCATGGGTAGTGGCTCCCGATGAGGTTGCTCAGATGAATTACATTTACCCTCTTGCCTTTCAAGATACTCTAATCTTCCCTTCTATGTCGTAACTCGCGCAGTTAATCTCTAAGATCATTTATCATAAGTTGTTGTCATGCCATCCTGCTACAAATTTGTGGCATAGAGTCAGGACTAACCTTCCAGTTTAGGTTATGATCTCCTTCTTGTATCATCTTGGTACCTTACTAAATGGGAATAAAGAAAAATGAATTTCATATAGATGTAAGGGTATTTTCATCATTTTATAATAATTCAGGTACACAGATATGTCATCTACAACAGACATAAGCTATTTACAGTAGTTACAAAAGGCTAGAAACATCACACAACCTATAAACTATTGTACATGACATATTTGCCCTTTTTATATCACATAACTCTTAAGTTATAGGCAACTTTTCCCAGAGGTCACTTATCCTAAGATTACCCTAGGTCGAGCACGCTTAACTTTTTATGTACCCTCCCAAAACATTGACTCCGACTTCATCTTCTTCCATCCTTCGGTTCCACCTACCTACCCTCACCTCAAAATATGTGTCGGTCCCAACATATAATAACTAAGTCCCACATTACTCGATGTACATATACCATTGTACCAGTTGGTAATATACTTCATGAATTCACTGAAATTATTATTTAGGCCCCACATGACTATATCATTCTTCTTTCTAGCCTAAAACGCCATATCCGGAAGGAAATATAATGTAGTGTGAATCCACACATTTTCCAGAATATCTAAGTCAAAGTAACTCTACCTCACGTGTAATGTGTCTATTTCTTCTAGGTATTCCCTATATCGGTCAACGAGGGTGTCCAATGCAAAGAAGGCCCGCTTGTATATACCTTTCTCATACTCCCATAAGTCTCGATGTGGTCGTAAGTTGTATAATATGTGCACAGTTCCAGCTTTGGAACAAGCAGCAGAACCCAAATCTGATTCTGATTCATCGGTCTATGGTTGTTCAAAATCACCTATCCCTTCTTGAAATACTGGCTCAGGTCTCAGCTAAGGCCCATATACTGCATTGTCACAAATTTATTCCCTTGGTGTCCTCATCTCTAAAGATTGCTGCTCCTTAGAAATACTCTGGCTAGGGGTACCCTGGTTTACCGATGAGAGCGATCCCTCATGTTCATCGCTTAAACCGCTTAAACTCCAATCGTTCATGGTTCCTGTCACTATGCAAACAAAACCATATCAGTATACCCTTCTGATAATGCCAGAACTACTTATTAGCTCTGTCAGCACCTCTTGGGCTCTGATACCAAAACTGTCAACACTTGTTTCCATTTCAATATTTACGGAGTAATAGAGGCCATATTTCACAGGCATACATAAAAAGTATAATATACCGATAATAGTATTTGTTTACAGTCCTGAATCAACCATACAGATTTCGACAATATTTACAAATATTATGGAATATCCAAAAGTATTCCATATATAGACTATATACAATCATGAACTTTGTCTCAGGAAACGTGTCCGTCAGTTCCCCGAGCTACGTCCTCTCTTTTTTAGCCGCTGGTACCCACTGAGATGTTTTTATTTAGGAAAAGGGTTAGATTCAAGGAATCCCAGTAGCAACATACTATCAAACATATAAAATGTGAGAATTAAATATGCAATGCCACATATAATGTAAAATGAAAATTCACATCAACCGTGTATGTATACAAAACTTAGGGCTACTGTCTAGTTGAAAACCCTATGTGTACCTCAATCGAGTCCCCGACTACAACTAGGTAATACTAGTGTACTCAGCTAGGTCCCAGACCACAGCTAGGCAATGTGCCCCAAGCACATGTTCATATCATAGAATACAGTAACACATAGCATATCAATAGTCACATAGTATATGAGGGATAATAGTTACTACCTTAACCCTTTTCTTACCTTAGATTGTTCGCCTCATAAAACGTGCCAAGCTTAAGCTCCAAACTTAGTTCTAAAGTGTCAAATGTACAAGAATTAGGTCAAAACCCATTCATGTATCATTTTAGGCACTATCATAGTGTTTATTGTGGTTATATTAGCCTATGGTGAAAATTTACCAAAATGCCCCTGGGACGCTGGCTCGACCTCTCCCCGTCGTACCCGATCCGACTATACTTTTCCTGAAATTTTTACTAGGGATATTCTGACATATTTTGGCAAAAGAAATCCATTTCCAGACTTGAAATTACCAAATTCACTGCCAAAAGATGAAATTGCCCTTGGTAGCCCCGCTTTAAAGGTTTCAGGGACATTTTTGTAATTATGCATTTTCAGGATTTTCCAAAAAAGTGACCAACTATAACCTCACCTAATTTTCCCTTCTGAACTCAATGGAATTATCAAATAATTGAAAATCCAACTCTAATACCCCTAAATATAGCTAGCCGAAACTTACAGGTCCTCCAGGGAAAATTGGGGTTTTCGAAATCTGACTCCGCAGACGTGTTCCTTTCTATTCCTAACCACTTTATTAACTATTTAATTAGGTTATAACTATCATTTGGACCACATTTCAGCAGCATAACCCTTAGGCCTAGACATTTTCAAAATTTAAAACCAAGGACAATCCGGCAAAATTTCACCGATTAAATTGTCCACAACAGCCAAAATAGTCAATATACAATGGTTTGGAAGTTACCTCAAGCTCCCAATGGCTTTTTCCTTGTTTGGGCAAATCCTAACCCTTATTACCACTAAAAATTGAGTTTCCAACACCTTAAAGAACATGAAAGAGAAGCTTAGAAACAAAGTTATATGCGTTAGGTACGAATTCACTGAAGAAATTGACCTACCTTAGGAGTTCTCTTCTCTTTCTCTCTCTAAAAGCTCTCAAACTTTTTCTCACTCCCTTGGTTGAACTTGATGTTGGAAATGAGCTAAAGGAATGAGATGAAGTTTTTTATCTTATGCTTATGTCATCTTTTTATTTATTTAATAATTTTCCAAAATTCCGAAAACCGATTTTTATGTACATAAACCCTATGTACATGTAACCATAACATTAAATCCAACAAATATTTTCTTCTTTATACTACATGTAGGAGACAACTAAGGGTCCCTCCCTTTGGTCTCAATTAGCTTTATAACTTGTTCCATTTACGTATAGACGTAAAGTCACAATTTTGGTCAAATTTGCACTTTTGCTCAAATTTTCCATAAATTCATATTTATTTGATAAAATTTTCTAAATATATTTTTCCTCTTTATGTTCCTTAATTAATTGAAATTAACTTCAATTAATCAGAAAATAATTAATTTAGTGCTTGTTTAGCAAAATTACAAGTGTGCCATTATATTTTCTTTTCATTTTCGGATTTTTTGGCAGATTTTCTGCCTAAACTTTGAAAAATCATAACTAATTTTGCAGACATTGTATTAGAGTGATTCCAAAGGCTATAGAACCCTTATTGAGTCTAGTTTTAAGGAAAAATATAGGCTCTTTGCAATTCAAAGAACAAAATTCCTAGAATTAATTTCTTTGAATGTTGTTCCAGAAAATCAATAGTTTTTCTGGGTTGACTTCAACAATTCATAAATTTTTGCATAAAGCTCTAATTAAGTCATATAACATATGAAATTAAAGCTTAGGATATCTACTTTCATTCTAGAAAATTTCATAAATATTTGTTGTCTTTTGTTCATCCAAAACCATATGACAATCTCACTGCCTTGCAGGTGATTTCACTGAAAACACTGTTCACCTTTCAATTTCCAATATTTAATTCTTTTGGCCGTAAATATTCACTATTTTATTGAATATATAAAATAATTACAATACATTCTTGGTTAATAAAATTTGGAGTGTTACAAGTTGAATCCCCGATGAAAACTCTTCCCAAATGTTGGATAAGTATCTGTTATTCACTTAAAACTTGTAATGATTCTAACATAATTTTTGTGACGTAATTAATGTATCTTGCAAATATTATGTGGATTGATTTGAACATGTTATATATAGACACACATATTGTAAACTTGAAATTTGATTTATAAACATTAAATTTTAGAATCTATTGGTATTAGGGTGCCACCCTCAAGTTTCAAATGAAGAGAATTTTTGTATTCTTTTTTTTATAAGGTTTAAATCATTTATTCTGTTATCTTTATTTGATTCATTCATACTTTTATTATTTGAATATTTTTAGTTTCAATTATTAAGAAGTTGAGTCAATTACTCCATCCGACCCTTATAATAAGACACATTTGGGAGGTTGATCGTTGTCCCAAAAATAAGACATAGTTTTCATATTTATCAACATTATAAGACATAGTTTTCATATTTGTCAACATTTTCCTAATTTACTCCTATTGATGCTCCCACAACAATAATCAGGAAGGAGAGGGAATAAGAGAATTAAGGAAGATGACTAGGGTGTTTTAAAAAATAAATGTCCTATTAACTAACATAACTAACTTTCTTAATCTAATCAAATTAGGTAAATATATCATATATTAAAGACCGGAGAGAGTATTAAATTAATATTTATTGAGAGAGTATTAAATTAATATTTATTTGTTACCTTTTTTTATGATAGTTCCTTTTTAGTGAGAACATATCAATGCTGAATGAGTCTACGTGTGGAACGTATTGCTTTGTCAGAAGGAAAAGTCATTATTATTCTCTCTATTTTGTTTTTACTTTACCTAACTGGCTACTTTTGTTTTGCATTTCAATTGTGGAAGAACATTGCATGTGGGTCCTTTCTTCCTCAAAAATCAAAACGAGCATTTTTTTTTTTTGGCCCACAAAATGAGCAATGATTTATTAAAACAAAGAAACATTATTTTGTTAAGTGATGGGGCAAATTAAAGACCACACTTGGAGGAAATTGATATTTCAAAGAGCATGACCATTGTGGGTTTTTGGTTCCATTGATACAAGTCAGGAAAGGCACTGTATATTTTGCAATTAAAGACAAAATATAAACAATGACCTCAATTTATCATTTACTCCATTGCCCACTCATTTAATCAAAGCCATCCCACCAACTACTACTTGTTGTTGTTGCTGCTGCTGCTACAGAAGATCTGATAGAGGGCCTTCTCAGGTTGGAGGTGTTGGGCTTAGTAATTCAAGAGGAGCCTTCTCATCCACTAAAATATTTGTTTTCATTCCTCTGCCTATATTGAACATATTTTTTCTTACCCATCCCTATTCCATAAAAAATCTTCACATATAGCTGACCTTTTCATTTGAATTGTTGATATCTACATATACCTAACCTAATTTTAGATTTTTACATGACACAAGCAGATATTTTATGAGTATAATATTGCATCCTAATTTTATATTTTTATGATATTTTAAATTTTTGGCATAAAAATAATTGGAAAGAGGGCTTTGAAACATTTGCACCCTCAGCTCTCTCTCCCTCTTTCTCACAATTTTTCTTGTTTTGTTAGGCCACTGCTCGTTCCCACTATATATATATATCCTTTTGAAATCATATAGGAAATTCCTTGGTTTTACTGCTATCGAATAATATCAAGCAGAATAAAATTATCAGAATTCCTTGGCTCTCGCTTGGGGTGATGATGGCCCTGTACCACCAACCAGGGTCGGTAATTCTCTACTTTACTGTTGCTGATTTCTCTAATACTAGTGACCCCTTCAGTATCTCTTGTGACCACCCAAAGCTTGCCCAGATAGAAAAATCATGAGGCAAATTGGACACTCGTGTACTTGTTCTTCTTGGGTTCTGTTGTAATTATCTCTCCCTCATTCTCAAAATCAACAGAAACAATAAACTCTTCTTGCTTTGACCAGCCCATTAATGAAAACTGTTGCTTTGATCGCTTTGAACCCATTCAACGCAGACCCAGTTGATGAACTCTCCGGTTTCTTCCCTTTTGAGTTCAAATTCGTTGAATCAAAGTTGCTGCCAATAGTCAGTTTTAAACATACAGAGATTAGCTCGTTGACATGGCAGCTTTCTGAGAGATGAGGACTAAAAAGACGCTGAGTATAGACTTGTGCGATTAATCTTCTTGGTCATACAACCAAGTGGAGTGGCGTATGGATCAAGGCCTTGGACTTGTGTCTTTACATATTTGATCATATAGAGAATAAACCCTTCAAGTAAGCTGTTTCTCAAAACTTTTGCTCCGTGGGAGAGGATTTCAGAAGAATGGTTCCACCGATTTACGTGTTCATCATCATCTTCTTGTTTTGTGATCAAATGCTGCTTTCTTTTCATTCTGCTTCTGATGAGGACTGTCCATCTACCTTCGACTGTGATGATCTTGGCAAGCTGGGCTTCCCTCTCACCAATATTACTCTTCCTCCTAATACCTCGGTCTTTGGTTCATTTGTGTTGAGCGATCGTAATGAGATAATAACACTGTATAAGTGCAATCGTACGCTCAACATTATAAGCAATTATTCAACGTATATTTTCAACTATTCAGGCTGTGCTGAGAGCAAGGGTGAGACGATCTACTATGGAATTTTGTATATGGATGAAAAGGATGTTCCACCTTCTGTAGCAGCATGTCCAAAGATTCAGCTTCCAGCTGCTTCCGAAACTTTCAATAGTACCGACCCGTTTGAATTCCTCGTTCCTGGATACTACATTCGAGCTCGACTTTCTGATCGCTGTTCTATGTGTTTCTGATGGAGGCTTCTGCCGACTCGACGCCAAAGCACAACTTTATTGTTCCAAATCCAAAGGTATGTGCATCATCATATAATATGAAATGTGAACAACTAGTTATTACTTCCCCCAACCAAGGCATAGATGGTCTAACGGTGTAAGGTTCCTCTAAATCTCTTTGGTTCTCAAGTTTGAGTCTCAGAAGAGACACCTAATGTAGGAGGGGCCAGTGGCCCCGAGCCTCGAGGTGATACTAGATGATAATAGCAAATTAAAAAAAGGTTATTACTTAACCCAAATCCTAAAACTAAACTAATTCTTGCATCTTAGGATATGTTATCTTTGATCCTTAATATAAAAACTAGCTGACAAATTTGGGGAGATTAAGAAAATTAAATAAATTACTTTATCATAACATACTTTCTCAGTCCCTTACTATCTATAAACTTCAAATATGTGAAAAGGTTTGTCCTAAAATATAAGCTTAATTTTAGATTTGTTTAATCATTTATTTCTTTTTTCTCACTTTACCTCTTGTTGACCATATCCATTGCATGTATTCTCTCTCACTTATGATCTATGCACATTAGGGTATAGTTGCAAAAATAGTACATATTTATTGTCTTTAACTAATTTTAATTGATTTTTATTTAACACAAATAGTTATTTAAAGGTTATGATAAGGGACGGAGGAATTATGATACATGATTTTTGAGAAATATTTATGTATATAATTAGATTATATATAATTTCATAAGTTACACAAATTAGTTTGAAGATAAATGGTAAATATAAAAGATAAAATAAAAAAGGTTCTATATGTAGAACCAAAATTCACTTTTGAACTAGCTATTATATAGTTTTAATAAATTTACTTCAAGTGTGTATTATCCGTTCATCAACAAAGGAATCGACCTCCGTATCTCATATCTATTAAATTGGGGCCATGAAAAGAAGTTGGACCATTCATGATTATTAGTAAGAATGGATATACATCTTTTTCAATTGGAATGGATCAAATAAAAGTTTGAATTATTCATAACTTGTGAATAATTTTATTTATGATATTTGATATTCATATATTTATTATATTAATATAGGGTAATATAAAATATATGTTTTATAAAAATAAAGGTGATTGAGGTTATTTGACCGAAAAACATAATCCTTTGAATAAAACTTAAATCGAGGATTTCAATATAGAATTAAATAGAATAAACATAAAAAATTGGAAAAATGCCAATTAAATACCATTTGAAATTGCAAAACCCTAAAAAATCCATTAACACTTTAAAAAGACATAAAGGTATCAAGTATCAAATTGAGTTTTTCAAGTTTTGACACTTTTACCATTTTACCAATCAATTTTTTTTTTTAAAAAAATAAGAGTGGTGCCCCTACTAGAGCACAACTGCTGGCCACCGAAGTGCCGCAGGCAGGCTGCCCGGGATCCCCGACAGCGGGAGCTCCGGCTGCTGCCGGCGGAAGCTTTTTTGGTGGGGAATGGGTGCTTTTTTTTTTGAAAAAAATATTTTAAAATGGCAATGGGTGGTATTGAACCCATCCCACCCCTTTAATAAAGAAACATGATGGCCATTGAGCCACCAAAGCTCTTTTGATATATATATATATATATATATGCATTATTAAATATGTATAATATAAATAAAGGCATAGTAGTTTTGATAAAATTAGTAATTCCTTTGACAAATTCAGTAATAAAAATAACAAAATTTGTAATGATATTGACTAAACCATTTGCTGATGAATCAAAACAATTACAATTTTTGTCGAAATCATTACTAAACTTGCCATACAAAACCATTACAAAAAAAAAAAAAAAAAAGCACACCTTCCATAAAAATTTTTCAAAAAAAGATAGAAATGAGAAACAAAATCCAATCTTTGTGACTTTTGTTTTTATGCACCGGAAATCAAAAGCAATACAAAACAAGAAACTGAGAAGCAGCAATAGTTAAAATTCTCATTAGCAACTCTGGTCCAAAGATTTGCAAGCTGGAGAGTTCATTTAGTGCTCTTTTGCAAGAGAATCTGCCATAAAATTATTATCCCGGTCTATAACTTCAAACTCGACTTGCCAATTACGCTGAATCATGTTCTTAATCTCTGAGAGAACTGCCCAATCATCATGTGTTTCAGGAACCTCATTTGCATGACCAATTGTATTGCCTCCACCAGAGTTACTCCTCAAAATTATATTCCTTGCACCCCAATCCCAAGCTCTGTAGTCCCATCAAGCATCCCTATAACTCAGCTGTGAGATGGTCCCCATCTTCCAAACAAAGAAGAAAGTCTTCAGTCAAGGATTATATTCTGTCTTCAGTACACCTCCACACCCAACTCTGCAGAAATAAGGAGAGAACGCGCCATCAACTTCCAGTACATGTCTCCCACTCGTTCCTTCAGGTTTTGATCTGTTGAGATTGGTCTGATGTGAGTTAATCTTAACCCCACAGAGGGTGTTGAATGTTTCTGTCACACATCCTAAAATAGCAGTTGCTCTAGCAAAAATAGTATTCAGTTCAGTAGCCGTTCTAGAATGGATGCACTCATTTGGATCCTCGCCATAAAAGCAAGCAGATTATGAGAAAGTGACCTTTCCAATCATACTCGCTGATGCCACCCTTGTTCTTCATGTTTAGCTTTAGCCAATCCGAAAGGCCATATTCAAAAAGTTGGCTTTGAAATTGTGGTTTGATAATGGCCTCCCAAAAATGTTTAGTTTCTTGACAATCTTTGTGACTGATATGCATTGAAATTTATTAGACTTTCTACGTTTTAATTGATTCTTATTTTTCTTGCGCCCATCCGAGTTTGATGCTATTTCAACTGCATGCTACTGATCATTTTATGCACATTACTCGGGCAGACAGGTTAAATATACAACTGAATAGCATGCATAAATATGTGTGTGCAAACTGAAAGTGATTAGCATAGTCGAATTAGTTTTACAAGTAGATTTACATTTATCCAGATAAAATAAGTATTGATTCAAATATCAAAATATTTTTTCTCATTTATTTTAGAAGACTTTGTTGACAAGCATCCTGATCACATATATTTTTGGTTGAAATTGACAAATAAGTCATATTCTATCTACGCAGTTATTTACCTACGATTGTGACAGGTTTAACGAGTGGAGTAATTGGAACAATGCTAGTATCTATTATTATTTTTTGTCGTATAATCAAATCATTGAGGCAGAAACTAGAGCTCTTGAAGGAAACCAGGCCTGACCAAAATATCGAGGCTTTCATTAGAACCCACGGACCTCTAGCTCTCAAAAGATATAAATATGCGGAGGTGAAAACAATGACAAAATCTTGCCAAGATAAATTGGGACAAGGTGGTTATGGTGCTGTATACAAAGGAGAACTACCCAATGGTTAAGTCCTGTTGCTGTCAAATTGTTGAGTCATCCAAAGGAAATGGGGAAGACTTTATCAATGAGGTTTCTGGCACCAGCAAGACTTCCCATGTAAATGTTGTTACCCTTTTTGAATTTTGTTTGGAAAGCAGAAAAAAGGCTCTTATATATGAGTTCATACAAAACGGATCTCTTGACAAGTTCATTCAAAATACAGAAGATAAAAGTAGTCCATCCTTAACTTGGGAAAATTTGTATCAAATCGTAATTGGGATAGCTAAAGGACTTGAATACTTGAATAGAGGATGCAATACTCGAATTCTACATTTTGATATAAAGCCGCATAACATCATATTAGATAAAGGTTTTTTGTCCCGAGATGTTAGATTTTGGACTTGCAAAGTTATGTCCTAGGAAAGAAAGCATTGTTTCAATTTCAGAAGCCCAGGGAACTATAGGATATCTTGCTCAAGAGGTTTAGAATAGAAATATAGGAAGAGTTTCCCATAAATATGACATTTTTAGTTCTGGAATATATGCTGCTGTTAGATATGGTTGGTGAGCGAAAGGATATAAATGCTGAAGACTCCACAATAGAGATTTATTTTCTAGATTAGGTTTATGATAAACTTGAGCAAGGGAACAAGTTGGGGCAGGATGGAACAACCACCATGGAGGAAAATGATATTGCAAAGAAAACTACTATTGTGGGATCGTGGTGTATTCAGACATTTCTAACTCAGACCAACAATTAGTAGAGTTATTGAAATGTTAGAGGGAATTGAAGCTTGGACTCTCTGGAAATGCCACCAAAGCCTGTCATGTTTTCCCATCCAAGATTAAAACAAGAATTGGCTACAACTTGCAATACCAAAGTCACAAGAAGTTGATCCTGAAAGGTCTTCGCCAATACAGTTGGAGGCCCACTATATGATAAGTATAGTTTTTTTTACTTAATCTAAATTCTGAAATAATGTTTATAATATAACTAATATATCTTGCAATATTATGTGGATATTGAACATGTTTTTAATTTTATTTCCACATGTGTTTGCAGGAATTTTGGACATTTTGTCAGCTCATTTGAGGAGAAAATATACAGGTTCTCCAATTGTTTAAAAATAAAGAAGAAAAGTGGCGGCAGAAAAGGAGGGGAGAGCACACTTTTGGAGGCTGAGAAATTAACACTATCTTGGAGCACTTTTGAGGAGGGAACTCTACGGAGGACATGGATTAGAGTAAAGCTGCAAAAATTTCTCTGATGATCATTATTATCTTAAGGGTTTTTAATTTTTATCTCTTCTTTCTTTCTTTCTGTTGATCTTCAAATTCTTAAGACTCTATTAATCATGAATTTAGTTTTGTTATGGATTTCCAAATTTCTAATTATGGATAGAGATGTATCCTTACTTGGGAGACAATACAAAAAAAATACTAAATTTCTGAAGGAATTTGCTACGAAATTTCTTTCCGTGACAAATTCTGTCTGAAATCCATCAGAAATGTTTCCGACGGAATTATTTCTGTGAAAAATATTCCATGGCTAATTTGCCACAGAACTTCCCGTGGCTAATTTTGCCACGGAATAATTCCATAGGTATAATTTCGACTGAAAAATTAAAAAATTATTATTGTTTATGTAATTTAATTTTTTAAAAAATATCTTTAAAAAAATGAAAACTATAATATTATTAGCCATATAAAGTTTTAAAAATTAGGATTAATAACTTCTTTGATTCCTATGATTTAAAACTTGAGGGACTAAAACCAAAATAAGAGCAAACTTGAGGGACGAAAGATTATATTAAACCTAAATATTATTTTTATTGAGTTTGGATATTTTATATTTTATAAAATAATTTGAACTCTCTTTTATATGTTTAATTTGTATATTTCCTTCCTTCTCTTTTATCAGTACATTAATCAAATTAGAGTCGTACAATCTTTCTAAAGTATTCTTATATATTATTTTGAATATTCTTAACATAAATTCTGGCAAAAAAAAAAAACAGAGAGAATATTCTTCACATAAAAAATAATTCAAATATTGAATTAGTATTTTCTGTTACTTCATGGAATTCTTTTGGATAATAGTCAACTAACCAATGTTTTATTTTTCTTTGGGGGAGATGCAGGTCAAGTCTTTGAGGTAGGACCATGTTGTAGCAGTGTCACTACAAAAAAAAAAAAAAAAAGACTTTCAGCAGTGACAAGTCTAAAAGTCACCGCTAAAAGGTTTTCGGCTTGTCGTCGCTGAAAGTGATTTTCAGCGGCGACTTTTGTGTCGCCGCTGAAGGTGACTTTTAGTGGTGACTTTTTGTGCCGCTGAATGTGGTTGTCAGTGGAGACTCAATACTTTCTGCTGAAAGTGTCAATTTTAAAAAAAAAAAAATTCAAAAAAATTTTTTCAAAAAAAAATCAAATTTAAAAAAAAATTAATTTACAAATGCCATGTGTTCCCCTACCCTGGCTGTCACGTGTCATCACCTCATAATTCCTCCAAGTGAGGCTCCTCCCGTTTGAACCTGTGACCTCAGGGAACCGACACCTTCGCGCTCGAGTCTTTGCCAGTTGCGCCGAAATGAACCTTTGTTATATTATTACATATTATTATATATATATATATATAATATTATCATATATATAGATAAACATACATACATATAATTAATTATATACATATAATTATTTATTAATTAAATATAATATTATTAAAGATAATAAAAATTTTAATAAAAACGAAAAAAATATTTATATATTTAAATTAAACAATGTTTTAATTAAAATTATTTAATAAATAATAATTTAATATTATTTTTAATATAAAATTATAAATATAATATTAATAACATATATATTTTTTTAAATAAAATAATAACTAATATCATAATAATATCATAAATATTATTTTAGTAGAAAATATTAAATATAATATTAATAAATGATATTATAATTTTAATAATTAAGGTTAAATAGAATTATTTAATAATTATATTTTAATTTTATAAATATTATTTTTTAAAATAATTAATTAAAAAAATAAAATTGACTTTCAACGGCGATTATAATTATCACCGCTAAAAATGGTCGTTAAAAGTTAATTTTTTTATAGTGTATGAAACACCCATTTGGCAATCAACAAGCCACTTGTTCATCACCTCATCCTATCGGACAACCAATGCATTAATTCCTTTCTAACACTCAACTACACTCTTGTTCTCTTCTACCCTTTTTAACCTTGGGAGCTAGACTCGATAGACTTTCACTGCTATATATAAGAGAGTTCTCTTCATCAAAATAGAACTACCAAGCAGAATAAAAATATCAAATTCATTCTATATTTTTACACTTTAATTTCGGCAATATCATTTATAATAGTGTTTTGAAACTAATAAATTAATTTTTTTATTCACAAGTATACTATAATCTTTTTTGAGGCACTATTGGCACTAAATGAGGGCACATCTCCTTATGGGGATTCGAACATGGTTTCATTATGTTGTAAGAGATTATCCTCTTCTGCTAGGCCAACCATGTTGGTTAAATTAGTTTTGTTTATTTGACATTATTGATAACTACTAAGGGACCCACCTAATATGATTTAGTTATAACATTGGAGAGCATAAAAAATATTCACTACTACAAAAGAAGTGAAAAGTGGCGCCCCTTTTGTAAAGAAGGGCCACAGCTGCTTGTTTATATAAATATATATATATATATATATATATATTTTTAGGGGCACCAGTTGTGGCGCTTGTCCAGCCAAGCGCCACAGCTGGCATAACACGTACGTGGCACTTGCGTATGTAGGCCATCTATGGTGCTTGACTGGGCAAGCGCCACAGCTAGTGCATGTCCACGGCAAGCGCCACACTAGCCACCACGTGGTGGCTAGTGTGGCGCTTGCCAAGGCAAATGCCACGTCAGGGCATATCTCTAATGATCAATGAAATGGTCCCCCTCCCTTATCTTTTTCACCTTCCCTCCAAAGAGTGGTCCCCTGGTGCCCTTATCTTTTTAGCTTTCCCTCTTCTTTTCATTAAACTCTTTCCTCCTTTCTCTTTCACATTCAGTGTCATCCGCCCCTTGCCTCTATTCCCTTTCAACTGAACACACGCGCGCGAGCAGGATATGTCTTTATCAATCTACATCTTTATTTTTTACTCCGTTTTGTTCCTACTATTGTCCGCACTCGTGCCCCAAGTGTTCCCTTTTCTTCCTACTCTGTTAATCTTTTGGTCCCCACTCCATCATTTGGTCCCCACTATCAAAATTTCCTCCTCCTCGGCGTCATAAACAGGCAACAACGTGGTCCCCCACTCCACAGCACTAGTCAATTAATATGTAAGTCCTTTATATTGAACTTCATTGTGCGCCCTTTTTTTTTTCAGGTTATTCAATTCCTTTTGCTATTTTGCGTTTTTTAAAGCTTTTGTACTCTACTGTGCTGTTGTTTGAGAGATAGATGGTATGATATGCTTAGACATAATAATTGGTTTGTTACCACACTTGCTGATTCTTCTTTTTTTTGGATCACTCACATGTTGATTATTCTATGAAGCGCTTCATTTTTTTTAAGAAGTTGAATTCATTTGCCTCACCAACCCCTTCACTTTTAGGAATATATCATAAGTTATCATGCGATGTCTTGTTTTCTTTGATAAAAGCTCATCTTTATAGCTTCACCTGTGGGGTTAGTTTTTAGTTTTATACTGTATGATTAATTATGACTTAGCATTGTGTACTGGAGAATATATATATTCTTGCTTGTTGGTATATATATATATAAAAGAACACAAGCATTGTGAAATATCTAATTTGCTTTCCAAAATATGATATAATTCATACATACAACAAACTAACTTTTGTGTTACATTTTATAGAGGTAACAAAATCATTTTTTCACTACTACAGAATTGAGATATAACCACTCCCAAAGACGTCCCAAATTGAAAATTGGATGGTTAAAAAGGGAGGCGGTGGCATTTTCGTAATTTTATATATGTAGGGGAACTTTTAGACGTCCTAAATTTGAATTTGGGACGTCTAAAGTGCTTCATGGCGCGAAATATAAATTTTTTAAATTTTTTTAGCGCCTGGAGGTGGGATTATACGTCCCAAAATGATTTTGGGACGCCTAAACACAAACTTTAGGCGTCCCAAATGGATTTGGGACGCCTAAAGTCAGACTTTAGGCGTCCCAAAATCACTTGGGACGCCTAAAGTCACCTTTAGGGGTCCCAAATGCCATTTGGGACGCTTAAAGGCGCATGTCAGACATTTGTCTGACATGCGTCTTCTCATATGACTACTCCTCTCCTCACATGTCTCATCTAACTTTACTCTTCTTCAACCTCCCCCACCCACACCGTTGGCACTCTTTTGCTCTCTTCAACTCGTCCCTCCTCCTTTCTTCTTCACTTCAACTCGGGCGTCCTCCCTTCCACAGCCGTCGGCGAGCATCATCGCCAGTACAGTCCTAGCAGAGAAGCTGGGAGGTGGAGATCAGAAGGTGGGAGCCGTGAGTGACAAAGGGAGCTGCCATTCTACACCATCGTTCACCACCGCCCTTCATCACCTTCATCATTCCTTCATCGACCTTCGTCTTTAATTTGTTTCTTTGTATGGGACATTACCAAGTGTCTGTGTGGTTGTGGCAAGAAAGAAGTCGATTATATTCTTAATTTGGAAGAGAATTTGTAGTCACTGAAAGATAAATGGGAAGATCGATCTCCAAAGCTCATCTTGAAGACAAGAGGTATTGTGCATCTAAGCTATTCTTTCTTTTTAAAATTTTCATATTAGTTAAATTTTGAAGTGTTTTTTACATTATGAGTAGCTTAGTCATCAATCAACGTAGGCGTGTGCAGAAAATTTCAGAAAGTATATAGTATGGATCGGACATTAGAGAAAGGAAACAAGAAAAAATGTATATGTTAAAAAGTGTATGGACATTAGAAAAAGTATAGTATGGACATTACGATTGTAGCCTGACTATCATTTTACTTCTTTAATGAAAATTGTTACTTAATTATCAATAAAAATAAAATAAAACTAACTTTTGGTTGGATAGATGAAAATTGAACATCAAATATATGAGGAAGGTTTGCTTAACATATATTTTAATTTCAATTAAGATTTATATAGTAATTTTTAAATTAGAGGGAAGGTTACTATAATTTATGTAAAATGGAAGGTGGTAATTAATGTATTTTATTCAATTTTTTAATGTTTAAACTCATATACAAAGAAACTAATGAGTTAGGAATTTAATAAAAAAAGGGATAAATTGAACAATATAATTTGTTAATTTTTATTCTATATAATCTAAACTTAATTGTACCATAAGCTTATAGCAAAAAACTTTATTACTAAAATTGCACCTTAACCCTATATTTTTAATATGATACTTGTAAACATATTTTTTAAATATTTTTATATCTATTTTTAAACAGTGTGTAGATTTTTGCTCTCATCCACCTCCTTCCTTCCATTGTCGTGCACACCACCGTGATTCTTTGCTTTCTCCACCTCCCCACCGTGCATACACCTCTGATCTCCAACGTCTTCTCTACCTCTCCAGCATACTAGTGGGCGCCCCCTGATCAGGTTAGTTTATTTTCTTCTTGTTTTTTTTGTAACAGAATGGTATATTTTCTTTTTCATTCCTTAAAATTTACTTGAAATGGTTGAGATTGTGCTGATATATTGCTTATATTGAGATGGTTGAGATTATAGCCTGGTGTGTTTGGTGTGCTTATATTGCTTAAATTGCATGTACTCGGGAACTCCAGTGCAATGGTCTATTTTCTTGTTTATATATAAATTTACTTGTGTATATTACCATTAATTAGTATATATAATAAAATAAAATATGATTTGTTTAAATTAAAGAAATTCTTGTATTCAAAACGAATTATGAATGTTATTGGGTTGATAACTTAATTAGGCAATCCCATCATATGTCGTTGACAATTGTACTAAACGTGTGAATGTGATTGGGAATACCCCTAGGTAACAAAATGGATCATAGTTGGATGAATGCTTTGAGAACTAGTGAAGAATATGAGAAAGGGGTGGAAGAATTTATTGAATTCGCTAAAAAGAATGCTCCTGCAAAAAATAGGAAGTATTTTTGTCCTTGTGTCAATTGTTTGAATGAGAGTCGACGGGATGTTGATGTCATAAAGGATCACCTACTTTGTGATGGAATAAATCTGCGATACACAAGGTGGATATGGCATGGTGAGGAAGTAACGGATTGTCCGTCGCACAAGACCATTGATGTGGATATCGTAGGTGAAGATAGAATGGAGAAAATGATTAATGATGTTGAGGCAGAATCCTTTGCGCAGTCGCAGGAGTATGACAGCCTGCGGAGTGATGCAGAGACACCATTGTACAGTGGTAGTAAGTACACGCGGCTGACAAGAACATTACATTTGGTTAACTTAAAGGCAACTTGTGGGTGGACCGATAGTAGTTTCACATTGCTGCTTGAACTATTGTGTGATATGTTTCCAGAGGATAATTTACTTCCAAATCGTATATATGAGGCCAAGAAATGAGTACGGAGGTCTTAGTGAGTGTCCTAAGTGTAAAACTGCACGATACAAAGTGAAAAAAGATGGTGGTTGTGGTGATGTGACAAGTAAAAGGCAACCTTTAAAGGTTATGTGGTATCTTCCAATAATACCACGTTTTAAACGTTTGTTTGCGACTGCAACAAAAGCGAAGAAGTTGAGATGGCACTCTGATGAGAGAATATCTGATGGGAAATATCTTCAGCACCCAGCTGACTCACCACAATGGCAAAAAATAGATGAAATGTTCCCTCAATTTGGTAGCGAGCCGAGAAACCTACGGCTTGGGCTTTGTATAGACGGCATCAATCTGTATAGAACTCTTACTAGCACACATAATGCGTGGCCGGTTCTCCTTGTAATATACAACTTGTCTCCCTGGCTATGTATGAAACGTAAGTATATGATGCTATCTATGATGATTTCTGGACCAAAACAGCCAGGGAACGATATTGATGTCTATTTGGCGCCTTTGATTGAGGACTTGAAGAAGTTGTGGGAGGAAGGCGTAGATGTGTTTGATGCTTATAAGAAGGAGTCTTTCAAGCTACGTGCAATGATTTTCACAATGATAAACGACTTCCCTGCGTACGGAAACTTGTCAGGGTACAGCGTGAAGGGTCACAAAGCATGCCCAATATGTGAAGCAGACACACACTTCCAACAACTAAAGCATGGAAGAAAAACTGTCTACCTTGGCCACAGGAGGTTTCTTCATCGGTTCCACCCGTATCGTAGGCTAAGAAAGCGGTGTAACAGCTTACCGGAGCATGGAATGGCTCCAAAGTCACTAACCGGAGAGGAAGTCTACAGTCGAGTGGAACGTATCCATGTCACTTTTGGTAAGAATCAGAGGGTTGCGGGTGAGAAGAACATATGGAAGAAGAGATCCATTTTCTTTGATCTTCCATATTGGCGTTCGCTAGACGTAAGACACAGTATTGATGTGATGCATGTGGAGAAGAATGTTTGTGATAGCCTTATCAGTACGCTTTTGCACATACCAGGGAAGACTAAGGATGGGATTAATGCGAGATTAGACCTTGTCGATATGGGAATAAGAGAACGGTTACATCCACAACTAAGAGATGATGGTAGGAGGGCATACATGGAGCCAGCAGCGCATACACTATCAAAAGCAGAGAAAAGAAGTTTGTATGGGTGTTTGCATGAAATGAAGGTGCCGCAAGGGTATTCCTCGAATGTGAGAAGATGTGTCTCAATGGACGATTTGAAGTTAGTGGGAATGAAGTCCCATGATTATCATGTGTTGATGCAACAACTATTACCAGTAGCTATTAGAGGCATAATGAAAGATGAAGTACGAAACACAGTGACAAGATTGTGCGTTTTCTTCAATGCTATCTGTAACAAAGTCATTGACACTGAAAAGTTGGATGAACTAGAAAATGAGGGTTACATTATTTTGTCACAACTAGAGATGCACTTTCTGCCTTCATTTTTTGATATAATGGTGCATTTGGTAGTTTATTTGGTGAGGGAGGTAAGGCTATGCGGTCCAGTTTACCTGAGGTGGATGTACCCTTTCGAGCGATACATGAAGATCTTAAAAGGGTATTCTAAAAATCCTTATCGACCAGAAGCCTCAATAGTAGAAAGATATGTAGTTGAGGAGGCTATGGAGTTTTGCAAAGATTATATGTCAGGGAAGAAGGAACAATCTCGGCATGAAGAAGGGAGAAGCAAGGGAACACGAGGACTGAAAGTGAAGAATGTTCCTCGTGAAGAGGTGTTGCAAGCCCACTTGTATATCCTGAATAATATGGAAGAAGTTCAACCTTACATAAATGAACACAGAAACACTTTGAAGAACAAGAATCTAAGGAAGAATGACATGCAGATTGCTATTGAGCAAAACAAGACATTCATGCAGTGGTTTGAGGAAAAGGTTTTGCATGAGATCGGTGTGTCTGAGACAATCGAGTGGCTAGCTTGGGAGCCTTCGTTTCAGGTCATTACTTGGACCGGTTATGATATAAATGGCTATTCTTTCTATACCAAAGAGCAAAATGACAAAAGTACCAAGCAAAATAGTGGGGTTATGGTAGAAGCTGAATCTATGCACTTTTCCAGTTCGAGAGACAAAAACCCCATATTAGCGTCTATGGCCTATTATGGAGTTATAGAAGAAATATGGGAGATGACGTACAACAAGTTCAAAGTTGCTTTATTTAAATGTAAGTGGGTTAGCAACAATGCTGTGGTAATAGATAAACAGTTTGGATTTGTCTCAGTCGATCTTCGAAGAGTTGGCTATAGAGACGAGCCCTTCATTTTAGCAAGCCAGGCGAAACAAGTGTTTTATGTCACCGATCCTGCCAGCAAAAATATGTCCATTGTCCTTAAAAGTAAAAAACAGAAGTATGGTGATCCGACGTTCAACCTTGATGACACGCCACCTTTCACAACAACTACACCTCGAACAAATGAAGTAGAATTGGTAGATGATGACGAATATGCTGTAAGAAATGACCATGGAGAAGGACTATGGGAAACAATATAGAGTAAGACCTTAATTTATAAACGAGAAATGTGTTTTTTCTGTTTTACTTCCCACTTAGTATATTTCATTTTCATTGCAATTTACTTACGTTTCTGATGATGCTTTTTGTGTTAACAGGAATATGGACAACGTTAGTGATGACGAGAGGCGTAGAGATGACGAAAGCTCTAGTAATGATGAAAGGCCTAGAGTTGAACCCCCTGCAAGAAGGAGGGTTAGAGGCTGTACAAAGATGGGAGCATTGGTTGCCCGTCATGAACATCAACAGGAGAGGCTGCATATAGACTTCGATGACAATCTGAATCCAGTTGGTCCTGAGGAAGACCACTTCATTAGCTACGTAGGGCTTTTGGCTCGAAGCAAAGTGCGCATTACCTACGATAATTGGAGATTGGTTCCCCCAAAAACGAAAGACATGATTTGGCAGCAACTTTTGGTATGTAAGTTTTGATGCATTGTAGCTTTGTTCTTATTGTTTCAAATATAATAATCTTATGTTTTACCTTGCAGCAAACATACGATGTCCCAGACACCACGGAGATGTATAGGCACTGGATGGATGAGGTTCATGTACGATGGAAAGGTTTCAAGAACAAGCTAACAGTGCATTACATTCGAGGGGCCCTTAGGGGTCAGGATCTATGTGCACAGTATACATATTTATCTCCAGAGGACTAGAGGTTGTTTGCGGCATCACGAGCAGATCCTGAGTTTTTGGTAAGATTTCTGTCATCATGATATAGAACTTGTAATTTTCATATACTTTATATCGTTGATTCATTTTTTGTTGTTTTTCATTCATAGAAATTAAGTGCAGCAAATGCCCAGAGGCAAGCAGAAAATAAATATCAACATTTCATGTCTCGCGGTGGATATCGGAAGCTTGAGGGGCAAATGATGGCAGAAGAGTTACAGAAAATGAAGGAAGCAGCGGAATCTGATCCTAGCGTTGTTATCCAGCCACCGGCACCTCCTCCACGTCACAAAAAATGGAAAGCAGGGAGGATTAAGGCTGGGAAGTACATAAATCCGACTGTTGCTGAGGTTGCTGCGAGGATTGTAAGTAGTTATACCATAAGTACCTAATTTTTTACATGTCGTGAGTGGTTTCGATACATTTACGATAAACTGCATGTTACAGGATGACCTGGACGAGCAAAGTAGCCAAGGTTCATTCAATCCAAGTAGACGGATGGACATCTTGTCAACGGCTATTGGGAAGGCAGATGACCTTGGTCGTGTTCGAGGAGAGACACGGGGAGTTAGTGCCGCGAGGTATTTTGGACGAGAGCCACGTTATTCGTCACAAGCTGGACCTAGTAAGGACGTTGTGGCCAAGATTCGAGAGGAGCTCGAATGAGAGATCGAGGCCAACCTTCGCGACAAGCTCCTACAAGAGCTGTTGCCAGAGCTTCAACTTGAAATGGCAAAGATGTTTGAAGCACAAAGGGCAAGGGACGAGCATAGAACTCAGGAATCCCCAGCCTTCAATAGCACCAGAGGAAGTTACAACCCTCTGGAGCAACCACTTGGCGCCCCTTCTCCCACTCTAGTGTCAGGACCACTTGGCGACCCTTTTCCCACTCCAATGTCGGGAGACCCTTGCACCCTCTATTTGGATGATCCACTGTTGCGTGTTGTTGCTGATGCTCTCGTTCACACACGTGCTACCACCCACCATAATCAGCAAATTCTGGAGGATTTTCGTAGGGTGAATGTGACGAGTGTTAGAAAGGGGGAAGAAGGTACAGCCATCCCTGTTCCTGATCCAGAGGTTGGCACGTTAGGTCAAGCGATAGGATCTTTCATCCTTTGGCCTCACAATCTTATTGGTTCAGACGCAACACCTCCAATGGTAGGAATTACCTTACTGTTACTGAAAATCTGTTGGCATCCTAATAACAATTTGTTTTTTGATGTTCTAAAAGGATGACGAAGCTGCGAGCAAATAGCCCTTCTTAGCACGGCTGCAACAGATCTACAAGCGCATTAAACAGATTGACTTGAAGATGCCTCCAGGGATTGTGGGCCAAGTGGAGTATCCCTACACGATTGACAATAAAGATCTCAAGCAGTTTATCAGGTTGGAGGAGATAGATGCAGGCTGGGTCAAATTTGCAGTCCGGTAAGTTTTTTTTCAATTTTCCCATAGAATTCATTTAGTGGTTTTTTGTTTTCATACATTCAAGAATTGATTCCTTATTTTAATTCTATTATAGCACCTTCCACGATCTCTGCACAAACATGGAAAGAAGTAATTGGTATGGATTCTTATGTCCTGCGAATACGACAGGGGATACTTGTACTGTGGCGTATAGGACTCACTATGTCGGCTACCAAATGGCACAAACCAAACTTCGTTGTTATCTAGCACCCATTGTGTAACCCCCTGCCTTAATTAACGTAATTATAATTCGATAAGACGTAATAAAAGAGGTTTGAGTCCGCCGGATAGTTCAAAACTTGTTAAATTACCCACTAAATAGTAGGACCTTACAAGATTTTCAAAACTTCTTTCTATCCGGGTCTCGTTTTCAATTATCGAATATAACCACCTGTGCAGTTAATTTACATTCACATATATCAGAGTCTATAACTTAAACCCCGGCAACCCCCGGGTTCATCTATGTATCCATAAAGTTTCAAATCCTGATTAGGGGATTACAAACCAAGTACTTCTTAACTATTTACAACTCAAAAATGTTGTACAGTAATCCCTATCCAGAATGAATAACCAACAAAAACCATACTAATGTCCCTAAGAAGCTCTAACCGCTCCGGGTCGCTCGCTTCTCCTTTGAGCCACACGCCCTGTCTGAAAGGTTAGTTCAAAGGAAAGGATGAGATTCAAAAGAATCCCAGTAGTAACTAAACATTTATACCACATATAAGCACACAGCATGTAAGCAAATCATCATACAGCAGCACAAATCACACTCCACCCTCATCCCCTTTCTCCGCCGGGAAGGCACACCGTCCTAGCCCGAACTGTTGTTAGCTACTCAGGGACTATTGGCGTGGCAGTGCATAAACATAGCCTTATAGCACATAGCTATCCGGCTTCAAAAATGGCCCGTCGGCCTCACAATCAGCCTTTCGGCCCACATATCACATAATCACACCTCATCCTCATCCCCTTTCTCCGCCGGGAAGGCACACCGTCCTAACCCGAACCGTTGTTAGCTACTCAGGGACTATTGGACTGACGGTGCTCACACATATCCACATAAGTCGCAACATACGAACTTATTACAAATCAATGATAATACACACATACAATGCATCACATATGGTACGAAAGAAAAGTCACTACCTGATCCCTTCCTGATGTCTCTGGGCACAGTGGGCTCACTAGGATAGCAGATGTCAAATCCTATAATCAAAATAGGGACATTTGGTTAATTTCCTTTTCCAAGTTCTTACTTCAATAACACTTTAAGTTGGTATTCATTTGGACTCTTTAAATGGCCATTAAATGCCTATACATATGCCTAAAGGGTTGGGATAACTGTCCCCAAAGATCCCTCTTTAGAAAGCTAAACACTGATTTTTGGACCTCTCACTCGGGCACAGAAGGCCGTGCTCGAGCATGACTCCTGCTTTCACTCGAGCACACATGCGAGTGAGACGCAGGAAGTGCTTGCCCGAGAGCAACTCCCGCGACAAACCTACACTCTCACTCGAGCACAAGAGGCTGTGCTCGAGCAGAGACCCTGAGCACACTCGAGCACCACGGAAGTGAGACCCTGCGAGTGACAACCCGAGAGCATCTCTCAACATCTTCCTCCTCCATCACTCGAGCACAAACACCTGTGCTCGAGCACTGATCCTCAATGCTCGCGAGCACAAGGAAGTGAGGTCCAGCGAGTGTCTACCCGAGAGCAACCCAACTCCCAGGCAACAGATTCACTCGAGCACAAGTCCCAGTGCTCGAGTGATCCCCCCAATGCTCGCGAGTGCCAGGCGCACTCTTGGCAATCACTCTTGAGTGATACCCTGAGACACTCACCCGCAGCACCAAAAAGGCACCCTCACTCGAGCACAAACATGCTCACTCGAGCACGTTGATCCTGTGCTCGAGTGAGTTCTTCCCTCACTCGAGAAATCACACCAGATACCCAAAACGCAGCAACTGAGTTGATTTACCAGAATTCACCAAATGAATTCCAATGGTTCCATAACTCATACCATTACTCATTCTCATCCAAAACTTCACCATAAACCCATTGGTAACCCAAAATAACCAAAATTCAACTCCATTAACACCTTCTCACTCTAGATCATCAAACCACTCAAAACCTCATTCTAACAACTTCCCTTATTCAACTTCGAATCAAATTCTAATCACTCCCAAGTGTCAAAACTGACCACATGAACAGTGACACTCTCACCAAAATCTACCCTTCAATTAACATCATAATTAGGTCAAATTCCAGAATTTTCATTGATCATGCAAACATCCTAATATATATACCACAATTCATCAAAAACCTACCTCTTTCACTTGCTGAATTCAAAACTTTGATTCCTCAACTTTCAAAATCCCTCACTTTGCCACACACCACCAATCACAAGTCTGAAAACATGGAAAGAGAGCTCTTGACCACTTGCACAAAATCAATGAATGTAGAATGAGCATTTAGAATTAAATACTCACCTATAATTCAAGCCCTTTCCTTCTCTTTCTTGTTTACTCGCCGGAAATGGAAGAAAATGGAGAGAGAAAATGGGTTGGTGAAGATGATCATTCTTTCCTCACACACCCCCATAAACCGACTAGGGAGGGAGAGAGAAGAGTGTTTGAATATTTTGACTCATCCAATGGCTCTTATTTAGCCACTTGGCATCATCTCCTTACTCTTACCTTGATCTCACCTATTCTCACATACACATGATCCCACCCTTAGATCTTTCAATCTCAACCATTGATCTTGATTACTAAGGGGTTTTCTCATCCGTAGCTAACCAGACGGTTGGTAAATTTACCGTTTTGCCCCTGGTTATCACTTTACACATTAAACCATATATATACTTCAAATATGCTTAATTAGTATTAATTACATTATTTGAAGTTACTAATCCTTAATTATAATTCAGGATATTACAATTCTCCCCCTGAAATTTAATTTCGTCCTCGAAATTGTTACACTACTTGAGTCATAAACTCCGGATATCTTCTCCGTATATCTTCCTCCGCTTCCCAGGTTGCTTCTCTCGGGGTCATTCCCTTCCAGACCACCTTCACATATGGGATGCTTCGGTGTCTGAGCCGTCGCTCCTCTCGATCAATGATCTGCTCTGGCTCCACCGCATATGTAAAGTTATCTTGTAGCTCAACTTCTTCATATTCAACTATGTGAGATGGATCTGGTTGGTACTTCTTTAGTTGGGAAACGTGAAACACGTCATGGAGTCTACTCAAGCTTGGGGGTAGGGCTACTCGGTATGCAACAAGCCCAATCCTCTCAAGAATCTCAAAAGGACCTATATACCTCGGGCTCAGCTTCTTCCTCTTGATAGCTCGCCCAATGCCCGTAACAGGAGATACTCTTAGAAAAATATGATCTCCAACCTCAAATTCTAGAGGTCGTCTTCTCTTGTCAGCGTAGCTTTTCTGTCGACTCTGTGCTGCAAGTAACCTCTTTCGAATAATCTGGATTTGTGCTGAGGTCTGATCAACAAGATCTGGTCCATAAAGCTTCCTTTCGGATAGCTCGTTCCAGCACAAAGGCGATTGACACCTCCTTCCATACAACGCTTCATACGGAGCCATCTGAATGCTCGCATGATAGCTATTGTTATAGGAAAATTCTGCAAGTGGAAGAAAACGATCCCAACTTCCTTTAAAATCAAGAACACATGCCCGAAGCATATCTTCCAGAGTCTGGATTGTCCTCTCCGACTGTCCATCCGTCTGTGGATGATAAGCCGTACTGAACCTCAACTGAGTTCCCAAAGCTTTATGCAGTGCTTTCCAGAATCTTGAAGTAAATCGAGGATCTCGATCAGAAATGATATTCTTCGGTGTACCATGGAGTTTCACAATCTCACTGATATAAATCTCTGCTAGTTTATCAGGAGAATAACCAACATTGATTGGTATGAAGTGGGCTGACTTCGTTAGCCGATCCACAATAATCCAGATCGCATCATAATTCCTGATCTTGGGCAATCCCGTCACAAGATCCATGGTCACACTTTCCCATTTCCATTCCGGAATCTCAGGACTCTGGAGTAAACCAGGTGGTCTCTGGTGCTCAATCTTCACTTTCTGACAAGTGAGGCATCTTGCCACGTATTTGGTCACATCACTCTTCAAACCCGGCCACCAGTACACAGATTTCAAGTTATGGTACATCTTGGTCATACCAGGATGAAGAGTATATCGACTCTTGTGCGCCTCATCTAGAATCTTTTGTCGCAACTCCGCCTTAAGTGGAACGCAGACTCTATTTTGATAGCGAACCAATCCTCTAGGCGACAAATCATAACCTGGGACTTCTCCCCGTTCAATCCGATTCAGATTGCGCTGTATCCAGTCATCTTGCCTCTGAGCTTCTTCAATTTCAGCTCTTAGATCACTTTCCTCCTGGGCAATAGTGTAATTGGCACAGATGATCTGGTTCGTCAGATTCAAATCACGAAAATCTTCAATCAATTTCTTCTCTCGTATCATCATAGCTGCAACGTACATGGTCTTCCGACTAAGAGCATCAGCGACTACATTGGCTTTACCCGGATGATATTTGATTTCCAGGTCGTAGTCTTTAAGCAATTCCATCCAACGGCGTTGTCTCATATTCAGTTCTTTCTGATCGTATAGGTACTTGAGGCTCTTGTGGTCGCAGTACAGTTCCACAGTCACACCATACAGGTAATGACGCCAAATCTTCAAGGCAAACACAATGGCCGCAAGCTCCAGATCATGAGTGGGATAGTTCAATTCATGAGGTCTGAGCTGTCGAGAGGCGTAGGCCACTACACGTCCCTGCTGCATAAGGACACACCCTAATCCCTGCCCACTGGCATCAGAGTACACAACATATGTCATACTGGGATCGGGTAAAATCAATACAGGTGCCGACGTCAACCTCTCCTTCAGCTCCACAAAGCAGTTTTCATATTTCTCGTCCCACATAAACGGCTGATCCTTTCTCGTGAGCTTGGTCATTGGTAACGCAATACGGGAGAAATTCTGAATGAATCTCCGATAGTACCCGGCAAGACCCAGAAAACTGCGTACCTCTGCCACAGATTCTGGCCTCTTCCAGTCTAGTACTGCTTCCACTTTACTGGGATCCACAGAGACCCCTTCTTGCGAGATAACATGGCCTAGGAATCTCACTTCTGATAGCCAAAACTCGCACTTACTCAACTTGGCGTACAATTGCTTCTCACGCAAAATATTCAATACAACTCTCAGATGATGCTCATGCTCCTCCATACTCTTGGAATATATCAGAATGTCATCGATAAACACAACAACAAACTGATCCAGATACTGTCGAAAGATACGGTTCATGTAGTCCATGAAAACCGCAGGTGCATTGGTTAGCCCAAATGGCATTACCAGAAACTCATAATGACCATATCGGGTCCTGAAAGCAGTCTTCGGAACATCTTCTGCTTTCACTCGCAGCTGATGATACCCTGACCTTAGATCAATCTTTGAAAATACACATGATCCAGAGAGTTGATCTAACAGGTCATCGATCCGGGGAAGAGGGTACTTGTTCTTAATAGTAACCTTGTTCAATTCCCTGTAATCGATACACAACCGAAGGCTTCCATCCTTCTTCTTTACAAACAGCACTGGAGCTCCCCAAGGCGACACACTGGGTCTAATAAACCCTTTCTCAAGTAGATCCTCTATTTGCTTCTTTAATTCTGCCATCTCGTTTGGGGCCATACGATATGGGGCCTTTGAAATAGAACCAGCTCCAGGCACAATGTCAATTGAAAACTGAACTTCCCTTTCAGGAGGCAATCCGCTAAGGTCATCTGGAAACACCTCAGGGAATTCATTTACCACAGTTATATTACTCAAAGTTTCATCAGTTTCTCCCTGTACAGAGAAAAACACCATATACCCTTGGCAACCCTTTTTAAGATACTTTTCAGCTTTAGCCGTAGAAAGGAAATTTATACTTGCATTCACCACTTCAGCTCTCTGGGAAGCAGGATATACTATTCTCTTATTCCCACAATCCAATAATACATTATTTGCCGTTAACCAATCAAAACCCAAAATGACTTCCAGTTGATAAAGCGGCAAACAAATCAAGTCCACCACAGATTGGTGCCCTTCTACGGTTACGACACAACTCAAACAAGCTTCTGTGGTCAAGACTTTAACACCCATTGGAGTGGACACTACTAATTCAAATGGTAACTTATGCACATGCAATCCTAGGCGCTTCACGCAATCATAGGCGATGAATGAGTGACTTGCACCCGAGTCGAATAAAACTTGCAACAAATAACCATTTACAGAAATTTTACCTTGAATCAACTCAGGAGATCTACGGGCCTCCTCGTGGGTCATAGCGAACACTCGACCCTGAGTCTTTGGCCTCTGCTCAGGTCTTGGTTGTTGACAATCTCTAGAAAGATGTCCTGGCCGCTTGCAGTTAAAGCAAACCATCTCTCCCTGACAGTTTTTCCCATAATGTGATTTGTTGCAACGACGACATTTCTCCTCAATCACAACTCTCTGAGGTTCACGGTCTCTAGGCTGATAGGGCTTCTTATCGCCGCCCTTGTATGAAGATGATCCTTGGCCTTTCCGCTTCTGAGAGGCATTACCCTTACTGGGCTCACTGCGGTGACCAGTAACTCTGCCAGGATGCACTTCTCTTAAGTTGTTCTCCGTGATTCGACATTGCTCCACAGCCTTATTGAACTTCGTGAATTGGTGAGTAACCAACCGTTTTCGCAACTCTCGCCTCAGGCCGCGTATGAGCATGTCTGAACTCCATTCTTCGTCATCCTCTAACCGGAGATAGGAGGAGTATCGAGCCAGTCGAACAAATCGGGACAAGTAATCATCGAAGCTCTCTACGTCCCCTTGCCTGATATTTAGGAATTCTGTCTCCTTCTCGAGCTGCACTGATTTCGGGAAATACTTCTCATTGAATTCTTGTAGGAACAATTCCCAAGTCAGTGGCACATTTCTGCTCTTCAGTGTTAGGGTGATATTCCGCCACCAACGATCTGCATCACCTTCGAACTTGTAGACCGCCAACCTTGGCTTTACCTCCTCTGGACAACAAAGCACCTCAAATATCTTCTCCAGCCTATTCAACCAATCTTCAGCTACTTGAGGGTCAAACCTCCCTCTAAATACCGGAGGCAGATGCTTGCAAAATCTGGTGACCCAAAACTGCAGGTCTCGCTCCTCTCTGAGCGGCATTCCATGAGACTCTTGATTCAGAGCAACATGAGGTGGGGACTCCTGAGGTTGTGCTGACCCCTCAGCAGTATCTTCATAACGGGTCTCTTCCTGAGTTTCTTCCGGAGTAGACTGAACCGGAACTTCCTTATTCTTTGCCTTCTCCGCTCTGAGCTCGTCTCTCAGCTCAGTGATCATGTCCCGCTGGTCCTTTATCAGACCCATTAATTCTTGCATTAGATCCGGTGGATTATCGTCGACGACCTCCACCACAGGGTCTACACGCGGAACACTGGGGCGTCCTCTAGTTTTCTTCATTCTACAAATAGCTTAACCCCATTAACTCAGCAGAAACAGTACACACATATACTCACAAGTCTTATATATCCATATCAGTAAACATATATGTGTATACACAACATTCATTCGCAGATTACCTTTTATCCCTAAAACCAACTAAGGGATCTATCCTAGCAAACTCTACCCTTGCCAGGAACTACGGCTCTGATACCAAAATGTAACCCCCTGCCTTAATTAACGTAATTATAATTCGATAAGACGTAATAAAAGAGGTTTGAGTCCGTCGGATAGTTCAAAACTTGTTAAATTACCCACTAAATAGTAGGACCTTACAAGATTTTCAAAACTTCTTTCTATCCGGGTCTCGTTTTCAATTATCGAATATAACCACCTGTGCAGTTAATTTACATTCACATATATCAGAGTCTATAACTTAAACCCCGGCAACCCCCGGGTTCATCTATGTATCCATAAAGTTTCAAATCCTGATTAGGGGATTACAAACCAAGTACTTCTTAACTATTTACAACTCAAAAATGTTGTACAGTAATCCCTATCCAGAATGAATAACCAACAAAAACCATACTAATGTCCCTAAGAAGCTCTAACCGCTCCGGGTCGCTCGCTTCTCCTTTGAGCCACACGCCCTGTCTGAAAGGTTAGTTCAAAGGAAAGGATGAGATTCAAAAGAATCCCAGTAGTAACTAAACATTTATACCACATATAAGCACACAGCATGTAAGCAAATCATCATACAGCAGCACAAATCACACTCCACCCTCATCCCCTTTCTCCGCCGGGAAGGCACACCGTCCTAGCCCGAACTGTTGTTAGCTACTCAGGGACTATTGGCGTGGCAGTGCATAAACATAGCCTTATAGCACATAGCTATCCGGCTTCAAAAATGGCCCGTCGGCCTCACAATCAGCCTTTCGGCCCACATATCACATAATCACACCTCATCCTCATCCCCTTTCTCCGCCGGGAAGGCACACCGTCCTAACCCGAACCGTTGTTAGCTACTCAGGGACTATTGGACTGACGGTGCTCACACATATCCACATAAGTCGCAACATACGAACTTATTACAAATCAATGATAATACACACATACAATGCATCACATATGGTACGAAAGAAAAGTCACTACCTGATCCCTTCCTGATGTCTCTGGGCACAGTGGGCTCACTAGGATAGCAGATGTCAAATCCTATAATCAAAATAGGGACATTTGGTTAATTTCCTTTTCCAAGTTCTTACTTCAATAACACTTTAAGTTGGTATTCATTTGGACTCTTTAAATGGCCATTAAATGCCTATACATATGCCTAAAGGGTTGGGATAACTGTCCCCAAAGATCCCTCTTTAGAAAGCTAAACACTGATTTTTGGACCTCTCACTCGGGCACAGAAGGCCGTGCTCGAGCATGACTCCCGCTTTCACTCGAGCACACATGCGAGTGAGACGCAGGAAGTGCTTGCCCGAGAGCAACTCCCGCGACAAACCTACACTCTCACTCGAGCACAAGAGGCTGTGCTCGAGCAGAGACCCTGAGCACACTCGAGCACCACGGAAGTGAGACCCTGCGAGTGACAACCCGAGAGCATCTCTCAACATCTTCCTCCTCCATCACTCGAGCACAAACACCTGTGCTCGAGCACTGATCCTCAATGCTCGCGAGCACAAGGAAGTGAGGTCCAGCGAGTGTCTACCCGAGAGCAACCCAACTCCCAGGCAACAGATTCACTCGAGCACAAGTCCCAGTGCTCGAGTGATCCCCCCAATGCTCGCGAGTGCCAGGCGCACTCTTGGCAATCACTCTTGAGTGATACCCTGAGACACTCACCCGCAGCACCAAAAAGGCACCCTCACTCGAGCACAAACATGCTCACTCGAGCACGTTGATCCTGTGCTCGAGTGAGTTCTTCCCTCACTCGAGAAATCACACCAGATACCCAAAACGCAGCAACTGAGTTGATTTACCAGAATTCACCAAATGAATTCCAATGGTTCCATAACTCATACCATTACTCATTCTCATCCAAAACTTCACCATAAACCCATTGGTAACCCAAAATAACCAAAATTCAACTCCATTAACACCTTCTCACTCTAGATCATCAAACCACTCAAAACCTCATTCTAACAACTTCCCTTATTCAACTTCGAATCAAATTCTAATCACTCCCAAGTGTCAAAACTGACCACATGAACAGTGACACTCTCACCAAAATCTACCCTTCAATTAACATCATAATTAGGTCAAATTCCAGAATTTTCATTGATCATGCAAACATCCTAATATATATACCACAATTCATCAAAAACCTACCTCTTTCACTTGCTGAATTCAAAACTTTGATTCCTCAACTTTCAAAATCCCTCACTTTGCCACACACCACCAATCACAAGTCTGAAAACATGGAAAGAGAGCTCTTGACCACTTGCACAAAATCAATGAATGTAGAATGAGCATTTAGAATTAAATACTCACCTATAATTCAAGCCCTTTCCTTCTCTTTCTTGTTTACTCGCCGGAAATGGAAGAAAATGGAGAGAGAAAATGGGTTGGTGAAGATGATCATTCTTTCCTCACACACCCCCATAAACCGACTAGGGAGGGAGAGAGAAGAGTGTTTGAATATTTTGACTCATCCAATGGCTCTTATTTAGCCACTTGGCATCATCTCCTTACTCTTACCTTGATCTCACCTATTCTCACATACACAAGATCCCACCCTTAGATCTTTCAATCTCAACCATTGATCTTGATTACTAAGTGGTTTTCTCATCCGTAGCTAACCAGACGGTTGGTAAATTTACCGTTTTGCCCCTGGTTATCACTTTACACATTAAACCATATATATACTTCAAATATGCTTAATTAGTATTAATTACATCATTTGAAGTTACTAATCCTTAATTACAATTCAGGATATTACACATTGTCCAACGGTTCGTATTTACATTTTGTCAATTTAAGAAGTTTAATAAATAATTGTCTTCTCACTCATCTAACTTCATTTTAATGTGTACATGTTGTTAAAGAAACCACTGGACTTTGTGTGCTATATGTCCCCGCCGCAACGTAGTCTATTGGTTTGATCCCTTGAGTAAAAAGCCAGACAGAGATACAAAATCCATCTTTAACACGTAAGTTATTCTGTTTGTATTTCATTGACAACAATAATAAATGAATGGTTCTAATTTCTGTTCATTTTGCTTTTCATGATAGTGCTTGTCAAACATATAGAATCCTAGGTAGGTCACGCGAGGGTGCAGTTGTTAAAAAGCCAAAGTGGTTTTATCCCATAGTAAGTACATTCGATCCTACCTAATTGTTTCATTGACGGTCCTTTTAGACATACCTTTATTGATTTTAACAACCAATTGCATCCCTTTGATTAAAAGTGCCCTTGGCAACCTGGCCACACTGAATGCGGATATTATGTTATACTTTATATGTATAACATAACTCAAAGTGGAATTACTAGCGATTTTGAAAAGGTAATCGCTTCTTCATTCTCAAATGATAATATTTTTGGTGTTCTAATCGAAATGCTAATTAATTCATTTGCTTGAGATTCATTTCATCAAAGCTTACTTTCTAATTTTCAGATTTTTGATAATCAAGATGCCTACCTACGTGAAGACCTAGATTTGATCAGAGATCTTTTGGCTGGACATCTTCTTCAACATATAGAGCAGTAAACTTGTTATTTTATATCAGTTTGTACTTGTGTGATGACAGCGTTTTGACACTTTCTGGTTGTTTTTTGTTGATATATATAGTAGTAGGTTGTATGAAAGGTTATTGTATGTATATATCGTAAAGATTGTAGTACTGGATGTCCTTACCAGTTTGTAACGGACAGTATGGTTTATGAATCCATCTTCTATTCTGTTTCTGCAGTTTGAATTCGTTGGGCAATACAGAATGTAAATTATGGTATAAAAAAAACCTAACTTTTAGACGTCCCAAATTAAGAATTGGGAGGTCTAAAGTCCCCCAGGGTGGGACTTTAGGCGTCCCAAATTAAGAATTGGGAGGTCTAAAGTCCCACCCTGGGGGACTTTAGGCGTCCCAAATTACAACACCAAGAATATTATCCTCTGAGAATGAAGAAGCGATTACTTGTTCAAAATCTGTCGTAATGCCACTCTGAATGATGTTAAACATATAAAGTAAGACATAGTATCCATATTCCCAGCCGCCAGGTTGTTGAGGGCACTATAAATCAAAAGGAAATGGTTAAAATCAATAAAGGCATATCTAAAACGACCGTCAATCAAAAGAACTTGATTTGAAACTACGTACCTTTGGAAACAACCATCTCGGATCTTTGCCACCTCACGTTCACGTGGCCCGCCAAGCGCTCGATCCGTCGTGCATGCCCTATCATTAAAATAAAAATCAACATAAATTAGAATAATTCATTAAGTCAAGAATCAAGAAGCAATGAAATACAAAAAAATAACTTACGTGTTGAAGACACTTTTAGTTTCTTTGTCTGGTCTTCTACGTAAGGAATCAAACCAGTCAACAATGTGGGACCGAGGACAGAGAACACACAAACTCCAGTGATAACTTTCACAACATATACAGATTAAAAAGAAGTTAGCTGGCAAGGCAATTATTTATTAAAAATCTCAAATACACAAACTTAAAATGCGTACTCTTGAACAATCAGTGCTAGATAACAATGATACTCGTCCTCTGCCAATGTGAAGCCCACATAGTTCGTCCTTCTTTTCAATGTATTCCCAATCCTTGTCGTATGTGTGGGAGACAAGAATCCATATAAATCAACTCTTTGAGAGTCAATGCATTTACGACGGAAGGAGCTATAATAGAATTAAAATGATGAATGTATTAGCTAGTTAAAATTGACTTAACTAAATGAAGGAAAAAATGGGAAATAAAAAACTTACAGGATTGCAAATTTGCCCCATCCAACATCTAGTTCCTCCAACTTAATGAACTGTTTAAGATCTTGTTTATCAATTGTGAAGTGATACTCTAATTCCTGGCCCACAATCCCGGTAGGCATATGCAAATCAATCTGGCGAATGCCTTTATAGATATGCTGCAGTCGTTCTAAGAAGGGCTATTTCTCTGCTTCCTGCTCGTTCTTTTAGAACATAAAAAAACATATTGTTAGTAGGATGTCAACACATCTCAAGTAAAAGTGAGGTAGTTCCATACCATTGGAGGTGTTGGTGGTAACAAGCCAATAAGATGTACAGGCCAAAGGATGAAAGATCCTCTCGCCTGAGCTATTGTGGCAACCTCATTATCAGGAATATGGATGGCTGTACCTTCTTCCCCCTCTCGAACACAAGTCACAGTCACCCTAGGCAAATGCTATGGAATTTGCTGATTATGGTGGGTAGTAGCTTCTGTGTGAACGAGAGCATCTGCCACTACACGCAGCAGTGGGGCATCCAAAGAGAGGATGGCAGGTTCTCCCTGCCCTGGAGTGGGAGAAGGGTCGCCAAGTGGTTCCTCCGCCGGGTTGTAACTTCCTTTGGTACTGTGGAAGGCCGGGGATGAATGGGTTCTACGCTCGGTAGTTGCGATCTGCAATTCAAACATTTTCATCATTTCAGCTCGTAGCTCAGGCATTAGCTCAAGACATAGCTCTGGCAACAGCTCTTGTTGGAACTTGTCGCGAAGGTTGGCCTCGAGCTCTTGTGAGACTTCCTGACGAATCTTGGCCACAAGCTCCCTATTGGGTTCAGCTTGTGACGAATAAGGATGTGAGGCTCGGCCAAAATACTTTACGACACGAACTCCTACTGCCTCCCCTCGAACATGACCAGGGTGATCTGCCTTCCCAATCACCATTGACAAGATGTCCATCCGTCCACTTGGAGTGAACGAACCTTGGCTACTATGATCTTCCAGTTCATCCTGCAGCATAAAAGTTATAGTAAATGAAAATTAAGCACTCCCAATATGAAAAATAAGTTTGTACTTATGCTCTAACTACTTACAATTCTTGCGGCAACCTCAGCAACAGTCGGATTTACGTACTTCCCACCCTTAAGGCTCCCTTCTTTCCATTTTTTGTGACATAGAGGAGGTGGCAGAGGCTAGACGACAATGGTAGGATCTGATGTGGCTACTTCCTTCAATTTCTCCAACTCTTCTACCATCATCTTTCGCTCAAGCTTCCGATAACCACCACGAGACATGCAATGTTGATAGTTATTAGCTTCTTGCATCTCTGCATTTGCTGCACTTAATGCCTGTGAAAGGAAAACAACGAACACCGAATCAATAATGTCAACTATATTCAAATAAAACACATTAATGACAGAAATCTTACCAAAAAGTTTGGATCTTCTCGTGATGCCATAAACAACCTCCAGTCCTCTGGAGACAAAAACCTATACTCATGACATGGATCCTTACCCCTCAGGTCCCCTCGAATGTACTCTCGTGTGAGCCTGTTCTTAAAATCTTTCCATCGTAGATGAACCTCCGTCATCCACTCCTTGTATATCTCCGCGGTGTCAGGGACATCATAGGTTTACTGCAAGATAAAAACATAAGTTAATTATATTTGAAGCAATAGGAATAAAGATATATATGCAGATGTATTGAAACTTATATACCAAAAGTTGTTGCCAAATCAAGTCTTTGGTTTTTGGTGGAACCAACTTCCAATTATCATAGGTAATGTGAACCTTGCTTTGAGCCAAAAAACCTATGTAGCTAATGAAATGGTCTTCCTCCGGACCAATTGGTTTCATATTTTCATCAAAGTCAATATGCAACCTCTCCTGTTGATGGTGATGACGTGCTACCAATGCAGGCATTTTTGTACTGCCTCTAACCCTTCTTCTCGCAACTGATCCTGGTCTCGCATCAGGTTCAGGCGTATTCATTTCATTGTCCCTATCACTTTGTGAGTCACCAGAATTGTCCATATTCCTGTAAGCACAAAAATCATTGTCAAATAGGTGAATAAATTGTAAGTAAATGAATAAACTAACTAGTTATAAAACAAACAGCACACATTGCTATTTTTTAAGTTAAGCTCTTACTCTAGATTGTTTCCCATATTCCTTCACCATGATTATTTCTTACAGCATATTCTTCATCATCTACCAATTCTACTTCACTTGTTGTAGGTGGATTAATTGTGAAAGGTGGTGTGTCATCAAGGTTGAAGGTCAGATCACCATGCTTCTGTTTTTTACTTTGAAGTACAATGGAAATTTTTTTATTTGTGGGATCTGTGACATAAAACACTTGTTTCGCCTGGCTTGCTAGAATGAATGGCTCATCCTTATAACCTACTCTTTTAAGATCAACTGAGACAAATCCAAATTGTTGATCTATTACCACAGCATTATTGCTAACCTACTTACATTTGAATAAAGCAACTTTGAACTTGTTGTAAGTGATTTCCCATATTTCTTCTATCACTCCATAATAGGCCATGGATCCTAATATAGGGTTTTTGTCTTTCAAACTGAAAAAGTGCATGGCTTCAGTTTCTACCATCACCCCACTATTTTGCATGGTACTCCTGTCATCTTGGTTTTTTGTGTAGAAAGAATACCCGTTTATATCATAACCGCTCCAAGTAATGATCTGAAACGAAGGCCCCCAGGCTAGCCACTCTATTGTCCCAGATATACCGGTCTCATGCAAAACCTTTTCCTCAAACCACTGAATGAATGTCTTGTTTTGCTCAATAGTAATCTGCATGTCATTCTTCCTCGGATTCTCTTTCTTCAATCTCTTTCTGTGTTCCTCTATGAACGGTTGCACTTCTGCCATGTTATTCAGCATATAAAGGTGTGCTTGCAACACCTCTTCACGAGGCATAGTCTTCACTTTCAGTCCTCGTGTTCCCTTGCTCCTCCCCTCTTCATGCCGAGATTGTTCCTTCTTCCCTGATAGATAATCGCTGCAGAAGTCCATAGCCTCTTCAACAACATACCTTTCAACTATTGAGGCTTCTGGTCGATAGGGATTTTTAGAGTACCCTTTTAAGATCTTCATGTATCGCTCGAAAGAGTACATCTACCTCAGGTAAACTGGACCGCAGAGCCTTACCTCTCTTACCAAATGAACTATCAAATGCACCATTATATCAAAAAAAGAAGGAGGAAAATGCATCTCTAATTGGGACAATATAATATAACCCTTAGCTTCCAGTTCATCCAGCTTTTCAGTGTCAATGACTTTGTTACAGATAGCATTAAAGAAAACACACAATCTTGTCACAGTGCTTCGAACTTCATCTTTCATAATCCCTCTAATAGCTACTGGTAACAGTTGTTGCATCAACACATGATAATCATGGGACTTCATTCCCACTAACTTCAAATCGTCCATTGAGACACACCTTCTCACGTTCGAAGAATATCCTTGTGGTACCTTAATTTCATGCAAACACCCACACAAACTTCTTTTCTCCGCTTTTGATAGTGTATGCGCTGCTGGCTCCATGTATGCCCTCCTACCATCATCTCTTAGTTGTGGATGTAACCGTTCTCTTATTCCCATATCAACAAGGTCTAGTCTCGCATTAATCCCATCCTTAGTCTTCCCTGGAATGTGCAAAAGCATACTAACAAGGCTATCACAAACGTTTTTCTCCATGTGCATTACATCAATACTGTGTCTTACGTCAAGACTACGCCAATATGGAAGATCAAAGAAAATTGATCTCTTCTTCCATATGTTCTTCTCACCCTCAGTCTTCTGATTCTTACCGAGTAAGACATTAATACGTTCAACCCGACTGCAAACTTCCTTTCCAGTTAATTCCTTTGGAGCCATTCCATGCTCTGGCAAGCCGTTAAAACGCTTTCTTAACCTAAGATACGGGTGGAACCTAGGAAGGAACCTCCTGTGACCAAGGTAGACCATTTTTCTTCCATGTTTAAGTTGGTGGAAGTGAGTGTCTGCTTCACAGAACGGACATGCTTTATGCCCCTTCACACTGTATCCTGAGAGGTTTCCGTACGCAGGAAAGTCATTTATGGTGGTGAAAATTATTGCACGTAGCTTGAAGGACTCATTCTTATATGCATCAAACACATCCACGCCTTCCTCCCACAACTTCTTCAAGTTCTCAATCAAAGGCGCCAAGTAGACATCGATATCGTTTCCTAGCTGTTTTGGTCCAGAAATCATCATAGAAAGCATTACATACTTGCGTTTCATACAAAGCCAGGGAGGCAAGTTATATATTACAAGGAGTACTGCCCACGCACTGTGTGTGCTATTAAGAGTTCCATACGGATTGATGCTATCTGTACAAAGCCCAAGCTGAAGGTTTCTCGGCTCGCTGCCAAATTCAGGGAACATTTCATCTATTTTCTTCCACTGTGGAGAGTCAGCTGGGTACCAAAGAACTTTAAGAACAAATGTGCTACAAGGAACGAGAAGAACAATTCTTAGAATAAATGCGTTTGATGTAAGAACAAAATGTGATGTTAAGAACGCAAATACAACAATTGGTGCAGTGTGGGTCAACACAAAATGTTCCCATCTGTGATAGCCCAAGTGTCAGAGATAGTTGCACTTCCATGCCTAAAGTCCCTTTTCCTTTAGTAATTAATTTCTTCTCTACTTAACTTTATGTTACATTATAATTTAATGAACTTTAACATATTAACTCTATTTTCCACAAGGCAAATTTCAATGCAAGTTATATGTCGGTCAAGCTTCCAGTCATGCGGTTGTAGTGGGTGCTGCATACAACACTGATAAGGACACACTACACAATTCACCATTGCCCGACAGCACACTCCAAGTGAGGGTTGACGTATGCACGAATGAAGATACCTTCTTACCGATCCTGTCTCGGGATGAGCAAATATTGGTCGAAGATGTTTTTGGTGGCTATGTTGCTTGGCCAATAGTTCTTATCGAGCCATATAAAAAGGTCGTTCATTTACAATTCCCTGCACTTTTCCTTCGTACTTCCACCTAAAACTATGATTTAATTTTCTGATTTTAGTAGGGAAGATAGTCTAGAGATAAACAAATCCAACCTTAAGTTAAGATCTCAAAGTGTTTGAAAACACAACCTAAGTCGAAAGGATCGACTAGCCAACAGAGAAAAAGAAGACTGACCTCATATTACGATCAATTAGTATCGATTACACCACAATTGATCGGTGAAGAAGGACTGGAAATACATCTTGAAAGACATATACAATGTTAGCGGTCTAGTTGATTATGTTACTGCCGAGGTCATGCATGACATATGTACTCATGATTGGGTTAGTACTTCAGCTATCAACATTTGGATAAAGTACTTGACCATTATCTTTATCACTATTATTAATATTTCTCATTCTATTTCTTTTATTTTTCATGACACTGTTTGTTTTATACCAGGTATTTGTACCATGACATCTTAATGGATACAAACAGGGTCCAATTCGTATTTGTCAACCCTTATCACATTAGCTACCATGGGGGTAAAGTAGATATAAATGCACAGTCTAATGATTTAAAAGATTACTTTAGAAAGAAAGTGCAACCAACTATGCCATTTTTTTAGTGTCATACAATGCGGGGTAAGTTATTAGTGGTACAATTTTTGTTTTTATTGTTTAACTTTTATCATAACATGATTGTTGAAACAAATTTTTTAAAATATTTTAGGCGCCATTGGATATTAATAGTTATCAATCTAGTGGAACCTTTAGGCCCTTGCATTTACTATGTGGATCCTCTAAAAAATGGTCTTCCACAAAACCGTTCTGATATGTTACTATTGTTCAATAGGTTAGCATACGTGCGTATGTGTAAATATTTGCATATGTGATTGAACAACCAAAAATAATGAGTTTCTATTTGTTTTGTTAGCACATTGACTGTGTATCAGTCCTCTGTATCCTTAAGCTATTCTAAAGCTGCTAACCCTCACCTTAGTTATCCTTGGAAAAAGATATTGATACTGATATATGAATTTACTCAAACTTTGTTAGTAAATAATTTTTATTCATAAACAGAGTTAAATATTGCATCATATTTTTGCAATACCCTTTCCAACCCAATGACAATGATTATGAGTATTACATCATGAAATTTATGAAGGATGTAATTACGCATGATCAGCCATGTATTCCACAAGAAGTAAATCATTTAGTTGCACTTCATATTGAATTTAATTAGTGCCTGATAATTACATTTTACTGATTTTAATTCGTTTTAATTTGTGGGTGATTGTATATATGTATAGTATTATAAAGATCAATGTTGTGATGCTTTGACTGACCATTAACTTAATGAAGTGATCAAGTAATGGTGTGAATATGTGTTTAGGCAAATCTCTGGGTAGCTATACCATTTAATTCACTAGCTGGTCTTTGTTGTGTTGTTTTTTGCCAATTGTTGTGTCATATATTCAAGTTAAATTTGTTGTATTTCATTCACAATATATAGTATAACTATTTTTAGTACTACTTTAGTTAATTAATCGTCTGTTTGTATCATTTTAAAGTTATCTCACATTGTCGTTGTTTGCTTTTCTTCATTTTGCTGTGGATATATATAGAAAATGTTTAAACCATGCAGTGCAATATTGCAATTATGGGAGATCAGATATGAACAAAACAAAGGCCACAGGAAGAATGTAAAAAAAAGGACCTTCCTTTGGCGCTTCCTTAAGGAAGTGCCATAGGAGGTCAAGGTTTCCTGAAGCAAGCGCCACAGGAGACCCCCTCCTGTGGCACTTCCTCCAAAAAGTGCCACAAGAGGATATTTTTTTAAAAAAAATTAAGAAGCGCCACAGCTTTTTTAAGTGGCGTCAAGATATGTGGCACTTCTCTAGTATTATATCTAATGCAATTATAAGCGCCACAGCTTTGCTTTTTTGTAGTAGTGAATTTTGCAATGTTGTGGTTGGTTACTTCATATTTGCAATTATTTTACCGAAATTAACGTTTTTGCTGCAGAAATTTTTTGTGAATAATTTTTTATTTTGGGAAAAAACAGAATACCACATAAATTTTAAAATCTCAAATCACTGATGTCCTACTAAAGTGAGTAGTCAATTACTATAATCTTATAGTTAATATATATACTTTTATAGGTAAGAAGACTGATTTGAAATTTTGAAGTTCAAATAGTTTTTCCTTGTCTTTTTCCCTTTTTATTTTGTTTTAGTAATAGAATATTATCATTAACCCAATATTAAGACTAGGACAAAAGTTGGGAGGACAAGAAACCTGATGAAAACATATGGGAAGATTGAAGCTTTCCTAATTTAATTGGATGGTGAAAGAAAAATGAGGGAAGAAAACATAAGGGATAAGTGAGGGTGAGATGCACCATATTTTCTCTCCAAGTTTAATTTTGGAGAGATTTTTCTTCCACAACTTATTTTCACATGATGTCTTTTTCATCCTAGTCAACCACATTTAGTGACTTTCACCACCATTTTCTCTCTATAACGAACCACACCGAATCACCTTCAAAAATATGAAAATATATTTTTATATTCAATATAGTGCCGTACCGTTTGGATCAAGGCTTTGATTTGAACATATAGAGAACAAAACCTTTAATGTAAGTTGTCACTCAAAAGTCAAAACTTGTTCCATGGGAGAGGAATTCAGCAGAATGGTTCCATCGATTCACGTGTTGATCATCATCATCTTCTTGTTTTGTGATCAAGTGCTGCTTTCTTTGCCTTCTGCTTCTGATGATGAGGAATGTCCATCTACCTTCGACTGTGGAGATCTGGGCAAGCCGGGCTTCCTGCTCACCACTGGGACTCGCCAAGACTGTGGAATGTTGGCTATTCACGATTGTGAACACCCTAATCCCTACGAACTTAAAACTGTACGGTTCAGTACAGGAAAAGAGCTTCTGGTGGCATGGGCTTCCGACTACTTTGATGAAGTTTTTCTTATAGACGCAAGCTTGGAAAAGAGTTTGGTAAATGAGAGCTGTGAAGCCTTCAACACCAATATTACTCTTCCTCCTAATACCTCAACCTTGGGTTATTTTGTGTTAAGCGATCGTATTCAGATACCAACCCTGTGTAAGTCCAATCGTATGCTCAATATTATTAGCAATTATTCAAAGTATATTTTCAACTATTCAGGCTATACTGAGAGCAAGGGTGAGACGATCTACTATGGAATTTTGTATATGGATGAAAAGGATGTTCCACCTTCTGTAGAAGCATGTCTAAGGATTCAGCTTCCAGCAGCTTCTGAAACTTTCAATAGCACCGACCCGTTTGAATGCCTAGTTCCTGGATACTACATTCGAGCTCGACCTTCTGATCATTGTTCTCTATCTATTTCTGATGGAGGCTTTTACCGACTCAACGCCAAAGCACAATTTTATTGTTCCAATTCCAAAGGTATGTACATCATCATATAATATGAAATGTGAACAATTAGTTATTACTTTCCCCAACTAACACAGAGTTGGTCTAGCAGTGTAAGATCCCTAGATCCCTCTGGTTCTCGAGTTCAAGTTCCAGGGGAGACACCTAAGGTGGGAGGGGCATCCACGAACCCCAAATTAGATGCCAAATGATAATATCAAATAAAAAAAATGTTATTACTTCCCCCAAATCCTAAAACTAAACTAATTCTTGCATCTTGGGATATACTATCTCTGATTATTAATATAAAAGCTAGTTGACTAATTTGAGAAGATTAAAGAAGCTAAATAAATTACTTAATCATAACATACTTTCTCCTTCCCTTATATTATAGATAAACTTCAAATATGTGAAAGGGTGTGTCTTAAAATATAAGTTCAATTTTATGTTTGTTTAAGCATTTATAGCCTTTTTTTTCAACTTTAATTTACCCCTTGTTGACCATATTCATTACATGTATTCTCTCTCACTTATCTTCTATGCACATTAGGGTATAGTTAGAAAAATAGTACATAATTATTGCCTTTGACTAATTTTAACTGATTTTTTTATTAACACAAATCGGTTATTTGAAGCTTATGAAAAGGGACAGATGATTCGACCGTGTCTTTGTGCCTTAGGGTCAAATGCAAAATATTTATAACCAAGAATTGCAGTATAATGTAACACTCGAGTTGTTCTCTTGAGGAGCCTTTATTGAGCTACCCAAATTAACTAAGTATCTAAAATGCAAGAAAACATGGGGTTGGTTTTAAAAATCATTTTTATCAACTACAACTAATTGGATGAAATATAATTAAATGTCAAGCTATTATTTTTTGGTAATTTCTTTGTAAAATGGAATGGAGTGTGAAAATCAATAGGAAATGTACAATGAATTCTCTTGGAAATTGAATAGTGGCTATCATAGTTCAATTAAATGTAGGAGGAAATTTTCACTAAGTCTTGATGAAAAACCCCAAGCAAACGCTTGAGTCTATCTAGTGTTCTTAATTAGTGATTACTCCTACTAATATAGCTAGCAACCACCTCTTAAGGCACTATTGAAGTACACTTAGTATGTGATTAGGATTAGACTAATGCAACTTGCTTCCTCTTGATATGAATGCGATAACATGACACTCAATTGATCCAATTCAATCATACAATCTAACTATAACACATAGAAAGCACAATATCTTTGAATCAATAAGGAAAATGCACATATATAAATCCAACAAGCTACAAAAATATAATCCAACCACATAGGTTCAATCCACAAGACTATTCAAATGGTAATCAAGTCTCAACAATATACAAAGATAATCCTAAAACTTAGGTAATCAAAATATACAAATGTGAAACAAAATTGAACTACATAACTCCCCCTTGTAGTTCGTTGAGCTCAAGCACAAGTCTCCACTGCTAAGAAGCAAGAGATCAGCCAAACATAGCTATTGAATAATATCTAACACAGTTTGAAATCATGAAACAAAGTAGTGTCGAATTTGAAAGCAAGTGGGCCTATCAGCCTTGAAGAAGAAATGGGAAAATGGAAGGAGACGATGAGAGGATGATTCCGGCAATGTGGCTAAGGTGAGAGAAGATGTAGCTGGGGATGGAGAGAGAAAGAGAAAGGAAGAATGATGTTGAGGCAATGGTGGTAGTGTGATTCTGATAGAGTTGAAAAATAGAGAAATGGTAGCCAAAGAGAGGAAGCGGTGGTTCGATGGTGGTAGGTGATTTATGGTAGCGAGAGTAACAGATTAGAGCTCTGGAATCATGATGGTAGTGTCGTCTGTCAAAGCTCTTTGGCTACGGCACACACTCCATGTCTCGTTCTCTCCCAGTCTCGGCCACTCCCAAGCTTAAGCTCTCTCTCCCGACAGCGGAGTTGAGGTGATGGGACGTCTTCGATAGTGGTGGTGCTCTATCTCCTTCCCTTCGCCTCTCAAGCTCTCTCTTCAAGGTCCAGCTCACGGTGCCACTCTTTGCCTCCCTTCCCAAAGTCAAGGCCCTGAATCATATGAAAAGAGCTCTCATTTCTGATTCAATAGTGCCAAAAACGCAGCAGTTTCATTGGCACCAAATTGACATTTTTTAAATTCAGGTACCAAAATGTTATTAATTTCTAGTCCCTTTTCTGTCATTTCTGAATTTGGGGTCTTTCAGCAACATTAATTTGGGTCTTCTATTTTCATTTTCATCTTTCACTCCAATCTCTTCCGAGTTCCTACAATGCAATATTAAACACAAGGTAGCATCAAAAGTCCAAGGAAACAATTGCATAATTAAATTAACAATTCATGACCACTTTACGTTGAATGGAGCTAAATTCAATGCAAAGGTCCCTAACTCAAATAAGTGCTAAATCATGTAATAATGGACTAGAAAATGGATTAAAATCCCCAAATTAATCATGAAAGAACATATCAAAATATGATATGATTAATTCCCCCACACTTAGACCTTTGTACTCCTAAACAAAGGCAATTGAGTACAAGATTCCAAGTCTAAATCACTAATACATTTAAAAGATGAGCAATTTCATAATTAGAAAGCAATGGATCAATTTATCAAATTTCTCAAGCCAACACTAGCCCTAGTCAAGCAATGCAAAGAAATTAGCTAACTATACAACCCAAAATATTATAATGAAGCCCAAGAGACTCTCAAGGTATTAGTATTTCACTCTTCTCACCTCATTGGGATAATTTCACTCTAGCTCACTTAATTACACCTTACAATCACTACTACAAAATATATATTTAGCGGTGCTAATATTATGACACTTCTTTAAAGAACCACCGGAGGATACCTCTATTTTTTTAAAAAAGAAAATACATGTAGCAGCTATGGCGTTTAACCAGGAAAGTGTCGTAGGTGGCTAATACCTTGTATGGCGCTTGGTTAGGGGAAGTGCCATACAAGGGGTTATTATTTTAAAAATAATTACTCCTCTTGTAAGGCATTTGCCCAAGAAAGTTCCATATAAGGTATCAAGAAGCTATGGCGCTTTCCTAGTCAAACGCCATACAAGGGGTTATTTAATACTTACTAAATTCCAAAATCTCATCTCATAATAAATGCACTATTGTTTGTAGGGAAATATAAGTCTGACTCTAAGTCTTTTTTTTTATAATACAAAAGCTTTTGTCAATTGGCACTATGGTTTTCTTTTTTTTTAAGTTTAAAATCTGTCATAAATCTTAACTTATAGTTTTATGTGTGCTTATACTTTTTTTTTCAGGTATTTGTGCCTTTGATTCGACCGTGCCTTTGTGCCTTGGGTTCAAATGCAAAATATTTATAACCAAGAATTGCAGTATAATGTAACACTCTAGTTGTTCTCTTGAGTAGCTTTTATTGAGTTACCTAAGTTAACTAAGTATCTAACATGCAAGAAACCATAGGGTTGGTTTTAAAAATCATTTTTATCAACTACAACTAATTGGATGAAATATAATTAAATGCCAAGCTACTTTTATTTTTTATTTTCTTTGTAAAATGGAATGGAGCGTGAAAATCGATAGGAAATGTACAATGAATGCTCTTGGAAATTGAGTAGTGTCTATCATAGTTCAATTAAATGTAGGAGCAAATTTTCACTAAATCTTGATGAAAAACCCCAAGCAAAAGCTTGAGCTTAGTGTTCTTAATTAGTGATTAATCCTACTAACATAGGTAGCAACCACCTCTTAAGGTAATATTGAAGTGTACTTAGTGTGTGTTTAGGATTAGACTAATGCAGCTTGCTTCCTCTTGATATGAATGCGATAACACAACACTCAATTGATCTAATTCAATCATACAATCTAACTATAACACATAGAAAGCACAATATTTTTGAATCAATAAGGAAAATGCACATATATAAATCCAACAAGCTACAAACATATAATCCAACCACATAGGTTCAATCCATAAAACTATTTAAACAGTAATCAAGTCTCAACAATATATAAAGATAATCCTAAAACTTAGGTAATCAAAATATACAAATGAGAAAAGGAATTGAACTAGATAACTCCCCTATGTAGTTCATTGAGCTCAAGCACAAGTCTCTACTACTAAGAAGCAAGAGATCAGCCAGACATAGCCATTGGATAATATCTAACACAATCTAAAATCAGAAACAGAGTAGTGTCGAATTTGAAAGCAAGTGGGTCTGTAGGCCTTGAAGAAGAAATGGGAAAATGGAAGGAGACGATGAGAGGATGATTCCAGCGATGTGGCTAAGGTGAGCGAAGACATAGCTGATGATGGAGAGAGAAAGAGAAAGGAAGAATGATGCTGAGGCAGTGGTGGTAGTGTGATTCTGACGGAGTTGAAAAACAGAGAAGTGTCGGTGAGAATAGGAGAGGAAGCGGTGGTCCGATGGTGGTAGGTGATTTCTGGTAGTGAGAGTGACAGACTAGAGCTCTAGAATGGTGATGGTAGTGGCATCCGTTAAAGCTCTCTTACTGCAGTACACACTCTGTCTGCCATTCTCTCTTACTCTCGGCCACTCCCAAGCTTAAGCTCTCTATCATCGACTTTGGGGTTGAGGTGATGGGACGTCGTCAATGGTGGTGGTGCTCCGTCTCCTTCCCTTCGCTATTCAAGCTCTATCTTTAAGGTCCAGCTCGCTGCGCCACTCTTTGTCTCCCTTCCCAAAGTCATGGGCCTGAATCATATGAAAAGAGCCCTCATTTCTGATTCAATGGTTCCAAAAATGCAGCAGTTTCATGCAGCAGATTTCACTCTAATTTCTTCCAAGTTCCTACAATGCAATATTAAATACAAAGTAGCATCAAAAGTCCAAGGAAACAATTGCATAATTAAATTAACAATTCATGACCACTTTACCTTGAGTGGAGCTAAATTCAATGCAAAGGTCCTTAACTCAAATGAGTGTTAAATCATGTAATAATGGACTAGAAAATGGATTAAAATCCCCAAATTAATCATGAAAGAACATATCAAAATATGATATGATCAACAGAGGAAGTATGTTACATGATTTATATGAAATATTTATTTATATAATTAGATTACCCTATTATAGAATTAGGATATAACCACCCCAAAGGACGTCCCAAATTTAAAATTGGGTGGTTAAAAAGGCAGGCGGTGGCAATTTCGTAATTATATGTATGTAGGGAAACCTTTAGACGTCCTAAATTTGAATTTGGGATGGCTAAAGTTCTTCCAGGCACAATATATAAATTTTGCAAATTTTTTTTAGCACCAGGAGCTGGGTTTAGACGTCCCAAAATAATTTTGGGACGTCTAAACCTAGACTTTAGGCGTCCCAAATGCCATTTGGGATGCCTAAAGATTGACTTTAGGCGTCCCTGCGCATGTCAAACAAGTGTCTGACATACGTCTTCTCCATCTTCACTCCCTTTCCCTCCTTTTTTGACCAAAGTACTTTACTCTTCCTCCCTCCTTGCTTGTCCGTCGACTACACTCCTCCTTCAACTCCTCCCTTCTGCAACTTCAACTCCTCTACCTGAAATCCATTGAAGGACGCACGCACCAGGCCACCCCTTCCTCCACAGTGTAGGTTTTTGCTCTCCTCTACCTCATTCCTTCCATTGTCGTCCACACCTACACACACCGTGGTTCTTTGCTTTCTCTACCCTCCGGTGTACCTCCCCATCGTGCATACACCTCTGATCTCCAATATCTTCTCACTACCTCTCCAGCATACATAGCCGTTGATGCCCCCTTTATCAGGTTAGTTTATTTTCTTCTTTTTTTTTGTAACAGAATGGTTTATTTTCTTTTTGAAATATAAATTTACTTGAATAAATTAAAGTAAAACTTGCAATGTGAAAAGCCTAAGCAATAGGAAATATCACATTAATTGTGCTTATATATTTCTTATATTGAGATGGTTGAGATTGGTGTGTTTGGTGTGCTTATATATTGCTTAAATTGTGCACTGCAATACTCTTTACTTTTTTTAATGATGCTTCTACTAATTTAAATTTTCAAGTCTTTCTCATTCACAAAAGTTAACATGGTATTTTTCTTGGTATACTGCAAATGGAACATTTTTAGATGAATCAATAGTGTGGCTTTTTTAAACTTTATAATAGTGTGATATATTAATGATTATTGTCTCATGAAATAACATGACCTAAATAGAATGAGTAGGGGTTATTTTAATTTTAATCAAATCACCTTTTTTTTGAGGATTTTATAACAAAACTGCAACTACATATATGTATATGTTCTATCTTCATGTCTTCGTTTGTCATCTTTGGGAAAACAATTATTTTGTTTTATATAGAAAATTATTATATGGACTCATGTTTTGCATAGAACTTAATATAAGCTACTATTCATAGTTTTAATTATTTTTTTTCATACACAACCATTCCATGTAATTTAAAGGCAATGTATATATATTATTATAAATAAATGGACCTTTTGAATGATTTTGATGAAATTAACAACAATTAAACAGATTGGTAAGATTATTAATGTAGTTTCCTTAATATAATAATATAGTAAGTAGTATGATTATTATTCATGTAGTGGAGAGATAGGGTTGCTTAAAATTTTGGGATGTCTTACTTTTAAGGGGAAATGCTGTCGAAATTTTTGTTGAAAAAAGTGAAAAAAAGGCAATCCCAACATATGTCGTTGACAATTGTACTAAACGTGTGAATGTTATTGGGAATGGCTTAAGTGGTAACAAAATGGATCATAGTTGGATGAATGCTTTGAGAACTAGTGAAGAATATGAGAAAGGGGTGGAAGAATTTATTGAATTCGCTAAAAAGAATGCTCCTGCAAAAAATGGGAAGTATTTTTGTCCTTGTGTCAATTGTTTGAATGAGAGTCGATGTGATGTTGATGTCATAAAGGATCACTTACTTTGTGATAGAATAAATCTGCGATACACAAGGTGGATATGGCATGGTGAGGAAGTAACGGATTGTCCGTCGCACAAGAAGGAAGATGTGGATATCATAGATGAAGATAAAATGGAGAAAATGATTCACGATGTTGAGGTAGAATCCTTTACGCAGTCGCAAGAGTATGACAGCCTGCGGAGTGATGCAGAGACACCATTGTACTGTGGGAGTAAGTACACGCGGCTGACGGGAACATTACATTTGGTTAACTTAAAGGCAACTTGTGGGTGGACCGATAGTAGTTTCACATTGCTGCTTGAACTATTATGTAATATGTTTTTAGAGGATAATGTACTTCCAAATCGTATGTATGAGGCCAAGAAAATCCTGTCTACATGGGTATGGAGTATAAAAAGATACATGCTTACCCTAATGACTGCATACTATATAGAAATGAGTATGGAGGTCTTAGTGAGTGTCCTAAGTGTAAAACTGCACGATACAAAGTGAAAAAAGATGGTGGTTGTGGCGATGTGACAAGTAAAAGGCAACCTTTAAAGGTTATGTGGTATCTTCCAATAATACCACGATTTAAATGTTTGTTTGTGACTACAACAAAAGCAAAGAAGTTGAGATGGCACTCTGATGGGAGAATATCTGATGGGAAATATCTTCGGCACCCAGCTGACTCTCCACAATGGCAAAAAATAGATGAAATGTTCCCTCAATTTGGTAGCGAGCTAAGAAACTTCCGGCTTGGGCTTTGTACAGACAACATCAATCCGTATGGAACTCTTACTAGCACATATAATGTGTAGCCGGTTCTCCTTGTAATATACAACTTGCCTCCCTGGCTATGTATGAAACATAAGTATATGATGCTATCTATGATGATTTCTGGACCAAAACAGCCAGGGAATGATATTGATGTCTATTTGGCACCTTTGATTGAGGACTTGAAGAAGTTATGGGAGGAAGGCATAGATGTGTTTGATGCTTATAAGAAGGAGTCTTTCAAGCTACATGCAATGATTTTCACAACGATAAACGACTTCCCTACGTACAGAAACTTGTTAGGGTACAGCATGAAGGGTCATAAAGCATGCCCAATATGTGAAGCAGACACACACTTCCAACAACTAAAGCATGAAAGAAAAACTGTCTACCTTGGCCACAGGAGGTTTCTTCATCGGTTCCACCCATATTCTAGGCTAAGAAAGCATTTTAACGGCTTACCGGAGCATGGAATGGCTCTAAAGTCATTAACTGAAAAGGAAGTTTACAATTGAGAGGAACGTATCAATCTCACTTTTGGTAAGAATCAGAGGATTGCAGGTGAGAAGAACATATGGAAGAAGAGATCCATTTTTTTTATCTTCCATATTGGTGTTCGCTTGACGTGAGACACAGTATTGATGTGATGCATGTGGAGAAGAATGTTTGTGATAGCCTTATCAGTACGCTTTTACACATACCAGGGAAGACTAAGGATGGGATTAGTGCAAGATTAGACCTTGTTGATATGGGAATAAAAGAACGGTTACATCCACAACTAAGAGATGATGGTAGGAAGGCATATATAGAGCCAGCAGCGCATACACTATCAAAAGTTGAAAAAAAAAGTTTGTATGGGTGTTTGCATTAAATTAAGGTGCCGCAAGGGTATTCCTCAAATGTGAGAAGATGTGTCTCAATGGACGATTTGAAGTTAGTGGGAATGAAATCCCATGATTATCATGTGTTGATGCAACAACTATTACCAGTAGCTATTAGAGGCATAATGAAAGATGAAGTACGAACCACTGTAACAAGATTGTGCGTTTTCTTCAATGCTATCTGTAACAAAGTCATTGACACTGAAAAGTTGGATGAACTGGAAAATGAGGGTTACATTATTTTCTCACAACTAGAGATGTATTTTCCTCCTTCATTTTTTGATATAATAGTGCATTTGGTAGTTCATTTGGTAAGGGAGGTAAGGCTCTACAGTCTAGTTTACCTGAGGTGAATGTACCCTTTTGAGCGACACATGAAGATCTTAAAAGGGTATTCTAAAAATCCTTATCGACCAGAAGCCTCAATAGTAGAAAGATATAGTTGAGGAGGCTATGGAGTTTTGCAAAGATTATATGTCAGGGAAGAAGGAACAATCTCGGCATAAAGAGGGGAGAAGTAAGGGAACACGAGGACTGAAAGTAAAGAATGTTCCTTGTGAAGAGGTGTTGCAAGCCCACTTGTATATCCTTAATAATATGGAAGAAGTTCAACCTTACATAGATAAACACAGAAAGACTTTGAAGAACAAGAATCCAAGGAAGAATGACATGTAGATTGCTATTGAGCAAAACAATTCATTCATATGCAGTGGTTAGAGGAAAAGGTTTTGCACGAGACCAGTGTGTCTAAGACAATCGAGTGGCTAACTTGGGGGCCTTCGTTTCAGGTCATTACTTGGACTCGTTATGATATAAATGGCTATTCTTTCTATACGAAAGAGCAAGATGACAGAAGTACTATGCAAAATAGTGGGGTTATGGTAGAAGCTGAAGCTATGCACTTTTCCAGTTCGAGAGACAAAAACCCCATATTAGCATCTATGGCCTATTATGGAGTTATAGAAGAAATATGGGAGATGACATACAACAAGTTCAAAGTTACTTTATTCAAATGTAAGTGGGTTAGCAATAATGTTGTGGTAATAGATAAACAATTTGGATTTGTCTCAGTCAATCTTCGAAGAGTTGACTATAGAGATGAGCCCTTCATTTTAGCAAGCCAGGCGAAACAAGTGTTTTATGTTACTGATCCTACGAGCAAAAACATGTCCATTGTCCTTAAAAGTAAAAAACAGAAGTATGGTGATCCGATCTTCAACCTTGATGACACACCACCTTTCACACCAACTCCACCTCGAACAAATGAAGTAGAATTGGTAGATGATGACGAATATGCTGTAAGAAATGACCATAGTGAAGGACTATGGGAAACAATATAGAGTAAGACCTTAATTTATAAATGAGAATTGTGTGTTTTTTCTATTTTACTTCCCGTTTAGTTTATTTCATTTTTATTGCAATTTATTTACGTTTCTGATGATGCTTTTGGTGTTAACAGGAATATGGACAACTCTAGTTAATAATTTCTATTCATTTTGATTTTCATGATAGTGCTTGTCAAACATATAGAGTCCTAGGTGGGTTAGGCGAGGGTACAGTTGTTAAAAAGCCAAAGTGGTTTTATCTGATAGCAAGTAGTTTCGATCCTAATTGTTTCATTGACGGTCCTTTTAGACATACCTTTATTGATTTTAACAACCAATTGCATGCCTTTGATTTAAAATGCCCTCGGCAACCTGGCAACACTGAATGCGGATATTATGTTATACTTTATATGTATAACATCACGCAAAGTGGAATTACTAGCGATTTTGAAAAGGTAATCGCTTCTTCATTCTCAAATGATAATATTTTTGGTGTTCTAATCGAAATGCTAATTAATTCATTTGCTTGATTCATTTCATCAAAGCTTATTTTCTAATTTTCAGATTTTTGATAATGAAGATGCCTACCTACGTGAAGACCTTGATTTAATCAGAGATCTTTTGGCTAGACATCTTCTTCAACATATAGAGCAGTAAACTTTTTATTTATATCAGTTTGTAGTTGTCTGATGACAACGTTTTGACACTTTCTGGTTGTTATTGTTGATATATATAGTAGTAGGTTGTATGAATTGTTATTCTATGTATATATAGTAAAGATTGTAGTGCTGGATGTCCTTACCATTTTGTAATGGACATTGTGGTTTATGAATCCATATTCTATTCTGTTTCTGCAGTTTGAATTCGCTGGGTAATACAGAATGTAAATGATGGTATAAAAAAAATCTAACCTTTTAACGTCCCAAATTAAGAATCAGGGGGGACTTTAGACGTCCCAAATGACAATTTGGGACGTATAAAGTCCCCACAGACGGGGACTTTAGACGTCCCAAATTGTCATTTGGGATGTCTAAAGTCTCATTTTAGACATCCCATTTTTTTGGACGTCTTTTCTTACAACATACTACGCCCCCAACATATGTGTCCCCCCGTTTTTGGACGTTAAAAGTGCCAAATTTGGGACATTAAAACCCCTTTTTGTAGTAGTGTTATATATCATTTCATAAGTTACATAGATTAGTTTAAAGATATAAGATAAATATAAGATATAAAATAAAAAAGGTTTTATATGTAGGACCGAAATTCAATTTTGAACTAGCTATTATATAGTTTTAATGAACGTACTTCAAGTATGTATTATCGGTTCATCAAAAAAGGAATCGAGATGCGCACAGTCGTCTCAATCCGCCGCCTGTGGGAGGTATAATAGGTAATGGATCAACCTCCGTGTCTCATATCTATTAAATTGGGGCATGCAAATAAGTTGGATTATTCATGATTATTAATATCTCTTCGATTATAATTGCAGAAAATCCACGGCCTGACAAGACTAAACTTATAATAGGTAGTGGACATACCTCTTTTTCAATTAGAATGGATCAAATAAAAGTTTGAATTATTCATAACTTGTGAATAATTTTATTTATGATATTTGACATTCATATATTGATAATATTAATATAGGGTAATATAAAATATATGTTATATAAAAATAAAGGTGATTGAGGTTATTTGACGGGAAAACATAATGCTTTGAATAAAATTTAAATCAAGAATTTTAAAATAGAATTAAAACAGAATAAACATAAAAAAATTGAAAAAAGGATAGAAATGGGAAACAAAATCCAATCTTTGTGACTTATATGCATCGTAATTTGTTAAACTTTCTATGTTTTAATTGATTCTTATTTTTCTTGTGCCCATCCGAGTTTGATGCTATTTCACCAGTATGCTACTGATCATTTTATGCACATTATTCGGGCAGACAGATTAAATACATGACTGAATAGCATGCATGTGTGTACACAGCTGAAAGTGATTAGCATAATATGAATTAGCTTTACATGTAGATTTACATATAACAAGACAAAAAATTTTTTATTCTAATAACAAAATATTTTTTCTCATTTATTTTCGAAGACCTTTTGGTGATATTATTTTAGAAGACTTTGTTGACCAGCACACATCATGGCCACATTTTATGGTTGAAATTGAAGCATATGTCGTATTCTCTACTCAATTACTTTACATACTATAGATGTGACAGGTTTAACAAGTGGAGCATTTGGAACAATCTGATATGTATTATTATTTTTTGTTGTATAATCAAATCATTGAGGCGGAAACTAGAGTTCTTGAAGAAATCCAAGCCTGACCAAAATGTCAAGGATTTCATTGGAAACCACGGACCTCTAGTTCTCAAAAGATATAAATATGCGGAGGTGGAAAAAATGACAAAATCTTTCCAAGTTAAATTGGGACAAGTTGGTTATGGTGCTGTATATAAAGGAGAACTATCCTGTGGTTGTCCTGTTGCTATCAAATTGTAGAAGTCGTCCAAAGGGAATGGGGAAGACTTTATCAATGAGGTTTCTAGCATCAGTAAGACTTCCGATGTAAATGTTGTTACCCTTATTGGATTTTGGTTGGAAGGCCTAAAAAAGGCTCTTATATATGAGTTCATGCCAAATGAATCTCTTGACAAGTTCATTCAAAATATAGTAGATAAAAGTAGTTCATCCTTAACTTTGGAAAATGTGTATGACATCACAATTGGGATAGCTCGAGGACTTGAATACTTGTATAGAGGATGCAACACTTGAATTCTACATTTTTATATAAAGCCGCATAACATCCTATTAGATGAAGGTTTTTGTCCCAAAATCTCATATTTTGGACTTGCAAAGCTATGTCCTAGGAAAGAAAGCATTGTTCAATTTCAGAAGTTCAGGGAACTATAGGATGTCTTGCTTCAGAGGTTTGGAATAGAAATATAGTAAGAGTTTCCCATAAATATGATGTTTTTAGTTACGGAATGTTGCCATTTGATATGGTTGGTGAGCGAAAGAATATAAATGTTGAAGATTACACAACAGAGATTTATTTTTCAGATTGGGTTTGTGATAAACTTGAGCAAGGCAGTAAGTTGGGACAAGCAGATGGAACAAATGCCATGTTGGAAAATGATATTGCAAAGTAAATAACTATTGTGGGATTGTAGTGTATTCAGACATTTCCACTCAAAGACCAACAATTAGTAGAGTTATTGAAATGTTAGTGGGAAGCTTAGAATCTTTGGAAATGCCACGAAAACCTGTCATGCTTTCCCCTCCTAGATTAGAACAAGAATTGTCTACAACTTGCAATACCAAGTCAGAAGAAGTTGATTCTGAAAACATATCTTCGCCAATATAATTGGAGGCCCACTAGATGATCGGATATGTATAGTTTTTTCACTTAATATAAATTCTGATATAACTATTGTAATATAATTAATATATCTTGTAAATATTATGTGGATATTGAACATATTATATATATTTTTATTTTCATACTTATTTGCAGGAGTTTTGGACTTTTTTCAGCTCATTTGAGGAGAAAATACCCAGGTTTGCCAATTGTTTGAAAATAAAGAAGCAAAGTGCCAGCAGGAAAGGTGGGGGAGAGCGCACTCTTGGAGGCTAAGAAATTAACACTATCTTGGAGCAGTTGAGGAGGAACTCGATGGAGGACATGTGTAACCCCCTACCTTGATAGCCGTTAATATGGTTCGAAAACGTGTCATTAATTAAAACCGGAGATCAGTGAAAAATTCGAAACTTATATAAGGTCTCAACTTTAAGACAGGATTTGATCCTGTGGTTTAGTGGGTTTTTAAAACTTTTCACAATCTGTTAAATACGGTCTCGTTTCCACTTTACGAATCTATTTGGCCTGTTCAATTAGGTTCAATTCAAAAATATCAGAGTAATAAACTAAAATTTCCCGACAACTCTCAGGTCATATTCATTCACCAAAAGGATTATAAGGCTCATTTGCCTGATTTAGTTCCTGTATCGGGGATTACATACAATTCCACATATTTACATCATATACGCTCTATCATTCCCCCCCACAAGCTAATAACCCACAACAAAAAGCTAAATCTCCTAGCCGGGAGTACTAGCCACCCTTGGTTACCTGCTTCTCCTTCGATCCATCATTGGAAAGAGTGAGATTCATACGAATCTTAGTAGCAACGTTTTCATTCATATGATATATAATAAACAAGCATGTAATCAATTATCACAAAATAGCAAACACAACAGCATCAACAGCAGCAATCACATAATGCTTGACTTTCGTCACATAAATGACAGCTTCTGTTGTATTCACATATACCTCATCTTTCGCTGTTTTCACAAATACCTCAGCTTTTGTTGAATTGTATGCACATTACCTCAACTTTCGCTGTATACACATGACCTCAGCTTTCACATTCGTCACAACTCAATGATAAGCACAAACATGCAAGCATTATACATGATATAAGAGAAAGAATCACTACTTTGTTCTTTTCGTTCGTGCTCGGGCACGAGTTATTCACTATTCCCACTTTTCAAACAACTACAAAACACTTAGGGTTGGTTATCATTTGGGTTCTTTAGGTAGCTATGAGAAGCTTAAACAAAAGCCCAACAAGGTTGGGAAGAACTAGATCAAACACCAACCTTTAAAAAAAGTAAAATATTGAAATTGGGGGTTGGGCACGGCCAAGGAATGCTCTAGTCGCAACTAATGAATGCTCTCACTGCAGCCAAAATATGGCCAGAAACATTTTGGCTGCGGCCAAAAACCATTGGCTGAGGCCAAAATCATATCAAAAGCTTGTTGGCCACAGCCAAGAAAAATTATGCTTTTTGGTTGAACTTCCAAAAATCATAACTAATTCTACAAAAATTGAAATGAGGTTATTCCAAGTCCTATAGAAAGCTATTTAAGTCATCTATACAGGAAAAATATAAATCACTGCCATCTACAACTACAAAAATATAGAATTCAACGATTTGCCATACTGCTCCAGAATAACTTACAGTTTCAACCTCAAACTTTGGAAATACATAACTTTCGGCACATACATCAAAATGACACACATTATATATCATTTTGAAGCTTAACACATACTTTATTCAACTAGAAAGTTTCAGAATTTTTAGACACTATTTACTCATTCAAAACTACCATGCCAACTAGCTGTCCAGTATAGAGTTTTCATTAACAAAACATTCAATTTTTCAACATATGTTTCCAAAGGTCAGAATTCACAACCGGGACAACTCCCCTCACAACTTTACACATAGATTCAAATGGAAATGTCAAAACAATCAAATTCCCCTTCCTTTGAAATGTCCTATTTTGGGCAGCCATGAACACAAAATCCAAAATTTTCCAAACTTTCCAATCTAGTCCCAAACTAGTTCCATTTATCCAAAACACAACACAAGATACCATTAACACCATCAAAACATCACAAACCCTCTAAACCCTAATGTACACGAAAATTAGGGCAAGATCCACAAGCCAAAATACTCAACCAATGATTACAATATATAGGTCAAAAGATGGCTTTTGCTCATCTCTTTCTCTTCCTCGTGTTGATTCTTTGATTCTTCAACCATTAGCTTTTCTTGAGTTCACAAAACACCTCCTCTTAAAAATCTAAAACCATAGGAATGAAGCTTACATGAAGAGGAACAAGTTTAGAAGATAGGTTTTTAGCAATAGAAGTCATCTTTAAGGTCAAAACTCAAAAAGAAGGACTCACATCTTCTTTCTCTTTCCTCCAACACCATGGATGACTTGAGAGAGAGTGAGAGAGAGAGAGAGAGAGAGAGAAGATGATGATAGGTCAGATTTTTCATCCCTCTTAGCCCATAAACCGACTTTGAAAGAGAAAGGGAGGGAAAAGTTGAAATTTTGACCTTTGACCTTTTAGCCCTATGGTGCCATGTGTCAAAGATCCAATAGCTCCTCATAAAGCATGTAATAATATGATTACACTAACTAATTCACTTAACCATTTAGTCACACCACTTACTCTTTTAGTTGATGGTGAATTTCCTCTTTGGTAGCTGACTAATTGGCCGATAAACTTCTATCTTCCCGTTTTGCCCCTAACTATGGAAATTTTAAGTAAATTGCCACTTGTCACATTTTTATTTCCATTTCCTCCTTTCATGCGCCATTCTCTTGTCCTTTAATTCAATTTAGGCTTTGACACCATAATTGAGCTTAAATACAGGGTTTGGGCACTGTCTGCTGCTAATTCGGGTTATTCGGGTCAATACTCACACTGTATTCTCCAAAAGTGTTTAGCTAATGTTCATTATGACCACTTTTAGAGTCATGAGCATGTATTCACATTTTGGGTCATTACAACATGGATTAGAGATTTAGAGTAATTAAAGATCCAAATATAATTCTTTGATGATCATTAGTATCTTAAGATTTTTTATCTCCTATTTCTTTCTGCTGATCTTCAAATGCTTAAGAATTTATTAATCATGAATTATTTTTGTTATGGATTTAGGGATACGGATGTAACCTAAGTAATTGGGAGAGACTTTTTGAGTTTGAAATGCTTGATTATTGTGTTGGGATATTTTATATTTTATAAAATAATTTGAACTCTCTTTTTTATATTTTTAAGTTTAATTTGTATATTAACTTCCTTCACTTTTATTAGCATACATTAATCAATTTATTGTCCTACAAATTTTTCTAATGTATTCTTATATATTATTTTCAATATTCTTAATTTAAAAAATAATTCAAATATAGAATTAGTATTTTCTGTTTATGGAATTCTTTTGGATAATAGCCAACTAATCAATGCTGGTTAAGTTTTCTATTTGTTGAGGTAGGGCCATGTTTTAACAGTGTGGAATACGCATTCAACAATCAACAACCCCCTTCTTCGTCTCCTTGTCCTATCAGACAACCAATCCATTAATTCCTTTGTATCACTTACACTCAGGTTCTTTTCTACCCCTTTAAACAATTTCATTGCTATGTATACGAGATTTTTCTCGTCAATATAGAACTACCAAGCTGAATAAAAATATCAAATTTATTTTATATTTTTACACAGCAATATCATTTGTAAGAATGTTTTGAAATTAAAGTTACTTATTTCTTTGATGCTTCTAATAAATTATTATTTTTGTGCTATGCACTTCTCCTATTGGATGTATAATTTTTTCTGAAGCACTGTTGGGTATTAAATATGAGCACATTTCCTAATGGATATTTGAATATTGTTTTGCTATATTGTAAGGAATTAACCCTTCCGCTATAGTCATCCATTAGTCAAATTAATTTTCTTTATTTGACATTATTTTTTTTTGGTCGAAAGATGCAACTGATATTATTCCAAGAAAGTATACATGGAAAGGGCTGAAAAGTAAACTCACTAGTGTTCTAGGAAAAGAAAAACTGATAACAATAACCAAATAAAAGGGGAAAAAAATATCAACCAGAAGCTTTATGAGCTACAGGCCTCCAGGCATCTTCGCGGAAGGTAGGAGCTTCCTGCATATCTCAACCCAGAATGGTATTCAAGGCGAGTGATGGTTGATAGACCTACCCGGTCAGGCACACTCCCTTATAAGCAACATCCGCTAGATGATCTGTTGCAGAATTGCCTTCCCTAAAGGCAAAGACTAAGGAAAACCCAGCTTTAGACACAAGGAAGTTAACAACATCCTGAATGATACTTCTACACCTCCACTCATAGAAATCTGGTTGTTGTCATGAAACACAGTTGTATAGCATCTCATAATCAGTTTCAAAAATAACTTTGTCATGCCTCATATCAATAGCAAGCATCAGCGCTATTCTCAAAGCTAATGCTTCCGTCATGAATACCGAGATTGATTTTACCTTGTCCATAAAACCCCAGCAAAAGGAGCCATACTCATTTCGACAGATGATCCCTATGCCTGCCTCAGTATGCTGAAATTTATAAGCACCATCGCTGTTAATTTTGAGGACCCCAGTAGGAGCACGTGACCACCATGGACCTTGATGCGTAGGCCTTCCCACTGACATGGGTATTCTAGATTATAGGACTTTACTCCAATATTCAGCATTGGACTTCATAGCAATGTCAATGACATTTCCTGGGTTAGGACTTTCATTATTAAAAATAATTGCGTTCCTCTGTTTCCATATATACCATAACAGCCAGCATACTAGTGATACCTCAACTCCTTTGAGTTAGCAATGGTTCTTGTAGAGGTTAAGCCACCAATCTTGAAAACTACAGGCCCGTTCTGCTTTAAGCCTTAAGCCAAAGCTGTAACCAAACCAGACACATTTAGTCCAGAGGCAAACAAAGAAGAGATGCTCCAAAGTTTCCTCCTCCAAATGACAGATCGGACATAGGGGCAACAGGGACTATTTATGCCTGGATAACGTCGAGTTGGTGGCCAATGTATTGTTCAGAACAAGCCAGATAAAATGCTGAACCCAGGGAAGGATCTCTATCTTCCATAACTGCTTCCAGTCATCGGGGGACAGAACACAGGAGGAGCTGGGATATAGCACAACTTGCTTGGCTCTTAGCTTCTTGGTTCTATAACCCAGCCTAACTGTATATTCACCATTTGTGGCTGGGGACCAGAAGAGTTTATCTTCCATCCCATTATTGGCCAACGGTAGCATGGTGATAGCCGCTAGAATCTCTGGAGGGACCAGACTACGAATGGATTTCAAATTCCACTGTCCTTCCACTATGAGATCACTCACTCTACCATACTTCACAATCAAACTCTCATTCCTTGCGCTGGTTTTTCTGGGAAGACTACATTGGGCACCCAATTATCACCCCAAATTCAGATGGATCTACCATTTCCAACATCCCACATCAAATCTTTCTGGAGAAAGTTGCGGCCCTCTACTATACTAGACCAGCACCAAGAAGCCTTCGGTCCTTTTTTAGCATCAATAAATTCACCCCGGGGAAAATATACACTCTTTAAGACACGGACCCATAACACTGATGGATTTTGCAAAAGCCTCCAGGCAGTCTTGGCTAACAATGCATCGTTCATGATAATAAAATCATGAAAACCCATACCACTATCTACCTTGGAGTTGGTAAGATACTCCCAAGATTTCTAATGTGTTTTATTGTCCCCAAAGCTACCAGCCCACCAGAAGGTTGCAATCAGGCTATTCAGTTCTCTGCAAGTATGTACTGGGAATTTAAAACAATTCATAGGGAAAATTGGGAGGGCATTTATAACTGCTTTAATCATGACATCCTGACCAGTATAAGAGAGAGTGCTCTTGCTCCATCCTTGAATCTTAGCCTGAACTCGTTCCAGTATATATGAGAGTGCTTGGTACTTAGTTTTACCCCAGATGCTTGGGATCCCCAATTACCTCCCAGGGTCCTCTGTAGAGCTAATGCCAAGAATCTGCCCAACTCTATGCTTCACGTGTTCAGGCGTGTTTTCGGAGAAGAAAATGCCTGATTTTTCTAAGTTCGAAGATTGGCCAGAGGCAAAGCAGTACAGATCGAGTATGCAGGCCAACTTCCTACAGTTGCGCTCATTCGCATTCATAAAATATAATGCGTCGTCAGCAAAAAACCTATGAGAGAGTTTAGGGCATGTGAGGCTCAATTTAATACCCTTAAGGGACCCCTGGTGTTGATTCTTGATTATCATTATAGATAAGACCTCTTCCATCAGGATAAACAAATAAGGCGAAAGTGGATCACCCTGTCGAAGCCCCCTACCAGGAGATAAAGAAGCTATATGCTCGCCTGATATACATAGGTTTAAACTAACAGAGGTCATACTATCCGCTATCTGCTAATATGTTTCTTTCCAAGAATAGCATTATTGCTCTCTCACCGGCGGTTCCTGTTGCCGTCACTCAGATGAGCTTGGTTCGCTAGGTACTGCACTTCCACCCAACTAGGGTCGTGTACTATCAGAACCTTATCAATCATTTTTACACTAGCCGGTTCCATCCATCCACCGAACTCGGCATCATCCTCCTCACCCACATTCACGTCCTTATCCTCCCTATACCCCTTACTACCATGACCAAGATGTCCACAATTATAGCAGAAACTTTGCAGACGTTTGTATCAAGTTGACACCTAGGCAGGATCTCTGTTTTGTCATGGGACCCAGAACCCAGTGACTAACGGTTCATTTAAATCTATCAACACCCTTACTCGTATAAAAGTACGTGTGAGAATACCTTTCACCTTTGGGTTTTCGAACATAAGAGTTTTTTCAACTGTATTTCCCAGGATGACAGCATTGCTCTTATCGAAGGCTTCCAAGGGCAGACCATGAAATTGCACCCAGAACGAAGACGTAGAGAATTGCACTTCTCGTAGTATCATATAATCCTCCCAAACCTGAAGATTTAATAGTTGACCCTGGATCGACCAAGGATGTCCTTTCAATACACGCTGATAGTCTTCTTGTCTCACAAATTGGAATAGGAAGATAAGCCTGGCTCTATCTAAGTCATGCACTTTGACACCCTCATCTAACTGCCATCCCTTCTTCACCATGGAGATCACCATTAGCACATTGAGATGTTTAGTCGTCATAAGCTTCCCCACCAATGCCCCTCCATTGCGCTCAAGTTTTCGATCAAGATTCAAGAGCACCTCCTTCTTTTGCCTATGTCTGCTACTTTGCCCAACCTCTATGCCTCCAAACTCCGTAAAGCACACACACAGACCCAGATGCTTCGAATAGAAAAAGAAAAAAGACTAAATAACAAGGAAGAATAGGGACAAAGGACACCAAACTCTGTTCAAATAACGAAGTCAGACCGACCACTCAGACACCTCACCAAGCTCTCACAAGGAGAGGGAAATTATGTATATATGAGCCTTGGCTAACATTTATTTGACATTATTGACAACTACTAAAGGACCCAGATGATATCATTTAGAGATAAACTATAACAAAAAATAATTATGTTTTTTTTCAAAAGCTAGCAAAAAATTATTGCAAATTGATTTTGGTAAACGGTAATGAATTTTGCAAAAACAGAAAAAAAGGTTCCAATGAAAATGAGAGTATCACAAAATTTTTTCAATGTTGTAGTTGATTACTTGATTTGCAAATTGTTTTATTCGAATTAATGTTTTTGCAGAAGAAATTTTTTGTCAATAAAATTTTTTATTATGTTATAGTAATAGACTATTATCACACAATATATAGGACAGAAAACCTGAAGGAAACTTTATGAGAGGATTCTCTTTATTTGGATGTAGAAGAAAAATGAGGGGGGAGAAAAACGAAGGGGTATGTATCCGCCAATTGCTCTCCAACTTTTCTTTTGGAGGGATTTTTCTTCCCCAACAACCTTCCACTATGATGTCTTCTCATTGAATCCCATCCATTGACTTTCACAACTATCACCACCGTCTTTTCATTATAATGAATCCTACCAAATCCCTTTAAAATAGGGAGAATTACACTGAGGTTCTAGAAAAAAGAAATGAAGAAAGAGTTTTTTGAAATTATAAAATGAAAATATAGTTCTATGAAGTGGTCAATGCATGCTCCTGCAGTTGTTAATAAGACCATTTTTTTATTTTACAATTTCAAAGGATCATTTCTTCATTTATTTTCTTCTTTGGGACCTGAATGTAATTCTCTCTTTAAAATATTAAAAAAGATATTTTTATTTCAAGTTATTTTTAAACATATGAAAAATATATATTCTTTAACGTACAAAATTATTTGATTTTGACATATATAAATATGAAAAATATTTTTCATACGTTTTGACTTCAAACTATTTTGATAATTTTAAGTTTTATATAATTTTGTTATAATTAAGGGGCTAAGGTACATTGAGCACCCCGAAGTATTTTTCAGGGTACAATCAACACCTCAAAGTTGTTTTTTATGCAATTTTGACCCTGACGTATTTAAATAGGAGCTATTTCACCCTATATTAACAAACTTAGAAACAAAAATGTTTGTTTTCCTTCGTCTTCCCCCCCATTTGACTTCTCCCTTCATATCCATGAGCAGACCTCCTTGCTGCGAGAAAGAGCGCATAAACTTTGCAAATAATAGAAAATGACAGGAGTATGAAACTTTGAGTTTTGAGTTTAACGAGCTTCCACAAATTTTCATCACGAATATTAAATTATTTTTTTTAAAAAAAACTCTTCTATATTTACCCAAGGAGCCTCATTTTTGGGGGGACAAACTGATAAATTGGTTAAGGAATGGGCCATCTCTACTATATAAGAGCAACCTCACCTTTTTTACCAGCACACGTAGCATAGAGGAAAAATGGCGAATCGTTTCAAGTTTCGAATCTACCATGTCTCAGTCTTGCCTATACAAAGATCCTTCCACACTACCCTCCAACCCTGTTCCTTGCTTCTCCCCTAAACCCCATCACTCCTCCCTCCGACGACACATGTCATACGCCTTTGAATTTGTCAGCTGTGGCTCTAGCTCATCAATAGCCACCCTCTCGGATGCTGATGACCACCACAACAAACCCCACCAGGACTTCCACTGGAACACGAATAAAGGGGAAGCCTGTAAGGTGAGAAAGGAATGGACGGACGTTTCTGAGTCTTTTCATTTAGTATGAAATTGCACCCATTTAAATATATCAGGGTAAAAATTACACCCCAAAATACTTAAAAAATACTGATTGTACCAAGAAAAATACTTCAGACTGCTCAATGCATTTAACCCTAAATTAAATGTTAATATGCTATATAATATAATAGAAGGATATTATTGACATTTATCCAATTTCTTTTCCTAATATTTTCTTTCCTTCGTCCATATATGAGGACGGGTGATATTTTGTGCCCATGATCTTCTCTCTCAACCATTTGTCCCATCAAAATGGAATAAGTATTTTCTTTCCTTATGAGGCACCCATTTATCTTTTCTCAACTTTTTCCCTCCATCTAAACGGAGGCGAAGCACATTAGTTTGAAGATAGGCGTATGTGTGGTTCTTCTTCTTGTCATACAAACAAGTCAACTGCCGTGTATCAAGGTCTTCTACTACTTTTTCATAAACAAAACAAACAGAATAAAAGCTTAAAAATGAAGTTATTGCTTGAAATTTTTGTCCCATGAATGAGGATTCCTTTGGTTGTACGTGGAAAGCTCATCATGTCAAAATCCTTATATTTCTCCATTGCTGCTCTCTGCTTCTTGTGCCTCAGGCACAATATTGATGAAGCAAATTCTTCAATATGTTCTCCTCTTGCTGATTACGGCAATGGAGTTCCCATTCGATATCCTTTTAGGGTGAGCAACAATTCAACCCAAGAACACTACGGTTACCCTGGTTTTGGTCTCACATGCTCCAATCATGGCCCACCCACTATCACTCTTCCAAAGAACACATACTATGTCACTGATATAAACTATGATTATTTTACACTAACACTTGTGGACATAGATGTCGTGAACCAATCCTGGCCCAGAGCACGCCACAATGTTAGCTTAGAAAACTTCCCACTGAGTTTTGATAACCAGTTGAATGTGAACCTTAGTTTCTACTTCAATTGCAGTGTGTATAATGCTGACCTTCCTCCCCAACATATAGGGTGATTGATAAATGAAGGATCGAAGCAGTCATATGTAGTTGAGTTTACATATGAGTGGAATCTAGATTGTGAGGAGAAGGTGGTAGTGGCAGTGAAGGAGGAAGAGATCAATAGTGATAACTTGGTAAGTAGGTTTGGTGAAGCTATGAAAAAGGGCTTTGTGCTTGATTGGAGAACAGCGATGGGTTGAGCTGAGTGTGAGGATTCTGGAAGACTTTGTGGCCACAATCAAATTAATCATCAGATGCTACACTTTTGCAGTGATAGCAGTATTGCTACCAAAAGCTGCAGCAAAGGAACCTTTCCTTTCGTGTAATACAATCTTCATCTCATATCTTTCTCTTTTTCTGTTAGTCTCTTTCCATATATATATATATGAAGTGCTGGGCTTAAATTTCATGTCTAGTAGTAAGCAATTTATAATAGCATGTAGTTTTCTTTAGTCTGTTGAAGTGCTATTATAGCAATTTCATGGTGGAGAGTTTGGACCGTGGTATCTTTAGCCTTGGATTTGAATCATCTATAGCTTATTGGATGTCCCATATGTTATGAAAGAGGTAACAATGTTGCATAGCATTGGAAAAATAAAAAATAGGAAACTCCATTAGGTTTAATCTTTTCTCATCTTCCTCTATTTTCTTGCAACTCTGTTACAATAAGTGGTCATGGAAAACCACCACTTGACAACACAAGAAATCTTAATAGTCAAATGATTCCACTTGACAACACAATGAATCCTAATAATGACATGATTCTGTACACACTTGGCAACTCCTCCTTCTTCTTTGACTATCTTGAGGTCTTTTCTTGTAGCTGGGGCATTCATAGGTTTTTCCTCGATTCATTCTTCCATGAATTGCTTAAAACAAAAATGAGTTCATCAAGATTCAAGATCTAATAAATCGAATAATTCAAAATGACTCTTCAAATTAATTAGTTTGTGGCTCCCGAATATCCAACTGATTAATTAATTTTTTATAACGTATTCCATTTTTCTTTGACAAATAAGACAGGAGTCGTTTCCGTTTTCCCAGAATTTTACGTAAACCCCTTAAGATAAATAGTCCCTCTTGTTCTTAACAACGACTCTGTCACAATCCCTGAGTCAAAAAGAAAATCACAAGTACATAACTTGCAGCCACCATTACAACTGTGGAAACTTGAAAATATGCAATATATTGCAGACGAGGGTGACCACAAAAAAACGCGTGGAATGTAGAGGAGCTTGAAGGACAAAAGACGATAGGTCTCAATTTTCATGTTGTTATTGTCCAGACGAACCTTATAACCTGGCGTCTCCTAATTTTTTAAGTAATTCTTCTTCCTCTATTATGCCCTTCAATTGCGCTGCTACATGCATATTAGTGTTATATAGGTTCCTATGATAGACTTTTTTGGTTTTTAATATCGTCCTGGCTTAAAGAGAATTTCCAATAGAGAAGCATAGATTTTAGTACACTCCCCATGAACAAGAGCAAGGATGTCACTAAGGGCCTATTTGTTACGCAGAAGGTTGAGGAGGGAAAGGGAAGATTACAATGTTCCGTAGATAAAAACCTATTTGGTGCTAAAAACTCACATGAAGTCATGCCACTTGCAATGTTCCTTTAAACATGGGAAAGTGAGTTCCCACCAAAAGTGACGTGAACTCAAAAATGTTCCCAGGAAAGATAAAATGTGGCACAAAAATGCCCTTGAAAATGTTGATAAAAGATGGAGGTGCAACTAGCTAAAGGCGTTGATGAAGAGTGTGGGGATTATGACGAAAGCTTGTCTGGAAAAGGAAAGTGTTGAACGGCCTGGGAAATAGAACTCAGAATCAAGGTAATTTTGGTGTTATGTTCTGGTGTATGGTGTGAAGTGGCCATTTTTTTCCTGTTTGCATTGTGTCTTCAACCTCTGAACACACACACATAATGCAATGGAAGGTTGGGTGTATGTGTTATTTAATTTAAAGTATGGCCTGTTAAATTATTTTGATTGTGCTGTGGTTGTTGTTGGCTCAATATATGTGAAAGAAAAATAGAGTCAAAAGCTGAATGTGTTTGCTTGCTTGTTAATTGACAATGTGCCCTGTTTGTTGTCTTACAAGTAGGTTTTCATTTTAAGTATTTCTAATTTATATCATGAATGCTTAACTGTGAATGTAGTTACATGTTTTTTTGGCTTTGGGTAATACGGAATGAACACTAGTAGATCCAAGTAGTGAAAGAGAAACAACAATAGTAGAAAGATAGAATGATTTTGACAGTTTTTGCATAAGATAATAGTGTGTTGTGTTTAATGTGTGACAAGTGTGGGTGTAATTATGTTGGTTGGCATTTAAATAAGATTTGTCTAAATGTATTAGATGTGGTTTAGAGAGAGGAGTTGGTAGATTATAATGTAAAACAAACCAGTGTGGGAAAAAATGTGTAGGTATGAAGCCACAATTAGATCAAATGTTTGCCATGTTGACTGGGTGCCTAGCTTTAGTTCTGGCAGCTAAGAGGTTGCTTTTAACTATGATAGTTGCTGTGGGAGGAGGTAGACTGAGGCACGTACCAGATAGGTCATTTGGATTAGCGTTTCATTCAAAGCGAGCAAATTTGAGGGCAATGATATACAGTAGTGATACCACTTGCTTTAACCAAATTATGATGTATCGAACAACTTTTGATAAATTGTGTCACATGTTAGACACAATTGGTGGATTGAAACCAACAAAACATATGTTAGTTGATGAGCAAGTAGCAATGTTCCTTCATATATTGGGGCATCATGTCAAGAACAGAGTCATTCAATTTGAGTTTGGTAGGTCGGGTGAAACGATTAGTAGATACTTAAATATTGTTTTGAATGCAACAATTAGACTACAATCATTGCTTTTGAAAAGAGCAGAGCCAATTCCAGAGGACTCAAATGATTATCGTTGGAAGTGGTTCAAGGTGTATAACTTATGTACTTTTGTCATCAATTGTATTTACCAAGGATGCAAATATGAAATGTTTAGTTGAAGGGTTTTTAAACATGTTTGTGTTTTCAAGGCTGCCTAGGTGCATTAGATGGTGTTCAAATACGTGTACAAGTCCTAGTAGAACACAAGGGCTAGTACCGAAACAAAAAAGGAGATATGACAACCAATGTTCTAGGTGTATCCTCATCGGATGTGTAGTTCATTTATATATTGCCTGGTTGGGAAGGGTCAGTTGTGGATGGGAGGGTGTTGAGAGGTGCTATAAGGAGACAACATGGGCTAAGAGTACTACAAGGTATGAGTACTATAGTGGTATTTATTAGTGACTTTGTATGACGTGTACAAGTCATGAGCATTTCTCATGTAATTGGCATTATTGGCTTGGACAGGAAAGTACTACTTGGTTAATGGTTGGTACACAAATTGCCAAGGTTTTTTGGTACCTTATAGAGGCAAAGGTACCACCTTAATGAGTGGAGGCAAGGACACCAACCCTAAACTCCTCACAAGTGCTTCAACATGCGGCATTCGTCAGCTGTAATGTCATAAAAAGGTACTTCGGGATACTAATAATACTACAAAAAACACAATATGTGGCGCTTATTTTAAAGAATACTATGGCGCTTGGGAAGTTCCATAGCTTTCAGTGCCATTAAAAATAGCTATGACGCTTCCTGAATATATGGAAGCGTCATAGCTTGTTTTATATATTTTTTTTATTTAAATAGCTTCCTATAGCGCTTCCCTAGGGAACTGCCATAAGAAGGTGTCACCTCAATGGAAGCACCATAGGAGGTTAAAAAAACTTCCTATGGTGCTTCTAAAGGAAGTCTTTTTTTAAAATAATTTTTCATAATTATTTTAGTTTTCTAATGGAAACCTCTATTTACAATCTAAAATCAATAGCAAAATGAAATAACACAACATGTATCTTTTGCAATATTACGTTTTCATGTATCAAGCATAAAAGAACTCCAGCATTTAAGTTGCTTAAACTTGAACCATACATGTTACTTCTACGGAGGATTAAACTAAGTATTATAATATTTGTATGCTCAAAAATTAAAAAAACTTACAATGTATAAGAAGTTCAAGAAGACAGAGTTGAAACTTCAAATAAATACTTGAAAAAAAATTATGAGCACACATATAAGATTCATGACAGATTTTAACTAAAAAAACACTTACATGCAAAGGAGCTTCTGAAGGAGGCCGAGACAAAAAGGAAAAAAACACATGGGAGCGAAAGCTTTGTATTGAAACAAAGTTCTGGGAAATGGGGAAGCTAGAGGAAACGCGGGAAGATGAAAATGAAAATGAAAACGGCCGGCTTAAAAATTATATAGCACCTTGTATGGCGCTTTATATAGAAGTGATATACAAGGTGGGAGAAGCTACAGCACTTTGTGTCGAAGAGCCATGGCTTCCTAATTTGAAAAAAAAATGAAAGCCTTGGAATTTCCAAGGCATTAAAAAAAATTAAAATGACCTTGTATGGTGCTTCTATATAAAGCGCCATACAAGGTCTTCCCAATTTGAAAAAAAAACTAAAAGCCTTGGAAGGCACTTTAATATAAAGCACCTTCCAAGGCGTTAAAAAAAATTAGGCAGTTCAGTTTTTTTTTTCAAATGGGAAGCTATGGCACTTTTTGTCAAAGCGCTATAGCTTCCCAATTAGAAAAAAAAATTAAATTACTTGGACAAAAAGGAGTTAAAAACTGATAGTAGTGTTCTGATCCATGTACAAAAAGGAGGTAAAAAAAGGGCTTTTATTTATTCTAAGTTCATATAATAGACAAAATGTTGCAAGTCATCCAAAGCTGATAGTAGTGTTATAATCCATGATTCAAGCGCCTTCTAAGGCCTTGAATATTCAACACAAAACAAAAAAGGCTTTTGAAGAAAAACAAAAAAAAAGTCTTCAAAAGAGCTCCTTGTAAAGCCTTGAATAAATATTCAAGGTTGTGCCTTGAATATAGGCACCACATGGTGCCTTTAATATATTCAAGGCACCGTGGTTCCTTATAAGGTGCTTGCTAGGCAAGCAACTTCTAAGGCCATCCTCTATGCCTTCAAACTGTGCACTGTGGCGTTGAATATGCAAGGCACCCATAAAAAAAATGTCTTGGCGCCTATCAAGTAGGGGTGTTCAAAACCGGGACCGGGACCGGGATCTACCACTCCCGGTCCCGGTCCCGGTTTTTGGCCGGGATGCAAATTGCATCCCGGTCCCGATCCCGGTCCCGGTTTGGTCCCGGTCCCGGTAATCCCGGGCGGGACCGGGATCAAACCGGGAAATCCCGGTTTTTTAAAAAAAAAAATTAAATTTTAAAAATATTATTATTTTAGTTAAATTTTCTATAATCTAGTGTTTAAAGTAATTATTTAACATCTAATAAGGCCATAATAATCACACAAATTGATCTAGAATTGAAGAATAACATTTTATTATTATTATTATTATCACCTTTATCATTTTTGTTATTATTTTTATACATTATATAGTAGGATTAGTATCACAATATATATAGTTTAACTCCAACTAAATATGTGATACACATTTTATCAAATGATAACTTAAATTATGGGATAAAAAATACAAAAATAAAACAATAACTTAGTTTTTAAGAAAACAATTTAAAAAAAAAATAAAAAAACCGGGACCGGGACCGGGACCGGGATCACAAGGTATGTGACCGGTCCCGGTCCCGGTCCCGGGTCCCTTAGATCCCGGTCCCGGTTTTCCCGGTCCCGGTCCCGGTCGGGACGGGAAATTCCCGGGATCAAAATTCCGGGACCGGGACCGGACAACCGGGACCGGGATATTTTGGACACCCCTACTATCAAGGCTTAAGAAAAGTCATTTAGGTCGTTTACTATACTTATCCCTCACTTTCGCACTTAGTTTTTTTTAAAAAAAAAATAAGACAATCTATGGTGCTTACCTAAGAAAGCGTCATAGCTAGCCCTTTATTGTTTTTTTAAAAAATAAAGGCCTTTTATACAAGAGGTTATTTAACAAAAAAAAATTGGATCACCTTCTATGGTGCTTGCCTGGAAAGCGCTATACAAGGGCTAATAGATATTACCATTTATAATATCCATTAGCCATGGCATAGCGCCATGCAAGGGCATTTGAACGGTGGGATATTTTAATATCCCCTTGTATAGCGCTTGCCCATACAAGGGGAGTTTTTTTAAAAAAATAACCCCTTGTATGGCGCTTTGCCAGGCAAGCGCCATACAAGGTATTAGGTAGCTATGACGCTTTTCTAGTCAAGCGTCATAGCTATCACATGTATTTTTTTAAGAAAATAGAAGTTTTATCTGGAGCTTGTTTGAAGAAGTGTCATAAGATTAGCGCCGTTAAATCTATATTTTGTAGTAGTGTAAAGTTATGTTAGGCAGTACTGAGGAGTGCATCTTTTTATCCGATGAAGATTTAAAACAGATACATCATGGCATGCTATCTTCTACATAATCTAATTATAGCTAGCCCTTTTTCTTTTTATCATCGAATTCTTCAAGTTCCTTTTTGAATCTCAACTTACCTTCATATTCAGAAAGACTTCCAAAGAGAGCAGCTACGGATCTCATAGATTCTCCTTTAGCTTCTTCGATGGCTGTCACCTTTGCTTCCCACTCTTTCGTAAGAATATTAAGAATCTTTCTTACCTGGGAATTTTGATCAAACGACTTTCCAAGAGCAGATAATTGATTAACAAGATGAGTATACCTTAGTTCAAATTCTGATATACTTTCTCCAGATTTCATACGAAATAAATCATATTCTGTAATTAAAGTATTGATTCTATTTTCTTTGATTCCAGAAGTACCTTCGTGAGCAATTTCAAGAGCATCCCACATGTCTTTGGCAGTTGGTAGAGTACATATACAAAAATATTCTTTTTGACTAAGAGCACTCTGTATCATTAGAATAGCTTTACTATTTAATGTCACTAACCTTTTGTCATTCTCGTCAAACTCATCTGGGCTCTTTTTAACTGCTCTATCTTCGATTTTCTTCATTGGAACATAGTCACCATCTTGTATAACATTCCATAATCCATACTCGTTGGCCATCACGAACACTCTGAATTTGGATTTCCAGAACGAAAAATGTTCTCCAGTAAAACCAGGAGGTCTAGTGATTGAAACTCCGTCTGGAAGGATATTTTCACCCATTGTTGCCATTTGTCGGATCCTTCTCAAGCTGTTAGGCTCTTCGGAGAAGACGAGGCTCTGATACCAAATGTAAGAGGCAAGCTTCACCCAAGAGGGGGTGAATTGGGTGATGTTATAAATTTTTCGCTTGATGTGGTGATATGAAAAATATAGTAGATAGAGTAGAGTTGAGAAGATTTGAAACACAGAGAGTTATACTGGTTCGGCCTAACAACCAGGCCTACATCCAGTCCTCAGAGATCAAGACCTACTGAGATTTTCACTATACCTCCAAGATTCAATGGGCTCTCAGAATGCCACAGAACAACAATCATCCTTGAACGAACTACGAGCAGAAATATTCTCTCAACAAGAAACTTCTCTCCCCCTTACGACAAGTCTTACGTGCAGAGAAACAACCTATGACCCTTCTCACTTGCTTATGTATACAAGACTTATGAGCAGCAACGTTCTCTCCTGCTTACACCACTGTAAGTCTTACGAGCAGCAACGTTCTCTCTTGCTTGTATCTTATAAGGCTTATGAGTGGAAGACACAACAAGGAATTCTCTCAACTGCTTCTCTCGTAAGGATAAACTACCCTCTCTAGGTCCCAATACCTTGAGATCAAATAAACATAGAATTTTGAATTGTATGAAGACTCTCTTACAGAGAAAATGAATAAACACTGAAGATCAATGTGTATACAGAGAAAAAATGATGAATAGCAGAGACTTGGTATAAGCTTGTGAATTCTTGTGCTACGTTGTTGTATCTGTTCTCCTTGAATCTCTGTATATATATAGTTGCTTCAGTTTTTGCCCGTTTGGAAATTCTTCATTTGAGGAGCGGGACATTTGAAACTATTGGCAGACACGTGCATGTTTGAATAATCTGAGTGCGGTAGGTGCCAGCGTGTTTATAATCATATTGTCTGCCGTTGTTTGACTTTTTTCATGTGGTTTATTTCAAACGTTCAAATTCCTGTATCACACTTTTAAAACAATCAAAACAATGTTAAACAATGATAATAAGTAATGATGATATGAATAAATAACAATAAACCATATTCGGAATGAACGTTGTGAGACTTGGCATTTTTGGTGGTCAAACAGGGCATCACTCGAGCATGAAAGGCTCACTTCGAGTGATCTCCTATTTTCCTTCATATGCCTCTGTTATCGGGTTGTGCTTGCATAGAATTTCAGGGAGACAAAATCTTCACTCGCGGGTGAAGAGGGGTCTCACTCGAGCACAACTTCCTCTGCTCGAGTGATCTTTTATTTTTCTACTGGAAGTGTCTTCTCGGGTCATCACTCGCACACCATTTTGACAAGATTGAGAATTTGTACTCGCGGGTGATATAGACCCTCACTCGAGCACACATACCTCTGCTCGAGTGAGACGCATATTCTCAAGGAATATGCTCTTAATACTATCACTCACATCAGGATTTCAGAGGGATAAAATTATCACTCGCAGGTGATGTGGGCCCTCACTCGAGCACACAGACTCCTGCTCGAGTGAGAAGAATATTCTCAAGATTTATACCTTTTAAACAAGTACTCGCAACAGATTTGGAGAGGGATAGAATTTTCACTTGTAAGCATTGATGTGTCACTCGAGCATATATGGGTGTGCTCGAGCACACTTGCACTTCTCTGAACTTCATGACTCTCGGCCAAGCACTCGCAGTACCTTGCTCGAGCACAAAATGCTCATGCTCGAGAATTGATGTCTCTGCTCGAGTGAATGAAGGAAGCATGCTATTACTTGCTCTCGGCCAAGCACTCGCAGACCCTCACTCGCATGTGCTCGAGTGAGAATGACTTCTCTGCTCGAGTGCACACCTTAGTGCTCGAGTGATCCAGTGAACATAATGGGAGAATGCCTCTCGGGTACACACTTTCTGGCTTTCACTCACACCTGCTCGAGCACAGAGGAGATCTATGCTCGAGTGCAAACTTCATGCTCGAGCACTCCAGTGCAATTTCACAGCAGATATCAGAAAACTTCAAATATGCATTTGGTAACTTTGTAAACTCTTCTTAATCTTTTAAAAACATGATTTGCACGCAATTGACTTTTTGTTATCATCAAAACTTGAGATCTAACACATATAATCAAGGTAGATAGTTATATGAAAGAAAAGTTTGAGGATTTTGGTAGACATATTGGACACATAGACTCTCGCATATCTAAGCTTGCACTTGATTTTCAAGGACCTCCGAGACTTCATTTATCTCTATTCTACTTAGTTTAAGGAATTTACTTCCAACAAGGCATCACAACATGAGCATGCAGGGCCTTCTATGCATACTACAAATAAATCCCAATCCCTTATACATGACAATCCTTCTGCAAAAAAAAAGTGAAGCTAATGAAAAAAGTGGCAATACAGATGAGACTGCTCACTTTTCTCCACACTCGTCTCCAATATCCCCTAGAAATTATGTTCCTCCTTAACACCATGTGCCTGAACCAAACACCCCTACTAACACACATCATTGTGATCCAGTAACCCTACTCTCCATCCTACTTCTCCTTGAAGCTGTGAACCCTCCTTATGCGCCTTTTATACCAACAGTCGAGCCTCAGCCATTGTGGTTCATACCACCAAATCGTTTTAGGTATGGCCTTGCTGCTGAGAATATGGCCCATTTGTTCACAACTGCCCCACCCTTTCTTCCTCCACTTGCAACCTCTAATTCCCCCATATTTATCCCTGTCAACCTCCCTGGCTTGCGATCACCATCCTAAACAGGGTCCCAGCCTAAGGGATCCCCAACTAAGAGGAAGAAGAAGAATTGGGGATCCATTAGTTTTTATTTTGTCTTTTATTTTTTGATGTTTCACCAAGGACATCACTTTGCTTGGCTTTTATTGTTGTTTCATGTATTTGCACTTATTATTTAAATTCGAACTAGTTTGTTTAGTTCAAATTTGAACTCTTTCTATTTTGAAGTTACTATTGTTATTTTGTTGTGTTCAAATATCAGTTAAGTATCCTATTGCTAATTTTCATATCTTTACCAGTTTATATATCTATGTGTGCTTTATGGTTGTGGCATGAGTTACAATATTTGAAAGTGGCGTTTGTCTTCTGCATGTAGTGCCTCTATAATTCCCTTGTTCCTCTTTCATTATTTATATCCACAAATTGAACAATTATTCTCACTTTTGTTTATATTTCCTATTGTCCCTTGATCTTTGGAGATTATGATGACTTATTATCCATTCAACCTGTAACAATGTGGATTAACTTGCCTTCACAACTTATTCATACAAGAAAGGAATGCTACCTCACATACATGTTATTAGATCCATATGTTTTGATGATAACAAAGATTGGATTAATATTACAAAAGGTTTTGATAATAAACAAAAGAGTTTTGAACAAAGTAATTGAGTTCTTGGTGGTAGGCAAAGCTATCACTCAAGTAGGCACTCAAGTAATGAAGAAGAACTGGAAGTTAGAGAATAGGATAAAGCATTACTAGCAGATTTTTGAAGATATCACTCAAATGCTCAATCAAGTGATGATCCTTCATTACTCGAGTAAGCACTTGAGTAATGTGTGTCAAATAGTTCCAGAAGCTCTTTGCTAAGATTTTCATGATGTCAGTCGAGGGATCACTCAAGTAATGACAAAGTATCACACAAGTGACTACTGGAGTGACCAGGTGAGAATTGAGGCAATGAAGTCTCTGCCAATATTTTGAAGTGATTACTCGAGTAACCACTTGAGTGATGCCTCTAAATCACTCGAGTGACCACTCAATTAATCAGGTTAAGATTCATTAACTTAACTCCCTACCAAGGTTTTCAATGGATAACTCGAGTGATGGATTTAGATTACTCGAGTAATAAAGTTCAAAAAACATGATTTTAATCTGTTGCTTATTGATTTGTTATCTATATGATTAATCTTTCATTGTGTTAGTATTCTAAGTACATTTGCAAAGAAATAATGAAGAGATCATACGTTGAGAGAAAATTTAAACATATCGTTCGTAACTTCCAAATCGCTCACCTACCACAAACGGCTAGTTTTCAAATTTGAAGAAAAGTCAAATGAAGCTGCGTGACTCTAACGGACATGTTGAAATGGTTCTAACGGCTATTACAAATTCAACTATAAATATGGGAACATTCAATGAAGAACATAACAACAACTGTGACCACACGAACATACATCAATCAATATATTCTTAGTGCTATGCTTTCTTATATTCATTCTTGTACTTCAGTGATTATATATTTACTTTGTGAGAGAGATTTTCATTAAAAACTCAATATTTGTTATTGAGACAACTTAAGGTTGTAGAACCTTAAGTTGGGGATTTGATTACAATGTGTAAGGGGGAGCGAGTGTCCAGTGAAGGAACTTGCTATGTACTGAGGTGCAAAGAACCCATTGAATCTTAGAAGATATAGTGAAACTCTCAGAGAAGCTCTAAGGATTGGGTGTAGGTCAAAGTAGTTATGGCCTATAACTCCTGTTGTACACTTCCATGATATTTCTCCTAGCTCTTAACTACTTTAAATCCTCAGTCAATTTTTATATACGAAACGAATTTTCTGTGATCACCCAATTCACCCCCTCTTGGTTGAAACGCTTGTACTAACATTTGGTATTAGTGCTTAGGTCTTTTTATTTAGGTATAACAACCTCAGAAGGATCCAATGACAAGCATGGGTGAATGAATACTTCCTGATGGAGCCTCTATCACTAGACCACCAGGTTTTAGTGGCGAACACTTCTCTTTCTGGAAAGTGAAGTTTAGAGTATTCATAATGGCTACAGAATACAGATTATGGGAGGTGATTGAGAATAGAAGCTATGAACCTAAAAAGATTGAGATTCATAGAAAGTCCAAAAGACACAAGCGGAGTACGATGAGAACAACAAGAAACTCATCATTCTCAACAGCAAAGCAATTCTAATGATTCAAAGTGCCTTAAGTAAAAAATGAGTACTTCAGGATTTGTACACTTCCAACGGCTAAGAAAATATGGCAGGCCTTAGAAATAGCTCATAAAGAAACTTCAGGAATAAAGGAAAATTAGATCAACACTTTGATCACTTAATTTGATTTACTTCAAATGAGATCAGGTGAGTCAATAGCTGAATTTGAACATAGACATACTCATCTTGTCAATCATCTTATAGCACTTGGGAAAGTCTATGATTAACATACCCAAGTAAGAAAGGTTCTGAACATACTCTCTAAAGAGTGGGAGGCTAAAGTTACTACGATTGAGGAAGCAAAAGGTGAATCAATGCAATCGGTTGCTTCTCTATTCAGAAGTCTCTCTGAATATAAAAGTAAACTGAAATTCTAACGAGAACTAGAAGATAATGATGACAAGAAAACAAAGGTATTGCACTAAAAGCAAAAGGGGAAATCCAAGAAGATGATGAAGATCTCAACGATGATGAAATAGGCCTAATAATAAAATGATTCAAAAAATTTTACAAGGCCAAGGATTCAGAAATTTTCAAAAAGGAGGAACAAGTAGTAAAGAACACATCATCTGCTATGAATGTGGAAAGCTAGGACATATCAAGTCAGAATGTCCAGAACTAATTTAGAAGAGCAAAGAAAAGAGAAAAGGCAAGTTATTCAATAAGAAGAAAGCTTTTATATATGCTATATGGGGAGACAGCTCTTCTGACGAAGATAGCGATGAAGAAAAAGTAGCTAATATCTATCTGGTTACTCAAGATGAAACCAAAGAAGAGGTAACTAATTTTGATCCTACCTATGATGAATTATTTTATGAATATAATGCTTTATATTTTGAATTCATCAAAGTAGTTAAAGAACTAGCCATTTTCAAAAGGAAAAACAAAGTTCTTGAAGAAGAACTTAAAGAGAATTCAGAAAAAATTTGTAAAAATTGCTCTTCTCTGAAAAAGAAAAATATTGATCTCACTAAGACTCTTGAGAAATTTAAAAGCTCAACATTTAGTAAATGATGGATCTGGTATTGGATATGATCGAAAAATAGACAGAAAGAAAGGAAGAAAGAAAATAGGAGGAAAGATGTATTTGAGTCATTTTCAACATTCCGTACATACTTCAAATCCTTTTGCATATTGCAATTACTATAATAGAAAGGGTCATTATACTTCATCATGTATACATAAAAAGAAAGGAAAGATATGAGCCCATAAATGGGTGCCTAAAGGTTTATATCTTTATAAAACAATTTGTACTAACCCAAAAGGACCCAAAAAGATGTGGGTACCTAAGATGTAATTGTATTTGAATGCAGATATGTCTCAAAGCATCCAAAGGTAACAAATGGTATATAGATAGTGGATGCTCCATACATATGATTGGTAATTTCAAAAGTTTTACCACGTTGTAAAGGAAGGTGGAAAAGTAAAATTTAGAGGAAATCAATCCAGAAAGATAGCAGGAATTGGTGAAATAAAAAATGACAAAGGCATACAAGTCAAAGACGTATATTACGTTGAAGGCTTGTGTAACAACTTGTTGAGCATAAGTCAAAGTATAGATGAAGATAACTGGGTAATATTTGACTCAGAGGAATGTCTAATTATAAACAAGAAAGACTTACAATTAGATAAGAAGAATCTTAAAGCAAAGCTCAGAGCAAAAAGGGAAGGTAACTCTTATACTCTTGATATCAGTAGAAATGCTTCTTAAAACTATTTTCTAAGTAATACCGATGAAAGTTGGTTATGGCATAAGAGATTAGCTCATGTCAATATACACCAACTAGACAAGTTACTCAAAAAGGATTTAGTACTTGGTCTACCCAAAGTAAATTTCAAAAATGATTTGATCTGTGACGCATGTCAGAAGGGTAAACAAACTAAATCATCTTTTAAATCAAAAAATAAGATCACAACCAACAGACCACTTTAACTGTTGCATATGGATTTAGTTAGACCAACAAGAGTCACTACTACAAAAAGGGTAAAAGGTGGCGCACATTTTGTAGCCCTTCTTTAAACAAGTGCCACAGCTTCTCTTTTTTTTTTTGTTTTTTACCTCTATAATTTTTTTTTAATTTTGGGTACCAGCTGTGGCGCCTAATAGATTAAGTGCCACAATTGAGGAGGCCTAGTGTGGCGCCTGCTTACGCAAGCACCACACTTGGGGCCACGCAAGTAGCTGTGGTGCCTGGCCCACCAAGCGCCACAGCTGCGACAAAGATCATGTGTGGTGCCTAAATAAATAGGCGCCACACATGATAAATTATATATCAGCTGTTTAGGCGCCACAACTGATGAGAGGCAATGTGTGGCGCCTAACTATTTAGGCACCACACTTGCCCATTTTTTTAAAAAAAAATTCAAATGGATAGTGTATCTCTTAATTATTTCATTTCCCGCGTAGTGGTCTCGTGTCCGCCCCCCATTCCTTCTCTTTTTGACTACTACTCCACTTTAATTATTTAACTTCTCTCTCCTCCATTAAACTACTTTCCTTTTCTTCTCTTCTTAGTGGATCCATCGGCCCCCTCCCTCCATTTCCTATCATCTTCACACTAAAAACACTAATACAAAAAGGGCCTTTAGTGGCGTAGCTCCTATGGAATTTCTTTAAAGAAGTGCCAAAAATAGTTATTTATTTATTTAAAATCAAAATTATTTGAAAGCTTTGGCGCTTACAATTATAAACGTCATAATTGACGTTAACCTTGTATGACGTTTCTCTAAACAAGCGCCAAACAAGGCCTTCAGTTTTTTTTAAAAAAAACAATAGGAAACTTTGGCGTTTTATGTGGAAGCGCCAAAGCTTCCTATATTTTGTTTTTAAAGAAAAAGAAAATATAATAGGAAGCTTTGGCGCTTGCTTACGAAGCGCCAAAGCATCTTATATTTTTTTAAAAATATATATATAATAGGAAGTTTATGATTCCAGATTTCACGGTCATATGGGCTGTAGAGGTAGATTGATCTTTATAGAAAACCGAAGCTTTGTCTCTGTCCAAACCAATCATGCACATCTTAAGGGTGTAAACAGGGTCACATCGTTCACTGAGTCAGCACAAGTAGAGTCTAACTTATATATTAAAAGTATACATATAGTGTTGACAAAAAACAGTATACATATAGTAATATATAATAATTACATTTTTGGTGTGTGTATGTCTATAAAGTAAAGAACGGAGAGAGCCAAGGGTCACCACATGCATGGTGTTTTACCGATATTATATATATAATGCAATGTAAATATGATTTGGTGGTTTCCAAGATAGGAAGCTTTGGCGTTTTATAATAAAACGCCAAAGCTTCCTATATATATAAAAAAAAAGGATCAAAGATGGGTGTAGATAAAAGCTTCCACATATATTAAAAAAAACGAAGATCTGGGAAGCTTTGGCGTTTTATAATTAAACGCCAAAGCTTCCACATATATATTTAAAAAAATGAAGGATATGAATCATATGATCATTGCAGATTTTTTTTGGATCAAGATGGGAAGCTTTGTTTTGAACAAAAAAAAGATGGGAAGCTTTGGCATTTTATAATGAAACGCCAAAGCTTCCACTATTACAAAAAAATAAACGAAGGATAAGGCAAATCATTGATCACACTGCAGTTGATTTTTTAGGGGAAGCTTTGGCATTTTGGAATAAAACGCCAAAGCTTCCACAATTACAAAAAAACACGAAAGGATAAGGCATACAAAAAAAATGAAAGGATTTTGGAGGGGAAGCTTTGGCGTTTTGGAATAAAACACCAAAGCTTCCACAATTACAAAAATTAAAACACGAAAGGATAAGGCATACAAAAAAATGAAAGGATAAGGCAAACTGCATTATTGATTGTGGAGGGGAAGCTTTGGGGTTTTGGAATAAAACGCCAAAGCTTCCACAATTATTAAAAAAACAAAGGGATCATCTTTACCGAAGGGAGAAGAATCACGTGAAAGCTTTGGCATTCATTGAAAAGTCAAGTCAAAAAAGAATGGAGAAGAATCATGTGAAAGCTTCCACCTGCATATTTGTTTTTTTCATTGACAAGGCAAGTCATATTTGTTTTTTTCTTTGGCCATCCGACAGCTCCTTGAAGAGGTTAGACATAAATCACTTTTTGTGACATTGCATATTTGCATCTGCGCATTGAAGAAGAACCTGCAGACTTGTAGGAGCAATCCTGTTTGGTGTACAAGCTTTGGAGTTCAATGCTTATGGAAGGCACGAAACCAGAAGGTGTTTTGCAACGAAGAAACCAACGCCACAAGACTGGTCAATAAGGTTCTGTCTTTCTCTGAACATGTTACTCACGCTCTTCCTCAGCTCCCTCGACCGTTGAAACCCATCGTCAGAGCTCACTGTTGGGAAAGAATCACAGGTTGGCCATTTACTTGATGAGAATCATGACTTCTTTTACAATATGCCTTTATACTTGGTGGATCACGTAATGGTTTTTTTTAATTACAACTATATTATGATGGTTGGCAATTGGCATTTCTGAAGTACATATTCAAAGCTGCTTGCTCTGATTCCCACTTTGATTCATGTTAGTGATATGAACTATATTCGTATTAATTGAAGTGACCAACAGGAAGCCATATGCGGCAGCAGGGATCTTTATAAATGCACATGTACAACGCCTAGGACATGTTAAAAAAATTATAATAGAAAAAAAAAATTCAGTCAGCTTTAATTTAGTTTTTTTTAATATTTTTTAAATGAATTTTTGGCGCTTTCTAAGGAAGCGCCAAAGGTTTCAGTTTTGTTTTATAATATTAATGGCGCTTATATAAGAAGTGCCATAGATACTCACACCTTTTTTTGGCACTTTTTATATAAGCGCCATAAAAGGTAATATAGATGTTAAAAATTTTTAACACCCGTCATTGTTGCATCCCGCCACTATCGCTTTCCTGCTTTTCTTTTCTATTTGTCCCCACCCCTTTTCCTCTGTTTGACCAGCGACAAGTAGAAGCTTCTTTGGTCCCCCACTTGCTATTTTTTTTGTCTCCTCCTCGTGCAAATATTTGTAAACATTTGTTCGCCACTTTTATTACAGCATAGAGCTTCGTTACGGTACAAAGATTCCTCCCACACGTGTTCTTTTTCTTTTTGGCTGGTTGCAGTACAAAGCTTCCTCCCTCGTGTTCTTTTTCTTTTTGGCTGGTTGCAGTACAAAGCTTCCTACAGAAGCTCCTGTAAGTGTTATTTGTTTTTTAACATTTTATTCACATTTTTTTAATTAAAATATGTATGACTATTATATATTTGCTTATACTTTTCTATAGAAGTACATGTTGTCAATAGTAAAAGAGTTGGGAATGGCACTATTGAAATGGTCAAATTGGGTAGAAGTGTTATAAATGTCGCTGGTAGTTTAATCAATGATTATTTTGGAACCAATTAATTTAATAAACGCAGGGTTGTATTTTTATTGGCTTGTTATAGACCCAATTATTTTAATTACGACATGTAGTAGTGTTGGCCAATATGATTTATTTGGTGGTGAGTTGTGAACATTATTTAGATGTTGTGGGATTAATTGGTTGATTATTTGTGATTTAAGAAGAGTGTTTAATATTTTGTAAAACTTTAAATTTTGGAATGTTATGCTGCTGAATTTACTTTTTTAAAAAAATAAATAACAAATAAAGAGAACTTTAAGAGGCAAGCAACTGACCACTTATGAAAATATATATGTTTAAGGTATAGATGGATCGAAAATGGATGTCATCTAATCGGTGCTTAAGAGAATATATTGATGGGGTGAAAGAGTTTATTAGATTTGCAAGCGAGCATGCAAATGATCTTAACAAAATCCTATGTCCTTGCTTATCTTGTTGTTATGGAAAGCGGATTAGTCCACTTGATTTGCTAGATCATTTAGTGTGTCATGGAATTGATTAATCATATACACGATGGACAAGGCATGGTGAGACAGATGATGCAGATCGTGGTCAAATACATACCATGATCGGTGCTTCAACTGAGTTTGACTCAAGCATGTGTGATGAAGATGATGGTCTTCAAGAAATGCTAAATACAGGTGAAGGGGTACTTCATAACCGTCCTCAAGAATATGAGAAGTTGAAAGGTAATGCAGAGAAGCCATTATATGCTGGTAGTACTAAATACACAAGATTGCTAGCAGTGTTGAAATTGTACAACTTTAAAGCACGCTATGGATTGAGTGATTCTGGTTTCACCGCACTACTTGAACTTGTGCAAGATATGCTCCCAGAAGAAAATGTACTTTCTACCAAGACATATGAGGCAAACCGAATACTTTGCTCTACAACTGGCATGGGTTATGAGAAGATTCATGCATGCCCTAACGATTGCATATTATTTCGAAATCAATATGCAACGTTAGAGAAGTGCCCTAAATGTAATGCATCTCGATATAGGAAAAAGAAAGGAAAGAGTCCCTTGAAGGTCGTATGGTATTTTCCAATAATTCCAAGATTCAAGCGATTATACAGTAATGAGGAGATTGCTAAGTTGTTGACGTGGCATACAGATGAAAGGATTGAAGACACGAACCTTAGGCACTCTGCGAATGCCCCTCAATGGAAAAAAATTGATCATGACCATCCTGACTTCGCGAATGAAGAAAGGAACCTACGCCTTGCACTTTCAACTGATGGAATCAATCCCCACGGGGTTCAGAGTAGTATACACAGTACATGGCCAGTGATATTGATGATTTATAACCTTCCTCCATACTTGATCATGAAACGCAAGTATATGATGTTATCTATGTTAATTTCTGGGCCAAGGCAACCTAGAAATGATATAGATGTATATTTGGCTCCTTTAATTGCTGACTTGAAGCTACTTTGGGAAAAAGGCGTCAATGTGTATGATGGGTACAGGGAAGAAAGTTTCAATTTGAAAGCCATGTTGTTTGGCACAATTAATGATTTCCCTGCTTATGGTAATTTGTCCAGATATAGTGTCAAAGGATATTGTGCGTGCCCTATATGTGAAGATGAAACTCATTCAATGCGACTAGATCATTGTAAGAAAAATGCATACATGGGACATCAAAGATTCTTACCATCAACACATCATTGGAGGAAGTGGAAAAAGGCTTTCAATGGTGAGTCAGAAGAAGGTAGCCCACCGAAGATATTGACCGGTGCTCAGGTTTTTGAGAAGGTTAAGCACATGGATAACGATTTTAGCAAGCCTTTTACAAAACAATTCGGGACAACCAGTTGGAAAAAGAATTCTATTTTCTTTGAACTTCCATATTGGAAGTCCTTGTATGTGAGACATTTTCTTGATGTGATGCACATAGAAAAAAAATATGTGATAGTCTCATTGGCACATTGCTCAGTATACGAGGAAAAAGCAAGGATAGTGTAAATACGAGGTTGGATTTGGTTAATTTGGGAATAAGAGAAGAGTTGGCACCAGTTGAGCAAGGGCACCGTACTTATCTACCTCCAGCGGCTTACACTCTATCTAAGAAAGAGAAAAAATTATTTTGTGAATTTCTGGAAGGAATTAAAGTTCCAGAGGGGTATTCTGTAAATATAAAGAACCTTGTATCAGTGAAAGGGTTGAAGCTAAAGAACCTTAAATCTCATGATTGTCATGTGCTCATGCAAAATTTCATACCGATTGGTATACGGTCAATCTTACCCAAAAAAGTAAGGAACACCATTACTAAACTTTGCATGTTCTTCAAGTTGATTTGCAGTAAAGTGGTTGATTCAACGAAGTTACAAGATTTGCAAAGGCTGATTGTTTGTACTCTGTGTGAACTTGAAATGTATTTTCCCCTTTCATTTTTTGACATTATGGTCCATCTAACTATACACTTGGTGAAAGAGGTTCAATTGTGTGGTCCAGTATACTTGAGATGGATGTACCCGAATGAGCGATTTATGAAAATTTTAAAGGGGTATATGAAAAATAGATAACGACCAGAGGGTTGTATAGCTGAGCGGTATATGGTTGAAGAAGCAAGTGACTTCTGTGCTAAATTTCTATCAAATGTTGACCCCGTAGGTATCCCCAAGTCTCGTCATGATGGGCGAAGATCAGGGAAAGGAATAAGTGGGAAGGATGAAATAAGGATATCGGTGACTGAATGGGAACAAGCTCACTTGTATATGCTTCATAACACTGATGAGGTTGAACTATTTGTTGATGAACACAAGGCAGCACTTCGATTGGCACATGGTAACAGGAATGAAAATTTTATAACAAAGGAACACAACAAACATTTTCCAAGTTGGTTAAAAAGGCATATTAAAGATGAGGTGGAGAGGAATCCTGATCTAATTTCTGAAAACTTGAGATGGCTATCGAATGGACCGAGCTTAAGTGTATTATCTTATAATGGTTATGCAATCAACGGTTACACCTTCTACACACAAGAATATGATACAAGGAGCACGATGCAAAATAGTGGGGTCACACTTGTTACTGATTCTTGGCATAGATCCAGTGTCAAAGACATATACCCTATCTATGCACCAATGTCATACTTTGGTGTAATTGAACAAATATGGGAGTTAGATTATACTGTGTTGAGGGTCCCTGTCTTCAGGTGTAAGTGGGTTAACAACAACAATGGATTGCGGACAGATGAGTTAGGGTTTGTTCAAGTAGACCTTTCTAAAGTTTGGTTCCAAGATGATCCTTTCATTTTAGCATTACAAGCAGAACAAGTGTTTTTCATTCCCGATCCTGCGAAGAAGAATTGGTCCATTGTAGTTCCATCAAACAAGAATCATCAAGAACAAGTTGGTACTACAAGTAATGAATATTTGAATATTCCTGAGGATACTCTTTCCTTTGAGATGTTGTGGTCAAGATATATTGATAGAAATGAAGAAGAAGAAGAAGACGAACATTTATATATGAGACATGATCATAAAGAGGGGACATGGTTTTTAAATCAAACAAGAAAGAGAAAAAGATGATAATGAGTGTCTTCATTTTTTAGTATGTATGTTTTATTACATGTATTCATATATTCCAACTTAATTTACTTTTATTACTATGATTGTCAATATGCACTGATATTTTTATTTTGTTTATTTAACTTGTAGGAAAATGGATCCCCACAATGATCAAGCAGCCTTTGAAGCCCATAATGAAGATGTAGTTGATCCTCACATTGAGCAAGCAGCCTTTGAAACCGCTGTAGTCCGAGGTAGGACTGTGATGCATAAACTGATCAAACTAAGGAGTAAGGGCATTATGTTAGAGCTTGAGTGGAATGACAAGGGAAACCCAATTAGTGAAAATGCTAGCAACTTTATTAATTATATTGGGACTATTGTCAAAGAAAGAGTCCCCATTACAATTTCAGATTGGAGACAGGCAAAGAAGGACTATTCTGATATGCTTCTAAGTTCAGTTAAGGTAAACATTATTTACTTTATTATTCTAGTTGTTTTGTTGCATGAATTACAATCTAACAAAGCATGTGTGGTTTTTTTGTTACAGTCTATCTTCATAATCGATGACGACAAAGACAAATTCGTGCTCGCAAAATGTGGCAAACTTTTGAGATGTTTTCATTCCAATCTTATCAAATTCTACTCGCAGGACACAGATGGCAATATCATTCATACGCCACCACAGTTGTACGATGGAATAATAACACAAGAGCAGTGGGATGAGTTTTTGAGCACACATACTACCGCGGAGTTTCTGGTAATACAATATTAGCCCTTACAGACTAATTGCAATGTAATTGAAATTAATATTTATTGAAATTATTTGCATTTAAAAAGGAACGAAGTGATAGAAATCGTGAAAGCGCAAGCAACATGGCATACCGGTACTTAAATGGACCACTATCGTATGCAAAGTTGGAGCAACAATTGGTAAGAACTTATAATCATTTCATATGAATATAATTTAGATGACTAATTTTTAACTACAACTAACTTTGTTATAAATGTCAAACAATCACATTCTGATGTCACACACATGCCACGTTATAATTTGTGGCTGGCCGACGTCACTAATAAAAAAGGAGAAATTCACAGCGAACAAGCCAGAGAAATTACAGAATATTGTGTAAGTGGTGGATTATTCATAAATATTTTGCTTTGATTAAATGATTCTATTTTATAATAACTAATATTATTGCAATTGTTGTTGTGATAGCAAAAAATGACACAGAACCAACCAGAGTTGATGAATTATGTTGGTCATGACGATTTACTCAGCAGAGCTCTTGGAGCTCCTGAGTATCATGGTCGTCTTCGTGGTACTAGTTTTGCAGTCACCCAAACATCATACTTCGGACGCCAAAAGCGACCGAACAAAAATGACTTTTTGCAACTATAGGAGCATATTTGTGACTACAATTAGCAACTGGAACAGCAGATGAGTGTCTACAAGCATCAAGTAGATGAGCAGATGAGTGTCCACCAACACCAAATAGAACAATTTAACGATCATATGAGATTGATGCAAGAGCAAAATATATTATTGAAGGCTCAAATTGACACTTTACTGCTTTCTCGGCCAGCACCAAGCCCAATGTGTGACAGCACAAGTGTGAAGAATGATAGTTGCCCCTCCACGCCTAAAGTCCCAATTCATTTCGTAATTAATTTCTTCTATAGTTAACTTTTTGTTATGTTTTAAATTAGTGTACCTTAATATTGACTCCATCTTTCATAGGGCAAATCGGCGTGCAAGCTGCACGTCGATGAATATTTCAAGCATGCAGTTGCTGTAGGAGTTGTCTACAACACCGACACTGATATCCTTCATGGTTCACCATTGCCTGAGAACACACTTAGAGTCAAGGTTGACGTATGCACAGATGTAGATGCCCTCCTACCAATCCCTTCTCTAGATGAACAGACAATGGTAAAAGATGTTGTTGGTGGTTATATTGCATGGCCAATAGGTCTGATTGAGCCATATCAAAAGGTGGTTTAATTTACAATTCCTTCTACTTATTCTATATGCACTTCTATCTAAAAAACTACATGATTAAATTTTAATGATTTTTGTAGGTTGCTACTAGTCATAAAGGAAAAAGAATTGAAGGCCATAGGAAGAACTCACATTATTCAGCAACCCAACAGAAGTCTCAACCTTCTACTAGCAAACGAAACAACAAACCAATGGTCTCGTATCGCCAACAGTTGGCATCAATGGTACAACAATTGTTCCTCCAAGGAGGTCAGGAAATACGTGTTCATCCAGACATCTATAATACAGAAGGTGTAATTGATCATGTCGATGGTGCTGTGCTGAATGATGTGATTACTCGTGGAAGGATAGGTGGAACAACTATCAACTTATGGATCAGGTATTCGTCTATCATTGTTATTATTATTCATCATTCAATTTTTTTTGGTGGAAATGACATTGTTTGTTTGATATAAAGGCATTTGTACCACGATAAGATAGTAGGCACGGATAGGATGTAGAGATTCATCTTTGTTAGCCCACACCTCTTTGGCCAGCATAGGGGGAGAGATTTGGAAGCACAGTCTAACGAACTTAGAGACTGCTTTATGCTTAGAGCAACCCCTAACAAGCTCTTTCTTGTGCCATACAATGTAGGGTAAGTGATTTGTGACAATATTTGAATGTATGTTTTTTATTTTTTCACTTTCACCATGAAATGATTGTCCAAATAAAATTTTCAAAATGTGTTTTTAGGGAACATTGGATATTAATTGTTGTCCATCTAGCAGCAACAGAAAGCCCTTGCATTTACTATCTAGATCCTATAGAAACTGCTTATCCAGAGAATTGCCCTGATATGCTGATTATCTTCAATAAGTAAGTGATGTATTGGTGTATGTGTAAATCTTTTCGTGTGTGATTATTGAATAACCAAAATTAATCAGGACCTTCTTTGTTTTATTAATGCATTAACCGCATATAGAGGAAAAGCTGGATTGACCTACTCTAGACGCAATGACGCGGCCAATAGCTATGCGTGGAGGAAGATTATGGTACTTATATATGAATTTACTCTATTCTTGTTAGTAAAAAAATTTATTCAAAAATTGACATAACTATTTCATTGTATTGTTGCAGTGTCTATTCCAGCCGAATGATAATGATGGTGGTTATTATGTTATGAAATTTATGAAAGATATAGTGACTCATCGCCACCTTGTAATTCATGTGAAAGTAAGTTCCCTTTAGTTGCAATTGATATTGTGTTTTAATTTTAATTAACAAAGTGTCTAAATTTAGTTATTTTCATTCTTTGTATACATGATTGTTTATGTAGTATTATGAAGATGCACGTTGTGCTGAGCTGTCTGACCATCAAATGGATGAAATCATTGAAGAATGGTGTGAATATATGGTCAAGCAATTAGTTAATTTAGGCATGTAGCTTCTTTCTTGCCTATTCTTATTTTGCTTAATCATTTATAAAATTAGTTGTACACTATATAATCATTGCTAATACAATATATTTTGTAGTTGTTAAACATTATAATTATTCATTGTAGTTATTTGAACAAATGACCATCATCGTTTTGTATTGTAATATTTGCCTATTAGACGAAATATATAGTCATTTGCTTACTACTATATATGGTCATCAGGTATTATACTGCACAGGAAAAAAAATATTTTAAAAAATTATTAAAAAAATTAAACCTACTTTGGCGTTTGAAGGTAAAATGCCAAAGGAGGGGTACCCTCCTTTGGCGTTTTTCCTACAAACGCCAAAGGAGGGGTACCATGGCACTTTTCTCCCGAAACGCTACATATAATTAATATATTTATTTAATTTAATAAAGAAACGTATGACATTTTTGTAAATTGAAAAGCGCCACAGGAATTTTTAATGGCGTCAAAAGCTTTGGCGTTTCTTAAACGCCAAAGTATTTTATAAAATAAGCGCCATTACACTACTTTTTTGTAGTAGTAAAAACACACCCACACACTCACTCGTCACTCAAGCTAGCATCACTAACGTGGTCTTCCACTCCCTGCGCTGGTCAATTAATAGATTTGTAAGAAGAAGACTGTTTCATTCTAGCTTGCTTTGTTTAAATTTTTTTTTAGTCAAGATAAACGGTAATATAATGTTTGCCTTTTTGTTCCTAATTTAATAGGAAAGAGTGAAAACCTAGCTTGTTTCGTTTGCCTTTTTGCTTTGTTTAAATTTTTTGCTGACAAGCTTGCCTTTTTAGTAATATTTTAATTTACTTAATTAGTTGTTGATGTACTGTGTTCACATATCAAGTTCTTGTATTGTGATATTTTTTATGTTAGTTTTGGACAGTATTAATGTAAGAACATTATTGTTGGGGAACTTGAATTTTAAATGTGAAAATTATATATATATATATATATATATATATAATAGGTTGAAATATAAAATAGAAAGATTGACAATTTGTGGAGATGATAAACACGAAAGCCACTCATTTTATATAAAGCTTCACAATCAGGAACCATAAAAAAGGGCCACAGGAAAAAAAAGAAGAAGAAGAAAAAAAAAGGGACCCTCCTGTGGCGCTTGTTTGAGGAAGTGCCACAGGAGGGGGTCTCCTGTGGCGCTTGCTGACGGAAGCGCCACAGTAGAACCCCCTGCTGTGGTGCTTGCATCCCTCCTGTGGCACTTCCTCAAACAAGCGCCACAGGAGGGTATTTTTTTAAAAAAAAATTTTAAAATGTTGTGGCGCTTCCAAGAACCACAGCTTTTTTTAGTGGCGTCCAGATATGTGGCACTTCTCTAGCGCCACAGTTAATACAATTATAAGTGCCACAGCTTTACTTTTTTGTAGTAGTGAGTTAAAAGTTTTGGTGGCAACTTATATTCATTGGTCGTTGTTGACGATTTCTCTAGATTTACATGGACAATTTTCTTATTATCGAAGGATGAAACCTTCAGTGAATTTATTTTTTTCCAAGAAAGTGTAAAATAAGAAAGGTATGTCAATTGCAGGTATCAAGAAAGATCACAGTAGATAATTTGAGAATCAAGCCTTTGAAGATTATTGCACACTAATGGCATTGATCAACACTTCTCTTCTCCAAGAACACCTCAACAAAATAGAGTTGTGGAACGAAAGAACAAAGTACTCACTGAAATGGCTAGAGCAACGTTGAATGAAAGGAACGTGTCTCAAGTTTTTTGGGCTGATGCGATGAGCACAATATGTTATATTTCAAACAGCCTACATCAGAACAAAATTTGGAAAGACACCGTACAAACTATACAAAGGAAGGAAACTGAATCTCGCTCATCTGCACATCTTCAGTTGTAAGTGTTTCATTCATAATAATGGTAAAGATAACCTAGGAAAATTTGATTCTAAAATATATGAAGGAATATTCCTAGGCTATTATAACCAAAGAAAAGCATACAGAGTTTTCAATAAACAAACATGTGTTATTGAAGAATTAATTCATGTTGTATTAGATGAATTTAAATCCTTTGACAAAATTATTGATGATGAGCATGAAATAATGTTAAATCAGGCTAATGAACAACCTAATCCTACACCATACAATCCTAAAAATGATAAAGCCAAGGAAGAAGAATAATCACTAGGACAACCTAGAGCTTGGAAATAAAACAAGAGGCATCCCCTAGAACAAGTCATAGGAGATGTGAATAAAGGAGTCAAAACCAGAAACAAAATTTTTAATGAAATTAGTTTTTCTGCATTCATCTCTGAGTTTGAACCTTCTAACAATGACGAAGCCTTATCAGACAATGATTGGGTAATAGCAATGCAAGAAGAACTAAATAAGTTTGAAAGAAATCGAGTTTGGGATTTGGTACCCCGACCTAAGGATCATCTGATCATTGGCACAAAATGGGCATTCAAGAACAAACTTGATAAATCCACAATCATTGTCAGAAACAATGCAAGATTGGTGGGTAAAGGCTATAATCAGGAAAAAGGAATTGATTATAAGGAAACACATGCTCCAATGGCTAGATTAGAAGCTATACGAGTACTCTTGGCCTTTGCATGCATCAAGAAATTCAAACTGTATCAACTGGATGTAAAGAGTGCATTTCTAAATGGCTATATCATGGAAGAAGTGTATGTAGATTAACCTCTATGTTTTGAAGATGTGACTAAGCCTAACCATATTTTCAAACTAAGAAAAGCTTTATATGGTTTAAAATAAGCCCCGAGAGCATGTCATGAAAGACTTAGTAAATTTCTCATTAATCAAGATTTTGTACGAGGAAAAGTTGATACAACACTTCTTACAAAATGAAAATGAAATGATATTTTAATTGTGCAAATATATGTGGATGATATAGTTTTTGGTGCTATTAACGAAAGTTTATGCAAGGAATTTTCTGAGATAATGCAGGGGGAGTTTGAGATGTCAATGATAGGAGAATTGAACTTCTTTCTCAGTTTGCAAATCAAATAGAGAAAGAATGGAATTTTCATATCTCAAACAAAGTATTTGAAGGAGCAATTGAAGAAATACGGAATGGATGAAGAAAATGGTATGGACACGCCTATAAGTTCAACCACATTGCTTGATGCCGATGTCAAGGGAAAAGATTATAACATCACAAAATATAGAGGAATGATTGGATCAGTAATCTATCTTACTACAAGTAGACCTGACATCTAATTCAGTATTGGTATGTATTCAAGATATCAATCAGCACCTAAGGAATCACATGCTGAAACCGTCAAACGAATCTTCTGATATCTTGTCGATATAATAGAATTAGATCTTTGGTATCCTAAAGGAAGAAATGAATACCTAGTTGCATACTCTGATCATAGAGGATACAAAACTGACCAAAAGAGTACCAGCAAGCAATACTAGTTTCTTGGAGGCTCACTTGTATCTTGGTTTAGCAAGAAACAAAACATAGTGTCGCTCTCGTCAATGGAAGCTAAGTATGTTGTAGCATCAAGTTGTTGTGAACAAGTATTGTGGCTGAAGCAACAACTACAAGACCTTAGTATATATTTAAAAGAGATACCTATCTACTATGACAACACTAGTATGATAAGCTTGGTAAAGAATCCAATTCAACATTTAAGAACCAAGCATATCGATGTTAGACATCACTTCATCAGGGATCATGTTCAAAAGAAATATGTCAAAGTAATATTCATTCTAACCCATCTTCAACTAGCTGATATCTTTACAAAATCCTTAGCAAAAGATCAATTTCTATTCATTAGAAGAGAATTGGGAATGGTAAATTCCAATGAATTGTAAGTATTTTTATGTTAGAAATTGTAATTTAATCATGTTTGGATGACTACTGACTTAAGCTTCAGAGTATCTAGCAATTTATTTTGTAGGATATTGATACTCTGTTTTGGGACATGAAAAGTAGAGGTTAATAGAGTACCATATCACTCAAGGGACAACTTCAAGTAATCTACATTACCTGAGTAATAACTAGAGTGATGGTAAGCATCACTCGAGTGACCACTCAAGTAATGACCTATAAAAGATGGCAGTGAGCATTCAAGTTAAATAAATTCAAAAGAAATGACATAACGGTTGAATCTAAAGTTTAGGAGACTGCTCACTTGAGTAAGCACTCGAGTAATGTCAAAGAAGCACTCCACTAAGCCCTTGAGTAATTAACAATACAGATCATAAATAAACTGAGTTTCAACATAAATCTGCCTTGAAGTGCCATCAAATCACAATGGGAATATACAAGGTTAATTACAATATTATTCATGCTAGGTATACATTTAAATTTTTTTATTTTTTAATTTTTGGTATGCTCACTTGAGTAAACACTCTAGTGATGTCGAGTACTAGGGCTTTATCTGTCATAACTCGGTCATTTTTCACAAAATCTCTTTGGGTCATTCTCCTAGTGCTTTTCCAAAAGCTTTTCACAATATTTCCTCACTTCATTTTGGTCAAAACCCATTGATTTGCTTTCACAAAAACCTCTCAGATTTCTCAAATCCCCCAGCCCTAAGATTGCGTCTGTAAGACCAATTTTTTCCAGAAATCTTCTCTTTTCTCAATCACAATGGTTAGAACTAAAACTCCTCTTTCTAACACTCCTTCTGGTTCTTCTGATGCTCAACAACTATCTTAATCTCCTCTATCTCTTCCAACCAAGAAATTTAAAATCATCTCAAAGCTAAAACCGAAATTGAAGGCTCAAGCCAAACCAAAATCCAAAGGGGTTGTAGTCAAGGAGCCTATTACCACAAGGGCTCAAACAAAGAAGGCCATTCCTCCTAGCAGAGGCAAGGAAACCACAGTGCTATCCTCACCTTCCTCAGATTCTTCTACACTCCCTTTTGGTCTGGGAAACCTTCTAAGGGAGCTAAGTATGACATAAAATTTGCCCAAGCAATGGCAAGTATGCTAGATGAGGCTTCCAAGTCTAGAGGAGGGAAACAAGGACAATCCTCTAAGTTATCACCTCAACAAGGAAAAGGAGAAAAAAAAGAAGAAATTACATTTCCACCTAAGGGCTTTAACGTGAAGAAGCTAGAAGAGACTCAGAAGTTCAATTATCACTTTTCAAGAAGAAAATTATGCAAGATGCACTACATTAAACTTGATCTTCTTTAAGAGGTATTGAAATTTAACCTGAGTCTTTATCTTGAGTCTTATATGCCTTGGCTATCAATTAGACTTCCTTTTTGCACTAAGATAGTTAGACATTTTTATTGTAATCTGGAGCCTATAAATAATGCCCTTAGAGACTCTTTAGAAGAGGAATTGGTATCTAAGGATAGGGGTAAGAACTCTTGATCTTACCCTTCAAAATAAATACTTGGTTAGGGATACAGGACTCTCCTGAAGACATATATCCCAACCTTGATTCAAATCAATTATTTACCATTCTGAGGCCCGAGAAGAGAGTAGGACCACTCAATTTCAATCCTAGTGATATGTGTGATTTATAAAGAGTTATATGTTATTTCTACTCTAGAGCTATAGTAAATAAATGAAACAATTTCACATATTTCATTGAGAGGGATTTCAGAAAGATGGCTTCCATTATTCTTAAAGAGCAAAAGGACTTGGGTGAGCACATATTTGTTGAGATAAATTGATATAGGTTTGATGGAAAAAATGACCACTCCAATGCCTTTTCCCCAGCTTATATATTTATTCTTGAAAAAGAATAAGATTTGGTATTTAGAGAAGAATGAGCCTATTGAGAGGCTAGTCCCAGTGGGACGAAATCAAATTGGGAAATTAAATATTAAAATTCCCCTAAAGAAACTACTTGATTCTAGCCCCAAGAAAAAGAAAAGGACTGAGACTGAGACAAGTCGGATAGATGATACATAGTTTACTGCTTCTGCATTTACTACTCCTCCATCATTCTATAGATCCGTACTGCAAACCTTTATGGAAAATGTTCTTAAGGGCTTTCATATGGATCTTGCCAATACCAATTCAAAACTCATCACTCACATGAACCACAAGATAGGAGAGTTGGTGATCAGTGTGAGCCAACACAATGAGGCAATGCTGATAGAGCAATGAGCACAAGGGATTGCCATTCAGGAGCTTGGTAATCTCCTGCGATCATTACACTCCAAGCTTGATGCCATGGCACTTGGTTCATCCACCCCCGGTCCATCTATGCCTACTACTGCACCTGAATCGGTACCAGCTTCTGAGCCTGGACCTTTTTCTACTCCTCTTCCTACCATACCTATCACCATTCCTAGTAACTTTCTCTTTGTTATGCTTGGATTTATCCACATCTAAGCTAGTTCACATCACTATCAATGACCCTATCTAGCCCCAGCCAGTGACAACATCTATTGCTTCATCTGTAGCACTGAAGAAGTGGTTATTTCATCTAGTAATCATCAGTCACTTGCTGGTACAATGGAGGTGGAAGTCACTTCTCAAATCCTTGCACCACAGAGTCCTCCAAAGGATCTTCTTCAGATACCTTAAGCAAATCTACCTGAGCCTGAACCATTATGTTCAAATACCTCTAGTCAGGGTAACTCACATGACTCTAGACCTACACCTCTCCCTGTCACTCCCATCGCTACTGTCCAATCATCTAGCCCTAGCTCTTCTTTCAACTAATTCCTACCTTTGTGATGAAGACAAAAAGGGGGAGAAGAACTAGAAGTGTTTTTGAAACTTGACAATGATGTTGTATTGATATTGGGATTTACGGAGCAGCTTTTGACTTTTGTCCTATATTTTGACATATGTATATTTTTCCTGAATTTACTTCAAGTTATTAATTCAGCAATCTAATTCTGTTATGGACTAATGAGCTTTTCATTGTGTATGTCAGGAGATTACAGGTTTCAATTCAAACTAAGATATTAGTTTAAATGATTTCAAATGCTAAAAATTTCAAAGTTACTAAATTTGAATTCAAACTGATTTCAATTTATCAAAGTTTCACAACCATTGGATTTTTATTTAAAAGAAGTTTTGAAATATCCAAGTTTAGTTTGGACTAATAGAAAGATGTCAAGTATTTTAAAGGCATATGATCCTAGTTGAAGGTTAATCTTTCGAAATGCTTTCAAATACATTGTACAAAAATCACAAAGTTTTGTCTTCATCAAAAAGGGAGAGAATGTTATATCCATATATTTTGATAATAACAAATATTGGATTAATATTACAAAAGGTTTTGATAATAAACAAAAGAATTTTGAACAAAGTAATTGAGTTCTTGGTGGAAGGCAAAGCCATCACTCAAGTAGGCACTCGAATGATGAAGAAGAATTGGAAGTCAGAGAATAGGAGAAAGCATTATTGGCAGATTTTTCAAGATATCACTCGAGTGCTCACTCGAGTGATGATCCTTCATTACTTAAGTGACCACTCGAGTAATGTGTGTCCAATATTTCTAGATGCTTTTTGCCAAGATTTACATGATGTCATTCGAGTGATCACTCATGTAATGACAAAAGACCACTCGAGTGACCAGGTAAAAATTGAGGCAGTGAAGTCTCTGCCAATATTTTGAAGGGATCACTCGAGTGACCACTCAAGGGATCAGGTCAACAGTTGTTGACTTAACTCTCTGCCAAGTTTTTCAATGGATCACTTGAGTAATGGATTTAGATTACTCCAGTGACCACTCGAGTAATAAAGTTTAGAAAGCATGATTTTAATCTGTTTCTTATTGATTTGTTATCTATATGATTACTTTTTCATTGTATTAGTATTCTGAGTATATTTGCAAAGAAATAATGAAGAGATCTGTAATGCCCCAAATTTTGATTAAGGGCTAATGACAATTATTACCAATGATTTATGGATTAAATTTGAATTATTATGTGTTTTGTGGCAATATTAATTAATATGCCATAATTGGTGGAAAATTGTTAGTTAATTAGTCAGTGATTAATGAGGAAATTAATTACTAACTAAGAAGAAATGAGATGTGTAACTAAATGACTAATGGAGTGGTTAGAGTCGCTAACTAGTTACTTATTTGAGGAGAGCCAATAAGGTTGAGACATGTGGCAAGCTTATAGGATGAGAGAGAGAGTATGAAAGTCAAAGGGAATATTTTAATGTTTTCTTCTTCTCTCTCTTTCCCTCATTTTTGCTGAATGGGTATGGGGAGGAGTATATGATCATTGCTTTATCTCTTTCATCACTCTTCTCTCTCATTCTCTCTCTTTTTATTCAGCAGCCATTGGAGCTTTGGAAGGAAGAAGAAAAGCTTGAAACAGGTAGGAAGAATCACCTCAAATGCCAAAACTCTTTTTCTCTAAAGTTGTTCCTTGGCTTGAGAGCTTTATTTTGATGGTTATAGATTATTCATTGGTGTTGGTTTGAGCTCTTAAGGAATTTTGGAGATTTGAGAATCAAGGAACCGCTTTGAAAAAGTTGAATATGTAAGTAAAAAAAATATTTCCATCTATGTTTTGTGCTAAGTGATTAAGTTTGGAATTTCTAGAATTTTTGGCCTATTTTTGAAAAATAAGGGTCATTGGGTATTTGGCATGTTGGTGGTATAGAAATGGGTGTTTTGGTATGTGTTTTGGATAGGTAGATTGATTTGAGAATGAAATTGTATGTTTGGAGATTTTGGAATTTTGGTGTTTAGTGTTACCCAAAACCAAAGCATGATAATGGAGTAGGAATTTGGAAGTTTTGACATTTCCATTGGATTCCTTGAGCAATTTTGTGTGAGAGTAGCTTTGGTTGAGGTTTTAGGTTCATTGGAAATACTTGGGAAAACTTTGGAAAGTGCTATCAGTTTTCTGCATTTTTGGTTTCTAATAAGCATCACTCAAGTGAGGATGGGTCTCACTCGAGTGAGGTAGCATGATTTCTCGTTTCCCTTCAATGTTCAACTACACTTTTGGCAAGAGTGCTACCTCACTTGTGAGTGTGGGGGGTTCTCACTCGAGTGAGCCTTCTTTCACTTGAGTACGGGTGTATTCGACACTATGAACTTGCCTCTAGGGTTGTCACTCGTGGGTAAAGTGCTAGAGTGTGTCTTAGCACTCGCGGGTGCTAAGCCATCACTCAAGTTTCCAGATTCTTGCTCGAGTGATGTTCTCCTTTGAAAGTTTCTTGTGCTCTCGGGTGAGAGTGAGCATATCACTCGAGTGTTAGCATCTATGCTCGAGTGCAGCAATAAAAATTCTGTCCTTGTACTTCCAAAAAGGGATCTTTGGGATAGTTCTTCCAACCCTGTAGAACATTTGTTAGAGGTATTTATAGCTTCCTGAAAAGCATAAATGATAACCAATTTAAGTAATATGAAGTCATTTAAGTATGGAAAAAGAGCATAATACTCCGTCCTTAATTGTGAATTATAGCAATTGACACGAGTGGAAAAATGGCTTTTTAGACCGGTTAAAATTGACTTTTTAGACCGATATTGGATCCGGTCTTGATACAACCGATCTTAAAAGTATGTCACTTTTAAGACCGGTTTGATAACCGGTCTTTAAATTCTCACTTTTAAGACCGGTTGTATTAATAACCGGTCTTAAAGTAAACACTTTTAAGACCGGTTGTTATAAGCACCAGTTTTAAAAGATATCTTTTGTAAGTTAATTACATAACATTTTTAAGACCGGTTATTATTATAACCGGTCTTAAAAACTTTAATTTTAAGACCGGTTGTACATAAAACCGGTCATAAAACTTCAATTTTAAGACCGGTTATATGTGAAATCGGTCTTAAAAGTATTAATTTTTTTTTAATTGTGTGTGATTAGGTTAGTTACCAGAACGCATCCTAGAATTGCTACTTCCAATACCATACTTATTAAGTGCCATAAGGTGTTCAGTTTGCTTCCTCTTACCATTTCCTTTTTGTTTAACCTTCTCATTGGGAACTTGTAACATAACATGTCATATATCCTCATGTAATGTGTTGTTTAAAACCATCTATATATATAGGCATAATTGTTTAAAACACATGCAGGCCAATGACATGGCTCAAACAGATTCACATGATGAATAAATGCATAGTTGCACATAATCACAAAAACAACAAACATGTCAAATCATGCAACCCATAAGTTTTGCAACCAACCAACATGTCAATTCATCATCAATATATACAAAAAATTTGTCAGTTTTATAAGAACTCACTGTTGTAAAAGTTCATAAATGAATTCAGCACAACAATTGCGAATGTGATCAATATCTTCTTCTAGAAAGGGGTCAACAAGATCAAACATCTGAAACACCAAAGCCAGGAAAAACATTAACTTCACTAAAAAAATAAAAGTAACACAAAATTTTTTAAATATATATACATTTACCTCTTGAGTAAATTCTGTCGTGCCTAGGGTAATAATATTATAAATGTGCCTCAGAACATACAATCCACACAAGTTGGACCTCGGTGGTTGCCACGGGTTTGAAAAATAATATATCATTAAAAAAAGTATAAAATTAAAACACGGCTTATTATTGAATACATTCTTAAAACAAACCATCCATATGTAACTAACCTTTGGCAAGATCCATGTAAGGTCTTTTACTTCACGAATAGGCCTACCACAAGAGTGTGTTGGAATGTCCGCATAGCCCTATATCATCAAAATCACAAATGTTACTTATTTTACACAAATTCCATAAATTTTGCACACGAAAGTTAATTAATAATGCAAGAAAATTTACGAGTTCAAGCTCTTCTTCTATTCACTAGTTGGTTTGCTGAGGTGGAGGGAGCATAAGAGGATGATAGAATAACTCTTCTTGCACAAAATAGCCAATTGCCAATGATCACTGAAAAAAGGGAAGACTTTTAAGCAAATATAAAACATTATGTATATTATGAAATATAAATTTGCTTCTTACCCATGCAAAGATGGAGCCAAGAAACACTCAGTTGAGGTTTCACTAAGCCTGTGCGATAAGTATGTGTGTCTGATAGCAGCAGTGGTCCCTTTGTCGTAGAGTTGAAGTAGGCATAAGAGTCCAAATTTATTGGTTTTGCCAGAGTCAACCAACCTACGATTCATGTACCTACAATAATACAAGCACACAAATCAAAGTTTAACGGCATAATTTGTAAAATATTAACTTCCAATTTAAGAAGATACTTACATTAAAAAGAGTTGGACAATCGAAATCGTAAGCTATTGTTGAGGAGCTATTAGGGATATTATATCATCCCTCTCAAGATAGCATTGCGCCCCTGACTTGCCAACAGCTGACTTAGTAGGCCAATCTCTTGTTCGAAAGGACATATCATATGCTATTAGAATCACTTGCTGCATGACATTCAATGCAGGCCGTGAAACATCTTGAGTGGAGGGAGGTAGAGGTAGAGGTGGAGATGGAGGTGGCGGGGATTCCTCAGCTCGATCAGAAACATGGTTCTTTGGCCATAAGATGAAAGAGTTGTGGACATCACCCACAACCTTGAAGTCATCAACAGGGATAGGGAGAGGTATATCTGCAATGATCACCTCTTCAACTGCCACTCTGACTTGATCATCCTTTATTTCTTGGTGGTGGACAGTTGATCCTAAGTTGTGCACTCTCCCCCATACAACTAATCGTCTTAGAGGATCCTCCACAAACAAGTCACAAGGATCACTAATTTCTTTTCCAGGACCCTCTGATGACTGACCAACACAACTCCCTTTAGTGCTATGTTTAGGGTTTAGGGAATAAGCTTGGAGAGCACTGGTATTTATTTGTCTTATGCTCTTCATGATCATCCATTCCTCCTTTATCTTGCTAAACCTTTCTTCAAATCGTGCATCAAATGATGCTTTCGTCTCGGCCCTAGCTTTCACCCTTACAATGGCTAATATATGCTCCATCTCCTACCTCGTCACCATAATACTTGAGGAATGACGTGGGGGTGCTCCAAAGTAATCCCTTATGCTTACCCCTCCTCCAACCCCCCTGATACAGCTGGGATGCTCATATTTTCCTGTAGCTACAGTCAGGATGTCATTCCTCCTATCTGACCTAAATGATCCCTCGGCTTGTTTTTTTAAGCTCCTTCTATAAGACACAGATGACAAACGTTAGTAATAAAATTTTCTTACTAAATAATTAATACAAGTCAACAACAATAAGAAAAAAGAACAATTTTCTTACTTACTATTTTCTCACCAACTATACGAGATTGTTCACTCGTATAAGACCCACTCCTCTTTTAGTGAGTGAACAACTACTTCTCTTTACGACGTATAGGAGATGGTGGAGAAAGAAGAACAGAAGGATCAGGTTGAGATGATTCTTCCAATCTCTTTCATTTGGCTGCCAACAAGTTTTTTTGGGCCTTCGCATAACCTCCACGAGACATTGTATAGGGGCAATCATTCTTTCTACCACTCTTTTGGGCCTTTTGCCTTTTTCCCTGCAAATAAGAGATCAAAATTAAGGTACAATCAATAAAGACAATTCACAATTCATAAGTAAATCAAATGCAAAATAATTCAACTCACCAATGCTTCTGGAGTAGTCCGAAGCCGTCTAAATTCTTGCCAAGTTTGTTCGTTAATAAAAGAATATTGGTTGCATAGATTAGGACGAGGCTGACCTTCCACCTCGATATGCACGTAATTGTTGCTTAGACTTGTCTTAAACTTCCTCCAGCGTTCATCACAATACGTCGTTGTCTTGTTATACAGGGCTTCATTCTCAGGAATGTCATAAGTGAGCTGGATAATTTCCCAAATATGTCGCTTCATATTTTTATCCATATTTCTCCACTGCTCTATCAAGATGCTAGGCTTGTTGTGTGCTAGGAGGCCGATAAAACTCCTATACCATTGGGCATTAGGCCCAATTGGTTTCCAATATCTATCAAACTGAATCAGAATCTTTTCCCCAGTATTTTGATTGAGAGGAATGTCTCTCAATCGGGTGGCTCTCCTACCCCTTCGTCTAGGCCAATTACGTGGCTCACTGTGTTCCTGGCTTAGAGCATTGCTAGGCTCGCTTTGATTAACATTAGTTGGATCCGGAGTACCCTCACTAAGATGACTCATTATCCTCACTTTAAGGACATTATTTAAGGATAGCTAGTGATAGTTTAAGGAAATTTTGCTACACGGTACTTATTGCAATAACACGGCACTATCTACAAAGGCATCATTCAAAAGTAATTCCCAAGTTATGCGAACATGAACAAATAAATAATTGCAATGCACAAGTTGATAAAAATCTATGGATAGTGAAAAGCAAGAAATTCCTCTATGAAAGTTAAAAAGTGAATTGAAGCACTATGAATCTAGAGAATGTATTGAAGCAAAAATACAGAGTTAAGCAATATGAACATACATGAACAGAAGCAAGTTCAAAAGCAATTCCCAAGTAATTTACTATATTGAATATACATGCAAAAATACAGACTTAGTATTGAAGAAAAAATACAGAGTTAGGCAATATGAACACAAGCAAGTTTTCATTCATCATAATGTTCCTGCAAGAGTTAATGTAGTATGAAGCACCATGAACACGTAGACAGTCCTAAATACACTAGGAGGAAAACTCAAAACCCTTCTCATACACAACCAAAATAAACCCAGGTCCACAGAAGCATAAGGACATTAACCTCATACACATGCATATAGTAAAACTCTTCTGAATAATTAATGGTACCTTCAACCTTTGCTTGAGGATCCTCTTCTTCCTCTGGATTTGAACATTCTTTGGCCACTTTACGAATCAAGTAAGGTCTCTCTTAGGAGGCAATGGACGCTTGTGAAAAGTGAATTGACAACTTACTGTAAGAATCAAACAAAGAAAATAGAGGCTAAAACATCTCACAATTTTAATGAAATACCCAAAAACGAAACCAATAATTTAATTGAACGCCTGGCGATTAAAACACAAACCTGACAAAAAAAAATGAGGTTGAAAATGAAACCAATCGGAGGGAACAAGCGACGATAGCCTTACGGCAATGTATTCAATCGTAGATCTGCGTTGACGGCGGCGAAGGTTAAGGACGGAGGAGAGAAGGGGAAAGGAGGAGCTGCCGTGATCTGACCAGGGGTTTTGCTGATGTGCTTGAGTATCGGATTTTAGAGTTAAAATTAGGCGCAATTTGAAATTTAGGTCAGTTTTAAAACCGATTGTAATAAAAAAATGGTCTTAAAAGTAATATTTAAGACTGGCTGTTAATAAATAACCGATCTTAAAAATATAAAACAATTTTAAGACCGGTTATTAATAATAACCGGTCTTAAAGTTTTAATATTTAAGACCGGTTTTCATTTACAACCGGTCTTAAAAATAATAAATAATTTATTTTTTTAATTGTCTTTAATTCAGATAATATTTTCTAGATCGGTTATATATAAAACCGATCTAGAAAATATATTACATATTTTTATTTTTTTAATTGCATATATTTTAAAACCGGTTTTTATTAGAACTGGTCTTAAAATAATTTTTAAGACCATTTTTTATTAGAACCAGTCTTAAAAGTATTTTTAAGATTGGTTTTTAATATAACCAGTCTTAAAATTTGATCATAATTACAAAAATGCTACCGGTTATATTTTTAAGACCTTATCCGATATAACCGATCTAAATGTTCCAGTCTAAAATCCGTTTTCTGTACTAGTGTGACATTTGCCCTACTCAGGAGATACCAGTGCCAGAGCACGCCCGGAAAGACCAAGGTAGTGACATTTCTCTCATGTTGTGTATGATGCTTTGTATGCAAACTTATCATTATTGTGTTGTGAAAAATCTTTGGCATAAGGCCATTGCGAACTTGTGTATGTGTTATCGGCCGTAGGGCATTACAGCGTGAGCAGTCATAGGGAGTGATGGTTATCACACATACCCCTGCCATTGCAACTGCCGTTGTAATTACCAAGGTTGCGCTATGGAATTGTGAATTCCTGTTTGATTATCCGGCCAGTATGGTTGTGTGTATGTGAAATATTCTATATGGATCCCAGCTGTGGTGATATGTGATATGAACATGTGGTTGTGCAATACAGCGTGAGCAAACGTAAGGGTGACAAAAGTCATACCTACCCTTACCGCTATAACTGTCGTTGTAGTTGTATGTGTTGTGTGATTATTTGCTTCCATGCTTTGTTGTTGTGCATACTATGAGTGATTTGACACTACGAGGATTCCTTAGAATCTTACTCTCCCAAAAAAAAATTTTAGATAGGGCTAAAGGATCTAAAGGAAAGCGGGTGACGAAGAGTGGTTAGAGCTCCAGGCAAGGAGTTGTACTTTTGGAATATTTGGTTATCATGTATAAATCATTTGGATGTTTTGTTGGGAAACCATTGTGTATATGGATTAGTTTGTGTAATCCCCTAGTAAAGGTAAAGAGATTATGGGTATTATGCCTTGTAGAATCCTTTATTGATTAATGGAACCTGAGTGTGTCAGGAATTTATTGTGTACTCTGATATTTATAAATGGAATCGAATTATATAGGCCATTTGTGTAATTGAAATGTGGATGTGAGACCGTTGTTGAACAGATTTTAGAAAGGCTTTTGTAAACCCTGATTTGGGAAAATTTACTTGTATTAAGGCCCAAATCATCTTACGGTCTCTAATTCCACATAATTATGTATTTATGAACTTAATCTCGGCCTTGATCGTGAAGGGGGTTACAAGATCATACGTTGAGAGAAAATTCAAACATATCGTCCACAATGTCTGAATCACTCACCTACCGCAAACGGCTAGTTTTCAAATTTGAAGAATGGTTAAATGAAGCTGTGCGACTCTAACAGACATATTGAAATGGTTCCAATGGCTATTACAAATTCAACTATAAATATGGGAACATTCAACAAAGAACATAACAACAACTGAGAACACACGAACATACATCAATCAACATATTCTTAGTGCTCTATTTTCTTATATTCATTCTTGTACTTCAGTGATTATATATTTACTCTGAGAGAGATTTTCATTACAAACTCAATATTTGTTATTGAAACAACTTAAGGTTACATAACCTTAAGTTGGGGACTTGATTACAATGTGTAAGGGAGAGCGAGTGTCTCGTGAAAGAACTTGTTGTGTACTGAGATGCCAAGAACCACTGAATCTTGGAAAATATAGTGAAACTCTTAGAGAAGCTCTGAGAATTGGATGTAGGTCAAAGTGGTTGTGGCCAAACCAGTATAACTCTCGTTGTACACTTCGGTGATATTTCTCCTAGCTCTTAACTGCTTTAAATTCCCAGTCAATTTTTATATACGAAATGAATTTTCTGTGATCACCCAATTCACCCCCCTCTTGGGTGAAACGCTTGCACTAACACATATCACTTTATTTTCCTGTCAATATCACCATAAAACAGAGTTTAAAAGTGAACACTAGATCTAAACATTGGCAAAATTCCTCGTTTTATTCAATTCAACCTCATACTTTCACAGCTTTTGCCATTCCTTATAAGTAGTTAAAACTACATACAACAATTTTGACATATTTAGCAAGCTTACAACAACATTGTCAAATTCACATTGTTCTCCTTCCTACAAAATAAAAAAAAACAACGTTTTTTCAAGGTCACAATTTCATCTGCCAGTATTCTCAAAATTGCTAACTTCTTCATTATCATCCTCTCTTCTTACTCTCCCCAAGCATAGCATAGATTTTTAAAGTGTGGACAATCTTTGGCCTTAACATCAAACTAAAGTTTTAAAATTATTCTTAATCAATCTTATTGACAACAATAACTATCTTTTATACTTGCAAGTATGCATCCTACACATTTTCATCTGCCTTCACACAAGAATTGACACTGTCCCAACTAAAACCATTCACAATTTCCCCATTTAACATGTTACACACTATCTTCCAATCTTCCTTTAGCCTCCTAATTCAACTCTGAATCTCAGCCTTGGCCTTTAACCCACATCTTGGCAACCTCTCCTCCATCCTCTATTCCAAATGCATTAGATTTGCTATAAACCATGCTGATTTTGTCATGTTATGTCCTGCTTTACTCATCTCCACTAACAATTCCACCAGCGTGCTCTCTTCTTCACTTGTCCACACATGTGCACTCTTTCCTGCCTCCAAAGACAAAAAATGTCAATGACCCACATTAGCAACACTTAAAAACATCATATTTTTTCATCTATCCTCCTTTCTAAACTAACCGGTATCTTCAAACAATGTGCTACTGGAGCCGTACGTAATTTCTGCCATCTCCATTTTCCTTCTCACCTCCAGCCGTCGTACTAGTTGTAATCCCCCACCTTGATAACCATAATTAAGATTCAAAAATGTGTAATTTAAAGGAATTAGAGACCGACAGATACGTTTTTCTCAAATATTTTTTCTAAAATTCGTTCAACATGGTCTCAGATTCATCTTCCGAATCTAATTACTCTACGCAGTTCAATCACATTCATACATATCAGAGTGCATAGCCAAATTCCCGATAACTCCCGGGTTTCACACATGTATAAACTAAGGGTTGTAAGTTCCAACTAGGGGATTACATGACCAACATCAACGTAATATCTACATTTCAAAATTAAACAGTAATCCCAAGTCCAAAATAGATAACCAACAACCTAACAACACATCTCTACAAGATCTTAGCCGCTCCTAGTGGTTCGTTTCTCCTTGGAGCCACTTGCCCTGTCTGAAATGTTACTCAATGGAAAGAATGAGATTCAAAAAAATCTCTGTAGTAACAAATCACTTATACAGTGTATAAACGCATAGCATATATGATCATGTTAAGCAGCATCACAATGATATATGGCTCACGCCACATACGACAGCACTCATGGCTGTAAACACTATGTGTCAGCTTTCGCTGCGATCTCAATGCAACAGCTTATGTTGTAATCACTATGCGTCAGGCACATACGACAGCACTCATGGCTGTAAACACTATGTGTCAGCTTTCGCTGCGATCTCAATGCAACAGCTTATGTTGTAATCACTATGCGTCAGCTTTCGCTGTAATCTCAAAGCATCACAATGTATCATAATGCATGGCAAACATACACACAATACTTTACACAGTATAAGAGAAGAGTCACTACCTTGTTCTTTCCGATTGTGCTCTAGCGCAGGCGGATCACGAATAGGGAAAATATCGAATCCTACAATTCCAAATGAACCATTTAGACATTTCCATAATGTTTCTTGTGGTTATATGAATCTATAACGAAAATTTACAAAAATGCCCTCGGGGACCCGGCCAGGGCCCGCCGTACCCAGTTCGGTTGCACTTTTCCCAAAATTCTAATATGGGCTATCCTAACATATTTCCGCCCAAGGAATCTATTTTCGGACTTGGAATTATCAAATTCAATGCCAAATTACAAATTTACCCTTGGCAGCCCTACTTCAAGGGTTTCAGGGGCATTTTGTAATTATGCTTTTTCGGCCTTTTCTGAAAAAGTGACCAACTGTAACCCTACCTAATTTTCACTCCTGAACTCAATGGAATCACCAAATCATTGAAAATACAACTCTAAGACCCATTTCTAGAGCTGGCCAACATTCTCAAGTATTCTGGGGAAAATTGGAGTTTTTCTATTTCAGCTCCGTAAACGCGTTCCTTTATACTCCTAACCACTTTATTAACCATTACATTAAGTTACAAATAACATTAAGACCCAATTTGGGCAGCATAACAGCCCCACACACCCATTTTCCATTTTGAAACCAATGACAATCCGGCGAAATTTCACTGATTAAATTGTCCACAACAGCCAGAACAGTCAATATACAAGAGTTTGGAAGTTACCTCAAGCCCCCACTAGCTTTTCCTTGTCTTGGCTGAAACCCTAGCTGTTTTAACACTAAAGGAGGAGCTTCCAAACCTTAAAGAACATAAAAGAGTAGCTTAGGATCGGAGTTATATGCATTAGGAGCTAGATCATCAGAGAAATTGGCTTACCTTACGAGTTCTCTTCTCCTTTCTCTCTCTATAAATCTCAAACGTTTTTCTCTCTTATTCAGCTGAATAAACTGATGGTTTTGAAGCTTGGAGGAAGAAGATGATATGTTATATTATGCTTATGTCATTATTCCCTTATGATGATGTCATAATTCCAAAATTGACATTTTCAAATTTTCTGGCAGATTTTCTGCCCAAACTTTGAAAAATCATAACTAATTCTAAAAAAATCTAAATGAGGTGATTCCAAAGTCAAATGAACGGTATTTAAGTCCTCTTTATAGAAAAAATATGGGTCATTACCCAAAATTACTACAAAATTCCAGAATTACATAAAACTCATTGCTGCCCCAAAACAAAGTTCAGTTTCCATCCCAAACTTTGGACAGTCATATCTCCTAGCTCGTAAAACAAAATGGCACAGATTATATGTCCATTTTGAACCTTGGGATGTGAACTTTAAGACTGGAAATTTTCCTAATTTTTAGACACCATTTTCCCATTCAAAAGGTCCATACAAACCGACTGTCCTGCACAGAATTACACTTAACAGTTTTTCAAATTTTCAACCAATGGGTCCAATGGCTCCAAAATCAACAATCAAACCTATTCCCACACAATTCTTCATAAGGAAACCATTGGAATTACTAAAACCACCAAATTCCCATCACACATTCTCTAAAAATGTTTATTCAACAATAATTACATCCACTTTTGAAGTCATTAGCCCTTAATCACTTTTTGGGATATTACACTAGTTGTCGTCGTCAAAGATCCCATCCACACCTCCTTCAATTTACCTTCATCCCCAACACACAGACACACTTCGGCCAAGCCTCCCTTTGTCTCCAATGACAAAAACTTACTCACCTTTTTCACCCATTTATTACATTATGACAGGGGTATTATGGCCATTTACCCACTGCTTCCCACTTAACCCAATTCCTTTTCTTGCAACCAAGCAATTTATTTTCCCTCATCCTATGTTCTATTCTCATGTCTGCCAAACAGCTCACGTTTTTAAGTTTCCTCCTAATCTTCCCGCCTCTTCATTCACTTCCCTTCCATTCCTTTCCTTCCACATATGTTCCCTGTACCAAACAGGCCCTAAGTATGTAGGCTCTCTAAGGCACTCACGATTCATTCTTGGGATGTGAGGATTTTTTTTTCAATTCATTTCATTCACTTTCACCTTGTTAATTACACCTCTAGTCCTATTTATAGGGCACTTCCAACATTTTCCATAGAGATCAAGGAAAACCTTAAACCTCGTTAACTTTGTTATAGGATTCAACAACTTTCCAACTCTGCCCTTATTTAATATACATAATATCAAATGAAAACAAAATTAACACAATAATAAATGAAGGGTTAAGTTGTACATTCACCTCAAAACTTTAATGAGGTACCTTATAAAATAGGGGGAATGTTTCTCTCTTTCTGCCTTCTAAATAGAACCAGAGGAGTAAGACTTCAGCTTGTTCATTGGGAACATTCCATTGTTGAAAAGTCTTGACATAATTAAAATGTAAAATAAAGGCATGTAAATTATAATATAAAATTTTTGAGAATAGTCTAAAAATGGGAATGGGGAAAGTGAGTGGGTGTTTCCTGAAAGACTATTGTAGGGAGGAACATGTTTATTTGGAGCCATCAGGAATACGCGTAGAATAATCAATACGCACTTTTCATTCATTGTGAAATGTGGGACAAGAGAGGATAGAGAAGTGAAGAAAATGAGTGATGAGAGGGATCGCAGCCTCACATTGACAAGTCCTTTTACTCTGCGTTACGTTGACCCAAAAGCTGTGAGTGATAAATGTTGAGCTAGCCCAGGACACATTGTGTGATAAGCAAGGGAGTTAATAATGATGGAGACCTATAAGCTGTTCCTCACCTTCTTCTTCTTCTTCTTCCTTTCTTCTTTCCCACTTTACCACTCTCAACCAGACAAGGAATACCAGGAGTGCTCACCATCCCCTTGTGGAAAAGTAGGATTAATCGACTACTCGTTTATATTATGTGAGGAACACTTCTCCCCCTTTATATTTTGTGACGAACACTTCTTTGAGTACCGGGCTCATTCTCTTCCATTCTGACGAGCGTGTGGTGAACGTAACCCTATTCTACGACTGCTTGGCATTCAGTGGCCATTTGTATGGGGCAATTGAATTCGCGTGCCAGCAGCAACGTGATTCTTATTTTACCAACCTAGCTTTCTATTCGGAAAATGTCACGATTGACCACCAATTCTCCAACCCTTATGAGTTTTGTAATTATCGTATTGAGGTGCCGGCGGTTTCAATAGAAACTGATGCGCATACAAAAGGTAATTACCAAGCCCTTAAAGAAACTTTGGGTAAAGGGTTTGGTGTGCCGTATTACGCAGACGAGTCTTGTGAAAAATGCATGGCTTCTCATGGAAGATGTGGGTCGTACGTTACATATCCGTTTATCTGCTATTGCCGCGATGGACACCATCTTCTTCACTGTCCTGATCCTTCCAGTATGCGCCTCTTCACCAACTTCTCCTTTGTTTCCCCTCAGAGTTTTATTCATTATATTACTTGCCAAGTTCATACTTACTTATGCAGAACTTGCTCAGACGTAATAATTATAGCTCTGATTATTGCAGTATACTCCCTCCTGTCCTATTTATAAGAGTCCAATAATCGAATTACGCGGTTTCAGAAAGGGTTTAAAATTAGTTAAAAATAATAAATATATTTAAAATAAACCTTTTCCCCCCAAGTATGCCCTTATAATGCATTACATATAAATAAAAAAAATTCATTAAATGTTTAAATAGCTTTTGTCAGCTGATTCTTATAAAAAGGACAGATTCAATTTAAATTTAAACTCATATAAAAAAGATCGGAGCGAGTAACTTGCTATACTGCACTTGCTCATGATGATACATTTGAATATTGCATTCTAGGAGGCATCTTTTAATTTTGTTTGGAGGGATTTAATCCGATTGCCTTCATTAGCCATGACTATTCAATTGAACTAAGGGAAAGCGCCAAATGGCAGTGTTGTAACTTGTCATTTTATTTTTTCAAAGACCTACCTAGTTGTCAGGTTATGAAACCCATACCGGACCAGTCGGTTCGGCTCGGAAACCACCAACCGGTTTACTTTTAAAAAAAATCAATTCTTTTTAAATTTTCTTTATAATTTTATATTCATGACCCTGAAATTTTTACTTTTTTACATGTTTGGTCATATAAACCAACCCGTTCAATGACCAATCCAGATTTAATTACCTTACCTAATTGTCATTGTGTCTTCCCATTCCTTCACTTTCAATAATATTAATAAGCCATTAAAAGCACCATCCATAAAAATGCTGATAGGCGATGGGACGTGACGAGGTTCCCCCTGTTTCACCCTTGTTGGTTTCCCTTTTGAACTTGGACTTGGCTGATGTTTTGAATATTCCACCAATTAAGCTTTAACTTAGCCCCAAACCCATCTTTTTTAATTATACCCAGAAGATTAACCAAGGAAAGAAACGATTCTAGCATTTAAATATTTCTTATTAAGTTCTCTAACGTGCATGAAAAACCTAGTCATTTTAATTTTACGAAACATTTATAATAAGGGGGAAACATTCACAATTTTATCTTTAGTCAAATGAAAATACTATGGACTTCTGGCTGAAAATATTTGAAGCGTTTTATCAAGAAAATTGGAAGGGGAAAAAGACAAGAAAATACCATTTAAACTTTAAAATCCTAAATCAGTTTTGTTGTCTATAAAAGTATAGGTATTAATTACTATAGTATAACAATTATAGGTTGAAATAGGATAGGTTAGGATTTACCTAAATAGACATGGGCCTACAACAGGGATTTAAAACTTGAGTATGTATGTAGGCTTTTTCTAGTCATGGGAATGAGCCTTCAAAAGGCCTGAAAGGGCTTGAAGCCTGTTTAAAGGCCTACTTAAAATATAGGCCCTTAAATAGCTTTTAAAACTTATGCCTCCAAATTCATATATAACCCTTCACGCTTATTTACAACCTACATTATGTCTTAGAAGCCTAACATCTATTCTCATCATAATATAAGGGCTTAAGAAGAAAAAAAAGAATGTTTAGTACAACAGTTGTTAGAGCAAGTAGAAATAAGAAAAAATAATTGTCTATTAACAAATGAGATAAATTTTCTAAAATTATATTGATCAAGCATGACAAATAGTATATGTCAAACTGGATTTTATCTTTTTTTACTTTTCCCACATAAATTGAGACCATCTCCTCCTACTAAAATTAACATCTTTCATTTGATACTAAAATAAACTCATAGCAATTATTATACTTTAGTCGATGACATAAATCATGGGAGAGGGAGTGAGTTAGTGTTGTCATCTCGAGCTATCAAAGAAAAGAGAGGTAGGGGTAAATCATTGATGTGAATGAAAGGATTAAGTGTGTGTGAATACGATTAGATGTAAGCCTTAGGATTAAGGCTAAGTTGGTAAATTTATAAATAATTTATAAAATCATTTAGATGATATTATATATACTTATATAATAATATAAATGAAGAAAAAGTTAAACGGGTCTTGCTTATATGCTTGTGGGCTAGATTTTATGAAAATAGGCTTGGACTGTTTATCTAAATAGGCCTGAATCTAAGCCAAACCTATTTACTAAATAGGCTAGACTAGGTCATAGGCCCCTTTTTAGGGGTTTGGCTTATTTTCACCTTTAATAACAATTAACAACTCATTTTAATAGGAAAATTTATTGATTTGAGATTTTAAAGTTCAAGTGGTATTTTTTTTTTCCAAATTGAAAGACATAAATGCTCACAATCATATAACTGCATGGCCGTGTTTAGTTCTTTGGACGGCTATACATTTTCATTTTTTCCTTGGTTATACATGGCCTAATTGAATTCTTTGGTGGTCATGGTTGCTGGACATTCATTGAAGCCGAAATTGATAATAGGTAATGGCTCAAACCTCCTTTTCTCCATACTTTTCATTGCAATTTTGCCTAGTATTTTCAATGTTCCAATTGAATCCTCCGAAGTAAATTGATATTTCTTACCGATTTCCTTTCTATTATGTTTCAATGATGCATCACCAACGTGCTTCCTTTTTAAAACGAGTTAGGTGATTGATCACTCGCTCAACTATTTATTTGCCTAAATGAACCTAGCAATTTTATATGAAATATTAAATATATAATAGTGAAGTTTAAGATCTTTTTTTTTTAGTCATGAAAAAAACAATTCAAACACCCTCATTTTTCCACAATCAATTTTTTCACTAAAACCATGGTTAGTTTAGGGTGTACCCAAACACACACACACTAAATATATTAGTCGAGAGCCTATAAACTAAATTAATAAACACAGATTTATATATAATACTATATATGGGCCAAAAAAAAAAGATTTATATATACTAATAGGCTTTTAACAGATTTTGATTCTGATATCACAGGCATCTTTTCTCATTCATTTTTGAAGACTTTGTGTTTTTGTTTTCAAGCATCATCACCACTTATTGTACCGCAAAATTGTCAACTGTCAGAATCATTTCTACACAATAATTTCCCTACTATATGTGATAGGTGTTAGTGGAGCAATTGGACTGCTGCTTTTAAGTATTACAATTTGTTATTATAAAATCAAATCATGGAGGCAAATAATAGGATTATGCAAGACATCCAAGGTTGACCAAATTATTGAAGCCTTTATTATAAATCATGGTTCTCTGGCTCTCACAAGATATAAATTTGTTGATGTAAAGAAAATGACCAACTCTTTTAAAGATAAATTGGGACAAGGTGGCTATGGTTCTGTATACAAACGAAAACTATTCAATGGCTGCCTTGTTGCTGTAAAGTTGTTGAAGGCATCAAAAGAGAATGGAGAAGAATTTATCAAAGAGGTTGCAAGTATCAGTAGGACTTCCCATGTAAATATCGTTACCCTTCTTGGGTTGTGCTTTGAAGGCAAACAAAAGGCTCTCATCTATGAATTTATGCCCAATGGATCTCTTTACAAGTTCATTCACAACAACGGAGATAAATATAGTCTATGCTTGATGTGGGAAAACACTACAAAAAAACATGGAATTTCTGATGAAATTTCTGACGGAATTGAATTATGTCGGAAAATTTTCAGACGGAATTTTTTCCGTCACAAAATTTGTCACGGAATTAGCCAAGGAAAATATTCTATTAGAAATTCTGACTTTTGCCAAGGAATTTCTGACGGAAAATTCCGTCAGAAATTTCCAACAGACTTTCTGACGGAATTTGATTCCATTGTAATTTCCAACAGAATTAAATTCCGTCGGAAATTCTCTCACAATTTCCGACGAAATTCTGTTCTGTCGGAAATTCCGTAGAAAAATTTAAAATTATTTTTTTAATTATTTAATATTTTAAAATTTAATTTAATTTTAAAAAATTATTTTTATAAAATTTATTATTTTTAATTTAATTATTATTATTATTATTTTCTAATTTCTAAAATATTTTTAATTTTCAATCATAGGTTTTGGTCTTTGTAGGGGCAAAATAGTCATATAAAAAATAAAATTTATTAGTTATTAATTAATATTAGTAAATACAATATTAGTTATTAATTAATGTTAATAAAAATTTAATTTTAGAAATTAAAAAATATATAGGGCTAAGGTGCAAAGATATACATGTGATTTTCCTCAAAATGCACCCAACACCAAATGCTTTTTTTAGGTGCAATAGTGACTATGTGGTTACAAAATAGGTACAAAACTACCCTTTGACTGTTAGTTTGACTTTTTGACCCTAAAAGTGATGACGTGTACGATGACATGGACGCTAGAATGACATGGACTCAACAGAGCTGCTGCCCTAAAAAACATACTGATTGTTCAATTTTTTCCTAACCCTAGATTCCCAATATTATTAAATTAAAATCATTATAATACATATATTATATTACTAATTTTTATTAAATTATATGATTTAATAGGAAAATTTGATTTTTAGCAAGTTTTTTTTTAGAATGTCACTCCAGTGTCCATGTCATCGCACACGTCATCACTTTCAGGATAAAAAAGTCAAACTAACGGTCAAAGGGTAGTCAATGGGCAGCAACTTAGGGTTGCTACATTCTGAGAGTAATGTAGATGGATCTCCCTCTTCTAAATTGCACCAACAAACTATGCTAACACACCCGGTAAGATGTGAAATTTGATATGAGCCTCATATTTAGTCAAAAGTATTGAATTAATTTTTTGTCATGTCTAATTTGCAAGAAATCAAGAGAACATATGATCAAATTATGTCAAGGGTGGTGTCAATGGTGCAAGAGGAACTCGTTTCTCTTCAAGTGAGGCTATTGGGTGGGGGAAACATCAATGAAGGGGATGAGAAGGTAGACGACGTAAAATCTTCGTTAGAAAGTGAAGATGAAGAACCTGTATTACCAAGTGAAGATGAGGGAGGTGACATAAGAAAAGGAGAACACAATGAAGTGCAATCTATGAATGAAGTAGAAGGGTCAGAGGAAGAACAAGGAGGTGTAGATGATATGGGAGATAAAGAGGAAGTGGAATCAAAAGGAAAGCAAAAGGCATAATTAAGGAAATCTACAAGGGTTAAGAAACTTGCTATTGCCTCTCCCTGAGTGACAACAATGGGTAAAAAAAGAAGAAAAAATGACAACGATAAGGAATATTTATATCAAATGTGCACCACACGATCTAATTCAGCAGAGGATGAGCAGGAGTAAGTAATTACACTTCTTCAATCTCAATTGAGTTGAATCACGAAAACTGACTTTGTGTACTTGTTTCGCTATTAAGGAGTTTGTGGATATGTATGATTATTTCTTGACATGGGTGAACTATATTGTCTTCATCCAACGGGGTGGATTAATAATAGGGTAAGTCATTTGTACAATAAATTCATACTATGTTAATTGAATAATGTGAATTACTTACCCTTTTTGTAATGGTGCATAGTTTATGTCCATGGTTGCGAGGACGTTGGTAGGGGATCAAGTGTACAAGAGCAGCTGGGTGACTAGACACATATTTTCCGCAGAAATGATGCAAAAAATAGTAGCGGATCCAAAGAATTGGTCATTGGAATCGCATGCAGCGGAGATCATGCCTGAACATATTGGATACAACATTGGCGATTGTGATTTGATTTTTGCTCCTACACTACGCCTAGATCATTAGTACTGTTACGTTTTGGAGACGAAGGCAATGCGCTTCTATGTGCTGGACTCATTGGTTGACCAATTAACATATGCAAGGGCACAAAAGGTAGAAGAAGATACACATTCAGCGGCTGACCATCCAAAAAAACCCAAGAGATTGAGCAAAAAGAAGATTTTCAAGCCAAAGAACTGCTGGCACTGTAGTGTGTACATGTTTCTTTCTGAAATAGTTTTTGTTCCATCGTCATAGTTGTTTTGTGACATAACACAATTTTTATACAACTTCCAAAGAGATTGTATCATTAACATACTTTGTCGAGTTAAACCCGAAGTATATGACAAAGGACAAGAAACAGAAAAGGAAGTTAATTGGCCAGAAGTGCATGTCCTGGCTGATACGTTAGTACTGCTTTTTTTTCCTCCAACTCTCTTAACTTTATTTTTTTTGAACCATTCCATTGTTATAACATTGGAACTGAGTATGTGGCAATTTGTTTTACAACGATTCATGTGGTGTTCATATTCTGTCATGGTTACATAGCTGGGATGGCTCTACATATGACAAAGAAGGGTACACCATGCCTAAGCTTGTTGATTATCAGATTCGGCAGCTAAAGGTGGATTGTTTCTGGTGGCTAGTGACATATGAGTAGAACATACATGCTCAAAAGGTGTTGTCCCTTCTCACTGGAAGTCAATAAATGAAGAGGAAGAAAGACGTGTAGCATTTGACATATTCTTTTGTGGATATGGCTAGTTGTAGTGTACTTGTGTTGATATTTTGTAGGAATGCCTTCTTGTAGCAAAAGGCACTAATGTATAGTTTGTTTACAACATCATGAGTTATTTTAGCAACATAATTAGTTAGTTTGACAACATGTATGTATGGAATGATTTACTTGCAAGATTGCCAATTGTGGACATTGACAACACATTATGCGTGCTTATGCAACATGTTTTTTAGTCGTTTAATCAAGTTGTTTCACAGGTGAAAGGGCCAACGTATTTAGACAACAAGGTAACCAATCTAGGTTTTTTTATTTACAAGTGGATATACATGTTTTCACAACAATTGATGTCATTTTAACAACTGTTTGATGATGAACGTTGACCAACACAAACGTTGATTTTACAACTTCTTGAGTTAATTTTACAACTTATTTCTGTTATGTTTACAACGTGAAAAAAAATAGCAGAGGCTTGTGCAATGTTTACAACTTATGCAGCTACTTTTACAACACGAAAAGTTACTTTTACAAGTCTTAAAGTTATGTTTACAAATATGTTCATCTGATGTTTACAACTCTCAAAATCTCAAATAGGGTTTACAACATGTATAGTTAGTTTTACAAGTTTTTAAGTTATGTTTATAACTAGTTTTAGCTATAACACCAGGGCAATAGCTTGCACAAGAAGCTACAACAGAGTTATTTTGGCAAACTTGTAGGAATGCCTTGTTGCAACACAAGGCACTAATGTAAGACTCATGTACAATGATGTTTAATAACATCATGAGTTATATTGGCAACATAATCACTTATTTTGACAACATGTATGTATGGAATTATTTAGTTTCAGGTTTGCCAAGTAAGGACTTTGAGAACACGTTATGTATATGTTGACAACATTTTTAGTTGTTTATTGAAGTTGTTGCATAGGTAAACCAAACAACGTCTTTACATACCAAAGCTACCACACCCTTTTTTTTCTGGTTTACAAGTGGATATGCATGCTTTCACAACACTGGATGTCATTTTAACAACTTTATGGAACAAAAGTGGTTTACAACGTCTTCAATTACATTTACAACATTCATAGTTCCATTTACAACTCCTTCAATTAAGTTTACAACTAATTCCTGCTGCTACATAAGGGCAATAACTTGCACAAGAAGCAATAACCTGGAACACCATTGTTTACAACATGTAACGCGATATTTACAACATCCTAAGTCATATTAACAACTTACTGGAACAAAAGTGGTTTACATCGTCTTCAGTTACATTTACAACATTCATAGTTCCGCTTACAACTCCTTCAGTTAAGTTAACAACTAATTCCTGCTGCTGCACAAGGGCAACAACTTGCGCAAGAAGCAATAACCTAGAACACCATTGTTTACCACATGTAATACGATATTTACAACATCCTAAGTCATATTAACAACTTCCTCTACCACCTCGCCACATTTAAAGCTAACTGAATACTACTGTCACAAGTCATATTAATAACTTGTGCAAAAGGCAATAACATGCACATAACTTTGCTGCTACTATTGTTAGTTTTTACAACATGTAATGCTTTATTTACAACACCATAAGCCATATTAACAACGTCCTATAGGCGGTAAAATTTTTTCATAGTGTGTCAGTCTAACTATCAGATGGACCCAGTAATGACTCAATGTGGCTAAAGTTCCTCATGCCACATTTGCAACAGCTAAAGGCCTTGTTCGCAAGGCCTTGTTCACAAGGCCTTATGTATGTTTTCACAACAAAAATAGTTATTTTCACAAGGTCAGTGGCCAACCTGTGACAATAACACAACATAAATGCAAACAACATCTTCTACCCATTTGTTGCAACTTAATACCTATACTGTCACAACTAAATAGCTTATCATTTGCATATATACTATGACATTAAAATATTAAGTAGTATGAGTAAGTACCTTTTTTCACATACTCATTCCACTTAATATGATCTGATCTTTACATACTTACACCAAGTTGGGGACACATGCAACAAGTAAAAGGGGTCAGAGAATGCGCCTAAATCATGGTCTATATATACATAACCAAAAAGTAACTATCAAAAGCATATACACTCATGTACTCCTTGTTTTTAGCTTGGATTTGTATTTTTGCAAGTTTTCACTGTGTGCTCAGCCTTATTGCATCTCCTACAATGATACAGCTTCTTGTTTTGAAACTAAGATTCCCTTTTTTTTTCCTTTTCGGTCTCCCTGGCGACCTTGTAGTTATTGGAGGGTCTAAGAATGTCTATGTCAGCATATGTGTGACTGTCAGAGACTCAACCTATGGATAATCATGAGTTGCGACTGGCCTTATGCTACTTACATATATTTTTCCCTATGCTTCCACTTTGAACCAATCATCTATAAATGTGTACATATTACCACTAGATATATGCATTAATAGCTGTACATGCATGCACGCAAGGTACTCCACTCATTTGCCATGCTAGACATATGCATTTTCTTTCACCAAGATCTACATTCACATAAATTATGGATCCCCACATCTACTTCGAACTAAGAATTGATTGTCTCCCTAATATGCTGCTTCCATATTTTCAGCATGTTTAACATGTTGCAGTAATTTATCTTCAATATTGGGTCCCACTCCATTTTTCTAATTGGCCATAGCCATCTTGCTTGCAAGCAATTTTTTTTGCCAATTTCTCTCGATGCTCATAAATTAAAACTGACACGGTGTGCTTCCTCTCTGTCAACATCCAAGCATTAAACGACTCTGCAAGATTACTGGTTATGTTATCCCACCTTTTGAAAGGAAACTTGCTTAGAGCCCATTTATCAACATCCCCATAAGTCTCCACCTAATCTGCCAATTGTGGATTGAACAATCTTAGTTTTCCCATTGCACTAGTGAAGTCTTCATCCAACTTTGCATATGCAATTGCATCAAGAATATGGAGTGCATTCTCCTTGCTATTCCCTGATATTCGTGTTTGACCTCTATTTATTCTAAGGAACTCAGCACTATAATTTTCCTTCAAATGCCTGTAGCAAAAAGCATGTCTCTCGCTGCCAAATATTTCTTTTACAGCACCAATAATTGCATTATTGCGATCTGACACTATTGTTATGAACATTGAACCTGTTATGTCTTTCACGTTTAATAGAAACCAAGACCATTCATCATATGTCTCACCACTCACAATGACATATGCTAGGGGAAACATCTGGTTGTCTGCATCGTATGCACTTGCTGACAACATTATTCCCTTATAAGGACCACTTAGATGACAACCATCTACATAAAGTATGGGTCGACAACCACCTAAAAACCCTTTAACAGAACAACCATAAGCAATAAAGACCCTCTGAAATCTATTGTTAGATGAGCCTTCTCATTTTGCAACTGTGTACGGATCACTCTCGATTAGTCTGTCACATATCCAAGGAATTACCATATTAGAGTCTTCTACTCGACATATAATTCCCTTAACACTCCTTCTTTTGCCCTATATGCTTGACGGTAGTTCAACCGCACCCTATACTCTCTGTATATGTCTGATCAAATTACATTAGCAATCTTGCCAATATTCCACCTCAAACTATCCATTGATGATGTCAAGCTCGACCTATGTGGATGCCAAACTATTAGGCTATCTTATGCTTGGTGAATGTGTTCACTTTTTAGTGTTCTAATGGTTATAAACTCTGTATCTTGATGTTTTCCTGATGAATATGCACCCATGTACCAAGGACAACCATCAACTTTGCACTTCACAATTATCTTGTGTTGATTGTTCTTAACAAATTGGTATGAAAACTTGTGTGCAATGCTATATTTGTATAACGTTTGATGAAGGCTCACAGCATTCGTAAAAATCTCTCCTGCTCTTATAATCAAATCCTTCCATTTTTCATGATTCATTTACGGTATGGGTATTTGCACCATTTGCGTAGCACAAGTCAATGATGAGACCACTTGACTTTTATTTAACAAACCATGTGGGGACATACAAATTCCTCCTTCACCTCCAAACAAATAATCAATCCTGCAAGAAATGACAAGTTAGAGTGCTCTTGCACATATTAACATTGGAAAAAAATACTTTTCTTAGGACAACTAAACTTACACTCCTTGCTCTTTCGTTTGATCATTCATTGCTGGTTCTGTATTGTCATTATCACCATCGTCTTCAATATACACATGACCATATTGTTCATCAAATTTGATTAAATGATCCACCCTTTCATCATCTACAAGATCCACAAATGTTGATGTATCAAGGGTAACTTTGAACTTCATTTTGATTTCATTACTTTGTTTTCCAGTTATGGATTATATGATTCTTCGCAACTCCTCATATGTTGTCCCTTCTTTTACGCATCTTGTTCTTACCAAACTACCAATGTATTGCATTTCATCTTCTCTACCATTTAAAAACTTCCCCTACATGAAAGAAATATAATAGATTCTTCCCCGAACAACTTCCCATCTTTCATGAGAATCTGCGACACAAACTTCGTTTTAACAACTTACACATCAATATTTACAACTACATATGCACATATTAACAACACATTAGCAACACATTTTTTATCAGCATATCAGCATTTTCCAATAACATAAACCACACTAACATTCAATCAGACCCACTTAAAATAATGACAAACCTCTGTTTGCTTCCCCAAAAATAGAGCATTCCCTCTATTACATTGCCCAAAAATAGAGCACAACACAGGTTCAGTATTAACAACTTCGTATGCACAAATTTAAAACAATTTTTTTTCATTTCAGCATTTTCACAGCACAAAATCACACTTTCATTCACCGTTCCCACTTAAAATACATCAATTCCTTTGTTTTCTTGCCCTAAAAACATAGCACTCTAACATAAACACAACCTACCCAAGGTGAAACCCCAACTTCAATGGACAAGATCATATGTGTAGCAAATTCTTATCATTTCTTGTCTAACACCTACCACTTACTCCATTATTGAGTCCAAGCTCCAACCTTTCACCAACCTCACATTCTCAATCCAACCAACTTTCACACAGAAAAAAAATTCTTATCATTTCTTGTCTAGCACCTACCACTTACTCCGTTATTGAGTCCAAGCTCCAACCTTTCACCAACCTCACATTCTCAATCCAACCAACTTTCACACAGAAAAAAAAATTCTAGTTCGCTTCTATACCTACCCGTAGATGGATGATGGAGAAGAACACGTTCCCAATGACATTAACAGCACATTGTATCGCTTTAATGTTCCACCTCCAACGCGCATCGTCCGTGCATTTTTCTCTGTCTCCTTAATCACAGAAACGTGCTGTCCCTCTTATCCTCCTGTGTGTTTTCTTTAGTTATTTCAGTGGGGGTATGTTGGTAAATGAACATTGGGAATTCATGTTAAAAAAGTCCCTAGGGACTTTTCTGACCATTGACTTTTTAAAATGAACTTTTCTGATATTTTTTCTGTACCTTGAGACCTAACTGTTGTTTTCCCTTAAGAAACATTAACATAGATAAATTAAAAAATTAACAAATATAAAAATTATATCTTTTGTTTAAGAATAAGATCCCTTCTCTTATTCAAAGGGCCAAAAGGGAGTGTTAAAAAGCGGAAAGCCCATTAAACGCTGGCGCTATTCCTCTTTCTCTGTTTTCTTGTGTTGTGGTCATGTAAACACAAACACACCGCTTGGCACTCTAATTCTCTGACACAATGCACAGTCATAGTCGCATACTTTGTTCATACACATTCAGCAACTTGTTCTTCTTCCTCTTCTTCTTGACTCTGCCATAATACCAGAGTAGGCGAGATGATGGCGACTACATAAGATGAAGTTATAGCTACAATTGTGGAAACTTAATCGTACCCTACCCTTTCTGGTGAGGAAAAAAACCACACACCTGTGGCATAAGTAAATTCGAAGTCACGTGCCTGCCTCCTGGGATCATTGTCATTCAAATGGGCTCTCAAAACTTTACCTTGATGGATATTGATCCCTCTCGTTCTATGGTCAAAATGGTGCGAACAGACATCCCAAGTTACGATAACTGTTCTTTCAATTTCACCATCACTTGTTTGGACCCAACTCTGTTCTCCTTCTACTCAAGTGTTGTGAACATGACCCTATTCTATGATTGTGCCCCTGGATTCTCCATCGGCCAAAACAACATCACGTGCAGCGATGACAGTCAAAAGCAGGCTTTCTTTGTAACTCAAACTCAGTTAGAACAATTTCCAGAGCTTTCTCAGCACTGTAGAGTTCAAATTCAAGTTTCGATTACATCAGATGTTACAGTGGACCCTTTTGGTGGGACAGAATCGCTAAAGGATGCTTTGGATAAGGGGTTTGATGCGCTATATGACGCAGACTCGAGTAAATGCACAAACTACTTGGAATCTGGAGGAACTTGTGGCAATGACTATCCTTTTGTGTCTACATTTTCTTGTTATTGTCGAGATGGATCTTATGACTTGGTGTGTCCTGCTCTTGCAAGTATAGCCTCTGCCTCTGTTTAGTTGCTCTGCATTATGCGCATCACTTTTATTTTCATATTCTCATCATACTTTTTTAGTCGTTAAATAGTATCTCACATCATGAAAAACTTATATGCATTTTGGTTTGTCTAGTAGGATGAAGATAAACCTCCAGCCTTGCTTGTTTCCCATTAAGTTTAGCGCATTAAACAATTACACACATACACGCACACGAATATTCTCTAATTTCTCTTTGACCGTGGTTTACAGAAACTTCTAGCAATTTGAAGGCTAAACTTATAATAGGTAATGATTATATGGACCTTCTATTTTCATGTTTCTTTTATTCATTTTACGTAGTATCTACTATATTATAATTCAATATTACCTCTCGTCTTTAATATAATATAAGATCTTGTTAATAGTATAATGGTAGTATAAATTACACTACGAACGAGATATTATAGTAAGGACTAGAGGTAGTACTACATATTATCTTATATTGCCATTTGAACATATCTGAATAGTATCGTGGCAAATCTATGCATATTTTGAACAAACAAATCTGTGTATATTTAGACTTTTGAAGTTTTTAATTCTAAATGTGCATTTTTTTCTCATTTATTTCAGAGATGAATCTGTCATACTATCTACTTAGACATTTATATACTACGGGTCGTAGGGTTTACAAGTGGAGGGATTGGAGCACTTTTAATCAGTATTGCTATTTTCTATTGTAAAATTAAATCATTGAGTCAGAAGATAAGATTTTGGAAGAAATCTACCCAAAAATTGAGGCTTTTATTATGTGAGGATTCAAATAAGGGTATCATTAATGTAATGGTGCGTACAGATATATATACAAGTAAATACATTTGAAAATCAATGTGAAACCACCATTCGTTTCCTAGCTTCCTAACGGCGGGGGATATGACTATTGACTTCTAACACTCCCCCTCAAGTTGGAGCATATATATTGATCATGCCTAACTTGTTACAAAGATATTGAACCCGTGTTCCATTTAAGGCTTTTGTCAGAAGATCTGCCAGTTGATCGTCAGATCGTATGTGCCCTGTAGATACAATATTTTCTTTGATCTTGTCACGAATAAAATGACAGTCAATCTCAATATGTTTTGTTCATTCATGGAACACAGAGTTCGATGCTATATGAAGCGCTGCTTTATTGTCATACCATAGTTTTACAGGTAATGTCATAGTGATGCCAATTTCTTTCAAGAGTTGAAATACCCACACAATTTTTTGTACTGACTGCGACATGGCTCTATATTCCGCTTCTGTACTTGATTTTGACAACTCCTTGCTTCTTACTTCTCCAAAATATCAAATTTCCACCAACAAACACATAGTAACCCGTAGTAGATCGTCTTGTGGCCTTAGATCCTGCATGATCAACATCACAAAAACACTCAAATTTAGTGTGCCCATAATCTGTATAAAGAATACCAAGACCTAGAGAACCTTTCAAATAATACAAGATATGTTATAAAGCTTCCCATTGTGCCACTATTGGTGATGCCATGAATTGGCTAAGCCTGCTGACTGAGAAAGTTATATCAGGATGAGTTACTATTAGATAATTCAGCTTCCCAAAGAGTCTTCTATATCTCTCAGGAAATGGAAATGGCTTCAATTTCTATGGATCAATCTTCTTCTTCAAATCATCAGGAAGCTCATCAAACATACTAGCATCAAGATCTAAGAAGGGATTCAAAATTATGGGAATATTGCTTGGTGCAACTCCAAGTTTTCCAGTCTCCTTTAATAGATCGAGAACATACTTCCTTTGACTCAAAAGAATACCTTTCTTGTTTCTCAAAACTTCAATAACAAGAAAGTACTTTAATGACCCCAAATCTTTTTTCTGGAAGTGGGAATTTAGGAAGGTTTTAAGTTTTAAGATTCTAGAAATGTTACTCCCCGTAATCACAATATCATCAACGTATACTACTAGAAGAATCATGCCTGTATCAGATTGCTGGAAGAACATAGAGTGTTCACACTTGCTTTGACTTTATCTAAACTTCTTGACTACATCACAAAATCTATGAAACCAGGCTCAAGGACTTTGCTTTAAACCATACAGTGACTTCCGGAGGTAACACACTTTCCGATTCTCCCCTGAGCAACGAACCCAGGTGGTTGCTCCATATAAACTTCTTCAAGAAGGTCGCCATTCAAGAAAGCATTCTTAACATCTAATTGATGTAAATCCCAATGATATGTGGCCGCCAAAGAAACAAGAAGACAAACCAAGGTGAGTTTGGCCACAGGAGAGAAAGTCTTAGAATAATCAATACCATAAGTTGGGGCATACCTTTTGGCAACAAGCCAAGCTTTTAACCTTTCTAAAGAACCATCAGCTTTAGTTTTAACAACAAACACCCATTTACATCCAATAGCTTTCTTCCTAGGAGGTAGGTCAACAAGAGTCCAAGTACCAATTTTTTCAAGGGCTATAAGTTCTTCTTCCATTGCTGTACGCCAACCAGGATGAGTCAAGGCTTGGTGAAGGGTAGTAGGGGTGGATATGGAATTAAGGGTGACCACAAGCGAAGAAGAAGTAGGAGATAAATTCTGGTAAGACACGAAGGAGGATATAGGATAGGTACAGTTAGCATATCTTTTGGATGGACAATAAGGACGAGTACCTTTCTGGAGGGCAATAGGTAAATCAACAGCAGAATCAGGAACAACTAGATCAGAGACAGCAATAAGAGGAGCTTGGGGATCAGGAACAGAAACCAAGGAGTCATGACCAGAATTCGTTGGCGAAGCAGTGACTGGTAACGACGAAACATTGGTAGCATCAGCATTATTGATTATATCAGGTTTTGGAGCAATAGCCTGTACTGGTGAGAGTAGGACACAATAAACTAGGACATCATCAGACTTAGCAATGACAGATGGAGACTTAAAGGAGGTCGAAGATGCGAAGAAAGGAGAAGAATCATGAAAGATTATATCAGTGGACACAAGGTAACAACAAAGATTAGGAGAGTAAAATCGATAACCTTTCTGAATTCTAGAATAACTAAAGAAGACACATCGTAAGGACTTGGGATCAAGTTTACTGACACTTAGACGAACATCCAGAACAAAACAAACACAACCAAAGAGTTTTGGATCAATAGGAAACAGCTTAATGGTGGGAAAACAAAATGGAATACAGAATATCCCCACAAAGAACAGCCAAAGGCATGCGATTTATGAGAAAATAAGCTATAGAAACGGCATTAGCCCAAAAAAATTTAGGGACAGAGGAATGAAACATGAAAGCTCGATCAGTTTTAAGAGATGTTGGTTCTTTTGTTCAGCAACATCGTTTTGAGCAGGGGTATCAACACAAGAGGATTGGTGAAGAATACCATGACTTTGCATGTACTAGGTGAATGGGGCGGAAAAATATTCTTTTGCATTATCACTACGTAAGATTTTCACAGGAGTGTTAAACTGGGTTTGAATTTTAGCACATAAATGATGAAAGTGAGTAAATAATTCAGAACGTTGTTTCATTAAGTAAAGCTAAGTGGTTTGGGAAAAATCATCAACAAAAGTGACAAAATAACAATAACCAGTTTGAGATAAGATTGAACAAGGACCCCAAACATCAGAATGTACTAACTCAAATGGAGACGCAGCTCATTTATTGACATGAGGTGCCAAATGAACACGATGGTGTTTGGCAAACTGACAGGACTTACAATTTAAAGAAGACATAAAAGAGAATTGAGGATACAATTTTCAGAGATATGAAAGAGACATATGACCTAGACGGCAATGAATTTCAAATAGAGATGACTCACCAGAACAAGCAACAGAACGTGGCACTTGATCATCAAGGATGTAGTGGCCATCGGATTCATAGCCCTTCCCAATAACCTGCTTCGTCGTGAGATCCTAAATCAAACAATGGTCAAGAAAGAGTGTGATAAAACAATTTTAATTGTCGAGTAAGTTTGCTAGTAGACAAAAGATTAAAAGCAAAGTCAGGAACATGAAGGACAAAGGGTAAAGAAACAGACGGGGTAGGTTTGACAATGCCAGATCCGAGAACATGAGAATAAGAACCATTGGCAATGGTTATACTAGAGGGGTTGGCGTAAGGTGCATACAAGGAGAACAAATTTTTGTTACTTGTCATATGATCAGTGGCACCAGAATCGATAATCCACTTTGAGGAAGAAGTGGCAAAACTAGAAGTAATGTTACATGTAGCAAGAGCACCTGAAGATCTAGACTTAGATTCAGCCATCGATGCTTACCAAAAGCAAGTTTAGCACCGCAACAAATAGTACAAGAAGTTTTGCTAGCAAATAAGCAGGGATGCAACCACAACAAACTCTCCGAGCAATAATAGGATAACCACACAAGATTACCAGCCACCGAAAAGATCAATAAACTTTTAATTTCCAATAGTGAGCAGAAAACCTCACCAAGAAGAGCCCAAATAACCAATAGAGTTGCCCAAAGAAAATAGTCCCAGCAAAGAAAATGACAGAATAGTCCTCCGAATTTTCAAAATGACAGAATGATCCTCCGAATTTGCAAAATAACATAATGGTCCTCTAATTCTTATATTAATTTTGTTAGATGATTTTTTATTGACATTCTCCTTAGAATTTCCACTATAATTCTTATTGGTGCAATGTTTGCATTATCAACATAGATAACCCATATTTTTGACCTTGGAAGCTCTTCCTTAGATTCTGACTATGATTTCTAAAAGTAAATTGCTTAGCAAACATTTTCTTATTTAAGTATAAAAAAAATCAGTCTGTAGCCAAGTTCAAAATGACATATAAATCATGTCTAAGCATATAACTGCTTGTAGCATGTCATTATAAGAACCTAATTAGAAGAGAATAGGGTGAGGAAGCTGGCATGGCATCAAACATCTCTTGAGAATCAACATAGGGAAAATTAATAACTCAATCCTGAAGTTTAATCCATTTTACAATTCTATCCTTACCCATAGTTAATCAAATGGAGGACAAAACGCTGTTAAAAAAATTTCAGGTCTCTCTCTTCCCTCCACGTACACTCCCTTCATCTCTGTCAATATAAAAAACCCCTCTTCCCAAATTCTTCCTCTACTCTATCTCTCCCTGTTCTGTATCTTTTCCTCTTCTTGGCTCTTCATCACTTGGCTCTCCTTCATCTCAAAACTTCCTCTTCCTCTTCTTTCTTTAAAAAAGTTTCTCGCAACATGTGAAGGTTCTCTCTGTTTTTTTTTATGACAGCTTTTCTCTTCTTCCTTTTTTTAAAGGACTAAATGAATAATTTTCCCATCAACATATTATACCAGTGATTATTCCCTCCCATTCATAATATAAAGGCTAGATGACTAATTTTAGATAGGAAAAATTAGAACTAAAGGCCTAGAGCAGATAATATTTATTGGGAAGGATCATAAAAATTATAATTATCTAGAAAAATTAATTACCAAAATATAAATTTAGAAATATTAAATTGCCCTTGATTAAACTTCCTACATTCTCTACCTAAATTTTATTTTTCCAGGAAACTTTCAACAACCAAAATCATCATTTTTTCAATTTTAACTAACACCTACATTATTAAGTCATCAATATATCATTTAACTATTAACATAGATATTGACCCATTAAAATCATTAAATTTTTTTCTTGATTATATAATCTTATATAAAAAAAAAAAACTCTAACTAAAATAGACCAATTTAGAAGATCTTAAATTTTCTATCTAATATCTTAAAAGTTAAAAAAGCTTTATCCCCCCCTGGAAAAAAAATGTTATTATTGGTTTATATTATAGACTTTATTGATTATATTAATTTTTTATAAATATTATTTTTTTGGTTTACACACGAGTATTTCCTGAGGAGGCAATCCTGAATACGATTCTCTAATAAAAGATATAATAGATTATCTAGACTTCTTTTTTAGTATATTAATATTACTGGGATCTCGGTCAAAAAAAAACATTATATTACATGGATTTTTATTTTTAAAACTCACATGAATTTATCCTAAATAAAAATAAATTATGCAAACCTCCTTTGAATGGTTTAAAATTGAATATATTTTAAAAAAATTTAGATATATAACCTTTCTTTAACATTTATAATAAATTATAAAAAATTTTGAGTTCTCTTAAAACTATATATTTTTATTTTAAATAAAGTTTGTGTCTATTTTAAAAGTTATAATTTTAACAAAATTGAAAGATGTTTGTGTTATTTTTTTCAATAGATACATATATACGTAAGTGGTAAACATTGAGTGAAATTTCATTGAATTTAATGAAATTTAAAAATTCATATTAGTTTTAAAAATAGAATTTGGGAGAAGATATAAGAGGTTTAATTAAGGGCAATTTAGTATTTTAAAATTTGTATTTTGGTAATTAGTCCTTCTAAATAATTACAACTTTTACAGTTCTTCTCAATAAATATCATCTACTCTAGATCCACGTTCTAATATTTCCTTTTAGATATTAAGGAAGTTAGTTAATTAGTTAATTATATGTAACAAATATGTGTTAATTTGTCTAGAGCACCCTTCTCAATTATGTGCCTTGTAATTACTATTGATAGGAATCCGTTTTATATGTGCAATCAATAATGATACTTTGGGCGAAAATTATAAATTTGGCGCTAAAGTGGATTGATTTCTTATATTTATATTTATGATCAAAGTAGATTCCTTGTCTAACTCCTATATTTGAGACCAGAAGTAGTATCATATGGTAAAAGTTGATGAAAAATGGTGTCAAAATAGATTTAAGGAAATATAGGCTAAAATCCCTTGTTGAAAAATTAATTGGTCATTGGTTCCTAGAATCTATGGTTCTTTAGAAGAAACAAATATGTAGAGAAAATGATGAAATTACATACCACAAAAGCTCAGTTACAATTATTAGAAGCTCAATTGTAATTAGTAGAAGGTCATTTGCAATTCATGGAAGGTCATTTATATTTGCACTCTAACTTAATGTTCACATCACTGAAGGTCATTTAAAATTCATGGAAGGTCACTTGCATTTGCATTTGCATTTGAGGGAAGGTCACTTGCATTTTAACTTAATTTGCACACCACGGAAGTTCAGTTGCAATCCGTGGAAGGTCATGTGCATTTGCACTTTAACATAATTTTCACACCACGGAAGGTCATTTGCAATTTGTGGAAGTTTACTTGCATTTTAACTTAATTTACATACTATAGAAGCTCAGTTGCAATTCCTAGAAACTTAGTTGCAATTCGTGGTTCACCTTCTATTCTACTGATCTGCCATGGTTCACTCTAACTTAATGTTCACATCACTAAAGGTCATTTGCAATTCATGGAAGGTCACTTGCAATCTGTGGAAGGTCACTTGCATTTGCATTTGAGGGAAGGTCACTTGCATTTTAACTTAATTTGCACACCACAGAAGTTCAGTTGCAATTCGTGGAAGGTCATGTGCATTTGCACTTTAACATAATTTTCACACCACGGAAGGTCATTTGCAATTTGTGGAAGTTCACTTGCATTTTAACTTAAGTTACACACTATAGAAGCTCAGTTGCAATTCCTAGAAACTTAGTTACAATTCGTGGTTCACCTTCTATTCTACTGATCAGCCATGGTTCACCTTCATCTCCTTCTTCATTTTCCTCTAGTACCAAATCTGCCATGTCTTGCCATTACACAAGATCTATTATTTTTCTTTTTGAAATTTGATTTTTGCTTTCAATCAAGTTAAGAAGGCAGATGAGGGAGGGGGCGGTAGCAAAGATTGAAGGAATAGGGGGGAGTGAAGAAGGTAGGTTCAACAACAGCAGACAAGGTCGCTAGATTTGATGTGGTTTTGCAAGATGGAGGTCGCTGTCATTGGTTGATAGAATCATCATTGTTCGTTGCTGGAGTTTGCCTGAGGGGGTTATGGAGTTTGTGAGGTGTGAAGTTTGAAAGATGAAGGAGACGATAAGGGAGTGGATGGTAGTGAAGGAACTGATAGATAGAAAAGGTGAAAGGGTATATCCTTATTCTATCGGGGGTAAAATAGTCATTTCATACGGTTACTTATTTCTCCTTAAGACATTTTTCCTTGGGGGGGGGGGACTGTGAACAACTAGACAGCCATAGTATAATGTTACTGCTGGAAATGGCTCAGAGCAAAAGTTCGAAGTCCATAATTTTGATTTTAATGTGTTGTATTATTTAGAAATCACTATTAAACTAAAATAAAAATGGGGGGAAATGCCTGATAACTCTCCATATTTTACATATTTACAGGTTATTTTGGATATATTTGGAGAGTTATCTAGGCAAATTTTAAGATATTTCTTGAGATTTTGATAAGATACCAATTTGATGCATGATTTGGGGTTTCATTATAAATACTATATTTTTAAATAAAAATGGATTTAGTTTTAAATAACTAATATTAATATTTATTTTTTTAAAAAAGAAAAAAAAAGAAGGAAAGAGATTGAGTTTAAGTTTATTATTATTATTATTATTATTATTATCATTATTATGTTTATTATTATCATCTTTTATTCTAGTTTAACTTTTGTTCCTTGCTCTATTGCTTTAATACGTGGCATCAGCATGAGGAGAAGAGCCGCAATACATTGAAATATCAGCGGAGAGTGAAAAACAGAAAAAAAAGTCACAGCCGCACAGTGAAACGGAGGAGACAGCCGCAATGATTGAAATATCATCATCTATTGACTGAACGAGAAGGAGAAGGAACAGCCGCACAGTGAGAATGAGCCAAAAGGGAGAAGCAGAGCAGCAGCCGGAATGGTTGACAGCAAGCTTCATATCTTGACTGGAGGTGAGCGAAAGAGCAGCGAGTTTCGGTGGGAAGCAACCATCATCGCCAAAGCTTAGAGTGTCGAAGGGAGCATCGTGAATCAGAGCAAGAATGAGAGCAAGAGCTATAGGAACAGAGGAGCTAGAACGTTGAATCTTCATCATCGGTGAACAGTGGCAGTGTTTCTCTGTTATTGCTCTATAATTTAATGGCTTTTGGACTGATTTGCTGCTGTGATGTATTTAATTAAAATCATGTGTGGCTAGTTGTTTTTAACCTAGAGTAGCTATGAATTAATTTAGGGATTTGAGCATGTATGAACCATTTAATTGTGTTTAGAGTTAATTTTTGTTTATTTAATCTTGTATTATTTTATCTACTTAGTGTTTGATCACCATTAAGTAAGAATTTGGGGAATTTAGATTAACCTTGGAAGAGGGATCTTAATTAAACCATAGGATTAAGTAATGTGGGATTAGAATTTATTCTAATTTGCCAATAGGATAGGAATATACCTATTGGACCCATATAATCATATTAGAGTGAATTTGGACATTTATTGCCTCTTGAGTAAATTAGTTAGGAATAACAATTTTAACTTGAGAGAGGAGTATAAGTAATTGGAAGATACTTATATTCATTTAAACTCTAGATTAACAATTTAACATTAAATGCTTTTAATTGGGTAAATACATGCTCTAAAACTTAAAGAAGGGATTAGCCACTCTAGGTCGTTTTTATCAATTAAAATCTTTAAATCATTAGATTTGTTTCTTTTGCATTTGTTTAAATTGTCTTTCAATCTCTTCCTTTGATTTGCTCAACTTAAATGAAAATGGGAATTTTAATGCCTAATTATCTATTACTTTGGATCTCTGTGGGATGACCTTGATTTGCTATTATACTATTCTACGACCCGTACACTTGCGGTGCATATTTAAAATTTAGTAGCATCAAGTTTTTGGCGCCGTTGCCGGGGATTCAAGGCAATTGGTGATTAGAATTAGAACTCCTTTAGTAATTTAAGCTTGAGCTTTGTGAATATTTTCATTTTGTTTTCTTGTGTGTGATTTGCTTAATTTTCATTGTTTCTTGTTTGTCTTTGAAAAAAAAAATTGAAAAAAATGGATCATTCACATCATTCATTTGGCTCAACCAATGATAAATTGGCATATCTTGGTTCTTTATTAGGAATGCATGTGGATGGAATGAAACAAGAAAATACAAATGCTGGTTGGATTGAAAATGTTGATTCTTCTCCTTATAATTGCTTTTCTTGTGTTTATTGTGGAGAGAGTCATTCACATGAGCATTGTCCATATGTCAATCCCAGTCACTATATGAGAGATGATTTCACTTGGAACCAAACTTGTTTTGATCATTCTTTTTGTTCTAGTGAACGTTTTGAGCAACAAAATTCTTGGGATTCACATTTTAGCCATTATTCAAAAGAAATTCCCCCATCTTTTCACTCTCATCCTCATTTTGAAGAAAACACCCATGAATATAAAGGAAAGTCTAATCTAGAAAAGTTATTTGAGGTGTATGTGGAATCAGTAGAGAGGTCTAATAGAGAGCAAAAGGAATTTGTCACTGAATTTGAGTCAAGGGTCCAAAATATTGGAGTTTATGTGAATCAAATTGTTTCATCTATTCAAAATATGACTCAAGCTAATTCCTTAAACATGATTACCACTTCTTGTGTTGATGAAAATCATTGTGAGGGAATTGAAGATGTGAAATTGCATGAGACTTTTGATAATGAAAAAAATGAATGTGAGCCTGAAATTAATTTGGATGAGAACAGTGGGTGTCCAATTGAGGTTCCAGTTGAAGAGCCTAATCTTTGTGACTTTGATGTTGAGGTTAATGGAAAGATCCCAAGACTTGTTGTTCATGACTCTCCTATTGACTCTTTGACTCTTACTGATGAGAGTCAAGTGGATTTTGTGGGATGCTCTAAATTTTTTGCAGTTCCTAAATCTGTTTGCAAAGATGTGCATGTTGTGCTTTACTTGAATTCAGTGAATACTTGTACTCTAAGATTGTCTATGATTGAAGAAGTACAAGTAATTAACTTGAATGATCATTTTTTGTGTCTAAAACCTTGTTGCCTGAAAAGGAATGAAGACAAGGTAATTCTGGTGTTTGATACTTATGATTAGTAGTTTGTTTTGAGTAGTCTGGCTGAAGACTATAAACTTAGCGCTGCTTGGGAGGCAACCCAAGGTGTGGTTTGATGTTTTGTTTTAATTTTGTAGGACTTTTGGTAGCCCCTGATGATGTACTCCACTTTGGTAACCACAATCAAGAGCATCTAAGAGCACAAGACGAGGATTGAGAGGGGAGTTTCCTTCTACTTTTCTTTACTTTGTTTAATTGATAGTTGATAACATGTTCTGGATATGAGTGCTGGATATAGTTTATCTTTGCATGTGATTGATATTTGTTATTGACTATTGAGTTGAGTGGTGGCACTTGTGAGTTGTGCTCAATTGGTGAAAATTCGAGATCTTTGAAGCTTTTGCTATTCCTACACTTGGATATGGTTGTCTTCATCTCCATTACTTAGGGTTACTTGTTCACATTGAGGACAATGTGACATTTAAGTGTGGGGGTGAGGGTACCATTGATTTTGTATGACAATTGTCCTCAATTTTGAAAAATTTCTTTGGTTTTGCACATAAATAGAAAAATTTTGACAAATTGTGAACAAAAATTTTGCTTTTCATGGAAGCTGGGATTTTACTTGTGAACATTGGCAAAGTTGGTTTGATTTGAATTTGAAAAGGATTGAGTTTATTTAGAATTCGGTTCTATTTTCTTGGAATGTTAGTAGATAGGCAAAGAATTTGGTTTGGATAATTGACTTTAGGATGTTAAAAAACCGGTGAAAAACTTGAGCCTAAATATTCATTTCTTTCAAGAGGGAGTACACTTATTGTGATTTTATCTCTAGAACTTGTCTTGAATCTCCTTTGAAACTTTAAATCCCTTTGCATTCACAAAGATGATTTAGGCATTCATTTCATAGCTAGTTTGGCCAAATGTCTATCCTTGACACATGAAAATCCTTTGTTTTACCCCATTTGAGCCTTACTTTGTTTTAAAAAGAAAATTGCACAGAGTAAATAGCTCTTTGTTTGAGAAATACAATTTTTATATCTTTTCTTTCCCATTCATTTGCTACTTTGGTTAGTGCTAAGTAAAAAAAATTTTAGAAAAGAGTGAAGGGATTGGAAAGTCTATTATGTGAGTTGTGTTGAAAAAAAAAATGAAATAGAAAAAAAAAAAGAAAGATAGAAAGAAAGGTGTAAAAAAAAAACAAAGAGAGAAAAACGAAAAAAAGAAAAAGAAAAAGAATAATAATAGGAAAAAAAATAGAAATGAAAAAAAAATGGAAGAAAGGAAAAAAAGAGAGAGAGAGAGATTGTTGAGTTCAATGTAATAAAGGTTTATATAGTGCAAGTGAGTTTGTTTTAAGTGGATATTCCTTCATTCTTAATGAATTTCATTGAGTTACTTAACACTATTAAAGTATTTCTTTATACCATGTGACTACTTTCATTTCATTATCCTACCCTATTCATTACAACCTTTAGAAAAGTCCTTTTGATTTGTGTAAGCAAGGGGATAATGTAGTAGAGATGGAGATAATAAACAAGCTTATGGTAGATGATTGCAATAAGTGGAAGAGAGTGAAACACAAGCCCTTTATACTGTCTTGAGGGAAGAGTGCAAACACTTCACTTGTGAGGAACATTCTATTGTCATTTATTCTTGCTAAATTACTTGCATTTCTACTTATATTTTTAGAAGGTGGAAAAGAGTTTTAAGAAAGCTTTATTCTTGAAAATTTGAATTAAATCCAATTTTATGATGTTTGCTTTAAAATTCTTGCTTCCATGATTATCTTTGACTGTTTTGAACTTTTCGAAATCTTGAGGACAAGATTTGATGTAAGTGTGGGGGTGTGATAACTCTCCATATTTTACATATTTACAGGTTATTTTGGATATATTTGGAGAGTTATCTAGGCAAATTTTAAGATATTTCTTGAGATTTTGATAAGATACCAATTTGATGCATGATTTGGGGTTTCATTATAAATACTATATTTTTAAATAAAAATGGATTTAGTTTTAAATAACTAATATTAATATTTATTTTTTTTAAAAAGAAAAAAAAAGAAGGAAAGAGATTGAGTTTAAGTTTATTATTATTATTATTATCATTATTATGTTTATTATTATCATCTTTTATTCTAATTTAACTTTTGTTCCTTTCTCTATTGCTTTAATACGTGGCATCAGCATGAGGAGAAGAGCCGCAATACATTGAAATATCAGCGGAGAGTGAAAAACAGAAAAAAAAGCCAGGTGATTAAACCCGGACCGGACCGGCCGGTCCGGCCCGGGAACCGGCGAACCGGCCGGTAAACCGGTCCGGTTCCCGGTCCGGTCCGGGTTGATATTTTTAAAAAAAAAAAAAAAATTTTTTAATTTTTCCTTTAGAATTTCATACTATAAGTCTAAAATTTTCAATTTCTCACCGGTTTGGTACCGGTTCAGCTCCGGTTTGACTCCGGTCTGACCCACTGACCCTTGACCCAGTACCCTGACCGGTTCACTGACCGGTCCGGGTTTAATCACCTTGAAAAAAAGTCACAGCCGCACAGTGAAACGGAGGAGACAGCCGCAATGATTGAAATATCATCATCTATTGACTGAACGAGAAGGAGAAGGAACAGCCGCACAGTGAGAATGAGCCAAAAGGGAGAAGCAGAGCAGCAGCCGGAATGGTTGACAGCAAGCTTCATATCTTGACTGGAGGTGAGCGAAAGAGCAGCGAGTTTCGGTGGGAAGCAACCATCATCGCCAAAGCTTAGAGTGTCGAAGGGAGCATCGTGAATCAGAGCAAGAATGAGAGCAAGAGCTATAGGAACAGAGGAGCTAGAACGTTGAATCTTCATCATCGGTGAACAGTGGCAGTGTTTCTCTGTTATTGCTCTATAATTTAATGGCTTTTGGACTGATTTGCTGCTGTGATGTATTTAATTAAAATCATGTGTGGCTAGTTGTTTTTAATCTAGAGTAGCTATGAATTAATTTAGGGATTTGAGCATGTATGAACCATTTAATTGTGTTTAGAGTTAATTTTTGTTTATTTAATCTTGTATTATTTTATCTACTTAGTGTTTGATCACCATTAAGTAAGAATTTGGGGAATTTAGATTAACCTTGGAAGAGGGATCTTAATTAAACCATAGGATTAAGTAATGTGGGATTAGAATTTATTCTAATTTGCCAATAGGATAGGAATATACCTATTGGACCCATATAATCATATTAGAGTGAATTTGGACATTTATTGCCTCTTGAATAAATTAGTTAGGAATAACAATTTTAACTTGAGAGAGGAGTATAAGTAATTGGAAGATACTTATATTCATTTAAACTCTAGATTAACAATTTAACATTAAATGCTTTTAATTGGGTAAATACATGCTCTAAAACTTAAAGAAGGGATTAGCCACTCTAGGTCGTTTTTATCAATTAAAATCTTTAAATCATTAGATTTGTTTCTTTTGCATTTGTTTAAATTGTCTTTCAATCTCTTCCTTTGATTTGCTCAACTTAAATGAAAATAGGAATTTTAATGCCTAATTATCTATTACTTTGGATCTCTGTGGGATGACCTTGATTTGCTATTATACTATTCTACGACCTGTATACTTGCGGTGCATATTTAAAATTTAGTAGCATCAATGCCCTTGGCAAAACCAAGTGAAATGCCATAATAACAATTATTGTTATCTCATTTCAATTTCTATTCATTTATTATCTTTATTAATCATTTAATAATTGCATAATTATTATTCATTGAATAGCAAAACCTAGTAAATCACTGCTAATTAATTGGTTATGGCCTAGTGAAATGTCAAAAAAAAATTTTATCTCCTTTATTCCTATTAGACGGACTCTGTTTAAGCATTTTAACAACATATAATCCCGAATAATAATGCAAGCCGTCTCTTACGAGGAAAATGGAATCAATGCTGATCAGTGAACATTAGCCATAGCCGGCATGCAACCATAAACCTTGGACTTAACTAGGAACTCCCTTCTGCATCGAGGCAATGATTCCACTTGTAAGTACTGCCATTACAGAGAAACCCAAAAGAAAACAGAGAGAAGAAGAAAATTACCACGAAGAACGCTCAAGTTACAGAGTATTGAAATTTATTAAATAGAGGAAAGCCCATTAAACTGTGCCCCCATTCCTCTTGCTCTGTTTTCTTGTGAGGTGGTCATGTAAACACAAGCACTGCTATGCACTCTAATTCTTTGACATAATGCATACCCGTAATCGCTTTCTTTTTCCATACACAGTCAGCAACTTCTTCTTCTTCTTCTTCCTGTATTTCTTGACTCTGCTACAATGCCTGAGTCAAAAAGATGATTCCAAATACATAACATGTACTCGCACCTACAGTTGCGGAAACTTGGACTTACCCTTCCCTTTTTTGGAGGAAACAAATCCCCTTACTGTGGGAGGAATGGTTTCGAAGTTACGTGCCTATCCCCTGACATGGGTTCAATTCAAATCGGCTCTCAAACCTTCATCTTAATGCATCTCAATCCAGCTCTTCAAATAGTAAAAATGGAGCGAACAGACATCCCAATCAACGATAACTGTTCTTTCCATTTCACAAACACTTCTTTGGACCCTGCTCTGTTCTCGTTCGACCCAAGTCTTGAGAACATGAAGCTGTTCCATGATTGTGTCCCTGGCTTCTCCATCGGCCAAAACAACATCACTTGCAGGGACGACAGCCAAAAGCAGGCCTTCTTTGTCAATCAAACTCAGTTAGCACAGTTTCCTGAGCTTTCTCAACAATACATGGTTCAAATTCAGGTGCCGATTACATGGGGTGTCACAGTGGACCCTTTGGGTGGAATTGAATCGCTGAAGGATGCTTTGGATAAGGGGTTAGATGTGCAGTATGAAATAGATACGATTTACTGCTCAGAATGCATGGAATCTGGAGGAACTTGTGGGAGCTTCGAAGATGATGGGTTTACGTTTTGTTGTCACTGCCGAGACAGTTGTGTGTCCAAATCATGCAAGTATGGCCTCTTGCTCTCTTCCTTCTATTAGGCCCTTCACTTTCTCTGCATTATATATGCGTATCAGTTTTCTGTTCTTTTGTTGATTAAATAGCATCTCACATTATAGAAAACTTATATGCTGTTTGATTTGTCTAGTTGGATGAAGATAAAACTCCTTACCTTGCTTGTTTCCAATTTAGTTTACATCTTTAAACAACTATATATACATGGATGTGCGCGCTCTCTCGCTCTAATTTCTCTTTGTTCATGGTTACAGAAATTTCCAGCAACATGGAGACGAAACTTCTAATAGGTAATGATGGGTCGATTAACCTTCGATCTGTTTCATATGTTATTTTTATTCATTTTACATAGTATCTATCAAATTATAATTCAATACTTCATATCAGCTGATATTTCTTACCATTTTCACACCACCTTGTTAATTATGACTAATAAAGCTGCGAAATTTTAATGTGCCTCTGCCTTTTAACATACTCCTATCTGAATAGCACTCTGTCAAAGCAATAAGCGCAAATATATAACTAAACATAAAAATATGCCAAGTGCGCTGGAGCGCGCACACACATGTACTATAAATTTTCATTTTCTAGAATATTTTTCTAATTCTAAATTTGCCCCTTTTTTCCCTCATTTACTCGTATTTCGTAAGACTGTTGATGAATCTGCCATATTTTCTCCTCAGACATTTATCTACTGTGTCAGGTTTTACAAGCGTGGCAGCTGGAACACATTTAATCTGTATTGCTATTTTCTCTTGTAAAACCAAATTCTGGAGGCAAAAGATGATATTCTGGAAGACATCTAAGGTTGACCAACAAATTGAGAGGCCTTTATTAAAAACCAGGAACCTTTGGCTCTCACAAGATATAGATTTGCAGATATCAAGAAAATCACCAAATCTTTTCAAGCTAAATTGGGAGAAATTGGTTGTGGAACTGTATACAAAGGTAAGTGGTATAGAAACCAAAACTCAATGTGTTTATTCAATCTCAGATGATCTTTACACTGAAAAAACAACATCTATTTATACTAAAAACGAAACCTTCATAAATGCTTAAAATAATGAAGAAGTCAGATTTGGCAACACACCAACCCCCTTCAACGTCAGTGCTCACATCATGAGCAATGTCAACGATGGCTGCTTGCAATGTTCACACTCTCTGTTCTGACTCTCTGTTCTGTTTCTGTTTCATTCCCCCGGGGTTGGAAAAGGACTCGTCCTCGAGTCAGAATCAACATCATCAATATATGGAGATAGATCCGCAACGTTGAAAGTGGCGGAAACACCGTAAGCACCAGGCAATTCCACTTTGTAAGCATTATTATTAATTTTCTGTACGATCTTGAATGGTCCATCAGCTCGCGGAGATAACTTGGCGTTTGGTTGTTTAGGAAATCGTTCCTTCCTCAAATGTATCCAGACCAAATCCCCCACATTAAAGACTTGATGTTTCCGATGCTTGTCTCGTTGTGCCTTGAGTTTCAAATTCTGCTTCTGAATCGTATTACATACCTGCTCATGTAATTTCTTAATTTCCTTGGCCCGCTGGTCTGCATTGACACTATATTGTTGCTTATCAGAAGATGGTGTCAAATCAAGTGGGCTAAGAGGACGGGTGCCATAAACAACTTCAAATGGACACTTTCCAGTTGCTTGATTGACTGAGTTGTTGTAAGCAAATTCTACTTGAGCAAGAATAAGATCCCACTGCTTCAAGTTCTTTCCAACAAAACTTCGTAAAAGATTTCCAAGAATTCTGTTAACAGCTTCGGTTTGTCCATCAGTTTGTGGATGGCTAGCACTGCTAAACTGAAGTTTTGTTCCCATCTTTTTCCATAAAGTCCTCCAGAAATGGCTTACGAATTTGATGTCTCTATCCGAGGTGACGGTTTTTGGAATTCCATGGAGACGAACAATCTCCTTGAAATACAAATCTGCAACTTGAACCGCATCATTAGTCTTCTGGCAAGGAATGAAGTGAGCCATTTTTGAAAAACGGTCAACAACCACCATTATAGAGTCCTTTTGTCTCTGGGTCCGAGGTAACCCGAGGACAAAATCCATACTCACATCCTCCCAAGGTGCGTTGGGTACTGGTAATGGCATGTATAACCCAGTATTTTGGCTTTTGGATTTAGCCAGGTGGCATGTTCTGCATCTTTGGATATGCTTGTTGATATCCCGTTCAAGTCTTGGCCAATAGAAGTTCTCCTTTACTAAGGCTACAGTTTTATCTCTACCAAAATGACCAGCTAATCCTCCATTATGTGCTTCCCAAATTATAGCTTCTCGAAGTGAGCAACGAGGAATGCAAAGAGTTTTTCCTTTGAATAAGAATCCTCCTTCCCTGTAATACTGCTGAAATGGTTGAGATTCAGTGGCACTCCAGGCACCCTGGAAATCTGGATCATCTTGATACAACTCTTTTATAGTTTCAAAGCCCACTACTTTGGTTTGCATAGTCGTTAACAAAGCATGGCGACGACTAAGCGCATCAGCTACTGAATTTAGGATCCCAGCCTTATGTTTGAGTAAAAATGGATAGGTCTGCAACATTTCACTCCAAGCGGCATGCCTTCGATTGATCTTCTGTTGAGAATTCAAATGCTTGAGTGATTCGTGGTCAGAATAGAGAATAAACTCTTTATGCAACAGGTAGTGGCTCCAATGTTGCAAAGCTCGAACAACAGCATAGAACTCTTTATCATAAGTGGAGTATTTGAGCTTAGCATCATTAAGTTTCTCGCTGAAGAAAGCAATCGGGTGGCCTTCTTGACTCAAAACAGCACCAATCCCAGTGTTAGAGGCATCACAGCTGACCTCAAACACTTGGTCAAAATTAGGAAGAACTAGCACAGGAGTTTCTGTCAAGCGTTTCTTTAGTTCTTCAAAACTTATTTGAGCCTTTTCTGTCCATTGGAACTTGTCTCCCTTGATGCAATCTGTAAGGGGTGCAGCAGCGGAACTAAAATTTCGAATGAACCTCCTATAGAAGGAAGCTAATCCATGGAAGCTCCGAACTTCTTGGATAGATTGCGGAGTTGGCCAACTGTTAATGGCTTCAATTTTGCTTGGATCCACACGTACACCTTCTGCAGTGATAATGTAACCTAGAAAAATGACTTCATTTGTCAAGAAAGTGCATTTCTTCAAGTTGGCATAAAGTTTTTGTTCACGAAGAGCTTGCAATACTTGACGTAGGTGCTCTAAATGTTCTGCTATGCTCTTGCTGTAGATAAGAATGTCATCAAAATAGACAACAACGAACTTGCTAATGAAAGGACGAAGGACTTGGTTCATCAGGCGCATAAACGTGCTAGGAGCATTTGACAACCCAAATGGCATCACATTCCATTCGTACAACCCATCTCTGGTTTTGAAAGCGGTTTTCCATTCATCTCCGGGACGAATTCGGATTTGATGATATCCACTACGAAGGTCAATTTTAGAGAAGATGGTAGAGCCATACAACTGGTCGAGCATGTCATCAAGCCTGGGTATCGGAAACCGATACTTAATTGTGATCTTGTTGACTGCACGGCTATCTATACACATTCGCCAGCTTCCATCCTTCTTGGGAACTAGGAGTACAGGTACGGCACAAGGGCTGACACTTTCACGGATTAGTCCTTTTTTTAGCAATTCTTCAATTTGGCCTTGAACTTCAGCATGTTCTTGAGGACTCATTCTGTAAGCTGGCCTGTTAGGAATTACTGCTCCTGGGATAAAATCCATAGCATGTTGAATGTCCCGCATGGGTGGTAATCCCGCCGGAATTCCATCTGGAATTACATCAGGAAATTCTTCTAACAAGGGCTGCACTTTAGGTGGAATGACAGTTCCGTTATTTGTCTCGAGTAACAGAAGAAAACCCATTACTTGACTTTCTGTTTTGGTCACCTTCTCGACTAAAGACACTAATGGTTTAGATTCATTCTTGCCTTTATTGTGTTTATCAGGTGGCAAAGGAGCAAGTTGAATTTTCACGCCATCCTTTTGGAAGGAATACGTGTTTGCGTGACCGTCATATAGAACATGCCGATCATATTGCCAAGGTCTCCCCAAAAGAAGATGACAAGCGTCCATTGGAACAACATCACACCACACTTCATCATGATACCTTTTACCGATAGAAAAAGTAATAAGGCATCGTTTCGAAACTTTTACCTCGCTGTCCTGGTTAAGCCATTGCAGCTTGTAAGGGCTCGGATGATTATGAGTTGGTAGGTGCAATTTTTCTACCATGTAGTTGGAGACTACATTTTCACAGCTTCCGTTGTCAATAATGACGTCGCAGACTTTTCCCTGAGTTGTGCAGCGGGTATGAAAAATGTTACGACGTAGCCAAGGTTCTTCTTTTACGGTGGCTGTATGCAGACTTCTTCTAATAACAAGTGATTCACCGTGATCTGCAGGAGTAATTTCATCATCAAATATTGGCTCCTCATCAAATATTTGCTCCGTTTCATGTATAGGCTCCCTTTCTTCGTCAAATACTGTAGAAGCTTCTCCTTCCATAATAGTGACAACCCTACGGTTAGGACAGTTAGAGGCGATGTGACCGAAGCCTTGACATTTGAAGCACTTAGTTGCTTTGGAATTGAATTCCCTAGTAGCCTTTGGTGGAGGCGCATTTGACGAGCTAGGATGATGTATTTGTGACTTATTCCTATCAAAAGGAATTCTGGTTGAGGGAGACGGCTGGTATGGAGGCCTTCTGGGCATCTGTTTCTCAATACGGCTGGCTAAACGGATGACGTCATCCAGAGTCCAGTATTGCTGGAGTTGTACTGGATGGGCAATGTTTGTATTTAACCCTCCGAGATAACGAGCTATTGTTTGCTCCTCCCTTTCTTGTATATCACATTTCATCATGAGTTTCTCAAACTCCCTAGTATATTCCTCTACAGACATAGCCTTTTGGCGGAGATTATGTAACTGAAGGAAATTATCTTGATAATAGTTTTCGGGAAGAAACTTACGTGAGAGCTCGCGTCGCATCTTGTCCCACATTCGTATCTTGCTCTTTCCCTCTCTTTCACGCCTTCTTTTGAGATTCTCCCACCATATGGAGGCATGCTTCTTCAATTTGATGGCAACAATCTTAACTTTCTGCTCATCTGGGATTTCTTTGTAATCAAAGACTCGTTCAACTGTTTGTAACCAGTCAATGAATTCATCCGGTTGGAGTCGTCCCTCGAATTCAGGAATGTCTACCTTAATGTCATTAAGGCGGAATGATTGTTGTTGAGGACGGCGGTGATAGTCAGTAGACGACGAACTATTATTATCTGAATCATTTGGATATTCACTGCGAGATTCTAGCATGGCTTGCTGCATTTGTACAGTGGTTTCCAATTCCTGTATCCGGCGTCTCATTTCCTCCATCTCAATTTCATGTCTATTTCCGCGTCTTGGTGGCATTTTGCAGTTTATTAGGTACAAGGTAGGGAAAGGACTTGTGTATATGGAAAAGTCAGGGGTAAAATAGGAAATTTGGGTAATGAGGGGCAATAATGTATTTTTGGGTAAATCTGGGGTCAAAATGCAATTTCAGAAAGTTTGGGGGCCTGAAATGTAATTTTGGCAGAATCTGGACGTCAAAATGTAATTTCAGAAAGTTTGAGGGGCTGAAATGTAATTTTGGCAGACTCTGGGGTCAAAATGTAATTTCAGAAAGTTCTGGGGCCTGAATTGTAATTTTGGTAAAATATAGGGGCCAAAATGTAATTTCCTAAAAGTTCAGGGACCAAAATGTAATTTTGGCAAAGTCTAGGGGTCAAAATGTAATTTCAGAAAGTTCTGGGGCCTGAATTGTAATTTTTTGCAAAATATAGGGGTCACAATGTAATTACCTAAAAGTTCAGGGACCTAAATGTAATTTTGGAAACGTCTAGGGGTCAAAATGTAATTTCCTAAAGTTCAGGGACCTAAATGTAAATTTGACAATTTTCTAGGGGTCAAAATGTAAATATCGCAAAAATTAGGGCACAAAATGGTAATTTCAACAAAATTCTAGCTGACCGTATGCTGACGTGGCAATAATGACACGTGGCAGTCCGTGATTGGTCCACGCGGCGTTGACCGTTGACGTGGATGCTGACTGGACTGGTGACGTGGCAAGGCTGACGGGACTGGGTGACGTGGCAAGGATGACACGTGGCGCAATCTGGTTGGACAGCGTGGCGCTGACTGGGTCAGCAGTGCTGACGTGGAGGATGACGTGGCGATGACTGGTCGTCTTCAACCTCTGGGCGCGTGGCCGGCGCGTGAGCTCCGTTGACGGCGCGTGGGTCTCCGGTGGTGGCGCGTGAGAGCGCGTGGCTGCGTTCTACGGTGGTGGCCGACTCCTGTTCTAGGTTTTGGGACCTCCTGAACACGATGGTGTGGTCAGATTTGCGAGAAAAGATCGGCAGGATGGAATTCGCACACCCTGTTTTCCCAACGTTTTTTTTCTCTCAATCCTCTTCCTCACTCTCTCGTTTTCTCTCCCTCTGGAACCAGGCTCTGATGCCAAAATGGTATAGAAACCAAAACTCAATGTGTTTATTCAATCTCAGATGATCTTTACACTGAAAAAACAACATCTATTTATACTAAAAACGAAACCTTCATAAATGCTTAAAATAATGAAGAAGTCAGATTTGGCAACACACCAACCCCCTTCAACGTCAGTGCTCACATCATGAGCAATGTCAACGATGGCTGCTTGCAATGTTCACACTCTCTGTTCTGACTCTCTGTTCTGTTTCTGTTTCAGTAAGCTACTCAATGGCTGTCCTGTAGCAGTAAAGATTTTGAATCCATCAAAAGGAAATGGGGAGGAATTTATCAATGAAGTTGCCAGTATTAGTAGAACTTCTCATGTTAACGTTGTTACCCTTCTTGGATTTTGTTTGGAAGGAGAGAAGATCGATGGCTCTTATATATGAATTTATGTACAATGGATCTCTTGACAAATTGATTCCAACAAGGCAAATAATACAAACTCATCATTGACTTGGGAAAATTTGTACCAAATTGTAATTGGGACAGCTCGAGGGCTTAAACATCTACATAGAGAATGCAATATTCGAATTCTACATTTTGACATAAAACGATATAATATCTTTTTGGATGAAAGTTTTTGCTCTAAGAATACAGATTTTGGACTTGCTAAACTTTATCACAGGAAAAAGAGCATAATTTGGCTTTCAAAAGTTAGAGGTACTCTTAGATATCTTGCACCAGAGGTTTGAATAGAAATATAGGTGGAGTAATCTTATAAGTCTGTAGTTTATAGCTATATATACGAAGTGATGCTATTGGACATAGTTTGTCGGAGTGCTGAAGGACGTGACTAATGAATCCAATTATCCTATTGAGAATTATGTTCTTGACTCTATTTATGATAAACTTGAGAAAGGCAATGATTTGGGACAAAATTGGCAGAACGCGGCTGAGGAAAAAGATATTGCCAAAAAAATTGCCATCGTGGTTTGTGGTGCATACAAACATTTCCAACCCAAAGACCTACAATGAGTAGAGTGATCAAAATGTTAGAAGGAAGCTTGGACTCGTTACAAATATCACCAAAGCTGGTTATGCCTTCCATTCAAGAGGAGAAGTAGATTTTGGGAGAATAACACTTAAAAGACCATATATAAGACAATTCATGCAAAGTAAAGACTTTTAAATTATAAGTATAAAAGTCTGGGTAATAAATTTGAAAGTTCACGTAGTATAAATGTTCTCCTTTTATATTAATTTTGTTAGATGATTTTTAATCGGCATTCTCCTAAATTAGAATTTCCACTTGGGTTCTTAACTTTTTATTAGAGCAATGAGTGTATAATTATCAACTTGGATATCCCTTATCTTAAGCCTTGGAAGCTCTCCCCTAGATTATGACTATTATTCCTAAAAGTTAATTGCTTAGCAATCTTTTTCTTCTTCCATTATCAATAAAATCAGTCTCTATCTAGCCAGGTTATATCATGTCCAACTGCATAACTGCTTTTAGCGTGTCGTTATTAGAACCTTGGAAGAAAAGAGGGTGAGCAAGCTGGTTTCAAACATCTCTTTAGCGTCAACATATTATGCTAATGAACATCATATTGGCAAAAGTTGATGAAAAATGGTGTTAATTAGCATATTTATAACCGAACTTTTTAAACCGTAAATCTATAGTATTCAGTGAGATATATAGGGAGAGATGTAATTTGAAAATGCTTAATATCTTTTTAGATAACAAAGTATTGAAATAAAAATCTCAAATAAACTTGGAGTTTTCCAACATCAAATGCAATTTGAACAGTTAGATAGTTCTACAAAAGTGTGAACTAGCGGACAATTTTTTGATAAGCATTTGTTTGAAGCACTATCAGATATTAAATGTAAACAATTAAACAGTCATGCTATTATTTAATTTACTGCTGGGAATGGCCAAGAGCAAAAGTTTGAACTCCATAATTTTGAAATTAGTGCGTTGTATTCTTTAGAAATCACTAAAATAAAAATGGGGGAAAAGCCCTTTGGCAAAACTAAGTGTCATAATTATTATTTCATTTCAATTGCTTCTCATTTATTATCTATATTACATCATTTAATAACGGCATAATTATTCATTGATATCAAAATCTTGTATCACTTGTTAATTAATTGGTTATGGCCAAGTGAAATGTCAAGACAAAATTTTATCTACTTTGTTCCTATTTGGAAAAAAACAAAACCATAATTTTAGAAACTCTTTTCCATAAGTTGAGACAAAACTCCTCTATATCATATTTACCTTGTAAGTTGTAAAAGTTATTCTTCAAAAGTTGATTTAAACATGCCCAACATGGTTTCAGCATTTTAACAACATCAAATGCTGAATAAAAATGCAACAAGGCGTCTCTTACGAGGAAAATGGAATCGATGCTGATCAGTAGCCATAGCCGGCATGCAACCATAAACCTTGGACATAACGAGAAACTGCTTTCTGGATCCGGGAAATGATTCCACTGGTAAGTGCTGCCATTACAGAGAAACCCAAAAGAAAACAGAAAGAAGAAGAAAATTACCATGAAGAATGGTGAAGTTGCAGAGCATTGGAAATTATTAAAATGGAGGAAAGCCCATTAAACTGTGGCAATATTCCTCTTGCTCTGTTTTCTTGTGAGGTGGTTATGGAAACACTAATACCACTCTGCATTCTAATTCTCTGATTCAATGCATACCCGTAATCGCTTCCTTTTTCCATGCACGGTAAGCAACACTGCAGAGTTCAAATTCTGGTGCCGATTAGATGTGGTGTGACTGTGAACCCTTTTGTTGGAATTGAATCCGTGAAGGATACTTTGGATAAGGGGTTTGATGTGCAATATGAAGCAGATCAGAATCACTGCTCAGAATGCATGGAATCTGGAGGAACTTGTGGGAGCTTCCACGATGATGGGACTCTGTTTAATTGTCATTGCCCAGACGGATTTTATGACTTGGTGTGTCCTGTTCTTGCAAGTATGGCTTCTGTCTCTGTTCCTTCGATTAGGCCCTTCAGTTGCTGTGCCTAGCAGTTTTATGTTCTTATCACACTAGCTCTACAATTACTCGTATACTAAATAGAGATCAAGAACTTTAAATATAAATAGTTTAAAATAATTTATTTAATTTCTCTAAAAAAATTCAACGAGTGGACAGATGTAGCACTTCTTTATTCCGTAAATAGAATATCACATCATAAAACTTTGGGAGAACTACACAGGAGTCCCATGGAAGCTAAAATACGAAGAAATGGTCCCGGGAAAATCTGAAATTACTCTCAAGTCCCAAGGGACCCTTTTGTAATAAATTCCATCTGAGAAAAGTCACAATTGCCCTTAAGGAGGCAGGCAAAAAGGGAGACAGAGGAAGGCAGAAAAGAATTCAAAATCAAAGTGTGTTGCTCATTCTCCGTTCTCTGAAGCCGACAGTGAATGTTAAAAGCGAGACGCGACGGTGTGCGAAGGAGCTGTGAAAAGTGAGACGAGGCGGTGTGCGACGGAGCTCTCCGGTGTACTTCAAGGGCGGACGGCCGGGTAAAGCAACTCCGATCTTCGTTCTTTCATGGGTAGGGTCCGACGAGCTTCATTTTTCTTAAAATCGGTAAGCTTCTTCTCCTCTTTCGAGTGGCTTCCCTTTTGTTTCGATTGCCTTCACATTATTCAATATGCCATTGTTTGAAACCTGAGACCGAGCTTCTTTTCCTCTTTTGGCCAAATCTGTGAAACCCGAGACGCGACGGCATGCAACGGAGCTCTCTAGTGTAGTTGAGGGAGTCCATTTTCTTCCTGTGGATGATACAATCAAAGGGGTAACTGGGAATCTGTTTGATGCATATTTAAAACGTGAGAGCTCCGTCATTTTCTTGCTATGTCTTTTTTGTTTACAACTATGGATTTTATGTTGGATATGACATTGATAGTTTTACTCATCCACATCATTTTGTTGGATTAGACTGCTAAAATGAGAGTATTTCATTATTTTTCTGGTTAACTTTCTATACTTTTTGGTAACAACTTGCATTATTAGAAAAAGAATAAGTTAATTTGAAATGCATGTCATTTAGAATCTACCTCATTCAGTTGTTGAATTTCAAAAGAGTATCTTGTTCTCTGGACAGTGACCATTTGATCTCTCGAGCATTATTTAGGACTAACACCCCACATCCAAAACAAAAGAAAATATAAAATAAAATTCAGACTTGCGAGAAAGAAAATTAAATCATCCCAAGCATAGCATTGGAATTCACTTCCCTTTATAAGTAATGGATTGTTGATGCTATAGGAGGATCAATGTGGCATGTATAAGGCATGGATTTATTCACTTGTGCGATTGAAATGTATATCTATCCCTTTTGTTGTTAGATTGCATCTACTTCTTACTATAGAGAGAGGGGCAAGCATGTTTGTTCTGGAAACATCTTGGTGCTCTCTGTGTGTTTTATTGGTGCTGGGGGTATTTGTCCACTTTGCATTGGTTTGTTTGATAGTTATTTTGCGAAAATTGTTATTTGTTTAATTAAGCATGCAGTATGAAATAGTACAATTTAAGATCTTTTATTTCATTTGCTATATGTCAGTGGGGACTGTGCCTAAATCTTGTGTTAATTTTTTTTCAGAAATTTATTGATTTTGTACCTGGTTCCTTTGTTTCACCTGAAAGTGACCTTTCCATGTAGAGGCTTTAGTGGCTCTTTTATCATGGTAGCCGTACTATTGCTATTTCTTGTGGTTTGATTGTTGTGCTTGTTTAAAGTGATTAACTTTTTGTTTATGAAGTTTTGCTTTGAAAGCTTGGATGCCTTCAAATTGGGATTAGCTTATTATTCGAGCCAACTATCCTGCTTCTTATGATAACTGTCTTTTAATTAAGCTTGTTTTCCCACTTTGCAAGTTTCTTGAAACTTCAAATTCGTTTCTATCTCAAATATGCAATTTCCTGAGGTATTTTTATCTCTTATTTGCTTCCTAGTTTCATCCTTTTGTTTTGCTTGTTATTAAGATGAAGAAGAAGCCAATTCCTCTCTTATTATATATATCATACAGTTGCTGATATGGGATGAGATTGATCATTGAACTTGCAACTATTTCATACTTTTACAGCTAGTGATAATAAAGCTCCTCTTCTTTGCTCTCTGTGTTGTCCAAATTATGCATTTACTTATAATTGAGTTGATTTATATTTTTTTTGCTTTCTTGTCTCTGTTACGTATACACTAATTGCATCATAGAATCTGTACGAAATTCTCTTTTTATGCAGTGCCTAACTTGAGTAATCATTGGCAAACATATTGCAACAAGAAGAAGTGCTTTGACTTATCTCCCATGTGTGTTGGTAGACGTACAAATCCTATTTGTTGTGCTTTTAAAGCTTGTTTACTCTCTTCTGTTTGGCTATGGGTTCTCCTCTTCCCCATGGGGCTTGTTTTTTTTTTTTTTTGCATTTTCTTCTGTATTCAACTATAGCTTTGAATTTTGATGCATTAAACTTCACCCTGATGTTATGAGTGTATTTTGGATTTTGTGTTTCCAACTAGTTCATTCCTCTGTACTTTGATAAAAAGTGAACTATTAGTCTTCGATAGTTAGGTGAATATTTTATCTATGATATGCATCCACTTGGTTGGTTGGCAAGTGTTTCATTGAAATTGAACTTTTTGAAATATTAGTTATCAAATCTTTTAACTCTACTTGAGCTTTGACTTATAATGCATTAAACTTGAGTCTGATGTTTTGCACATATTTTTGATTAAGTTTTCATGATTAGCTCATTCATCTTTACTCTCTAAATTTGTAGTTTTCTGTTCATCTCCAATTTCAACGATATGAATTTGTTGCCAAAGGCTTCTTTAGAGATTTTTATGCTTCCAATTCATTTAGGCATTTAGGAATGGTGCTTGGTTGTTTGTTATTGTCATAGTGTTTCTGAATAAAAACGGGCTTTGAACTCTTTAGCTTTGAAATCATTTGTTAGGATTTTCAACTCTGACGTATTAAACTTGACTATGATCTTATGTATATTTTTTATTTACTTTTGGTGGTTAATTCACTCCCCTTTACTATCTTCATCTCCATTGATGTTATTGTGAATGTGTTTCTCTAGCAGTGAGTGATTTGTGTTTTTAGCCGTACAATTGCTATTTCTTGAGGTTTGATTGTTGTGCTTGTTTAAAGTGATTAACTTTTTGTTTAAGAAGTTATGCTTCTAAAGCTTACATGCGTCCAAAGGGGGAGGGATTTTTGTTTACTCTCTTCTTTTTGGGCGCGGGTGCTCCTCTTCCCCACGGGGCATTTTTTTATTTTCTTTTTTGCATTTTCATGTGTAGTCAACTATATCAACTAATATATTGATATGGGTGAGTTTAGAGCTTTATCCATGAAGAAACTTGCATATTAATCATCATATATATGAGACATAGCTAGAGATTACCTGTATGTGATAATAGATTAAGGGAAGGTGTCCTAAACTGAGGTGAAACAGCCCTTTGAAGTTACTGATATGATTCTTAACTTGTTGTTGAATATGCATCAGATGTAGGCATTTGTACGTGTAAATTAAACACAAATCAAGGTACTTGTGTACACATAACAAATAATGCTCCTTATGGTTCTATTATTTGCATGTTAAATATTCTCTTAGTCATTTAAACCATAAAGTCTTAACAGAGAAGCTATTGAAGTAACTCTGTGACAATAAATAGTAGTGATCTTTGATCTTGTTGTAACAATGAACAGTTGTGATCTTTTATCTTGTTGACAATACTTTTCATGAAAAGTCTTTCACCAAAATCAGATAGCAGAGCAATAAGATCAAAAAACCTGAAAAACTAAGAGATTTGAGTGAATTAATTCATGGGGTTGATGTTATTTTATTCCAACTTCAAATGCTTGTTGTCAGAATGTAAATGGGTGAAGTGCAAAGGTCAGCTCTATCTGTCATAGGTGATTTGCATTAATTAATTGATGGGGTTGATGTTGTTTCTTTTTATGTTGTACTTGCTATTTTTGGATTGTGTTTGTTTATAATAATTACTCTTTTTCTTGTGTTATATTTGAAAGTTTGAGTGTTCGTTGTTTTCGGACTGTATTGTGAGTCGCTCTTAGTTTATTAATTTTGTTTGTTTAAAACAGAAACTATGCATTACTATGCAGAAAATACTTGAAAGTTTGAGTGGTTGTTGTTTTCGGACATGGATTGATTCAATTATGCATTTATATTTTTTCGTCTACCATTTTTGGTCTTGTAAATAAAGTTTTGATTATATGAAGAAGATTTGGGGAAAATCCCAAAATTTTCTTTGGCTATGTCTTTGTGGTTTATGAAAAATTCTGAATATGATAGGCCTCATTTTTCTGCATAAGAAAAATTATGTATTAATTTTTTCGTTGGTTGTTGCTTCTGAAAGTTTTGAAGTTGGGATTTAAGCCTGAAGTACTATGTTAATTTTTTAGGACTGAGAATAGTTTTTCTTATGCTACTGGATATGAGAACAGAACTAAGAGAACATTTTTATGTTTTTATTTTTGTCCAGATGAGCTATTAATTATAATAATTTTAATTTTTGTGGAGGCCTTTTTGCTAACATACTTTTGAAAGATGCAAATCTGTATTGTGTTTAAGGAGCTTATGTTGAACAATCTATTTGCAGGGAATGAAGATGGAAAAAGATGGTTCTATCAAGAAGGAAAAATGAAGTAATAGCCCCACACGAACAAGGGCAGCAAGCTTTTCTGGGTATACCTATTCACGGAAGAATATCTCAGGCATAAGGATGACAAGCAAAAGGGAAAGGAGAAGGAAAAAGAGAAGAGGAAGGTGAAAGAGTCCAACCTAGAGGTAAAGGAGGCCTAGAATTCATTGACTGAGAATAAGAGAAAAGAATATGCGAAACGGGATGAACAATTAAGAGGCCCTGCTAAGGGGAAGACATATGTTGTTCCATTCCTGACTAGATGCTCGCCAAAGTAGTTTATGGCTGTCTACAAGAACGTGCAGGGCGCCGCCATGAAAAGGCTTAAGAAAATTGGGTTTGACAAGCTGGTACATATATGTTGCCCACAAATAAATCGGCACATATGTGCAAAGTTCATGAGATCGTTTGACCCTCCCACCAACCAATTCTCATTCTGAGGGCACACCCGTGAGTTAAGGGCTAAAGATGTGCAACAATTGCTCGGTCTACCTAATGGTGGGTTAGACATAAAAGTACAAGTAGATGATGAAGATCAGATATTCAAGGACTTTAAGAGTGTGTACAGAAATTTAAAATACCAACAAATAGGAGAGTTGTTGATGGGAGAAATAGATGAAAATTTTGAGTTCCTTTTTGTCACATTCGCATTAGGAATCTTATTGTCTTCTAGTGCCAGTATTTATGTTAGTGATCGTGTCTTAAATTTGATGACGCAGACAAAAGATGCACTCGGTCAGTTCAATTGGTCATCCTTCATTTTGAAAGAACTTTATGCTGCAATTGGAGATTTCCATAAGGAGTTGAGGAAAGGGAACGCTAAAGGCAGAAAAACAGTTAGAGGTTGTATATACTTCCTTATGGTACGTGACTATCTTGTCTTTTTTTGCTACGATTGGAAATGTGAATGTATAATTGATAATTGTCATGTACATGTTATACAGATTTGTTGCCTACAACATTTTCCTTTGGGCAATCTGAAAGCAATTAAAGATGAAGATGCCATCCTATATTGGGATGAGGAACGGGTGAGGAGTAAAGTTCAACTAGAGAAAGCAAGCAAGAAAGGGCTGCTTTATGGTGTTGGCCAGGGGGTTAGACCTTCATCTGCAACATTTAATCCTGAAACAATGCTGACACACCCAGTAATGATGAGTACTGAAATTTGTAAACTGTTGTCAATTGCATTTCTGTCAACTTGTTAATGGCTTAACTAGCAAATCTGATGAATATGTTAATGTTACAGGAATTGCAGTGGACATATACTAGGTTGGTTAGCATGATCGGCAACGAGCTCCTTGCCCTTCAAAATAGGTCGTTGGGTGGGGAAAACAATGACGTAGAGGAAGAGAATGATGGTGAATATGAAGATGCAACAAAGTATAAGCCATCTAGTTTGAAGATTTTGGAGGAGGAGGATGATGATAAGGGAGCTGAAGAGGATAAACCGGAAGATGATAAAGAGGAGGAATCAGACACAAAAGGAGAGGATGAGGCATCAGAATGTGAAGAGAAGGATGTAGAGGATGCAAAGGATGAGAAAGACAATGAACACCATGACGCGATCATTTGCATTGAAGCCCAATATGGCGGTGACTCCTTGGTTAAAGCACAATTCCAGCAACATCAACATGGAGATAACTAGCAAAAAGGGAGTGAGGTGGAAGTGAGAAGGTCTAAAAGGGTCATAACTCCCAGCTGGGTTGTCAAATCTCCCTGGATAGATGCAAACAAAAACTGTAAGGGGAAGAGGAAGGTTGATGAGAAGGATGTCTTATTTAAGTTGTGTACAACCCGGTGTACTGATGACGAAGGTGACGAGTAAGTGAATGCTAAAGGCTTTGGTTGGTTGCAATTGTATGACATTGCACTTATAGTATGATTTACATGCTGTGTGTTTGTTGTATTTCATGGACTTCATGGAGATGCATGATTACTTCCTCACAAGGAAGGAACTCCAGTGTCTACGACCAAGAGGATGGATCAATGATAGGGTATGTCACTAGTCTTGAGTTATGTATCATTGCTTTACTGTCTTATTTTCGTATGGTTGATTATTTATGTCACTGATGCAGTTAATGATGATGGTCGCGAAGACCTTTGTTGCTGATCAACAAGTAAACGAGGGTAGAGTTAGAAGACACATCTTTACTGTCGACTCCACTCGTAAACTTGTTGCAAACCCATTTAGATGGACTTTGGCTGAGAATGAAACACAAATCCTCCCCAAATACAAGGGATATAACATTGGGGATTGTGATTTCATATTTGCTCCATGTGTTTGGAGTGATCACTGGTTTTGCTATGTGGTTGACACCAAATCCATGCGATGCTATGCCCTTGACTCTTTGGTTGATATATTGACATATACTAGGAGGCAGGATGAATTGGAATCTGGGTCCAAACCAATACAGCCAAAGAAGAAGCCAGCGAAACATAAAGGACAAATTGACCCAAAGGAACACATGGCACAAGCAGTTGTATCACCTGACACCTCACACTTTATTTGCATTCATATCCCTTGCTGATGTTGTCTCTTTTTTTCATAGAAATTGCTTATTCCAGATTCTGCGAAGAGTGAAGCCACAACTGTTTGCTGAAGAGGACAAGATTGAGAAGGGTGTCACATGGGCAAAAGTACATGTACAACATGACACGTGAGTTGCACTTGTGGTTTTTGTTCATAGTTTCACATTGAATTTGTTACTTGTTAACATGTTTATGTGTAAAGATTCTTATGGTGTGCATGTACTATCCTGGCTTCAGATGTGGGACGGCACTAAGCAAGGGCAAGATGGATACACCATGCCGTACTATACCTCAGACGAGCTCAACGAAATCAAGGTCGGGTTCTTGTGGTGCTCGTTATGCATCCCCTCAACAAACATGTAGACAAAGTTATGGCTTTGGTTCAAGGCATACAAAAGAGGAGCAGAACCAATTAGGATGCTGACTAACTTGTACAATATTCTTGTGAATAGCGTTGGCGTAGTACGCTATGACTTGCATTGACTTATGGTTGTATGAACAACACATTGGGGTTTCGTTATGGTCATGTGCACAGTAATTGTAAATGTGGTATATTTGTTGTCATGATCAAGTGTAGCCACAACATATGGGTGATATGTTTTTGGGTTTGTCAAACATCAGGCTTATACTTGAGATCAAGAAGTAGATATCTTCAGCTTAAGAAACCAATATGATATTGTTTTACCAGGTTCTTTTCAATATAAGGCATGGTTTAGTGTATTTTTTCTAGTGCATCTTCTTTGAAATATCTCATAATGGTTCTATTTGGTTGTTCAATCTTGAAAGCTCATAATGATCACGTGAATATGAACCATTCTTACTCTTTGTCTCAAAATTATATCCAGCTTCTGATTAACTTTTTTTGTTCTATACAGGCACTGGGTGATCTTTCTGGTTTGTAGAATTATTCCAGATATATGACTCATTCCATGGTTGAAGGTTACTAAATATCAAAGTCAATGTTTCGACCATATGAAGATGATCTTATTTAAGCGGAGGAGAACCAATTAGGATACTTACTTGAATTGTACATTCCATTACTGTATAGCTTAGAAGTATTATACTATGACTTGTATTTTAGCTTATGATTGTATGGACAACACGTTGGGGTTTGTTATGGTCATGTGTACACTAATTGTAAATATGCTAGCTTTTTTGTAATGATCAAGTGTAGTCACATTATATGGATGATACGTTGTTAGGTTTGAGCAACTTGAGACATATATGTTAGACATTCAGAATATTTATGAATTACAAAGTTTTTTTTCAGTAATTAACGGTAGTATTGCAAAAATCCAACATTTGATGCTCTTGCTTGCACAATGCTATAGCCTCCATTGACAACTCCTATTGTCTTTGTTGACACGTTAATAAGGCTCCATTGACAAGTCATGACATCTATTGACGACTCTTCATATCAGTATAAATGTATTAACAACTCAATCAGGGTATATTGACAACTTAAGGTGCCTCCACTGACAACTCGTGGTGCCTCTATTGACAACTCACGAAGCCTAGACTGACAAGTCGTTGGGCCTTTGTTGACAACTTCATAACAGCATAACTATGTTAACAACTCAATCAGCCTATATCGACAACCGAAGGGGCATCCACTAACAACGCAAGGGGCCTCCACTGACAATGCAGGGGGCCTCCACTGACAACCCAAAGGGCTTTCAATGACAACGTAAGGGGCCTCCATTGACAACCTAAGGGGCTTCCACTGACAACCCAATAGGCCTTCAATGACAACGCAAGGGGCCTCCACTGACAACCCGAGGGGCTTTCAATGACAACACAAGGGGCCTTCAATGACAACCCTAGGGGCCTCCATTGACAACCCCATGGGCCTGCAATGATAACTTGATGTCCATTCATTAACAACAAAATTTACATCAGCTTGAAACATTCAAAACATGACAGTGGTTTACACAAATGTCAACATAACTGTATAAATATATATTAACAACTCCATGGCCATACACTGACAACCCCATGGGCCTATAATGACAACTTGACGACCATTCATTGACAACAAAATTTACATCAGCTTGAAAAATTCAAAACATGACAGTGGTTTACACAAATATCAACATAACTGTATAAATATATATTAACAACTCTATGGGCATACACTGACAACCCCATAGGCCTATAATGACAACTTGACGTCCATTCCTTGACAACAAAATTTACATTAGCTTGAAACATTCAAAACATGACAGTGGTTTACACAAATGTCAATATAACTGTATAAATATATATTAACAACTCCATGGGCATACACTGACAACTTTAGGTCCATACATTAACAACATAATTCACAACTCATTACAACTTTCCATAAATGAAAGTGGGATACCAAGCCATATTATATCCAACCTTCATATCCAACCTTCATTTATAGTTGAAAATGCATGCACAAGTAAGACAAAAGTCACATCTATTGCTATAGAACTAGTTTGGATTTTTATCTATTCATATTTACACAAATACTATGACATGCACTTTCCAAAATTAAAAGAACCAAAACGACCATGATTTATCAGGTCTTTATAGTGTGACCACCTCATTGCACCTGCCACAATGATAAACCCTTTTGTCTTGAAACTGAGATTCAATCCTTTTTTGTTTTGGCCTTCCCAAGGGCCTTCTAGTAAGTGATAGTCGCAATAAATTATGAGTCATCAGCAGTGTCACTATAAGGGCTTCAGCATGTGGGCAATCATGCGTTACTACAGGCCTCATGGCCGTTGCATATAATTTTTCTTGGGTACAAAGTTTGTAGCATTCATCAACATACGAGTAGACACTACGATGAATTAACTTGATTGCTGCACATGCATGTGGACAAGGGATTCCGCTCATCTGCCATACCAGGCAAGTGCATGTATGGCCTATGAGGTCAACACTCAGATGGATGACTCGCCTATCACACACTGTTGCAACTGAAATCATATCATCACTATAATATTCACATTCCATATTTTCGGCGCCCTTGACTTGTTCCATAAACTTAGACTCTATATTCGGCCCAATCCCATTCCTCTAATTTTTCATCGCTGCTTTGCACGCAACTATCTTCTTGGCTAATTTCTATTTATGCTAATGAATGAAAACATCAACATTGTGCTTCCTCTCTTTCAATACCCAAGCATTAAATAACTCCGCAACATTCGATGTTAATTTATCCTATCTTTGTGAGTAAACTTGCTTTGAGCCCATCTTTCAACATCTCCTTCAGTCTCAACCCATATACCTAACTCCAGAGAAAACAATTTCAGCCTACCTAATGCAACATTATATTCATGTTCATGTCGTGCATATGCAATAGCATCAAGCATTTTAAGTGCATCTTCTTTACTGTTTGAAGAAGTCCTATCATTTACTCTTCTAAGCTTTACAAACTGTGCACTAAATTTTTCCTTCACGTTCCGGTAACAAAATGTGTGTCTCTGAGATCCAAATATACAACAAACAGTACTTATGATGACAAGATTCCTATCTGACACTATTGTGATCTCCCTTGTGCCAATGATATCCTTCACAATCTTAAGAAACCAACTCCAATCATCATATGTTTCTCCACTGACTATGCCATATGCCAAGGGAAATAATTGATCATCAGCATCATACGCCTTGTAAGAAGCCTTTAATCGAGCATCCATAAGCAATGAATAGCCTCTCAAATTCGTCACCCTCAAAGAATTCACACCAGGCTACCGTGTCTGGATCAGTCTCTATAAGCCTATCACATATCCAAGGAAGAGTCATGTATGAATCTTCGATGCGGCCATATATTTCCATCAATGCTCGTTCTTTTCCCCTGTACGCTTGACTATAATTTAGAAGCACCCCGTAATCTCTATACATATCTCTCATAACCTCATTTGCATTCTTGTCTATGTTACTCCTCAAACTGTCTACGATTACTGCTGAGGTTAATTTCGATCTCTTCAAGTGAGGTACAAGTAGATTATCCTGTGCGTCATGTTTGTGGTCACCTTTGAATGTCCTTATAGTGAGGAATTCAGTATCTTGTCGTTCACCCATTGAATATGCTCCCAAGTACCATGGATATCCATCAACCATGCATTTGGCGATAATCTTTTCCTTGTTGTTTTTGACATATTTATATGCAAACTTGTGGGTAATGCCATACTTGTATAATGTTTGTCGAAGGCCATCCGCATTGAAAAAAACTTGTCCCTCCCGATTATAAGATCCTTCCACTTTGTAGAGTTCATTTCATGTGTTCCTATTGGCACCATTTGGACAGTGCATTGCAATGAAGATGAATCTTTAATAGACATAGTGGCCGATCCTCCATCCCAACCTTCTGACAAATTATCAAACCTGCACCACATTGCAAAGTAAAAGATGTTACTAATGACAAGCTCATTTGCATTTGTTCACAAGCTTTTTTTTATAACGATTTTAAACTTACACGTATTGCTCATCACTTCGATCATCCCTTATTTTCGTTGTATTATCATCTTCATTTTGTCCTTCATCTATATAGACATGCCCACTTTCTCCACCATAAGTGATTAAATGTTCAATTGCATCATCATCTAGTATGTCCACAAATGTTGTTCTATCACACGGCAATGTGAACTTCATAACAAGTCCGCCGCTTTCTTTTCCCACAATGGAGGATATCATTGTTTTAAACTCTTCTAAACTTGTTCCTTCCTTAATGGTTCTAGATCTTACGGATCCACCAACATATGTTAAATCACCATCTCTACTGACTTCAAACCTTCCCCTTATATAAAGAAAACATAATAGATTCTTGCCAGACGTCGTAGCCATCTCTATTGTCTACTGCATAAAAAGTTGTCATTAACAATGTCAGCAGCCTTATTAACAAATGCCATAGCCCCTATTAACAACACTTTCTTACTACATATTCAGGACCACCAACCACACATATTTCACACCTTGTTCATTAAATCTCACTTATAATGACTGAAACGCCACAAAATACCATAAAACATAGCAAACTTCAACCCCTTTCCAAACACCATTACACCACAGGGAAGAAACATTTAAATATGACTTCTAATTGTTATTAACAAGTTATGGAGCCTCCATTGACAACTCTCTCTACTTCCATTAATAACTCTTTTTTCTCTACGCAAATCAGGTTATGTAGCCCCTAACCTTTGACCCTCATCTTCATTCCTGACCTTTTCTATTGCAGAAACACACCACCATGAACCAGAAAACAGAGCATAATGACAAAAAAAATAGAGCATACAAAACCATACCCAAACACATTGAAACATTAGCCAAAACATATCCATTGCATTTACAAGACCTTCCTTTATAGCTTTCAAGCATATAGAGGACAATGCCCACAAAAATCATGACCAAAACAAATATCAATCAAAAAAACCTTTAGTTGTCACAAAAAACGTTTAAATATGGCCTCTAGTTGTCATTAACAACTTAAGGCGCCTCCATTGACAACTATCGCTGCTTCCATTAACAACTCTTTTTTTCCTAAGCAAATCATGTCATGTACCCCCAAACCTTTAACTCACATCTTTATCCCTTACCTCTTATATTGCAGAAACACAGCACCATACACCAGAAAATATAGCATAATAACACCAAAAACAGAGCATACAAAACCATACCCAAACACAATGCAAACTTTGTCAAACCATATCGATTGCATTTAATAGATTTTTCCTTATAATTTGCAAGCATACAGAGGACAATACCCATCAAAAGTATATAACTTTTTTTCCCCATTTTCATGATCAAAACGAACATGACTCAACAAAACGTAAAGCTATGTTTACCAACTCAACATAATATGTGAGTCACATGCAATAATCAAGACAAGACACTGGATATCATGAATTCCCTACCTTAATCTTCAACCATGGCTGCTGATCTCCACTTTGTTTTTCCCGCTATCTCCTGACTTCTTTTGGACGTAATGTGCATGATCCACACCATTTAATCATCTATTTTACTGTTTGTCTGACAGGGGGCAATTATGACTTTTCTCAGATGGAATTTATTACAAAATGGTCCCTTGGGACTTGAGAGTAATTTCAGATTTTCCCGGGACCATTTCTTCATGTTTTAGCTTCCATAGGACCCCTGTGTAATTATCCCTAAAACTTTTTGGTTTGTCTGGTAGGATGGAGATAAAACTCCTTGCCTGGCTTGTTCCAATAATCTTTAATATAAGACATATTTAAAAAGTTGATTTTATTTTAAAATTTAAGATATAATTTTTATATTTATCAATATTTTCTTAACTAACCACTATTGATATTCCCTTAACAATAATCAATTAGAAGAGTAAAGGAGGGAATTAAGGAAGATAACTAAAGTTTTTTAGAAAACACATATCATATTAACTAAATAAAATAACTTCCATAATATGGTCAAATTAAATAAATATATCTTATATTAAAGACCGAGGAATACAATTTAATCATTTATATCGGCTGATATATATATATATATATAGTTTTGATTCATGACAAAATGAAACTAAGTAAAAACAAGTTTTACAAAGTACCTAGAGTTAGAGCACCACTATGAAAAATTAAGAATAATGCAAGGTAATCATTTGGACACTGTTACAAGTGTAAATAGTATATTAGAAAGTACAAGTGTACATTGTCATCAACAAGTAATATAGAAGTGAGTAGAGTATCGTTCCCTCGAGGATTGATCACTAAGTACCAAAATGAGTAATTTTAACTCTATTTAGTTGATCGATTAGTTGGTGATTGAGAATATGAAATAAAAGATAAGTAAATATGAATGCAAATGATATGAAACAACAATTGAGAAAAAGCCCTAGGGGTCATATTTCACTTAAAAAATTCCAGATTGAATCACTTATCTAGCCCAATTTATTCCACATGATTGATAGTCGAGTTTCCCTAATTTAATTACTAGCCTCTTCCAAGCTCAGGAAATTTTATAATTAATTGCTAATCCAATATATTCCAATATAAATTTAAGCAATTAATTATGCATTAAGATTTATGGAACTCAGTAAAACTACACAACTCATATGAATATATTCCTATTTCATATGCAAGTCATGGTTTTAATTATAGGATCTACACACATGCATCTCCTTCCGGTCTCAACATACATATTGAAATCATTCAAAAGGTGGCCAATCAATCAAAAGCATTAAAAACAATAATTAAAACTTAATCATCAAGGAGAAATTAAAACTAGATTTAATAAGTTAAGTTCAATCCGTCATTAGTAAGCTACGTCATCACCCTAGGAAAATAGAAATTTAGATCCTGATGAAATTAAATAAAAATAAAAATAAATTAACATTACATAAAACTAGAATGAAATTCTCATAAATATTGCATAAAACTTGAATATTAAATTCTCAAACATAAATATACAACCAAAAGATACATGAAAAAAGGAGAAATCTAGCCATTCATTTAGGAGGTAAAACCTTCCATATAAACGGCATGCAAAAAGTAATATAATCCTAAGCCTTCCATATAAGAGGCATGCAAGAAGAAATAGAAGAGAGGAAAGTAATATATATGAAAATGGTTGTGTGAAATGTGAAGGAGAGGGTGGCTATATATAGGGAAGAATGGAGTAGGGTAGATGAAGTAGTAGGTGAAATGTGGTAGGTGAAGTAGTAGATAGAATATGATAGATGAAGTAGTTGGTGAAAAGGAAGATGAAGTGGTAGATGAAATGGTTGGTAGATGAAGTAGTAGGTGAAAAGGAAGATGAAATGGTTGGTGGAATGATAGATGATCCCTGCTTTCAACTTCCAAGTAAAATTCGAAACCCTTGGAGATAGAACTGGATTTTGGTCTCAACATCAAAGTTGTAGAGCTCTTTCTTAGCTTTTTATCTATATAAAGAACGTCCCAATCCGACATCTAAAGCTTCAGATATTGCCTGAAAACTGAAAGCGGGTCTAATTTAGTATTTTTCAAGAAATTCTATTTTTTGCCAAAATCATTATTTATAATTAATTACACCCAAATTTATTACATTGAGCTCAAATATCATCCATAAAATCATCATATAAGGGAAAATAAATATGAAAATATTTTACTTATCAGACAACAACAAAAGTAAAATATAATATATATATATATATATATATGTTGTAACACCCCAATTTTTATCATCAATATTCCCTTTATGTAATGAGATATCTTATGGGATGAAATGGTGAATGGTGATGTACATAAAAGGATAAATACTCCAAATGGTTGTCACACACAATACGAGCATGTTTAAAACACAAAGTGTAAACAAATGTATTTGCTGCCAGAGAGTTTTCTTGTGTAGCAGTCTTGTTGTATGACATTTTTAAATAGGCAAATGATGTTCAATGCCTATAAAATTTTTCAAAATAAAAGTATACTTATTAAGCTTTAATTTGATAGGTCATATAAGTCATTTGGAGCTGTACACAAAAAGTTATGAATTTTTGAAGTTTACCTAGTGAAATTGGCCCATTTCTGGGACAGCGTCCAAAAGTTTAAATTCTAGGACTGTTGAGCTTCCAGTTGGCTAAAGGCTATATTTTTCCTTAAAACTATACTCAATAAGGGTCAAGTAGCCTTTAGAAGCACCTCAATTGAATTTCTATAAAGTTATGAATTTTCAAAGTTTGGTAAAAATTCTGTAAGCTTTTAGTCTATGTGCGAAATTGGCAAAAATATATGGGCAAAATAGTCATTTAGCTAAATTTAATCCATAGCCCATATTTTTCCTTTCCTTCATGATATGGGACGTCCAAATGAAAAAATAAGAAAGGAAATGGATATTGAAATACTCATCCCAAGAGTTGAAATATTTTAGACCAAGTAAAAGCAAAAGTTGCAAATTCAATAATTGTAGGCTAATATGTGTAACTCCAAGAGATGATTGAAGAAGGTTGCTCGGTCACTTTTAGGCAAGAAGCAAGGGAATCAATGATTTAATTTCAATTGCCAAGTTAAAGCACTTGAAATCAAGAAAAAGGTAAAGTTTGAAAAGTCAAATATTGCAACTCTAATAAAATTTATGTGGAGGAGGATAAAAGTGATAATTGAAGACATATTATTACTACCTCCCAACATTCATTTTTGGCCTAGCAATTAGAAAAGAGAAAAGATGAAGGAAAAATAAAACGGCCATGTGATTACTTCATTAAAATAGTATATTACAAAAGAGATATTTTATGACTTCTCTCTTTCTTGAGCTTCATATTTCAGCTGAACCAAGAGGAAAAGAGATAGAAAAAGCTTAAGGAAAAACAAGAGCAAGCAAGAAGATCTTAAGGTTCAAGAAGCAAAGATCAAGGTAAGAGGCTTGATTTTAAGTGTTCTTGCCCTCTAAATTTACTTAGAACTTATTCTAATCACTTCTTCATCTTGGAAATTATGTTTAGCAAGCAAAATCAAGAAGTTAGAGAGAGAGGCAGCCATGGTTTTAGAGAGAGAAAGAAGAGAAATCAAAGGTAATCTCAAGAACCCTATTTCTCTTATTGATTTATACTTCTTTTTGGTGGTTTGATTGTTTGGTGGCTTATTTTGGTTGGTTTTTAAAATTTTGAAAGCTCAAACCCTAAGGGGAGGTGCTACCCAAATTTGGATTAATCATGTGGGAATTGTAATTAAGTGGTTAAACAAGTGATTTAGGATGAAAAGAAGGTATTAAGTTGATTGGAATCAAGAAACTACATTTTCCCTAATTTTCTCTAATTTTCGTCCAGACTTGTTTTGGCAATGTTTGGACTGGATTATGGTGGTTTTGATGATTTCATTGTGTTTAGAATGGAAAATTGTGTAGGGTTCATGTTGATCATGAAGTGTGAAAAGCCTTTGAATGTGAAATGGCAAAAGTACCCCTAAAACCCTTAGTTAGGGGCTGTCAAGGGCATTTTTGCCTTTTGGCAGTGAATTTGGTAATTTCATGCTAAAAAATGGATTACTTGAGCAAAATTATGTAGGAATAGCCCGGGTCATAATTTTTGAAAAAGTACAGTTGGACCGGGTACAGAGGGGCTTAGATTGGGTCCCTAAAGGTATTTTGGTCACTTCATAGTTTTAAGATAAGACAACCAACAAAATGAGTTTAAAAAAGATTAGAGTCGTACATGAATGGGTATTAACCTAATTCTTGTAAACTTGAAATTTTAGGACTTAACAGTTGTGGCCAAGCCAGATCAAAACAATTAGAAGATTAGGCTAGAAAGGGCTATTTCAGGTAGTAATTCTATCTTTCATAAATTATGTCAATTTTTATATGTTTGTATATGTTATCTTCTATGATATAATTAATGAACATGGTTTTGCTGAGGAGAGCAATTTATGTGTAGAGGCACACTTACTTGGTTGTTAATTAAGAACCCATCCAAGGTTTACGGACAGTGGGAGAATGAGCCCCTAACTCATGTATACATGCCATGATATTGCGGTTAATTTCTTGCATAACATGGAGCATAATATATTTAATTTTCGCATTTTATATGACTCATTGCATGTTACTACTGAGATTCTCTCGAATCTCACCCTTTCCATAAATGTATAAAGTTTGTAGCAGCAGCAGCAGAAAATGGCTCTGAGTGCATGATCATATTTACCGGCAATTGAAGGTTCCAATCAAGATTGAGTGAGGATGTTGATTATCTGAAGACCTTTTATTATGTCAAGGTCTGTAATTGCTATTCACACCCTGTGGGGGATTTCTGTAAAAATAATCATGTGCATTTAGTCAGTATATCTATACTATTCTTGTGTGCTCACTGAACTGCATAATTGTTACTTTGACTAATATCAATGATAAATGGTACGTAAGACGGGGTCTTACATATATGCTCTAATTTTTCTTTGTTCATGGTTTACAGAAAATTCCAGCAATATGAAGATGAAACTTATAATAGTTAATGATAGGTCAATTGACCTGTTGTTTCCATGTTTCTTTGTTTTTTCCCCATTTCACATAGTATATAGGGAGAATTACACTTAGATCCCAAGAAAAAAAATGAAAAAGTTGTCCCTGAAGATTGCAAAATAAAAAAAATGGTCCCATTAACAATTCCAGGAGCCTGTATTGACAACTCATTAACAACTTCAGAAGCCTGTATTGACAACTCCATGGGACCAATTTTTCATTTTGCAATCTTCAGGGACCATTTTTTCATTTCTCTTCTTCCTCGAGACCTAAGAGTAACTCTCCCTAGTATCTAATATATTATAATTCAGCATTTCATATCAGCTGATGTTAATTATGACTACTTTAGCTGGGTGGTTTTAATTAGCTTCTCCATTTTTTTTTATATTTGAATAGCACTCTGGCAAATTTGCATATATATAAAGTTTTTAACTCTACATTTGATTTTTTTTCCTTTCATTTATTTTATGAGACTATTAATGAATCTGTCATGTTCTAAACTCAGGCATTAATCTACTATATGCATAGGTTGTACGAGTGGAGCAATAGGAACGCTTTTAATTTGTAGTGCTATTTTCTGTTGTAAAATCAAATCATTGAGGCAGAAAGTAAGATTCTGGAAGACATCTAAGGGTGACCAGCAAATTGAGACCTTTATTAAAAACTAAGAGCCTCTGGCTCTCACAAGATATAAATAGATTTGCTGATGTCAAGAAAATCACCAAATCTTTTCAAGTTAAACTGGGAGAAGGTGGTTATGGTACTATATACAAAGCGGGGCTGCTTAATGGTTGTCTAGTAGCTGTAAAGATATTGAATCCTTCCAAAGGAAATAAGGAAGAATTTATCAATGAAGTTGCCGATATTAACAACACTTCTCATATTAATGTTGTTGCCCTTCTTGGATTTTTTTAGAAGGTAAGAAGAAGGCTCTTATATATGAATTTACATGCAATGGGTCTCTTAACAAATTGATTCTCAACAAGGAAAATAAAACTAACTCATCATTGACATGGGAAAACTTGTACAAAATTGCTATTGGGACAGCCTAAGGACTTGAATATCTACATAAGGGATGTAACACTCGAATTCTACATTTTGACATAAAGCCAAATAAATAACGGTTGTTAGATAACAACTATGATTTATGGTATCATACATAATGGTTCCGCTTTAACAACCATTATATATAACTGACATAAGTAACAGCTGTTAGATAATAATAGTGATTTATCAAAGCTAAATTCTTTCTTTTTTTTAAACGTGGGGGGAGGTTATGCTTTTATTATCCCTCCTGCATATACATTTGTACATAATGAATCACAATATATATTTACATTCATTCATAGACAGAATAATACAACAAATTAGAATATATTTACAGTCATTCATATATATATACACTATTAAAGCCAAAACTTTAAAACAAACAAATCATCAATATTTAGAAATTCACAGTCATTCTATATGTATTTACTCTACTACTGTATTGCACAGATGTCAGTAACTCTTCAGCAATTTATTCTATTTGTGAGTTTCTAAACATTGTGCATGAGGCATCAAAATACTATGCATAAAAGGAAACAAGATGAAAGTTAGATATTATAATATATAGCTGACCGAACATATATATGAACGAATTGAGCATATAATATACCTTTGTTGTATCAATATTTCTAAGGGCATAAGTGATAATGTCCTTCATATACTGCATCACGCAGTACCCACAATCGTTGCTGTTGTCCTATTGTTTTAGGCACTATAAAGAAATGAGAAGAAAAATTTGTCAGTAGTCATATATATATATAAACTATATAGTGTACTTTATCAATTTATTAATATTATATTCATTGGTGAATAATATATATACCTTCAAATATAGCCATTAGAAGAAGCATCTGTAACTGCCATCAATGAGCTTGTTTTTGTTGCACTCAAGACCATTTTGAGTGCGGTAAGTGTAAACCACTCTAAGAATATATAATGTAAAATTATATATACAGAAACATATAAGATGAATTGAATTATAAGAGATGATGAATAAATAACTTACTGGTTGAAAGTCTCTTGCATGTATGGTCTCGTGTTTAGAACCCCACTCATAGAGTCATAGTACCAAATCCTTTTGCACATTAGATTTACAACTATGAGCATCAAGTGGTTCTTAAGTACAATTATAGATCACAACATCAAGACAATTACAAAATAAATAAAAACTAATTCAAGCAGAGTTAATGATGTTCCCACCCTTGAATGTAAGGCACCAAGAAGTGTCACTTCTATCTGGTGCCCTCTTAAGGAATTCATCCTCCAGAAACCTCATGTGTTATTACTTGACATCTTCCTTCACGCCGTCACATGGCCTATTGATTAGGTCTGGGCGAATGAATTTGATCTTATCCTGTTGCCTGCGAGGGATGAGATAATTATAGTACAAGTGCTTGAAATATTGAAACCAACATATCAAAATTTAATCAAAGTTCTAAGAAATCAACTATTCAATCACAGTTGAAGAAATACCTTATAAAGAAGTTGACAAACATTGAACTTGTCATATCCTTGTTTAGGATCTCGGAAACAAGCTATTTGGTTATAGCTTCCACTTGTTTTGGAAGGTCGAAGACCTCTCTCTCAAATGTGATTATTAGGCACGGGTTTCTGGCAAAACACTTGTCATCGAACTTCCAGAGGGACTTTCAGGCAGATTGACCAATAGTCTTATTCTGTTAGGAAGACTCCTTCCCAGATTGATCATTGGGGGTAAGATGCTTTCTCTTCTTAGACTGACTGGGGGTCTTAGAAGTAGGGGGCTTGGACTAATTATTGAAGGTCTTGGACTAATTGGGGCGCTTGGACTGGTTGAGAGGTTTGGACTTGTTGGTGGGCAGCTTCTTTTGAGTGAAGGCTTCTGTACTCTAAGTACACGATGAGACTATGCAATGAAGTTGCCCGTAGCCCCTCCTACTGTATTTGTGTCTTTAGTGGGCACAGGGAGCGAATAGCTGGGGTCTATGTTAATGTTGCTTTGTACCTTCACATACTTAGGAGGGATAGACTCGTTATAAAGGGTGTTATCCTCTGGCCAATTAAACATGCTGATCATTGCAACTGTATGATGCCCAGAGTTATCAGAAAAACACTCAACATCCACTAAACCCTTAGGCAGATCATGGGGGAAGTATACAACTGCCTGTAGTACTTGGGCTTCCATTTCCCCTTTAATGCTTTGTAGTATGCTCCTTTATCAACTCTTGTGTGAGAAATTGTATTTGTCCTTGCATTTCATCACAGTGTTTCTAGAGCTTTTCATACTTTCATCCTTGTTATTTCTTCAAGGTTGCTGGTGACCATAATATTTTGTCCTAGCCAATCCAAAGCCAGTACCCCTAACAAGACCAGGATGGTCAAGCCCAATGTCTTTACCAATATGTCCTCATCTGCAGAAAAGCAGGCCCCTATGTTGTAACTTCCTTGGACATGGCTTACTGTGCATTTAACAATAACGTTAATATTAATAGTTAATTGAAGACATTACTTCCATGAATCGGGGACTAATATTAATACTTACATTTTATCGACAACCTCCTTCATCTGAGAATCGTCATAAGAGCCATCTATATTTTGTCTTGTCATTAACCAAAGTTTATAACGAAGAGGTCTACTACCATCCCCACTCTCAGTAGCCAACTTTTCAGCAATCCGAGCATACCCCTTTTGCCCCTCCTTTGTAGGGATACTTATTCTTCACCCTCCTCCTATTAACTCAGCTTAATTCCTACAAAAACACACAACACTCAAGTTAATATTAAACAGATACATGCAGGTCTTATGAATTATGAATAACAATTACCTTGAATGCTAAGTCATGATGTGAGATGACAAAATTTCTCCAATCATCTAGTTTGATGGTAGACCAAAGATCCACAGGAACTTCTATTTCATCATCCTCTTTAGGATTCTGTAAATATGTCTTCGTCAATGCATAACGAAATGTGCTCAATGGATTGCTAGCCTTCTTAATGACAAATTCCCTAATGTAATCTTTGTCTACATGATATACAAGCTGCAAAGCACACAATTTAAGTTAATATTTTCTATAAGTACATGTACACAAATTCCCTAATGTAATCTTGGTTCACAAAAGTCAAAGCGCAATGGCCCCTCTTTACAATATCTTGCACTCGTTCTAATGCCACTTTTGGGGTCTCACTTCTGGGTAGCCTAGGGATGACATCAGTACTATTGGGAACATTATCAGAAGTAAAAGCACTATAGAACTAGAGGCATTATCAATGTCAAAGGGAAGTAGAACTGGCCATTTTAATTGAAAATAAAACTCATTCAATTAGCCACAGAGAACAAAGCAATGGGTTTTCCAGAAAAATATAAGGCACAACTAAGGTCAAAACCTACCTAGGCAAAACAAAGTGAAAAATAAGGAGAATATGGAATACAGAATGAAGAATGTGAATGTAGAAGATAAATCATACCTTAAAATAAGAAAAACAGAGCACACAAAGGAAAACGGCCTAGCTAGGACTTTGAAAAAAAAGGTAAGTTAGGGTAATCAAAGTGACTCACGCTGCTATCAGACTGAATTTCAAAGAAAGCAGTAGAGGATGTGGTTCATCTTGATGCGACTATCGATGGCCGAAAAAGTCAACCGAAGTTGTACGGTTTCGAGGATAGTGGGTAACGTTCGACCAAAGACAAGCGTGTTGAGTGTAATAACTTAGGAAAGTGAAAAGACGTGAGATAACAGGTACATATTTTATAAGACTTGACAAAACTTGCTTACAGTTATAAGTTTAGAATCGTTATAAAAGGTAGTCTCTTCTTACGGTTCGTAATTTACAATCGTAATGAACCTATGAACGAAAGTTCACGGTTTTAGCATCACAGTCGTTAGGTTTTGTAAATGGTGACATGATTTCTTAATAACTGTTAGGTATTTGACATAGTAGTCTGAAAAGTGACAGGTTTTACATAATAACCGCTACTTATTTGATTTTTTTAATAATTTTTAAAGTTGATTATTCAACCCCATAGCACAGACAAAAATTAAAAAGAGAAAATGAGAGTTTGAATAAACTAACAAAAAATAAAAAGTTATGTAGATGAAGGATCTGCTACATCATCATATTCATATCTTTCTTTAATAATTTGTCCACCTTCTTGATCAGAGAGTGAATGAGAGAGGTCAGTTTCTTCAAGCAATTGTCCATACGTCTTTACTCTCCCATGAAATTGATGAAGAATAAAAGTCAAAAGTTGGATATGAGAAGTTGGAATAGATCGCAGTGGATGGATAAATGGATTTTTTGGACATTTAAATGAAAAAGGTTTTGCAGGTTATTGATGTCGCTTTTGTCGCTAAAGCAATCAATTAAACTAAAACTAACTAAAGCAATATCATGACAACCTAGGTCATTCTCTCGAGGAGCAATCTATAGGCTTTCTATAGGATTGAATTTAGGTTATGAAAAATGCAGTGGAATGAGCCAAAACTGAAATACGCAAGATGTTATTCCCTAAATTCAAGTTGCAAATGACTCTAACAACTATATGAGAATGAAACCTTTTTAGGGGGTTTTTTTTTAGAAAGGAGAATAAAAATCCTAAGCAAAGAAATTAACTAACAACTAAGAAAATCAAATAAGAAATGGTAAAGAAGGTTTACTTCAGGTACGGTAAAGGGAACAATTTAGGATTCACATTGTGTTAAATTTCTTAGACCAAATCAATTAATTAGACCAAAGGAAGATTGATAAAGAAAGGAATTAATAAATTTAATCACCTAATTGAAACATGGGAAACTGTCAAGTTCAAATTAATTTTGGAAATCATGTGTACAGTTGTCTAATTAAACAACTACAAAATTAACCAATTCAATTAAACAATCAAGAGGATAAACCAAATTGAAAATTAAATTAAAAATGAAAACTCAATTAATAATTCAATGGACAATTTAAAGGTTTGCAAACAAAATTCCAACAATTGTCTTAGCATAAATCATTCCAAATATCGATCCAATTCAAAAGAGATATGTCTACAATCTAAAAATAGATTGTTTTCAAGAAATACAACTCAAAATTATCTAAAACTAAATAATCTCAAGTTCTAAATCAAAATAATAAATGGAAAGTTACTCCTTTGTTGTCTTCAAATGTAAGTCCTAAGCTCTAGCTTCCTCTATTCTCCTCCCTAGTTGTCTCCCAACCAAGCTCAAGTTGCCATGAAATATCCTCTTCCTTCATGCTCCAAACATATCACGACCATAAAAAGATAGTAGAGAAAAGTTGATGTGGTGGCATGTGGTTTGTCAATTGTATCAACACCCATTTCCATTTCGATAATCGAAGAGTAATAAAGATGGAATTCAATGGGCATACAGAAAAGTACAATTATACTGATAAAAATATTTGTTTACAATTCCGATATCATTCACTGACGGAAACAAAAAATACAGCAGAAGTTTTAATATGTACATATTTCACCAAAATTTCACAAAATAGACTAATTATGACCACGATATTATCCTCGCCTTGAGACACATATCGTTCACTTTCTGGTGTCTACGTCTTTTCTCTTTGCCCCACTGGTACCCGCTGAGATATTGGTTTAAAAATAGGGTGAGATTCCAAAGAATCCCCGTAGAGACATAATATCGTTTATAGAGAATGTGAAAAGTAAATATGTCATGCGCCAAGGTATGCACAAATTAATAAACAATATAAACACATCATCGTCATATATACATGAGCAGGCCCTAACCCCACAATCTATATCGGTTGGACTTCTACCAACTCCGAGTGTAAGTGCACCTCTACCACGAACTGCCCCTCTCTAGGCAAATCATGTTGATTAATAAAGTGCATTTACAAAACAATGGCATCTACACAATCACATAACTTATGGCATAGTGTATGAAGGATAATGTCCCTACCTCAAAGCTTTAATATCCCCTTTCTAAATGTGCCTCGAAGAACGTGTCGTATCTGGCCTCCACATCGGTCCTAAAATATTAAATGTACCGGAAATAGGTCATAACCTATCCAGGTATCATTTTAGACTATTTCATAGTATTTCTTGTGCTTATATTAGTCTATGGTGAAAATTTACCAAAATGCCCCGGGACCCCGGCCCGATGGCACGTTTTTCGAAAATTTTGACTAAAGCTATTTTGACTTATTTTCGCCCAAGGAATCCATTTCTGGGCTCAAAATCACCAAATTCACTATCAAATTACGAAAATACCCTTGACAGCCCCTATTTAGGGATTTTAGTGGCATTTTCGTAATTATGCTTTTTCGGCCTCTTCCGAAAACGTGCCCAACTGTAACCCCACCTATTTTTGCCCATTGAGTCCAATAGAACCATTTATTTTATGAAAATCCAACTCCTACTACCAATTCTGGTCTGGCCAAAAATATGAAGAAAAATAGAAAAAATAGAGCTTTGTGTTTTAGCTTCCAAAACTTGTACTTTTCCACTTATAATCCTTCATTAACTCATTTAAACACTTCATAATCATGATTTAAAGGATTTTGGGAAGCATAACCCCTTAGGGTTATGACTTTTCTAATTTTACAACTCAACCCAAAAATCACAAAACCAAACAACAATCACCAACAACAACTTCAATACACTAAGAAGTTGAGATTTTAGAGATTACCTCTTGATCCTTGATGTTTCTCTCTCTAGGACGTCCTCTCTCTCTCCTCAACCTTGAAAATTAGCTTGCTAAACCATGATTAACATGAAGAATAAGGGATTAGAGGATGACTTCACAAAATAAGAAGCTTAAATCACTTTGGAACACAAGCTCTTACCTTGATTTTCTTCCTCTTTCTCTCTAGCCTGAAGAGCTTCACAAACTCACTCTCTCTTCCTTTTCTCTATGGTTGGTCGAAGTATGCACAAGGGAAGGGAGAACGTGTGTTTTAGTATTTTAGTCTTCATGCTTCATCTTAGCCCTTGATCTAACCAATGGTTGGGATTTCTCCCCCTCTCATGTACACCATCCCTCCAACCATACCTCCCACTATACTCTCTTGCTTTAGGCCATCCCATGTCATCATTCATGTCCAATTGGGTTTGACTAACTTTTTTCCCTTATTTTTCTACGTATTGGACGAATTTTAGGGAAGGTAGAGGAGAAAAAATGTTTTTCATATATTTCATAATTCATATAATTGAACTATGTATAATTCCCCCTAATTCCCCAAATTCTTGATTTATTCTACCAAGAATAATCCTATTTATGCATTTTCTTTTATTTCCTTTGATTAATTGAAATTAACTCCAATTAATTGAAAAATAATTAATCTTGGGCTAAATTGGCAAAATTATGATTTTGTTATCCCCTTTGTAATTTAATTCAATTTTTGAATTAATTACCTATTTCCTTATGAATATGAATATTTCAAGATTCACAAGATCCAAATTCATGAATATTCACCATTTTATTGAATTATTCAAATAATTACAATATATTTTTTGTAAATAAAATTTGGGGTGTTACAAATTGAATCAAAGGACAAAGAGAGTGGTGATTGGAATTAATGTTTTGGGTGAGATGAGGTGGTGCGATGAATATATTGCAAAGGAGGGATGATTGAACAAATGGTGAATGTGAAGGAAGAGATGAATGCGGCCTCCTCTTCAACCAATGCCAAAGAGAGAGGATGTGGGTATTGGCTTTCAAAGAGAGAGTGAGCAATCTTGTAGCAGCTAGGTATTTTTATAGAAGAATAAGAAAACTTAGGGTACAAGATTTGAACCCATTAGAATTCAATTGACCCATTCAAACTTAGCCATTAGATTCTCTTTAAACTTCCAAAAATAATTCTACACTATAGGATTTCCTAATATGCTTTTCCTTGTCCTATAAGAATTAAATAAAATCATGATCTATCAAATATTTGAAAATATTTACCCAATCACAGAATAGAAAATTAAAATATTAACAATTTAAACCCAATAATCTCATAATTAATTCATATTTATATTATTTCTTAAAATTAGCTATCAATCTTAATATTATCTAATAAATCCAAATTAGCCTAAAATAGTCCCTAAAATAAATGAATAAGGCAGGATAGAAGATATAAAATTTGGGATTTATCAGTTATCCAGAAGAACGTCTCCTTTGGAATGAAAATGGCTACGTTATAGAGCCTTGTAAAATGCCTAAATTAGTAACAGTTGTTTACTAACAACCATGAAGAGACATTTGTTTGTTTTTTATATATAGTTTTGGACAACATTGCCCTAACGATTATTGTTTTAATATTCAAAAAATAAAAAAGCACTAGTAGATTTTAGTCATCACCACTATTACTATCATCCACCTCTTCCTTCGCGTCCCCCTTACTCAACACATTATTGATGTCTAAGGGAGGAGATGAAGGGTCTAACTGGAAGTGATCATATACAACCTGATTGTGATGAAGGATGATGTCCAACTTCCTGTTTAGACTGTGGGCATCTTGAGAGTCAAGACTAGCCAACATCTACAGCAGAGCCTCTATTTGAGAAGGAGGCAAAAGAGGAGGAGAAGGAGGTTGTGGTGGTGGTGAAGGAGGAGGGGAGGAGCTTGTAAAGGTGGTGGTGGTAGTAAAGGAGGAGGAGGAGGAGGCAGTGGTGGAGGAGGAAGGTAAGGATGACAAGGAAGAGGAGGGGGAGGGGGAGCATGGGGATGAGGAGGAGGGCAAATGGAAAGAGCTCTCTGTTTCTAACCATGCTGAGGGAGAAAATGATGAGGTTATGGAAATGTGCCTTTTAGAAAAGCACTATGAACAAAATGAATACTTTGTTCTAAATTATTTAACTTTAGGAGAACTGGTACTTGGTGTCAAACAGAACGAGGTTTTAAAAATGTGCTTTTTAGATTTGTACTTTTCATGATGGTTGTTTATGATGAAATGTCGTTTTTGTCATTCATACTTTATAGGCAATTGACATAACCATTATATTTGTGTTTCATAATGGTTGTTTCAAAAGAAACATCACTTTTTTCACTAATTAAATGACAGTTATTAACTACTACTATTATTTCTTTATTTTCATGAATTTCTCCTCCCAATACATGAAGGTGTGCATAATTAACCATTACTTTTAAGCATTATATATCCTTATGCGACCTTTACCTAAACATATATGACGTTTATTAGTTGTAACTTTTATGTATTAGGCATTATAAATGTCCAAATCTATAATAGTAGATGCTATTAGACATAGTTGGAGTACTGAACGAAGTGACTGTTGAATCTAATTACCTAGCTGAGAATTATGTTCTTGACTCTGTTTATGATAAACTTGAGTAAGCAATGACTTGGGACAAAATAGGGTGAACACTGATAAGGAAAAAGATATTGCCAAAAAATTAACCATAGTGAGTTTGTGGTGCATGCAAACATTTCCAACTGAAAGACCTACTACGAGTGCAGTGATTGAATGTTAAAAGGAAGTCTAGACTCATTGTAAATACCACTAAAGCCAGTTATGCCTTGTATTCAAGAGGAGAAGCAGATTTTGGGAGAATATCAAGACCTTATATAAGAAAATTAAGGTAAACTAAAGATTTTTAAATTATAAATATAAAGGTTTGAGCTATAAATTTGCAAGTTCAAGAAATCATTTTTATATCAAACTTCTAGATGATTTTTAATTGACATTCTCCTTAGAATCTGCACCAGGGTCTTATTAGAGCAATATGTATATTATCAACATCAATGTCCTATATTTTGGGCCTTGAAAGCTCTCCCTTGGATTCTAACTACAATTCCTAAAATTTAATTGCTTACAAACCTTTTTCTTCTAATGTCAATAAAATCAGTCTTTAGCCAAGTTCAAAGTGACATATATATCATGTCCAACTATTTAACTGCTTTTGGCATGTCATTAGTAGAACCTTAGAAGAGAAGAAGGTTAGAAATTAAAGCTAGTATCAAACATCTCATGGGCATAAACATATTATACTTACTCCGGTCCTTAATATAAGGCATATTTACCTAATTTGATTAGATTATGGAAGTTAGTTGAGTTAGTTAATATGACATATATTTTCCAAAATGCTGATTTTAAACCTTGAGTCACCTCAAGTTAAATCAAGTTAAACCAAATTATGCAGTGAATTGCACAACTCAAGTCGTATTCTCTTGAGGAGCCTTTTATTTAATTCTTAAGCCAAACAAAGTGACAAAAACATCAAGATGGGTTTGACATTGATTTTCTTTTTTAATAATGGAAAAGAACCTAAACTACTTTTTTTTTTGTTTTTGAGAAATTGTGGAGATAAGTAATGATATTTCATTTAAGAAAATTGATGAGGAATGCTTCTTTGAAAATGGAATATAGGTTATCCTTGCTCAAAATGATTTGGGAGTTAAATTATTCATTAAGTCAAAAATCAAACTTCAGCAACTTGCTAAGTCTAATGATATTAATTAGTTATTACCCCTAGAACTCTAGCTAGATAATTACTTCTTAATACATTATTAAATACCACTTAGTATGCAATTTATGATCGGATTTATGCAATTTGTTCCTCTGTGCAATGAACACTCAACTGAGATATTCAAACAAGATCAAAGAAGTTACAATACACATTCAAACTATGAAAGAATTACACAACCACATTAAACTAAAAAGGGAATATATAAATATAAATCTCAAACCACACAATTCAATCCAAGTCACAATTGTTCAATCCAAACTAAGATAAACAACTCGCAATCTCAGTAAATTAACCACATAATATTAATCCCAACTCAAGAAATACATTACATAGCCAAAGTCAAAAGATTAAAAACAATAACTTCATTGAATATATCTCTGAAACTCAAACCAATATTCCATCCCTAAGAAGTACAAAAGAATTTAGCCTCTCACGGAGTTAGTTTATCACAGCCATAACTCCTTCAAAGCACAAAGAATCCATGCAATGAGATAATGGAATGAGAAGAAGAAGATGGAAGCAATGGTGGTTGATGATCGATGATAGTGGTAGAATGAGACATTGGTGAAGCTCAATGGTGAAGGCCATCTCCGTTCTTTCCCTTTATCCAAAGTCAATCGCCATTCCATGAATCTCATCTGTGGCTGCTGGTTCATGAATCTCATCCGCCTCCTCCCCTTTTAATTGTTGGTTAATATCCCCCAAAATATTCGCCCCCTCTCTAGGTTTATGTTTGGAGGTGTGGGCTTTAAGAAAATCCTCGAAATCTGATTAAATCCGCCTTAAAATCAGATTTAGTGGAGGAAGTCGCTGATTTTCAAAGATTTAGACCAAATTGGCATTTTAGAAATTCAGGGTACTAAACTGACAATATCTCTAGGAACTAAAATGTCATTTATGAAATTGGGGCTTTTTGTTATTTGCTCTTATCTTCCTCTTTTTTAAAAGTGATGCTAATGTTACAGAAAAATACCCCTTTTTCTGTCAAAATTCCCATATAGCAGCCACATGCAGAATTTCATTTTCCATTTTTACTTTTTGGTCTTTAAGCTCCAACTTTCCCAAAGTGACCCACAATTCAAATCAATATCTTATAATATCTTCATTCAAAATTCAAATGTTAAAGAGAAATCATGAGATTATAACAAATATATCCTTTTAAGCTATATTTTCATACAATCATCTTTAATTTAATTTAATCATAATAAATGCTATTTAGACCAAAATTAATTATAAAATCCCTAAATAAGATATTAAATATTATGATAAAATGAGGATATATCAAATTCCCCAACACTTGAACCTTTGTACTCCTGGACAAAGATTTTCAATTCACAACGATCCAAGATGAACATCAATGCAATTTAAAGATGAGCAATCTCATAGTATGAAAAGCAATAAATTAATTAATTAAGCTCCACAACTGGCATAAGTCATAGTGTAAAGCAATGTAAAGGGATTAGTGCACTATACAATCAAATGTAATTGAAATAAGTACAAGAGAGCTCTCTAGGATATTAGTGTTTTCACTCGACTCTCCTATCTAGAGTCATCTCACTCTAACTCACTTAAATATCACCTTACTATAGGCTTGTAACAACTCTAACATCTCTACCACTAAGAACAATAATGTAATGAATTAAGAGAACTTTTATGGGTTGTAATGATGGAGAAGACCACATAAAATAATTGAGAAAGAAACAAGTGCTATGTACGTATATAAGCTAATAACCATTCAAACTTAGCATCTAATTTATCACTTGAAGTGCACAGGATTATTATATTGTCATTTATAGATATTCTCTAGAATTGCCTTATTTGAATGAATATTTGTTTCTTCTTCTTTTGCTTTTTTTTTTTTGGCTTTTTCATGTTTTTCCCTTTTTTTTCACCATTCTTCTCTTGTTTTTTTTCTTTTCTTTTCTTTTTTTAACATGTATATACATGGCAATTCAACATTCACAGGAGCTAGGGATGATGACAACTTAATTATAATAAGATAGGATGTAAAGATTATGTCAATGATCTACACATGCATAACAACTCAATGAATGGCTCAAAAGGGTAAACAATGGCTGATTTAAAAGGTTAGTGTTTAGGTAAAAAGGGTTTAGAATCAAATGCCTATATTATTTCCATCACATTAATGTAAATACAACTTTAAGATAGAGTTGAGACAAATTCTAAAAGATGAAAAGCTATGAAAGCATGCACATATAAAAAATATAATTTAGGCTCGAATAACCTTCCAACTAGAGTTCTTTTCAAATGTTTACCAAAACACTCAACTGCATAATAAGCTTGTTAGAGCAAGAGTTTCACACAAGAGGGGGGGTGAATTGGGTGACACTAAAATTTCGTCGCAAATATAAAACCTTTACGGTGAATGTAAAGCAATAAAGAGTAAGGAGAAATATCACCGAAGTGTACACCGGGAGTTATACTGGTTCGGTCTCAACCACTTTGACCTACGTCCAGTCCTCAGAGCTTCTCTGAGAGTTTCACTATAACTTCCAAGATTCAGTGGGTTCTTGGCACCACAGTACAAGCAAGTTCCTTACACCTGGACACTCGCTCCCCCTTACAGGTTGTAATCCAATCCCAACTCAAGGTTCCACAACCTTAAGTTATCTCAATAACAAATATTGAGTTTGAATGAAATATCTCTCTCAAAGAGTAAATGATAATCACTGAAGCATATCAATATAATTTCAACGTGAAAACAGAGCAATGAACTTAATGAATCGTTTGTGTGAGTGCTTGGTTCTTCTTCTCTGTTTGAAGGTTCCCATATATATAGATATGATGGTGATGACCGTTGGAACGTTTTCCTTTCGTCCGTTGGTGAGTGCGCAGCCACTGTTGACTTTTCCATATTTTGAAAAATATCCGTTGGTGGTGGTTGGCATTTGAACGTTTGATTTAACTCTCATCTCTTGATATGATTTCTTCATTGTTTCTCTGTAAATATACTAAGAATGCTAATACAATGAAAGGTTAATCATATAGGAAACAATATGATGAATATTTGAATGATTTCTAAAATTCTGGGTATGCTTACTCGAGTAGCTCCTCGAGTAACCCTTGAAGTTTACTCGAGTAGCTCCTCGAGTAACATCGGGAAATCATTTATCAATTGCAAGTTAATGATTAAGTATAAGATTACTCGGGTAGTGCATGGAGTAAACTAAATTTTAAACCTTTGGATTAGTTATTTACTCGGGTAGATACTCGAGTAATGCACTCACAACTCTATGAGTTACTCGGGTAACACCTCGAGTAATCTTTTGAAAAGCTTTTGATTACTCGATGCTCTACTCCAATAATGTTGGCAGGATTAAAATGCCGAGAGCACTTACCTCATTACTCGAGTATCTCCTTGAGTAATGCACACATTTTTGCATAGGTTACTCGGGTAACACCTCGAGTAACTGAGACATTTGAAGATAACTTACCCGGGTAATGACTTGAAGTTTCCTTTGAAAATATTTGAGCATACTGGGGTACACACTCGAGGAATCCACTTAATATAAACCATGAAAGATTTGAATACTCTAGTAAGTACTCGAGAATGATGAAATAAGAAGAAATCAAGTTAATCCAGTACCAACCTCAAGTTTTCACTTACCTTAGTCTGTTACTCGAGTAGCTCCTCGAGTAACATTGGCAGTGGTACAAAGTGCCGAGAGTTACACATTTTCAAATACATGGTTACTCGAGTACCTCCTCGAGTATCATGGAAAACTTGAAGGCAAACTGGAAGTTTCTTACCTGGTTACTCGAGTAGCTCCTCGAGTAACATTAGCAGTGGTACAAAATGCCGAGAGGTCCATATTTTAGGATACAAAGGTACTCGAGTAGCTCCTGGAGTATCATGTACAAAACTTGATGGGAACTGGAAGTTTTACCTGGTTACTCGAGTAGTGCCTCGAGTAACATTAGCAGGCCGAGAGCAACCTTGTAATTTTACCTTGTTACTCGAGTAACGCCTCGAGTAATGGTGGCAGGTTACTGGAAGTTCTCCTCTGTTACTTCAAGTTTTGTCTCATTACTCGAGTAGCACCTCGAGTAATGCCTTAGAAAATGCACTTCTGAATAGGTTCCTCTGCATTTTCTCTTGGGCAATCTTCACTGCTTCCATGCTTACCTCAAGTAAAGCTTATTCCTGTCATTTACTTAGTTCAAACTTGATTATTAAATATTTCCCTTTTCAAACCATTCTTTTGTTATCATCAAAACATGAGATCTAACATTCTCCCCCTTTTTGATGATGACAAAACTTGGTGATTTTGAACAAGGTTTTTCAAATTGAAATTCTCAATTGAATATGTTTTAATAACTTTGAATATACCTTGCATACATAACAACTTCATTAGATCAAACATGTATCATAATTCAAAACTTAAATGGAATCAAATGAAGTCATAATTTAAACATACTTGCATTAACTTTAAAAAAACTTCAAATTACAAAGTAAGTTCAAAGAAATAAAAAAAAAACTAATGCACCCTAGAACCCAATACAACCAAATATCCCAAAATAAACTAGGACACATCCACAAAATCACTCTCAAGCTCTTCTCCCCCTTTTTGGCTTCATCAATCAAGAGTAGGGCTAGGAGGCTTCACCATAGAGATAGGCTTCACTGGAAGGACACTATCTGAACTAGATGAATCAAAGGAACTGGATGACTCTGGTTCAGGAAGATTGAGAGGTGGAATTTGGAGATCATCTCTAGGCTGAAAAGGAGAAGGTTGAAAGACAACCAAAGTGGTCTGAGCTTCAGGAGTTGTGTCAAATGCTGGAGTGATATGCTCAGAAGAGGAAGAGGGAGATATTTCCTCTGTTTGAGTAGGAGAGGGAATTGGTTTAGGGGCAGTGTCTGGTTGTGGCTTGGTAGGTGAATCATCAATGATAATGTGAGTGGTTTCGTGAGTATCAGGATCATCCACTGTGAATAAAATGTCTTTTTCTTGGGGCTCAAGTGGATCAGAAACTAGAGGGGTAGATGGTTCAGCCTCAGAAGTAGGAATAGGAATGTCTGAAGGAGGGTCTTCTGGAGGAGGTGGTGCAGAAGAAGAAGGACCGGAAGAAGGCCCGGGACCCAATGAATCCAAACGTGCTAGGATCAATCTTAGGGTCTCTCCCTGAGCCCGTTGCTCTGCTAGCAACTCCTCATGTCTCCTATCCATTCTCTCAACCAACTCCTCATGCCTTTTGTCAATTTTCTCAACCAGTTCTCCCATCTTGTAGTTGGTATTGGTAATCAACTCAGCATTAGTATTGGCTATGTCCACATGGAAACCTCTGAGTATGTTCTCCATGAAGTGCTGGACAGTGGTATTCAGAAAGGATGGTGAGGATGTGGTAGCGGCTGGAGCCGATGACTGGGTGTCATCCATCCTACTGGTCTCTGTTTCAGGAGCCTTTCTCTTCTTCTTGGACCCAGACTCCAGTGGTCCTTTCAGAGGAATGTCGATGTTCAGTTTACCAATTTGGTTCCTTCCCACTGGGGTCACCCTCTCAATTGGCTCCTTACTATCCAAGTACCATATTTTGTTCTCTTTCAGGATAAGAGACACAATTTGTGGATATGGCATTGGAGTAGTACCTTTTCCATCCACCTTATACCTCTTCATTTCAGAGAATATGTACTCTCCCAGATCCTTTTCTTCTTTCAAGAGGAGTGAAGCAAACCATCTATAGTCTCTATCCGAGAAATGGGTATAGTTGTTGGCTTTGTTTACTAGGGACCTAGAGTAAATGTACCAAAGGACCCTATGGTGATCACACATGTCACTCGGTTTAAAGTTTAGGGGGCCAACTAACTCACCGGGCTTTAGGATAGTGTAAATTTGATTTGGCTCAAGCTCGGAATAGATATCATCCGGGGGATTCTCAATTCCTAACCATAGATTGATCTTAGAGGGAGATATAAGGATTTTCTGACCTCTCACTGTGGTAGTCATCTCTTCCTCAACAGAGGTACGGTTAGGTTCATCTGTGATCTCTAGGTTACAATAAAAGTGAGTGACTACCTTTGTGCAAAAAGGTAATCTAACAGATAACCAAGGTATGAAAGGATCAAGATAAGAGCTAAGATCATACTTCACTACCTCTTGAAGAAGCTTCAAATCAACATAGTGTGTTTTACACACTTTCCTTCTGGAAAACTGTGTCAGATACTTGGGGGACTCCACCAGTTTCCCCACATTGAATCCTTTGGGAGGGGTAGTGATCTCAGCCTCTGGAATCTTGGATTTCTTCGATGATTGACCCTTCTCTAATTGGTCAATGATCCCAGCCATTGCCTTAGCCACATTTTTGTCATATTTTGGCTTCTTGGGAGGTTTTGGAGTAAAAGAGGGTGTGGATGAATCTGAGTGAGAAGGTGAGGGAGTTTTGACACCTTTACTCCTTCCTGTAGATGTGCTCTTTTTAGATTGAGCCCTAGTCACAATAGGCTCTTTGATCACCACACCTTTGGTTTTAGGTTGTGGTTGAGGTTTAAGAGGGATTTTGGCTTTTGGTCTAGGAATTAATTTTCTTCTCTTTGTTGGAATAGAAGAAAGAGGATCAGGGTTTTGTTGAGAATCAGAGGAATCAGTGAAGTTGAGATTCTTGGTTCTAACCATCTTGAAACCCAGAAAATCAAAAATCACAGAGAAAAGGAGTTACAGTCGCGAGTTTAGGTCAGAGGGATTTTAGACAAAATAGGAAGTTTTTGGACAAGAAATCAGTTGGGTTTTGACGGAAATGGGACTAGGAATCGATTGGGAAAAGTTTTTGAAAGGGTGTATAGTGATTTACTCGAGGAGATTTTGTGGAAATGACCGAGTTTGCGCAAGATAAAGACCTAAATCCCGACTTTACTCGAGGCCTTACTCGAGTAATATTCAACATTACTCGAGGCCTTCCTCGGGTGTTCATACAGAAAAATTCAAAATAATTCATTTAAATTGCGTACCTGGCATGAATAATATAGTAATTATCCATGGATGTTCCCTCGATCATTAATGGTCCATTTGATTCAGATTTGAGTCATTATTTAACCTTTTGAGAATCTGAGCTCCGTCATTACTCGAGGCCTTCCTCGAGTAAGCTTCAAGTTTACTCGAGGCCTGCCTCGAGTAAATAGCTTTACCATTTCTGACTCTTCATTTCTTTAAGATCTGAACCGTTACATTTGAAAATCAAGTAACTTGATCCGTTACTTCCAATTTTGGGGGCCATTACTCGAGTACATACTCGAGTAAAGTGCTTCTTTACCTCAAGTTGCTCCTCGGGTATTGCTTCTGTCTTACCCATAACTTCAAGTTGGTACTCCAGTAAATGTGTCCTCTGATCATCTCTGTTTTTGTTTCCCAAAACAGAGTTTCTACTCTCCTGCAAAACACATTTCTATACACTCCGAAGCTTAAGTTAGTGATCATCAAAACATCATCAAATGACTTCATCTAATATTATGAAATGCTGAAAATACTTATAACTCATTGGGATTTACCATTCCCAATTCTCTTCTAATGAATAAAAATTGATCTTTTGCAAGGGGTTTTGTGAAGATATCAGCTAGTTGGAGATGAGTAGGGATGAATATCACTTTCACATCCTTCTTTTGAACATGATCTCTGATGAAGTGATGTCTGACATCGATATGCTTGGTTCTAGAGTGCTGAACTGGATTCTTTGCCAAGCTTATCGTACTTGTATTATCACAATAAATTGGTATTTCTTTGAGATAAATACCAAGGTCTTGTAGTTGTTGTTTTAGCCATATCACTTGTGCACAACAACTTGAGACTGCAACATATTCGGCTTCCGTTGACGAAAGAGACACTGTATTTTGTTTCTTGCTGAACCATGAGACAAGTGATCCTCCAAGGAATTGTCCTTGTCCACTGGTGCTTTTTCTGTCTGTTTTATATCCTCCATGATCAGAGTCCGAATATGCAACTAGATACTCACTTCTTCCTTTAGGATACCACAGACCCAATTCTGGTGTGTCAGCAAGGTATCTAAAGATTCGTTTGACCGTTTCAGCATGTGATTCCTTTGGTGCAGATTGATATCTTGCACATATGCCAACACTAAATTGGATGTCTGGTCTGCTTGCTGTGAGATAGAGTAATGATCCAATCATTCCTCTATATTTTGTGATATTATAGTCTTTCCCTTTGACATCAGCATCAAGCAACGTTGTTGAGCTCATAGGCGTATCTGAGCCATTTGCTTCATCCATTCCATACTTCTTCAATAGCTCTTTTAAATACTTTGTTTGAGATATGAAGATTCCATTCTTTCTTTGTTTGATTTGCAAACCAAGAAAGAAATTCAATTCTCCCATCATTGACATTTCAAACTCTCCCTGCATTATCTCAGAAAATTCCTTACATAGAGATTCATTAGTAGCACCGAAAACAATATCATCAACATATATTTGAACAATCAAAATATCATTATGTTTTCGATTTATAAATAATGTTGTATCAACTTTTCCTCGTACAAAACCTTGATTGATGAGAAACTTACTAAGCCTTTCATACCAGGCTCTAGGAGCTTGTTTTAAACCATACAAGACCTTTTTAAGTTTGAAAACATGGTCTGGTTTAGTGACATCCTCAAATCCTGGAGGTTGTTCTACATACACTTCTTCCATGATGTAACCATTTAGAAAAGCACTCTTAACATCCATTTGATAGAGTTTGAATCCTTTGATGCATGCAAAGGCTAAGAGTACACGTATAGCTTCCAATCTAGCCACTGGAGCATACGTTTCCTCATAATCAATTCCTTTTTCCTGATTATAGCCTTTGGCCACCAATCTTGCCTTGTTTCTGACAATAATTGCAGATTCATCGAGTTTGTTTTTGAATACCCATTTAGTACCAATGATCGTATGATCTTTGGGTCGGGGTACCAAATCCCAAACTTGATTTCTTTCAAATTGATTTAGTTCTTCTTGCATTGCTATGACCCAATCATTGTCTGATAGGGCTTCATCAATGTTAGAAGGTTCAATCTCAGAAATGAATGCAGAAAAGCTTACTTCATTGAAAACTCTATTTCTGGTTTTGATCCCTTCATTCACATCTCCTATAACTTGATCTAAGGGATGACTTCTATTGTATTTCCAGGCTTTAGGTTGACCTAAAGATTGCTCTTCTTCCTTAGTTTCATCAACTTCTGGAATAAGAGACTTAGAGATAGATTGACCATTTTCTTGATTTAAAACAACTTCCTGTTCTTCATCAATAGTTTTGTCGGAGGATTCAAATTCATCAAATACAACATGAATTGATTCTTCAACAACATAAGTTCTTTTATTGAAAATTCTATATGCTTTACTTCGGTTAGAATATCCTAGGAAAATTCCTTCATCAGTTTTAGAATCAAATTTTCCTAAGTTATCTTTACCGTTGTTATGAATGAAACACTTACAACCAAAGATATGTAGATGAGCAATGTTTGGCTTTCTTCCTTTGTATAGTTCGTATGGTGTCTTTCCAAGTTTCGTTCGGATGTAAGCTCTATTTGAAATATAGCATGCTGTACTCATAGCATCCGCCCAGAAAACTTGAGACATGTTCTTTTCATTTAACATTGTTCTAGCCATTTCAGTAAGTACTCTATTCTTGCGTTCCACAGCCCCATTTTGTTGAGGTGTTCTTGGAGCAGAGAAATTGTGATCAATGCCATTAGTATCACAATACTCTTCAAAGGCTTGATTTTCAAATTCTCCACCATGATCAGTCCTAATACCTGCAATAGACATACCTTTCTCATTTTGCACTTTCTTGGCAAAAACAATAAATTCTTCAAAGGTTTAATCTTTTGATGATAGAAAAATAACCCATGTAAATCTAGAAAAATCATCAACAATGACCAATGAATACAAGTTGCCACCAAGACTCTTTACTCTTGCTGGACCAACTAAATCCATATGCAATAATTGTAATGGTCTATTTGTTGAGATCTCATTTTTCAATTTGAAAGATGATTTAGTTTGTTTACCCTTTTGACATGCGTCACAAATCAAATCGTTTTTGAAATTTACTTTGGGTAATCCAAGAACTAAATCCTTTTTGAGTAGTTTACCTAGTTGATGCATATTGACAAGAGCCAATCTCTTATGCCATAGCCAACTTTCATCGGTATTACTCAGAAAACAATTTTCAGATTCATTTCTACTAATATCTAGAGTATAGCAGTTACCTTCCCTTTTTGCTCTGAGCTTAGCCTTGATATTTTTCTTATCAAGCTGTAAGTCATTCTTGTTGATAATTAGACATTCCTCTGAATCAAATATTATCCAGTTGTCTTTATCTGCACTTTGACTTACACTCAGCAAATTATGACACAAGCCTTCAACGTAATATACATCTTTGATTTGTATGCCTTTGTCATTTTTGATTTCACCAATTCCTGCTATTTTTCCGGATTGATTTCCTCCAAATTTTACCTTTCCACCTTCCTTAGGTTGTAATGTGGTAAAACTTTTGAAATCTCCGGTCATATGTCTAGAGCATCCACTGTCTATGAACCACTTGTTATTTTTGGATGCTTTAAGACATACCTGCAATCAAATGACTAAGTCTTATGTACCCACTTCTTTTTGGGTCCTTTTGGGTTAGTACAAATGATTTTATGAACATATGAACCTTTAGGTACCCATTTGTAGGTTCCTATGTTTCCTTTCTTCTTATGAATGCATGAGGAGGTATAATGACCTTTTCTATTGCAGTAATTACAAAATGCAAAAGGATTTGATATATGCACAGAATGCTGGAAATAATTTAAATATGGCTTACCTCCTACTTTCTTTTTACCTTTCCTTTTATCTGTTTTTGGATCATATCCAATACCAGATCGGTCGTTTACAAAACGTTGTTCTTTTAAAATCATACTTAGCATCTCACTTCCTTTGGTAAACTTTTCAAGAGTTTTTGTGAGATCAATGTTTTTCTTTTTCAACGAAGAGCAATTTTCACAATTCTTTTCTAAACTTCCTTTAAGTTCAATTTCAAGAGCTTTGTTTTTCTTTTTGAAAACAATTAATTCTTTAACTATTTTGATGAATTCAGAATGTAAAGCATTATATTCAGAAAGTAATTCATCATAGGTAGGTTCAGAATCATTTACCTCTTCTTCTGTCTCTTCTTGAGCAACAAGACATATATTGGCTACTTCTTCTTCATCACTTTCTTCGTCAGAGGAACTATCTCCCCATATAGCAGATACAAAGGCCTTCTTTTTGTTAAAGAATTTGCCTTTTCTCTTTTCTTTGCTCTTTTGATTCAGTTCTGGACATTCCGATTTGATATGTCCTGGTTTTCCACATTCGTAGCAAATGATATGGTCTTTGCTGCTAGTTCCTCCTTTTTGAAAGTGTTTGAAGCCTTGACCTTTCTTGTAGAACTTTCTGAATCGTTTTATGATTAAGCCCATTTCATCATCATCGAACTCCTCATCTTCATCTTGATTTTCTTCTTTCGCTTTTAGTGCTAGACCTTTCTTTCTTTTGTCACCGATGTCATCTAGTTCTCGTTTGAACTTTAATTTGCTTTCATATTCAGAAAGACTTCCAAATAGAGAAGCAACTGATCTCATTGATTCTCCTTTTGCCTCTTCTATCGCAGTGACTTTGGCCTCCCACTCTTTAGAAAGAATATTCAATATCTTTCGTACTTGGGTATGTTGATCATAGACTTTCCCAAGTGCTGCAAGTTGATTAACAAGATGAGTATATCTAAGTTCAAATTCAGAAATCGACTCACCTGATTTCATTCGGAGTAAATCGAATTCAGTGACCAAGGTGTTGATTCGATTCTCCTTTATTCCCGAAGTTCCTTCATGAGCTATTTCCAGAGCTTCCCACATTTCCTTTGCTGTTGGGAGTGTGCAAATTCTGAAGTATTCATTTTGACTTAATGAACTTTGTAACATCAGAATTGCCTTGCTGTTGAGAGTGATAAGTTTCTTGTCATTCTCATCATATTCCGCTGGTGTCTTTGGAATTTTCTGAGAATCTACAGTCTTTGTAGGTTGATAGTTTCCACTCTCAATTACATCCCATAGCCCATATTCAGTAGCCATCACGAACACTCTGAATTTTGCTTTCCAGAAAGAAAAGTGTTCTCCATTGAAACCGGGAGGTCTAGTGATGGATGCTCCGTCGGGAAGAATTCCTTCACCCATGCTTGCCATTGGATCCTTCTTAGGTTGTTATACCTTAACAAGAAGACCTACGCTCTGATACCAAATGTTAGAGCAAGAGTTTCACACAAGAGGGGGGGTGAATTGGGTGACACTAAAATTTCGTCGCAAATATAAAACCTTTATGGTGAATGTAAAGCAATAAAGAGTAAGGAGAAATATCACCGAAGTGTACACCGGGAGTTATACTGGTTCGGTCTCAACCACTTTGACCTACGTCCAGTCCTCAGAGCTTCTCTGAGAGTTTCACTATAACTTCCAAGATTCAGTGGGTTCTTGGCACCACAGTACAAGCAAGTTCCTTACACCTGGACACTCGCTCCCCCTTACAGGTTGTAATCCAATCCCAACTCAAGGTTCCACAACCTTAAGTTATCTCAATAACAAATATTGAGTTTGAATGAAATATCTCTCTCAAAGAGTAAATGATAATCACTGAAGCATATCAATATAATTTCAACGTGAAAACAGAGCAATGAACTTAATGAATCGTTTGTGTGAGTGCTTGGTTCTTCTTCTCTGTTTGAAGGTTCCCATATATATAGATATGATGGTGATGACCGTTGGAACGTTTTCCTTTCGTCCGTTGGTGAGTGCGCAGCCACTGTTGACTTTTCCATATTTTGAAAAATATCCGTTGGTGGTGGTTGGCATTTGAACGTTTGATTTGACTTTCATCTCTTGATATGATTTCTTCATTGTTTCTCTGTAAATATACTAAGAATGCTAATACAATGAAAGGTTAATCATATAGGAAACAATATGATGAAGATTTGAATGATTTCTAAAATTCTGGGTATGCTTACTCGAGTAGCTCCTCGAGTAACCCTTGAAGTTTACTCGAGTAGCTCCTCGAGTAACATCGGGAAATCATTTATCAATTGCAAGTTAATGATTAAGTATAAGATTACTCGGGTAGTGCATGGAGTAAACTAAATTTTAAACCTTTGGATTAGTTATTTACTCGGGTAGATACTCGAGTAATGCACTCACAACTCTATGAGTTACTCGGGTAACACCTCGAGTAATCTTTTGAAAAGCTTTTGATTACTCGATGCTCTACTCCAATAATGTTGGCAGGATTAAAATGCCGAGAGCACTTACCTCATTACTCGAGTATCTCCTTGAGTAATGCACACATTTTTGCATAGGTTACTCGGGTAACACCTCGAGTAACTGAGACATTTGAAGATAACTTACCCGGGTAATGACTTGAAGTTTCCTTTGAAAATATTTGAGCATACTGGGGTACACACTCGAGGAATCCACTTAATATAAACCATGAAAGATTTGAATACTCTAGTAAGTACTCGAGAATGATGAAATAAGAAGAAATCAAGTTAATCCAGTACCAACCTCAAGTTTTCACTTACCTTAGTCTGTTACTCGAGTAGCTCCTCGAGTAACATTGGCAGTGGTACAAAGTGCCGAGAGTTACACATTTTCAAATACATGGTTACTCGAGTACCTCCTCGAGTATCATGGAAAACTTGAAGGCAAACTGGAAGTTTCTTACCTGGTTACTCGAGTAGCTCCTCGAGTAACATTAGCAGTGGTACAAAATGCCGAGAGGTCCATATTTTAGGATACAAAGGTACTCGAGTAGCTCCTGGAGTATCATGTACAAAACTTGATGGGAACTGGAAGTTTTACCTGGTTACTCGAGTAGTGCCTCGAGTAACATTAGCAGGCCGAGAGCAACCTTGTAATTTTACCTTGTTACTCGAGTAACGCCTCGAGTAATGGTGGCAGGTTACTGGAAGTTCTCCTCTGTTACTTCAAGTTTTGTCTCATTACTCGAGTAGCACCTCGAGTAATGCCTTAGAAAATGCACTTCTGAATAGGTTCCTCAGCATTTTCTCTTGGGCAATCTTCACTGCTTCCATGCTTACCTCAAGTAAAGCTTATTCCTGTCATTTACTTAGTTCAAACTTGATTATTAAATATTTCCCTTTTCAAACCATTCTTTTGTTATCATCAAAACATGAGATCTAACAAAGCTAACCACAAAACATTTACTCAACTATTTTCAATGCTAGAATTAAGAACAACAACTAATCAAAACATTGTAATTAACTAAAATCAAGCTCAACTCTCAAATGCACCAATGACTTTGGACAAACTTCCATTTTCCAAAACATTAAGTACCAAAAATCCAAGTGCGGGGGTTCATTTTTTTCAAAACACACTCTCCCCCACACTTACTCAATACATTGTCCTCAATGTATTCAAGGAATACAATGCAACAATCCAATTAATCGTGAATGCAAGAGAGAGTGAGGATGGCATATAACAAGAGAATAAGGAAACATAGGGGTTTTATTAAATTTAAACACTAAACTAAACTACTAATCATACTTTCACTACTTGGGAATGTCCATCCCCCACACTTATCTCAAGCATTCATGTTCAACATATTTCACAAACAATTATATACATGACATGAGAGATTGAGAAAGGAAAGGGACAACCTAGCCTTGGGGAGGCTCGGCATTGTCATGATAAAGCTTGGGAAGGTGATCATTGACTTTGAACTCTAATAATCCACTTGCCTCATCCAGTAGCTCTACTGTTCCAAAATCATGCACCTTAGTGACTATGTATGGTCCTTGCTACCTGGTGTTAAGTTCTTCATGTTTGAGTGCAAATTGGGCCTTAAAACGTAGAACCTTGTCACCAACTTCTAAGTATTTTCTCATAATCTTTTGGTCATACAGCTACTTGGTTTTCTCTTTGTAGATGTGAGAGCTCTCATAAACTTCTAATCACATCTCCTCCAATTCCTGCAGTTACAACTTCCTTTCTAAGACGGATTCTTCTATATCCATATTGCACATTTTCACTGCCCAATAAGTCTTGTGCTCCAACTCTACTGGAATATGACATATTTTTCAATAGATAAGTCAGTAAGGAAACATCCCTATTAATGTATTGAATGCAGTTCTATATGCCCTTAGTGCTTCTTTTAACCTTGAGTTCCAATCCTTCCTTAAATGCTTAACGATCTTTTCCAAAATATGCTTGACATCTCGATTGAACTTTTCTACTTGTTCATCCGTCTGCGGATGATAAGCAGTAGATGTTTTGTGGGTAATTCCAATTTTAGCAAGTAAGCAATTGACAACCCTATTGCATAAACGAAAGAATTTAGCCTCTCATGGAGTTTATCATAGCCACAACTCCTTTAAAGCACAAAGATTCTATGGGATGAGATAATGGAAGGAGGAGGAGAAGATGAAGGCGATGGTAGTTGATGATCAATGATGGTGGTAAAATGAGACGTTGGTGAACCTTAATGGTGAAGGCCGTCTCCTTTCTCTCCCTTCGTTCAAAGTTGCTTGTCACTTCATGAATCTCATCTACGGTTGCTGGTTCGTGACTGTCATCCGCCTCCTCCCCTTTTAATTGTTGATCGATATCCTCTAAAATATTTGCTCCCTCTCTAGGTTTATGTCTAGAGGTGTGGGCTTCAAGAAAATCCTCAACATCTAAGTAAATATGCCTTAAAATCAGATTCAATAGAGGAAGCCACTGATTTTCAGCGATTTGGATCAAATTGGCATTTTGGAAATTAGAAGTACTAAATTGACAATATCTCTAGCCACTAAAATGTCATTTATGAAATTGGGGTCTTTTTGGTAATTTTCTCTGATATTTCTTTATTCTAAATGTGACAATAATATTATAGAAAAATGCTGTCCTTTCTGTCAAAATTGCCATAGCCATATGCAGAATTTTTTTTCCATTCTAGTCCTTGTGCATCTTTACTTTTTGGTCATGCAACTCCAACTTTCCTAAAGTGACCTACAATTCAAATTAATATCTTATAATATCTTCATTCAAAATTTAAATTTTAAAGAACAATAACAAGATTATAACAAATATATCCTTTCAAACTCTATTTCCACACAATCATCTTTAATTCAATTTAATCATACTAAATGCTATTTAGTCCAAAATTAATGATAAAATCCCTGAATTAGATATTAAATATTATGATAAAATCAGGATATATCAAATTTCTTAGTCATGTTCCTCAATTTATTTATTCCCTCTCTTGCTTGATTATTATTGATGGAGTATCAATTGAAGTAAATTAGGAAAATGTTGACAAATATGAAAACGTTATCTTATATTTAGAGTCAAGATCAACTCCCTAAATATGTCTTATATTTAGAATTGGAGGGAGTACCAGTAAATATAATCTTGGCAACAGTTGTTGATTAAAAGTGGCGTCAAAATATTTATAACCAAAATTTTTAATCCGTAAATTCATAGTATTGAATGAGATATATATATATAGGGGATGTAATTAAAAATCAATATCCTTTCAGATGAAAAGTATCAAAAGAAAAATATTAAAAAAGGCCTTGAGTTTTCCGACACAAATGAAATAGGGAGAATTACATTCAGGTTCCGCACAAAAGAAAAATGAAGAAATAGTCCTATTCAGGGGCTTCAATTGAGAAGTCCATGGGTGTTATTGACAAGTTCAGGTGACCATTTTTTTATTTTTTTATTTTTATGCGGGACCTGAATGTAATTCCCCTGATAAAATATGAACAATTACACCGCTCTTGGAGTGTGGACTAGCACTACTAGTGTGAACAATTAGATAGGAATGGGATAAAGTTACTGCTGCAAATGGCTCCAGAGCAAAAGAACTACAATTTTGAAATTAATGTGTTGTACTCTATTATTTATAAATCACTAGAGAAATGCCCTTTTATACTAGACAAAAGCAAGGGGGGAAAGCCATTGGCAAAACCTAGTAAAATGTCATAATAATTATATCATTTCAATTTCTGTTCATTTCTATTCTCTTTTTTTTAATTATTTCTATTCATTTACATTCTTTGTTACATCATTTATTAACTGTTAATTACTTGGTTATGGCCAAATGATGTACAGTCGTACAGACAAAATTTGATATCCTTTGTTCCTTTTAGACGGACTCTGTTTAAGCATTTAAAGAACATAAAATCCTGAATAATAATGCAACAAGGCGTCTCTTACGAGGAAAATGGAATCGATGCTGATCAGTGGCCATAGCAGGCATGCAACCATAAACCTTGGACTCAACTAGGAACTCCTTTCTTCATCCGGGCAATGATTCCACTGCTACGTGCTGCCATTACAGAGAAACCCAAAAGAAAACAGAAGGAAGAAGAAAATTACAATGAAGAACGCTCAAGTTACAGAGCATTGGAAATTACTAAATAGAGGAAAGCCCATTAAACTATGACACCATTCCTCTTGCTCTGTTTTCTTGTGTGGTGGCCCTTGAAACACAAACACCTCTCTGCACTCTAATTCTCTGACACAACGCATATCCGAAGTCGCTTCAGCAACTTGTTCTTCTTCCTTTTCTTCATGTATCTCTTGACCCTACCACAATCGGAGTCAAAAAGATGATTCCAAATACACAACATGCAGTCGCACCTACAATTGTGGAAACTTGTTGGTTTTACCCTACCCTTTCTGGGGAGGAAACAAACCTCGTTACTGTGGCAGAGATGGTTTTGAAGTCACGTGCCTTCCCCCTGACTTCATTTCCATTTTCAGTGTCTCTCAAACCTTCACCTTGATGGATATTGATCCCTCTCGTCTTTGCGCCAAAATGGTGCGAACAGACATCCCAAGCTATGACAACTGTTCTTTCCAATTCACCAGTACTTCTTTGAACTCTGCTCTATTCTCTGTCTCCCCAAATGCTTTTAACATGACCCTGTTCTATGATTGTGTTCCTGGCTTCTCCATCAGCCGGAACAAGTTCACGTGCAGGGATGATAGTCAAAAGAAGGATTTTTTTTGTAAATCAAACTGAGTTAAGACAATTCCCAGAGCTTTTTCGACATTGCAGAGTTCAAATTCAGGTGCCCTTTACATGGGGTGTCACGGTGGACCCTTTGGGTGGAATTGAATCCTTGAAAAATGCTTTGGATAAGGGCTTTGATGTGCAGTATGAAGCAGATCGGATTTACTACGCAGAATGCATGGAATCTAGAGGAATTTGTGGGTGCGTCGGTGATGATGGGGCTCTGTTTAATTGTCATTGTCGAAACGGATCTTATCACTTGGGGTGTCCTGTTCTTGCAAGTATGGCTTCTGTCTCTGTTCCTTCTATTAGGCCCTTCATATAAGAAGTAAATAACTAATTTAAGTAGATTAAGGACGTTAGTTACGTTAGTTAATAGGATATATTTTTCTTATAACACTCTAATCATTTCTCTTAACTCCCTTCCTCTCTTGCTTAATTGTTGTTGAGAGAATATGGTTCATTTAGAAAAAAAAATTTGATAGACAATTGAAATAGATATCTTAAATTTAGAATATCGACTCCTCAATTTGATCCCATTTTAACAACGGAGGAGTATCTATTATAGAGATCTTATATGTAGTTTGGTTTGTCTATTAGGATGAAGACAAAACTCCTTGCCTGGATTGTTTCCAATTAAGTTCAGCTCTTTCAAAAACTATACGCACACATACACATGCGCTCTAATTTCTCTTTGCTCATGGTTTACAGATAATTCCAGCAATTTAAAGAGGACACTTATGATAGGTAATGTTGGGTCGATTGACCTTCTGTTTTGTCACAGCTCAGAGTAAAATCGCAGAGAAGATATAGAGAATTTTATATTACTTGTGAAACATGCATAGCTCTGCTCATATTCATTCGTATAATAACAGAAAATGCAGAAAGGTGATTACAAAGAGAAAAGAAAAGAGGCACAGAAAGATAGAAATGCAGAAAGGACCTCTCAGAGAAAAGATCTTCCTAAAATCATTCACACCCTTTTCCTAACGGCTTTTGTCCTTTTATGCTATTCTTCTGACAGTTCTCATAGCTTCCATGATTGTTTTCGCACTCACCCACTTCTTCTCACGATCCTGGGCTCTGATGCATTATTTGGGCTTACTTCATTGTTTCTGTTAGAGCCCACTTCCTCTGCGCATGTGACATTATCCCCGCCATTAGATCGGACCTTGTCCGCAAGGTCAAAATCTGGGTATTGTAATTTGATAAAATGGAAATTTTCCCACGTAGCCTCCTGAGTACTATCCCATTGGATAAGCAATTGGGAAACCGTGTGACCAGCACGTGTGATGTCCCTTGTGTCCAAAATTGCCACTGGTTGACAGATAGGGCCTTCAACCATAGTTGTTAGTGGGAGCGGTAAATATGATGGCGCTGTATTAGTTCCATAGAACCTCTTTAACATCGAAACATGAAATACGGAATGGATCTTGGCGTGGCTAGGTAACTGGACGCGATAAGCAACCTGGCCAACACGCTCTGTAATTTGAAAAGGCCCAAAATACATTAAAGAGAGCTTCTGGTATTTTCGAAGTTGGACAGAATGTTGTTTATATGGTTGCAGTTTAACAAGGACCTAGTCACCGATATGATATTCAACCTCTGTGCGTTTTTTGTCAGCATAGTGCTTCATGCGCTGCTGTACGCGTTGGATATTAAGTTTTAAGAGCTGTAAAACTTCATCGCGCTGAACCAATTGTTGGTGAACGTCAAAAGGTGTATCTTCAGTAGAGGAATGAGACAACAATGGAGGAAGGTCCCAACTATAGACAATCTTAAACGGAGTCATACCGGTGGAGTGATGATATGAAGAGTTATACCAAAACTCTGCCCATGGGAGATATTGCAACCATTGGCAAGGATACTCATAGACGTAGCACCTTAAATACATGTCCAAACACTTGTTGACAGCCTTTGATTGCCCATCGGATTGGGAATGATAAGCTGAACTAAAATTTAGTTGAGTGCCCTGCAACTTCATTAAATGTCGCCAAAAAGAGCTAGTGAAAACCCTGTCACGGTCCGATACAATCGAGCAAGGAAGACCATGTAAGCGCACTACATGCTGAAGAAAAATCTCAGCAATCGATCTACTAGAAAAATTATGGGGAACGGCTATAAAATGAGCATATTTGGATAAATGATCGACGATGACCATAATGACCGACAAACCCCGTATCAATGGCAACCCGAGAATGAAGTCCATAGAAATATCCTCCCAAATCCTCTCTGGAATAGATAGTGGGTGCAGTAAACCAGCAGGGTGAAGGTGAGATATCTTAGCTTTTTGACAAACAGAAAATAGTCGAATGAATTGCCGAACATCGTGGTTCATTTGTGGCCAGTAAAACAGAGTAGCCAAACGATGGAACGTGCGAAGGAAACCAGCATGTCCACCGATTACTGAAGAGTGAAATTCATGGAGAATACTAGTAATCAAACCAGGGGAATCCGTGGGAATAACTAACCGATTCCGCCAATATAGAAAATTCTGACGAATACTATAGTCGAACTACTCAGTGGGCTACGCCAAAAATTTTGTTTTCATCTCAGTGAGATAAACAGATGATTGTAGTTCTGAAAAAAACCTGATCCATGAAAGAGTTTGAAAGAGTTGATAATGCCATGAGATTAACCCGGGACAAAGCGTCGGCACCGTGATTAGATTTCCCAAGTTTATATTCGATCGAAAAATGATATCCCAATAATTTAGGGAGACAGGCTTCTTGCTCTGGAGTCTGAATGGTTTGATCAAGAATGTGTTTCAAACTTGCATGATCAGTGCGGATCACAAATGGATGATCGAAAAGGTAATGGCGGAATTTAGCAACGACTTCAGTGATAGCATATAATTCTCTAGCATATACTAATTTTGACTGCATCCTTGGTGATAATTTCTTCGAGAAAAACTCAATGGGATGGTGTCATTGACTGAGCATAGCACCTATGCCTATACTAGAAGCGTCTATTTCCAGAATGAACGGTTGAGAAAAATCTGGTAAGGTGAGGACCGGGGCTTCGATTAAGGCTCGATTCAACGTATCAAAAGCATCTTGAGCCTTTGTAGTCCAGTGAAAACTATCCTTGCAAAGAAGATCGGTGAGGGGGCTGGCCAATTGGGCATATTGTCGTATGAAACGGCGATAATAACCGCTCAATCCCAAAAATCCTTTTAACTGTGTGATGGATGTGGATCTGGGCCATACTTGAACCGCTTGAATCTTGGCCGGATCCATCGCCACTCCTGCAGTAGACACAATATAGCAGAGATAATCAATTTGTTGTTGGCCGAAAGAGCATTTGGATTGCTTAGCAAATAATTGGTGATCCACCAAACATTGAAGGACCAGTTCTAGGTGTCGTAAATGCTCTGTCCAAGAGGCACTATAGACCAGTATATCGTCAAAAAAATGAGGACGAATTGCCGTAAGAATGGTCAGAAAATGGTGTTCATTAAAGATTGGAAGGTTGCCGGTGCATTCGTTAATCCGAAAGGCATTACTAGCCATTCATATAAGCCTGAGTGAGTACGGAATGTGGTTTTATCCAGATCTTCTTCATGCATTAAGATTTGGTGATATCCAGATCGAAGATCAAGCTTCGAATAAAAAATAGAACCAAAAAGTTCATCAAGTAATTCATCGACTGTCGGCATGGGAAACACGTCTTTAACCGTGACAGCATTCAAGGCTCGATAATCCACACAGAAACGCCATGAACCGTCTTTCTTTTTAACCAAAATGACAGGAGTAGAAAGTGGACTGGTACTTGGAGTGATCAAACCATCTGATAATAACTCGCCCATGATTCGTTCAATCTCTGTTTTCTGGGCAGCGGGATATCGGTAGGGACGAACCTTGATCGGACCTGTATTGGGCAATAGCTCAATACGATGGTAATGCGAACGCTCTGGGGGAAGACCCTGTGGTACAGCAAAAATAGAGTCAAACCGTGATAATAGACTAAGGAGATCCTTGGGCATTACCAACGAAGTTGAAACAGAGGCATATATGTCGTGGACTGGTTGCAGGACATAAAATTCAGCAATGGAATCAGTCCATTGAAATCGGGTAAAATGATTGAACTAGGCATGCGTCAATGAAGAGCCCCGAGCGCCGGTGAGGGTAATGAACTGATTATCCTTAAGAAACTTGATGGTGGCAGTACTATAGTCAGCGACATAAGCCCCTAAGGTTTCCAACCAGTCGGCTCCCAGCACCAAGTCCACACCCGCTATTGGAAGAAGGAAAAAAGACAAAACCAGCGTATGGCCTGACACTTGCACCGGAATATTAGAAATTCGTTCCATGCTTGTGAGAATCTGACCAATACCTCCCAAAACTTTAATGGGAGTCGTGGGCTCCACATGTAATTTTAAATGAGTGACTATCCGAGGATGAATAAAAGAATCCGAGCTGCCGCCGTCTAAAAGAATCTGGATCTGAGTACCGTGAATGGTACCTGAGAAATGAATCGTAGCAGGACCATGTGTACCTCGCAAAGCATGAAGAGAAAGATGATGTAAGGAAGCATGAACATCATCGGTGGAGATAGTATCATCTGGAGGAAGCTTAATCTCATCATCACCGATGAGCATCATTAATTGTTTGTTGGGACAACGATGGGTGGGCGAAAACTTCACATCACAGGTATAGCATAGACCTTTTTCACGACGCACTTGCATTTTGGCTGGCGTCATTCGCTTAATCGGTGAAGACTTGGGAGTTGGTAAAAGAGGAGGCAAATTTGCCTTACCAGTAGGACTACATATCGACGCGGACGGAATAGTTGGAGTAGACTAAACCGAGGTCTATTTAGAGCCCCCCGTACTTAGTAGTTGCTGTTTAGTTCCTTGGTTTGATGAAGTACCAGTGCCAGAACCAGAGTAGGTAAACAATCGTACGAGATCCATAGCCGAATGCACCGTGCCTGGTCGATGAACCAGGACATTACGCCGAAGATCAGGGAGCAGCCCACCGATATAACAGTCAAGTAAGGCTGCCTCTGGAACGTCCTCTGTACGATTGGCGAGAGTCACGAATTGAGTATGGTAAGTATCCACCGCCCACATTCTGTTGCGTGAGTTTAAAGAGTTGAGACCGTGCACACTCAAAAGGAGATGGTCCAACCTGTTGCTCAACAGCCTGTGCTAAGGCAACCCAGTGCGGTAGTCGGCCATTTTTTTCCATCATCTGAAACCAAGGAAGAATGTCACCGTCAAAATGGACCGATGCAACAACCAATTTCTGAGAGTCAGGGATATCGTAGTAACGGAAATACTGATTGGCCTTAAATATCCAGTTCAAAGCATCAGTGCCATCAAAGCGTGGAAAATCCAATTTAATAGATTTAGTAGAGGATGGGATGATGTGTGAACCGCCAGAAACCCCTGAAGATGGTGATTCTGTAGTATGATGTGAGTGAGACGGAGTTACCAAGGTCTGCATGAGGGATTGTAGCATGTGAGTGAGGTCATCCAATCGACCATCAATTTTGTCAAATCAATCTGTAGCGGTGATTGTAAATTCACTGTTGCGTTTGACCTCTGCTTGAAGCTCCTTCAGTCTGGTATTGTCAGCCATGTCCAGACAAGCTGAAGAATCAATGAAAGCACCAAATGTCACAGCTCAGAGTAAAATCGCAAAGAAGATATAGAGAATTTTATATTACTTGTGAAACATGCATAGCTCTGCTCATATTCATTCGTATAATAATAGAAAATGCAGAAAGGTGATTACAAAGAGAAAAGAAAAGAGGTATAGAAAGATAGAAATGCAGAAAGGACCTCTCAGAGAAAAGATCTTCCTAAAATCATTCACACCCTTTTCCTAACGGCTTTTGTCCTTTTATGCTATTCTTTTGACAATTCTCGTAGCTTCCATGGTTGTTTTCGCACTCGCCCACTTCTTCTCACGATCCTTGGCTCTGATGCATTATTTGGGCTTACTTCATTGTTTCTGTTAGAGCCCACTTCCTCTGCGCATGTGACATGTTTCCATGTGTTTCTTTCTCTCTCTTTTTTCATTTTACATAGTATCTATTATATCATAATTCAAAACTTTATATCAGTTGATATATATATGCGCTCTAATTTTTCTTTGTTCATGGTTCACAGAAGTTTCCAGCAATACGAAGATGATAAATATAATAGGTAGTGATGGGTCGATTGACCTGCTTTACGTTTCCAAGTTTCAGCTTTTTTCCCCTCCATTTTACACCGTATCTATTATATTCAACACTTCATATCAACAGATATATATTTCTTACCAATTTCTCAGCACCTTGTTAATTATGTGACTACTTTAGTTGGGTGGTTTTGATTAGCTTCTCCATTTTATCATATTTGAATAGAACTCTGTCAAAGTTGCATATATTTAGACTTTGAAGTTTTTAATTCTATATTTGCATTTTTTTCTCATTTATTTCATATATTATTGATGAATCTGTCATATTTTCTACTCATATATTAATCTACTCTGTGGCGTCATAGGTTTTACAAGTGGAGCAATTGGAGCCATTTTAATCTGTATTGCTTTTTTCTATTGTAAAACCAAATCATTGAAGCAGAAGATAGGATTTTGGAAGACATCTAAGGTTGACCTGCAAATTGAGGCCTTCATTAAAAATCAAGAACCTTTGGCTCTCACAAGATATATATTTGCAGATATAAAGAAAATGACCAATCTTTCCAAGTTAAATTGAGAGAAGGTGGCTATGGTATTGTATACAAAGGTGACCTACTCAATGGTGGTCCTGTTACTGTAAAGATTTTGAATCCATCAAAAGGAAATGGAGAAGAATTTATCAATGAAGTTGCTAGTATTAGCATAACTTCTCATATTAATGTTGTTACCCTTCTTGGATTTTGTTTAGAAGGTCAGAAGAAGGCTTTCATGTATGAATTTATTTGCAATAGGTCTCTTGACAAATTGATTTGCAACAAGGCAAATAAAACTAATTTAGCATTGACTTCGGAAAATTTGTATCAAATTGTACTGGGGATAGCTCGAGGGCTTGAATACCCAAACAGAGGATGCAACATTCAAATTCTATATTTTGTATAAAGCCACATAATATCCTTTTGGATGAAAATGTTGCCCTAAGATCACAGATTTTGGGCTTGCTAAACTTTGTCCCAGTAAAAAGAGCATTATTTCACTTTAGAGGTTAGAGGGACTTTTAGATATCTTGCACCGGACATTTGGAATAGAAATATAGGTGGAATTTCATATAAATGTGATGTTTATAGTTATGGAAAGATGCTATTAGACATAGTTGGAGTGCTGAAGGACGTGACCATTGAATCCAATTACCCAACTGAGAACTACGTTCTTGACTCTATTTTTGATAAACATGAGCAAGGCAAAGGTTTGGAACAAAATGGAGTGAGCACTGCAGAAGGAAATGATATTGCTGAAAAAATAACCATAGTGGGTTTGTGGTGCATGCAAACATTGCCAACTCAAAGACCTACAATGAATAAAGTGATTGAAATTTTAGAAGGAAGTTTAGACTCATTGCCAATGCCACCAAAACCAGTTATATCTGTCATTCAAGTGATGCCAAAGAATTCTTGGGGGAATGATAGTTAAAGACCTTATAAAAAAATTAATGTAAAATAATGAATTTTAAATTATAAATATAAAAGTTGAGTAAGAAATTTGCAAGTTCAAGCAGTGAATACATATTCTCATTTTATATCAATTTATTAAATTGTCTTTAATTGTTATTCTCCTTAGAATTGGTGAAATGTATGTGTCTATTATCAACATTATCCAACTTTTAGTCCCTAGAAGCTCTCTCCTAGATTCTAGATCGTGGCTCGGACTCCAAAAAGTTACTCCCCTCAGTACTACTTCTTCTTGTCTTTATTATGAGGCACCAACTAAGAAATGTTTTTGATCATTTTTATAAAGCACTTGCAAGTTTTCAATGAGCATTTAATTTATTTTTTCATGTGTGCTCATATTTAATAAGGGTAGTGGGAGAGAATAATAATTAATATGATATTTGAGTTTAGTGTAGTTAATAAGGGTAGTATTGGAAATCATTTCAATTTTAGGACAATTTTAATACTTTTAACTAATTTTATTGGTTTGTGAGAATTGATAGTTGGTGCTTTATACTCCCTCTATCCCTATATATAAGGTCCTTTTAACCGAATCGTGAGATTTTAAAAAATAGTTAAAATTAGTTAAAAGTAATAAATATGTAGAAAATATAAGTTGTTTTCCAAAAATGCCACTATTTATGAATGAGCAAGAGAGATAGTGATAATGAAAAAAAAAGGATGAAAGAGAATGTATAGAGAATAAATGATGAGAGAGTAATTGAGGGCAAAATAGGTAAAAATGCATTTATTATTGAGACAAACTTAAAAAAGATCTTATAAAAAGGGACAAGCTTATTAAAAAAAAGAGAGGATATTATATACGGGGATGGAGGGAGTAATAAGGACCAAAGGGAGTAAGTAAACATAAGAGCCTGGCCATGAAGTCGCTTTGGTATTAAAGACATTAATTCACTTTATCTCCCAAATTGAATTTAAAATTTTGTCCTAAAGTATCGTTATTGATTACACATATTAAAAGAGTTTCAATTAAAAGGAAATTTCAATGCACGTAATTAAAAAAGTACAAATATTAGGGAAACAAACACTTATTTGTTATAAATAACTAATTAAACTAATTTTTTCAACATCTAAAAATTAATTATCTAGATCTTATACTAAAACAACAATTGCTTAGTATCTTCTTCCAATATTAATAAACTTAATCTTTAGCCAAGTTAGAAGTGACATATAATGTATAAACATTTAACTGCTTTTGGTATGTTATTATCATACCTGTTCAACGAAGCCCGACGACAAGAGCTTTCAAGACCAGAAATATGGGTTTGCAATTAATCGTATGGTAATATATAATCATACACCCCCTCTATAGTCTACCCACATTAAATGTGACAAAATTTTGGTTATTCCACATGCGAAAGTGAGAGGTAATTTCCTGATTGACATTTGGAGAATTCAAGACCAGAAATATGGGTTTGCAATCAGTCATATGGTCATATATAATCATACACTACCCGCCCCCTATAGTCTAGCCACATTAAATGTAACAAAATTCGGGTTATTCCACATGCGAAAGTGAGAGGTAATTTCCTGATTGACATTTGGAGTTTTCAAGACTAGAAATATAGGTTTCAAATTAGTCGTATGACGTATAGTAATAGATAATCATACACCCCTCTATAGTCTACCCACATTAAATGTGACAAAATTTGGGTTATTCCACATGCGAAAGTGAGAGGTAATTTCCTCACTGACATTTAGAGTTTTCACAACCAGAAATATGGGTTTGAAATTAATCGTATGGTCATATATAAACATACACACCCCCTATAGTCTACCCACATTAAATGTGACAAAATTTGGGTTATTCCACATGCGAAAGAGAGAGGTAATTTCCTGACTGACATTTGGAGATTTCAATACCAGAAATATGGGTTTGCAATAAGTCGTATGGTCATATATAATCATACACCCGCCCCCTATAGTCTACCCACATTAAATGTAACAAAATTTGGGTTATTCCACATGCGAAAGTGAGAGGTAATTTCCTGATTGACATTTGGAGTTTTCAAGACTAGAAATATGAGTTTGCAATTAGTCGTATGACGTATGGTCATAGATAATCATACACCCCTCTATAGTCTACCGACATTAAATGTGACAAAATTTAGGTTAATCCATATGCGAAAGTGAGAGGTAATTTCCTGACTGACATTTAGAGTTTTCAAAACAAGAAATATGGGTTTGCAATTATTCGTATGGTCATATATAATCATACACACCCCCTATAGTCTACCCACATTAAATGTGACAAAATTTGGGTTATTCCAACTGCGAAAGTGAGAGGTAATTTCCTGACTGACATTTGGTGATTTCAAGACCAGAAATATGGGTTTGCAATCAATCGTATGGTCATACATAATCATACACCCGCCCCCAATAGTCTACCCACATTAAATGTAACAAAATTTGGGTTATTCCACATGCGAAAGTGAGAGGTAATTTCCTGACTGACATTTAGAGTTTTCACAACCAGAAATAAGGGTTTGCAATTATTCTTTTGGTCATATATAATCATACACACCCCCTATAGTCTACCCACATTAAATGTGACAAAATTTGGGTTATTCCACATGCGAAAGTGAGAGGTAATTTCCTGACTGACATTTGGAGACTTCAAGACCAGAAATATGGGTTTGCAATCAGTCGTATGGTCATATATAACCATACACCCACCCCCAATAGTCTACCCACATTAAATGTAACAAAATTTGGGTTATTCCACATGCGAAAGTGAGATGTAATTTCCTGATTGACATTTGGAGTTTTCAAGACTAGAAATATGGGTTTGCAATTAGTCGTATGACGTATAATCAAAGATAATCATACACCCCTCTAGAGTCTACCGACATTAAATGTGACAAAATTTGGGTGATTCCACATGCGAATGTGAGAGGTAATTTCCTGACTGACATTTAGAGTTTTCACAACCAGAAATATTGGTTTGCAATTATTCGTATGGTCATATATAATCATACACACCCCCTATAGTCTACCCACATCAAAATGTGACAAAACTTGGGTTATTCCAACTGCGAAAGTGAGAGGTAAATTCCTGACTGACATTTGGAGATTTCAAGACCAGAAATATGGGTTTGCAATCAATCGTATGGTCATACATAATCATACACCCGCCCCCAATAGTCTACCCACATTAAATCTAACAAAATTTGGGTTATTCCACATGCGAAAGTGAGAGGTAATTTCCTGATTGACATTTGGAGTTTTCAAGACTAGAAATATGGGTTTGATATTAGTCGTTTGACGTATGGTCATAGATAATCATACACCCCTCTATAGTCTACCCATATTAAATGTGACAAAATTTGGGTTATTCCACATTCGAAAGTGAGAGGTAATTTCCTGACTGACATTTAGAGTTTTCACAACTAGAAATATGGGTTTGCAATTATTCGTATGGTCATATATAATCATACACACCCCCTATAGACTACCCACATTAAATGTGTCAAAATTTGGGTTATTCCACATGCGAAAGTGAGAGGTAATTTCCTGACTGACATTTGGAGATTTCAAGACCAGAAATATGGGTTTGCAATCAGTCGTATGGTCATATATAATCATACACCCGCCCCCTATAGTCTACCCACATTAAATGTAACAAAATTTGGGTTATTCCACTTGCGAAAGTGAGGGATAATTTCCTGATTGACATTTGGAGTTTTCAAGACTAGAAATATGGGTTTGCAATTAGTCGTATGACGTGTGGTCATAGATAATCATACACCCCTCTATAGTCTACCCACATTAAATGTGACAAAATTTGGGTTATTCCACATGCGACAGTGAGATGTAATTTCCTGACTGACATTTAGAGTTTTCACAACCAGAAATAAGGGTTTGCAATTATTCGTATGGTCATATATAATCATACACACCCCCTACAGTCTACCCACATTAAATGTGACAAAATTTGGGTTATTCCACATGCGAAAGTGAGAGGTAATTTCCTGACTGACATTTAGAGTTTTCACAACCAGAAATATGGGTTTGCAATCAGTCGTATGGTCATATATAATCATACACCCGCCCCCTATAGTCTACCCACATTAAATGTAACAAAATTTGGGTTATTCCTCATGCGAAAGTGAGATGTAATTTCCTGATTGACATTTGGAGTTTTCAAGACGAGAAATATGGGTTTGCAATTAGTCGTATGACGTATAATCATAGATAATCATAGACGCGTCTAGAGTCTACCCATATTAAATGTGACAAAATTTGGGTTATTCCACATTCGAAAGTGAGAGGTAATTTCCTGACTGACATTTAGAGTTTTCACAACTAGAAATATGGGTTTGCAATTATTCGTATGGTCATATATAATCATACACACCCCCTATAGACTACCCACATTAAATGTGACAAAATTTGGGATATTCCACATGCGAAAGTGAGAGGTAATTTCCAGACTGACATTTGGAGATTTCAAGACCAGAAATATGGGTTTTCAATAAGTCGTATGGTCATATATAATCATACACCCGCCCCCTATAGTCTACCCACATTAAATGTAACAAAATTTGGGTTATTCCACATGCGAAAGTGAGATGTAATTTCCTGAATGACATTTGGAGTTTTCAAGACTAGAAATAATTTTTTGCAATTAGTCGTATGACGTATGGTCATAGATAATCATACACCCCTCTATAGTCTACCGACATTAAATGTGACAAAGTTTGGGTCATTCCACATGCGAAAGTGAGAGGTAATTTCCTGACTCACATTTATAGTTTTCACAACCAGAAATATGGGTTTGCAATTATTCGTATGGTCATATATAATCTTACATACCCCCTATAGTCTACCCACATTAAATGTGACAAAATTTGGGTTATTCCACATGCGAAAGTGAGAGGCAATTTCCTGACTGACATTTGGAGATTTCAAGACCAGAAATATGGGTTTGCAATTAGTCATATGACGTATGGTCATAGATAATCATACACCCCTCTATAGTCTACCCACATTAAATGTGACAAAATTTGGGTTATTCCACATTCAAAAGTGAGAGGTAATTTCCTGACTGACCTTTAGAGTTTTCACAACCAGAAATATGGGTTTGCAATTATTCGTATGGTCATATATAATCATACACAGCCCCTATACTCTACCCACATTAAATGAGTCAAAATTTGGGTTATTTCTCATGCGAAAGTGAGAGGTAATTTCCTGACTGACATTTGGAGATTTCAAGACTAGAAATATGGGTTTGCAATCAGTCGTATGGTCATATATAATCATACACCCGCCCCCTATAGTCTACCATTATTAAATGTAACAAAATTTGGGTTATTCCACATGCGAAAGAGAGAGGTAATTTCCTGAATGACATTTGGAGTTTTCAAGACTAGAAATATTGGTTTGCAATTAGTCGTATGACGTATGGTCATAGACAATCATACACCCCTCTATAGTCTACCGATATTAAATGTGACAAAATTTGGGTTATTCCACATGCGAAAGTGAGAGGTAATTTCCTGACTGACATTTAGAGTTTTCACAACCAGAAATATGGGTTTGCAATTATTCGTATGGTCATATATAATCATACACACCCCCTATAGTCTACCCACATTAAATGTGACAAAATTTGGGTTATTCCACATGCGAAAGTGAGAGGTAATTTCCTGACTGACATTTGGACATTTCAAGACCAGAAATATGGGTTTGCAATCAGTCGTATGGTCATATATAATCATACACCCGCCCTCTATAGTCTACCCACATTAAATGTAACAAAATTTGGGTTATACCACATGCGAAAGTCACATGTAATTTCCTGATTGACATTTGGAGTTTTCAAGACTAGAAATATGGGTTTGCAATTAGTCGTATGACGTATGGTCATAGATAATCATACACCCCTCTAGAGTCTACCCACATTAAATGTGACAAAATTTGGGTTATTCCACATGCGAAAGTGAGAGGTAATTTCCTAACTGACATTTGGACATTTCAAGACCAGAAATATGGGTTTGCAATCAGTCGTATGGTCATATATAATCATACACCCGCCCTCTATAGTCTACCCACATTAAATGTCACAAAATTTGGGTTATACCACATGCGAAAGTGACATGTAATTTCCTGATTGACATTTGGAGTTTTCAAGACTAGAAATATGGGTTTGCAATTAGTCGTATGACGTATGGTCATAGATAATCATACACCCTTCTAGAGTCTACCCACATTAAATGTGACAAAATTTGGGTTATTCCACATGCGAAAGTGAGAGGTAATTTCCTGACTGACATTTGGAGATTTCAAGACCAGAAATATGGGTTTCCAATCAGTCGTATGGTCATATATAATCATACACCCACCCCCTATAGTCTACCCACATTAAATGTAACAAAATTTGGGTTATTCCACATGCGAAAGTGAGAGGTAATTTCCTGATTGACATTTGGAGTTTTCAAGACTAGAAATATGGGTTTGCAATTTGACGTATGACGTATGGTCATAGATAATCATACACCCCTCTATTGTTTTCCCATAATAAATGTGACAAAATTTGGGTTATTCCACATGCGAAAGTGAGAGGTAATTTCCTGACTGACATTTGGAGATTTCAAGACCAAAAATATGGGTTTGCAATCAGTCGTATGGTCATATATAATCATACACCCGCCCCCTATAATCTACCCACATTAAATGTAACAAAATTTGGGTTATTCCACATGCGAAAGTGAGATGTAATTTCCTGATTGACATTTGGAGTTTTCAAGACTAGAAATATTGGTTTGTAATTAGTCGTATGACGTATGGTCAAAGATAATCATACACCCCTCTATAGTCTACCGACATTAAATGTGACAAAGTTTGGGTTATTCCACATGCGAAAGTGAGAGGTAATTTCCTGACTGACATTTAGAGTTTTCACAACCAGAAATATGGGTTTGCAATTATTCGTATAGTCATATATAATCATACACACCCCCTATAGTCTACCCACATTAAATGTGACAAAATTTGGGTTATTCCATATGCGAAAGTGAGAGGCAATTTCCTGACTGACATTTGGAGATTTCAAGACCAGAAATATGGGTTTGCAATCAGTCGTATGGTCATATATAATCATACACCTGCTCCCTCTAGTCTACCCATATTAAATGTAACAAAATTTAGGTTATTCCACATGCGTAAGTGAGATGTAATTTCCTGATTGACATTTGGAGTTTTCAAGACTAGAAATATGGGTTTGCAATTAGTCGTATGACGTATGGTCATAGATAATCATACACCCCTCTATAGTCTACCCACATTAAATGAGCCAAAATTTGGGTTATTTCTCATGCGAAAGTGAGAGGTAATTTCCTGACTGACATTTGGAGATTTCAAGACCAGAAATATGGGTTTGCAATCAGTCGTATGGTCATATATAATCATACACCCGCCCACTATAGTCTACCATTATTAAATGTAACAAAATTTGGGTTATTCCACATGCGAAAGTGAGAGGTAATTTCCTGAATGACATTTGGAGTTTTCAAGACTAGAAATATTAGTTTGCAATTAGTCGTATGACGTATGGTCATTGACAATCATACACCCCTCTATAGTCTACCAACATTAAATGTGACAAAATTAGGGTTATTCCACATGCGAAAGTGAGAGGTAATTTCCTGACTGACATTTAGAGTTTTCAAGACTAGAAATATGGGTTTGCAATTAGTCGTATGACGTATGGTCATAGATAATCATACACCCCTCTATTGTCTTCCCACAATAAATGTGACAAAATTTGGGTTATTCCACATGCGAAAGTGAGAGGTAATTTCCTGACTGACATTTGGAGATTTCAAGACCAGAAATATGGGTTTGCAATATGTCGTATGGTCATATATAATCATACACCCGACCCCTATAGTCTACCCACATTAAATGTAACAAAATTTAGGTTATTCCACATGCGTAAGTGAGATGTAATTTCCTGATTGACATTTGGAGTTTTCAAGACTAGAAATATGGGTCTGCAATTAGTCGTATGACGTATGGTCATAGATAATCATACACCCCTCTATAATCTACCCACATTAAATGTGACAAAATTTGGGTTATTCCACATGCGAAAGTGAGAGGTAATTTCCTGACTGACATTTAGAGTTTTGACAACCAGAAATTTGGGTTTGAAATTTTTCGTATGGTCATATATAATCATACACACCCCCTATAGTCTCCCACATTAAATGTGACAAAATTTGGGTTATTCCACATACGAAATTGAGAGGTAATTTCCTAACTGACATTTAGAGTTTGCACAATCAGAAATATGGGTTTGCAATTATTCGTATGGTCATATATAATCATACACACCCCCTATAGTGTACCCACATTAAATGTGACAAAATTTGGGTTATTCCACATACGAAAGTTTGAGGTAATTTCCTGACTGACATTTAGAGTTTTCACAACCAGAAATATGGGTTTGCAATCAGTCGTATGGTCATATATAATCATACACCCGACCCCTATTGTCTACCCACATTAAATGTAACAAAATTTAGGTTATTCCACATGCGTAAGTGAGATGTAATTTCCTGATTGACATTTGGAGTTTTAAGACTAGAAATATGGGTCTGTAATTAGTCGTATGACGTATGGTCATAGATAATCATACACCCCTCTATAATCTACCCACATTAAATGTGACAAAATTTGGGTTATTCCACATGCGAAAGTGAGAGGTAATTTCCTGACTGACATTTAGAGTTTTCACAACCAGAAATATGGGTTTGAAATTTTTCGTATGGTCATATATAATCATACACACCCCCTATAGTCTCCCACATTAAATGTGACCAAATTTGGGTTATTCCACATGCGAAATTGAGAGGTAATTTCCTGACTGACATTTAGAGTTTTCACAACCAGAAATATGGGTTTGCAATTATTCGTATGGTCATATATAATCATACACACCCCCTATAGTCTACCCACATTAAATGTGACAAAATTTGGGTTATTCCACATGCGAAAGTGAGAGGTAATTTCCTAACTGACATTTGGAGATTTCTAGACCAGAAATATGGGTTTGCAATTATTTGTATGGTCATATATAACCATACACACCTCCTATAGTCTACCCACATTAAATGTGACAAAATTTGGGTTATTCCACATGCGAAAGTGAGAGGTAATTTCCTGACTGACATTTGGAGATTTCAAGACCAGAAATATGGGTTTTTAATCAGTCGTATGGTCATATATAATCATACACCCGCCCCTATAGTCTACCCACAATAAATGAAACAAAATTTGGGTTATTCACATGCGAAAGTGGGAGGTAATTTCCTGATTGACATTTGGAGTTTTCAAGATTAGAAATATGGGTGTGCAATTTGTCGTATGACGTATGGTCATAGATAATCATACACCCCTCTATAGTCTACCCACATTAAATGTGACAAAATTTGGGTTATTCCACTTGCAAAAGTGAGAGGTAATTTCCTGACTGAGATTTAGAGTTTTCACAACCAGAAATATGGGTTTGCAATTATTCGTATGGTCATATATAATCATACATACCCCCTATAGTCTACCCACATTAAATTTGACAAAATTTGGGTTATTCCACATGCAAAAGTGAGAGGTAATTTCCTGACTGACATTTGAAGATTTCAAGACCAGAAATATGGGTTTGCAATCAGTCGTATGGTCATATATAATCATACACCCGCCCCCTATAGTCTACCCACATTAAATGTAACAAAATTTGGGTTATTCCACATGCGAAAGTGAGAGGTAATTTCCTGATTGACATTTGGAGATTTCAAGACCAGAAATATGGGTTTGCTATTAGTCGTATGACGTATGGTCATAGATAATCATACACCCCTCTATAGTCTACCCACATCAAATGTCAAAAAATTTGGGTTATTCCACATGCGAAAGGGAGGTAATTTCCTGGCTGACATTTAGAGTTTTCACAACCAGAAATATGGGTTTGCAATTAATCGTATGGTCATATATAATCATACACACCCCCTATAGTCTACCGACATTAAATTTGACAAAATTTGGGTTATTCCACATTTCCTGGAGGACATTTGGAGATTTGAAGACCAAAAATATGGGTTTGCAATCAGTCGTAGGGTCATATATAATCATACACCCGCCCCCTATAGTCTACCCACAATAAATGAAACAAAATTTGGGTTATTCCACATGCGAAAGTGAGAGGTAATTTTCTGATTGACATTTGGACTTTTCAAGACAAGAAATATGGACGTGCAATTTGTCGTATGACGTATGGTCATAGATAATCATACACCCCTCTATAGTCTACCCACATTAAATGTGACAAAATTTGGGTTATTCCACATGCGAAAGTGAGAGGTAATTTCCTGACTGACATTTAGAGTTTTCACAACCAGAAATATGGGTTTGCAATTAATCGTATGGTCATATATAATCATACACACCCCCTATAGTCTACCCACATTAAATGTGACAAAATTTGGGTTATTCCACAAGCGAAAGTGAGAGGTAATTCCCTGACTGACATTTAGAGTTTTCACCACCAGAAATATGGGTTTGCAATGAATCGTATGGTAATATATAATCATTTACACCCCCTATAGTCTACCCACATTAAATGTGACAAAATTTGGGTTATTCCACATGCGAAAGTGAGAGGTAATTTCCTGATTGACATTTGGAGTTTTCAAGACTAGAAATATGGGTTTGCAATTAGTCGTATGACGTATGGTCTTAGATAATCATACACCCCTCTATAGTCTACCCACATTAAATGTGACAAAATTTGGGTTATTCCACATGCGAAAGTGAGAGGTAATTTCCTGATTGACATTTGGGGTTTACATGACTAGAAATATGGGTCTGCAATTAGTCGTATGACGTATGGTCATAGATAATCATACACCCCTCTATAGTCTACCCACATTAAATGTGACAAAATTTGGGTTATTCCACAAGCGAAAGTGAGATGTAATTACCTGACTGACATTTAGAGTTTTCACAACCAGAAATATGGGTTTGAAAATATTCGTATGGTCATATATAATCATACACACCCCCTATAGTCTCCCACATTAAATGTGACGAAATTTGGGTTATTCCACATGCGAAAGTGAGAGGTAATTTCCTGACTGACATTTAGAGTTTTCAAAACCAGAAATATGGGTTTGCAATTATTCGTATGGTCATATATAATCATACACACCCACAATAGTCTACCCAAATTAAATGTGACAAAATTTGGGTTATTCCACATGCGAAAGTGAGAGGTAATTTCCTGACTGACATTTAGAGTTTTCCCAACCAGAAATATGGGTTTGCAATTATTCGTATGGTTATATATAATCATAAACACCCCCTATAGTCTACCCACATTAAATGTGACAAAATTTGGGTTATTCCACATGCGAAAGTGAGAGGTAATTTCCTGACTGACAATTGGAGATTTCAAGACCAGAAATATGGGTTTGCAATAAGTCGTATGTTCATATATAATCATACACCCGCCCCCTATAGGCTACCCACATTAAATGTCACAAAATTTGGGTTAATCCACATGCGAAAGTGAGAGGTAATTTCCTGACTGACATTTGGAGTTTTCAAGACTAGAAATATGGGTTTGCAATTAGTCGTATGACGTATGGTCATAGATAATCATACACCCATCCATAGTCTACCCACATTAAATGTGACAAAATTTGGGTTATTCCACAAGCGAAAGTGAGAGGTAATTTCCTGACTGACATTTAGAGTTTTCCCAACCAGAAATATGGGTTTGCAATTATTCGTATGGTCATATATAATCATAAACACCCCCTATAGTCTACCCACATTAAATGTGACAAAATTTGGGTTATTCCACATGCGAAAGTGAGAGGTAATTTCCTGACTGACATTTGGAGATTTCAAGACCAGAAATATGGGTTTGCAATAAGTCGTATGGTCATATATAATCATACATCCGCCCCCTATAGTCTACCCACATTAAATGTCACAAAATTTGGGTTATTCCACATGCGAAAGTGAGAGGTAATTTCCTGACTGACATTTGGAGTTTTCAAGACTAGAAATATGGGTTTGCAATTAGTCGTATGACGTATGGTCATAGATAATCATACACCCATCCATAGTCTACCCACATTAAATGTGACAAAATTTGGGTTATTCCACATGCGAAAGTGAGAGGTAATTTCCTGACTGACATTTAGATTTTTCACAACCAGAAATATGGGTTTGCAATTATTCGTATGGTTATATATAATGATACACGCCCCCTATAGTCTACCCACATTAAATGTGACAAAATTTGGGTTATTCCACATGCGAAAGTGAGAGGTAATTTCCCAACAGACATTTAGAGTTTTCACAACTAGAAATATGGGTTTGCAATTATTTGTATGGTCATATATAATCATACACACCCCCTATAGCCTACCCACATTAAATGTGACAAAATTTGGTTTATTCCACATGCGAAAGTGAGAGGTAATTTCCTGACTGACATTTGGAGATTTCAAGACCAGAAATATGGGTTTGCAATCAGTCGTATGGTCATATATAATCATACACCCGCCCCTATAGTCTACCCACAATAAATGTCACAAAATTTGGGTTATTCCACATGCGAAAGTGAGAGGTAATTTCCTGATTGACATTTGGAGGTTTCAAGACTAGAAATATGGGTTTGCAATTTGTCGTATGACGTATGGTCATAGATAATCATACACCACTCTATAGTCTACCCACATTAAATGTGACAAAATTTGGGTTATTCCACATGCGAAAGTGAGAGGTAATTTCCTGACTGACATTTAGAGTTTTCACAACCAGAAATATGGGTTTGCAATTAATCTTTTGGTAATATATAATCATACGCACCCCCTATAGTCTACCCACATTAAATGTGACAAAATTTGGGTTATTCCACATGCGAAAGTGAGAGGTAATTTCCTGACTGACATTTGGAGATTTCAAGACGAGAAATATGGGTTTGCAATTGGTCGTATGACGTATGGTCATAGATAATCATACACCCCTCTATAGTCTACCCACATTAAATATGACAAAATTTGGGTTATTCCACATGCGAAAGTGAGAGGTAATTTCCTGACTGACATTTAGAGTTTTCACAACCAGAAATATGGGTTTGCAATTATTCGTATGGTCATATATAATCATACACACCCCCTATAGCCTACCCAAATTAAATGTGACAAAATTTGGGTTATTCCACAAGCGAAAGTGAGAGGTAATTTCCTGACTGACATTTGGAGATTTCGAGACCAGAAATATGGGTTTGCAATCAGTCGTATGGTCATATATAATCATACACCCGCCCCTATAGTCTACCCACAATAAATGTAACAAAATTTGGGTTATTCCACATGCGAAAGTGAGAGGTATTTTCCTGACTGACATTTGGAGATTACAAGACCAGAAATATGGGTTTGCAATCAGTCGTATGGTCATATATAATCATACACACGCCCCTATAGTATACCCACAATAAATGTAACAAAATTTGGGTTATTCCACATGCGAAAGTGAGAGGTAATTTCCTGATTGACTTTTGGAGTTTTCAAGACTAGAAATATGGGTTTGCAATTTGTCGTATGACGTATGGTCATAGATAATCATACACCCCTCTATAGTCTACCCACATTAAATGTGACAAAATTTGGGTTATTCCACATGCGAAAGTGAGAGGTAATTTCCTGACTGACATTTAGAGTTTTCACAACCAGAAATATGGGTTTGCAATTATTCGTATGGTCATATATAATCATACACACCCCCTATAATCTACCCTCATTAAATGTGATAAAATTTGGGTTATTCTACATGCGAAAGTGAGAGGTAATTTCCTGACTGACATTTGGAGATTTCAAGACCAGAAATATGGGTTTGCAATCAGTCGTATGGTCATATATAATCATACACCCGCCCCCTATAGTCTACCCACATTAAATGTCACAAAATTTGTGTTATTTCACATGCGAAAGTGAGAGGTAATTTCCTGATTGACATTTGGAGTTTTTAAGACTAGAAATATGGGTTTGCAATTTGTCGTATGACATATGGTCATAGATAATCATACACCCCTCTATAGTCTACCCACATTAAATGTCAAAAAATTTGGGTTATTCCACATGCGAAAGTGAGAGGTAATTTCCTGACTGACATTTAGAGTTTTCACAACCAGAAATATGGGTTTGCAATTAATCGTATGGTAATATATAATCATACACACCCCCTATAGTCTACCCACATTAAATGTGACAAAATTTGGGTTATTCCACATGCGAAAGTGAGAGGTAATTTCCTGACTGACATTTGGAGATTTCAAGACTAGAAATATGGGTTTGCAATTGGTCGTATGACGTATGGTCATAGATAATCATACACCCCTCTATAGTTTACCCACATTAAATGTGACAAAATTTGGGTTATTCCACATGCGAAAGTGAGAGGTAATTTCCTGACTGACATTTAGAGTTTTCACAACCAGAAATATGGGTTTGCAATTATTCGTATGGTCATATATAATCATACACACCCCCTATAATCTACCCTCATTAAATGTGACAAAATTTGGGTTATTCCACATGCGAAAGTGAGAGGTAATTTCCTGACTGACATTTGGAGATTTCAAGACCAGAAATATGTGTTTGCAATCAGTCGTATGGTCATATATAATCATACACCCGCCCCCTATAGTCTACCCACATTAAATGTCACAAAATTTGTGTTATTCCACATGCGAAAGTGAGAGGTAATTTCCTGATTGACTTTTGGAGTTTTCAAGACTAGAAATATGGGTTTGCAATTTGTCGTATGACGTATGGTCATAGATAATCATACACCCCTCTATAGTCTACCCACATTAAATGTGACAAAATTTGGGTTATTCCACATGCGAAAGTGAGAGTCAATTTCCTGACTGACATTTAGAGTTTTCACAACCAGAAATATGGGTTTGCAATTATTCGTATGGTCATATATAATCATACACACCCCCTATAATCTACCCTCATTAAATGTGACAAAATTTGGGTTATTCCACATGCGAAAGTGAGAGGTAATTTCCTGACTGACATTTGGAGATTTCAAGACCAGAAATATGGGTTTGCAATCAGTCGTATGGTCATATATAATCATACACCCGCCCCCTATAGTCTACCCACATTAAATGTCACAAAATTTGTGTTATTCCACATGCGAAAGTGAGAGGTAATTTCCTGATTGACATTTGGAGTTTTTAAGACTAGAAATATGGGTTTGCAATTTGTCGTATGACATATGGTCATAGATAATCATACACCCCTCTATAGTCTACCCACATTAAATGTCAAAAAATTTGGGTTATTCCACATGCGAAAGTGAGAGGTAATTTCCTGACTGACATTTAGAGTTTTCACAACCAGAAATATGGGTTTGCAATTAATCGTATGGTAATATATAATCATACACACCCCCTATAGTCTACCCACATTAAATGTGACAAAATTTGGGTTATTCCACATGCGAAAGTGAGAGGTAATTTCCTGACTGACATTTGGAGATTTCAAGACTAGAAATATGGGTTTGCAATTGGTCGTATGACGTATGGTCATAGATAATCATACACCCCTCTATAGTTTACCCACATTAAATGTGACAAAATTTGGGTTATTCCACTTGCGAAAGTGAGAGGTAATTTCCTGACAACCATTTGGAGTTTTCACAACCTGAAATATGGGTTTGCAATTAATCGTATGGTAATATATAATCATACACACCCCCTATAGTCTACCCACATTAAATGTGACAAAATTTGGGTTATTCCACATGCGAAAGTGAGAGGTAATTTCCTGACTGACATTTCGAGTTTTCACAACCAGAAATATGGGTTTGCAATTATTCGTATGGTCATATATAATCATACACACCCCCTATAGCCTACCCAAATTAAATGTGACAAAATTTGGGTTATTCCACATGCGAAAGTGAGAGGTAATTTCCTGACTGACATTTGGAGATTTCGAGACCAGAAATATGGGTTTGCAATCAGTCGTATGGTCATATATAATCATACACCCGCCCCTATAGTCTACCCACAATAAATGTAACAAAATTTGGGTTATTCCACATGCGAAAGTGAGAGGTATTTTCCTGACTGACATTTGGAGATTTCAAGACCAGAAATATGGGTTTGCAATCAGTCGTATGGTCATATATAATCATACACCCGCCCCTATAGTATACCCACAATAAATGTAACAAAATTTGGGTTATTCCACATGCGAAAGTGAGAGGTAATTTCCTGATTGACATTTGGAGTTTTCAAGACTAGAAATATGGGTTTGCAATTTGTCGTATGACGTATGGTCATAGATAATCATACACCCCTCTATAGTCTACCCACATTAAATGTGACAAAATTTGGGTTATTCCGCATGTGAAAGTGAGAGGTAATTTCCTGACTGACATTTAGAGTTTTCACAACCAGAAATATGGGTTTGCAATTATTCGTATGGTCATATATAATCATACACACCCCCTATAATCTACCCACATTAAATGTGACAAAATTTGGGTTATTCCACATGCGAAAGTGAGAGGTAATTTCCTGACTGACATTTGGAGATTTCAAGACCAGAAATATGGGTTTGCAATCAGTCGTATGGTCATATATAATCATACACCCGCCCCCTATAGTCTACCCACATTAAATGTCACAAAATTTGTGTTATTCCACATGCGAAAGTGAGAGGTAATTTCCTGATTGACATTTGGAGTTTTCAAGACTAGAAACATGGGTTTGCAATTTGTCGTATGACATATGGTCATAGATAATCATACACCCCTCTATAGTCTACCCACATTAAATGTCAAAAAATTTGGGTTATTCCACATGCGAAAGTGAGAGGTAATTTCCTGACTGACATTTAGAGTTTTCACAACCAGAAATATGGGTTTGCAATTAATCGTATGGTAATATATAATCATACACACCCCCTATAGTCTACCCACATTAAATGTGACAAAATTTGGGTTATTCCACATGCGAAAGTGAGAGGTAATTTCCTGACTGACATTTGGAGATTTCAAGACTAGAAATATGGGTTTGCAATTGGTCGTATGACGTATGATCATAGATAATCATACACCTCTCTATAGTTTACCCACATTAAATGTGACAAAATTTGGGTTATTCCACATGCGAAAGTGAGAGGTAATTTCCTGACTGACATTTAGAGTTTTCACAACCAGAAATATGGGTTTGCAATTATTCATATGGTCATATATAATCATACACACCCCCTATAGTCTACCCACATTAAATGTGACAAAATTTGGGTTATTCCACATGCGAAAGTGAGAGGTAATTTCCTGACTGACATTTGGAGATTTCAAGACCAGAAATATGGGTTTGCAATCAGTCGTATGGTCATATATAATCATACACCCGACCCCTATAGTCTACCCACATTAAATGTCACAAAATTTGGGTTATTCCACATGCGAAAGTGAGAGGTAATTTCCTGAATGACATTTGGAGTTTTCAAAACTAGAAATATGGGTTTGCAATTATTCGTATGGTCATATATAATCATACACACCCCCTATAGTCTACCCACATTAAATGTGACAAAATTTGGGTTATTCCACATGCGAAAGTGAGAGGTAATTTCCTGACTGACATTTGGAGATTTCAAGACCAGAAATATGGGTTTGCAATCAGTCGTATGGTCATATATAATCATACACCCGCCCCCTATAGTCTACCCACATTAAATGTCATAAAATTTGGGTTATTCCACATGCGAAAGTGAGAGGTAATTTCCTGACTGACATTTGGAGATTTCAAGACTAGAAATATGGGTTTGCAATTTGTCGTATGACGTATGGTCATAGATAATCATACACCCCTCTATAGTCTACCCACATTAAATGTGACAAAATTTGGGTTATTCCACATGCGAAAGTGAGAGGTAATTTCCTGACTGACATTTAGAGTTTTCACAACCAGAAATATGGGTTTGCAATTATTCGTATGGTCATATATAATCATACACACCCCCTATAGTCTACCCACATTAAATGTGACAAAATTTGGGTTATTCCACATGCGAAAGTGAGAGGTAATTTCCTGACTGACATTTGGAGATTTCAAGACCAGAAATATGGGTTTGCAATCAGTCGTATGGTCATATATAATCATACACCCGCCCCCTATAGTCTACCCACATTAAATGTCACAAAATTTGGGTTATTCCACATGCGAAAGTGAGAGGTAATTTCCTGAATGACATTTGGAGTTTTCAAAACTAGAAATATGGGTTTGCAATTATTCGTATGGTCATATATAATCATACACACCCCCTATAGTCTACCCACATTAAATGTGACAAAATTTGGGTTATTCCACATGCGAAAGTGAGAGGTAATTTCCTGACTGACATTTGGAGATTTCAAGACCAGAAATATGGGTTTGTAATCAGTCGTATGGTCATATATAATCATACACCCGCCCCCTATAGTCTACCCACATTAAATGTCACAAAATTTGGGTTATTCCACATGCGAAAGTGAGAGGTAATTTCCTGACTGACATTTGGAGATTTCAAGACTAGAAATATGGGTTTGCAATTTGTCGTATGACGTATGGTCATAGATAATCATACACCCCTCTATAGTCTACCCACATTAAATGTGACAAAATTTGGGTTATTCCACATGCGAAAGTGAGAGGTAATTTCCTGACTGACATTTAGAGTTTTCACAACCAGAAATATGGGTTTGCAATTATTCGTATGGTCATATATAATCATACACACCCCCTATAGTCTACCCACATTAAATGTGACAAAATTTGGGTTATTCCACTAGCGAAAGTGAGAGGTAATTTCCTGACTGACATTTGGAGATTTCAAGACCAGAAATATGGGTTTGCAATCAGTTGTATGGTCATATATAATCATACACCCGCCCCTATAGTCTACCCATAATAAATGTCACAAAATTTGGGTTATTCCACATGCGAAAGTGAGAGGTAATTTCCTGATTGACATTTGGAGTTTTGAAGACTAGAAATAGGGGTTTGCAATTTGTCGTATGACGTATGGTCATAGATAATCATACACCCCTCTATAGTCTACCCACATTAAATGTGACAAAATTTGGGTTATTCCACATGCGAAAGTGAGAGGTAATTTCCTGACTGACATTTAGAGTTTTCACAACCAGAAATATGGGTTTGCAATTAATCGTATGGTAATATATAATCATACACACCCCCTACTGTCTACCCACATTAAATGTGACAAAATTTGGGTTATTCCACATGCGAAAGTGAGAGGTAATTTCCTGACTGACATTTGGAGATTTCAAGACCAGAAATATGGGTTTGCAATCAGTCGTATGGTCATATATAATCATACACCCGCCCCCTATAGTCTACCCACATTAAATGTCACAAAATTTGGGTTATTCCACATGCGAAAGTGAGAGGTAATTTCCTGACTGACATTTGGAGATTTTAAGACTAGAAATATGGGTTTGCAATTTGTCGTATGACGTATGGTCATAGATAATCATACACCCCTCTATAGTCTACCCACATTAAATGTGTCAAAATTTGGGTTATTCCACATGCGAAAGTGAGAGGTAATTTCCTGACTGACATTTGGAGTTTTCACAACCAGAAATATGGGTTTGCAATTATTCGTATGGTCATATATAATCATACACACCCCCTATAGTCTACCCACATTAAATGTGACAAAATTTGGGTTATTCCACATGCGAAAGTGAGAGGTAATTTCCTGACTGACATTTGGAGATTTCAAGACCAGAAATATGGGTTTGCAATCAGTTGTATGGTCATATATAATCATACACCCGCCCCTATAGTCTACCCATAATAAATGTCACAAAATTTGGGTTATTCCACATGCGAAAGTGAGAGGTAATTTCCTGATTGACATTTGGAGTTTTGAAGACTAGAAATAGGGGTTTGCAATTTGTCGTATGACGTATGGTCATAGATAATCATACACCCCTCTATAGTCTACCCACTTTAAATGTCAAAAAATTTGGGTTATTCCACATGCGAAAGTGAGAGGTAATTTCCTGACTGACATTTTGAGTTTTCACAACCAGAAATATGGGTTTGCAATTAATCGTATGGTAATATATAATCATACACACCCCCTATTGTCTACCCACATTAAATGTGACAAAATTTGGGTTATTCCACATGCGAAAGTGAGAGGTAATTTCCTGACTGACATTTGGAGATTTCAAGACCAGAAATATGGGTTTGTAATCAGTCGTATGGTCATATATAATCATACACCCGCCCCCTATAGTCTACCCACATTAAATGTCACAAAATTTGGGTTATTCCACATGCGAAAGTGAGAGGTAATTTCCTGACTGACATTTGGAGATTTCAAGACTAGAAATATGGGTTTGCAATTTGTCGTATGACGTATGGTCATAGATAATCATACACCCCTCTATAGTCTACCCACATTAAATGTGACAAAATTTGGGTTATTCCACATGCGAAAGTGAGAGGTAATTTCCTGACTGACATTTAGAGTTTTCACAACCAGAAATATGGGTTTGCAATTATTCGTATGGTCATATATAATCATACACACCCCCTATAGTCTACCCACATTAAATGTGACAAAATTTGGGTTATTCCACAAGCGAAAGTGAGAGGTAATTTCCTGACTGACATTTGGAGATTTCAAGACCAGAAATATGGGTTTGCAATCAGTTGTATGGTCATATATAATCATACACCCGCCCCTATAGTCTACCCATAATAAATGTCACAAAATTTGGGTTATTCCACATGCGAAAGTGAGAGGTAATTTCCTGATTGACATTTGGAGTTTTGAAGACTAGAAATAGGGGTTTGCAATTTGTCGTATGACGTATGGTCATAGATAATCATACACCCCTCTATAGTCTACCCACTTTAAATGTCAAAAAATTTGGGTTATTCCACATGCGAAAGTGAGAGGTAATTTCCTGACTGACATTTAGAGTTTTCACAACCAGAAATATGGGTTTGCAATTAATCGTATGGTAATATATAATCATACACACCCCCTATTGTCTACCCACATTAAATGTGACAAAATTTGGGTTATTCCACATGCGAAAGTGAGAGGTAATTTCCTGACTGACATTTGGAGATTTCAAGACCGGAAATATGGGTTTGCAATCAGTCGTATGGTCATATATAATCATACACCCGCCCCCTATAGTCTACCCACATTAAATGTCACAAAATTTGGGTTATTCCACATGCGAAAGTGAGAGGTAATTTCCTGACTGACATTTGGAGATTTTAAGACTAGAAATATGGGTTTGCAATTTGTCGTATGACGTATGGTCATAGATAATCATACACCCCTCTATAGTCTACCCACATTAAATGTGACAAAATTTGGGTTATTCCACATGCGAAAGTGAGAGGTAATTTCCTGACTGACATTTAGAGTTTTCACAACCAGAAATATGGGTTTGCAATTATTCGTATGGTCATATATAATCATACACACCCCCTATAGTCTACCCACATTAAATGTGACAAAATTTGGGTTATTCCACATGCGAAAGTGAGAGGTAATTTCCTGACTGACATTTGGAGATTTCAAGACCAGAAATATGGGTTTGCAATCAGTTGTATGGTCATATATAATCATACACCCGCCCCTATAGTCTACCCATAATAAATGTCACAAAATTTGGGTTATTCCACATGCGAAAGTGAGAGGTAATTTCCTGATTGACATTTGGAGTTTTGAAGACTAGAAATAGGGGTTTGCAATTTGTCGTATGACGTATGGTCATAGATAATCATACACCCCTCTCTAGTCTACCCACTTTAAATGTCAAAAAATTTGGGTTATTCCACATGCGAAAGTGAGAGGTAATTTCCTGACTGACATTTTGAGTTTTCACAACCAGAAATATGGGTTTGCAATTAATCGTATGGTAATATATAATCATACACACCCCCTATTGTCTACCCACATTAAATGTGACAAAATTTGGGTTATTCCACATGCGAAAGTGAGAGGTAATTTCCTGACAACCATTTGGAGTTTTCACAACCTGAAATATGGGTTTGCAATTAATCGTATGGTAATATATAATCATACACACCCCCTATAGTCTACCCACATTAAATGTGACAAAATTTGGGTTATTCCACATGCGAAAGTGAGAGGTAATTTCCTGACTGACATTTCGAGTTTTCACAACCAGAAATATGGGTTTGCAATTATTCGTATGGTCATATATAATCATACACACCCCCTATAGCCTACCCAAATTAAATGTGACAAAATTTGGGTTATTCCACATGCGAAAGTGAGAGGTAATTTCCTGACTGACATTTGGAGATTTCGAGACCAGAAATATGGGTTTGCAATCAGTCGTATGGTCATATATAATCATACACCCGCCCCTATAGTCTACCCACAATAAATGTAACAAAATTTGGGTTATTCCACATGCGAAAGTGAGAGGTATTTTCCTGACTGACATTTGGAGATTTCAAGACCAGAAATATGGGTTTGCAATCAGTCGTATGGTCATATATAATCATACACCCGCCCCTATAGTAGACCCACAATAAATGTAACAAAATTTGGGTTATTCCACATGCGAAAGTGAGAGGTAATTTCCTGATTGACATTTGGAGTTTTCAAGACTAGAAATATGGGTTTGCAATTTGTCGTATGACGTATGGTCATAGATAATCATACACCCCTCTATAGTCTACCCACATTAAATGTGACAAAATTTGGGTTATTCCACATGCGAAAGTGAGAGGTAATTTCCTGACTGACATTTAGAGTTTTCACAACCAGAAATATGGGTTTGCAATTATTCATATGGTCATATATAATCATACACACCCCCTATAATCTACCCACATTAAATGTGACAAAATTTGGGTTATTCCACATGCGAAAGTGAGAGGTAATTTCCTGACTGACATTTGGAGATTTCAAGACCAGAAATATGGGTTTGCAATCAGTCGTATGGTCATATATAATCATACACCCGCCCCCTATAGTCTACCCACATTAAATGTCACAAAATTTGTGTTATTCCACATGCGAAAGTGAGAGGTAATTTCCTGATTGACATTTGGAGTTTTCAAGACTAGAAATATGGGTTTGCAATTTGTCGTATGACATATGGTCATAGATAATCATACACCCCTCTATAGTCTACCCATATTAAATGTCAACAAATTTGGGTTATTCCACATGCGAAAGTGAGAGGTAATTTCCTGACTGACATTTAGAGTTTTCACATCCAGAAATATGGGTTTGCAATTAATCGTATGGTAATATATAATCATACACACCCCCTATAGTCTACCCACATTAAATGTGACAAAATTTGGGTTATTCCATATGTGAAAGTGAGAGGTAATTTCCTGACTGACATTTGGAGATTTCAAGACTAGAAATATGGGTTTGCAATTGGTCGTATGACGTATGGTCATAGATAATCATACACCCCTCTATAGTTTACCCACATTAAATGTGACAAAATTTGGGTTATTCCACATGCGAAAGTGAGAGGTAATTTCCTGACTGACATTTAGAGTTTTCACAACCAGAAATATGGGTTTGCAATTATTCATATGGTCATATATAATCATACACACCCCCTATAGTCTACCCACATTAAATGTGACAAAATTTGGGTTATTCCACATGCGAAAGTGAGAGGTAATTTCCTGACTGACATTTGGAGATTTCAAGACCAGAAATATGGGTTTGCAATCAGTCGTATGGTCATATATAATCATACACCCGCCCCCTATAGTCTACCCACATTAAATGTCACAAAATTTGGGTTATTCCACATGCGAAAGTGAGAGGTAATTTCCTGAATGACATTTGGAGTTTTCAAAACTAGAAATATGGGTTTGCAATTATTCGTATGGTCATATATAATCATACACACCCCCTATAGTCTACCCACATTAAATGTGACAAAATTTGGGTTATTCCACACGCGAAAGTGAGAGGTAATTTCCTGACTGACATTTGGAGATTTCAAGACCAGAAATATGGGTTTGCAATCAGTCGTATGGTCATATATAATCATACACCCGCCCCCTATAGTCTACCCACATTAAATGTCACAAAATTTGGGTTATTCCACATGCGAAAGTGAGAGGTAATTTCCTGACTGACATTTGGAGATTTCAAGACTAGAAATATGGGTTTGCAATTTGTCGTATGACGTATGGTCATAGATAATCATACACCCCTCTATAGTCTACCCACATTAAATGTGACAAAATTTGGGTTATTCCACATGCGAAAGTGAGAGGTAATTTCCTGACTGACATTTAGAGTTTTCACAACCAGAAATATGGGTTTGCAATTATTCGTATGGTCATATATAATCATACACACCCCCTATAGTCTACCCACATTAAATGTGACAAAATTTGGGTTATTCCACATGCGAAAGTGAGAGGTAATTTCCTGACTGACATTTGGAGATTTCAAGACCAGAAATATGGGTGTGCAATCAGTCGTATGGTCATATATAATCATACACCCGCCCCCTATAGTCTACCCACATTAAATGTCACAAAATTTGGGTATTCCACATTCGAAAGTGAGAGGAAATTTCCTGATTGACATTTGGAGTTTTCAAGACTAGAAATATGGGTTTGCAATTTGTCGTATGACATATGGTCATAGATAATCATACACCCCTCTATAGTCTACCCACATTAAATGTCAAAAAATTTGGGTTATTCCACATGCGAAAGTGAGAGGTAATTTCCTGACTGACATTTAGAGTTTTCACAACCAGAAATATGGGTTTGCAATTAATCGTATGGTAATATATAATCATACACACCCCCTATAGTCTACCCACATTAAATGTGACAAAATTTGGGTTATTCCACATGCGAAAGTGAGAGGTAATTTCCTGACTGACATTTGGAGATTTCAAGACTAGAAATATGGGTTTGCAATTGGTCGTATGACGTATGGTCATAGATAATCATACACCCCTCTATAGTTTACCCACATTAAATGTGACAAAATTTGGGTTATTCCACATGCGAAAGTGAGAGGTAATTTCCTGACTGACATTTAGAATTTTCACAACCAGAAATATGGGTTTGCAATTATTCGTATGGTCATATATAATCATACACACCCCCTATAGTCTACCCACATTAAATGTGACAAAATTTGGGTTATTCCACATGCGAAAGTGAGAGGTAATTTCCTGACTGACATTTGGAGATTTCAAGACCAGAAATATGGGTTTGCAATCAGTCGTATGGTCATATATAATCATACACCCGCCCCTATAGTCTACCCACAATAAATGTAACAAAATTTGGGTTATTCCACAGGTGAAAGTGAGAGGTAATTTCCTGATTGACATTTGGAGTTTACAAGACTCGAAATATGGGTTTGCAATTTGTCGTATGACGTATGGTCATAGATAATCATACACCCCTCTGTAGTCTACCTACATTAAATGTCACAAAATTTGGGTTATTCCACATGCGAAAGTGAGAGGTAATTTCCTGACTGACATTTAGAGTTTTCACAACCAGAAATATGGGTTTGCAACTAATCGTATGGTAATATATAATCATACACACCCCCTATAGTCTACCCACATTAAATGTGACAAAATTTGGGTTATTCCACATGCGAAAGTGAGAGGTAATTTCCTGACAGACATTTGGAGATTTCAAGACTAGAAATATGGGTTTGCAATGGGTCGTGTGACGTATGGTCATAGATAATCATACACCCCTCTATAGTCTACCCACATTAAATGTGACAAAATTTGGGTTATTCCACATGCGAAAGTGAGAGGTAATTTCCTGACTGACATTTAGAGTTTTCACAACCAGAAATATGGGTTTGCAATTATTCGTATGGTCATATATAATCATACACACCCCCTATAGTCTACCCACATTAAATGTGACAAAATTTGGGTTATTCGCCATGCGAAAGTGAAAGGTAATTTCCTGACTGACATTTGGAGATTTCAAGACCAGAAATATGGGTTTGCAATCAGTCGTATGGTCATATATAATCATACACCCTCCCCCTATAGTCTACCCACAATAAATGTAACAAAATTTGGGTTATTCCACATGCGAAAGTCAGAGGTAATTTCCTGATTGACATTTAGAGATTTCAAGACTAGAAATATGGGTTTGCAATTAGTCGTATGACGTACGGTCTTAGATAATCATACACCCATCTATAGTCTACCCACATTAAATGTGACAAAATTTGGGTTATTCGACATGCGAAAGTGAGAGGTAATTTCCTGACTGACATTTAGAGTTTTCACAACCAGAAATATGGGTTTGCAATTATTCGTATGGTCATATATAATCATACACACCCCCTATAGTCTACCCACTTTAAATGTGACAAAATTTGGGTTATTCGACATGCGAAAGTGAAAGGTAATTTCCTGACTGACATTTGGAGATTTCAAGACCAGAAATATGGGTTTGCAATCAGTCGTATGGTCATATATAATCATACACCCTCCCCCTATAGTCTACCCACAATAAATGTCACAAAATTTGGGTTATTCCACATGCGAAAGTGAGAGGTAATTTCCTGATTGACATTTGGAGATTTCAAGACTAGAAATATGGGTTTGCAATTAGTCGTATGACGTACGGTCTTAGATAATCATACACCCCTCTATAGTCTACCCACATTAAATGTGACAAAATTTGGGTTATTCCACATGCGAAAGTGAGACGTAATTTACTGACTGACATTTCGAGTTTTCACAACCAGAAATATGGGTTTGCAATTATTCGTATGGTCATATATAATCATACACACCCCCTATAGTCTACCCACATTAAATGTGACAAAATTTGGGTTATTCCACATGCGAAAGTGAGAGGTAATTTCCTGATTGACATTTGGAGATTTTTGGAGACCAGAAATATGGGTTTGCAATCAATCATATGGTCATATATAATCATACACCCGCCCCCTATAGTCTACCCACATTAAATGTAACAAAATTTGTGTTATTCCACATGCGAAAGTGAGAGGTAATTTCCTGATTGACATTTGGAGTTTTCAAGACTAGAAATATGGGTTTGCAATTAGTCGTATGACGTATGGTCTTAGATAATCTTACACCCCTCTATAGTCTACCCACATTAAATGTGACAAAATTTGGGTTATTCCACATGCGAAAGTGAGAGGTAATTTCCTGACTGACATTTAGAGTTTTCACAACCAGAAATATGGGTTTGCAATTATTCGTATGGACATATATAATCGTACACACCCCCTATAGTCTACCCACATTAAATATGACAAAATTTGGGTTATTCCACATGCGAAAGTGAGAGATAATTTCCTGACTGACATTTGGAGATTTCAAGACCAGAAATATGGGTTTGCAATCAGTCGTATGGTCATATATAATCATACACCCTCCCCCTATAGTCTACCCACACTAAATGTAACAAAATTTGCGTTATTCCACGTGCGAAAGTGAGAGGTAATTTCCTGATTGACATTTAGAGATTTTTGAAGACCAGAAATATGGGTTTGCAATCAATCGTATGGTCATATATAATCATACACCCGCCCCCTATAGTCTACCCACATTAAATGTCACAAAATTTGGGTTATTCCACATGCGAAAGTGAGAGGTAATTTCCTGATTGACATTTAGAGATTTTTGAAGACCAGAAATATGGGTTTGCAATCAATCGTATGGTCATATATAATCATACACCCGCCCCCTATAGTCTACCCACATTAAATGTAACAAAATTTGTGTTATTCCACATGCGAAAGTGAGAGGTAATTTCCTGATTGACATTTGGAGTTTTCAAGACTAGAAATATGGGTTTGCAATGAGTCGTATGACGTATGGTCTTAGATAATCATACACCCCTCTATAGTCTACCCACATTAAATGTGACAAAATTTGGGTTATTCCACATGCTAAAGTGAGAGGTAATTTCCTGACTGACATTTAGAGTTTTCACAACCAGAAATATGGGTTTGCAATTATTCGTATGGACATATATAATCGTACACACCCCCTATTGTCTACCCACATTAAATGTGACAAAATTTGGGTTATTCCACATTCGAAAGTGAGAGGTAATTTCCTGACTGACATTTGGAAATTTCAAGACCAGAAATATGGGTTTGCAATCAGTCGTATGGTCATATATAATCATACACCCTCCCCCTATAGTCTACCCACAATAAATGTAACAAAATTTGGGTTATTCCACATGCGAAAGTAAGAGGTAATTTCCTGATTGACATTTAGAGATTTCAAGACTAGAAATATGGGTTTGCAATTAGTCGTATGACGTACGGTCTTAGATAATCATACACCCCTCTATAGTCTACCCACATTAAATGTGACAAAATTTGGGTTATTCGACATGCGAAAGTGAGAGGTAATTTCCTGACTGACATTTAGAGTTTTCACAACCAGAAATATGGGTTTGCAATTATTCGTATGGTCATATATAATCATACACACCCCCTATAGTCTACCCACTTTAAATGTGACAAAATTTGGGTTATTCGACATGCGAAAGTGAAAGGTAATTTCCTGACTGACATTTGGAGATTTCAAGACCAGAAATATGGGTTTGCAATCAGTCGTATGGTCATATATAATCATACACCCTCCCCCTATAGTCTACCCACAATAAATGTAACAAAATTTGGGTTATTCCACATGCGAAAGTGAGAGGTAATTTCCTGATTGACATTTGGAGATTTCAAGACTAGAAATATGGGTTTGCAATTAGTCGTATGACGTACGGTCTTAGATAATCATACACCCCTCTATAGTCTACCCACATTAAATGTGACAAAATTTGGGTTATTCCACATGCGAAAGTGAGACGTAATTTACTGACTGACATTTCGAGTTTTCACAACCAGAAATATGGGTTTGCAATTATTCGTATGGTCATATATAATCATACACACCCCCTATAGTCTACCCACATTAAATGTGACAAAATTTGGGTTATTCCACATGCGAAAGTGAGAGGTAATTTCCTGATTGACATTTGGAGATTTTTGGAGACCAGAAATATGGGTTTGCAATCAATCATATGGTCATATATAATCATACACCCGCCCCCTATAGTCTACCCACATTAAATGTAACAAAATTTGTGTTATTCCACATGCGAAAGTGAGAGGTAATTTCCTGATTGACATTTGGAGTTTTCAAGACTAGAAATATGGGTTTGCAATTAGTCGTATGACGTATGGTCTTAGATAATCTTACACCCCTCTATAGTCTACCCACATTAAATGTGACAAAATTTGGGTTATTCCACATGCGAAAGTGAGAGGTAATTTCCTGACTGACATTTAGAGTTTTCACAACCAGAAATATGGGTTTGCAATTATTCGTATGGACATATATAATCGTACACACCCCCTATAGTCTACCCACATTAAATATGACAAAATTTGGGTTATTCCACATGCGAAAGTGAGAGATAATTTCCTGACTGACATTTGGAGATTTCAAGACCAGAAATATGGGTTTGCAATCAGTCGTATGGTCATATATAATCATACACCCTCCCCCTATAGTCTACCCACACTAAATGTAACAAAATTTGCGTTATTCCACGTGCGAAAGTGAGAGGTAATTTCCTGATTGACATTTAGAGATTTTTGAAGACCAGAAATATGGGTTTGCAATCAATCGTATGGTCATATATAATCATACACCCGCCCCCTATAGTCTACCCACATTAAATGTCACAAAATTTGGGTTATTACACATGCGAAAGTGAGAGGTAATTTCCTGATTGACATTTAGAGATTTTTGAAGACCAGAAATATGGGTTTGCAATCAATCGTATGGTCATATATAATCATACACCCGCCCCCTATAGTCTACCCACATTAAATGTAACAAAATTTGTGTTATTCCACATGCGAAAGTGAGAGGTAATTTCCTGATTGACATTTGGAGTTTTCAAGACTAGAAATATGGGTTTGCAATGAGTCGTATGACGTATGGTCTTAGATAATCATACACCCCTCTATAGTCTACCCACATTAAATGTGACAAAATTTGGGTTATTCCACATGCTAAAGTGAGAGGTAATTTCCTGACTGACATTTAGAGTTTTCACAACCAGAAATATGGGTTTGCAATTATTCGTATGGACATATATAATCGTACACACCCCCTATTGTCTACCCACATTAAATGTGACAAAATTTGGGTTATTCCACATTCGAAAGTGAGAGGTAATTTCCTGACTGACATTTGGAAATTTCAAGACCAGAAATATGGGTTTGCAATCAGTCGTATGGTCATATATAATCATACACCCTCCCCCTATAGTCTACCCACACTAAATGTAATAAAATTTGCGTTATTCCACATGCGAAAGTGAGAGGTAATTTCCTGATTGACATTTAGAGATTTTTGAAGACCAGAAATATGGGTTTGCAATCAATCGTATGGTCATATATAATCATACACCCGCCCCCTATAGTCTACCCACATTAAATGTAACAAAATTTGGGTTATTCCACATGCGAAAGTGAGAGGTAATTTCCTGATTGACATTTAGAGATTTTTTAAGACCAGAAATATGGGTTTGCAATCAATCGTATGGTCATATATAATCATACACCCGCCCCCTATAGTCTACCCACATTAAATGTAACAAAATTTGTGTTATTCCACATGCGAAAGTGAGAGGTAATTTCCTGATTGACATTTGGAGTTTTCAAGACTAGAAATATGGGTTTTCAATTAGTCGTATGACGTATGGTCTTAGATAATCATACACCCCTCTATAGTCTACCCACATTAAATGTGACAAAATTTGGGTTATTCCACATGCGAAAGTGAGAGGTAATTTCCTGACAGACATTTCGAGTTTTCACAACCAGAAATATGGGTTTGCAATTATTCGTATGGTCATATATAATCATACACACCCCCTATAGTCTACCCACATTAAATGTGACAAAATTTGGGTTATTCCACATGCGAAAGTGAGAGGTAATTTCCTGATTGACATTTAGAGATGTTTGAACACCAGAAATATGGGTTTGCAATCAATCGTATGGTCATATATAATCATACACCCACCCCCTATAGTCTACCCACATTAAATGTAACAAAATTTGGGTTATTACACATGCGAAAGTGAGAGGTAAATTCCTGATTGACATTTGGAGTTTTCAAGACTAGAAATATGGGTTTGCAATTAGTCGTATGACGTATGGTCTTAGATAATCATACACCCCTCTATAGTCTACACACATTAAATGTGACAAAATTTGGGTTATTCCACATGCGAAAGTGAGACGTAATTTCCTGACAGACATTTCGAGTTTTCACAACCAGAAATATGGGTTTGCAATTATTCGTATGGTCATATATAATCATACACACCCCCTATAGTCTACCCACATTAAATGTGACAAAATTTGGGTTATTCCGCATGCGAAAGTGAGGGGTAATTTCCTGACTGACATTTAGAGTTTTCACAACCAGAAATATGGGTTTGCAATTATTCGTATGGTCATATATAATCATACACACCCCCTATAGTCTACCCACATTAAATGTGACAAAATTTGGGTTATTCCACATGCGAAAGTGAGACGTAATTTCCTGATTGACATTTAGAGATTTTTGAAGACCAGAAATATGGGTTTGCAATCAATCGTATGGTCATATATAATCATACACCCGCCCCCTATAGTCTACCCACATTAAATGTAACAAAATTTGCGTTATTCAACATGCGAATGTGAGAGGTAATTTTCTGATTGACATTTGGAGTTTTCAAGACTAGAAATATGGGTTTGCAATTAGTCGTATGACGTATGGTCTTAGATAATCATACACCCCTCTATAGTCTACCCACATTAAATGTGACAAAATTTGCGTTATTCCACATGCGAAAGTGAGACGTAAATTCCTGACAGACATTTCGATTTTTCACAACCAGAAATATGGGTTTGCAATTATTCGTATGGTCATATATAATCATACACACCCCCTGTAGTCTACCCACATTAAATGTGACAAAATTTGGGTTATTCCGCATGTGAAAGTGAGAGGTAATTTCCTGACTGACATTTTGAGTTTTCACAACTAGAAATATGGGTTTGCAATTCTTCGTATGGTCATATATAATCATACACACCCCCTATAGTCTACCCACAATAAATGTGACAAAATTTGGGTTATTCCACATGCGAAAGTGAGAGGTATTTTCCTGATTGATATTTAGAGATTTTTGAAGACCAGAAATATGGGTTTGCAATCAATCGTATGGTCATATATAATCATACACCCGCCCCCTATAGTCTACCCTCATTAAATGTAACAAAATTTGTGTTATTCCACATGCGAAAGTGAGAGGTAATTTCCTGATTGACATTTGGAGATTTCAAGACTAGAAATATGGGTTTGCAATTAGTCGTATGACGTATGGTCTTAGATAATCATACACCCCTCTATAGTCTACCCACATTAAATGTGACAAAATTTGGGTTATTCCGCATGCGAAAGTGAGAGGTAATTTCCTGATTGACATTTAGAGATTTTTGAAGACCAGAAATATGGGTTTGCAATCAATCGTATGGTCATATATAATCATACACCCGCCCCCTATAGTCTTCCCACATTAAATGTGACAAAATTTGGGTTATTCCACATGCGAAAGTGAGAGGTAATTTCCTGATTGACATTTAGAGATTTTTGAAGACCAGAAATATGGGTTTGCAATCAATCGTATGGTCATATATAATCATACACCCGCCCCCTATAGTCTACCCACATTAAATGAAACAAAATTTGTGTTATTCCACATGCGAAAGTGAGAGGTAATTTCCTGATTGACATTTGGAGTTTTCAAGACTAGAAATATGGGTTTGTAATTAGTCGTATGACGTATGGTCTTAGATAATCATACACCCCTCTATAGTCTACCCATATTAAATGTGACAAAATTTGGGTTATTCCACATGCGAAAGTGAGAGGTAATTTCCTGACTGACATTTAGAGTTTTCACAACCAGAAATATGGGTTTGCAATTATTCGTATGGACATATATAATCGTACACACCCCCTATAGTCTACCCACATTAAATGTGACAAAATTTGGGTTATTCCACATGCGAAAGTGAGAGGCAATTTCCTGACTGACATTTGGAGAATTCAAGACCAGAAATATGGGTTTGCAATCAGTCGTATGGTCATATATAATCATACACCCTCCCCGTATAGTCTACCCACACTAAATGTAACAAAATTTGTGTTATTCCACATGCGAAAGTGAGAGGTAATTTCCTGATTGACATTTAGAGATTTTTGAAGACCAGAAATATGGGTTTGCAATCAATCGTATGGTCATATATAATCATACACCCGGCCCCTATAGTCTACCCATATTAAATGTAACAAAATTTGGGTTATTCCACATGCGAAAGTGAGAGGTAATTTCCTGATTGACATTTAGAGATTTTTGAAGACCAGAAATATGGGTTTGCAATCAATCGTATGGTCATATATAATCATACACCCGCCCCCTATAGTCTACCCACATTAAATGTAACAAAATTTGTGTTATTCCACATGCGAAAGTGAGAGGTAATTTCCTGATTGACATTTGGAGATTTCAAGACAAGAAATATGGGTTTGCAATTAGTCTTATGACGTATGGTCTTAGATAATCATACACCCCTCTATAGTCTACCCACATTAAATGTGACAAAATTTGGGTTATTCCACATGCGAAAGTGAGACGTAATTTCCTGACAGACATTTCGAGTTTTCACAACCAGAAATATGGGTTTGCAATTATTCGTATGGTCATCTATAATCATACACACCCCCTATAGTCTACCCACATTAAATGTGACAAAATTTGGGTTATTCCGCATGCGAAAGTGAGAGGTAATTTCCTGACTGACATTTTGAGTGTTCACAACCAGAAATATGGGTTCGCAATTATTCGTATGGACATATATAATCGTACACACCCCCTATAGTCTACCCACATTAAATGTGACAAAATTTGGGTTATTCCACATGCGAAAGTGAGAGGTAATTTCCTGACTGACATTTCGAGTTTTCACAACCAGAAATATGGGTTTGCAATTATTCGTATGGTCATATATAATCATACACACCCCCTATAGTCTACCCACATTAAATGTGACAAAATTTGGGTTATTAAACATGCGAAAGTGAGAGGTAATTTCCTGATTGACATTTAGAGATTTTTGAAGACCAGAAATATGGGTTTGCAATCAATCGTATGGTCATATATAATCATACACCCGCCCCCTATAGTCTACCCACATTAAATGTAACAAAATTTGTGTTATTCCACATGCGAAAGTGAGAGGTAATTTCCTGATTGACATTTGGAGTTTTCAAGACTAGAAATATGGGTTTGCAATTAGACGTATGACGTATGGTCTTAGATAATCATACACCCCTCTATAGTCTACCCACATTAAATGTGACAAAATTTGGGTTATTCCACATGCGAAAGTGAGACGTAATTTCCTGACAGACATTTCGAGTTTTCACAACGAGAAATATGGGTTTGCAATTATTCGTATGGTCATATATAATCATACACACCCCCTATAGTCTACCCACATTAAATGTGACAAAATTTGGGTTATTCCGTATGCGAAAGTGAGAGGTAATTTCCTGACTGACATTTCGAGTTTTCACAACCAAAAATATGGGTTTGCAATTATTCGTATGGTCATATATAATCATACACACCCCCTATAGTCTACCCACATTAAATGTGACAAAATTTGGGTTATTCCACATGCGAAAGTGAGAGGTAATTTCCTGACTGACATTTCGAGTTTTCACAACCAGAAATATGGGTTTGCAATTATTCGTATGGTCATATATAATCATACACACCCCCTATAGTCTACCCACATTAAATGTGACAAAATTTGGGTTATTAAACATGCGAAAGTGAGAGTTAATTTCCTGATTGACATTTAGAGATTTCTGAAGACCAGAAATATGGGTTTGCAATCAATCGTATGGTCATATATAATCATACACCCGCCCCCTATAGTCTACCCACATTAAATGTAACAAAATTTGTGTTATTCCACATGCGAAAGTGAGAGGTAATTTCCTGATTGACATTTGGAGTTTTCAAGACTAGAAATATGGGTTTGCAATTAGTCGTATGACGTATGGTCTTAGATAATCATATACCCCTCTATAGTCTACCCACATTAAATGTGACAAAATTTGGGTTATTCCACATGCGAAAGTGAGAGGTAATTTCCTGACTGACATTTAGAGTTTTCATAACCAGAAATATGGGTTTGCAATTATTCGTATGGACAAATATAATCGTACACACCCCCTATAGTCTACCCACATTAAATGTGACAAAATTTGGGTTATTCCACATGCGAAAGTGAGAGGTAATTTCCTGACTGACATTTGGAGATTTCAAGACCAGAAATATGGGTTTGCAATCAGTCGTATGGTCATATATAATCATACACCCTCCCCCTATAGGCTACCCACACTAAATGTAACAAAATTTGCGTTATTCCATATGCGAAAGTGAGAGGTAATTTCCTCATTGACATTTGGAGTTTTCAAGACTAGAAATATGGGTTTGCAATTAGTCGTATGACGTATGGTCTTAGATAATCATAAACCCCTCTATAGTCTACCCACATTAAATGTGACAAAATTTGGGTTATTCCACATGCGAAAGTGAGAGGTAATTTCCTGACTGACATTTAGAGTTTTCACAACCAGAAATATGGGTTTGCAATTATTCGTATGGACATATATAATCGTACACACCCCCTATAGTCTACCCACATTAAATGTGACAAAATTTGGGTTATTCCACATGCGAAAGTGAGAGGTAATTTCCTGACTGACATTTGGAGATTTCAAGACCAGAAATATGGGTTTGCAATCAGTCGTATGGTCATATATAATCATACACCGTCCCCCTATAGGCTACCCACACTAAATGTAACAAAATTTGCGTTATTCCATATGCGAAAGTGAGAGGTAATTTCCTGATTGACATTTAGAGTTTTTCGAAGACCAGAAATATGGGTTTGCAATCAATCGTATGGTCATATATAATCATACACCCGCCCCCTATAGTCTACCCACATTAAATGTAACAAAATTTGGGTTATTCCACATGCGAAAGTGAGAGGTAATTTCCTGATTGACATTTAGAGATTTTTGAAGACCATAAATATGGGTTTGCAATCAATCGTATGGTCATATATAATCATACACCCGCCCCCTATAGTCTACCCACATTAAATGTAACAAAATTTGTGTTATTCCACTTGCAAAAGTGAGAGGTAATTTCCTGATTGACATTTGGAGTTTTCAAGACTAGAAATATGGGTTTGCAATTAGTCGTATGACGTATGGTCTTAGATAATCATACACCCCTCTATAGTCTACCCACATTAAATGTGACAAAATTTGGGTTATTCCACATGCGAAAGTGAGAGGTAATTTCCTGACTGACATTTAGAGTTTTCACAACCAGAAATATGGGTTTGCAATTATTCGTATGGACATATATAATCGTACACACCCCCTATAGTCTACCCACATTAAATGTGACAAAATTTGGGTTATTCCACATGCGAAAGTGAGAGGTAATTTCCTGACTGACATTTGGAGATTTCAAGACCAGAAATATGGGTTTGCAATCAGTCGTATGGTCATATATAATCATACACCCTCCCCCTATAGGCTACCCACACTAAATGTAACAAAATTTGCGTTATTCCATATGCGAAAGTGAGAGGTAATTTCCTGATTGACATTTAGAGATTTTTGAAGACCAGAAATATGGGTTTGCAATCAATCGTATGGTCATATATAATCATACACCCGCCCCCTATAGTCTACCCACATTAAATGTCACAAAATTTGGGTTATTCCACATGCGAAAGTGAGAGGTAATTTCCTGATTGACATTTAGAGATTTTTGAAGACCAGAAATATGGGTTTGCAATCAATCGTATGGTCATGTATAATCATACACCCGCCCCCTATAGTCTACCCACATTAAATGTAACAAAATTTGTGTTATTCTACATGCGAAAGTGAGAGGTAATTTCCTGAATGACATTTGGAGTTTTCATGACTAGAAATATGGGTTTGCAATTAGTCGTATGACGTATGGTCTTAGATAATCATACACCCCTCTATAGTCTACCCACATTAAATGTGACAAAATTTGGGTTATTCCACATGCGAAAGTGAGACGTAATTTCCTGACAGACATTTCGAGTTTTCACAACCAGAAATATGGGTTTGCAATTATTCGTATGGTCATATATAATCATACACACCCCCTATAGTCTACCCACATTAAATGTAACAAAATTTGGGTTATTCCACATGCGAAAGTGAGAGGTAATTTCCTGATTGACATTTGGAGTTTTCAAGACTAGAAATATGGGTTTGCAATTAGTCGTATGACGTATGGTCTTAGATAATCATACACCCCTCTATAGTCTACCCACATTAAATGGGACAAAATTTGGGTTATTCCACATGCGAAAGTGAGAGGTAATTTCCTGACTGACATTTAGAGTTTTCACAACCAGAAATATGGGTTTGCAATTATTCGTATGGACATATATAATCGTACACACCCCCTATAGTCTACCCATATTAAATGTGACAAAATTTGGGTTATTCCACATGCGAAAGTGAGAGGTAATTTCCTGACTGACATTTAGAGATTTCAAGTCCAGAAATATGGGTTTGCAATCAGTCGTATGGACATATATAATCATACACCCTCCCCCTATAGTCTACCCACATTAAATGTAACAAAATTTGGGTTATTCCACATGCGAAAGTGAGAGGTAATTTCCTGATTGACATTTGGAGATTTCAGGACTAGAAATATGGGTTTGCAATTAGTCGTATGACGTATGGTCATAGATAATCATACACCCCTCTATAGTCTACCCACATTAAATGTGACAAAATTTGGGTTTTTCCACATGCGAAAATGAGAGGTAATTTCCTGACTGACATTTAGAGTTTTCACAACCAGAAATAAGGGTTTGCAATTATTCGTATGGTCATATATAATCATACACACCCCCTATAGTCTACCCACATTAAATGTGACAAAATTTGGGTTATTCCACATGACAAAGTGAGAGGTAATTTCCTGACTGACATTTGGAGATTTCAAGACAAGAAATATGGGTTTGAAATGATTCGTATGATCATATATAATCATACACACCCCCTATAGTCTATCCACATTAAATGTGACAAAATTTGGGTTATTCCATATGCGAAATTGAGAGGTAATTTCCTGACAGACATTTAGAGTTTTCACAACCAGAAATATGGGTTTGCAATTATTTGTATGGTCATATATAATCATACACAACCCCTATAGTCTACCCACATTAAATGTGACAAAATTTGGGTTATTCCATATGCGAAAGTGAGAGGTAATTTCCTGACTGACATTTAGAGTTTTCACAACCAGAAATATGGGTTTGCAATTATTCGTATGGACATATATAATCGTACACACCCCCTATAGGTTACCCATATTAAATGTGACAAAATTTGGGTTATTCCACATGCGAAAGTGAGAGGTAATTTCCTGACTGACATTTGGAGATTGCAAGACCAGAAATATGGGTTTGCAATCAGTCGTATGGTCATATATAATCATACACCCTCCCCCTATAGTCTACCCACTTTAAATGTAACAAAATTTGGGTTATTCCACATGCAAAAGTGAGAGGTAATTTCCTGATTGACATTTAGGGATTTTTGAAGACCAGAAATATGGGTTTGCAATCAATCGTATGGTCATATATAATCATACTCCCGCCCCCTATAGTCTACCCACATTAAATGTACCAAAATTTGTGTTATTCCACATGCGAAAGTGAGAAGTAATTTCCTGATTGACATTTGGAGTTTTCAAGACTAGAAATAAGGGTTTGCAAATAGTCTTATGACGTATGGTCAAAGATAATCATACACCCCTCTATATTCCACCCACATTAAATGTGACAAAATTTGGGTTATTCCACATGCGAAAGTGAGAGGTAATTTCCTGACAGACATTTAGAGTTTTCACAACCAGAAATATGGGTTTGCAATTATTCGTATGGTCATATATAATCATACACACCCCCTATAGTCTACCCACATTAAATGTGACAAAATTTGGGTTATTCCACATGCGAAAGTGAGAGGTAATTTCCTGACTGACATTTAGAGTTTTCACAACCAGAAATAAGGGTTTGCTATTATTCGTATGGTCATATATAATCATACACACCCCCTATAGTCTACCCACATTAAATGTGACAAAATTTGGGTTATTTCACATGACAAAGTGAGAGGTAATTTCCTGACTGACATTTGGAGATTTCAAGACAAGAAATATGGGTTTGAAATGATTCGTATGGTCATATATAATCATACACAACCCCTATAGTTTATCCACATTAAGTGTGACAAAATTTGGGTTATTCCACATGCGAAATTGAGAGGTAATTTCCTGACTGACATTTAGAGTTTTCACAACCAGAAATATGGGTTTGCAATTATTTGTATGGTCATATATAATCATACACAACCCCTATAGTCTACCCACATTAAATGTGACAAAATTTGGGTTATTCCACATGCGAAAGTGAGAGGTAATTTCCTGACTGACATTTAGAGTTTTCACAACCAGAAATATGGGTTTGCAATTATTCGTATGGACATATATAATCGTACACACCCCCTATAGTCTACCCATATTAAATGTGACAAAATTTGGGTTATTCCACATGCGAAAGTGAGAGGTAATTTCCTGACTGACATTTGGAGATTTCAAGACCAGAAATATGGGTTTGCAATCAGTCGTATGGTCATATATAATCATACACCCTCCCCCTATAGTCTACCCACATTAAATGTAACAAAATTTGGGTTATTCCATATGCGAAAGTGAGAGGTAATTTCCTGATTGACATTTGGAGTTTTCAAGACTAGAAATATGGGTTTGCAATTAGTCTTATGACGTATGGTCAAAGATAATCATACACCCCTCTATAGTCCACCCACATTAAATGTGACAAAATTTGGGTTATTCCACATGCGAAAGTGAGAGGTAATTTCCTGACTGACATTTAGAATTTTCACAACCAGAAATATGGGTTTGCAATTATTCATATGGACATATATAATCGTACACACCCCCTATAGTCTACCCACATTAAATGTGACAAAATTTGGGTTATTCCACATGCGAAAGTGAGAGGTAATTTCCTGACTGACATTTGGAGAATGCAAGACCAGAAATATGGGTTTGCAATCAGTCGTATGGACATATATAATCATACACCCTCCCGCTATAGTCTACCCACATTAAATGTCACAAAATTTGTTTTATTCCACATGCGAAAGTGAGAGGTAATTTTCTGAATGACATTTGGAGATTTCAAGACTAGAAATATGGGTTTGTAATTAGTCGTTTGACGTATGGTCATAGATAATCATACACCCCTCTATAGTCTACCCACATTAAATGTGACAAAATTTGGGTTATTCCACATGCGAAAGTGAGAGGTAATTTCCTGACTGACATTTAGTGTTTTCGCAACCAGAAATAAGGGTTCGCAATTATTCGTATGGTCATATATAATCATACACACCCCCTATAGTCTACCCACATTAAATGTGACAAAATTTTGGTTATTCCATATGACAAAGTGAGAGGTAATTTCCTGACTGACATTTGGAGATTTCAAGACAAGAAATATGGGTTTGAAATGATTCGTATGGTCATATATAATCATACACACCCCCTATAGTCTACCCACATTAAATGTGACAAAATTTGGGTTATTCCACATGCGAAATTGAGAGGTAATTTCCTGACTGACATTTTGAGTTTTCACAACCAGAAATATGGGTTTGCAATTATTTGTATGGTCATATATAATCATACACACCCCCTATAGTCTAAACACATTAAATGTGACAAAATTTGGGTTATTCCACAAGCGAAAGTGAGAGGTAATTTCCTGATTGACATTTGGAGTTTTCAAGACTAGAAATATGGGTTTGCAATTAGTCGTATGACGTATGGTCCTAGATAATCATACACCCCTCTATAGTCTACCCCCATTAAATGTGACAAAATTTGGGTTATTCCACATGCGAAAGTGAGAGGTAATTTCCTGACTGACATTTAGACTTTTCACAACCAGAAATAAGGGTTTGCAATTATTCGTATGGTCATATATAATCATACACACCCCCAAAAGTCTACCCACATTAAATGTGACAAAATTTGGGTTATTCCACATGCGAAAGTGAGAGGTAATTTCCTGACTGACATTTGGAGTTTTCAAGACTAGAAATATGGGTTTGCAATTAGTCGTATGACGTATGGTCCTAGATAATCATACACCCCTCTATAGTCTACCCCCTTTAAATGTGACAAAATTTGGGTTATTCCACATGCGAAAGTGAGAGGTAATTTCCTGACTGACATTTAGACTTTTCACAACCAGAAATAAGGGTTTGCAATTATTCGTATGGTCATATATAATCATACACACCCCCAAAAGTCTACCCACTTTAAATGTGACAAAATTTGGGTTATTCCACATGCGAAAGTGAGAGGCAATTTCCTGATTGACATTTGGAGTTTTCAAGACTAGAAATATGGGTCTGCAATTAGTCGTATGACGTGTGGTCATAGATAATCATACACCCCTCTATAGTCTACCCACATTAAATGTGACAAAATTTGGGTTATTACACATGCGAAAGTGACAGGTGATTTCATGACAGAAATTTAGAGTTTTCACAACCATAAATATGGGTTTGAATTTATTCGTATGGTCATATATAATCAAACACTCCCCCTATAGTCTACCCACATTAAATGTGACAAAATTTGGGTTATTCCGCATGCGAAAGTGAGAGGTAATTTCCTGACAGAAATTTAGAGTTTTCACAACCATAAATATGGGTTTGAAATTATTCGTATGGTCATATATAATCATACACTCCCCCTATAGTCTACCCACATTAAATGTGACAAAATTTGGGTTATTCCGCATGCGAAAGTGAGAGGTAATTTCCTGACAGACATTTAGAGTTTTCACAACCAGAAATATGGGTTTTAAATTATTCGTATGGTCATATATAATCAAACACACCCCCTATAGTCTACCCACATTAGATGTGACAAAATTTGGGTTATTCCACATGCGAAAGTGAGAGGTAATTTCCTGACTGACATTTCGAGTTTTCACAACCAGAAATATGGGTTTGCATTGATTCGTATGGTCATATATAATCATACACACCCCCTATAGTCTACCCACATTAAATGTCACAATATTTGGGTTATTCCACATGCGAAAGTGAGAGGTAATTTCCTGACTGACATTTGGAGATTTCATGACAAGAAATATGGGTTTGCAATCGGTCGTATGGCCATATATAATCATACACCCGCCCCCTATAGTCTACCCACATTAAATGCAACAAAATTTGGGTTATTCCACATGCGAAAGTGAGAGGTAATTTCCTGATTGACATTTGGAGTTTTCAAGACTAGAAATATGGGTCTGCAATTAGTCGTATGACGTGTGGTCACAGATAATCATACACCCCTCTAAAGTCTACCCACATTAAATGTGACAAAATTTGGATTATTCCACATGTGAAAGTGACAGGTGATTTCCTGACAGACATTTAGAGTTTTCACAACCAGAAATATGGGTTTGAAATTATTCGTCTGGTCATATATAATCATACACACCCCCTATAGTCTACCCGCATTAAATGTGACAAAATTTGTGTTATTCCGCATGCGAAAGTGAGAGGTAATTTCCTGACAGACATTTAGAGTTTTCACAACCAGAAATATGGGTTTGAAATTATTCGTATGGTCATATATAATCATACACACCCCCTATAGTCTACCCGCATTAAATGTGACAAAATTTGGGTTATTCCGTATGCGAAAGTGAGAGGTAATTTCCTGACTGACATTTAGAGTTTTCACAACCAGAAATATGGGTTTGCAATTATTCTTATGGTCATATATAATCATACACACCCCCTATAGTCTACCCACATTAAATGTGACAAAATTTGGGTTATTCCATATGCGAAAGTGAGAGGTAATTTCCTGACTGACATTTCGAGTTTTCACAACCAGAAATATGGGTTTGCAATTATTGGTAGGGTCATATATAATCATACACACTCCTATAGTCTACCCACATTAAATGTCACAAAATTTGGGTTATTCCACATTCGAAAGTGAGAGGTAATTTCCTGACTGACATTTGGAGATTTCAAGACCAGAAATATGGGTTTGCAATCCGTCGTATGGTCATATATAATCATACACCCGCCCCCTATAGTCTACCCACATTAAATGTAACAAAATTTGGGTTATTCCACATGCGCAAGTGAGAGGGAATTTCCTGATTGACATTAGGAGTTTTCAAGACTAGAAATATGGGTGTGCAATTAGTCGTATGACGTATGGTCATAGATAATCATACACCCCTCTATAGTCTACCCACATTAAATGTGACAAAATTTAGGTTATTCCACATGCGAAAGTGAGAGGAATTTCCTGACTGACATTTAGAGTTTTCACAACCAGAAATATGGGTTTGAAATTATTCATATGGTCATATATAAACATACACACCCCCTATAGTCTACCCACATTAAATGTGACAAAATTTTGGTTATTCCACATGCGAAAGTGAGAGGTAATTTCCTGACTGACTTTTGGAGATTTCAAGACCAGAAATATGGGTTTGCAATCAGTCGTATGGTCATATATAATCATACACACCCCCTATAGTCTACCCACATTAAATGTGACAAAATTTCGGTTATTCCACATGCGAAAGTGAGAGGTAATTTCCTGACTGACATTTGGAGATTTCAAGACCAGAAATATGGGTTTCCAATCAGTCGTATGGTCATATATAATCATACACCCGCCCCCTATAGTCTACCCACATTAAATGTAACAAAATTTAGGTTATTCCACATGCGAAAGTGAGAGGTAATTTCCTGACTGACATTTGGAGATTTCAAGACCAGAAATATGGGTGTGCAATCAGTCGTATGGTCATATATAATCATACACACCCCCTATAGTCTACCCACATTAAATGTGACAAAATTTGGGTTATTCCACATGCGAAAGTGAGAGGTAATTTCCTGACTGACATTTGGAGATTTCAGGACTAGAAATATGGGTTTGCAATCAGTCGTATGACGTATGGTCTTAGATAATCATACACCCCTCTATAGTCTACCGACATTAAATGTGACAAAATTTGGGTTATTCCACATGCGAAAGTGAGACGTAATTTCCTGACAGACATTTCGAGTTTTCACAACCAGAAATATGGGTTTGCAATTATTCGTATGGTCATATATAATCATACACACCCCCTATAGTCTACCCACATTAAATGTGACAAAATTTGGGTTATTCCGCATGCGAAAGTGAGAGGTAATTTCCTGACTGATATTTTGAGTTTTCACAACCAGAAATATGGGTTTGCAATTATTCGTATGGTCATATATAATCATACACACCCCCTATAGTCTACCCACATTAAATGTGACAAAATTTGGGTTATTCCACATGCGAAAGTGAGAGGTAATTTCCTGATTGACATTTAGAGATTTTCGAAGACCAGAAATATGGGTTTGCAATCAATCGTATGGTCATATATAATCATACACCCGCCCCCTATAGTCTACCCACTTTAAATGTAACAAAATTTGTGTTATTCCACATGCGAGAGTGAGAGGTAATTTCCTGATTGACATTTGGAGTTTTCAAGACTAGAAATATGGGTTTGCAATTAGTCGTATGACGTATGGTCTTAGATAATCATACACCCTTCTATAGTCTACCCACATTAAATGAGACAAAATTTGGGTTATTCCACATGCGAAAGTGAGACGTAATTTCCTGACAGACATTTCGAGTTTTCACAACCAGAAATATGGGTTTGCAATTATTCGTATGGTCATATATAATCATACACACCCCCTATAGTCTACCCACATTAAATGTGACAAAATTTGGGTTATTCCGCATGCGAAAGTGAGAGTTAATTTCCTGACTGACATTTCGAGTTTTCACAACCAGAAATATGGGTTTGCAATTATTCGTATGGTCATATATAATCATACACAACCCCTATAGTCTACCCACTTTAAATGTGACAAAATTTGGGTTATTCCGCATGCGAAAGTGAGAGGTAATTTCCTGATTGACATTTAGAGATTTTTGAAGACCAGAAATATGGGTTTGCAATCAATCGTATGGTCATATATAATCATACACCCGCCCCCTATAGTCTACCCACATTAAATGTAACAAAATTTGTGTTATTCCACATGCGAAAGTGAGAGGTAATTTCCTGATTGACATTCGGAGTTTTCAAGACTAGAAATATGGGTTTGCAATTAGTCGTATGACGTATGGTCTTAGATAATCATACACCCCTCTATAGTCTACCCACATTAAATGTGACAAAATTTGGGTTACTCCACATGCGAAAGTGTGAGGTAATTTCCTGACTGACATTTAGAGTTTTCACAACCAGAAATATGGGTTTGCAATTATTCGTATGGACATATATAATCGTACACACCCCCTATAGTCTACCCACATTAAATGTGACAAAATTTGGGTTATTCCTCATGCGAAAGTGAGAGGTAATTTCCTGACTGACATTTGGAGATTTCAAGACCAGAAATATGGGTTTGCAATCAGTCGTATGGTCATATATAATCATACACCCTCCCCCTATAGTCTACCCAACATGCGAAAGTGAGAGGTAATTTCCTGATTGACATTTAGAGATTTTTGAAGACCAGAAATATGGGTTTGCAATCAATCGTATGGTCATATATAATCATACACCCGCCCCCTATAGTCTACCCACATTAAATGTAACAAAATTTGGGTTATTCCACATGCGAAAGTGAGAGGTAATTTCCTGACTGACATTTGGAGTTTTCAAGACTAGAAATATGGGTTTGCAATTAGTCGTATGACGTATGGTCTTAGATAATCATACACCCCTCTATAGTCTACCCACAATAAATGTGACAAAATTTGGGTTATTCCACATGCGAAAGTGAGAGGTAATTTCCTGACTGACATTTAGAGTTTTCACAACCAGAAATATGGGTTTGCAATTATTCGTATGGTCATATATAATCATACACACCCCCTATAGTCTACCCACATTAAATCTGACAAAATTTGGGTTATTCCGCATGCGAAAGTGAGAGGTAATTTCCTGACTTACATTTCGAGTTTTCACAACCAGAAATATGGGCTTGCAATTATTCGTATGGTCATATATAATCATACACACCCCCTATAGTCTACCCACATTAAATGTGACAAAATTTGGGTTATTCCGCATGCGAAAGTGAGAGGTAATTTCCTGATTGACATTTAGAGATTTTTGAAGACCAGAAATATGGGTTTGCAATCAATCGTATGGTCATATATAATCATACACCCGCCTCCTATAGTCTACCCACATTAAATGTCACAAAATTTGTGTTATTCCACATGCGAAAGTGAGAGATAATTTCCTGATTGACATTTGGAGTTTTCAAGACTAGAAATATGGGTTTGCAATTAGTCGTATGACGTATGGTCTTAGATAATCATACACCCCTCTATAGTCTACCCACATTAAATGTGACAAAATTTGGGTTATTCCACATTGGAAAGTGTGAGGTAATTTCCTGACTGACATTTAGTGTTTTCACAACCAGAAATATGGGTTTGCAATTATTCGTATGGACATATATAATCGTACACACCCCCTATAGTCTACCCACATTAAATGTTACAAAATTTGGGTTATTCCACATGCGAAAGTGAGAGGTAATTTCCTGACTGACATTTGGAGATTTCAAGACCAGAAATATGGGTTTGCAATCAGTCGTATGGTCATATATAATCATACACCCTCCCCCTATAGTCTACCCACACTAAATGTAACAAAATTTGCGTTATTCCACATGCGAAAGTGAGAGGTAATTTCCTGATTAACATTTAGAGATTTTTGAAGACCAGAAATATGGGTTTGCAATCAATCGTATGGTCATATATAATCATACACCCACCCCCAATAGTCTACCCACATTAAATGTAACAAAATTTGGGTTATTCCACTTGCGAAAGTGATAGGTAATTTCCTGATTGACATTTGGAGTTTTCAAGACTAGAAATATGGGTTTGCAATTAGTCGTATGACGTATGGTCTTAGATAATCATACACCCCTCTATAGTCTACCCACATTAAATGTGACAAAATTTGGGTTATTCCACATGCGAAAGTGAGAGGTAATTTCCTGACTGACATTTAGAGTTTTCACAACCAGAAATATGGGTTTGCAATTATTCGTATGGACATATATAATCGTACACACCCCCTATAGTCTACCCACATTAAATGTGACAAAATTTGGGTTATTCCACATGCGAAAGTGAGAGGTAATTTCCTGACTGACATTTCAAGTTTTCACAACCAGAAATATGGGTTTGCAATTATTCCTATGGTCATATATAATCATACACACCCCCTATAGTCTACCCACATTAAATGTGACAAAATTTGGGTTATTCCACATGCGAAAGTGAGAGGTAATTTCCTGATTGACATTTAGAGATTTTTGAAGACCAGAAATATGGGTTTGCAATCAATCGTATGGTCATATATAATCATACACCCGCCCCCTATAGTCTACCCACATTAAATGTAACAAAATTTGTGTTATTCCACATGCGAAAGTGAGAGGTAATTTCCTGATTGACATTCGGAGTTTTCAAGACTAGAAATATGGGTTTGCAATTAGTCGTATGACGTATGGTCTTAGATAATCATACACCCCTCTATAGTCTACCCACATTAAATGTGACAAAATTTGGGTTACTCCACATGCGAAAGTGTGAGGTAATTTCCTGACTGACATTTAGAGTTTTCACAACCAGAAATATGGGTTTGCAATTATTCGTATGGTCATATACAATCATACACACCCCCTATAGTCTACCCACATTAAATGTGACAAAATTTGGGTTATTCCACATGCGAAAGAAAGAGGTAATTTCCTGATTGACATTTAGAGATTTTTGAAGACCAGAAATATGGATTTGCAATCAATCGTATGGTCATATATAATCATACACCCGCCCCCTATAGTCTACCCACATTAAATGTAACAAAATTTGTGTTATTCCACATGCGAAAGTGAGAGGTAATTTCCTGATTGACATTTGGAGTTTTCAAGACTAGAAATATGGGTTTGCAATTAGTCGTATGACGTTTGGTCTTATATAATCATACACCCCTCTATAGTCTACCATTATTAAATGTGACAAAATTTGGGTTATTCCACATGCGAAAGTAAGACGTAATTTCCTGACAGACATTTCGAGTTTTCACAACCAGAAATATGGGTTTGCAATTATTCGTATGGTCATATATAATCATACACACCCCCTATAGTCTACGCACATTAAATGTGACAAAATTTGGGTTATTCCACATGCGAAAGTCAGAGGTAATTTCCTGATTGACATTTAGAGATTTTTGAAGACCAGAAATATGGGTTTGCAATCAATCGTATGGTCATATATAATCATACACCCACCCCCTATAGTCTACCCACATTAAATGTAACAATATTTGTGTTATTCCACATGCGAAAGTGAGAGGTAATTTCCTGATTAACATTTGGAGTTTTCAAGACAAGAAATATGGGTTTGCAATTATTCGTATGGTCATATATAATCATACACACCCTCTATAGTCAACCCGCATTAAATGTGACAAAATTTGGGTTATTCCACATGCGAAAGTGAGAGGTAATTTCCTGACTGACATTTAGAGTTTTCACAACCAGAAATAAGGGTTTGCAATTATTCGTATGGTCATATATAATCATACACACCCCCTATAGTCTACCCACATTAAATGTGACAAAATTTGGGTTATTCCACATGCGAAAGTGGGAGGTAATTTCCTGACTGACATTTAGAGTTTTCACAACCAGAAATATGGGTTTGCAATTATTCGTATGGTCATATATAATCATACACACCCCCTATAGTCTACCCACAATAAATGTGACAAAATTTGGGTTATTGCACATGACAAAGTGAGAGGTAATTTCCTGACTGACATTTGGAGATTTCAAGACAAGAAATATGGGTTTGAAATGATTCGTATGGTCATATATAATCATACACACCCCCTATAGTCTACCCACATTAAATGTGACAAAATTTGGGTTATTCCACATGCGAAATTGAGAGGTAATTTCCTGACAGACATTTAGAGTTTTCACAACCAGAAATATGGGTTTGCAATTATTTGTATGGTCATATATAATCATACACACCCCCTATAGTCTACCCACATTAAATGTGACAAAATTTGGGTTATTCCACATGCGAAAGTGAGAGGTAATTTCCTGACTGACATTTAGAGTTTTCACAACCAGAAATATGGGTTTGCAATTATTCGTATGGACATATATAATCGTACACACCCCCTATAGTCTACCCATATTAAATGTGACAAAATTTGGGTTATTCCACATGCGAAAGTGAGAGGTAATTTCCTGACTGACATTTGGAGATTTCAAGACCAGAAATATGGGTTTGCAATCAGTCGTATGGACATATATAATCATACACCCTCCCCCTATAGTCTACCCACATTAAATGTAACAAAATTTGGGTTATTCCACATGCGAAAGTGAGAGGTAATTTCCTGATTGACATTTGGAGATTTCAAGACTAGAAATATGGGTTTGCAATTAGTCGTATGACGTATGGTCATAGATAGTCATACACTCCTCTATAGTCTACCCACATTAAATGTGACAAAATTTGGGTTATTCCACATGCGAAAGTGAGAGGTAATTTCCTGACTGACATTTAGAGTTTTCACAACCAGAAATAAGGGTTTGCAATTATTCGTATGGTCATATATAATCATACACACCCCCTATAGTCTACCCACATTAAATGTGACAAAATTTGGGTTATTCCACATGACAAAGTGAGAGGTAATTTCCTGACTGACATTTGGAGATTTCAAGACAAGAAATATGGGTTTGAAATGATTCGTATGGTCATATATAATCATACACACCCCCTATAGTCTACCCACATTAAATGTGACAAAATTTGGGTTATTCCACATGCGAAAGTGAGAGGTAATTTCCTGACTGACATTTGGAGTTTTCAAGACTAGAAATATGGGTTTGCAATTAGTCGTATGACGTATGGTCATAGATAATCATACACCCCTCTATAGTCTACCCACATTAAATGTGACAAAATTTGGGTTATTCCACATGCGAAAGTGAGAGGTAATTTCCTGACTGACATTTAGAGTTTTCACAACCAGAAATATGGGTTTGCAATTATTTGTATGGTCATATATAATCATACACACCCCCTATAGTCTACCCACATTAAATGTGACAAAATTTGGGTTATTCCACATGCGAAAGTGAGAGGTAATTTCCTGACTGACATTTAGAGTTTTCACAACCAGAAATATGGGTTTGCAATTATACCTATGGACATATATAATCGTACACACCCCCTATAGTCTACACAGATTAAATGTGACAAAATTTGGGTTATTCCACATGCGAAAGTGAGAGGTAATTTCCTGACTGACATTTGAAGATTTCAAGACCAGAAATATGGGTTTGCAATCAGTCGTATGGTCAAATATAATCATACACCCTCCCCCTATAGTCTACCCACATTAAATGTAACAAATTTTGGGTTATTCCACATGCGAAAGTGAGAGGTAATTTCCTGATTGACATTTAGAGATTTTTGAAGACCAGAAATATGGGTTTGCAATTAATCGTATGGTCATATATAATCATACACCCGCCCCCTATAGTCTACCCACATTAAATGTAACAAAATTTGTGTTATTCCACATACGAAAGTGAGAGGTAATTTCCTGATTGACATTTGGAGTTTTCAAGACTAGAAATATGGGTGTGCAATTAGTCTTATGACGTATGGTCAAAGATAATCATACACCTCTCTATAGTCCACCCACATTAAATGTGACTAAATTTGGGTTATTCCACATGCGAAAGTGAGAGGTAATTTCCTGACTGACATTTAGAGTTTTCACAACCAGAAATATGGGTTTGCAATTATTCGTATGGACATATATAATCGTACACACCCCCTATAGTCTACCCACATTAAATGTGACAAAATTTGGGTTATTCCACATGCGAAAGTGAGAGGTAATTTCCTGACTGACATTTGGAGATTTCAAGACCAGAAATATGGGTTTGCAATCAGTCGTATGGACATATATAATCATACACCCTCCCCCTATAGTCTACCCACATTAAATGGAACAAAATTTGGGTTATTCCACATGCAAAAGTGAGAGGTAATTTTCTGAATGACATTTGGAGATTTCAAGACTAGAAATATGGGTTTGCAATGAGTCGTATGACGTATGGTCATAGATAATCATACACCCCTCTATAGTCTACCCACATTAAATGTGACAAAATTTGGGTTATTCCACATGCGAAAGTGAGAGGTAATTTCCTGACTGACATTTAGAGTTTTCGCAACCAGAAATAAGGGTTTGCAATTATTCGTATGGTCATATATAATCATACATACCCCCTATAGTCTACCCACATTAAATGTGACAAAATTTGGGTTATTCCACATGACAAAGTGAGAGGTAATTTCCTGACAGACATTTGGAGATTTCAAGACAAGAAATATGGGTTTGAAATGATTCGTATGGTCATATATAATCATACACACCCCCTATAGTCTACCCACATTAAATGTGACAAAATTTGGGTTATTCCACATTCGAAATAGAGAGGTAATTTCCTGACTGACATTTTGAGATTTCACAACCAGAAATATGGGTTTGCAATTATTTGTATGGTCATATATAATCATACACACCCCCTATAGTCTACCCACATTAAATGTGACAAAATTTGGGTTATTCCACATGCGAAAGTGAGAGGTAATTTCCTGATTGACATTTGGTGTTTTCAAGACTAGTAATATGGGTTTGTAATTAGTCGTATGACGTATGGTCATAGATAATCATACACCCCTCTATAGTCTACCCCCATTAAATGTGACAAAATTTGGGTTATTCCACATGCGAAAGTGAGAGGTAATTTCCTGACTGACATTTAGACTTTTCACAACCAGAAATAAGGGTTTGCAATTATTCGTATGGTCATATATAATCATACACACCCCCAATAGTCTACCCACATTAAATGTGACAAAATTTGGGTTATTCCACATGCGAAAGTGAGAGGTAATTTCCTGACTGACATTTGGAGATTTCAAGACAAGAAATATGGGTTTGAAATGATTCGTATGGTCATATATAATCATACACACCCCCTATAGTCTACCCACATTAAATGTGACAAAATTTGGGTTATTCCACATTCGAAATAGAGAGGTAATTTCCTGACTGACATTTTGAGTTTTCACAACCAGAAATATGGGTTTGCAATTATTTGTATGGTCATATATAATCATACACACCCCCTATAGTCTACCCACATTAAATGTGACAAAATTTGGGTTATTCCACATGCGAAAGTGAGAGGTAATTTCCTGACTGACATTTGGTGTTTTCAAGACTAGAAATATGGGTTTGCAATTAGTCGTATGACGTATGGTCATAGATAATCATACACCCCTCTATAGTCTACCCCCATTAAATGTGACAAAATTTGGGTTATTCCACATGCGAAAGTGAGAGGTAATTTCCTGACTGACATTTAGACTTTTCACAACCAGAAATAAGGGTTTGCAATTATTCGTATGGTCATATATAATCATACACACCCCCTATAGTCTACCCACATTAAATGCAACAAAATTTGGGTTATTCCACATGCGAAAGTGAGAGGCAATTTGCTGATTGACATTTGGAGTTTTCAAGACTAGAAATATGGGTCTGCAATTAGTCGTATGACGTGTGGTCATAGATAATCATACACCCCTCTATAGTCTACCCACATTAAATGTGACAAAATTTGGGTTATTACACATGCGAAAGTGACAGGTGATTTCCTGACAGAAATTTAGAGTTTTCACAACCATAAATATGGGTTTGAAATTATTCGTATGGTCATATATAATCATACACACCCCCTATAGTCTATCCACATTAAATGTGACAAAATTTGGGTTATTCCACATGCGAAATTGAGAGGTAATTTCCTGACTGACATTTAGAGTTTTCACAACCAGAAATATGGGTTTGCAATTATTTGTATGGTCATATATAATCATACACACCCCCTATAGTCTACCCACATTAAATGTGACAAAATTTGGGTTATTCCACATGCGAAAGTGAGAGGTAATTTCCTGACTGACATTTAGAGTTTTCACAACCAGAAATTTGGGTTTGCAATTATTCGTATGGACATATATAATCGTACACACCCCCCCTACAGTCTACCCATATTAAATGTGAGAAAATTTGGGTTATTCCACATGCGAAAGTGAGAGGTAATTTCCTGACTGACATTTGGAGATTTCAAGACCAGAAATATGGGTTTGCAATCAGTCGTATGGTCATATATAATCATACACCCTCCCCCTATAGTCTACCCACATTAAATGTAACAAATTTTGGGTTATTCCACATGCGAAAGTGAGAGGTAATTTCCTGATTGACATTTAGAGATTTTTGAAGACCAGAAATATGGGTTTGCAATCAATCGTATGGTCATATATAATCATACACCCTCCCCCTATAGTCTACCCACATTAAATGTAACAAAATTTGTGTTATTCCACATACGAAAGTGAGAGGTAATTTCCTGATTGACATTTGGAGTTTTCAAGACTAGAAATATGGGAGTGCAATTAGTCTTATGACGTATGGTCAAAGATAATCATACACCCCTCTATAGTCCACCCACATTAAATGTGACAAAATTAAGGTTATTCCACATGCGAAACTGAGAGGTAATTTCCTGACTGACATTTAGAGTTTTCACAACCAGAAATATGGGTTTGCAATTATTCGTATGGACATATATAATCGTACACACCCCCTATAGTCTACCCACATTAAATGTGACAAAATTTGGGTTATTCCACATTCAAAATTGAGAGGTAATTTCCTGACTGACATTTTGAGTTTTCACAACCAGAAATATGGGTTTGCAATTATTTGTATGGTCATATATAATCATACACACCCCCTATAGTCTACCCACATTAAATGTGACAAAATTTGGGTTATTCCACATTCGAAATTAAGAGGTAATTTCCTGACTGACATTTTGAGTTTTCACAACCAGAAATATGGGTTTGCAATTATTTGTATGGTCATATATAATCATACACACCTCTATAGTCTACCCACATTAAATGTGACAAAATTTGGGTTATTCCACATGCGAAAGTGAGAGGTAATTTCCTGATTGACATTTGGAGTTTTCAAGACTAGAAATACGGGTTTGCAATTAGTCGTATGATGTATGGTCATAGATAATCATACACCCCTCTATAGTCTACCCTTATTAAATGCGACAAAATTTGGGTTATTCCACATGCGAAAGTGAGAGGTAATTTCCTGACTGACATTTAGACTTTTCACAACCAGAAATAAGGGTTTGCAATTATTCGTATGGTCATATATAATCATACACACCCCCAATAGTCTACCCACATTAAATGTGACAAAATTTGGGTTATTCCACATGCGAAAGTGAGAGGTAATTTCCTGACTGACATTTGGAGATTTCAAAACAAGAAATGTGGGTTTGCAATCAGTCGTATGGTCATATATAATCATACACCCGCCCCCTATAGTCTACCCACATTAAATGCAACAAAATTTGGGTTATTCCACATGCGAAAGTGAGAGGCAATTTGCTGATTGACATTTGGAGTTTTCAAGACTAGAAATATGGGTCTGCAATTAGTCGTATGACGTGTGGTCATAGATAATCATACACCCCTCTATAGTCTACCCACATTAAATGTGACAAAATTTGGGTTATTACACATGCGAAAGTGACAGGTGATTTCCTGACAGAAATTTAGAGTTTTCACAACCATAAATATGGGTTTGAAATTATTCGTATGGTCATATATAATCATACACACCCCCTATAGTCTATCCACATTAAATGTGACAAAATTTGGGTTATTCCACATGCGAAATTGAGAGGTAATTTCCTGACTGACATTTAGTGTTTTCACAACCAGAAATATGGGTTTGCAATTATTTGTATGGTCATATATAATCATACACACCCCCTATAGTCTACCCACCTTAAATGTGACAAAATTTGGGTTATTCCACATGCGAAAGTGAGAGGTAATTTCCTGACTGACATTTAGAGTTTTCACAACCAGAAATTTGGGTTTGCAATTATTCGTATGGACGTATATAATCGTACACACCCCCTACAGTCTACCCATATTAAATGTGAGAAAATTTGGGTTATTCCGCATACGAAAGTGAGAGGTAATTTCCTGACTGACATTTGGAGATTTCAAGACCAGAAATATGGGTTTGCAATCAGTCGTATGGTCATATATAATCATACACCCTCCCCCTATAGTCTACCCACATTAAATGTAACAAATTTTGGGTTATTCCACATGCGAAAGTGAGAGGTAATTTACTGATTGACATTTAGAGATTTTTGAAGACCAGAAATATGGGTTTGCGATCAATCGTATGGTCATATATAATCATACACCCGCCCCCTATAGTCTACCCACATTAAATGTAACAAAATTTGTGTTATTCCACATACGAAAGTGAGAGGTAATTTCCTGATTGACATTTGGAGTTTTCAAGACTAGAAATATGGGAGTGCAATTAGTCTTATGACGTATGGTCAAAGATAATCATACACCCCTCTATAGTCCACCCACATTAAATGTGACAAAATTTGGGTTATTCCACATGCGAAACTGAGAGGTAATTTCCTGACTGACATTTAGAGTTTTCACAACCAGAAATATGGGTTTGCAATTATTCGTATGGACATATATAATCGTACACACCCCCTATAGTCTACCCACATTAAATGTGACAAAATTTGGGTTATTCCACATTCAAAATTGAGAGGTAATTTCCTGACTGACATTTTGAGTTTTCACAACCAGAAATATGGGTTTGCAATTATTTGTATGGTCATATATAATCATACACACCCCCTATAGTCTACCCACAATAAATGTGACAAAATTTGGGTTATTCCACATGCGAAAGTGAGAGGTAATTTCCTGACTCACATTTAGAGTTTTCACAACCAGAAATATGGGTTTGCAATTATTCGTATGGACATATATAATCGTACACACCCCCTATAGTCTACCCATATTAAATGTGAGAAAATTTGGGTTATTCCACATGCGAAAGTGAGAGGTAATTTCCTGACTGACATTTGGAGATTTCAAGACCAGAAATATGGGATTGCAATCAGTCGTATGGTCATATATAATCATACACCCTCCCCCTATAGTCTACCCACATTAAATGTAACAAATTTTGGGTTATTCCACATGCGAAAGTGAGAGGTAATTTCCTGATTGACATTTAGAGATTTTTGAAGACCAGAAATATGGGTTTGCAATCAATCGTATGGTCATATATAATCATACACCCGCCCCTATAGTCTACCCACATTAAATGTAACAAAATTTGTGTTATTCCACATACGAAAGTGAGAGGTAATTTCCTGATTGACATTTGGAGTTTTCAAGACTAGAAATATGGGAGTGCAATTAGTCTTATGACGTATGGTCAAAGATAATCATACACCCCTCTATAGTCCACCCACATTAAATGTGACAAAATTTGGGTTATTCCACATGCGAAAGTGAGAGGTAATTTCCTGACTGACATTTAGAGTTTTCACAACCAGAAATATGGGTTTGCAATTATTCGTATGGACATATATAATCGTACACACCCCCTATAGTCTACCCACATTAAATGTGACAAAATTTGGGTTATTCCACATGCGAAAGTGAGAGGTAATTTCCTGACTGACATTTGGAGATTTCAAGACCAGAAATATGGGTTTGCAATCAGTCGTATGGACATATATAATCATACTCCCTCCCCCTATAGTCTACCCACATTAAATGGAACAAAATTTGGGTTATTCCACATGCGAAAGTGAGAGGTAATTTTCTGAATGGCATTTGGAGATTTCAAGACTAGAAATCTGGGTTTGCAATTAGCCGTACGACGTATGGTCATAGATAATCATACACCCCTCTATAGACTACCCACATTAAATGTGACAAAATTTTGGTTATTCCACATGCGAAAGTGAGAGGTAATTTCCTGACAGACATTTAGAGTTTTCGCAACCAGAAATAAGGGTTTGCAATTATTCGTATGGTCATATATAATCATACACACCCCCTATAGTCTACCCACATTAAATGTGACAAAATTTGGGTTATTCCACATGACAAAGTGAGAGGTAATTTCCTGACTGAGATTTGGAGATTTCAAGACAAGAAATATGGGTTTGAAATGATTCGTATGGTCATATATAATCATACACACCCCCTATAGTCTACCCACATTAAATGTGACAAAATTTGGGTTATTCCACATGCGAAATTGAGAGGTAATTTCCTGACTGACATTTTGAGTTTTCACAATCAGAAATATGGGTTTGCAATTATTTGTATGGTCATATATAATCATACACACCCCCTATAGTCTACCCCCATTAAATGTGACAAAATTTGGGTTATTCCACATGCGAAAGTGAGAGGTAATTTCCTGACTGACATTTATACTTTTCACAACCAGAAATAAGGGTTTGCAATTATTCGTATGGTCATATATAATCATACACACCCCCAATAGTCTACCCACATTAAATGTGACAAAATTTGGGTTATTCCACATGCGAAAGTGAGAGGTAATTTCCTGACTGACATTTGGAGATTTCAAGACAAGAAATATGGGTTTGCAATCAGTCGTATGGTCATATATAATCATACACCCGCCCCCTATAGTCTACCCACATTAAATGCAACAAAATTTGGGTTATTCCACATGCGAAAGTGAGAGGCAATTTCCTGATTGACATTTGGAGTTTTCAAGACTAGAAATATGGGTCTGCAATTAGTCGTATGACGTGTGGTCATAGATAATCATACACCCCTCTATAGTCTACCCACATTAAATGTGACAAAATTTGGGTTATTACACATGCGAAAGTGACAGGTGATTTCCTGACAGAAATTTAGAGTTTTCACAACCATAAATATGGGTTTGAAATTATTCATATGGTCATATATAATCATACACTCCCCCTATAGTCTACCCACATTAAATGTGACAAAATTAGGGTTATTCCGCATGCGAAAGTGAGAGGTAATTTCCTGACAGACATTTAGAGTTTTCACAACCAGAAATATGGGTTTGAAATTATTCGTATGGTCATATATAATCATACACACCCCCTATAGTCTACCCGCATTAAATGTGACAAAATTTGGGATATTCCACATGCGAAAGAGAGAGGTAATTTCCTGACTGACATTTAGAGTTTTCACAACCAGAAATATGGGTTTGAAATTATTCGTATGGTCATATATAATCATACACACCCCCTATAGTCTACCCGCATTAAATGTGACAAAATTTGGGTTATTCCGCATGCGAAAGTGAGAGGTAATTTCCTGAGTGACATTTAGAGTTTTCACAACCAGAAATATGGGTTTGAAATTATTCGTATGGTCATATATAATCATACACACCCCCTATAGTCTACCCGCATTAAATGTGACAAAATTTGGGTTATTCCGCATGCGAAAGTGAGAGGTAATTTCCTGACAGACATTTAGAGTTTTCACAACCAGAAATATGGGTTTGAAATTATTCGTATGGTCATATATAATCATACACACCCCCTATAGTCTACCCGCATTAAATGTGACAAAATTTGGGTTATTCCGAATGCGAAAGTGAGAGGTAATTTCCTGACTGACATTTAGAGTTTTCACAACCAGAAATATGGGTTTGCATTTATTCTTATGGTCATATATAATCAAACACACCCCCAATAGTCTACCCACATTAGATGTGACAAAATTTGGGTTATTCCACATGCAAAAGTGAGAGGTAATTTCCTGACTGACATTTCGAGTTTTCACAACCATAAATATGGGTTTGCAATGATTCGTATGTACATATATAATCATACACACCCCCTATAGTCTACCCACATTAAATGTAACAAAATTTGGGTTATTCCACATGCGAAAGTGAGAGGTAATTTCCTGACTGACATTTGGAGATTTCAAGACCAGAAATATGGGTGTGCAATCAGTCGTAAGGTCATATATAATCATACACACCCCCTATAGTCTACCCACATTAAATGTGACAAAATTTGGGTTATTCCACATGCGAAAGTGAGAGGTAATTTCCTGACTGATATTTGGAGATTTCAAGACCAGAAATATGGGTGTGCAATCAGTCGTAAGGTCATATATAATCATACACACCCCCTATAGTCTACCCACATTAAATGTGACAAAATTTGGGTTATTCCACATGCGAAAGTGAGAGGTAATTTCCTGACTGACATTTGGAGATTTCAAGACAAGAAATATGGGTTTGCAATCAGTCGTATGGTCATATATAATCATACACCCGCCCCCTATAGTCTACCCACATTAAATGCAACAAAATTTGGGTTATTCCACATGCGAAAGTGAGAGGTAATTTCCTGATTGACTTTTGGAGTTTTCAAGACTAGAAATATGGGTCTGCAATTAGTCGTATGACGTGTGGTCATAGATAATCATACACCCCTCTAAAGTCTACCCACATTAAATGTGACAAAATTTGGGTTATTCCTCATGCGAAAGTGACAGGTGATTTCCTGACAGACATTTAGAGTTTTCACAACCAGAAATATGGGTTTGAAATTATTCGTATGGTCATATATAATCATACACACCCCCTATAGTCTACCCGCATTAAATGTGACAAAATTTGGGTTATTCCGCATGCGAAAGTGAGAGGTAATTTCCTGATTGACATTTAGAGTTTTCACAACCAGAAATATGGGTTTGAAATTATTCGTATGGTCATATATAATCATACACACCCCCTATAGTCTACCCGTATTAAATGTGACAAAATTTGGGTTATTCCGCATGCGAAAGTGAGAGGTAATTTCCTGACAGACATTTAGAGTTTTCACAACCAGAAATATGGGTTTGAAATTATTCGTATGGTCATATATAATCATACACACCCCCTATAGTCTACCCGCATTAAATGTGACAAAATTTGGGTTATTCCGCATGCGAAAGTGAGAGGTAATTTCCTGACTGACATTTAGAGTTTTCACAACCAGAAATATGGGTTTGCATTTACTCTTATGGTCATATATAATCAAACACACCCCCTATAGTCTACCCACATTAGATGTGACAAAATTTGGGTTATTCCACATGCAAAAGTGAGACGTAATTTCCTGACTGACATTTCGAGTTTTCACAACCATAAATATGGGTTTGCAATGATTCGTATGGTCATATATAATCATACACACCCCCTATAGTCTACCCACATTAAATGTAACAAAATTTGGGTTATTCCACATGCGAAAGTGAGAGGTAATTTCCTGACTGACATTTGGAGATTTCAAGACCAGAAATATGGGTGTGCAATCAGTCGTAAGGTCATATATAATCATACACACCCCCTATAGTCTACCCACATTAAATGTGACAAAATTTGGGTTATTCCACATGCGAAAGTGAGAGGTAATTTCCTGACTGACATTTGGAGATTTCAAGACAAGAAATATGGGTTTGCAATCAGTCGTATGGTCATATATAATCATACACCCGCCCCCTATAGTCTACCCACATTAAATGCAACAAAATTTGGGTTATTCCGCATGCGAAAGTGAGAGGTAATTTCCTGATTGACTTTTGGAGTTTTCAAGACTAGAAATATGGGTCTGCAATTAGTCGTATGACGTGTGGTCATAGATAATCATACACCCCTATAGTCTACCCACATTAGATGTGACAAAATTTGGGTTATTCCACATGCAAAAGTGAGAGGTAATTTCCTGACTGACATTTCGAGTTTTCACAACCATAAATATGGGTTTGCAATGATTCGTATGGTCATATATAATCATACACACCCCCTATAGTCTACCCACATTAAATGTCACAAAATTTGGGTTATTCCACAAGCGAAAGTGAGAGGTAATTTCCTGACTGACATTTGGAGATTTCATGACAAGAAATATGGGTTTGCAATCAGTCGTATGGTCATATATAATCATACACCCGCCCCCTATATTCTACCCACTTTAAATTCAACAAAATTTGGGTTATTCCACATGCGCAAGTGAGAGGGAATTTCCTGAGTGACATTAGGAGTATTCAAGACTAGAAATATGGGTGTGCAAATAGTCGTATGACGTATGGTCATAGATAATCATACACCCCTCTATAGTCTACCCACATTAAATGTGACAAAATTTGGGTTATTCCACATGCGAAAGTGAGAGGAATTTCCTGACTGACATTTAGAGTTTTCACAACCAGAAATATGGGTTTGAAATTATTCATATGGTCATATATAAACATACACACCCCCTATAGTCTACCCACATTAAATGTGACAAAATTTTGGTTAGTCCAGATGCGAAAGTGAGAGGTAATTTCCGGACTGACATTTGGAGATTTCAAGACCAGAAATATGGGTTTGCAATCAGTCGTATGGTCATATATAATCATACACCCGCCCCCTATAGTCTACCCACATTAAATGTAACAAAATTTGGGTTATTCCACATGCGAAAGTGAGAGGTAATTTCCTGACTGACATTTGGAGATTTCAAGACCAGAAATATGGGTTTGCAATCAGTCGTATGGTCATATATAATCATACACACCCCCTATAGTCTACCCACATTAAATGTGACAAAATTTTAGTTATTCCACATGCGAAAGTGAGAGGTAATTTCCTGACTGACATTTGGAGATTTCAAGACCAGAAATATGGGTTTGCAATCAGTCGTATGGTCATATATAATCATACACCCGCCCCCTATAGTCTACCCACATTAAATGTAACAAAATTTGGGTTATTCCACATGCGAAAGTGAGAGGTAATTTCCTGACTGACATTTGGAGATTTCAAGACCAGAAATATGGGTGTGCAATCAGTCGTATGGTCATATATAATCATACACACCCCCTATAGTCTACCCACTTTAAATGTGACAAAATTTGGGTTATTCCACATGCGAAAGTGAGAGGTAATTTCCTGACTGACATTTGGAGATTTCAAGACAAGAAATATGGGTTTGCAATCAGTCGTATGGTCATATATAATCATACACCCGCCCCCTATAGTCTACCCACATTAAATGCAACAAAATTTGGGTTATTCCACATGCGAAAGTGAGAGGTAATTTCCTGATTGACTTTTGGAGTTTTCAAGACTAGAAATATGGGTCTGCAATTAGTCGTATGACGTGTGGTCATAGATAATCATACACCCCTCTAAAGTCTACCCACATTAAATGTGACAAAATTTGGGTTATTCCTCATGCGAAAGTGACAGGTGATTTCCTGACAGACATTTAGAGTTTTCACAACCAGAAATATGGGTTTGAAATTATTCGTATGGTCATATATAATCATACACACCCCCTATAGTCTACCCGCATTAATTGTGACAAAATTTGGGTTATTCCGCATGCGAAAGTGAGAGGTAATTTCCTGAGTGACATTTAGAGTTTTCACAACCAGAAATATGGGTTTGAAATTATTCGTATGGTCATATATAATCATACACACCCCCTATAGTCTACCCGCATTAAATGTGACAAAATTTGGGTTATTCCACATGCAAAAGTGAGAGGTAATTTCCTGACTGACATTTCGAGTTTTCACAACCATAAATATGGGTTTGCAATGATTCGTATGGTCATATATAATCATACACACCCCCTATAGTCTACCCACATTAAATGTGACAAAATTTTAGTTATTCCACATGCGAAAGTGAGAGGTAATTTCCTGACTGACATTTGGAGATTTCAAGACCAGAAATATGGGTTTGCAATCAGTCGTATGGTCATATATAATCATACACCCGCCCCCTATAGTCTACCCACATTAAATGTAACAAAATTTGGGTTATTCCACATGCGAAAGTGAGAGGTAATTTCCTGACTGACATTTGGAGATTTCAAGACCAGAAATATGGGTGTGCAATCAGTCGTATGGTCATATATAATCATACACACCCCCTATAGTCTACCCACATTAAATGTGACAAAATTTGGGTTATTCCACATGCGAAAGTGAGAGGTAATTTCCTGACTGACATTTGGAGATTTCAAGACAAGAAATATGGGTTTGCAATCAGTCGTATGGTCATATATAATCATACACCCGCCCCCTATAGTCTACCCACATTAAATGCAACAAAATTTGGGTTATTCCACATGCGAAAGTGAGAGGTAATTTCCTGATTGACTTTTGGAGTTTTCAAGACTAGAAATATGGGTCTGCAATTAGTCGTATGACGTGTGGTCATAGATAATCATACACCCCTCTAAAGTCTACCCACATTAAATGTGACAAAATTTGGGTTATTCCTCATGCGAAAGTGACAGGTGATTTCCTGACAGACATTTAGAGTTTTCACAACCAGAAATATGGGTTTGAAATTATTCGTATGGTCATATATAATCATACACACCCCCTATAGTCTACCCGCATTAATTGTGACAAAATTTGGGTTATTCCGCATGCGAAAGTGAGAGGTAATTTCCTGAGTGACATTTAGAGTTTTCACAACCAGAAATATGGGTTTGAAATTATTCGTATGGTCATATATAATCATACACACCCCCTATAGTCTACCCGCATTAAATGTGACAAAATTTGGGTTATTCCACATGCAAAAGTGAGAGGTAATTTCCTGACTGACATTTCGAGTTTTCACAACCATAAATATGGGTTTGCAATGATTCGTATGGTCATATATAATCATACACACCCCCTATAGTCTACCCACATTAAATGTCACAAAATTTGGGTTATTCCACAAGCGAAAGTGAGAGGTAATTTCCTGACTGACATTTGGAGATTTCATGACAAGAAATATGGGTTTGCAATCAGTCGTATGGTCATATATAATCATACACCCGCCCCCTATAGTCTACCCACTTTAAATTCAACAAAATTTGGGTTATTCCACATGCGCAAGTGAGAGGGAATTTCCTGAGTGACATTAGGAGTATTCAAGACTAGAAATATGGGTGTGCAAATAGTCGTATGACGTATGGTCATAGATAATCATACACCCCTCTATAGTCTACCCACATTAAATGTGACAAAATTTGGGTTATTCCACATGCGAAAGTGAGAGGAATTTCCTGACTGACATTTAGAGTTTTCACAACCAGAAATATGGGTTTGAAATTATTCATATGGTTATATATAAACATACACACCCCCTATAGTCTACCCACATTAAATGTGACAAAATTTTGGTTATTCCAGATGCGAAAGTGAGAGGTAATTTCCTGACTGACATTTGGAGATTTCAAGACCAGAAATATGGGTTTGCAATCAGTCGTATGGTCATATATAATCATACACCCGCCCCCTATAGTCTACCCACATTAAATGTAACAAAATTTGGGTTATTCCACATGCGAAAGTGAGAGGTAATTTCCTGACTGACATTTGGAGATTTCAAGACCAGAAATATGGGTTTGCAATCAGTCGTATGGTCATATATAATCATACACACCCCCTATAGTCTACCCACATTAAATGTGACAAAATTTTAGTTATTCCACATGCGAAAGTGAGAGGTAATTTCCTGACTGACATTTGGAGATTTCAAGACCAGAAATATGGGTTTGCAATCAGTCGCATGGTCATATATAATCATACACCCGCCCCCTATAGTCTACCCACATTAAATGTAACAAAATTTGGGTTATTCCACATGCGAAAGTGAGAGGTAATTTCCTGACTGACATTTGGAGATTTCAAGACCAGAAATATGGGTGTGCAATCAGTCGTATGGTCATATATAATCATACACACCCCCTATAGTCTACCCACATTAAATGTGACAAAATTTGGGTTATTCCACATGCGAAAGTGAGAGGTAATTTCCTGACTGACATTTGGAGATTTCAAGACAAGAAATATGGGTTTGCAATCAGTCGTATGGTCATATATAATCATACACCCGCCCCCTATAGTCTACCCACATTAAATGCAACAAAATTCGGGTTATTCCACATGCGAAAGTGAGAGGTAATTTCCTGATTGACTTTTGGAGTTTTCAAGACTAGAAATATGGGTCTGCAATTAGTCGTATGACGTGTGGTCATAGATAATCATACACCCCTCTAAAGTCTACCCACATTAAATGTGACAAAATTTGGGTTATTCCTCATGCGAAAGTGACAGGTGATTTCCTGACAGACATTTAGAGTTTTCACAACCAGAAATATGGGTTTGAAATTATTCGTATGGTCATATATAATCATACACACCCCCTATAGTCTACCCGCATTAATTGTGACAAAATTTGGGTTATTCCGCATGCGAAAGTGAGAGGTAATTTCCTGATTGACATTTAGAGTTTTCACAACCAGAAATATGGGTTTGAAATTATTCGTATGGTCATATATAATCATACACACCCCCTATAGTCTACCCGCATTAAATGTGACAAAATTTGGGTTATTCCGCATGCGAAAGTGAGAGGTAATTTCCTGACAGACATTTAGAGTTTTCACAACCAGAAATATGGGTTTGAAATTATTCGTATGGTCATATATAATCATACACACCCCCTATAGTCTACCCGCATTAAATGTGACAAAATTTGGGTTATTCCGCATGCGAAAGTGAGAGGTAATTTCCTGACTGACATTTAGAGTTTTCACAACCAGAAATATGGGTTTGCTTTTATTCTTATGGTCATATATAATCAAACACACCCCCTATAGTCTACCCACATTAGATGTGACAAAATTTGGGTTATTCCACATGCGAAAGTGAGAGGTAATTTCCTGACTGACATTTCGAGTTTTCACAACCAGAAATATGGGTTTGAAATTATTGGTATGGTCATATATAATCATACACACCCCTATAGTCTACCCACATTAAATGTCACAAAATTTGGGTTATTCCACATTCGAAAGTGAGAGGTAATTTCCTGACTGACATTTGGAGATTTCAAGACCAGAAATATGGGTTTGCAATCAGTCGTATGGTCATATATAATCATACACCCGCCCCCTATAGTCTACCCACATTAAATGTAACAAAATTTGGGTTATTCCACATGCGCAAGTGAGAGGGAATTTCCTGATTGACATTAGGAGTTTTCAAGACTAGAAATATGGGTGTGCAATTAGTCGTATGACGTATGGTCATAGATAATCATACACCCCTCTATAGTCTACCCACATTAAATGTGACAAAATTTGGGTTATTCCACATGCGAAAGTGAGAGGAATTTCCTGACTGACATTTAGAGTTTTCACAACCAGAAATATGGGTTTGAAATTATTCATATGGTTATATATAAACATACACACCCCCTATAGTCTACCCACATTAAATGTGACAAAATTTTGGTTATTCCAGATGCGAAAGTGAGAGGTAATTTCCTGACTGACATTTGGAGATTTCAAGACCAGAAATATGGGTTTGCAATCAGTCGTATGGTCATATATAATCATACACCCGCCCCCTATAGTCTACCCACATTAAATGTAACAAAATTTGGGTTATTCCACATGCGAAAGTGAGAGGTAATTTCCTGACTGACATTTGGAGATTTCAAGACCAGAAATATGGGTTTGCAATCAGTCGTATGGTCATATATAATCATACACACCCCCTATAGTCTACCCACATTAAATGTGACAAAATTTTAGTTATTCCACATGCGAAAGTGAGAGGTAATTTCCTGACTGACATTTGGAGATTTCAAGACCAGAAATATGGGTTTGCAATCAGTCGCATGGTCATATATAATCATACACCCGCCCCCTATAGTCTACCCACATTAAATGTAACAAAATTTGGGTTATTCCACATGCGAAAGTGAGAGGTAATTTCCTGACTGACATTTGGAGATTTCAAGACCAGAAATATGGGTGTGCAATCAGTCGTATGGTCATATATAATCATACACACCCCCTATAGTCTACCCACATTAAATGTGACAAAATTTGGGTTATTCCACATGCGAAAGTGAGAGGTAATTTCCTGACTGACATTTGGAGATTTCAAGACAAGAAATATGGGTTTGCAATCAGTCGTATGGTCATATATAATCATACACCCGCCCCCTATAGTCTACCCACATTAAATGCAACAAAATTCGGGTTATTCCACATGCGAAAGTGAGAGGTAATTTCCTGATTGACTTTTGGAGTTTTCAAGACTAGAAATATGGGTCTGCAATTAGTCGTATGACGTGTGGTCATAGATAATCATACACCCCTCTAAAGTCTACCCACATTAAATGTGACAAAATTTGGGTTATTCCTCATGCGAAAGTGACAGGTGATTTCCTGACAGACATTTAGAGTTTTCACAACCAGAAATATGGGTTTGAAATTATTCGTATGGTCATATATAATCATACACACCCCCTATAGTCTACCCGCATTAATTGTGACAAAATTTGGGTTATTCCGCATGCGAAAGTGAGAGGTAATTTCCTGATTGACATTTAGAGTTTTCACAACCAGAAATATGGGTTTGAAATTATTCGTATGGTCATATATAATCATACACACCCCCTATAGTCTACCCGCATTAAATGTGACAAAATTTGGGTTATTCCGCATGCGAAAGTGAGAGGTAATTTCCTGACAGACATTTAGAGTTTTCACAACCAGAAATATGGGTTTGAAATTATTCGTATGGTCATATATAATCATACACACCCCCTATAGTCTACCCGCATTAAATGTGACAAAATTTGGGTTATTCCGCATGCGAAAGTGAGAGGTAATTTCCTGACTGACATTTAGAGTTTTCACAACCAGAAATATGGGTTTGCTTTTATTCTTATGGTCATATATAATCAAACACACCCCCTATAGTCTACCCACATTAGATGTGACAAAATTTGGGTTATTCCACATGCGAAAGTGAGAGGTAATTTCCTGACTGACATTTCGAGTTTTCACAACCAGAAATATGGGTTTGAAATTATTGGTATGGTCATATATAATCATACACACCCCTATAGTCTACCCACATTAAATGTCACAAAATTTGGGTTATTCCACATTCGAAAGTGAGAGGTAATTTCCTGACTGACATTTGGAGATTTCAAGACCAGAAATATGGGTTTGCAATCAGTCGTATGGTCATATATAATCATACACCCGCCCCCTATAGTCTACCCACATTAAATGTAACAAAATTTGGGTTATTCCACATGCGCAAGTGAGAGGGAATTTCCTGATTGACATTAGGAGTTTTCAAGACTAGAAATATGGGTGTGCAATTAGTCGTATGACGTATGGTCATAGATAATCATACACCCCTCTATAGTCTACCCACATTAAATGTGACAAAATTTGGGTTATTCCACATGCGAAAGTGAGAGGAATTTCCTGACTGACATTTAGAGTTTTCACAACCAGAAATATGGGTTTGAAATTATTCATATGGTCATATATAAACATACGCACCCCCTATAGTCTACCCACATTAAATGTGACATAATTTTGGTTATTCCACATGCGAAAGTGAGAGGTAATTTCCTGACTGACATTTGGAGATTTCAAGACCAGATATATGGGTTTGCAATCAGTCAAATGGTCATATATAATCATACACCCGCCCCTTATAGTCTACCCACATTAAATGTAACAAAATTTGGGTTATTCCACATGCGAAAGTGAGAGGTAATTTCCTGACTGACATTTGGAGATTTCAAGACCAGAAATATGGGTTTGCAATCAGTCGTATGGTCATATATAATCATACACACCCCCTATAGTCTACCTACATTAAATGTGACAAAATTTTGGTTATTCCACATGCGAAACTGAGAGGTAATTTCCTGACTGACATTTGGAGATTTCAAGACCAGAAATATGGGTTTCCAATCAGTCGCATGGTCATATATAATCATACACCCGCCCCCTATAGTCTACCCACATTAAATGTAACAAAATTTGGGTTATTCCACATGCGAAAGTAAGAGGTAATTTCCTGACTGACATTTGGAGATTTCAAGACCAGAAATATGGGTGTGCAATCAGTCGTATGGTCATATATAATCATACACACCCCCTATAGTCTACCCACATTAAATGTGACAAAATTTGGGTTATTCTACATGCGAAAGTGATAGGTAATTTCCTGACTGACATTTGGAGATTTCAAGACAAGAAATATGGGTTTGCAATCAGTCGTATGGTCATATATAATCATACACCCGCCCCCTATAGTCTACCCACATTAAATGCAACAAAATTTGGGTTATTCCACATGCGAAAGTGAGAGGTAATTTCCTGACTGACATTTGGAGATTTCAAGACCAGAAATATGGGTTTGCAATCAGTCGTATGGTCATATATAATCATACACACCCCCTATAGTCTACCCACATTAAATGTGACAAAATTTTGGTTATTCCACATGCGAAAGTGAGAGGTAATTTCCTGACTGACATTTGGAGATTTCAAGACCAGAAATATGGGTTTCCAATCAGTCGCATGGTCATATATAATCATACACCCGCCCCCTATAGTCTACCCACATTAAATGTAACAAAATTTGGGTTATTCCACATGCGAAAGTGAGAGGTAATTTCCTGACTGACATTTGGAGATTTCAAGACCAGAAATATGGGTGTGCAATCAGTCGTATGGTCATATATAATCATACACACCCCCTATAGTCTACCCACATTAAATGTGACAAAATTTGGGTTATTCCACATGCGAAAGTGATAGGTAATTTCCTGACTGACATTTGGAGATTTCAAGACAAGAAATATGGGTTTGCAATCAGTCGTATGGTCATATATAATCATACACCCGCCCCCTATAGTCTACCCACATTAAATGCAACAAAATTTGGGTTATTCCACATGCGAAAGTGAGAGGTAATTTCCTGATTGACATTTGGTGTTTTCAAGACTATAAATATGGGTCTGCAATTAGTCGTATGACGTGTGGTCATAGATAATCATACACCCCTCTAAAGTCTACCCACATTAAATGTGACAAAATTTGGGTTATTCCTCATGCGAAAGTGACAGGTGATTTCCTGACAGACATTTAGAGTTTTCACAACCAGAAATATGGGTTTGAAATTATTCGTATGGTCATATATAATCATACACACCCCCTATAGTCTACCCGCATTAAATGTGACAAAATTTGGGTTATTCCGCATGCGAAAGTGAAAGGTAATTTCCTGATTGACATTTAGAGTTTTCACAACCAGAAATATGGGTTTGAAATTATTCGTATGGTCATATATAATCTTACACACCCCCTATAGTGTAATACCCCGAATTTTGAGACTCGAGGCTTGGGAATAAGCCTAAATTAAGTGGACTGCTAAGCCCCAATTTAGCAGGAGCTCAAATTTATCCCCTAATGATTCTAATATCTTGGGGGTATTAAGAAAGTAAAATGGTGAATTTTGGGGAATATAATTATGTTTTTGGTAAAATCACCTATAAGGCAGTGAGCTTATCATAAGGTTTTGAAAGAATAAATGATAAGAAAAAATTATGAAATTTTACAGGATGAAAGTAGACATCCTAAGCTTTAATTTGATAGGTTATATGACTTAATTAGAGCTATACACAAAAAGATTTGAATTTTTGAATTCAGCACAGAAAAACTGTGAAATTTCTGGAACAATATGCAAAGATTGAAATTCTGGGAATTTTGTGATTCCATTAAGCAAAATTATATATTTTTCCTTGGAACTAGACTAAATAAGGGTTCTATAGGCTTTGGAATCACTTCATTTCGATTTTTCTAGAATTAGTTATGATTTTTCAAAGTTTGGGCAGAAAATCTGCCAGAAAATCCGAAAATGGGAATTATGACATCATCTCATTAAAAGATGATGTCAGCATGGATTATTAATCAAATTGCTCATCTTCTTCAGCCATTTCACGCCATTTCCAGCTGAAGATAGTGAGAGAAAGTTGAGAGCTTTTAGAGAAAGAAAGAGGAGAAATCTCGTAAGGTAAGCCGATTTCTCCGACGATCTAGCTCCTAACGTGTATAACCTTGCTTCTAAGCTTCTCTTTCATGTTCTTTAAGGTGTTGGAAGCTCAATTTTCATGGTTTAAAAGGGGCTAGGGTTCAGCCATATTGAGTAAAAGCTATTGGGAGCTTGAGGTAACTTCCAAACTCTTGTATATTGACTATTCTGGCTGCTGTGGGCAATTTAATCGGTGAAATTTCGCCGGATTGCCATTGGTTGTAAAAATGGAAAATGGGTTTCCCTAGGGGTTATGCTGCCCAAATTGATACTAAATGGTAGTTGTAACCTAATGGAATAGTCAATAAAGTGGTTAGGAGTAGAAAGGAACGTGTTTACGGAGCCGAAACCGAAAAACCCTGATTTTCCCTAGAAAACCCATATATTTCGGTCTGGGCTATAAATGGGTCCTAGAGTTGGATTTTCAATGATTTGATGATTCCATTGAGTTCAGGAGGGAAAATTAGGTGAGGTTACAGTTGGGCACTTTTTCGGAAAAGGCCGAGAAAGCATAATTACGGAAACGCCCCTAAAACCCTAAAAGTAGGGCTGCCAAGGGCAATTTCGTAATTTGACATTGAATTTGATAATTCCGAGTCCGGAAATTGATTCCTTGGGCGAAAATATGTCAGAATAGCCCATGTCAAAATTTCGGGAAAAGTACAGCCGGACCGGGTACGGCGGGGCCGGGCCGGGGTCCCGGGGGCATTTTAGTAATTTTGCAAGATAGACTCATATAACCCCCAGAAACACTATGGAAGTGTCTAAATAGTACATTTGACATTGTAGGATCGAATGTGAAGCCCCGAGTTGTTGGCACGTAAATCGAGGAGAAAAGACTGGAGGTAGGGAACATATCTCTTCTGCTTGTATTTGATATATGTGTTAGTGTGTTGGTGCATGTCTTAGCTTTGCATAATTATGTGTAATTTGAAGCTATGTTTCAATTTATGCTATGGCCATAGGTATATTGTTCGAAGCATTGAGCTTGCAAATTGTCATTGTGTTATCATGAGTTGTGTGATGCAAGCATGTCATGCATTAAACATCTATCATACATGCATTTTGATATTGTTATCCTACTGAGATTCTCTCGAATCTCACCCTCCCCTACCAACAATTTAGACAGGGTAGGTGGATCGAGGATGGAGTAAGCAATCAAAGGCGACGGGACTCATTCGGGTTGTAATCTTGTGATAGGTGGTTATCAATGCATGATTGGGATTAAGTATATTTAGATATATAATTGTGTGGGTTGGAATGTATATTCGAGTATGTATTTGATATGAGAATTTGTGTAATCCCCATATGAGGGCTTGTAGGGGCGAATATGCCTTATAAGGCTTTGAGTTAATGTATGGAACCCGGGATTGCCGGGATTATATTGTGTACTCTGATTTCCCATGAATGTGATATTCCGCGTAGTAATTGTATTCGGAATGTGACTGTGAGACCAAGTTATCAATGATTTTGAAAGGCATTTATGAAAACCCCGTCTGGTATATGGGTTTGCAATTTGTTATTTGTTTATTATTGGTCTCTATTTCACTTTAATTGCGTATTTCGGATATAATTACGGAGGGGGTTACATATAGTCTACCCGCATTAAATGTGACAAAATTTGGGTTATTCCGCATGCGAAAGTGAGAGGTAATTTCCTGACTGACATTTAGAGTTTTCACAACAAGATATATGGGTTTGCAATTATTCTTATGGTCATATATAATCATACACACGCCCTATAGTCTACCTACATTAAATGTGACAAAATTTGGGTTATTCCACATGCGAAAGTGAGAGGTAATTTCCTGACTGACATTTCGAGTTTTCACAACCAGAAATATGGGTTTGAAATTATTGGTATGGTCATATATAATCATACACACCCCCTATAGTCTACCCACATTAAATGTCACAAAATTTGGGTTATTCCACATGCGAAAGTGAGAGGTAATTTCCTGACTGACATTTGGAGATTTCAAGACCAGAAATATGGGTTTGCAATCAGTCGTATGGTCATATATAATCATACACCTACCACCTATAGTCTACCCACATTAACTGTTACAAAATTTGGGTTATTCCACATGCGAAAGTGAGAGGTAATTTCCTGATTGACATTTGGAGTTTTCAAGACTAAAAATATGGGTCTGCAATTAGTCGTATGACGTATGGTGATAGATAATCATTCACCCCTCTATAGTCTACCCACATTAAATATGACAAAATTTGGGTTATTCCACATGCGAAAGTGAGAGGAATTTCCTGACTGACATTTATTGTTTTCACAACCAGAAATATGGGTTTGAAATTATTCGTATGGCCATATATAAACATACACAGCCCCTATAGTCTACCCACATTAAATGTGATAAAATTTGGGTTATTCCACATGCGAAAGTGAGAGGTAATTTCCTGACTGACATTTGGAGATTTCAAGACCAGAAATATGGGTTTGCAATCAGTCGTATGGTCATATATAATCATACACCTACCACCTATAGTCTACCCACATTAACTGTTACAAAATTTGGGTTATTCCACATGCGAAAGTGAGAGGTAATTTCCTGATTGACATTTGGAGTTTTCAAGACTAAAAATATGGGTCTGCAATTAGTCGTATGACGTATGGTGATAGATAATCATTCACCCCTCTATAGTCTACCCACATTAAATATGACAAAATTTGGGTTATTCCACATGCGAAAGTGAGAGGAATTTCCTGACTGACATTTATTGCTTTCACAACCAGAAATATGGGTTTGAAATTATTCGTATGGCCATATATAAACATACACAGCCCCTATAGTCTACCCACATTAAATGTGATAAAATTTGGGTTATTCCACATGCGAAAGTGAGAGGTAATTTCCTGACTGACATTTGGAGATTTCAAGAACAGAAATATGAATTTGCAGTCAGTCGTATGGTCATATATAATCATACACACCCCCTATAGTCCACCCACATTAAATGTGACAAAATTTTGGTTATTCCACATGCAAAAGTGAGAGGTAATTTCCTGACTGACATTTGGAGATTTCAAGACCAGAAATATGGGTTTGCAATCAGTCGTATGGTCATATATAATCATACACCCGCCCCCTATAGTCTACCCACATTAAATGTAACAAAATTTGGGTTATTCCACATGCGAAAGTGAGAGGTAATTTCCTCACTGACATTTGGAGATTTCAAGACCAGAAATATGGGTGTGCAATCAGTCGTATGGTCATATATAATCATACACACCCCCTATAGTCTACCCACATTAAATGTGACAAAATTTGGGTTGTTCCACATGCGAAAGTGAGAGGTAATTTCCTGACTGACATTTGGAGATTTCAAGACAAGAAATATGGGTTTGCAATCAGTCGTATGGTCATATATAATCATACACACCCCCTATAGTCTACCCACATTAAATGTGACAAAATTTGGGTTATTCCACATGCGAAAGTGAGAGGTAATTTCCTGACTGACATTTGGAGATTTCAAGACAAGAAATATGGGTTTGCAATCAGTCGTATGGTCATATATAATCATACACACCCCCTATAGTCTACCCACATTAAATGTGACAAAATTTGGGTTATTCCACATGCGAAAGTGAGAGGTAATTTCCTCACTGACATTTGGAGATTTCAAGACCAGAAATATGGGTGTGCAATCAGTCGTATGGTCATATATAATCATACACACCCCCTATAGTCTACCCACATTAAATGTGACAAAATTTGGGTTATTCCACATGCGAAAGTGAGAGGTAATTTCCTGACTGACATGTGGAGATTTCAAGACAAGAAATATGGGTTTGCAATCAGCCGTATGGTCATATATAATCATACACCCGCCCCCTATAGTCTACCCACATTAAATGCAACAAAATTTGGGTTATTCCACATGCGAAAGTGAGAGGTAATTTCCTGATTGACATCTGGAGTTTACAAGACTAGAAATATGGGTTTGCAATTAGTCATATGACGTATAGTCATAGATAATCATACACCCCTCTATAGTCTACCCACATTAGATGTGACAAAATTTGGGTTATTCCACATGCAAAAGTGAGAGGTAATTTCCTGACTGACATTTAGAGTTTTCACAACCAGAAATATGGGTTTGAAATTATTGTTATGGTCATATATAATCATACACACCCCCTATAGTCTACCCACATTAAATGTCACAAAATTTGGGTTATTCCACATGCGAAAGTGAGAGGTAATTTCCTGACTGACATTTGGAGATTTCAAGACTAGAAATATGGGTTAGCAATCAGTCGTATGGTCATATATAATCATACACCTACCACCTATAGTCTACCCACATTAAATGTAACAAAATTTGGGTTATTCCACATGCGAAAGTGAGAGGTAATTTCCCGACTGACATTTGGAGTTTTCAAGACTAAAAATAAGGGTCTGCAATTAGTCGTATGACGTATGGTCATAGATAATCATACACCCCTCTATAGTCTACCCACATTAAATGTGACAAAATTTGTGTTATTCCACATGCGAAAGTGAGAGGAATCTCCTGACTGACATTTAGAGTTTTCACAACCAGAAATATGGGTTTGAAATTATTCGTATGGTCATATATAAACATACACACCCCCTATAGTCTACCCACATTAAATGTGACAAAATTTGGGTTATTCCACATTCGAAAGTGAGAGGTAATTTCCTGACTGACATTTGGAGATTTCAAGACCAGAAATATGGGTTTGCAATCAGTCGTATGGTCATATATAATCATACACCCGCCCCCTATAGTCTACCCACATTAAATGTAACAAAATTTGGGTTATTCCACATGCGAAAGTGAGAGGTAATTTCCTGACTGACATTTGGAGATTTCAAGACCAGAAATATGGGTTTGCAATCAGTCGTATGGTCATATATAATCATACACACCCCCTATAGTCTACCCACATTAAATGTGACAAAATTTTGCTCACTCCACATGCGAAAGTGAGAGGTAATTTCCTGACTGACTTTTGGAGATTTCAAGACCAGAAATATGGGTTTGCAATCAGTCGTATGGTCGTATATAATCATACACCCGCCCCCTATAGTCTACCCACATTAAATGTAACAAAATTTGGGTTATTCCACATGCGAAAGTGAGAGGTAATTTCCTGACTGACATTTGGAGATTTCAAGACCAGAAATATGGGTTTGCAATCAGTCGTATGGTCATATATAATCATACACACCCCCTATAGTCTACCCACATTAAATGTGACAAAATTTTGGTCACTCCACATGCGAAAGTGAGAGGTAATTTCCTGACTGACATTTGGAGATTTCAAGACCAGAAATATGGGTGTGCAATCAGTCGTATGGTCATATATAATCATACACACCCCCTATAGTCTACCCACATTAAATGTGACAAATTTTGGGTTATTCCACATGCGAAAGTGAGAGGTAATTTCCTGACTGACATTTGGAGATTTCAAGACAAGAAATATGGGTTTGCAATCAGCCGTATGGTCATATATAATCATACACCCGCCCCCTATAGTCTACCCACATTAAATGCAACAAAATTTGGGTTATTCCACATGCGAAAGTGAGAGGTAATTTCCTGATTGACATCTGGAGTTTACAAGACTAGAAATGTGGGTTTGCAATTAGTCATATGACGTATAGTCATAGATAATCATACACCCCTCTATAGTCTACCCACATTAGATGTGACAAAATTTGGGTTATTCCACATGCAAAAGTGAGAGGTAATTTCCTGACTGACATTTAGAGTTTTCACAACCAGAAATATGGGTTTGAAATTATTGTTATGGTCATATATAATCATACACACCCCCTATAGTCTACCCACAATAAATGTCACCAAATTTGGGTTATTCCACATGCGAAAGTGAGAGGTAATTTCCTGACTGACATTTGGTGATTTCAAGACTAGAAATATGGGTTTGCAATCAGTCGTATGGTCATATATAATCATACACCTACCACCTATAGTCTACCCACATTAAATGTAACAAAATTTGGGTTATTCCACATGCGAAAGTGAGAGGTAATTTCCTGACTGACATTTGGAGTTTTCAAGACTAAAAATAAGGGTCTGCAATTAGTCGTATGACGTATGGTCATAGATAATCATACACCCCTCTATAGTCTACCCACATTAAATGTGACAAAATTTGGGTTATTCCACATGCGAAAGAGAGAGGAATCTCCTGACTGACATTTAGAGTTTTCACAACCAGAAATATGGGTTTGAAATTATTCGTATGGTCATATATAAACATACACACCCCCTATAGTCTACCCACATTAAATGTGACAAAATTTGGGTTATTCCACATTCGAAAGTGAGAGGTAATTTCCTGACTGACATTTGGAGATTTCAAGACCAGAAATATGGGTTTGCAATCAGTCGTATGGTCATATATAATCATACACACCCCCTATAGTCTACCCACATTAAATGTGACAAAATTTTGCTCACTCCACATGCGAAAGTGAGAGGTAATTTCCTGACTGACTTTTGGAGATTTCAAGACCAGAAATATGGGTTTGCAATCAGTCGTATGGTCGTATATAATCATACACCCGCCCCCTATAGTCTACCCACATTAAATGTAACAAAATTTGGGTTATTCCACATGCGAAAGTGAGAGGTAATTTCCTGACTGACATTTGGAGATTTCAAGACCAGAAATATGGGTTTGCAATCAGTCGTATGGTCATATATAATCATACACACCCCCTATAGTCTACCCACATTAAATGTGACAAAATTTTGGTCACTCCACATGCGAAAGTGAGAGGTAATTTCCTGACTGACATTTGGAGATTTCAAGACCAGAAATATGGGTGTGCAATCAGTCGTATGGTCATATATAATCATACACACCCCCTATAGTCTACCCACAATAAATGTCACCAAATTTGGGTTATTCCACATGCGAAAGTGAGAGGTAATTTCCTGACTGACATTTGGAGATTTCAAGACAAGAAATATGGGTTTGCAATCAGCCGTATGGTCATATATAATCATACACCCGCCCCCTATAGTCTACCCACATTAAATGCAACAAAATTTGGGTTATTCCACATGCGAAAGTGAGAGGTAATTTCCTGATTGACATCTGGAGTTTACAAGACTAGAAATGTGGGTTTGCAATTAGTCATATGACGTATAGTCATAGATAATCATACACCCCTCTATAGTCTACCCACATTAGATGTGACAAAATTTGGGTTATTCCACATGCAAAAGTGAGAGGTAATTTCCTGACTGACATTTAGAGTTTTCACAACCAGAAATATGGGTTTGAAATTATTGTTATGGTCATATATAATCATACACACCCCCTATAGTCTACCCACAATAAATGTCACCAAATTTGGGTTATTCCACATGCGAAAGTGAGAGGTAATTTCCTGACTGACATTTGGTGATTTCAAGACTAGAAATATGGGTTTGCAATCAGTCGTATGGTCATATATAATCATACACCTACCACCTATAGTCTACCCACATTAAATGTAACAAAATTTGGGTTATTCCACATGCGAAAGTGAGAGGTAATTTCCTGACTGACATTTGGAGTTTTCAAGACTAAAAATAAGGGTCTGCAATTAGTCGTATGACGTATGGTCATAGATAATCATACACCCCTCTATAGTCTACCCACATTAAATGTGACAAAATTTGGGTTATTCCACATGCGAAAGAGAGAGGAATCTCCTGACTGACATTTAGAGTTTTCACAACCAGAAATATGGGTTTGAAATTATTCGTATGGTCATATATAAACATACACACCCCCTATAGTCTACCCACATTAAATGTGACAAAATTTGGGTTATTCCACATTCGAAAGTGAGAGGTAATTTCCTGACTGACATTTGGAGATTTCAAGACCAGAAATATGGGTTTGCAATCAGTCGTATGGTCATATATAATCATACACACCCCCTATAGTCTACCCACATTAAATGTGACAAAATTTTGCTCACTCCACATGCGAAAGTGAGAGGTAATTTCCTGACTGACTTTTGGAGATTTCAAGACCAGAAATATGGGTTTGCAATCAGTCGTATGGTCGTATATAATCATACACCCGCCCCCTATAGTCTACCCACATTAAATGTAACAAAATTTGGGTTATTCCACATGCGAAAGTGAGAGGTAATTTCCTGACTGACATTTGGAGATTTCAAGACCAGAAATATGGGTTTGCAATCAGTCGTATGGTCATATATAATCATACACACCCCCTATAGTCTACCCACATTAAATGTGACAAAATTTTGGTCACTCCACATGCGAAAGTGAGAGGTAATTTCCTGACTGACATTTGGAGATTTCAAGACCAGAAATATGGGTGTGCAATCAGTCGTATGGTCATATATAATCATACACACCCCCTATAGTCTACCCACATTAAATGTGACAAATTTTGGGTTATTCCACATGCGAAAGTGAGAGGTAATTTCCTGACTGACATTTGGAGATTTCAAGACAAGAAATATGGGTTTGCAATCAGCCGTATGGTCATATATAATCATACACCCGCCCCCTATAGTCTACCCACATTAAATGCAACAAAATTTGGGTTATTCCACATGCGAAAGTGAGAGGTAATTTCCTGATTGACATCTGGAGTTTACAAGACTAGAAATGTGGGTTTGCAATTAGTCATATGACGTATAGTCATAGATAATCATACACCCCTCTATAGTCTACCCACATTAGATGTGACAAAATTTGGGTTATTCCACATGCAAAAGTGAGAGGTAATTTCCTGACTGACATTTAGAGTTTTCACAACCAGAAATATGGGTATGAAATTATTGTTATGGTCATATATAATCATACACACCCCCTATAGTCTACCCACAATAAATGTCACCAAATTTGGGTTATTCCACATGCGAAAGTGAGAGGTAATTTCCTGACTGACATTTGGTGATTTCAAGACTAGAAATATGGGTTTGCAATCAGTCGTATGGTCATATATAATCATACACCTACCACCTATAGTCTACCCACATTAAATGTAACAAAATTTGGGTTATTCCACATGCGAAAGTGAGAGGTAATTTCCTGACTGACATTTGGAGTTTTCAAGACTAAAAATAAGGGTCTGCAATTAGTCGTATGACGTATGTTCATAGATAATCATACACCCCTCTATAGTCTACCCACATTAAATGTGACAAAATTTGGGTTATTCCACATGCGAAAGAGAGAGGAATCTCCTGACTGACATTTAGAGTTTTCACAACCAGAAATATGGGTTTGAAATTATTCGTATGGTCATATATAAACATACACACCCCCTATAGTCTACCCACATTAAATGTGACAAAATTTGGGTTATTCCACATTCGAAAGTGAGAGGTAATTTCCTGACTGACATTTGGAGATTTCAAGACCAGAAATATGGGTTTGCAATCAGTCGTATGGTCATATATAATCATACACACCCCCTATAGTCTACCCACATTAAATGTGACAAAATTTTGCTCACTCCACATGCGAAAGTGAGAGGTAATTTCCTGACTGACTTTTGGAGATTTCAAGACCAGAAATATGGGTTTGCAATCAGTCGTATGGTCGTATATAATCATACACCCGCCCCCTATAGTCTACCCACATTAAATGTAACAAAATTTGGGTTATTCCACATGCGAAAGTGAGAGGTAATTTCCTGACTGACATTTGGAGATTTCAAGACCAGAAATATGGGTTTGCAATCAGTCGTATGGTCATATATAATCATACACACCCCCTATAGTCTACCCACATTAAATGTGACAAAATTTTGGTCACTCCACATGCGAAAGTGAGAGGTAATTTCCTGACTGACATTTGGAGATTTCAAGACCAGAAATATGGGTGTGCAATCAGTCGTATGGTCATATATAATCATACACACCCCCTATAGTCTACCCACATTAAATGTGACAAATTTTGGGTTATTCCACATGCGAAAGTGAGAGGTAATTTCCTGACTGACATGTGGAGATTTCAAGACAAGAAATATGGGTTTGCAATCAGCCGTATGGTCATATATAATCATACACCCGCCCCCTATAGTCTACCCACATTAAATGCAACAAAATTTGGGTTATTCCACATGCGAAAGTGAGAGGTAATTTCCTGATTGACATCTGGAGTTTACAAGACTAGAAATGTGGGTTTGCAATTAGTCATATGACGTATAGTCATAGATAATCATACACCCCTCTATAGTCTACCCACATTAGATGTGACAAAATTTGGGTTATTCCACATGCAAAAGTGAGAGGTAATTTCCTGACTGACATTTAGAGTTTTCACAACCAGAAATATGGGTATGAAATTATTGTTATGGTCATATATAATCATACACACCCCCTATAGTCTACCCACAATAAATGTCACCAAATTTGGGTTATTCCACATGCGAAAGTGAGAGGTAATTTCCTGACTGACATTTGGTGATTTCAAGACTAGAAATATGGGTTTGCAATCAGTCGTATGGTCATATATAATCATACACCTACCACCTATAGTCTACCCACATTAAATGTAACAAAATTTGGGTTATTCCACATGCGAAAGTGAGAGGTAATTTCCTGACTGACATTTGGAGTTTTCAAGACTAAAAATAAGGGTCTGCAATTAGTCGTATGACGTATGGTCATAGATAATCATACACCCCTCTATAGGCTACCCACATTAAATGTGACAAAATTTGGGTTATTCCACATGCGAAAGAGAGAGGAATCTCCTGACTGACATTTAGAGTTTTCACAACCAGAAATATGGGTTTGAAATTATTCGTATGGTCATATATAAACATACACACCCCCTATAGTCTACCCACATTAAATGTGACAAAATTTGGGTTATTCCACATTCGAAAGTGAGAGGTAATTTCCTGACTGACATTTGGAGATTTCAAGACCAGAAATATGGGTTTGCAATCAGTCGTATGGTCATATATAATCATACACACCCCCTATAGTCTACCCACATTAAATGTGACAAAATTTTGCTCACTCCACATGCGAAAGTGAGAGGTAATTTCCTGACTGACTTTTGGAGATTTCAAGACCAGAAATATGGGTTTGCAATCAATCGTATGGTCGTATATAATCATACACCCGCCCCCTATAGTCTACCCACATTAAATGTAACAAAATTTGGGTTATTCCACATGCGAAAGTGAGAGGTAATTTCCTGACTGACATTTGGTGATTTCAAGACTAGAAATATGGGTTTGCAATCAGTCGTATGGTCATATATAATCATACACCTACCACCTATAGTCTACCCACATTAAATGTAACAAAATTTGGGTTATTCCACATGCGAAAGTGAGAGGTAATTTCCTGACTGACATTTGGAGTTTTCAAGACTAAAAATAAGGGTCTGCAATTAGTCGTATGACGTATGGTCATAGATAATCATACACCCCTATATAGTCTACCCACATTAAATGTGACAAAATTTGGGTTATTCCACATGCGAAATAGAGAGGAATCTCCTGACTGACATTTAGAGTTTTCACAACCAGAAATATGGGTTTGAAATTATTCGTATGGTCATATATAAACATACACACCCCCTATAGTCTACCCACATTAAATGTGACAAAATTTGGGTTATTCCACATTCGAAAGTGAGAGGTAATTTCCTGACTGACATTTGGAGATTTCAAGACCAGAAATATGGGTTTGCAATCAGTCGTATGGTCATATATAATCATACACCCGCCCCCTATAGTCTACCCACATTAAATGTAACAAAATTTGGGTTATTCCACATGCGAAAGTGAGAGGTAATTTCCTGACTGACATTTGGAGATTTCAAGACCAGAAATATGGGTTTGCAATCAGTCGTATGGTCATATATAATCATACACACCCCCTATAGTCTACCCACATTAAATGTGACAAAATTTTGCTCACTCCACATGCGAAAGTGAGAGGTAATTTCCTGACTGACATTTGGAGATTTCAAGACCAGAAATATGGGTTTGCAATCAGTCGTATGGTCGTATATAATCATACACCCGCCCCCTATAGTCTACCCACATTAAATGTAACAAAATTTGGGTTATTCCACATGCGAAAGTGAGAGGTAATTTCCTGACTGACATTCGGAGATTTCAAGACCAGAAATATGGGTGTGCAATCAGTCGTATGGTCATATATAATCATACACACCCCCTATAGTCTACCCACATTAAATGTGACAAAATTTGGGTTCTTCCACATGCAAAAGTGAGAGGTAATTTCCTGACTGACATTTGGAGATTTCAAGACAAGAAATATGGGTTTGTAATCAGTCGTATGGTCATATATAATCATACACCCGCCCCCTATACTCTACCCACATTAAATGCAACAAAATTTGGGTTATTCCACATGCGAAAGTGAGAGGTAATTTCCTGATTGAAATTTGAAGTTTTCAAGACTAGAAATATGGGTCTGCAATTAGTCGTATGACGTGTGGTCATAGATAGTCATACACCCCTCTAAAGTCTACCCACATTAAATGTGACAAAATTTGGGTTATTCCACATGCGAAAGTGACAGGTGATTTCCTGACAGACATTTAGAGTTTTCACAACCAGAAATATGGGTTTGAAATTATTCGTATAGTCATATATAATCATACACACCCCCTATAGTCTACCCGCATTAAATGTGACAAAATTTGGGTTATTCCGCATGCGAAAGTGAGAGGTAATTTCCTGACACACATTTAGAGTTTTCACAACCAGAAATATGGGTTTGAAATTATTCGTATGGTCATATATAATCATACACACCCCCTATAGTCTACCCGCATTAAATGTCACAAAATTTGGGTTATTCCGCATGCGAAACTGAGAGGTAATTTCCTGACTGACATTTAGAGTTTTCACAACCAGAAATATGGGTTTGCAATTATTCTTATGGTCATATATAATCATACACACCCCCTATAGTCTACCCGCATTAAATGTGACAAAATTTTGGTTATTCCACATGCGAAAGTGAGAGGTAATTTCCTGACTGACATTTCGAGTTTTCACAACCAGAAATATGTGTTTGAAATTATTGGTATGGTCATATATAATGAAACACACCCCCTATAGTCTACCCACATTAAATGTCACAAAATTTGGGTTATTCCACATGCGAAAGTGAGAGGTAATTTCCTGACAGACATTTATAGATTTCAAGACCCGAAATATGGGTTTGCAATCAGTCGTATGGTCATATATAATCAGACACCAGCCCCCTATAGTCTACCCACATTAAATGTAACAAAATTTGGGTTATTCCACATGCGCAAGTGAGAGGGAATTTCCTGATTGACATTTGGAGTTTTCAAGACTAGAAATATGGGTGTGCATTTAGTCGTATGACGTATGGTCATAGATAATCATACACCCCTCTATAGTCTACCAACAGTAAATGTGACAAAATTTGGGTTATTCCACATGCGACAGTGAGAGGTAATTTCCTGACTGACATTTTAGATTTCAAGACCAGAAATATTGGTTTGCAATCAGTCGTATGGTCATATATAATCATACACCTACCACCTATAGTCTACCCACATTAAATGTTACAAAATTTGGGTTTTTCCACATGCGAAAGTGAGAGGTAATTTCCTGATTGACATTTGGAGTTTTCAAGACTAAAAATATGGGTCTGCAATTAGTCGTATGACGTATGGTCATAGATAATCATACACCCCTCTATAGTCTACCCACATTAAATGTGAGAAAATTTGGGTTATTCCACATGCGAAAGTGAGAGGAATTTCCTGACTGACATTTAGAGTTTTCATAACCAGAAATATGGGTTTGAAATTATTCGTATGGTCATACAAAAACATACACACCCCCTATAGTCTACCCACATTAAATGTGACCAAATTTTGGTTATTCCACATGCGAAAGTGAGAGGTAATTTCCTGACTGACATTTGGAGATTTCAAGACCAGAAATATGGGTTTGCAATCAGTCGTATGGTCATATATAATCATACACCCGCCCCCTATAGTCTACCCACATTAAATGTAACAAAATTTGGGTTATTCCACATGCGAAAGTGAGAGGTAATTTCCTGACTGACTTTTGGAGATTTCAAGACCAGAAATATGGGTTTGCAATCAGTCGTATGGTCATATATAATCATACACACCCCTTATAGTCTACCCACATTAAATGTGACAAAATTTTGGTTATTCCACATGCGAAAGTGAGAGGTAATTTCCTGACTGACATTTGGAGATTTCAAGACGAGAAATATGGGTTTGCAATCAGTCGTATGGTCATATATAATCATACACCCGCCCCCTATAGTCTACCCACATTAAATGTAATAAAATTTGGGTTATTCCACATGCGAAAGTTAGAGGTAATTTCCTGACTGACATTTGGAGATTTCAAGACCAGAAATATGGGTTTGCAATCTGTCGTATGGTCATGTATAATCATACACCCGCCCCCTATAGTCTACCCACATTAAATGTAACAAAATTTGGGTTATTCCACATGCGAAAGTGAGAGGTAATTTCCTGATTGACATTTGGAGTTTTCAAGACTAGAAATATGGGTCTGCAATTAGTCGTATGACGTATGGTCATAGATAGTCATACACCCCTCTATAGTCTACCCACATTAAATGTGACAAAATTTGGGTTATTCCTCCTGCGAAAGTGAGATGTAATTTCCTGACTGACATTTAGAGTTTTCACAACCAGAAATATGGGTTTGAAATTATTCGTATGGTCATATATAAACATACACACCCCCTATAGTCTACCCACATTAAATGTGACAAAATTTTGGATATTCCACATGCGAAAGTGAGAGGTAATTTCCTGACTGACATTAGGAGATTTCAAGACCAGAAAAATGGGTTTGCAATCAGTCGTATGGTCATATATAATCATACACCCGCCCCCTATAGTCTACCCACATTAAATGTAACAAAATTTGGGTTATTCCACATGCGAAAGTGAGAGGTAATTTCCTGACTGACATTTGGAAATTTCAAGACCAGAAATATAGGTTTGCAATCAGTCGTATGGTCATATATAATCATACACACCCCCTATAGTCTACCCACATTAAATGTGACAAAATTTTGGTTCTTCCACATGCGAAAGTTAGAGGTAATTTCCTGACTGACATTTGGAGATTTGAAGACCAGAAATATGGGTTTGCAATCAGTCGTATGGTCATATATAATCATACACCCACCCCGTATAGTCTACCCACATTAAATGTAACAAAATTTGGGTTATTCCACATGCGAAAGTGAGAGGTAATTTCCTGATTGACATTTGGAGTTTTCAAGACTAGAAATATGGGTCTGCAATTAGTCGTATGACGTATGGTCATAGATAATCATACACCCCTCTATAGTCTACCTACATTAAATGTGACAAAATTTGGGTTATTCCACATGCGAAAGTGAGAGGTAATTTCCTGACTGACATTTAGAGTTTTCACAACCAGAAATATGGGTTTGAAATTATTCGTATGGTCATATATAAACATACACACCCCCTATAGTCTACCCACATTAAATGTGACAAAATTTTTGTTATTCCACATGCGAAAGTTAGAGGTAATTTCCTGACTGACATTTGGAGATTTCAAGACCAGAAATATGGGTTTCCAATCAGTCGTATGGTCATATATAATCATACACCCGCCCCCTATAGTCTACCCACATTAAATGTAACAAAATTTGGGTTATTCCACGTGCGAAAGTGAGAGGTAATTTCCTGACTGACATTTGGAGATTTCAAGACCAGAAATATGGGTGTGTAATCAGTCGTATGGTCATATATAATCATACACACCCCCTATAGTCAACCCACATTAAATGTGACAAAATTTTGGTTATTCCATATGCGAAAGTGAGAGGTGATTTCCTGACTGACATTTGGAGATTTCAAAACAAGAAATATGGGTCTGCAATCAGTCGTATGGTCATATATAATCATACACCCGCACCCTATAGTCTACCCACATTAAATGTAACAAAATTTGGGTTATTCCACATGCGAAAGTGAGAGGTAATTTCCTGATTGACATTTGGAGTTTTCAAGACCAGAAATATGGGTTTGCAATTAGTCATATGACGTATGGTCATAGATAATCATACTCCCCTCTATAGTCTACCCACATTAAATCTGACAAAATTTGGGTTATTCCACATGCGAAAGAGAGAGGTAATTTCCTGACTGACGTTTAGAGCTTTCACAACCAGAAATTTGGGTTTGCAAATATTCGTATGGTCATATATAATCATACACACCCCCTATTGTCTAACCACGTTAAATGTGACAAAATTTTGGTTATTCCACATGCGAAAGTTAGAGGTAATTTCCTGACTGACATTTGGAGATTTCAAGACCAGAAATATGGGTTTCCAATCAGTCGTATGGTCATATATAATCATACACCCGCCCCCTATAGTCTACCCACATTAAATGTAACAAAATTTGGGTTATTCCACGTGCGAAAGTGAGAGGTAATTTCCTGACTGACATTTGGAGATTTCAAGACCAGAAATATGGGTGTGTAATCAGTCGTATGGTCATATATAATCATACACACCCCCTATAGTCAACCCACATTAAATGTGACAAAATTTTGGTTATTCCATATGCGAAAGTGAGAGGTGATTTCCTGACTGACATTTGGAGATTTCAAAACAAGAAATATGGGTCTGCAATCAGTCGTATGGTCATATATAATCATACACCCGCACCCTATAGTCTACCCACATTAAATGTAACAAAATTTGGGTTATTCCACATGCGAAAGTGAGAGGTAATTTCCTGATTGACATTTGGAGTTTTCAAGACCAGAAATATGGGTTTGCAATTAGTCATATGACGTATGGTCATAGATAATCATACTCCCCTCTATAGTCTACCCACATTAAATCTGACAAAATTTGGGTTATTGCACATGCGAAAGAGAGAGGTAATTTCCTGACTGACGTTTAGAGCTTTCACAACCAGAAATTTGGGTTTGCAAATATTCGTATGGTCATATATAATCATACACACCCCCTATTGTCTAACCACGTTAAATGTGACAAAATTTTGGTTATTCCACATGCGAAAGTGAGAGGTAATTTCCTGACTGACATTTGGAGATTTCAAGACCAGAAATATGGGTTTGCAATCAGTCGTATGGTCATATATAATCATACACCCTCCCCCTATAGTCTACCCACATTAAATGTAACAAAATTTGGGTTATTCCACATGCGAAAGTGAGAGGTAATTTCCTGATTGACATTTGGAGTTTTTAAGACGAGAAATATGGGTCTGCAATTAGTCGTATGACGTATGGTCATAGATAATCATACACCCTTCTATAGTCTACCCACATTAAATGTGATAAAATTTGGGTTATTCCTCATGCGAAAGTGAGAGGTAATTTCCTGACTGACATTTAGAGTTTTCACAACCAGAAATATGGGTTTGAAATTATTCGTATGGTCATATATAAACATACACACCCCCTATTGTCTACCCACATTAAATGTGACAAAATTTTGGTTATTCCCCATGCGAAAGTGAGAGGTAATTTCCTGACTGACATTTGGAGATTTCAAGACCAGAAATATGGGTTTGCCATCAGTCGTATGGTCATATATAATCATACACCCGCCCCCTATAGTCTACTCACATTAATTGTAACAAAATTTGGGTTATTCCACATGCGAAAGTGAGAGGTAATTTCCTGATTGACATTTGGAGTTTTCAAGACTAGAAATATGGGTCTGCAATTAGTCGTATGACGTATGGTCATAGATAATCATACACCCCTCTATAGTCTACCCACATTAAATGTGACAAAATTTTGGTTATTCCACATGCGAAAGTGAGAGGTAATTTCCTTACTGACATTTAGAGTTTTCACAACCAGAAGTATGGGTTTGAAATTATTCGTATGGTCATATATAAACATACACACCCCATATTGTCTACCCACATTAAATGTGACAAAATTTTGGTTATTCCACATGCGAAAGTGAGAGGTAATTTCCTGACTGACATTTGGAGATTTAAAGACCAGAAATATGGGTTTGCAATCAGTCGTATGGTCATATATAATCATACACCCGCCCCCTATAGTCTACCCACATTAAATGTGACAAAATTTGGGTTATTCCACATGCGAAAGTGAGAGGTAATTTCCTCACTGACATTCGGAGATTTCAAGACCAGAAATATGGGTGTGCAATCAGTCGTATCGTCATATATAATCATACACACCCCCTATAGTCTACCCACATTAAATGTGACAAAATTTTGGTTATTCCACATGCGAAAGTGAGAGGTAATTTCCTGACTGATATTTGGAGATTTCAAGACCAGAAATATGGGTTTGCAATCAGTCGTATGGTCATATATAATCACACACCCGCCCCCTATAGTCTACCCATATTAAATGTAACAAAATTTGGGTTATTCCACATGCAAAAGTGAGAGGTAATTTCCTGACTGACATTTAGACCTTTCACAACCAGAAAGATGGGTTCGAAATTATTCGTATGGTCATATATAAACATACACACCCCCTATAGTCTACCCACATTAAATGTGACAAAATTTGGGTTATTCCACATGCGAAAGTGAGAGGTAATTTCCTGACTGACAATTGGAGATTTCAAGACCAGAAATATGGGTTTGCAATCAGTCGTATGGTCATATATAATCATACACCCGCCCCCTATAGTCTACCCATATTAAATGTAACAAAATTTGGGTTATTCCACATGCGAAGGTGAGAGGTAATTTCCTGACTGACATTTGGAGATTTCAAGACCAGAAATATGGGTGTGCAATCAGTCGTATGGTCATATATAATCATACACCCGCCCCTTATAGTCTACCCACATTAAATGTAACAAAATTTGGGTTATTCCACATGCGAAAGTGAGAGGTAATTTCCTGATTGACATTTGGAGTTTTCAAGACTAGAAATATGGGTTTGCAATTAGTCATATGACACATGGTCATAGATAATCATACACCCCTCTATAGTCTACCCACATTAAATGTGATAAAATTTGGGTTATTCCTCATGCGAAAGTGAGAGGTAATTTCCTGACTGACATTTGGAGATTTCAAGACCAGAAATATGGGTGTGCAATCAGTCGTATGGTCATATATAATCATACACACCCTCTATAGTCTACCCACATTAATTGTGACAAAATTTGGGTTATTCCACATGCGAAAGTGAGAGGTAATTTCCTGACTGACATTTGGAGATTTCAAAACCAGAAATATGGGTTTGCAATTAGTCGTATGGTCATATATAATCATACACCCGCCCCTTATAGTCTACCCACATTAAATGTAACAAAATTTGGGTTATTCCACATGCGAAAGTGAGAGGTAATTTCCTGATTGACATTTGGAGTTTTCAAGACTAGAAATATGGGTCTGCAATTAGTCGTATGACGTATGGTCATAGATAATCATACACCCTTCTATAGTCTACCCACATTAAATGTGATAAAATTTGGGTTATTCCTCATGCGAAAGTGAGAGGTAATTTCCTGACTGACATTTAGAGTTTTCACAACCAGAAATATGGGTTTGAAATTATTCGTATGGTCATATATAAACATACACACCCCCTATTGTCTACCCACATTAAATGTGACAAAATTTTGGTTATTCCCCATGCGAAAGTGAGAGGTAATTTCCTGACTGACATTTGGAGATTTCAAGACCAGAAATATGGGATTGCCATCAGTCGTATAGTCATATATAATCATACACCCGCCCCCTATAGTCTACCCACATTAATTGTAACAAAATTTGGGTTATTCCACATGCGAAAGTGAGAGGTAATTTCCTGATTGACATTTGGAGTTTTCAAGACTAGAAATATGGGTCTGCAATTAGTCGTATGACGTATGGTCATAGATAATCATACACCCCTCTATAGTCTACCCACATTAAATGTGACAAAATTTGGGTTATTCCACATGCGAAAGTGAGAGGTAATTTCCTTACTGACATTTAGAGTTTTCACAACCAGAAGTATGGGTTTGAAATTATTCGTATGGTCATATATAAACATACACACCCCCTATTGTCTACCCACATTAAATGTGACAAAATTTTGGTTATTCCACATGCGAAAGTGAGAGGTAATTTCCTGACTGACATTTGGAGATTTCAAGACCAGAAATATGGGTTTGCAATCAGTCGTATGGTCATATATAATCATACACCCGCCCCCTATAGTCTACCCACATTAAATGTGACAAAATTTTGGTTATTCCACATGCGAAAGTGAGAGGTAATTTCCTTACTGACATTTAGAGTTTTCACAACCAGAAGTATGGGTTTGAAATTATTCGTATGGTCATATATAAACATACACACCCCATATTGTCTACCCACATTAAATGTGACAAAATTTTGGTTATTCCACATGCGAAAGTGAGAGGTAATTTCCTGACTGACATTTGGAGATTTAAAGACCAGAAATATGGGTTTGCAATCAGTCGTATGGTCATATATAATCATACACCCGCCCCCTATAGTCTACCCACATTAAATGTGACAAAATTTGGGTTATTCCACATGCGAAAGTGAGAGGTAATTTCCTGACTGACATTCGGAGATTTCAAGACCAGAAATATGGGTGTGCAATCAGTCGTATCGTCATATATAATCATACACACCCCCTATAGTCTACCCACATTAAATGTGACAAAATTTTGGTTATTCCACATGCGAAAGTGAGAGGTAATTTCCTGACTGATATTTGGAGATTTCAAGACCAGAAATATGGGTTTGCAATCAGTCGTATGGTCATATATAATCACACACCCGCCCCCTATAGTCTACCCATATTAAATGTAACAAAATTTGGGTTATTCCACATGCAAAAGTGAGAGGTAATTTCCTGACTGACATTTAGACCTTTCACAACCAGAAAGATGGGTTCGAAATTATTCGTATGGTCATATATAAACATACACACCCCCTATAGTCTACCCACATTAAATGTGACAAAATTTGGGTTATTCCACATGCGAAAGTGAGAGGTAATTTCCTGACTGACAATTGGAGATTTCAAGACCAGAAATATGGGTTTGCAATCAGTCGTATGGTCATATATAATCATACACCCGCCCCCTATAGTCTACCCATATTAAATGTAACAAAATTTGGGTTATTCCACATGCGAAGGTGAGAGGTAATTTCCTGACTGACATTTGGAGATTTCAAGACCAGAAATATGGGTGTGCAATCAGTCGTATGGTCATATATAATCATACACCCGCCCCTTATAGTCTACCCACATTAAATGTAACAAAATTTGGGTTATTCCACATGCGAAAGTGAGAGGTAATTTCCTGATTGACATTTGGAGTTTTCAAGACTAGAAATATGGGTTTGCAATTAGTCATATGACACATGGTCATAGATAATCATACACCCCTCTATAGTCTACCCACATTAAATGTGATAAAATTTGGGTTATTCCTCATGCGAAAGTGAGAGGTAATTTCCTGACTGACATTTGGAGATTTCAAGACCAGAAATATGGGTGTGCAATCAGTCGTATGGTCATATATAATCATACACACCCTCTATAGTCTACCCACATTAATTGTGACAAAATTTGGGTTATTCCACATGCGAAAGTGAGAGGTAATTTCCTGACTGACATTTGGAGATTTCAAAACCAGAAATATGGGTTTGCAATTAGTCGTATGGTCATATATAATCATACACCCGCCCCTTATAGTCTACCCACATTAAATGTAACAAAATTTGGGTTATTCCACATGCGAAAGTGAGAGGTAATTTCCTGATTGACATTTGGAGTTTTCAAGACTAGAAATATGGGTCTGCAATTAGTCGTATGACGTATGGTCATAGATAATCATACACCCTTCTATAGTCTACCCACATTAAATGTGATAAAATTTGGGTTATTCCTCATGCGAAAGTGAGAGGTAATTTCCTGACTGACATTTAGAGTTTTCACAACCAGAAATATGGGTTTGAAATTATTCGTATGGTCATATATAAACATACACACCCCCTATTGTCTACCCACATTAAATGTGACAAAATTTTGGTTATTCCCCATGCGAAAGTGAGAGGTAATTTCCTGACTGACATTTGGAGATTTCAAGACCAGAAATATGGGATTGCCATCAGTCGTATAGTCATATATAATCATACACCCGCCCCCTATAGTCTACCCACATTAATTGTAACAAAATTTGGGTTATTCCACATGCGAAAGTGAGAGGTAATTTCCTGATTGACATTTGGAGTTTTCAAGACTAGAAATATGGGTCTGCAATTAGTCGTATGACGTATGGTCATAGATAATCATACACCCCTCTATAGTCTACCCACATTAAATGTGACAAAATTTGGGTTATTCCACATGCGAAAGTGAGAGGTAATTTCCTTACTGACATTTAGAGTTTTCACAACCAGAAGTATGGGTTTGAAATTATTCGTATGGTCATATATAAACATACACACCCCCTATTGTCTACCCACATTAAATGTGACAAAATTTTGGTTATTCCACATGCGAAAGTGAGAGGTAATTTCCTGACTGACATTTGGAGATTTAAAGACCAGAAATATGGGTTTGCAATCAGTCGTATGGTCATATATAATCATACACCCGCCCCCTATAGTCTACCCACATTAAATGTGACAAAATTTGGGTTATTCCACATGCGAAAGTGAGAGGTAATTTCCTGACTGACATTCGGAGATTTCAAGACCAGAAATATGGGTGTGCAATCAGTCGTATCGTCATATATAATCATACACACCCCCTATAGTCTACCCACATTAAATGTGACAAAATTTTGGTTATTCCACATGCGAAAGTGAGAGGTAATTTCCTGACTGATATTTGGAGATTTCAAGACCAGAAATATGGGTTTGCAATCAGTCGTATGGTCATATATAATCACACACCCACCCCCTATAGTCTACCCACATTAAATGTCACAAAATTTGGGTTATTCCACATGCAAAAGTGAGAGGTAATTTCCTGACTGACATTTAGACCTTTCACAACCAGAAATATGGGTTCGAAATTATTCGTATGGTCATATATAAACATACACACCCCCTATAGTCTTCCCACATTAAATGTGACAAAATTTGGGTTATTCCACATGCGAAAGTGAGAGGTAATTTCCTGACTGACAATTGGAGATTTCAAGACCAGAAATATGGGTTTGCAATCAGTCGTATGGTCATATATAATCATACACCCGCCCCCTATAGTCTACCCACATTAAATGTAACAAAATTTAGGTTATTCCACATGCGAAGGTGAGAGGTAATTTCCTGACTGACATTTGGAGATTTCAAGACCAGAAATATGGGTGTGCAATCAGTCGTATGGTCATATATAATCATACACCCGCCCCTTATAGTCTACCCACATTAAATGTAACAAAATTTGGGTTATTCCACATGCGAAAGTGAGAGGTAATTTCCTGATTGACATTTGGAGTTTTCAAGACTAGAAATATGGGTTTGCAACTAGTCGTATGACGCATGGTCATAGATAATCATACACCCCTCTATAGTCTACCCACATTAAATGTGACAAAATTTGGGTTATTCCACATGCGAAAGTGAGAGGTAATTTCCTTACTGACATTTAGAGTTTTCACAACCAGAAATATGGGTTCGAAATTATTCGTATGGTCATATATAAACATACACACCCCCTATAGTCTACCCACATTAAATGTGACAAAATTTTGGTTATTCCACATGCGAAAGAGAGAGGTAATTTCCTGACTGACATTTGGAGATTTCAAGACCAGAAATATAGGTTTGCAATCAGTCGTATGGTCATATAAAATCATACACCCGCCCCCTATAGTCTACCCACATTAAATGTAACAAAATTTGGGTTATTCCATATGCGAAAGTGAGAGGTAATTTCCTGACTGACATTTGGAGATTTCAAGACCAGAAATATAGGTTTGCAATCAGTCGTATGGTCATATATAATCATACACACCCCCTATAGTCTAACCACATTAAATGTGACAAAATTTTGGTTCTTCCACATGCGAAAGTGAGAGGTAATTTCCTGACTGACATTTGGAGATTTCAAAACCAGAAATAGGGGTTTGCAATCAGTCGTATGGTCATATATAATCATACACCCGCCCCTTATAGTCTACCCACATTAAATGTCACAAAATTTGGGTTATTCCACATGCGAAAGTGAGAGGTAATTTCCTGATTGACATTTGGAGTTTTCAAAACTAGAAATATGGGTTTGCAATTAGTCATATGACGTATGGTCATAGATAATCATACAACCCTCTATAGTCTACCCACATTAAATGTCACAAAATTTGGGTTATTCCACATGCGAAAGTGAGAGGTAATTTCCTGACTGACATTTGCAGATTTCAAGACCAGAAATATAGGTTTGCAATCAGTCGTATGGTCATATATAATCATACACACCCCCTATAGTCTAACCACATTAAATGTGACAAAATTTTGGTTCTTCCACATGCGAAAGTGAGAGGTAATTTCCTGACTGACATTTGGAGATTTCAAGACCAGAAATATGGGTTTGCAATCAGTCGTATGGTCATATATAATCATACACCCGCCCCCTATAGTCAACCCACATTAAATGTAACAAAATTTGGGTTATTCCACATGCGAAAGTGAGAGGTCATTTCCTGACTGACATTTGGAGTTTTCAAGACCAGAAATATGGGTCTGCAATTAGTCGTATGACGTATGGTCATAGATAATCATACACCCCTCTATAGTCTACCCACATTAAATGTGACAAAATTTGGGTTATTCCACATGCGAAAGTGAGAGGTAATTTCCTTACTGATATTTAGAGTTTTCACAACCAGAAATATGGGTTTGAAATTATTCGTATGGTCATATATAAACATACACACCCCCTATAGTCTTCCCACATTAAATGTGACAAAATTTTAATTATTCCACATTCGAAAGTGAGAGGTAATTTCCTGACTGACAATTGGAGATTTCATGACCAGAAATATGGGTTTGCAATCAGTCGTATGGTCATATGTAATCATACACCCGCCCCCTATAGTCTACCCACAATGAATGTAACAAAATTTGTGTTATTCCACATGCGAAAGTGAGAGGTAATTTCATGACTGACATTTGGAGATTTCAAGACCGGAAATATGGGTTTGCAATCAGTCGTATGGTCATATATAATCATACACACCCCCTATAGTCTACCCACATTAAATGTGACAAAATTTTTGTTATTCCATATGCGAAAGTGAGAGGTAATTTCCTGACTGACATTTGGAGATTTCAAGACCAGAAATATGGGTTTGCAATCAGTCGTATGGTCATATATAATCATACACCCGCCCCCCAATAGTCTACCCACATTAAATGTAACAAAATTTGGGTTATTCCACATGCGAAAGTGAGAGGTAATTTCCTTACTGACATTTAGAGTTTTCACAACCAGAAATATGGGTTTGAAATTATTCGTATGGTCATATATAAACATACACACCCCCTATAGTCTTCCCACATTAAATGTGACCAAATTTTAATTATTCCACATTCGAAAGTGAGAGGTAATTTCCTGACTGACAATTGGAGATTTCAAGACCAGAAATATGGGTTTGCAATCAGTCGTATGGTCATATGTAATCATACACCCGCCCCCTATAGTCTAGCCACAATGAATGTAACAAAATTTGAGTTATTCCACATGCGAAAGTGAGAGGTAATTTCATGACTGACATTTGGAGATTTCAAGACCGGAAATATGGGTTTGCAATCAGTCGTATGGTCATATATAATCATACACACCACCTATAGTCTACCCACAATAAATGTGACAAAATTTTTGTTATTCCATATGCGAAAGTGAGAGGTAATTTCCTGACTGACATTTGGAGATTTCAAGACCAGAAATATGGGTTTGCAATCAGTCGTATGGTCATATATAATCATACACCCGCCCCCTATAGTCTACCCACATTAAATGTAACAAAATTTGGGTTATTCCACATGCGAAAGTGAGAGGTAATTTCCTGATTGACATTTGGAGTTTTCAAGACTAGAAATATGGGTCTGCAATTAGTCGTATGACGTATGGTCATAGATAATCAAACACCCTTCTATAGTCTACCCACATTAAATGTGACAAAATTTGGGTTATTCCTCATGCGAAAGTGAGAGGTAATTTCCTGACTGACATTTAGTGTTTTCACAACCAGAAATATGGGTTTGAAATTATTCGTATGGTCATATATAAACATACACACCCCCTATTGTCTACCCACATTAAATGTGACAAAATTTTGGTTATTCCACATGCGAAAGTGAGAGGTAATTTCCTGACTGACATTTGGAGATTTCAAGACCAGAAATATGGGTTTTCAATCAGTCGTATGGTCATATATAATCATACACCCGCCCCCTATAGTCTACCCACATTAATTGTAACAAAATTTGGGTTATTCCACATGCGAAAGTGAGAGGTAATTTCCTGAGTGACATTTGGAGTTTTCAAGACTAGAAATATGGGTCTGCAATTAGTCGTATGACGTATGGTCATAGATAATCATACACCCCTCTATAGTCTACCCACATTAAATGTGACAAAATTTGGGTTATTCCACATGCGAAAGTGAGAGGTAATTTCCTTACTGACATTTAGAGTTTTCACAACCAGAAGTATGGGTTTGAAATTATTCGTGTGGTCATCTATAAACATACACACCCCCTATAGTCTACCCACATTAAATGAGACAAAATTTTGGTTATTCCACATGCGAAAGTGAGAGGTAATTTCCTGACTGACATTTGGAGATTTCAAGACCAGAAATATGGGTTTGCAATCAGTCGTATGGTCATATATAATCATACACCCGCCCCCTATAGTCTACCCACATTAAATGTGACAAAATTTGGGTTATTCCACATGCGAAAGTGAGAGGTAATTTCCTGACTGACATTTGGAGATTTCAAGACCAGAAATATGGGTGTGCAATCAGTCGTATCGTCATATAAAATCATACACACCCCCTATAGTCTACCCACATTAAATGTGACAAAATTTTGGTTATTCCACATGCGAAAGTGAGAGGTAATTTCCTGACTGATATTTGGAGATTTCAAGACCAGAAATATGGGTTTGCAATCAGTCGTATGGTCATATATAATCATACACCCTCCCCCTATAGTCTACCCACATTCAATGTAACAAAATTTGGGTTATTCCACATGCAAAATTGAGAGGTAATTTCCTGATTGACATTTGGAGTTTTCAAGACTAGAAATATGGGTTTGCAATTAGTCATATGACGTATGGTCATAGATAATCATACACCCCTCTATAGTCTACCCACATTAAATGTGACAAAATTTGGGTTATTCCACATGCGAAAGTGAGAGGTAATTTCCTGACTGACATTTAGACCTTTCACAACTAGAAATATGGGTTTGAAATTATTCGTATGGTCATATATAAACATACACACCCCCTATAGTCTACCCAAATTAAATGTGACAAAATTTTGGTTATTCCACATGCGAAAGTGAGAGGTAATTTCCTGACTGACATTTGGAGATTTCAAGACTAGAAATATAGGTTTGCAATCAGTCGTATGGTCATATAAAATCATACACCCGCCCCCTATAGTCTACCCACATTAAATGTAACAAAATTTGGGTTATTCCACATGCGAAAGTGAGAGGTAATTTCCTGACTGACATTTGGAGATTTCAAGACCTGAAATATAGGTTTGCAATCAGTCGTATGGTCATATATAATCATACACACCCCCTATAGTCTAACCACATTAAATGTGACAAAATTTTGGTTCTTCCACATGCGAAAGTGAGAGGTAATTTCCTGACTGACATTTGGAGATTTCAAGACCAGAAATATGGGTTTGCAATCAGTCGTATGGTCATATATAATCATACACCTGCCCCCTATAGTCAACCCACATTAAATGTAACAAAATTTGGGTTATTCCACATGCGAAAGTGAGAGGTAATTTCCTAATTGACATTTGGAGTTTTCAAGACTAGAAATATGGGTCTGCAATTAGTCGTATGACGTATGGTCATAGATAATCATACACCCCTCTATAGTCTACCCACATTAAATGTGACAAAATTTGGGTTATTCCACATGCGAAAGTGAGAGGTAATTTCCTTACTGACATTTAGAGTTTTCACAACCAGAAATATGGGTTTGAAATTATTCGTATGGTCATATATAAACATACACACCCCCTATAGTCTTCCCACATTAAATGTGAGAAAATTTTGGTTATTCCACATGCGAAAGTGAGAGGTAATTTCCTGACTGACATTTGGAGATTTCAAGACCAGAAATATGGGTTTGCAATCAGTCGTATGGTCATATATAATCATACACCCACCCTCTATAGTCTACCCACATTAAATGTGACAAAATTTGGGTTATTCCACATGCGAAAGTGAGAGGTAAATTCCTGACTGACATTTGGAGATTTCAAGACCAGAAATATGGGTGTGCAATCAGTCGTATCGTCATATATAATCATACACACCCCCTATAGTCTACCCACATTAAATGTGACAAAATTTTGGTTATTCCTCCTGCGAAAGTGAGAGGTAATTTCCTGACTGACATTTAGTGTTTTCACAACCAGAAATATGGGTTTGAAATTATTCGTATGGTCATATATAAACATACACACCCCCTATAGTCTACCCACATTAACTGTGACAAAATTTTGGTTATTCCGCATTCGAAAGTGAGAGGTAATTTCCTGACTGACATTTGGAGATTTCAAGACCAGAAATATAGGTTTGCAATCAGTCGTATGGTCATATAAAATCATACACCCGCCCCCTATAGTCTACCCACATTAAATGTAACAAAATTTGGGTTATTCCACATGCGAAAGTGAGAGGTAATTTCCTGACTGACATTTGGAGATTTCAAGACCTGAAATATAGGTTTGCAATCAGTCGTATGGTCATATATAATCATACACCCTCCCCCTATAGTCTACCCACATTAAATGTAACAAAATTTGGGTTATTCCACATGCGAAGTTAGAGGTAATTTCCTGACTGACATTTGGAGATTTCAAGACCAGAAATATGGGTTTGCAATCAGTCAAATGGTCATATATAATCATACACCCGCCCCCTATAGTCTACCGACATTAAGTGTAACAAAATTTGGGTTATTCCACATGCGAAAGTGAGAGGTAATTTCCTGATTGACATTTGGAGTTTTCAAGACTAGAAATATGGGTCTGCAATTAGTCGTATGACGTATGGTCATAGATAATCATACACCCCTCTATAGTCTACCCACATTAAATGTGACAAAATTTGGGTTATTCCACATGCGAAAGTGAGAGGTAATTTCCTTACTGACATTTAGAGTTTTCACAACCAGAAGTATGGGTTTGAAATTATTCGTGTGGTCATCTATAAACATACACACCCCCTATAGTCTACCCACATTAAATGAGACAAAATTTTGGTTATTCCACATGCGAAAGTGAGAGGTAATTTCCTGACTGACATTTGGAGATTTCAAGACCAGAAATATGGGTTTGCAATCAGTCGTATGGTCATATATAATCATACACCCGCCCCCTATAGTCTACCCACATTAAATGTGACAAAATTTGGGTTATTCCACATGCGAAAGTGAGAGGTAATTTCCTGACTGACATTTGGAGATTTCAAGACCAGAAATATGGGTGTGCAATCAGTCGTATCGTCATATAAAATCATACACACCCCCTATAGTCTACCCACATTAAATGTGACAAAATTTTGGTTATTCCACATGCGAAAGTGAGAGGTAATTTCCTGACTGATATTTGGAGATTTCAAGACCAGAAATATGGGTTTGCAATCAGTCGTATGGTCATATATAATCATACACCCGCCCCCTATAGTCTACCCACATTCAATGTAACAAAATTTGGGTTATTCCACATGCAAAATTGAGAGGTAATTTCCTGATTGACATTTGGAGTTTTCAAGACTAGAAATATGGGTTTGCAATTAGTCATATGACGTATGGTCATAGATAATCATAATCATACACCCCTCTATAGTCTACCCACATTAAATGTGACAAAATTTGGGTTATTCCACATGCGAAAGTGAGAGGTAATTTCCTGACTGACATTTAGACCTTTCACAACTAGAAATATGGGTTTGAAATTATTCGTATGGTCATATATAAACATACACACCCCCTATAGTCTACCCAAATTAAATGTGACAAAATTTTGGTTATTCCACATGCGAAAGTGAGAGGTAATTTCCTGACTGACATTTGGAGATTTCAAGACTAGAAATATAGGTTTGCAATCAGTCGTATGGTCATATAAAATCATACACCCGCCCCCTATAGTCTACCCACATTAAATGTAACAAAATTTGGGTTATTCCACATGCGAAAGTGAGAGGTAATTTCCTGACTGACATTTGGAGATTTCAAGACCTGAAATATAGGTTTGCAATCAGTCGTATGGTCATATATAATCATACACACCCCCTATAGTCTAACCACATTAAATGTGACAAAATTTTGGTTCTTCCACATGCGAAAGTGAGAGGTAATTTCCTGACTGACATTTGGAGATTTCAAGACCAGAAATATGGGTTTGCAATCAGTCGTATGGTCATATATAATCATACACCTGCCCCCTATAGTCAACCCACATTAAATGTAACAAAATTTGGGTTATTCCACATGCGAAAGTGAGAGGTAATTTCCTAATTGACATTTGGAGTTTTCAAGACTAGAAATATGGGTCTGCAATTAGTCGTATGACGTATGGTCATAGATAATCATACACCCCTCTATAGTCTACCCACATTAAATGTGACAAAATTTGGGTTATTCCACATGCGAAAGTGAGAGGTAATTTCCTTACTGACATTTAGAGTTTTCACAACCAGAAATATGGGTTTGAAATTATTCGTATGGTCATATATAAACATACACACCCCCTATAGTCTTCCCACATTAAATGTGAGAAAATTTTGGTTATTCCACATGCGAAAGTGAGAGGTAATTTCCTGACTGACATTTGGAGATTTCAAGACCAGAAATATGGGTTTGCAATCAGTCGTATGGTCATATATAATCATACACCCACCCTCTATAGTCTACCCACATTAAATGTGACAAAATTTGGGTTATTCCACATGCGAAAGTGAGAGGTAAATTCCTGACTGACATTTGGAGATTTCAAGACCAGAAATATGGGTGTGCAATCAGTCGTATCGTCATATATAATCATACACACCCCCTATAGTCTACCCACATTAAATGTGACAAAATTTTGGTTATTCCTCCTGCGAAAGTGAGAGGTAATTTCCTGACTGACATTTAGTGTTTTCACAACCAGAAATATGGGTTTGAAATTATTCGTATGGTCATATATAAACATACACACCCCCTATAGTCTACCCACATTAACTGTGACAAAATTTTGGTTATTCCGCATTCGAAAGTGAGAGGTAATTTCCTGACTGACATTTGGAGATTTCAAGACCAGAAATATAGGTTTGCAATCAGTCGTATGGTCATATAAAATCATACACCCGCCCCCTATAGTCTACCCACATTAAATGTAACAAAATTTGGGTTATTCCACATGCGAAAGTGAGAGGTAATTTCCTGACTGACATTTGGAGATTTCAAGACCTGAAATATAGGTTTGCAATCAGTCGTATGGTCATATATAATCATACACCCTCCCCCTATAGTCTACCCACATTAAATGTAACAAAATTTGGGTTATTCCACATGCGAAGTTAGAGGTAATTTCCTGACTGACATTTGGAGATTTCAAGACCAGAAATATGGGTTTGCAATCAGTCAAATGGTCATATATAATCATACACCCGCCCCCTATAGTCTACCGACATTAAGTGTAACAAAATTTGGGTTATTCCACATGCGAAAGTGAGAGGTAATTTCCTGATTGACATTTGGAGTTTTCAAGACTAGAAATATGGGTCTGCAATTAGTCGTATGACGTATGGTCATAGATAATCATACACCCCTCTATAGTCTACCCACATTAAATGTGACAAAATTTGGGTTATTCCACATGCGAAAGTGAGAGGTAATTTCCTGACTGACATTTAGAGTTTTCACAACCAGAAATATGGGTTTGAAATTATTCGTATGGTCATATATAAACATACACACCCCCTATAGTCTACCCACATTAACTGTGACAAAATTTTGGTTATTCCGGATTCGAAAGTGAGAGGTAATTTCCTGACTGACATTTGGAGATTTCAAGACCAGAAATATGGGTTTGCAATCAGTCGTATGGTCATATATAATCATACACCCGCCCCCTATAGTCTACCCACATTAAATGTGACAAAATTTGGGTTATTCCACATGCGAAAGTGAGAGGTAATTTCCTGACTGACATTTGGAGATTTCAAGACCAGAAATATGGGTGTGCAATCAGTCGTATCGTCATATAAAATCATACACACCCCCTATAGTCTACCCACATTAAATGTGACAAAATTTTGGTTATTCCACATGCGAAAGTGAGAGGTAATTTCCTGACTGATATTTGGAGATTTCAAGACCAGAAATATGGGTTTGCAATCAGTCGTATGGTCATATATAATCATACACCCGCCCCCTATAGTCTACCCACATTCAATGTAACAAAATTTGGGTTATTCCACATGCAAAAGTGAGAGGTAATTTCCTGATTGACATTTGGAGTTTTCAAGACTAGAAATATGGGTTTGCAATTAGTCATATGACGTATGGTCATAGATAATCATACACCCCTCTATAGTCTACCCACATTAAATGTGACAAAATTTGGGTTATTCCACATGCGAAAGTGGGAGGTAATTTCCTGACTGACATTTAGACCTTTCACAACTAGAAATATGGGTTTGAAATTATTCGTATGGTCATATATAAACATACACACCCCCTATAGTCTACCCACATTAAATGTGACAAAATTTTGGTTATTCCACATGCGAAAGTGAGAGGTAATTTCCTGACTGACATTTGGAGATTTCAAGACCAGAAATATAGGTTTGCAATCAGTCGTATGGTCATATAAAATCATACACCCGCCCCCTATAGTCTACCCACATTAAATGTAACAAAATTTGGGTTATTCCACATGCGAAAGTGAGAGGTAATTTCCTGACTGACATTTGGAGATTTCAAGACCTGAAATATAGGTTTGCAATCAGTCGTATGGTCATATATAATCATACACCCTCCCCCTATAGTCTACCCACATTAAATGTAACAAAATTTGGGTTATTCCACATGCGAAAGTTAGAGGTAATTTCCTGACTGACATTTGGAGATTTCAAGACCAGAAATATGGGTTTGCAATCAGTCAAATGGTCATATATAATCATACACCCGCCCCCTATAGTCTACCGACATTAAGTGTAACAAAATTTGGGTTATTCCACATGCGAAAGTGAGAGGTAATTTCCTGATTGACATTTGGAGTTTTCAAGACTAGAAATATGGGTCTGCAATTAGTCGTATGACGTATGGTCATAGATAATCATACACCTCTCTATAGTCTACCCACATTAAATGTGACAAAATTTGGGTTATTCCACATGCGAAAGTGAGAGGTAATTTCCTGACAGACATTTAGAGTTTTCACAACCAGAAATATGGGTTTGAAATTATTCGTATGGTCATATATAAACATACACACCCCCTATAGTCTACCCATATTAAATGTGACAAAATTTGGTTTAGTCCACATGCGAAAGTGAGAGGTAATTTCCTGACTGACATTTGGAGATTTCAAGACCAAAAATATGGGTTTGCATTCACTCGTATGGTCATATATAATCATACACACCCCCTACAGTCTACCCACATTAAATGTGAAAAAATTTGCGTTATTCCACATGCGAAAGTGAGAGGTAATTTCATGACTGACATTTGGAGATTTCAAGACCGGAAATATGGGTTTGCAATCAGTCGTATGGTCATATATAATCATACACACCCCCTATAGTCTACCCACATTAAATGTAACAAACTTTGGGTTATTCCACATGCGAAAGTGAGAGGTAATTTCATGACTGACATTTGGAGATTTCATGACCGGAAATATGGGTTTGCAATCAGTCGTATGGTCATATATAATCATACACACCCCCTATAGTCTACCCACATTAAATGTGACAAAATTTTGGTTATTCCACATGCGAAAGTGAGAGGTAATTTCCTGACTGACATTTGGAGATTTAAAGACTAGAAATATGGGTTTGCAATCAGTCGTATGGTCATATATAATCATACACCCGCCCCCTATAGTCTACCCACATTAAATGTGACAAAATTTGGGTTATTCCACATGCGAAAGTGAGAGGTAATTTCCTGACTGACATTTAGACATTTCAAGACCAGAAATATGGGTTTGCAATCAGTCGTACGGTAATATATAATCATACACACCCCCTATAGTCTACCCACCTTAAATGTGACAAAATTTTGGTTATTCCACATGCGAAAGTGAGAGGTAATTTCCTGACTGACATTTGGAGATTTCAAGACAAGAAATATGGGTTTGCAATCAGTCGTATGGTCATATATAATCATACACCCTCCCCCTATAGTCTACCCACATTAAATGTAACAAAATTTGGGTTATTCCACATGCGAAAGTTAGAGGTAATTTCCTGACTGACATGTGGAGATTTCAAGACCAGAAATATGGGTTTGCAATCAGTCAAATGGTCATATATAAGCATACACCCGCCCCCTATAGTCTACCGACATTAAGTGTAACAAAATTTGGGTTATTCCACATGCGAAAGTGAGAGGTAATTTCCTGATTGACATTTGGAGTTTTCAAGACTAGAAATATGGGTCTGCAATTAGTCGTATGACGTATGGTCATAGATAATCATACACCTCTCTATAGTCTACCCACATTAAATGTGACAAAATTTGGGTTATTCCACATGCGAAAGTGAGAGGTAATTTCCTGACAGACATTTAGAGTTTTCACAACCAGAAATATGGGTTTGAAATTATTCGTATGGTCATATATAAACATACACAGCCCCTATAGTCTACCCATATTAAATGTGACAAAATTTGGTTTAGTCCACATGCGAAAGTGAGAGGTAATTTCCTGACTGACATTTAGAGATTTCAAGACTAGAAATATGGGTTTGCAATCAGTCGTATGGTCATATATAATCATACACCCGCCCCCTATAGTCTACCCACATTAAATGTAACAAAATTTGGGTTATTCCACATGCGAAAGTGAGAGGTAATTTCCTGACAGACATTTGGAGATTTCAAGACCAGAAATATGGGTTTGCAATCAGTCGTATGGTCATGTATAATCATACACCCGCCCCCTATAGTCTACCCACATTACATGTAACAAAATTTGGGTTATTCCACATGCGAAAGTGAGTGGTAATTTCCTGCTTGACATTTGGAGTTTTCAAGACTAGAAATATGGGTCTGCAATTAGTCGTATGACGTATGGTCATAGATACTCATACACCCCTCTATAGTCTACCCACATTAAATGTGACAACATTTGGGTTATTCCTCCTGCGAAAGTGAGAGGTAATTTCCTGACTGACATTTAGTGTTTTCACAACCAGAAATATGGGTTTGAAATTATTCGTATGGTCATATATAAACATACACACCCCCTATAGTCTACCCACATTAAATGTGACAAAATTTTGGTTATTCCACATTCGAAAGTTAGAGGTAATTTGCTGACTGAAATTTGGAGATTTCAAGACCAGAAATATGGGTTTGCAATCAGTCGTATGGTCATAGATAATCATACACCCGCCCCCTATAGTCTACCCACATTAAATGTAACAAAATTTGGGTGATTCCACATGTGAAAGTGAGAGGTAATTTCATGACTGACATTTGGAGATTTCAAGACCGGAAATATGGGTTTGCAATCAGTCGCATGGTCATATGTAATCATACACACCCCCTATAGTCTACCCACATTAAATGTGACAAAATTTGGGTTATTCCCCATGCGAATGTGAGAGGTAATTTCCTGACTGACATTTGGAGACTTCAAGACCAGAAATATGGGTTTGCAATCAGTCGTATGGTCATATATAATCATACACACCCCCTATAGTCTACCCACATTAAATGTGACAAAATTTTGGTTATTCCACATGCGAAAGTGAGAGGTAATTTCCTGACTGACATTTGAAGATTTCAAGACCAGAAATACGGGTTTGCAATCAGTCGTATGGTCATATATAATCATACACCCGCCCCCTATAGTCTACCCATATTAAATGTAACAAAATTTGGGTTATTCCACATGCGAAAGTTAGAGGTAATTTCCTGACTGACATTTGGAGATTTCAAGACCAGAAATATGGGTTTGCAATCAGTCAAATGGTCATATATAATCATACACCCGCACCTTATAGTCTACCCACATTAAATGTAACAAAATTTGGGTTATTCCACATGCGAAAGTGAGAGGTAATTTCCTGATTGACATTTGGAGTTTTCAAGACTAGAAATATGGGTCTGCAATTAGTCGCATGACGTATGGTCATAGATACTCATACACCCCTCTATAGTCTACCCACATTAAATGTGACAAAATTTGGGTTATTCCTCCTGCGAAAGTGAGAGGTAATTTCCTGACTGACATTTAGTGTTTTCACAACCAGAAATATGGGTTTGAAATTATTCGTATGGTCATATATAAACATACACACCCCCTATAGTCTACCCGCATTAAATGTGACAAAATTTTGGTTATTCCACATGCGAAAGTGAGAGGTAATTTCCTGACTGACATTTGGAGATTTCAAGACCAGAAATATGGGTTTGCAATCAGTCGTATGGTCATATATAATCATACACCCGCCCCCTATAGTCTACCCACATTAAATGTGACAAAATTTGGGTGATTCCACATGCGAAAGTGTGAGGTAATTTCATGACTGACATTTGGAGGTTTCAAGACCGGAAATATGGGTTTGCAATCAGTCGTATGGTCATATATAATCATACACACCCCCTATAGTCTACCCACATTAAATGTGACAAAATTTGGGTTATTCCACATGCGAAAGTGAGAGGTAATTTCCTGACTGACATTTGGAGACTTCAAGACAAGAAATATGGGTTTGCATTCAGTCGTATGGTCATATATAATCATGCACACCCCCTATAGTCTACCCACATTAAATGTGACAAAATTTTGGTTATTCCGCATGCGAAAGTGAGAGGTAATTTCCTGACTGACATTTGAAGATTTCAAGACCAGAAATACGGGTTTGCAATCAGTAGTATGGTCATATATAATCATACACCCGCCCCCTATAGTCTACCCACATTAAATGTAACAAAATTGGGGTTATTCCACATGCGAAAGTGAGAGGTAAATTCCTGACTGACATTTGGAGATTTGAAGACCGGAAATATGGGTTTGCAATCAGTCGTATGGTCATATATAATCATACACACCCCCTATAGTCTACCCACATTAAATGTGACAAAATTTTGGTTATTCCACATGCGAAAGTGAGAGGTAATTTCCTGACTGACATTTCGAGATTTCAAGACTAGAAATATGGGTTTGCAATCAGTCGTATGGTCATATATAATCATACACCCGCCCCCTATAGTCTACCCACATTAAATGTAACAAAATTTGGGTTATTCCACATGCGAAAGTGAGAGGTAATTTCCTGACTGACATTTGGAGATTTCAAGACCAGAAATATGGGTTTGCAATCAGTCGTATGGTCATGTATAATCATACACCCGCCCCCTATAGTCTACCCACATTACATGTAACAAAATTTCGGTTATTCCACATGCGAAAGTGAGAGGTAATTTCCTGACTGACATTTGGAGTTTTCAAGACTAGAAATATGGGTCTGCAATTAGTCGTATGACGTATGGTCATAGATAGTCATACACCCCTCTATAGTCTACCCACATTAAATGTGACAAAATTTGGGTTATTCCTCCTGCGAAAGTGAGAGGTAATTTCCTGACTGACATTTAGTGTTTTCACAACCAGAAATATGGGTTTGAAATTATTCGTATGGTCATATATAAACATACACACCCCCTATAGTCTACCCACATTAAATGTGACAAAATTTTGGTTATTCCACATTCGAAAGTTAGAGGTAATTTCCTGACTGAAATTTGGAGATTTCAAGACCAGAAATATGGGTTTGCAATCAGTCGTATGGTCATAGATAATCATACACCCGCCCCCTATAGTCTACCCACATTAAATGTAACAAAATTTTGGTGATTCCACATGTGAAAGTGAGAGGTAATTTCATGACTGACATTTGGAGATTTCAAGACCGGAAATATGGGTTTGCAATCAGTCGCATGGTCATATGTAATCATACACACCCCCTATAGTCTACCCACATTAAATGTGACAAAATTTGGGTTATTCACATGCGAAAGTGAGAGGTAATTTCCTGACTGACATTTGGAGACTTCAAGACCAGAAATATGGGTTTGCAATCAGTCGTATGGTCATATATAATCATACACACCCCCTATAGTCTACCCACATTAAATGTGACAAAATTTTGGTTATTCCACATGCGAAAGTGAGAGGTAATTTCCTGACTGACATTTGAAGATTTCAAGACCAGAAATACGGGTTTGCAATCAGTCGTATGGTCATATATAATCATACACCCACCCCCTATAGTCTACCCACATTAAATGTAACAAAATTTGGGTTATTCCACATGCGAAAGTTAGAGGTAATTTCCTGACTGACATTTGGAGATTTCAAGACCAGAAATATGGGTTTGCAATCAGTCAAATGGTCATATAAAATCATACACCCGCACCTTATAGTCTACCCACATTAAATGTAACAAAATTTGGGTTATTCCACATGGGAAAGTGAGAGGTAATTTCCTGATTGACATTTGGAGTTTTCAAGACTAGAAATATGGGTCTGCAATTAGTCGCATGACGTATGGTCATAGATAGTCATACACCCCTCTATAGTCTACCCACATTAAATGTGACAAAATTTGGGTTATTCCTCCTGCGAAAGTGAGAGGTAATTTCCTGACTGACATTTAGTGTTTTCACAACCAGAAATATGGGTTTGAAATTATTCGTATGGTCATATATAAACATACACACCCTTTATAGTCTACCCGCATTAAATGTGACAAAATTTTGGTTATTCCACATGCGAAAGTGAGAGGTAATTTCCTGACTGACATTTGGAGATTTCAAGACCAGAAATATGGGTTTGCAATCAGTCAAATGGTCATATATAATCATACACCCGCCCCGTATAGTCTACCGACATTAAGTGTAACAAAATTTGGGTTATTCCACATGCGAAAGTGAGAGGTAATTTCCTGATTGACATTTGGAGTTTTCAAGACTAGAAATATGGGTCTGCAATTAGTCGTATGACGTATGGTCATAGATAATCATACACCTCTCTATAGTCTACCCACATTAAATGTGACAAAATTTGGGTTATTCCACATGCGAAAGTGAGAGGTAATTTCCTGACAGACATTTAGAGTTTTCACAACCAGAAATATGGGTTTGAAATTATTCGTATGGTCATATATAAACATACACAGCCCCTATAGTCTACCCATATTAAATGTGACAAAATTTGGTTTAGTCCACATGCGAAAGTGAGAGGTAATTTCCTGACTGACATTTAGAGATTTCAAGACTAGAAATATGGGTTTGCAATCAGTCGTATGGTCATATATAATCATACACCCGCCCCCTATAGTCTACCCACATTAAATGTAACAAAATTTGGGTTATTCCACATGCGAAAGTGAGAGGTAATTTCCTGACAGACATTTGGAGATTTCAAGACCAGAAATATGGGTTTGCAATCAGTCGTATGGTCATGTATAATCATACACCCGCCCCCTATAGTCTACCCACATTACATGTAACAAAATTTGGGTTATTCCACATGCGAAAGTGAGTGGTAATTTCCTGCTTGACATTTGGAGTTTTCAAGACTAGAAATATGGGTCTGCAATTAGTCGTATGACGTCTGGTCATAGATACTCATACACACCTCTATAGTCGACCCACATTAAATGTGACAACATTTGGGTTATTCCTCCTGCGAAAGTGAGAGGTAATTTCCTGACTGACATTTAGTGTTTTCACAACCAGAAATATGGGTTTGAAATTATTCGTATGGTCATATATAAACATACACACCCCCTATAGTCTACCCACATTAAATGTGACAAAATTTTGGTTATTCCACATTCGAAAGTTAGAGGTAATTTGCTGACTGAAATTTGGAGATTTCAAGACCAGAAATATGGGTTTGCAATCAGTCGTATGGTCATAGATAATCATACACCCGCCCCCTATAGTCTACCCACATTAAATGTAACAAAATTTGGGTGATTCCACATGTGAAAGTGAGAGGTAATTTCATGACTGACATTTGGAGATTTCAAGACCGGAAATATGGGTTTGCAATCAGTCGCATGGTCATATGTAATCATACACACCCCCTATAGTCTACCCACATTAAATGTGACAAAATTTGGGTTATTCCCCATGCGAATGTGAGAGGTAATTTCCTGACTGACATTTGGAGACTTCAAGACCAGAAATATGGGTTTGCAATCAGTCGTATGGTCATATATAATCATACACACCCCCTATAGTCTACCCACATTAAATGTGACAAAATTTTGGTTATTCCACATGCGAAAGTGAGAGGTAATTTCCTGACTGACATTTGAAGATTTCAAGACCAGAAATACGGGTTTGCAATCAGTCGTATGGTCATATATAATCATACACCTGCCCCCTATAGTCTACCCACATTAAATGTAACAAAATTTGGGTTATTCCACATGCGAAAGTTAGAGGTAATTTCCTGACTGACATTTGGAGATTTCAAGACCAGAAATATGGGATTGCAATCAGTCAAATGGTCATATATAATCATACACCCGCACCTTATAGTCTACCCACATTAAATGTAACAAAATTTGGGTTATTCCACATGCGAAAGTGAGAGGTAATTTCCTGATTGACATTTGGAGTTTTCAAGACTAGAAATATGGGTCTGCAATTAGTCGCATGACGTATGGTCATAGATACTCATACACCCCTCTATAGTCTACCCACATTAAATGTGACAAAATTTGGGTTATTCCTCCTGCTAAAGTTAGAGGTAATTTCCTGACTGACATTTAGTGTTTTCACAACCAGAAATATGGGTTTGAAATTATTCGTATGGTCATATATAAACATACACACCCCCTATAGTCTACCCGCATTAAATGTGACAAAATTTTGGTTATTCCACATGCGAAAGTGAGAGGTAATTTCCTGACTGACATTTGGAGATTTCAAGACCAGAAATATGGGTTTGCAATCAGTCGTATGGTCATATATAATCATACACCCGCCCCCTATAGTCTACCCACATTAAATGTGACAAAATTTGGGTGATTCCACATGCGAAAGTGAGAGGTAATTTCATGACTGACATTTGGAGGTTTCAAGACCGGAAATATGGGTTTGCAATCAGTCGTATGGTCATATATAATCATACACACCCCCTATAGTCTACCCAAATTAAATGTGACAAAATTTGGGTTATTCCACATGCGAAAGTGAGAGGTAATTTCCTGACTGACATTTGGAGACTTCAAGACAAGAAATATGGGTTTGCATTCAGTCGTATGGTCATATATAATCATACACACCCCCTATAGTCTACCCACATTAAATGTGACAAAATTTTGGTTATTCCGCATGCGAAAGTGAGAGGTAATTTCCTGACTGACATTTGAAGATTTCAAGACCAGAAATACGGGTTTGCAATCAGTAGTATGGTCATATATAATCATACACCCGCCCCCTATAGTCTACCCACATTAAATGTAACAAAATTTGGGTTATTCCACATGCGAAAGTGAGAGGTAAATTCCTGACTGACATTTGGAGATTTGAAGACCGGAAATATGGGTTTGCAATCAGTCGTATGGTCATATATAATCATACACACCCCCTATAGTCTACCCACATTAAATGTGACAAAATTTTGGTTATTCCACATGCGAAAGTGAGAGGTAATTTCCTGACTGACATTTCGAGATTTCAAGACTAGAAATATGGGTTTGCAATCAGTCGTATGGTCATATATAATCATACACCCGCCCCCTATAGTCTACCCACATTAAATGTAACAAAATTTGGGTTATTCCACATGCGAAAGTGAGAGGTAATTTCCTGACTGACATTTGGAGATTTCAAGACCAGAAATATGGGTTTGCAATCAGTCGTATGGTCATGTATAATCATACACCCGCCCCCTATAGTCTACCCACATTACATGTAACAAAATTTGGGTTATTCCACATGCGAAAGTGAGAGGTAATTTCCTGACTGACATTTGGAGTTTTCAAGACTAGAAATATGGGTCTGCAATTAGTCGTATGACGTATGGTCATAGATAGTCATACACCCCTCTATAGTCTACCCACATTAAATGTGACAAAATTTGGGTTATTCCTCCTGCGAAAGTGAGAGGTAATTTCCTGACTGACATTTAGTGTTTTCACAACCAGAAATATGGGTTTGAAATTATTCGTATGGTCATATATAAACATACACACCCCCTATAGTCTACCCACATTAAATGTGACAAAATTTTGGTTATTCCACATTCGAAAGTTAGAGGTAATTTCCTGACTGACATTTGAAGATTTCAAGACCAGAAATACGGGTTTGCAATCAGTCGTATGGTCATATATAATCATACACCCACCCCCTATAGTCTACCCACATTAAATGTAACAAAATTTGGGTTATTCCACATGGGAAAGTGAGAGGTAATTTCCTGATTGACATTTGGAGTTTTCAAGACTAGAAATATGGGTCTGCAATTAGTCGTATGACGTATGGTCATAGATACTCATACACCTCTCTATAGTCTACCCACATTAAATGTGACAAAATTTGGGTTATTCCACATGCGAAAGTGAGAGGTAATTTCCTGACAGACATTTAGAGTTTTCACAACCAGAAATATGGGTTTGAAATTATTCGTATGGTCATATATAAACATACACACCCCCTATAGTCTACCCATATTAAATGTGACAAAATTTGGTTTAGTCCACATGCGAAAGTGAGAGGTAATTTCCTGACTGACATTTAGAGATTTCAAGACTAGAAATATGGGTTTGCAATCAGTCGTATGGTCATATATAATCATACACCCGCCCCCTATAGTCTACCCACATTAAATGTAACAAAATTTGGGTTATTCCACATGCGAAAGTGAGAGGTAATTTCCTGACAGACATTTGGAGATTTCAAGACCAGAAATATGGGTTTGCAATCAGTCGTATGGTCATGTATAATCATACACCCGCCCCCTATAGTCTACCCACATTACATGTAACAAAATTTGGGTTATTCCACATGCGAAAGTGAGTGGTAATTTCCTGCTTGACATTTGGAGTTTTCAAGACTAGAAATATGGGTCTGCAATTAGTCGTATGACGTATGGTCATAGATACTCATACACCCCTCTATAGTCTACCCACATTAAATGTGACAACATTTGGGTTATTCCTCCTGCGAAAGTGAGAGGTAATTTCCTGACTGACATTTGGAGACTTCAAGACCAGAAATATGGGTTTGCAATCAGTCGTATGGTCATATATAATCATACACACCCCCTATAGTCTACCCACATTAAATGTGACAAAATTTTGGTTATTCCACATGCGAAAGTGAGAGGTAATTTCCTGACTGACATTTGAAGATTTCAAGAACAGAAATACGGGTTTGCAATCAGTCGTATGATCATATATAATCATACACCCACCCCCTATAGTCTACCCACATTAAATGTAACAAAATTTGGGTTATTCCACATGGGAAAGTGAGAGGTAATTTCCTGATTGACATTTGGAGTTTTCAAGACTAGAAATATGGGTCTGCAATTAGTCGCATGACGTATGGTCATAGATAGTCATACACCCCTCTATAGTCTTCCCACATTAAATGTGACAAAATTTGGGTTATTCCTCCTGCGAAAGTGAGAGGTAATTTCCTGACTGACATTTAGTGTTTTCACAACCAGAAATATGGGTTTGAAATTATTCGTATGGTCATATATAAACATACACACCCTTTATAGTCTACCCGCATTAAATGTGACAAAATTTTGGTTATTCCACATGCGAAAGTGAGAGGTAATTTCCTGACTGACATTTGGAGATTTCAAGACCAGAAATATGGGTTTGCAATCAGTCAAATGGTCATATATAATCATACACCCGCCCCCTATAGTCTACCGACATTAAGTGTAATAAAATTTGGGTTATTCCACATGCGAAAGTGAGAGGTAATTTCCTGATTGACATTTGGAGTTTTCAAGACTAGAAATATGGGTCTGCAATTAGTCGTATGACGTATGGTCATAGATAATCATACACCTCTCTATAGTCTACCCACATTAAATGTGACAAAATTTGGGTTATTCCACATGCGAAAGTGAGAGGTAATTTCCTGACTGACATTTAGAGTTTTCACAACCAGAAATATGGGTTTGAAATTATTCGTATGGTCATATATAAACATACACAGCCCCTATAGTCTACCCATATTAATTGTGACAAAATTTGGTTTATTCCACATGCGAAAGTGAGAGGTAATTTCCTTACTGACATTTGGAGATTTCAAGACCAGAAATATGGGTTTGCAATCTGTCGTATGGTTATATATAATCATACACACCCCCTATAGTCTACCCACATTAAATGTGACAAAATTTGGGTTATTCCACATGCGAAAGTGAGAGGTAATTTCATGACTGACATTTGGAGATTTTAAGACCGGAAATATGGGTTTGCAATCAGTCGTATGGTCATATATAATCATACACACCCTCTATAGTCTACCCACATTAAATGTGACAAAATTTTGGTTATTCCACATGCGAAAGTGAGAGGTAATTTCCTGACTGACATTTGGAGATTTGAAGACCGGAAATATGGGTTTGCAATCAGTCGTATGGTCATATATAATCATACACACCCCCTATAGTCTACCCACATTAAATGTGACAAAATTTTGGTTATTCCACATGCGAAAGTGAGAGGTAATTTCCTGACTGACATTTGGAGATTTCAAGACTAGAAATATGGGTTTGCAATCAGTCGTATGGTCATATATAATCATACACCCTCCCCCTATAGTCTACCCACATTAAATGTAACAAAATTTGTGTTATTCCACATGCAAAAGTTAGAGGTAATTTCCTGACTGACATTTGGAGATTTCAAGACCAGAAATATGGGTTTGCAATCAGTCAAATGGTCATATATAATCATACACCCACCCCCTATAGTCTACCTGTAACCCCCTCCATAATTATATCCGAAATACGCGATTAAAATGAAATAGAGACCAATAATAATCAAATAACATTTACTAACCCATCACGTGATGGGGTTTTCAAAAAAAATTCCTTTCAAAATCATTTATAAACTTGGTCTCATATTCACATTTCGAATACAATTACTACGCGAAGATAAATCACATTCATATAAATATCAGAGTGCACAACATAATCATCCCGGTAATCTCGGGTACATACCTTCGCTAAAGTATGCAGGGCACGATTGCCTATTACAATTCTTCAAATGGGGATTACACAAATTCTCATATCAAATACATACTCGAATGTACATTCCAACCTACACAATTATATATCCAAATATACTTAATCCCAATCATGCATTGATAACCACCTATCACAAGATTACAACCCGAACGAGTCCTGTCGCCTTTGATTGATTACTCCATCCTCGATCCACCTACCCTGTCTAAATTGTTGGTAGGGGAGGGTGAGATTCGAGAGAATCTCAGTAGGATAACAATATCAAAATGCATGTATGATAGATGTTTAATGCATGACATGCTTGCATCACACAACTCATGATAACACAATGACAATTTGCAAGCTCAATGCTTCGAACAATATACCTATGGCCATAGCATAAATTGAAACATAGCTTCAAATTACACATAATTATGCAAAGCTAAGACATGCACCAACACACTAACACATATATCAAATACAAGCAGAAGAGATATGTTCCCTACCTTAACCCTTTTCCGCCTCGAAACGCGTGCCTCGATTACGTGCAAACAGCTCGGGGCTCCATATTCGACCCTACAATGTCAAATGTACTATTTAGACACTTCCATAGTGTTTCTGGGGGTTATATGATTCTATCTTGAAAATTTACCAAAATGCCCCCGGGACCCCGGCCCGGCCCCGCCGTACCCGGTCCGGCTGTACTTTTCCCGAAATTTTGACATGGGCTATTCTGACATATTTTCGCCCAAGGAATCCATTTCCGGACTCAGAATTATCAAATTCAATGTCATATTACGAAATTTCCCTTGGCAGCCCTACTTTTAGGGTTTTAGGGGCGTTTCCGTAATTATGCTTTCTCGGCCTTTTCCGAAAAAGTGCCCAACTGTAACCCCACCTAATTTTCCCTCCTGAACTCAATGGAATCATCAAATCATTGAAAATCCAACTCTAAGACCCATTTATAGCCCAGACCGAAATATATGGGTTTTCTAGGGAAAATCAGGGTTTTTCGGTTTCGGCTCCGTAAACACGTTCCTTTCTACTCCTAACCACTTTATTGACTATTCCATTAGGTTACAACTACCATTTAGTATCAATTTGGGCAGCATAACCCCTAGGGAAACCCATTTTCCATTTTTACAACCAATGGCAATCCGGCGAAATTTCACCGATTAAATTGCCCACAGCAGCCAGAATAGTCAATATACAAGAGTTTGGAAGTTACCTCAAGCTCCCAATAGCTTTTACTCAATATGGCTGAACCCTAGCCCCTTTTAAACCATGAAAATTGAGCTTCCAACACCTTAAAGAACATGAAAGAGAAGCTTAGAAGCAAGGTTATACGCGTTAGGAGCTAGATCGTCGGAGAAATCGGCTTACCTTGCGAGATTTCTCCTCTTTCTCTCTCTAAGAGCTCTCAACTTTCTCTCACTAGTTTCAGCTGGAAATGGCGTGAAATGGCTGAAGAAGATGAGCAATTTGATTAATAATCCATGCTGACATCATCTTTTAATGAGATGATGTCATAATTCCCATTTTCGGATTTTCTGGCAGATTTTCTGCCCAAACTTTGAAAAATCATAACTAATTCTAGAAAAATCGAAATGAGGTGATCCCAAAGCCAAATGAAAGGTATTTAAGTCCTCTTCATTGGAAAAATATGATCCATTACTAGAAATCACCACACAATTCCAGAATTACACAAATTTCATCACTGCCCCAAAACAGAGTCCATTTTCGACCTCAAACTTTGGACAGTAATATCTCCCAGTTCCCAAAAGGAAATGGCACAAATTATATGTCCATTTTGAAGCTTGGGATGTGAACGTCAAGACTGGAAAGTTTCATAATTTTCTGACATCATTTGCCTTGTCAAAACATCCACACGAGAAGACTGCCCAGACAGAATTCACACTGGACAACATTTCTAGTTTTGCAACCAATGTGTCCAATCCAATTTAAATTAATTCCAATGATTAAATACCACAACATGACACCATTTCCATCACAATACCTCATTCAATTATTCCCTCTATTCTAAGTCAATTTGGATATTAATCCACAATTGAACTCAAATACAGGGTTTTGGCGTTGCTCATAACACAAGTGACTACAATCCACTTTTCTCTAAAAGGGTTCATTAATCACTAACCACGTCCACTTTTGTAGTCATTAACCCCCAATCACAATTTGGGTTCTTGCTAAACCGGGGCTTAGCAATCCACTAATCTCAGGCTTATTCTCTAGCCTCAAGTCTCGAAATTCGGGGTGTTACACTACCCACATTAAATGTAACAAAATTTGGGTTATTCCACATGCGAAAGTGAGTGGTAATTTCCTGCTTGACATTTGGAGTTTTCAAGACTAGAAATATGGGTCTGCAATTAGTCGTATGACGTATGGTCATAGATAATCATACACCCCTCTATAGTCTACCCACATTAAATGTGACAAAATTTGGGTTATTCCACATGCGAAAGTGAGAGGTAATTTCCTGACTGACATTTAGAGTTTTCACAACCAGAAATATGGGTTTGAAATTATTCGTATGGTCATATATAAACATACACACCCCCTATAGTCTACCCATATTAAATGTGACAAAATTTGGTTTATTCCACATGCGAAAGTGAGAGGTAATTTCCTTACTGACATTTGGAGATTTCAAGACCAGAAATATGGGTTTGCAATCTGTCGTATGGTTATATATAATCATACACACCCCCTATAGTCTACCCACATTAAATGTGACAAAATTTTGGTTATTCCACATGCGAAAGTGAGAGGTAATTTCATGACTGACATTTGGAGATTTCAAGACCGGAAATATGGGTTTGCAATCAGTCGTATGGTCATATATAATCATACACACCCTCTATAGTCTACCCACATTAAATGTGACAAAATTTTGGTTATTCCACATGCGAAAGTGAGAGGTAATTTCCTGACTGACATTTGGAGATTTCAAGACCAGAAATATGGGTTTGCAATCAGTCGTATGGTCATATATAATCATACACCCGCCCCCTATAGTCTACCCACATTAAATGTAACAAAATTTGGGTTATTCCACATGCAAAAGTGAGAGGTAATTTCCTGACTGACATTTGGAGATTTCAAGACCAGAAATATGGGTTTGCAATCAGTCGTATGGTCACATATAATCATACACCCGCCCCCTATAGTCTACCCACATTAAATGTAACAAAATTTGGGTTATTCCACATGCCAAAGTTAGAGGTAATTTCCTGACTGACATTTGGAGATTTCAAGACCAGAAATATGGGTTTGCAATCAGTCAAATGGTCATATATAATCATACACCCGCCCCTTATAGTCTACCCACATTAAATGTAACAAAATTTGGGTTATTCCACATGCGAAAGTGAGAGGTAATTTCCTGCTTGACATTAGGAGTTTTCAAGACTAGAAATATGGGTCTGCAATTAGTCGTATGACGTATGGTCATAGATAATCATACACCCCTCTATAGTCTACCCACATTAAATGTGACAAAATTTGGGTTATTCCACATGCGAAAGTGAGAGGTAATTTCCTGACTGACATTTAGAGTTTTCACAACCAGAAATATGGGTTTGAAATTATTCGTATGGTCATATATAAACAAACACACCCCCTATAGTCTACCCATATTAATTGTGACAAAATTTGGTTTATTCCACATGCGAAAGTGAGAGGTAATTTCCTTACTGACATTTGGAGATTTCAAGACCAGAAATATGGGTTTGCAATCTGTCGTATGGTTATATATAATCATACACACCCCCTATAGTCTACCCACATTAAATGTGACAAAATTCGGGTTATTCCACATGCGAAAGTGAGAGGTAATTTCATGACTGACATTTGGAGATTTGAAGACCGGAAATATGGGTTTGCAATCAGTCGTATGGTCATATATAATCATACACACCCTCTATAGTCTACCCACATTAAATGTGACAAAATTTTGGTTATTCCACATGCGAAAGTGAGAGGTAATTTCCTGACTGACATTTGGAGATTTGAAGACCGGAAATATGGGTTTGCAATCAGTCGTATGGTCATATATAATCATACACACCCCCTATAGTCTACCCACATTAAATGTGACAAAATTTTGGTTATTCCACATGCGAAAGTGAGAGGTAATTTCCTGACTGACATTTGGAGATTTCAAGACTAGAAATATGGGTTTGCAATCAGTCGTATGGTCATATATAATCATACACCCTCCCCCTATAGTCTACCCACATTAAATGTAACAAAATTTGTGTTATTCCACATGCAAAAGTTAGAGGTAATTTCCTGACTGACATTTGGAGATTTCAAGACCAGAAATATGGGTTTGCAATCAGTCAAATGGTCATATATAATCATACACCCACCCCCTATAGTCTACCCACATTAAATGTAACAAAATTTGGGTTATTCCACATGCGAAAGTGAGTGGTAATTTCCTGCTTGACATTTGGAGTTTTCAAGACTAGAAATATGGGTCTGCAATTAGTCGTATGACGTATGGTCATAGATAATCATACACCCCTCTATAGTCTACCCACATTAAATGTGACAAAATTTGGGTTATTCCACATGCGAAAGTGAGAGGTAATTTCCTGACTGACATTTAGAGTTTTCACAACCAGAAATATGGGTTTGAAATTATTCGTATGGTCATATATAAACATACACACCCCCTATAGTCTACCCATATTAAATGTGACAAAATTTGGTTTATTCCACATGCGAAAGTGAGAGGTAATTTCCTTACTGACATTTGGAGATTTCAAGACCAGAAATATGGGTTTGCAATCTGTCGTATGGTTATATATAATCATACACACCCCCTATAGTCTACCCACATTAAATGTGACAAAATTTTGGTTATTCCACATGCGAAAGTGAGAGGTAATTTCATGACTGACATTTGGAGATTTCAAGACCGGAAATATGGGTTTGCAATCAGTCGTATGGTCATATATAATCATACACACCCTCTATAGTCTACCCACATTTAATGTGACAAAATTTTGGTTATTCCACATGCGAAAGTGAGAGGTAATTTCCTGACTGACATTTGGAGATTTGAAGACCGGAAATATGGGTTTGCAATCAGTCGTATGGTCATATATAATCATACACACCCCCTATAGTCTACCCACATTAAATGTGACAAAATTTGGGTTATTCCACATGCGAAAGTGAGAGGTAATTTCCTGACTGACATTTGGAGATTTCAAGACGAGAAATATGGGTTTGCAATCAATCGTATGGTCATATATAATCATACACCCGCCCCCTATAGTCTACCCACATTAAATGTAACAAAATTTGGGTTATTCCACATGCAAAAGTTAGAGGTAATTTCCTGACTGACATTTGGAGATTTCAAGACCAGAAATATGGGTTTGCAATCAGTTAAATGGTCATATATAATCATACACCCGCACCTTATAGTCTACCCACATTAAATGTAACAAAATTTGGGTTATTCCACATGCGAAAGTGAGAGGTAATTTCCTGATTGACATTTGGAGTTTTCAAGACTAGAAATATGGGTCTGCAATTAGTCGCATGACGTATGGTCATAGATAGTCATACACCCCTCTATAGTCTACCCACATTAAATGTGACAAAATTTGGGTTATTCCTCCTGCGAAAGTGAGAGGTAATTTCCTGACTGACATTTAGTGTTTTCACAACCAGAAATATGGGTTTGAAATTATTCGTATGGTCATATATAAACATAGACACCCCCTATAGTCTACCCGCATTAAATGTGACAAAATTTTGGTTATTCCACATGCGAAAGTGAGAGGTAATTTCCTGACTGACATTTGGAGATTTCAAGACCAGAAAGATGGGTTTGCAATCAGTCGTTTGGTCATATATAATCATACACCCGCGCCCTATAGTCTACCCACATTAAATGTAACAAAATTTGGGTGATTCCACATGTGAAAGTGAGAGGTAATTTCATGACTGACATTTGGAGATTTCAAGACCGGAAATATAGGTTTGCAATCAGTCGTATGGTCATATATAATCATACACACCCCCTATAGTCTACCCACATTAAATGTGACAAAATTTGGGTTATTCCACATGCGAAAGTGAGAGGTAATTTCCTGACTGACATTTGGAGATTTCAAGACCAGAAATATGGGTTTGCAATCAGTCGTATGGTCATATATAATCATACACACCCCCTATAGTCTACCCACATTAAATGTGACAAAATTTTGGTTATTCCACATTCGAAAGTGAGAGGTAATTTCCTGACTGAAATTTGAAGAGTTGAAGACCAGAAATTTTGGTTTGCAATCAGTCGTATGGTCATATATAATCATACACCTGCCCCCTATAGTCTACCCACATTAAATGTAACAAAATTTGGGTTATTCCACATGCGAAAGTTAGAGGTAATTTCCTGACTGACATTTGGAGATTTCAAGACCAGAAATATGGGTTTGCAATCAGTCAAATGGTCATATATAATCATACACCCACCCCCTATAGTCTACCCACATTAAATGTAACAAAATTTGGGTTATTCCACATGCGAAAGTGAGAGGTAATTTCCTGAATGACATTTGGAGTTTTCAATACTAGAAATATAGGTCTGCATTTAGTCGTATGACGTTTGGTCATAGATCGTCATACACCCCTCTATAGTCTACCCACATTAAATGTGACAAAATTTGGGTTATTCCTCCTGTGAAAGTGAGAGGTAATTTCCTGACTGACAATTAGTGTTTTCACAACCAGAAATATGGGTTTGAAATTATTCGTATGGTCATATATAAACATACACACCCCTTATAGTCTACCCGCATTAAATGTGACAAAATTTTGGTTATTCCACATGCGAAAGTGAGAGGTAATTTCCTGACTGACATTTGGAGATTTCAAGACCAGAAATATGGGTTTGCAATCAGTCGTATGGTCATATATAATCATACACCCGCCCCCTATAGTCTACCCACATTAAATGTAACAAAATTTGGGTTATTCCACATGCAAAAGTGAGAGGTAATTTCCTGACTGACATTTGGAGATTTCAAGACCAGAAATATGGGTTTGCAATCTGTCATATGGTCACATATAATCATACACCCGCCCCCTATAGTCTACCCACATTAAATGTAACAAAATTTGGGTTATTCCACATGCCAAAGTTAGAGGTAATTTCCTGACTGACATTTGGAGATTTCAAGACCAGAAATATGGGTTTGCAATCAGTCAAATGGTCATATATAATCATACACCCGCCCCTTATAGTCTACCCACATTAAATGTAACAAAATTTGGGTTATTCCACATGCGAAAGTGAGAGGTAATTTCCTGCTTGACATTTGGAGTTTTCAAGACTAGAAATATGGGTCTGCAATTAGTCGTATGACGTATGGTCATAGATAATCATACACCCCTCTATAGTCTACCCACATTAAATGTGACAAAATTTGGGTTATTCCACATGCGAAAGTGAGAGGTAATTTCCTGACTGACATTTAGAGTTTTCACAACCAGAAATATGGGTTTGAAATTATTCGTATGGTCATATATAAACATACACACCCCCTATAGTCTACCCATATTAATTGTGACAAAATTTGGTTTATTCCACATGCGAAAGTGAGAGGTAATTTCCTTACTGACATTTGGAGATTTCAAGACCAGAAATATGGGTTTGCAATCTGTCGTATGGCTATATATAATCATACACACCCCCTATAGTCTACCCACATTAAATGTGACAAAATTTGGGTTATTCCACATGCGAAAGTGAGAGGTAATTTCATGACTGACATTTGTAGATTTCAAGACCGGAAATATGGGTTTGCAATCAGTCGTATGGTCATATATAATCATACACACCCTCTATAGTCTACCCACATTAAATGTGACAAAATTTTGGTTATTCCACATGCGAAAGTGAGAGGTAATTTCCTGACTGACATTTGGAGATTTGAAGACCGGAAATATGGGTTTGCAATCAGTCGTATGGTCATATATAATCATACACACCCCCTATAGTCTACCCACATTAAATGTGACAAAATTTTGGTTATTCCACATGCGAAAGTGAGAGGTAATTTCCTGACTGACATTTGGAGATTTGAAGACCGGAAATATGGGTTTGCAATCAGTCGTATGGTCATATATAATCATACACACCCCCTATAGTCTACCCACATTAAATGTAACAAAATTTGGGTTATTCCACATGCAAAAGTTAGAGGTAATTTCCTGACTGACATTTGGAGATTTCAAGACCAGAAATATGGGTTTGCAATCAGTCAAATGGTCATATATAATCATACACCCACCCCCTATAGTCTACCCACATTAAATGTAACAAAATTTGGGTTATTCCACATGCGAAAGTGAGTGGTAATTTCCTGCTTGACATTTGGAGTTTTCAAGACTAGAAATATGGGTCTGCAATTAGTCGTATGACGTATGGTCATAGATAATCATACACCCCTCTATAGTCTACCCACATTAAATGTGACAAAATTTGGGTTATTCCACATGCGAAAGTGAGAGGTAATTTCCTGACTGACATTTAGAGTTTTCACAACCAGAAATATGGGTTTGAAATTATTCGTATGGTCATATATAAACATACACACCCCCTATAGTCTACCCATATTAAATGTGACAAAATTTGGTTTATTCCACATGCGAAAGTGAGAGGTAATTTCCTTACTGACATTTGGAGATTTCAAGACCAGAAATATGGGTTTGCAATCTGTCGTATGGTTATATATAATCATACACACCCTCTATAGTCTACCCACATTAATTGTGACAAAATTTTGGTTATTCCACATGCGAAAGTGAGAGGTAATTTCATGACTGACATTTGGAGATTTCAAGACCGGAAATATGGGTTTGCAATCAGTCGTATGGTCATATATAATCATACACACCCTCTATAGTCTACCCACATTAAATGTGACAAAATTTTGGTTATTCCACATGCGAAAGTGAGAGGTAATTTCCTGACTGACATTTGGAGATTTAAAGACCGGAAATATGGGTTTGCAATCAGTCGTATGGTCATATATAATCATACACACCCCCTATAGTCTACCCACATTAAATGTGACAAAATTTTGGTTATTCCACATGCGAAAGTGAGAGGTAATTTCCTGACTGACATTTGGAGATTTCAAGACTAGAAATATGGGTTTGCAATCAGTCGTATGGTCATATATAATCATACACCCGCCCCCTATAGTCTACCCACATTAAATGTAACAAAATTTGGGTTATTCCACATGCAAAAGTTAGAGGTAATTTCCTGACTGACATTTGGAGATTTCAAGACCAGAAATATGGGTTTGCAACCAGTTAAATGGTCATATATAATCATACACCCGCACCTTATAGTCTACCCACATTAAATGTAACAAAATTTGGGTTATTCCACATGCGAAAGTGAGAGGTAATTTCCTGATTGACATTTGGAGTTTTCAAGACTAGAAATATGGGTCTGCGATTAGTCGCATGACGTATGGTCATAGATAGTCATACACCCCTCTATAGTCTACCCACATTAAATGTGACAAAATTTGGGTTATTCCTCCTGCGAAAGTGAGAGGTAATTTCCTGACTGACATTTAGTGTTTTCACAACCAGAAATATGGGTTTGAAATTATTCGTATGGTCATATATAAACATACACACCCCCTATAGTCTACCCGCATTAAATGTGACAAAATTTTGGTTATTCCACATGCGAAAGTGAGAGGTAATTTCCTGACTGACATTTGGAGATTTCAAGACCAGAAATATGGGTTTGCAATCAGTCGTTTGGTCATATATAATCATACACCCGCGCCCTATAGTCTACCAACATTAAATGTAACAAAATTTGGGTGATTCCACATGTGAAAGTGAGAGGTAATTTCATGACTGACATTTGGAGATTTCAAGACCGGAAATATGGGTTTGCAATCAGTCGTATGGTCATATATAATCATACACACCCCCTATAGTCTACCCACATTAAATGTGACAAAATTTGGGTTATTCCACATGCGAAAGTGAGAGGTAATTTCCTGACTGACATTTGGAGATTTCAAGACCAGAAATATGGGTTTGCAATCAGTCGTATAGTCATATATAATCATACACACCCCCTATAGTCTACCCACATTAAATGTGACAAAATTTTGGTTATTCCACATTCGAAAGTGAGAGGTAATTTCCTGACTGAAATTTGAAGAGTTGAAGACCAGAAATATGGGTTTGCAATCAGTCGTATGGTCATATATAATCATACACCCGCCCCCTATAGTCTACCCACATTAAATGTGACAAAATTTGGGTTATTCCACATGCGAAAGTGAGAGGTAATTTCCTGACTGACATTTAGAGTTTTCACAACCAGAAATATGGGTTTGAAATTATTCGTATGGTCATATATAAACATACACACCCCCTATAGTCTACCCATATTAATTGTGACAAAATTTGGTTTATTCCACATGCGAAAGTGAGAGGTAATTTCCTTACTGACATTTGGAGATTTCAAGACCAGAAATATGGGTTTGCAATCTGTCGTATGGTTATATATAATCATACACACCCCTCTATAGTCTACCCACATTAAATGTGACAAAATTTGGGTTATTCCTCCTGCGAAAGTGAGAGGTAATTTCCTGACTGACATTTAGTGTTTTCACAACCAGAAATATGGGTTTGAAATTATTCGTATGGTCATATATAAACATAGACACCCCCTATAGTCTACCAGCATTAAATGTGACAAAATTTTGGTTATTCCACATGCGAAAGTGAGAGGTAATTTCCTGACTGACATTTGGAGATTTCAAGACCAGAAAGATGGGTTTGCAATCAGTCGTTTGGTCATATATAATCATACACCCGCGCCCTATAGTCTACCCACATTAAATGTAACAAAATTTGGGTGATTCCACATGTGAAAGTGAGAGGTAATTTCATGACTGACATTTGGAGATTTCAAGACCGGAAATATAGGTTTGCAATCAGTCGTATGGTCATATATAATCATACACACCCCCTATAGTCTACCCACATTAAATGTGACAAAATTTGGGTTATTCCACATGCGAAAGTGAGAGGTAATTTCCTGACTGACATTTGGAGATTTCAAGACCAGAAATATGGGTTTGCAATCAGTCGTATGGTCATATATAATCATACACACCCCCTATAGTCTACCCACATTAAATGTGACAAAATTTTGGTTATTCCACATTCGAAAGTGAGAGGTAATTTCCTGACTGAAATTTGAAGAGTTGAAGACCAGAAATTTTGGTTTGCAATCAGTCGTATGGTCATATATAATCATACACCTGCCCCCTATAGTCTACCCACATTAAATGTAACAAAATTTGGGTTATTCCACATGCGAAAGTTAGAGGTAATTTCCTGACTGACATTTGGAGATTTCAAGACCAGAAATATGGGTTTGCAATCAGTCAAATGGTCATATATAATCATACACCCACCCCCTATAGTCTACCCACATTAAATGTAACAAAATTTGGGTTATTCCACATGCGAAAGTGAGAGGTAATTTCCTGAATGACATTTGGAGTTTTCAATACTAGAAATATAGGTCTGCATTGAGTCGTATGACGTTTGGTCATAGATAGTCATACACCCCTCTATAGTCTACCCACATTAAATGTGACAAAATTTGGGTTATTCCTCCTGCGAAAGTGAGAGGTAATTTCCTGACTGACAATTAGTGTTTTCACAACCAGAAATATGGGTTTGAAATTATTCGTATGGTCATATATAAACATACACACCCCTTATAGTCTACCCGCATTAAATGTGACAAAATTTTGGTTATTCCACATGCGAAAGTGAGAGGTAATTTCCTGACTGACATTTGGAGATTTCAAGACCAGAAATATGGGTTTGCAATCAGTCGTATGGTCATATATAATCATACACCCGCCCCCTATAGTCTACCCACATTAAATGTAACAAAATTTGGGTTATTCCACATGCAAAAGTGAGAGGTAATTTCCTGACTGACATTTGGAGATTTCAAGACCAGAAATATGGGTTTGCAATCTGTCATATGGTCACATATAATCATACACCCGCCCCCTATAGTCTACCCACATTAAATGTAACAAAATTTGGGTTATTCCACATGCCAAAGTTAGAGGTAATTTCCTGACTGACATTTGGAGATTTCAAGACCAGAAATATGGGTTTGCAATCAGTCAAATGGTCATATATAATCATACACCCGCCCCTTATAGTCTACCCACATTAAATGTAACAAAATTTGGGTTATTCCACATGCGAAAGTGAGAGGTAATTTCCTGCTTGACATTTGGAGTTTTCAAGACTAGAAATATGGGTCTGCAATTAGTCGTATGACGTATGGTCATAGATAATCATACACCCCTCTATAGTCTACCCACATTAAATGTGACAAAATTTGGGTTATTCCACATGCGAAAGTGAGAGGTAATTTCCTGACTGACATTTAGAGTTTTCACAACCAGAAATATGGGTTTGAAATTATTCGTATGGTCATATATAAACATACACACCCCCTATAGTCTACCCATATTAATTGTGACAAAATTTGGTTTATTCCACATGCGAAAGTGAGAGGTAATTTCCTTACTGACATTTGGAGATTTCAAGACCAGAAATATGGGTTTGCAATCTGTCGTATGGCTATATATAATCATACACACCCCCTATAGTCTACCCACATTAAATGTGACAAAATTTGGGTTATTCCACATGCGAAAGTGAGAGGTAATTTCATGACTGACATTTGTAGATTTCAAGACCGGAAATATGGGTTTGCAATCAGTCGTATGGTCATATATAATCATACACACCCTCTATAGTCTACCCACATTAAATGTGACAAAATTTTGGTTATTCCACATGCGAAAGTGAGAGGTAATTTCCTGACTGACATTTGGAGATTTGAAGACCGGAAATATGGGTTTGCAATCAGTCGTATGGTCATATATAATCATACACACCCCCTATAGTCTACCCACATTAAATGTGACAAAATTTTGGTTATTCCACATGCGAAAGTGAGAGGTAATTTCCTGACTGACATTTGGAGATTTGAAGACCGGAAATATGGGTTTGCAATCAGTCGTATGGTCATATATAATCATACACACCCCCTATAGTCTACCCACATTAAATGTAACAAAATTTGGGTTATTCCACATGCAAAAGTTAGAGGTAATTTCCTGACTGACATTTGGAGATTTCAAGACCAGAAATATGGGTTTGCAATCAGTCAAATGGTCATATATAATCATACACCCACCCCCTATAGTCTACCCACATTAAATGTAACAAAATTTGGGTTATTCCACATGCGAAAGTGAGTGGTAATTTCCTGCTTGACATTTGGAGTTTTCAAGACTAGAAATATGGGTCTGCAATTAGTCGTATGACGTATGGTCATAGATAATCATACACCCCTCTATAGTCTACCCACATTAAATGTGACAAAATTTGGGTTATTCCACATGCGAAAGTGAGAGGTAATTTCCTGACTGACATTTAGAGTTTTCACAACCAGAAATATGGGTTTGAAATTATTCGTATGGTCATATATAAACATACACACCCCCTATAGTCTACCCATATTAAATGTGACAAAATTTGGTTTATTCCACATGCGAAAGTGAGAGGTAATTTCCTTACTGACATTTGGAGATTTCAAGACCAGAAATATGGGTTTGCAATCTGTCGTATGGTTATATATAATCATACACACCCTCTATAGTCTACCCACATTAATTGTGACAAAATTTTGGTTATTCCACATGCGAAAGTGAGAGGTAATTTCATGACTGACATTTGGAGATTTCAAGACCGGAAATATGGGTTTGCAATCAGTCGTATGGTCATATATAATCATACACACCCTCTATAGTCTACCCACATTAAATGTGACAAAATTTTGGTTATTCCACATGCGAAAGTGAGAGGTAATTTCCTGACTGACATTTGGAGATTTAAAGACCGGAAATATGGGTTTGCAATCAGTCGTATGGTCATATATAATCATACACACCCCCTATAGTCTACCCACATTAAATGTGACAAAATTTTGGTTATTCCACATGCGAAAGTGAGAGGTAATTTCCTGACTGACATTTGGAGATTTCAAGACTAGAAATATGGGTTTGCAATCAGTCGTATGGTCATATATAATCATACACCCGCCCCCTATAGTCTACCCACATTAAATGTAACAAAATTTGGGTTATTCCACATGCAAAAGTTAGAGGTAATTTCCTGACTGACATTTGGAGATTTCAAGACCAGAAATATGGGTTTGCAACCAGTTAAATGGTCATATATAATCATACACCAGCACCTTATAGTCTACCCACATTAAATGTAACAAAATTTGGGTTATTCCACATGCGAAAGTGAGAGGTAATTTCCTGATTGACATTTGGAGTTTTCAAGACTAGAAATATGGGTCTGCGATTAGTCGCATGACGTATGGTCATAGATAGTCATACACCCCTCTATAGTCTACCCACATTAAATGTGACAAAATTTGGGTTATTCCTCCTGCGAAAGTGAGAGGTAATTTCCTGACTGACATTTAATGTTTTCACAACCAGAAATATGGGTTTGAAATTATTCGTATGGTCATATATAAACATACACACCCCCTATAGTCTACCCGCATTAAATGTGACAAAATTTTGGTTATTCCACATGCGAAAGTGAGAGGTAATTTCCTGACTGACATTTGGAGATTTCAAGACCAGAAATATGGGTTTGCAATCAGTCGTTTGGTCATATATAATCATACACCCGCGCCCTATAGTCTACCAACATTAAATGTAACAAAATTTGGGTGATTCCACATGTGAAAGTGAGAGGTAATTTCATGACTGACATTTGGAGATTTCAAGACCGGAAATATGGGTTTGCAATCAGTCGTATGGTCATATATAATCATACACACCCCCTATAGTCTACCCACATTAAATGTGACAAAATTTGGGTTATTCCACATGCGAAAGTGAGAGGTAATTTCCTGACTGACATTTGGAGATTTCAAGACCAGAAATATGGGTTTGCAATCAGTCGTATAGTCATATATAATCATACACACCCCCTATAGTCTACCCACATTAAATGTGACAAAATTTTGGTTATTCCACATTCGAAAGTGAGAGGTAATTTCCTGACTGAAATTTGAAGAGTTGAAGACCAGAAATATGGGTTTGCAATCAGTCGTATGGTCATATATAATCATACACCCGCCCCCTATAGTCTACCCACATTAAATGTGACAAAATTTGGGTTATTCCACATGCGAAAGTGAGAGGTAATTTCCTGACTGACATTTAGAGTTTTCACAACCAGAAATATGGGTTTGAAATTATTCGTATGGTCATATATAAACATACACACCCCCTATAGTCTACCCATATTAATTGTGACAAAATTTGGTTTATTCCACATGCGAAAGTGAGAGGTAATTTCCTTACTGACATTTGGAGATTTCAAGACCAGAAATATGGGTTTGCAATCTGTCGTATGGTTATATATAATCATACACACCCCCTATAGTCTACCCACATTAAATGTGACAAAATTTGGGTTATTCCACATGCGAAAGTGAGAGGTAATTTCATGACTGACATTTGTAGATTTCAAGACCGGAAATATGGGTTTGCAATCAGTCGTATGGTCATATATAATCATACACACCCTCTATAGTCTACCCACATTAAATGTGACAAAATTTTGGTTATTCCACATGCGAAAGTGAGAGGTAATTTCCTGACTGACATTTGGAGATTTGAAGACCGGAAATATGGGTTTGCAATCAGTCGTATGGTCATATATAATCATACACACCCCCTATAGTCTACCCACATTAAATGTGACAAAATTTTGGTTATTCCACATGCGAAAGTGAGAGGTAATTTCCTGACTGACATTTGGAGATTTGAAGACCGGAAATATGGGTTTGCAATCAGTCGTATGGTCATATATAATCATACACACCCCCTATAGTCTACCCACATTAAATGTAACAAAATTTGGGTTATTCCACATGCAAAAGTTAGAGGTAATTTCCTGACTGACATTTGGAGATTTCAAGACCAGAAATATGGGTTTGCAATCAGTCAAATGGTCATATATAATCATACACCCACCCCCTATAGTCTACCCACATTAAATGTAACAAAATTTGGGTTATTCCACATGCGAAAGTGAGTGGTAATTTCCTGCTTGACATTTGGAGTTTTCAAGACTAGAAATATGGGTCTGCAATTAGTCGTATGACGTATGGTCATAGATAATCATACACCCCTCTATAGTCTACCCACATTAAATGTGACAAAATTTGGGTTATTCCACATGCGAAAGTGAGAGGTAATTTCCTGACTGACATTTAGAGTTTTCACAACCAGAAATATGGGTTTGAAATTATTCGTATGGTCATATATAAACATACACACCCCCTATAGTCTACCTATATTAAATGTGACAAAATTTGGTTTATTCCACATGCGAAAGTGAGAGGTAATTTCCTTACTGACATTTGGAGATTTCAAGACCAGAAATATGGGTTTGCAATCTGTCGTATGGTTATATATAATCATACACACCCTCTATAGTCTACCCACATTAATTGTGACAAAATTTTGGTTATTCCACATGCGAAAGTGAGAGGTAATTTCATGACTGACATTTGGAGATTTCAAGACCGGAAATATGGGTTTGCAATCAGTCGTATGGTCATATATAATCATACACACCCTCTATAGTCTACCCACATTAAATGTGACAAAATTTTGGTTATTCCACATGCGAAAGTGAGAGGTAATTTCCTGACTGACATTTGGAGATTTAAAGACCGGAAATATGGGTTTGCAATCAGTCGTATGGTCATATATAATCATACACACCCCCTATAGTCTACCCACATTAAATGTGACAAAATTTTGGTTATTCCACATGCGAAAGTGAGAGGTAATTTCCTGACTGACATTTGGAGATTTCAAGACTAGAAATATGGGTTTGCAATCAGTCGTATGGTCATATATAATCATACACCCGCCCCCTATAGTCTACCCACATTAAATGTAACAAAATTTGGGTTATTCCACATGCAAAAGTTAGAGGTAATTTCCTGACTGACATTTGGAGATTTCAAGACCAGAAATATGGGTTTGCAACCAGTTAAATGGTCATATATAATCATACACCCGCACCTTATAGTCTACCCACATTAAATGTAACAAAATTTGGGTTATTCCACATGCGAAAGTGAGAGGTAATTTCCTGATTGACATTTGGAGTTTTCAAGACTAGAAATATGGGTCTGCGATTAGTCGCATGACGTATGGTCATAGATAGTCATACACCCCTCTATAGTCTACCCACATTAAATGTGACAAAATTTGGGTTATTCCTCCTGCGAAAGTGAGAGGTAATTTCCTGACTGACATTTAGTGTTTTCACAACCAGAAATATGGGTTTGAAATTATTCGTATGGTCATATATAAACATACACACCCCCTATAGTCTACCCGCATTAAATGTGACAAAATTTTGGTTATTCCACATGCGAAAGTGAGAGGTAATTTCCTGACTGACATTTGGAGATTTCAAGACCAGAAATATGGGTTTGCAATCAGTCGTTTGGTCATATATAATCATACACCCGCGCCCTATAGTCTACCAACATTAAATGTAACAAAATTTGGGTGATTCCACATGTGAAAGTGAGAGGTAATTTCATGACTGACATTTGGAGATTTCAAGACCGGAAATATGGGTTTGCAATCAGTCGTATGGTCATATATAATCATACACACCCCCTATAGTCTACCCACATTAAATGTGACAAAATTTGGGTTATTCCACATGCGAAAGTGAGAGGTAATTTCCTGACTGACATTTGGAGATTTCAAGACCAGAAATATGGGTTTGCAATCAGTCGTATAGTCATATATAATCATACACACCCCCTATAGTCTACCCACATTAAATGTGACAAAATTTTGGTTATTCCACATTCGAAAGTGAGAGGTAATTTCCTGACTGAAATTTGAAGAGTTGAAGACCAGAAATATGGGTTTGCAATCAGTCGTATGGTCATATATAATCATACACCCGCCCCCTATAGTCTACCCACATTAAATGTAACAAAATTTGGGTTATTCCACATGCGAAAGTGAGAGGTAATTTCCTGACTGACATTTGGAGATTTCAAGACCAGAAATATGGGTTTGCAATCAGTCAAATGGTCATATATAATCATACACCCACCCCCTATAGTCTACCCACATTAAATGTAACAAAATTTGGGTTATTCCACATGCGAAAGTGAGAGGTAATTTCCTGAATGACATTTGGAGTTTTCAATACTAGAAATATAGGTCTGCATTTAGTCGTATGACGTATGGTCATAGATAGTCATACACCCCTCTATAGTCTACCCACATTAAATGTGACAAAATTTTGGTTATTCCTCCTGCGAAAGTGAGAGGTAATTTCCTCACTGACATTTAGAGTTTTCAGAACCAGAAATATGGGTTTGAAATTATTCGTATGGTCATATATAAACATACACACCCCCTATAGTCTACCCATATTAAATGTGACAAAATTTTGGTTATTCCACATGCGAAAGTGAGAGGTAATTTCCTGACTGACATTTGGAGATTTCAAGACCAGAAATATGGGTTTGCAATCAGTCATATGGTCATATATAATCATACACACCCCCTATAGTCTACCCACATTAAATGTGACAAAATTTGGGTTATTCCACATGCAAAAGTGAGAGGTAATTTCCTGACTGACATTTGGATATTTCAAGACTGGAAATATGGGTTTGCAATCAGTCGTATGGTCACATATAATCATACACCCGCCCCATATAGTCTACCCACATTAAATGTGACAAAATTTTGGTTATTCCACATGCCAAAGTGAGAGGTAATTTCCTGACTGACATTTGGAGATTTCAAGACCAGAAATATGGGTTTGCAATCAGTCGTATGGTCATATAAAATCATACACACCCCTTATAGTCTACCCACATTAAATGTGACAAAATTTTGGTTATTCCACATGCGAAAGTAAGAGGTAATTTCCTGACTGACATTTGGAGATTTGAAGACCGGAAATATGGGTTTGCAATCAGTCGTATGGTCATATATAATCGTACACCCGCCCCCTATAGTCTACCCACAATAAATGTAACAAGATTTGGGTTATTCCACATGCGAAAGTGAGAGGTAATTTCCTGATTGACATTTGGAGTTTTCAAGACTAGAAATATGGGTTTGCAATTAGTCATATGACGTATGGTCATAGATAATCATACACCCGCCCCCTATAGTCTACCCACATTAAATGTAACAAAATTTGGGTTATTCCACATGCGAAAGTAAGATGTAATTTCCTGAATGACATTTGGAGATTTCAAGACCAGAAATATGGGTTTGCAATCAGTCGTATGTTCATATATAATCATACACCCGCCCCCTATAGTCTACCCACATTAAATGTGACAAAATTTGGGTTATTCCACATGCGAAAGTGAGAGGTAATTTCCTGACTGACATTTAGAGATTTCAAGACCAGAAATATGGGTTTGCAATCAGTCGTATGGTCATATATAATCATACACACCCCCTATAGTCTACCCACATTCAATGTGACAAAATTTTGGTTATTCCACATTTGAAAGTGAGAGGTAATTTCCTGACAGACATTTGGAGATTTCAAGACCAGAAATATGGGTTTGCAATCAGTCGTATGGTCATATATAATCATACACACCCCCTATAGTCTACCCACATTAAATGTGACAAAATTTTGGTTATTCCACATGCGAAAGTGAGAGGTAATTTCCTGACTGACATTTGGAGATTTCAAGACCAGAAATATGGGTTTGCAATCAGTCGTATGGTCATAAATAATCATACACCCGCCCCTATAGTCTACCCACATTAAATGTAACAAAATTTGGGTTACTCCACAAGCGAAAGTGAGAGGTAATTTCCTGACTGACATTTGGAGATTTCAAGACCGGAAAAATGGGTTTGCAATCAGTCGTATGGTCATATATAATCATACACACCCCCTATAGTCTACCCACATTAAATGTGACAAAATTTTGGTTATTCCACATGCGAAAGTGAGAGGTAATTTCCTGACTGACATTTGAAGATTTCAAGACTAGAAATACGGGTTTGCAATCAGTCGTATGGTCATATATAATCATACACCCGCCCCCTATAGTCTACCCACATTAAATGTAACAAAATTTGGGTTATTCCACATGCGAAAGTGAGAGGAAATTTCCTGATTGACATTTCCAGTTTTCAAGTCTAGAAATATGGTTGTGCAATTAGTCATATGACGTATGGTCATAGATAATCATACACCCCTCTATAGTCTACCCACATTAAATGTGACAAAATTTGGGTTATTCCACATGCGAAAGTGAGAGGTAAGTTCCTGACTGACATTTAGAGCTTTCACAACCAGAAATATGGGTTTGCAAATATTCGTATGGTCATATATAATCATACACACCCCCTATAGTCTACCCATATTAAATGTGACAAAATTTGGGTTATTCCACATGCGAAAGTGAGAGGTAATTTCCTGACTGACATTTGGAGAATTCAAGACCAGAAATACGGGTTTGCAATCAGTCGTATTGTCATATATAATCATACTCCCGCCCCCTAGAGTCTACCCACATTAAATGTAACAAAATTTGGGTTGTTCCACATGCGAAAGTGAGAGGTAATTTCCTGACTGACATTTGGAGATTTCAAGACCAGAAATATGGGTTTGCAATCAGTCGTATGGTCATATATAATCATACACCCCTCTATAGTCTACCCACATTAAATGTGGCAAAATTTGGGTTATTCCACTTGCGAAAGTGAGAGGTAATTTCCTGACTGACATTTAGAGTTTTCACAACCAGAAATATGGGTTTCAAATTATTCGTATGGTCATATATAAACATAGACACCCCCTATAGTCTACCCACATTAAATGTGACAAAATTTTGGTTATTCCACATGCGAAAGTGAGAGGTAATTTCCTGACTGACATTTGGAGATTTCAAGACCAGAAATAAGGGTTTGCAATCAGTCGTACGGTCATATATAATTATACACCCGCCCCCTATAGTCTAACCACATTAAATGTAACAAAATTTGGGTTATTCCACATGCGAAAGTGAGAGGTAATTTCCTGACTGACATTTGGAGATTTCAAGACCAGAAATATGGGTTTGCAATCAGTCGTATGGTCATATATAATCATACACCCCTCTATAGTCTACCCACATTAAATGTGACAAAATTTGGGTTATTCCACATGCGAAAGTGAGAGGTAATTTCCTCACTGACATTTAGAGTTTTCACAACCAGAAATATGGGTTTGAAATTATTCGTATGATCATATATAAACATACACACCCGCTATAGTCTACCCACATTAAATGTGACAAAATTTTGGTTATTCCACATGCGAAAGTGAGAGGTAATTTCCTGACTGACATTTGGAGATTTCAAGACCAGAACTATGGGTTTGCAATCAGTCGTACGGTCATATATAATCATACACCCGCCCCCTATAGTCTTCCCACATTAAATGTAACAAAATTTGGGTTATTCCACATGCGAAAGTGAGAGGTAATTTCCTGACTGACATTTGGAGATTTCAAGACCAGAAATATGGGTTTGCAATCAGTCGTATGGTCATATATAATCATACACCCCTCTATAGTCTACCCACATTAAATGTGACAAAATTTGGGTTATTCCACATGCGAAAGTGAGAGGTAATTTCTTGACTGACATTTAGAGTTTTCACAACCAGAAATATGGGTTTGAAATTATTCGTATGGTCATATATAAACATACACACCCCCTATAGTCTACCCACATTAAATGTGACAAAATTTTGGTTATTCCACATGCGAAAGTGAGAGGTAATTTCCTGACTGACATTTGGAGATTTCAAGACCAGAAATAAGGGTTTGCAATCAGTCGTACGGTCATATATAATTATACACCCGCCCCCTATAGTCTAACCACATTAAATGTAACAAAATTTGGGTTATTCCACATGCGAAAGTGAGAGGTAATTTCCTGACTGACATTTGGAGATTTCAAGACCAGAAATATGGGTTTGCAATCAGTCGTATGGTCATATATAATCATACACCCCTCTATAGTCTACCCACATTAAATGTGACAAAATTTGGGTTATTCCACATGCGAAAGTGAGAGGTAATTTCCTCACTGACATTTAGAGTTTTCACAACCAGAAATATGGGTTTGAAATTATTCGTATGGTCATATATAAACATACACACCCCCTATAGTCTACCTACATTAAATGTGACAAAATTTTGGTTATTCCACATGCGAAAGTGAGAGGTAATTTCCTGACTGACATTTGGAGATTTCAAGACCAGAAATATGGGTTTGCAATCAGTCGTACGGTCATATATAATCATACACCCGCCCCCTATAGTCTTCCCACATTAAATGTAACAAAATTTGGGTTATTCCACATGCGAAAGTGAGAGGTAATTTCCTGACTGACTTTTGGAGATTTCAAGACCAGAAATATGGGTTTACAATCAGTCGTATGGTCATATATAATCATACACCCCTCTATAGTCTACCCACATTAAATGTGACAAAATTTGGGTTATTCCACATGCGAAAGTGAGAGGTAATTTCTTGACTGACATTTAGAGTTTTCACAACCAGAAATATGGGTTTGAAATTATTCGTATGGTCATATATAAACATACACACCCCCTATAGTCTACCCACATTAAATGTGACAAAATTTTGGTTATTCCACATGCGAAAGTGAGAGGTAATTTCCTGACTGACATTTGGAGATTTCAAGACCAGAAATAAGGGTTTGCAATCAGTCGTACGGTCATATATAATTATACACCCGCCCCCTTTAGTCTAACCACATTAAATGTAACAAAATTTGGGTTATTCCACATGCGAAAGTGAGAGGTAATTCCCTGACTGACATTTGGAGATTTCAAGACCAGAAATATGGGTTTGCAATCAGTCGTATGGTCATATATAATCATACACCCCTCTATAGTCTACCCACATTAAATGTGACAAAATTTGGGTTATTCCACATGCGAAAGTGAGAGGTAATTTCCTAACTGACATTTAGAGTTTTCACAACCAGAAATATGGGTTTGAAATAATTCGTATGGTCATATATAAACATACACACCCCCTATAGTCTACCCACATTAAATGTGACAAAATTTTGGTTATTCCACATGCGAAAGTGAGAGGTAATTTCCTGACTGACATTTGGAGATTTCAAGACCAGAAATATGGGTTTGCAATCAGTCGTACGGTCATATATAATCATACACCCGCCCCCTATAGTCTTCCCACATTAAATGTAACAAAATTTGGGTTATTCCACATGCGAAAGTGAGAGGTAATTTCCTGACTGACATTTGGAGATTTCAAGACCAGAAATATGGGTTTGCAATCAGTCGTATGGTCATATATAATCATACACCCCTCTATAGTCTACCCACATTAAATGTGACAAAATTTGGGTTATTCCACATGCGAAAGTGAGAGGTAATTTCCTGACTGACATTTAGAGTTTTCACAACCAGAAATATGGGTTTGAAATTATTTGTATGGTCATATATAAACATACACACCCCCTATAGTCTACCCACATTAAATGTGACAAAATTTTGGTTAGTCCACATACGAAAGTGAGAGGTAATTTCTTGACTGACATTTGGAGATTTCAAGACCAGAAATAAGGGTTTGCAATCAGTCGTACGGTCATATATAATTATACACCCGCCCCCTATAGTCTAACCACATTAAATGTAACAAAATTTGGGTTATTCCACATGCGAAAGTGAGAGGAAATTTCCTGACTGACATTTGGAGATTTCAAGACCAGAAATATGGGTTTGCAATCAGTCGTATGGTCATATATAATCATACACCCCTCTATAGTCTACCCACATTAAATGTGACAAAATTTGGGTTATTCCACATGCGAAAGTGAGAGGTAATTTCCTACCTGACATTTAGAGTTTTCACAACCAGAAATATGGGTTTGAAATTATTCGTATGGTCATATATAAACATACACACCCCTTATAGTCTACCCACATTAAATGTGACAAAATTTTGGTTATTCCACATGCGAAAGTGAGAGGTAATTTCCTGACTGACATTTGGAGATTTCAAGATCAGAAATATGGGTTTGCAATCAGTCGTACGGTCATATATAATCATACACCCGCCCCCTATAGTCTTCCCACATTAAATGTAACAAAATTTGGGTTATTCCACATTGGAAAGTGAGAGGTAATTTCCTGACTGACATTTGGAGATTTCAAGACCAGAAATATGGGTTTGCAATCAGTCGTATGGTCATATATAATCATACACCCCTCTATAGTCTACCCACATTAAATGTGACAAAATTTGGGTTATTCCACATGCGAAAGTGAGAGGTAATTTCCTGACTGACATTTAGAGTTTTCACAACCAGAAATATGGGTTTGAAATTATTCGTATGGTCATATATAAACATACACACCCCCTATAGTCTACCCACATTAAATGTGACAAAATTTTGGTTAGTCCACATGCGAAAGTGAGAGGTAATTTCCTGACTGACATTTGGAGATTTCAAGACCAGAAATATGGGTTTGCAATCAGTCGTATGGTCATATATAATCATACACCCCTCTATAGTCTACCCACATTAAATGTGACAAAATTTGGGTTATTCCACATGCGAAAGTGAGAGGTAATTTCCTGACTGACATTTAGAGTTTTCACAACCAGAAATATGGGTTTGAAATTATTCGTATGGTCATATATAAACATACACACCCCCTATAGTCTACCCACATTAAATGTGACAAAATTTTGGTTAGTCCACATTCGAAAGTGAGAGGTAATTTCCTGACTGACATTTGGAGATTTCAAGACCAGAAATAAGGGTTTGCAATCAGTCATACGGTCATATATAATTATACACCCGCCCCCTATAGTCTAACCACATTAAATGTAACAAAATTTGGGTTATTCCACATGCGAAAGTGAGAGGTAATTTCCTGACTGACATTTGGAGATTTCAAGACCAGAAATATGGGTGTGCAATCAGTCGTATGGTCAAATATAATCATACACCCCTCTATAGTCTACCCACATTAAATGTGACAAAATTTGGGTTATTCCACATGCGAAAGTGAGAGGTAATTTCCTAACTGACATTTAGAGTTTTCACAACCAGAAATATGGGTTTGAAATTATTCGTATGGTCATATATAAACATACACACCCCCTATAGTCTACCCACATTAAATGTGACAAAATTTTGGTTATTCCACATGCGAAAGTGAGAGGTAATTTCCTGACTGACATTTGGAGATTTCAAGACCAGAAATATGGGTTTGCAATCAGTCGTACGGTCATATATAATCATACACCCGCCCCCTATATTCTTCCCACATTAAATGTAACAAAATTTGGGTTATTCCACATGCGAAAGTGAGAGGTAATTTCCTGACTGACATTTGGAGATTTCAAGACCAGAAATATGGGTTTGCAATCAGTCGTATGGTCATATATAATCATACACCCCTCTATAGTCTACCCACATTAAATGTGACAAAATTTGGGTTATTCCACATGCGAAAGTGAGAGGTAATTTCCTGACTGACATTTAGAGTTTTCACAACCAGAAATATGGGTTTGAAATTATTCGTATGGTCATATATAAACATACACACCCCCTATAGTCTACCCACATTAAATGTGACAAAATTTTGGTTAGTCCACATGCGAAAGTGAGAGGTAATTTCCTGACTGACATTTGGAGATTTCAAGACCAGAAATAAGGATTTGCAATCAGTCGTACGGTCATATATAATTATACACCCGCCCCCTATAGTCTAACCACATTAAATGTAACAAAATTTGGGTTATTCCACATGCGAAAGTGAGAGGTAATTTCCTGACTTACATTTGGAGATTTCAAGACCAGAAATATGGGTTTGCAATCAGTCGTATGGTCAAATATAATCATACACCCCTCTATAGTCTACCCACATTAAATGTGACAAAATTTGGGTTATTCCACATGCGAAAGTGAGAGGTAATTTCCTAACTGACATTTAGAGTTTTCACAACCAGAAATATGGGTTTGAAATTATTCGTATGGTCATATATAAACATACACACCCCCTATAGTCTACCCACATTAAATGTGACAAAATTTTGGTTATTCCACATGCGAAAGTGAGAGGTAATTTCCTGACTGACATTTGGAGATTTCAAGACCAGAAATATGGGTTTGCAATCAGTCGTACGGTCATATATAATCATACACCCGCCCCCTATATTCTTCCCACATTAAATGTAACAAAATTTGGGTTATTCCACATGCGAAAGTGAGAGGTAATTTCCTGACTGACATTTGGAGATTTCAAGACCAGAAATATGGGTTTGCAATCAGTCGTATGGTCATATATAATCATACACCCCTCTATAGTCTACCCACATTAAATGTGACAAAATTTGGGTTATTCCACATGCGAAAGTGTGAGGTAATTTCCTGACTGACATTTAGAGTTTTCACAACCAGAAATATGGGTTTGAAATTATTCGTATGGTCATATATAAACATACACACCCCCTATAGTCTACCCACATTAAATGTGACAAAATTTTGGTTAGTCCACATGCGAAAGTGAGAGGTAATTTCCTGACTGACATTTGGAGATTTCAAGACCAGAAATATGGGTTTGCAATCAGTCGTATGGTCATATATAATCATACACCCGCCCCATATAGTCTACCCACATTAAATGTCACAAAATTTGGGTTATTCCACATGCGAAAGTGAGAGGTAATTTCCTGAGTGACATTTGGAGTTTTCAAGACTAGAAATATGTGTTTACAATTAGTCATATGACGTATGGTCATAGATAATCATAAACCCCTCTATAGTCTACCCACATTAAATGTGACAAAATTTGGGTTATTCCACATGCGAAAGTGAGAGGTAATTTCCTGACTGACATTTAGAGCTTTCACAACCAGAAATATGGGTTTGCAAATATTCGTATGGTCATATATAATCATACACACCCCCTATAGTCTACCCATATTAAATATGACAAAATTTGGGTTATTCCACATGCGAAAGTGAGAGGTAATTTCCTGATTGACATTTGGAGATTTCAAGACCAGAAATATGGGTTTGCAATCAGTCGTATGGTCATATATAATCATACACCCGCCCCCTATAGTCTACCCATATTAAATGTAACAAAATTGGGGTTATTCCACATGCGAAAGTGAGAGGTAATTTCCTGACTGACATTTGGAGATTTCAAGACCAGAAATATGGGTTTGCAATCAGTCGTATGGTCATATATAATCATACACACCCCCTATAGTCTACCCACATTAAATGTCACAAAATTTTGGTTATTCCACAAGCGAAAGTGAGAGGTAATTTCCTGACTGACATTTGGAGATTTCAAGACCAGAAATATGGGTTTGCAATCAGTCGTATGGTCATATATAATCATACACCCGCCCCCTATAGTCTACCCACATTAAATGTAACAAAATTTGGGTTATTCCACATGCGAAAGTGAGAGGTAATTTCCTGATTGACATTTGGAGTTTTCAAGACTCGAAATATGGGTTTGCAATTAGTCATATGACGTATGGTCATAGATAATCATACACCCCTCTATAGTCTACCCACATTAAATGTGACAAAATTTGGGTTATTCCACATGCGAAAGTGAGAGGTAATTTCCTGACTGACATTTAGAGCTTTCACAACCAGAAATATGGGTTTGCAAATATTCGTATGGTCATATATAATCATACACACCCCCTATAGTCTACCCATATTAAATGTGACAAAATTTGGGTTATTCCACATGCGAAAGTGAGAGGTAATTTCCTGACTGACATTTGGAGATTTCAAGACCAGAAATATGGGTTTGCAATCAGTCGTATGGTCATATATAATCATACTCCCGCCCCCTATAGTCTACCCACATTAAATGTCACAAAATTTGGGTTATTCCACATGCGAAAGTGAGAGGTAATTTCCTGACTGACATTTGGAGATTTCAAGACCAGAAATATGGGTTTGCAATCAGTCGTATGGTCATATATAATCATACACACGCCCCATATAGTCTACCCACATTAAATGTCACAAAATTTGGGTTATTCCACATGCGAAAGTGAGAGGTAATTTCCTGAGTGACATTTGGAGTTTTCAAGACTAGAAATATGTGTTTACAATTAGTCATATGACGTATGGTCATAGATAATCATAATCCCCTATATAGTCTATCCACATTAAATGTGACAAAATTTGGGTTATTCCACATGCGAAAGTGAGAGGTAATTTCCTGACTGACATTTAGAGCTTTCACAACCAGAAATATGGGTTTGCAAATATTCGTATGGTCATATATAATCATACACACCCCCTATAGTCTACCCATATTAAATGTGACAAAATTTGGGTTATTCCACATGCGAAAGTGAGAGGTAATTTCCTGATTGACATTTGGAGATTTCAAGACCAGAAATATGGGTTTGCTATCAGTCGTATGGTCATATATAATCATACACCCGCCCCCTATAGTCTACCCACATTAAATGTCACAAAATTGGGGTTATTCCACATGCGAAAGTGAGAGGTAATTTCCTGACTGACATTTGGAGATTTCAAGACCAGAAATATGGGTTTGCAATCAGTCGTATGGTCATATATAATCATACACCCGCCCCCTATAGTCTACCCACATTAAATGTAACAAAATTTGGGTTATTCCACATGCGAAAGTGAGAGGTAATTTCTTGACTGACATTTTGAGTTTTCAAGACCGGAAATATGGGTTTGCAATCAGTCGTATGGTCATATATAATCATACACACCCCCTATAGTCTACCCACATTAAATGTCACAAAATTTTGGGTATTCCACAAGCGAAAGTGAGAGGTAATTTCCTGACTGACATTTGGAGATTTCAAGACCAGAAATATGGGTTTGCAATCAGTCGTATGGTCATATATGATCATACACCCGCCCCCTATAGTCTACCCACATTAAATGTAACAAAATTTGGGTTATTCCACATGCGAAAGTGAGAGGTAATTTCCTGATTGACATTTGGAGTTTTCAAGACTCGAAATATGGGTTTGCAATTAGTCATATGACGTATGGTCATAGATAATCATACACCCCTCTATAGTCTACCCACATTAAATGTGACAAAATTTGGGTTATTCCACATGCGAAAGTGAGAGGTAATTTCCTGACTGACATTTAGAGCTTTCACAACCAGAAATATGGGTTTGCAAATTTTCGTATGGTCATATAAAATCATACACACCCCCTATAGTCTACCCATATTAAATGTGACAAAATTTAGGTTATTCCACATGCGAAAGTGAGAGGTAATTTCCTGACTGACATTTGGAGATTTCAAGACCAGAAATATGGGTTTGCAATCAGTCGTATGGTCATATATAATCATACTCCCGCCCCCTATAGTCTACCCACATTAAATGTAACAAAATTTGGGTTATTCCACATGCGAAAGTGAGATGTAATTTCCTGACTGACATTTGGAGATTTCAAGACCAGAAATATGGGTTTGCAATCAGTCGTATGGTCATATATAATCATACATCCCTCTATAGTCTACCGACATTAAATGTGACAAAATTTGGGTTATTCCACATGCGAAAGTGAGAGGTAATTTCCTGACTGACATTTAGAGTTTTCACAACCAGAAATATGGGTTTGAAATTATTCGTATGGTCATATATAAACATACACACCCCCTATAGTCTACCCACATTAAATGTGACAAAATTTTGGTTATTCCACATGCGAAAGTGAGAGGTAATTTCCTGATTGACATTTGGAGATTTCAAGACCAGAAATATGGGTTTGCAATCAGTCGTATGGTCATATATAATCATACACCCGCCCCCTATAGTCTACCCACATTAAATGTCACAAAATTTGGGTTATTCCACATGCGAAAGTGAGAGGTAATTTCCTGACTGACATTTGGAGATTTCAAGACCAGAAATATGGGTTTGCAATCAGTCGTATGGTCATATATAATCATACACCCGCCCCCTATAGTCTACCCACATTAAATGTAACAAAATTTGGGTTATTCCATATGCGAAAGTGAGAGGTAATTTCTTGACTGACATTTTGAGTTTTCAAGACCGGAAATATGGGTTTGCAATCAGTCGTATGGTCATATATAATCATACACACCCCCTATAGTCTACCCACATTAAATGTCACAAAATTTTGGTTATTCCACAAGCGAAAGTGAGAGGTAATTTCCTGACTGACATTTGGAGATTTCAAGACCAGAAATATGGGTTTGCAATCAGTCGTATGGTCATATATGATCATACACCCGCCCCCTATAGTCTACCCACATTAAATGTAACAAAATTTGGGTTATTCCACATGCGAAAGTGAGAGGTAATTTCCTGATTGACATTTGGAGTTTTCAAGACTCGAAATATGGGTTTGCAATTAGTCATATGACGTATGGTCATAGATAATCATACACCCCTCTATAGTCTACCCACATTAAATGTGACAAAATTTGGGTTATTCCACATGCGAAAGTGAGAGGTAATTTCCTGACTGACATTTAGAGCTTTCACAACCAGAAATATGGGTTTGCAAATTTTCGTATGGTCATATATAATCATACACACCCCCTATAGTCTACCCATATTAAATGTGACAAAATTTAGGTTATTCCACATGCGAAAGTGAGAGGTAATTTCCTGACTGACATTTGGAGATTTCAAGACCAGAAATATGGGTTTGCAATCAGTCGTATGGTCATATATAATCATACTCCCGCCCCCTATAGTCTACCCACATTAAATGTAACAAAATTTGGGTTATTCCACATGCGAAAGTGATAGGTAATTTCCTGACTGACATTTGGAGATTTCAAGACCAGAAATATGGGTTTACAATCAGTCGTATGGTCATATATAATCATACATCCCTCTATAGTCTACCCACATTAAATGTGACAAAATTTGGGTTATTCCACATGCGAAAGTGAGAGGTAATTTCCTGACTGACATTTAGAGTTTTCACAACCAGAAATATGGGTTTGAAATTATTCGTATGGTCATATATAAACATACACACCCCCTATAGTCTACCCACATTAAATGTGACAAAATTTTGGTTATTCCACATGCGAAAGTGAGAGGTAATTTCCTCACTGACATTTGGAGATTTCAAGACCAGAAATATGGGTTTGCAATCAGTCGTATGGTCATATATAATCATACACCGCCCCCTATAGTGTACCCACAATAAATGTCACAAAATTTGGGTTATTCCACATGCGAAAGTGAGAGGTAATTTCCTGAGTGACATTTGGAGTTTTCAAGACTAGAAATATGGGTTTCCAATTAGTCATATGACGTATGGTCATAGATAATCATAAACCCCTCTATAGTCTACCCACATTAAATGTGACAAAATTTGGGTTATTCCACATGCGAAAGTGAGAGGTAATTTCCTGACTGACATTTAGAGCTTTCACAACCAGAAATATGGGTTTGCAAATATTCGTATGGTCATATATAAACATACACACCCCCTATAGTCTACCCATATTAAATGTGACAAAATTTGGGTTATTCCACATGCGAAAGTGAGAGGTAATTTCCTGATTGACATTTGGACATTTCTAGACCAGAAATATGGGTTTGCAATCAGTCGTATGGTCATATATAATCATACACCCGCCCCATATAGTCTACCCACATTAAATGTAACAAAATTGGGGTTATTCCACATGCGAAAGTGAGAGGTAATTTCCTGACTGACATTTGGAGATTTCCAGACCAGAAATATGGGTTTGCAATCAGTCGTATGGTCAAATATAATCATACACCCGCCCCCTATAGTCTACCCACATTAAAAGTAACAAAATTTGGGTTATTCAACATGCGAAAGTGAGAGGTAATTTCATGACTGACATTTTGAGATTTCAAGACTGGAAATATGGGTTTGAAATTATTCGTATGGTCATATATAATCATACACACCCCCTATAGTCTACCCACATTAAATGTCACAAAATTTTGGTTATTCCACAAGCGAAAGTGAGAGGTAATTTCCTGACTGACATTTGGAGATTTCAAGACCAGAAATATGGGTTTGCAATCAGTCGTATGGTCATATATAATCATACTCCCGCCCCCTATAGTCTACCCCAATTTGGGTTATTCCACATGCGAAAGTGAGAGGTAATTTCCTGACTGACATTTGGAGATTTCAAGACCAGAAATATGGGTTTGCAATCAGTCGTATGGTCATATATAATCATACACACGCCCCATATAGTCTACCCACATTAAATGTCACAAAATTTGGGTTATTCCACATGCGAAAGTGAGAGGTAATTTCCTGAGTGACATTTGGAGTTTTCAAGACTAGAAATATGTGTTTACAATTAGTCATATGACGTATGGTCATAGATAATCAAAATCCCCTATATAGTCTACCCACATTAAATGTGACAAAATTTGGGTTATTCCACATGCGAAAGTGAGAGGTAATTTCCTGACTGACATTTAGAGCTTTCACAACCAGAAATATGGGTTTGCAAATATTCGTATGGTCATATATAATCATACACACCCCCTATAGTCTACCCATATTAAATGTGACAAAATTTGGGTTATTCCACATGCGAAAGTGAGAGGTAATTTCCTGATTGACATTTGGAGATTTCCATACCAGAAATATGGGTTTGCAATCAGTCGTATGGTCATATATAATCATACACCCGCCCCCTATAGTCTACCCACATTAAATGTCACAAAATTGGGGTTATTCCACATGCGAAAGTGAGAGGTAATTTCCTGACTGACATTTGGAGATTTCAAGACCAGAAATATGGGTTTGCAATCAGTCGTATGGTCATATATAATCATACACCCGCCCCCTATAGTCTACCCACATTAAATGTAACAAAATTTGGGTTATTCCATATGCGAAAGTGAGAGGTAATTTCTTGACTGACATTTTGAGTTTTCAAGACCGGAAATATGGGTTTGCAATCAGTCGTATTGTCATATATAATCATACACACCCCCTATAGTCTACCCACATTAAATGTCACAAAATTTTGGTTATTCCACAAGCGAAAGTGAGAGGTAATTTCCTGACTGACATTTGGAGATTTCAAGACCAGAAATATGGGTTTGCAATCAGTCTTATGGTCATATATGATCATACACCCGCCCCCTATAGTCTACCCACATTAAATGTAACAAAATTTGGGTTATTCCACATGCGAAAGTGAGAGGTAATTTCCTGATTGACATTTGGAGTTTTCAAGACTCGAAATATGGGTTTGGAATTAGTCATATGACGTATGGTCATAGATAATCATACACCCCTCTATAGTCTACCCACATTAAATGTGACAAAATTTGGGTTATTCCACATGCGAAAGTGAGAGGTAATTTCCTGACTGACATTTAGAGCTTTCACAACCAGAAATATGGGTTTGCAAATTTTCGTATGGTCATATATAATCATACACACCCCCTATAGTCTACCCATATTAAATGTGACAAAATTTAGGTTAATCCACATGCGAAAGTGAGAGGTAATTTCCTGACTGACATTTGGAGATTTCAAGACCAGAAATATGGGTTTGCAATCAGTCGTATGGTCATATATAATCATACTCCCGCCCCCTATAGTCTACCCACATTAAATGTAACAAAATTTGGGTTATTCCACATGCGAAAGTGAGAGGTAATTTCCTGACTGACATTTGGAGATTTCAAGACCAGAAATATGGGTTTGCAATCAGTCGTATGGTCATATATAATCATACATCCCTCTATAGTCTACCCACATTAAATGTGACAAAATTTGGGTTATTCCACATGCGAAAGTGAGAGGTAATTTCCTGACTGACATTTTGAGTTTTCACAACCAGAAATATGGGTTTGAAATTATTCGTATGGTCATATATAAACATACACACCCCCTATAGTCTACCCACATTAAATGTGACAAAATTTTGGTTATTCCACATGCGAAAGTGAGTGGTAATTTCCTGACTGACATTTGGAGATTTCAAGACCAGAAATATGGGTTTGCAATCAGTCGTATGGTCATATATAATCATACACCCGCCCCCTATAGTCTACCCACATTAAATGTAACAAAATTTGGGTTATTCCACATGCGAAAGTGAGAGGTAATTTCCTGATTGACAATTGGAGTTTTCAAGACTAGAAATATGGGTTTACAATTAGTCATATGACATATGGTCATAGATAATCATAAACCCCTCTATAGTCTACCCACATTAAATGTGACAAAATTTGGGTTATTCCACATGCGAAAGTGAGAGGTAATTTCCTGACTGACATTTAGAGCTTTCACAACCAGAGATATGGGTTTGCAACTATTCGTATGGTCATATATAATCATACACACCCCCTATAGTCTACCCATATTAAATGTCACAAAATTTCGGTTATTCCACATGCGAAAGTGAGAGGTAATTTCCTGACTGACGTTTGGAGATTTCAAGACCAGAAATATGGGTTTGCAATCAGTCGTATGGTCATATATAATCATACAACCCTCTATAGTCTACCCACATTAAATGTGACAAAATTTGGGTTATTCCACATGCGAAAGTGAGAGGTAATTTCCTGACTGACATTTAGAGTTTTCACAACCAGAAATATGGGTTTGAAATTATTCGTATGGTCATATATAAACATACACACCCCCTATAGTCTACCCACATTAAATGTGACAAAATTTTGGTTATTCCACATGCGAAAGTGAGAGGTAATTTCCTGACTGACATTTGGAGATTTCAAGACCAGAAATATGGGTTTGCAATCAGTCGTATGGTCATATATAATCATACACCGCCCCCTATAGTCTACCCACAATAAATGTCACAAAATTTGGGTTATTCCACATGCGAAAGTGAGAGGTAATTTCCTGAGAGACATTTGGAGTTTTCAAGACTAGAAATATGGGTTTCCAATTAGTCATATGACGTATGGTCATAGATAATCATGAACCCCTCTATAGTCTACCCACATTAAATGTGACAAAATTTGGGTTATTCCACATGCGAAAGTGAGAGGTAATTTCCTGACTGACATTTAGAGCTTTCACAACCAGAAATATGGGTTTGCAAATATTCGTATGGTCATATATAAACATACACACCCCCTATAGTCTACCCATATTAAATGTGACAAAATTTGAGTTATTCCACATGCGAAAGTGAGAGGTAATTTCCTGATTTACATTTGGAGATTTCTAGACCAGAAATATGGGTTTGCAATCAGTCGTATGGTCATATATAATCATACACCCGCCCCCTATAGTCTACCCACATTAAATGTAACAAAATTGGGGTTATTCCACATGCGAAAGTGAGAGGTAATTTCCTGACTGACATTTGGAGATTTCCAGACCAGAAATATGGGTTTGCAATCAGTCGTATGGTCAAATATAATCATACACCCGCCCCCTATAGTCTACCCACATTAAAAGTAACAAAATTTGGGTTATTCAACATGCGAAAGTGAGAGGTAATTTCATGACTGACATTTTGAGATTTCAAGACTGGAAATATGGGTTTGAAATTATTCGTATGGTCATATATAAACATACACACCCCCTATAGTCTACCCACATTAAATGTGACAAAATTTTGGTTATTCCACATGCGAAAGTGAGAGGTAATTTCCTGACTGACATTTGGAGATTTCAAGACCAGAAATATGGGTTTGCAATCAGTCGTATGGTCATATATAATCATACACCGCCCCCTATAGTCTACCCACAATAAATGTCGCAAAATTTGGGTTATTCCACATGCGAAAGTGAGAGGTAATTTCCTGATTGACATTTGGAGTTTTCAAGACTCGAAATATGGGTTTGCAATTAGTCATATGACGTATGGTCATAGATAATCATACACCCCTCTATAGTCTACCCACATTAAATGTGACAAAATTTGTGTTATTCCACATGCGAAAGTGAGAGGTAATTTCCTGACTGACATTTAGAGCTTTCACAACCAGAAATATGGGTTTGCAAATATTCGTATGGTCATATATAATCATACACACCCCCTATAGTCTACCCATATTAAATGTGACAAAATTTGGGTTATTCCACATGCAAAAGTGAGAGGTAATTTCCTGACTGACATTTGGAGATTTCAAGACCAGAAATATGGGTTTGCAATCAGTCGTATGGTCATATATAATCATACACATCCCCTATAGTCTACCCACATTAAATGTGACAAAATTTTGGTTATTCCACATGCAAAAGTGAGAGGTAATTTCCTGACTGACATTTGGAGATTTCAAGACCAGAAATATGGGTTTGCAATCAGTCGTATGGTCATATATAATCATACATCCCTCTATAGTCTACCCACATTAAATGTGACAAAATTTGGGTTATTCCACATGCGAAATTGAGAGGTAATTTCCTGACTGACATTTAGAGTTTTCACAACCAGAAATATGGGTTTGAAATTATTCGTATGGTCATATATAAACATACACACCCCCTATAGTCTACCCACATTAAATGTGACAAAATTTTGGTTATTCCACATGCGAAAGTGAGTGGTAATTTCCTGACTGACATTTGGAGATTTCAAGACCAGAAATATGGGTTTGCAATCAGTCGTATGGTCATATATAATCATACACCCGCCCCCTATAGTCTACCCACATTAAATGTAACAAAATTTGGGTTATTCCACATGCGAAAGTGAGAGGTAATTTCCTGATTGACATTTGGAGTTTTCAAGACTAGAAATATGGGTTTACAATTAGTCATATGACGTATGGTAATAGATAATCATAAACCCCTCTATAGTCTACCCATATTAAATGTGACAAAATTTGGGTTATTCCACATGCGAAAGTGAGAGGTAATTTCCTGACTGACATTTAGAGCTTTCCCAACCAGAGATATGGGTTTGCAAATATTCGTATGGTCATATATAATCATACACAGCCCCTATAGTCTACCCATATTAAATGTCACAAAATTTTGGTTATTCCACATGCGAAAGTGAGAGGTAATTTCCTGACTGACATTTGGAGATTTCAAGACCAGAAATATGGGTTTGCAATCAGTCGTATGGTCATATATAATCATACACATCCCCTATAGTCTACCCACATTAAATGTGACAAAATTTTGGTTATTCCACATGCAAAAGTGAGAGGTAATTTCCTGACTGACATTTGGAGATTTCAAGACCGGAAATATGGGTTTGCAATCAGTCGTATGGTCATATATAATCATACACACCCCCTATAGTCTACCTATATTAAATGTAACAAAATTTGGGTTATTCCACATGCGAAAGTGAGAGGTAATTTCCTGACTGACATTTGGAGATTTCAAGACCAGAAATATGGGTTTGCAATCAGTCGTATGGTCATATATAATCATACACACCCCCTATAGTCTACCCACATTAAATGTGACAAAATTTTGGTTATTCCACATGCAAAAGTGAGAGGTAATTTCCTGATTGACATTTGGAGTTTTCAAGACTCGAAATATGGGTTTGCAATTAGTCATATGACGTATGGTCATAGATAATCATACACCCCTCTATAGTCTACCCACATTAAATGTGACAAAATTTGTGTTATTCCACATGCGAAAGTGAGAGGTAATTTCCTGACTGACATTTAGAGCTTTCACAACCAGAAATATGGGTTTGCAAATATTCGTATGGTCATATATAATCATACACACCCCCTATAGTCTACCCATATTAAATGTGACAAAATTTGGGTTATTCCACATGCAAAAGTGAGAGGTAATTTCCTGACTGACATTTGGAGATTTCAAGACCAGAAATATGGGTTTGCAATCAGTCGTATGGTCATATATAATCATACACATCCCCTATAGTCTACCCACATTAAATGTGACAAAATTTTGGTTATTCCACATGCAAAAGTGAGAGGTAATTTCCTGACTGACATTTGGAGATTTCAAGACCAGAAATATGGGTTTGCAATCAGTCGTATGGTCATATATAATCATACATCCCTCTATAGTCTACCCACATTAAATGTGACAAAATTTGGGTTATTCCACATGCGAAATTGAGAGGTAATTTCCTGACTGACATTTAGAGTTTTCACAACCAGAAATATGGGTTTGAAATTATTCGTATGGTCATATATAAACATACACACCCCCTATAGTCTACCCACATTAAATGTGACAAAATTTTGGTTATTCCACATGCGAAAGTGAGAGGTAATTTCCTGAGTGACATTTGGAGATTTCAAGACCAGAAATATGGGTTTGCAATCAGTCGTATGGTCATATATAATCATACACCCGCCCATTATAGTCTACCCACATTAAATGTAACAAAATTTGGGTTATTCCACATGCGAAAGTGAGAGGTAATTTCATGACTGACATTTACAGATTTCAAGACCGGAAATATGGGTTTGCAATCAGTCGTATGGTCATATATAATCATACACCCGCCCCCTATAGTCTACCCACATTAAATGTAACAAAATTTGGGTGATTCCACATGCGAAAGTGAGAGGTAATTTCATGACTGACATTTGGAGATTTCAAGACCGGAAATATGGGTTTGCAATCAGTCGTATGGTCATATATAATCATACACACCCCCTATAGTCTACCCACATTAAATGTGACAAAATTTTGGTTATTCCACATGCGAAAGTGAGAGGTAATTTCCTGACTGACATTTGGAGATTTCAAGACCAGAAATATGGGTTTGCAATCTGTCGTATGGTCATATATAATCATACACCCGCCCCCTATAGTCTACCCACAATAAATGTAACAAAATTTGGGTGATTCCACATGCAAAAGTGAGAGGTAATTTCATGACTGACATTTGGAGTTTTCTAGACTAGAAATATGGGTTTGCAATTAGTCATATGACGTATGGTCATAGATAATCATACACCCCTCTATAGTCTACCCACATTAAATGTGACAAAATTTGGGTTATTCCACATGCGAAAGTGAGAGGTAATTTCCTGACTGACATTTAGAGCTTTCAAAACCAGAAATATGGGTTTGCAAATATTCGTATGGTTATATATAATCATACACACCCCCTATAGTCTACCCATATTAAATGTGACAAAATTTGGGTTATTCCTCATGAGAAAGTGAGAGGTAATTTCCTGACTGACATTTGGAGATTTCTAGACCAGAAATATGGGTTTGCAATCAGTCGTATGGTCATATATAATCATACACACCCCCTATAGTCTACCCATATTAAATGTGACAAAATTTTGGTTATTCCACATGCGAAAGTGAGAGGTAATTTCCTGACTGACATTTGGAGATTTCAAGACCAGAAATATGGGTTTGCAATCAGTCGTATGGTCATATATAATCATACACCCGCCCCCTATAGTCTACCCACATGAAATGTAGCAAAATTTGGGTTATTCTACTTGCGAAAGTGAGAGGTATTTTCCTGATTGACATTTGGAGTTTACAAAACTAGAAATATGGGTTTGCAATTAGTCATATGACGTATGGTCATAGATAATCATACACCCCTCTATAGTCTACCCACATTAAATGTGACAAAATTTGGGTTATTCCACATGCGGAAGTGAGAGGTAATTTCCTGATTGACATTTGGAGTTTACAAGACTAGAAATATGGGTTTGCAATTAGTCATATGACGTATGGTCATAGATAATCATACACCCTTCTATAGTCTACCCACATTAAATGTGACAAAATTTGGGTTATTCCACATGCGAAAGTGAGAGGTAATTTCCTGACTGACATTTAGAGCTTTCACAACCAGAAATATGGGTTTGCAAATATTCGTATGGTCATATATAATCATACACACCCCCTATAGTCTACCCATATTAAATGTGACAAAATTTGGGTTATTCCACATGCGAAAGTGAGAGGTCATTTCCTGACTGACATTTGGAGACTTCAAGACCAGAAATATGGGTTTGCAATCAGTCGTATGGTCATATATAATCATACACCCGCCCCCTATAGTCTACCCACATTAAATGTCACAAAATTTGGGTTATTCCACATGCGAAAGTGAGAGGTAATTTCCTGACAGACATTTGGAGATTTCAAGACCAGAAATATGGGTTTGCAATCAGTCGTATGGTCACATATAATCTTACACCCGCCCCCTATAGTCTACCCACAATAAATGTAACAAAATTTGGGTTATTCCACATGCGAAAGTGAGAGGTAATTTCCTGATTGACATTTGGAGTTTTCAAGACTAGAAATATGGGTTTGCAATTAGTCATATGACGTATGGTCATAGATAATCATACACCCCTCTATAGTCTACCCACATTAAATGTGACAAAATTTGGGTTATTCCACATGCGAAAGTCAGAGGTAATTTCCTGACTGACATTTAGAGCTTTCACAACCAGAAATATGGGTTTGCAAATATTCGTATGGTCATATATAATCATACACACCCCCTATAGTCTACCCATATTAAATGTGACAAAATTTGTGTTATTCCACATGCGAAAGTGAGAGGTAATTTCCTGACTGACATTTAGAGCTTTCACAACCAGAAATATGGGTTTGCAAATATTCGTATGGTCATATATAATCATACACACCCCCTATAGTCTACCCATATTAAATGTGACAAAATTTGGGTTATTCCACATGCGAAAGTGAGAGGTAATTTCCTGACTGACATTTGGAGAGTTCAAGACAAGAAATATGGGTTTGCAATCAGTCGTATGGTCATATATAATCATACACACCCCCTATAGTCTACCCACATTAAATGTGACAAAATTTTGGTTATTCCACATGCGAAAGTGAGAGGTAATTTCCTGACTGACATTTGGAGATTTCAAGACCAGAAATATGGGTTTGCAATCAGTCGTATGGTCATATATAATCATACACCCGCCCCCTATAGTCTACCCACAATAAATGTAACAAAATTTGGGTTATTCCATATGCGAAAGTGAGAGGTAATTTCCTGATTGACATTTGGAGTTTTCAAGACTAGAAATATGGGTTTGCAATTAGTCATATGACGTATGGTCATAGATAATCATACACCCCTCTATAGTCTACCCATATTAAATGTGACAAAATTTGGGTTATTCCACATGCGAAAGTGAGAGGTAATTTCCTGACTGACGTTTAGATCTTTCACAACCAGAAATATGGGTTTGCAAATATTCGTATGGTCATATATAATCATACACACCCCCCATAGTCTACCCACATTAAATGTGACAAAATTTTTGTTATTCCACATGCGAAAGTGAGAGGTAATTTCCTGACTGACATTTGGAAATTTCAAGACCAGAAATATGGGTTTGCAATCAGTCGTATGGTCATATATAATCATAATCCCGCCCCCTATAGTCTACCCACATTAAATGTAACAAAATTTGGGTTATTCCACATGCGAAAGTGAGAGGTAATTTCCTGACTGACGTTTAGAGCTTTCACAACCAGAAATATGGGTTTGCAAATATTCGTATGGTCATATATAATCATACACACCCCCTATAGTCTACCCATATTAAATGTGACAAAATTTGGGTTATTCCACATGCGAAAGTGAGAGGTAATTTCCTGACTGACATTTGGAGATTTCAAGACCAGAAATATGGGTTTGCAATCAGTCGTATGGTCATATATAATCATACTCCCGCCCCCTATAGTCTACCCACATTAAATATAACAAAATTTGGGTTATTCCACATGCGAAAGTGAGAGGTAATTTCCTGACTGACATTTGGAGATTTCAAGACTAGAAATTTGGGTCTGCAATTAGTCGTATGACGTATGGTCATAGATAATCATACACCCCTCTATAGTCTACGCACAATAAATGTGACAAAATTTAGGTTATTCCACATGCGAAAGTGAGAGGTAATTTCCTGACTGACATTTAGAGTTTTCACAACCAAAAATATAGGTTTGAAATTATTCGTATGGTCATATATAAACATACACACCCCCTATAGTCTACCCACATTAAATGTGACAAAATTTAGGTTATTCCACATGCGAAAGTGAGAGGTAATTTCCTGACTGACATTTGGAGATTTCAAGACCAGAAATATGGTTTTGCAATCAGTCGTATGGTCATATATAATCATACACCCGCCCCCTATAGTCTACCCACATTAAATGTAACAAAATTTCGGTTATTCCACATGCGAAAGTGAGAGCTAATTTCCTGACTGACATTTGGAGATTTCAAGACCAGAAATATGGGTTTGCAATCAGTCGTATAGTCATATATAATCATACACACCCCCTATAGTCTACCCATATTAAATGTGACAAAATTTTGGTTATTCCACATGCGAAAGTGAGATGTAATTTCCTGACTGACATTTGGAGATTTCAAGACCAGAAATATGGGTTTGCAATCAGTCGTATGGTCAAATATAATCATACACCCGCCCCCTATAGTCTACCCACATTAAATGTAACAAAATTTGGGTTATTCCACTTGCGAAAGTGAGAGGTAATTTCCTGATTGACATTTGGAGTTTTCAATTCTAGAAATATGGGTTTACAATTAGTCATATGACGTATGGTCATAGATAATCATACACCCCTCTATAGTCTACCCAAGTTAAATGTGACAAAATTTGGATTATTCCACATGCGAAAGTGAGAGGTAATTTCCTGACTGACATTTAGAGTTTTCACAACCAGGAATATGGTTTGCAATTATTCGTATGGTCATATATATTCATACACAGCCCCTATAGTCTACCCACATTAAATGAGACACAATTTGGGTTATTCCACATGCGAAAGTGAGAGGTAATTTCCTGACTGACTTTTGGAGATTTCAAGACCAGAAATATGGGTTTGCAATCAGTCGTATGGTCATATATAATCATACACCCGGCTCCTATAGTCTACCCACATTAAATGTAATAAAATTTGTGTTATTCCACATGCGAAAGTGAGAGGTAATTTCTTGATTGACTTTCGAAGTTTTCAAGACCAGAAATATGAGTGTGCAATTAGTCATATGACGTATGGTCATAGATAATCATACACCCCTCTATAGTCTACCCACATTAAATGTGACAAAATTTGGGTTATTCCACATGCGAAAGTGAGAGGTAATTTCCTGACTGACATTTAGAGCTTTCACAACCAGAATTATGGGTTTGCAAATATTCGTATGGTCATATATAATCATACACACCGCCTATAGTCTACCCATATTAAATGTAACAAAATTTGGGTTATTCCACATGCGAAAGTGAGAGGTAATTTCCTGACTGACATTTGGAGATTTCAAGACAAGAAATATGGGTTTGCAATTAGTCGTATGGTCATATATAATCATACACCCGCCCCCTATAGTCTACCCACATTAAATGTAACAAAATTTGGGTTATTCCACATGCGAAAGTGAGAGGTAATTTCCTGATTGACATTTGGAGTTTTCAAGACTAGAAATATGGGTCTGCAATTAGTCGTATGACGTATGGTCATAGATAATCATACACCCCTCTATAGTCTACCCAAGTTAAATGTGACAAAATTTGGATTATTCCACATGCGAAAGTGAGAGGTAATTTCCTGACTGACATTTAGAGTTTTCACAACCAGGAATATGGTTTGCAATTATTCGTATGGTCATATATATTCATACACAGCCCCTATAGTCTACCCACATTAAATGAGACACAATTTGGGTTATTCCACATGCGAAAGTGAGAGGTAATTTCCTGACTGACTTTTGGAGATTTCAAGACCAGAAATATGGGTTTGCAATCAGTCGTATGGTCATATATAATCATACACCCGGCTCCTATAGTCTACCCACATTAAATGTAATAAAATTTGTGTTATTCCACATGCGAAAGTGAGAGGTAATTTCTTGATTGACTTTCGAAGTTTTCAAGACCAGAAATATGAGTGTGCAATTAGTCATATGACGTATGGTCATAGATAATCATACACCCCTCTATAGTCTACCCACATTAAATGTGACAAAATTTGGGTTATTCCACATGCGAAAGTGAGAGGTAATTTCCTGACTGACATTTAGAGTTTTCACAACCAGAAATATGGGTTTGCAATTATTCGTATGGTCATATATAATCAAACACACCCCCTATAGTCTACCCACATTAAATGTGACAAAATTTTGGTTATTCCACATGCGAAAGTGAGAGGTAATTTCCTGATTGACATTTGGAGATTTCAAGACCAGAAATATGGGTTTGCAATCAGTCGTATGGTCATATATAATCATACACCCGCCCCCTATAGTCTACCCACATTAAAAATAAAAAAATTTCGGTTATTCCACATGCGAAAGTGAGAGGTAATTTCCTGATTGACATTTGGAGTTTTCAAGACTAGAAATATTGGTTTGCAATTATTCGTATGACGTATGGTCATAGATAATCATACACCCCTCTATAGTCTACCCACATTAAATGTGACAAAATTTGGGTTATTCCACATGCGAGAGTGAGAGGTAATTTCCTGATTGGCATTTGGAGTTTTGAAGACTAGAAATATTGGTTTGCAATTATTCGTTTGAGGTATGGTCATAGATAATCATACACCCCTCTATAGTCTACCCACATTAAATGTGACAAAATTTGGGTTATTCCACATGCGAAAGTGAGAGGTAATTTCCTGATTGACAATTGGAGTTTTCAAGACTAGAAATATTGGTTTGCAATTATTCGTATAACGTATGGTCATAGATAATCATACACCCCTCTATAGTCTACCCACATTAAATGTGACAAAATTTGGGTTATTCCACATGCGAAAGTGAGAGGTAATTTCTTGATTGACATTTGGAGTTTTCAAGACTAGAAATATTGGTTTGCAATTATTCGTATGACGTATGGTCATAGAAAATCATACACCCCTCTATAGTCTACCCACATTAAATGTGACAAAATTTGGATTATTCCACATGGGAAAGTGAGAGGTAATTTCCTGACTGACATTTAGAGTTTTCACAACCAGGAATATGGTTTGCAATTATTCGTATGGTCATCTATGTTCATACACAGCCCCTATAGTCTACCCACATTAAATAAGACAAAATTTAGGTTATTCCACATGCGAAAGTGAGAGGTAATTTCCTGACTGACATTTGGAGATTTCAAGACAAGAAATATGGGTTTGCAATCAGTCGTATGGTCATATATAATCATACACCCGCCCCCTATAGTCTACCCACATTAAATGTAACAAAATTTGGGTTATTCCATATGCGAAAGAGAGAGGTAATTTCCTGATTGACATTTGGAGTTTTCAAGACTAGAAATATGGGTCTGCAATTAGTCGTATGACGTATGGTCATAGATAATCATACACCCCTCTATAGTCTACCCATATTAAATGTGACAAAATTTGGATTATTCCACTTGCGAAAGTGTAAGGTAATTTCCTGACTGACATTTAGAGTTTTCACAACCAGGAATATGGTTTGCAATTATTCGTATGGTCATATATAGTCATACACAGCCCCTATAGTCTACCCATATTAAATGTGACAAAATTTGGGTTATTCCACATGCGAAAGTGAGAGGTAATTTACCGGTTGACATTTGGAGATTTCAAGACCAGAAATATGGGTTTGCAATCAGTCGTATGGTCCTATATAATCATACACCCGCCCCCTATAGTCTACCCACATTAAATGTAAAAAAATTTGGGTTATTCCACATGCGAAAGTGAGAGGTAATTTCCTGATTGACAATTGGAGTTTTCAAGACTAGAAATATTGGTTTGCAATTAGTCGTATGACGTATGGTCATAGATAATCATACACCCCTCTATAGTCTACCCACATTAAATGTGACAAAATTTGGATTATTCCACTTTCGAAACTGTGAGGTAATTTCCTGACAGACATTTAGAGTTTTCACAACCAGGAATATGGTTTGCAATTATTCGTATGGTCATATATAGTCATTCACAGCCCCTATAGGCTACCCACATTAAATGTAACAAAATTTGGGTTATTCAACATGCGAAGTGAGAGGTAATTTCCTGACTGACATTTGGAGATTTCAAGACAAGAAATATGGGTTTGCAATCAGTCGTATGGTCATATATAATCATACACCCGCCCCCTATAGTCTACCCACATTAAATGTAACAAAATTTGGGTTAATCCATATGTGAAAGTGAGAGGTAATTTCCTGATTGACATTTGGAGTTTTCAAGACTAGAAATATGGGTCTGCAATTAGTCGTATGACGTATGGTCATAGATAATCATACACCCCTCTATAGTCTACCCACATTAAATGTGACAAAATTTGGATTATTCCACTTGCGAAACTGTGAGGTTATTTCCTGACTGACATTTAGAGTTTTCACAACCAGGAATATGGTTTGCACGTATTCGTATGGTCATATATAGTCATACACAGCCCCTATAGTCTACCCACATTAAATGTGACAAAATTTGAGTTATTCCACATGCAAAAGTGAGAGGTAATTTACCGGTTGAAATTTGGAGATTTCAAGACCAGAAATATGGGTTTGCAATTAGTCGTATGGTCATATATAATCATACACCCGCCCCCTATAGTCTACCCACATTAAATGTAAAAAAATTTGGGTTATTCCACATGCGGAAGTGAGAGGTAATTTCCTGATTGACATTTGGAGTTTTCAAGACTAGAAATATGGGTTTGCAATTAGTCGTATGACGTATGGTCATATATAATCATACACCCCTCTATAGTCTACCCACATTAAATGTGACAAAATTTTGGTTATTCCACATGCGAAAGTGAGAGGTAATTTCCTTACTGACATTTAGAGTTTTCACAACCTGAAATATGGGTTTGCAATTATTCGTATGGTCATATATAATCATACATACCCCCTATAGTTTACCCACATTAAATGTAACAAAATTTGAGTTATTCCACATGCGAAAGTGAGAGGTAATTTCCTGACTGACATTTGGAGTTTTCAAGACCAGAAATATGGGTTTGCAATTAGTCGTATGGTCATAGATAATCATGCACCCCCTTTGTAGTCTACCCACATTAAATGTGACAAAATTTGGGTTATTCCACATGCGAAAGTGAGAGGTAATTTCCTGACTGACATTTGGAGTTTTCAAAACCAGAAATATGGGTTTGCAATTATTCTTATGGTCATATATAATCATACACCCCCTATAGTCTACCCACATTAAATGTCACAAAATTTGAGTTATTCCACATGCGAAAGTGAGAGGTAATTTCCTGACTGACATTTGGAGTTTTCAAGACCAGAAATATGGGTTTGCAATTAGTCGTATGGTCATAGATAATCATGCACCCCCTCTGTAGTCTACCCACATTAAATGTGACAAAATTTGGGTTATTCCACATGCGAAAGTGAGAGGTAATTTCCTGACTGACATTTAGAGTTTTCACAACCAGAAATATGGGTTTGCAATTATTCGTATGGTCATATATAATCAAACACACCCCCTATAGTCTACCCACATTAAATGTGACAAAATTTTGGTTATTCCACATGCGAAAGTGAGAGGTAATTTCCTGATTGACATTTGGAGATTTCAAGACCAGAAATATGGGTTTGCAATCAGTCGTATGGTCATATATAATCATACACCCGCCCCCTATAGTCTACCCACATTAAAAATAAAAAAATTTCGGTTATTCCACATGCGAAAGTGAGAGGTAATTTCCTGATTGACATTTGGAGTTTTCAAGACTAGAAATATTGGTTTGCAATTATTCGTATGACGTATGGTCATAGATAATCATACACCCCTCTATAGTCTACCCACATTAAATGTGACAAAATTTGGGTTATTCCACATGCGAAAGTGAGAGGTAATTTCCTGATTGGCATTTGGAGTTTTGAAGACTAGAAATATTGGTTTGCAATTATTCGTTTGAGGTATGGTCATAGATAATCATACACCCCTCTATAGTCTACCCACATTAAATGTGACAAAATTTGGGTTATTCCACATGCGAAAGTGAGAGGTAATTTCCTGATTGACAATTGGAGTTTTCAAGACTAGAAATATTGGTTTGCAATTATTCGTATAACGTATGGTCATAGATAATCATACACCCCTCTATAGTCTACCCACATTAAATGTGACAAAATTTGGGTTATTCCACATGCGAAAGTGAGAGGTAATTTCTTGATTGACATTTGGAGTTTTCAAGACTAGAAATATTGGTTTGCAATTATTCGTATGACGTATGGTCATAGAAAATCATACACCCCTCTATAGTCTACCCACATTAAATGTGACAAAATTTGGATTATTCCACATGGGAAAGTGAGAGGTAATTTCCTGACTGACATTTAGAGTTTTCACAACCAGGAATATGGTTTGCAATTATTCGTATGGTCATCTATGTTCATACACAGCCCCTATAGTCTACCCACATTAAATAAGACAAAATTTAGGTTATTCCACATGCGAAAGTGAGAGGTAATTTCCTGACTGACATTTGGAGATTTCAAGACAAGAAATATGGGTTTGCAATCAGTCGTATGGTCATATATAATCATACACCCGCCCCCTATAGTCTACCCACATTAAATGTAACAAAATTTGGGTTATTCCATATGCGAAAGAGAGAGGTAATTTCCTGATTGACATTTGGAGTTTTCAAGACTAGAAATATGGGTCTGCAATTAGTCGTATGACGTATGGTCATAGATAATCATACACCCCTCTATAGTCTACCCATATTAAATGTGACAAAATTTGGATTATTCCACTTGCGAAAGTGTAAGGTAATTTCCTGACTGACATTTAGAGTTTTCACAACCAGGAATATGGTTTGCAATTATTCGTATGGTCATATATAGTCATACACAGCCCCTATAGTCTACCCATATTAAATGTGACAAAATTTGGGTTATTCCACATGCGAAAGTGAGAGGTAATTTACCGGTTGACATTTGGAGATTTCAAGACCAGAAATATGGGTTTGCAATCAGTCGTATGGTCCTATATAATCATACACCCGCCCCCTATAGTCTACCCACATTAAATGTAAAAAAATTTGGGTTATTCCACATGCGAAAGTGAGAGGTAATTTCCTGATTGACAATTGGAGTTTTCAAGACTAGAAATATTGGTTTGCAATTAGTCGTATGACGTATGGTCATAGATAATCATACACCCCTCTATAGTCTACCCACATTAAATGTGACAAAATTTGGATTATTCCACTTTCGAAACTGTGAGGTAATTTCCTGACTGACATTTAGAGTTTTCACAACCAGGAATATGGTTTGCAATTATTCGTATGGTCATATATAGTCATTCACAGCCCCTATAGGCTACCCACATTAAATGTAACAAAATTTGGGTTATTCAACATGCGAAGTGAGAGGTAATTTCCTGACTGACATTTGGAGATTTCAAGACAAGAAATATGGGTTTGCAATCAGTCGTATGGTCATATATAATCATACACCCGCCCCCTATAGTCTACCCACATTAAATGTAACAAAATTTGGGTTAATCCATATGTGAAAGTGAGAGGTAATTTCCTGATTGACATTTGGAGTTTTCAAGACTAGAAATATGGGTCTGCAATTAGTCGTATGACGTATGGTCATAGATAATCATACACCCCTCTATAGTCTACCCACATTAAATGTGACAAAATTTGGATTATTCCACTTGCGAAACTGTGAGGTTATTTCCTGACTGACATTTAGAGTTTTCACAACCAGGAATATGGTTTGCACGTATTCGTATGGTCATATATAGTCATACACAGCCCCTATAGTCTACCCACATTAAATGTGACAAAATTTGGGTTATTCCACATGCAAAAGTGAGAGGTAATTTACCAGTTGAAATTTGGAGATTTCAAGACCAGAAATATGGGTTTGCAATCAGTCGTATGGTCATATATAATCATACACCCGCCCCCTATAGTCTACCCACATTAAATGTAACAAAATTTGGGTTATTCCACATGCGGAAGTGAGAGGTAATTTCCTGATTGACATTTGGAGTTTTCAAGACTAGAAATATGGGTTTGCAATTAGTCGTATGACGTATGGTCATATATAATCATACACCCCTCTATAGTCTACCCACATTAAATGTGACAAAATTTTGGTTATTCCACATGCGAAAGTGAGAGGTAATTTCCTGACTGACATTTAGAGTTTTCACAACCAGAAATATGGGTTTGCAATTATTCGTATGGTCATATATAATCATACATACCCCCTATAGTTTACCCACATTAAATGTAACAAAATTTGAGTTATTCCACATGCGAAAGTGAGAGGTAATTTCCTGACTGACATTTGGAGTTTTCAAGACCAGAAATATGGGTTTGCAATTAGTCGTATGGTCATAGATAATCGTGCACCCCCTTTGTAGTCTACCCACATTAAATGTGACAAAATTTGGGTTATTCCACATGCGAAAGTGAGAGGTAATTTCCTGACTGACATTTGGAGTTTTCAAAACCAGAAATATGGGTTTGCAATTATTCTTATGGTCATATATAATCATACACCCCCTATAGTCTACCCACATTAAATGTCACAAAATTTGAGTTATTCCACATGCGAAAGTGAGAGGTAATTTCCTGACTGACATTTGGAGTTTTCAAGACCAGAAATATGGGTTTGCAATTAGTCGTATGGTCATAGATAATCATGCACCCCCTCTGTAGTCTACCCACATTAAATGTGACAAAATTTGGGTTATTCCACATGCGAAAGTGAGAGGTAATTTCCTGACTGACATTTAGAGTTTTCACAACCAGAAATATGGGTTTGCAATTATTCGTATGGTCATATATAATCATACATACCCTCTATAGTTTACCCACATTAAATGTAACAAAATTTGAGTTATTCCGCATGCGAAAGTGAGAGGTAATTTCCTGACTGACATTTGGAGTTTTCAAGACCAGAAATATAGGTTTGCAATTAGTCGTATGGTCATAGATAATCATGCACCCCCTCTGTAGTATACCCACATTAAATGTAACAAAATTTGGGTTATTCCACATGCAAAAGTGAGAGGTAATTTCCTGACTGACATTTAGTGTTTTCACAACCAGAAATATGGGTTTGCAATTATTCGTATGGTCATATATAATCGTACATACCCCCTATAGTTTACCCACATTAAATGTAACAAAATTTGAGTTATTCCACATGCGAAAGTGAGAGGTAATTTCCTGACTGACATTTGGAGTTTTCAAGACCAGAAATATGGGTTTGCAATTAGTCGTATGGTCATAGATAATCATGCACCCCCTCTGTAGTCTACCCACATTAAAGGTGACAAAATTTGGGTTATTCCACATGCGAAAGTGATAGGTAATTTCCTGACTGACATTTGGAGTTTTCAAAACCAGAAATATGGGTTTGCAATTATTCTTATGGTCATATATAATCATACACCCCCTATAGTCTACCCACATTAAATGTAACAAAATTTGAGTTATTCCACATGCGAAAGTGAGAGGTAATTTCCTGATTGACATTTGGAGTGTGGCCGATTGTCTCTAATACACAATTATCAACAGCTAAATGACATTTGATGGGGATTGGTTCAATTGAAAAATAACTTTATGTAAGGCCAGTCTATGAATGACTCTGTATTCCATGAAAATCATAATGTATCTTGTGTTAAAGTCGCTTGCCTTATGTTTCACTTATTTGGTCATACCCCACAATATTAGATAATTATCTCAGGATGAACATTTCTGATCAAATGCTATTCATATTGGTTGCTATGATTCAAGTTCAACTATTCAAACCCATCTTAGATTAAGCCTCATTGACCTTAATTATTACTCAAACCATGCTGGTGTTTAGTTTAAATTTTGATTGATTTAATCATTACTCAAAGTGTGCTTGTGTTTAGTTTAAATTTTGATTGATAGTCCTGTGAGAGTTGTTACTTGTTAGCCATTCTCAGCAATCAAACTCTATATGGATCCTCCTTTTGTTATTTTACCACAACTTCTCTTGAAGATCTTCTTCTTCCTTTTCATTCTCTTTTACTTTTACCACTGGAAATGAACAATTCTCAGCTTGCGAGCCTTTGGCTGCGGAAGCATCACCAATCTGAGCTTCCTATTCTGGGTCGATTCACTTCCTGCTTATTGTAAACATAATCCTAAGCTCATGCTTGATAGACACAATAATGTTACTATCAAGTATCAATGTTAAGTCCCATACTTTTTGTGTAATCCGTGTTAACTGCACTGCTACAAGTCACAACTCTTACGATAACCAGAATGGGACATGTCATAGGAATTTTGCAATTTCTGTGTACCATCCTGTGACTTTATATTTTCCAAATTCCTTTTCTATCATTTTCCCTAATTTAAATTTACAATAAAATAACAAAATTCCATACCCTATAATATCTCACAAAAACTTAATACAATTACAAATTTACAATAATATAGATAGGATAATTTGTTTATAATAGTATCAGAAACAATCCCTAAGAATTCATTATGGTCGCACCAATAATCTAAGACTTCAATATATTTTCTTCTTTATTGGATGGCTCTTACAAAATGAATCAAGTCGTTGCCATTAAGAAGCATATTTAATAGCCATTGGAAATATTTTGGCTAGTATTTGAATCACGATTCCTATCTTGAGTGATCAAAGATATCTGAGAGGGAGACGTGAGCAACTGATGAATGAAATGGTAAGCTTGTGTGTGAATGATGAATTGTGAAATTTAGAATTAATGCTAAGGTAAAAACTTTATAAATAATTTATAATAGTGCAAATTAACAAAAAATAAATAGGCTAGGTTTGTAGGCTAAATCTTATGAAAATGGGGACAACTTATTGCCTAAATAAGCTTGATAATAGGCTTGAGTTTGAGGCTTAAATAAGTTAGGTTAAGTTGAAAGTAGGCCCACACTAGTATAAAATTTCCTTTTTAAACCACCATATTTAGACCGGTTATAGCGGATAAGGTCTAAAAATTTTGACCGGTGACAATTTTGTAATTATACAAAACTTCCAAGACTAGTTCTCAAAAAAACCGGTCTTAAAAAAACTATTTAAACCGGTTATAAATAAAACCGGTCTAAAAATATCAAAATATTTAAAAAATTAAAAATTAAAAATTTTTAAGACCGGTTATTAATAATAACGGGTTTTAAATATCAAATTAAAACCGGTCTTAAATATGAAAAATTTAAAAATTATTTTTTTCCCACCCTTTTAAGACCGGTTTTATGTATACCCGGTCTAAAAAATCGACCCTAAATTTTTGAATCTCCTCCTTGTCGCGCCTAAATTTCGCTCTCTAAATCTGAAACCTCTCTTCTTTGTGCAATTACTCTGTGAGCTCGATCATCTTCGCTCGATCTCATTTTCATGTTTGTTGTTGCAGTGCTCTTACTCTTACACTGAATGATTTTGTCACCCCACAACCTCGCTTGCTCTGATCTCCTTCGTCGTGACTTTTCTCTTTCTCTATGACATCCATCCTTCATCGCAACCTACCTTAGCAGCCTCACTTCTTTGCTGCCATGAGCTGCTTGCTCCTTTGCTTTGACCCAGAGATGCATGAAGAAGATGCAAATGATGTTATGAGGTTTGAATAAACTTTGCTTTTAAACACTTAATTAATTTGTAAACTAATTTTTGAGTATCTACTGCAAGGTAGCGTAGATGAAAGAGGAAGGAGAAGGTGCAGAGCAAAGCGCCTTGCTTAAAATAGTTCCTCGTCTACTTTCTTTACCAAAAGAACAAGAGTTATGAAGAGAAGAGAGATCCTATTTGGATTTTTTTTTTGAGGATTTTATTGTAGGTGTAAATGGTATACATATTGATATACACTGAGTTGAGTGTGTGGTTGGTCTCTAGGGGATCCTATCTGCGAAATTTCTCTGTTTGCTTTTTTTAATTTCGTCTCTGGCTTTCTTCTTCCTTATGGTTGTGCCAAAATAGTTTCATAGTTTCAACTAAGAAACTGAATATGAATACAAAGTTAAACTTATGGGTGTACCTGAATTTTGTTACAGGGGCTGTTCATTATCTTTCTGCATTGTTTGATTTTCTTAGTGAACGATATAGGAATTCATGTTTTCAGATATTTTAGCAGAGGGATTCACAGGGAAGGTGTTTTTGTGAAATCTGATGGTGATCATTTGCTTATAAGTATCCGCAATCGATTTTTCACTGTAATCCCTTATACTCATCTGTACATTTGACTACAAAAAAAAAAGGCCCTATTTATTTTTTTTTTTTTTAAAAATATCACTTTTAAGACCGGTTATTAAAATAACCGGTCTTAAAAGTCTTGAAAAAAAAGTTTTTAGACCTGGTCTTCAAGTAACCGGTCTAAAAAAGTGATTTTTAAGACTGGTTTCGTTAACCTATCTACAAAATAGCAGACTTTTAAGACCGGCTGTGTAACACCCTGCTTTTAAACACGTGATTATAACTCGATATTAGGTAATTAAATTAGATTAGAGACCGTCGTATGGTTTAAAACTCATTTAAACTTCCCTCTAGTAGTAGGGACTTTACTAAATTTTCAAAACTTCATTCCTCTTCCAGTCTCAAGTTCAATTTATCGAATATAATCACCTGCGCAGTTTATATACATTTACGAATAACAGAGTGTATAACCAAACTCCCGGCAACCCCCGGGTTCACTACATACCTAGAATTCCAAATCCTGTTTAGGGATTACAACCAAGTATTTCAAACTATATACATCTCCAAAACATAATACAGTAATCCCTATCCAAAATGAATAAACCAACAAAACTATACTAATGTCCCTAAGAAACTCTAACCACTTCGGGTCACGCGCTTCTCCTTGGAGCCAGTCGCCCTGTCTGAAAGATTAGTTTAAAGGAAAGAATGAGATTCTAAAGAATCCCAGTAGTAACTAAGCATTTATACCACACATAAGCACATAGCATGTAAGTAAATCATCATACAGCAGCAACACATATCACACTCCAGCCTCCTCCCCTTTCTCCGCCGGGAAGGCACACTGCCTAACCCGAACCGTTGTTAGCTACTCAGGGACTATTGGCATGGCAGTGCATACATATAGCCTTATAGCACATAGCTATCCGGCTTCACAAACGGCTCGTCAGCCTCACAAATAGCCTTTCGGCACATAACCGACCTTTCGGCCCACAATCAGCCTCTCGGCTTTCATGTCACATAATCACACCTCATCCTCATCCCCTTTCTCCGCCGGAAAGACACACAGTCTTTATCCGAACCGTTGTTAGCTACTCAGGGACTATTGGACTGACGGTGCTCACATATATCCACATAAGTCGCAGCATACGAACTTATCGCAAAGCAATGAAATACACACATACGATGCATCACAAATGGTACGAAAGAAAAGTCACTACCTGATCCTTTCCTGATGTCTCTGGGCACAGTAGGCTCACGAGGATAGCAGATATCAAATCCTATAATCAAAATAGGGACATTTGGTTAATTTCCTTTTCCAAGTTCTTACTTCAATATAACTCTAAGTTGGTATTCATTTGGACTCTTTAGATGGCCATTAAATGCCTAATCATATGCCTAAAGGGTTGGGATAACTATCCCCAAAGATCTCTCTTGAAAAGGCTAAGTTCTGATTTTTGGACCCCTCACTCGCACTCTCACTCGAGCACAGAAGACCGTGCTCGAGCACAACTCCCACTCACTCGCGAGTAACCTCCCGCGAGTGCTTGCCCGAGAGCAAACTTCCCTATAATTTCACACTCTCACTCGAGCACAAGAGGCTGTGCTCGAGCAGAGACCCCGAGCACACTCGAGCATCACAAGAGTGAGGCCTGCGAGTGACAACCCGAGAGCACCTCTCTACCTCTTCCTCCACCTTCACTCGAGCACAAACACCTGTGCTCGAGCACTGACCCTTAGTGCTCGCGAGCACAAGGCAGCGAGTGTCTACCCGAGAGCACCCCAACTCCCAGGCAACAGCCTCACTCGAGCACAACTCCAGTGCTCGCGAGTGATCCCTCAATGCTCGCGAGTGCCAGGCGCACTCTTGGCAATCTTCCCGCGAGTATCTCCTGAGACACTCACCCGCGGTACCAAAAAGCACCCTCACTCGAGCACAAACATGCTCACTCGAGCACGTTCATCCTGTGCTCGAGTGAGTTCTTCTCTCACTCGAGAATTCACACCAGATACCCAAAACGCAGCAGCTGATAGGATTTACCAGAATTCACCAAATGAATTCCAATGGTCCTATAACTCATACCATTACCCATTCTCATCTAAAACTTCACCATAAACCCATTGGTAACTCAAAATAACCAAAATTCAACTCCATTAACAGAATCTCATCTCTAATCACCAAACCACTCAAAACCACAACTTAACACATTTCCCTTATTCAACTTCCAATCAATTTCTAATCACTCCCAAGTGTCAAAACTGACCAAATGAACAGTGACACTCTTACCAAAACCTACCCTTCATTTAACATCATAATTAGGTCTAATTTCCAGAATTCTCGTTGATTAAGCAAACACCATAACATTCACATCAAACTTCATCAAAAACTCACCTCTTTCACTTGCTGAATTCAGAACTTGGATTCCTCCACTTTCAAATTTTCCTCTAGTTTCCTCACACCACCAATCCCAAGTCTGAAAACATGGAAGTATAGTTCTTGAACATTTGAACAACTTTAATGAAAGCAAAGTGAGCATTTAGAGTCAAACACTCACCTATAATTCAAGCCCTTCCTTTCTCTTTCTTGCTTACTCGCCGGAATTGGAAGAAATGGAGAGAGAATGAGTTGGTGAAAAGTGATGATCATTTGCTTCTCCTTTCCCCATGCAAAACCGACTAAGAGTGGAGAGTGAAAGAAAGTTTGAATATTTGACTCATCCAATGGCCCTTATTTAGCCACTTGGCATCATCTCCTTCCTCTTACCTTGATTTCACATAAACCCTTCCACACTTGATTCCACCCCTTGATCTTCCAATCTCAACCATTGATTAAGATTACTAAAGGGTTTCCTCATCCAGAACTAATCAAACGGTTGGTAAATTACCATTTTACCCCTGATTATCATAATACTCATTAAATCATCACAAATGATCTTAATATCACATTACACAATATATACTTCAAATATGCTTAATTAACATTAATTACATCATTTGAAGTTATTATCCCTGATTCCAAATCCAGGATATTACAATTCTCCCCCCGAAAATTTAATTTCGTCCTCGAAATTGTTACATTACTCGAGTCATAAACTCCGGATATCTTCTCTGCAGATCTTCCTCCGCTTCCCAAGTTGCCTCGCTCGGAGTCATTCCCTTCCAGACCACCTTCACATATGGAATGCTTCGGTGTCTGAGCCGTCGCTCCTCCCGGTCAATGATCTGCTCTGGCTCCACCGCATATGTGAAGTTGTCTTGAAGCTCAACATTCTCATACTCAACTATGTGGGATGGGTCTGGTTGGTACTTCTTCAGTTGGGAAACGTGAAACACGTCATGAAGTTTGCTCAAACTTGGGGGTAGCGCTACTCGGTATGCGACAGGCCCAATCCTCTCAAGGATCTCAAAAGGACCTATATACCTTGGGCTTAGCTTCTTCCTCTTGATAGCTCGCCCAACGCCCGTAACTGGTGATACTCTCAAGAACACATGATCCCCAGCCTCAAACTCTAGAGGTCGTCTCCTTTTGTCGGCATAGCTTTTCTGTCGACTCTGCGCTGCAAGTAACCTCCTTCGAATAATCTGAATCTGTGCTGAGGTCTGATCAACCAAATCTGGTCCGTATAACTTCCTTTCGGATAGCTCGTTCCAACACAAAGGCGATTGACACCGTCTTCCATACAATGCTTCATACGGAGCCATCTGAATGCTCGCATGATAGCTATTGTTGTAGGCAAATTCCGCTAGTGGAAGAAAGCGATCCCAACTTCCTTTAAAGTCGAGAACACAGGCTCGCAACATGTCTTCCAGCGTCTGGATTGTCCTCTCTGACTGTCCATCCGTCTGTGGATGATAAGCCGTACTGAATCTCAATTGAGTTCCCAAGGCTTTATGCAACGCTTTCCAGAATCTTGAAGTAAATCGAGGATCTCGATCAGAAATGATATTCTTAGGAACACCATGGAGTTTCACGATCTCACGAACATAAATCTCTGCTAGTTTGTCAGGAGAATAACCAGCATTGATTGGTATGAAGTGCGCCGACTTCGTTAACCGATCCACAATTACCCAGATCGCATCGTAATTTCTGATCTTGGGCAATCCCGTCACAAGGTCCATAGTCACACTTTCCCATTTCCATTCGGGAATCTCAGGACTCTGGAGCAAACCAGGTGGTCTTTGGTGCTCGATCTTTACTTTCTGACAAGTGAGGCATCTCGCCACATACTTGGTCACATCACTCTTCAAACCCGGCCACCAATACACAGATTTCAGATTATGGTACATCTTGGTCATACCAGGATGAAGAGTGTACTGGCTCTTATGCGCCTCATCTAGAATCTTTTGTCGCAACTCCGCCTTGAGTGGAACGCAGACTCTATTCTGATAGCGAATCAATCCTCTAGGCGACAAATCATAACCCGGGACTTCTCCCCGTTCAATCCGAATCAGATTTCGCTGTATCCAGTCATCTTGCCTCTGAGCTTCTTCAATCTCAGCTTTTAGATCACTTTCCTCCTGGGAAACAGTGTAATTGGCACAGATGATTTGGTTCGTCAAATTCAAATCACGAAAATCTTCAATCAATTTCTCCTCTCGTATCATCATAGCTGCAACGAGCACAGTCTTTCGACTCAGAGCATCAGCGACTACATTGGCTTTACCCGGATGATATTTAATCTCCAGATCGTAGTCCTTAAGCAATTCCATCCAATGGCGCTGTCTCATATTCAGTTCTTTCTGATCATAAAGATACTTGAGACTCTTGTGGTCGCAGTACAGTTCCACAGTCACACCATACAGGTAATGACGCCAGATTTTCAAAGCAAACACAATGGCCGCAAGCTCCAGATCATGAGTGGGATAATTCAATTCATGAGGTCTGAGCTGTCGAGAGGCGTAGGCCACCACACGTCCCTGCTGCATAAGGACACACCCTAATCCCTGCCCACTGGCATCAGAGTACACAACATATGTCACACTGGGATCGGGCAAAATCAACACAGGTGCCGACGTCAACCTCTCCTTCAGCTCCACAAAACAATTTTCGCATTTATCATCCCACACAAACGGCTGATCCTTTCTCGTGAGCTTGGTCATCGGCAACGCAATACGGGAGAAATTCTGAATGAATCTCCGATAGTACCCGGCAAGACCCAGAAAACTGCGTACTTCTGCCACAGATTCTGGCCTCTTCCAATCTAGTACTGCTTCCACTTTACTGGGATCCACAGAAACCCCTTCTTGCGAGATAACATGGCCTAGGAATCTCACTTCCGATAGCCAGAACTCGCACTTGCTCAATTTAGCGTATAATTGCTTCTCACACAGGATATTCAATACGATTCTCAAATGATGCTCATGCTCTACCTTGCTTTTTGAATATATCAGAATGTCATCGATAAACACCACAACAAACTGATCCAGATATTTCCGAAAGATACGGTTCATGTAATCCATGAAAACCGCAGGCGCATTGGTTAGCCCAAATGGCATCACCAAAAACTCATAATGACCATACCGGGTCCTGAAAGCAGTTTTCGGAATATCTTCCGCTTTTACTCGCAGCTGATGATACCCTGACCTTAGATCAATCTTTGAGAATACACACGATCCAGAGAGTTGATCCAACAAGTCATCGATCCGGGGAAGTGGGTACTTGTTCTTAATAGTAACCTTGTTCAATTCCCTGTAATCGATACACAACCGAAGGCTTCCATCTTTCTTCTTTACGAATAACACTGGAGCTCCCCAAGGCGATACACTGGGTCTAATGAATCCTTTCTCAAGCAAATCTTCTATTTGTTTCTTTAGTTCCGCCATCTCGTTTGGGGCCATACGATATGGGGCTTTCGAAATAGAACCAGCTCCAGGTACAATGTCAATCGGGAACTGAACTTCCCTCTCAGGAGGCAATCCGCTAAGGTCATCCGGAAACACCTCAGGGAATTCATTTACCACGGGTATATCACTCAAGGTTTCACCAGTTTCCCCCTGAATGGAGAAAAATACCATATACCCCTGGCAACCCTTTTCAATATATCTCTCAGCTTTAGCTGTAGAAAGGAAATTCATACAAGCACCTACAACTTCAGCCCTTTGAGAAACAGGATATACTATCCTCTTATTCCCGCAATCAAGTAATACGTTATTTGCCGTTAACCAATCAAAACCCAAAATGACTTCCAACTGGTAAAGCGGCAAACAAATCAAATCTACAACAGACTGACGCCCTTCCACAGTTATAACACAGTTCAGACAAACTTCTGTGGTTAAGGCCTTAACACCCATCGGAGTCGATACTACCAAATCAAATGGTAACTTATGCACATGCATACCCAGGCGTTTTACACAATCATACGCAATAAAGGAATGACTGGCACCCGAGTCGAACAATGCTTGTAATAGATAGCCATTTAGGGAGATTTTACCTTGTATCAACTCAGGAGATCTACGAGCCTCCTCATGGGTCATTGCAAACACTCGACCCTGTGTCTTCGGCCTTTGCTCCGCTCGTGGTTGTTGACAATCTCTGGAAAGATGTCCTGGCCGCTTGCAGTTAAAACAAATCATCTCTCCCTGACAATTCTGGCCGTAATGTGATTTGTTACAGCGACGACATTTCCACTCTGTTGCAAATCTCTGAGGTTCACGACCTCCAGGCTGATAGGGCTTCTTATCACCACCCTTGACTGAAGATGATCCTTGGCCTTTACGCTTCTGAGGAACATTACCCTTACTAGGCTCACTGCGGTGGCCAATAGCTTTGTTAGGATACACCTCTCTCAAGTTGTTTTCCGTGATTCGACATTGCTCCACAGCCTTATTGAATTTCTTAAATCGGTGAGTAACCAATCGCTTCCTCAACTCTCGTCTCAGACCACGAATAAGCATATCTGAGCTCCATTCTCCGTCATCCTTGTACCGAAGATAGGAGGAATACCGGGACAGGCGGATGAATCGGGACAAGTAGTCATCAAAACTCTCCGTGTCCCCTTGCCTGATATTAAGGAATTCTGTCTCCTTTTCAAGCTGGACTGACTTCGGGAAATACTTCTCGTTGAATTCTTGTAAGAACAACTCCCAAGTCAGTGGTGTTTCATTGCTCTTCAATGTTGAGGCGATATTCCGCCACCAACGATCTGCATCCCCTTCGAGCTTGTAGACGGCCAACCGTGGCTTCACTTCATCCGGACATCCGAGAACCTCAAATATCTTTTCCAGACGATTCAGCCAATCTTCTGCCACTTGAGGATCAAACCTCCCTCTGAACGCCGGAGGCAAATGCTTACAGAATCGGGTGACCCAATACTGAAGGTCTTTTTCCTCCCTGGGTGGCATCCCATATGATTCCGGATTCAAGGTAGCACGAGGTGGGGATTCTAGAGGTCGTGCTGATCCTTCTGCAGTGTCCTCATAACGGGTCTCCTCTTGAGTTTCTTCCGGAATAGACTGAACCGGAACTTCCTTATTCTTTGCCTTCTCTGCTCTGAGCTCGTCCCTTAACTCAGTGATCATGTCCCGCTGATCCTTGATTAGACTCATCAACTCATGCATAGGATCTGGTGGGTTTTCATTATCAACCTCCACCACGGGGTCTACACGCGGAATTTTGGGGCGTCCTCTGGTTTTCTTCATTCTACAAGCAACTTACCCCATTAATTCAGCAGAGACAGTATGCACATATGGTCACAAAACTTATATATATCCAAATCATTTAAACATATATGTGCACACATAACAATCATTCACAAACAATCTTTTATCCCTGAACCAACTAAGGGATCTATCCTAGCAAACTCTACCCTTGCCAGGAACTACAGCTCTGATACCAAAATGTAACACCCTGCTTTTAAACACGTGATTATAACTCGATATTAGGTAATTAAATTAGATTAGAGACCGTCGTATGGTTTAAAACTCATTTAAACTTCCCTCTAGTAGTAGGGACTTTACTAAATTTTCAAAACTTCATTCCTCTTCCAGTCTCAAGTTCAATTTATCGAATATAATCACCTGCGCAGTTTATATACATTTACGAATAACAGAGTGTATAACCAAACTCCCGGCAACCCCCGGGTTCACTACATACCTAGAATTCCAAATCCTGTTTAGGGATTACAACCAAGTATTTCAAACTATATACATCTCCAAAACATAATACAGTAATCCCTATCCAAAATGAATAAACCAACAAAACTATACTAATGTCCCTAAGAAACTCTAACCACTTCGGGTCACGCGCTTCTCCTTGGAGCCAGTCGCCCTGTCTGAAAGATTAGTTTAAAGGAAAGAATGAGATTCTAAAGAATCCCAGTAGTAACTAAGCATTTATACCACACATAAGCACATAGCATGTAAGTAAATCATCATACAGCAGCAACACATATCACACTCCAGCCTCCTCCCCTTTCTCCGCCGGGAAGGCACACTGCCTAACCCGAACCGTTGTTAGCTACTCAGGGACTATTGGCATGGCAGTGCATACATATAGCCTTATAGCACATAGCTATCCGGCTTCACAAACGGCTCGTCAGCCTCACAAATAGCCTTTCGGCACATAACCGACCTTTCGGCCCACAATCAGCCTCTCGGCTTTCATGTCACATAATCACACCTCATCCTCATCCCCTTTCTCCGCCGGAAAGACACACAGTCTTTATCCGAACCGTTGTTAGCTACTCAGGGACTATTGGACTGACGGTGCTCACATATATCCACATAAGTCGCAGCATACGAACTTATCGCAAAGCAATGAAATACACACATACGATGCATCACAAATGGTTCGAAAGAAAAGTCACTACCTGATCCTTTCCTGATGTCTCTGGGCACAGTAGGCTCACGAGGATAGCAGATATCAAATCCTATAATCAAAATAGGGACATTTGGTTAATTTCCTTTTCCAAGTTCTTACTTCAATATAACTCTAAGTTGGTATTCATTTGGACTCTTTAGATGGCCATTAAATGCCTAATCATATGCCTAAAGGGTTGGGATAACTATCCCCAAAGATCTCTCTTGAAAAGGCTAAGTTCTGATTTTTGGACCCCTCACTCGCACTCTCACTCGAGCACAGAAGACCGTGCTCGAGCACAACTCCCACTCACTCGCGAGTAACCTCCCGCGAGTGCTTGCCCGAGAGCAAACTTCCCTATAATTTCACACTCTCACTCGAGCACAAGAGGCTGTGCTCGAGCAGAGACCCCGAGCACACTCGAGCATCACAAGAGTGAGGCCTGCGAGTGACAACCCGAGAGCACCTCTCTACCTCTTCCTCCACCTTCACTCGAGCACAAACACCTGTGCTCGAGCACTGACCCTTAGTGCTCGCGAGCACAAGGCAGCGAGTGTCTACCCGAGAGCACCCCAACTCCCAGGCAACAGCCTCACTCGAGCACAACTCCAGTGCTCGCGAGTGATCCCTCAATGCTCGCGAGTGCCAGGCGCACTCTTGGCAATCTTCCCGCGAGTATCTCCTGAGACACTCACCCGCGGTACCAAAAAGCACCCTCACTCGAGCACAAACATGCTCACTCGAGCACGTTCATCCTGTGCTCGAGTGAGTTCTTCTCTCACTCGAGAATTCACACCAGATACCCAAAACGCAGCAGCTGATAGGATTTACCAGAATTCACCAAATGAATTCCAATGGTCCTATAACTCATACCATTACCCATTCTCATCTAAAACTTCACCATAAACCCATTGGTAACTCAAAATAACCAAAATTCAACTCCATTAACAGAATCTCATCTCTAATCACCAAACCACTCAAAACCACAACTTAACACATTTCCCTTATTCAACTTCCAATCAATTTCTAATCACTCCCAAGTGTCAAAACTGACCAAATGAACAGTGACACTCTTACCAAAACCTACCCTTCATTTAACATCATAATTAGGTCTAATTTCCAGAATTCTCGTTGATTAAGCAAACACCATAACATTCACATCAAACTTCATCAAAAACTCACCTCTTTCACTTGCTGAATTCAGAACTTGGATTCCTCCACTTTCAAATTTTCCTCTAGTTTCCTCACACCACCAATCCCAAGTCTGAAAACATGGAAGTATAGTTCTTGAACATTTGAACAACTTTAATGAAAGCAAAGTGAGCATTTAGAGTCAAACACTCACCTATAATTCAAGCCCTTCCTTTCTCTTTCTTGCTTACTCGCCGGAATTGGAAGAAATGGAGAGAGAATGAGTTGGTGAAAAGTGATGATCATTTGCTTCTCCTTTCCCCATGCAAAACCGACTAAGAGTGGAGAGTGAAAGAAAGTTTGAATATTTGACTCATCCAATGGCCCTTATTTAGCCACTTGGCATCATCTCCTTCCTCTTACCTTGATTTCACATAAACCCTTCCACACTTGATTCCACCCCTTGATCTTCCAATCTCAACCATTGATTAAGATTACTAAAGGGTTTCCTCATCCAGAACTAATCAAACGGTTGGTAAATTACCATTTTACCCCTGATTATCATAATACTCATTAAATCATCACAAATGATCTTAATATCACATTACACAATATATACTTCAAATATGCTTAATTAACATTAATTACATCATTTGAAGTTATTATCCCTGATTCCAAATCCAGGATATTACAGGCTGTATCAAGATCGGATCCAAAATCGGTCTAAAATGTCGTTTTTAACCAGTCTTAAAAGTTTTTTTTCCACTAGTGCAAGTTTTTCTTGATAAAAGCCTAGTTTACTACCACCCAGCCTAAAAGAGTGAGGGCCCGCTTGATACAATAGAATTGGAGAGTGTGGAAATGGAATTGAGTTTCAATTTCATGAGGAGGTTTTGTTTGGTATGATGGAATTGGATCTCAATTCCAATTCCACATGAAAGTCAAATAAGACAATCCCACCAAACTTATTTCCATAAACAAAGTCAAGATTTGTAATTTCACTTGCACATTTCCATTCATTATCCTTCTCTTTGCTTCAGCCTCACCCCTACCTAGAGACCTCTTCTCACTCACCGACGACCTCTGCACTCCACCCACCTCCTCCATCTTCCGGCCACCATACCCTTCTTCCTTCCACCTTGCCGCCAATGACGATATGCCCACCCCATTGCTAGTGAGATCCACACTAACCATTGCCACGTCCACACCATCATTTGAAGATGTGACGTCACCCACCCACCACCATCTAAAGAGGCAACTCTAATGTCCTCCTTCTCATGCAACGGCGACCTCGCCACCTCTTCTCCTTCGTCTAAATTGGATACTTTACTTTCCAATCTAGTTTTGAGCTTTCTCTCATGGTTATATCTGGCCATTTTCTCTCACTTTGGTTCAACTCATCGCCAATGAAGCCCCAAGTTGAAGACATTGAAGGCAATCTCCAGCAACCCTTCTACGATCTAACATTCTCTTTCACCCTCGTGTCTCCAGCCACAAAGTGCGTCATCCTGTTCTACTCCGGCCACGGTTTCTAGCAACCCATTGTCGATTTCTATGTCCTTCTACTTCATGATGTTTCGGTTTTGGATGTGTTTATTTATGATTTCTTGGTTTTTGAATTAGTTCTTGAATACATCTTGGTTGTTGCTACATGTCTTCGATTGTTGATGCTTTGTTCATGGTTTTGATTGCCTTGAGGTATGGAGTGAATCTTGGTGGTGGCCGGAAGTTACATAGAAGAGGAAGGCTAAAGGCTTTTTAAAAAGAAAAATTATATGGGCTTTCTGATCTTTTTGTTTAAAAATTAGGTCTCATTTTCATGACATACCAACATAATTTTAAACCTCATTTTCATCTCCATATCGATTTTCACATCTATTTTCATTTCCATCAAAATCAATTCCAGTTTACCAAACGGATCAAGATATATCTACCTGCTGCACACATTTTTCCATAAACCATGCAGTTTTTTTTTTTTTTTGCCAAGACATAAACCATGCAATTAACATAAAATAAGTCATTCAAATTTTATTATATATGAAGGTGAACAATTTTATAAAGGAGAATGACGCTAAAATAAGTAAATATAAGAAAGGAAAAGTCAAGATGTTCAATTTATTAAATACTAAATCACTCCAAGTGGACTCATTTACAATTTGGAAATACTGAAAAAAAAAAATTGCCCTCACCATTTTTTTAAAACAAAAAGAAGCCCCTCAGCACCGATTGCTGGCCACTCCGATCCCTGTCTCCCTTCTAAGATTGGTTCATGTTGTGAATGGTGTTGGCGAACTCCTGCAAATACACCGTAATCCGAGTCACGTTCAAGGACGCTGTCCTTAAGAGCTATTCCGCGACCACCGGCTGACTGAAAGCGGCACTCCCCAGGATAAAACGGATTCTTCCTGCAGGTACAGGGCGGATAGAACAGCAAGATGAAAGCAACTGTAAGGCGGAGAGAACAGAGGAATGTCAGAGAGGAAGAAAGGGCTCGATATGTCAGAGCTGGGTGCCTGAACCTCTTGCAGGCAGTGCCTTTTATAGGCCTCCATGCATCTGAACGTTGGGCAACGTTTTACTCCTCATAAACACCATTAAGCCGCCGGTTACACAATAATAAAAACCCATGATGAGGCCGTTTCTGAACATTGAAGGACCAGATTACGTTTGGCAATTAAAATTTCCGTTTGAGAATTTAAAACATACGTTTGGTAATTTAAAATCTGACCCATAACCTCTGTAACGGAAATACTGATGCTTCAAAATTCAGATGCCTCAAAACTGGGTTTTTCCGGTAAGCTATTTTCACAAAAATAAATTATAGATTTTTCCAAAAAAACATTTGATAAAAAGTGCCCAGTTCGCATTTAATTCACGCGCAGGGGGGGAAATTGCCGGATTTCCACTACGTTTGCCTCTTGGTGGCCCTTTGTTGTGCGCGCGAGCCCACTCTTCCTCTTGGCCCATTTACTAGCCCAACTTCACAAGGTGTAATATATACACTAACATTCTCTCTTTCCCAAGCAATGTGGGACTTGTTCCATTTGACACACCTACATGTAGCTTGTATCTCCAACAATGCCCCACATGTGTCAAAAGGAACGCCTTTAGCTTAGTTGCACACACGGATATAACCATTGTATCTGGTGGTCCTTTGAACTTAAAACCAGACCTAGACTGATAACACTTAGTACACAGAGATGTCGGTGGTCCTATGAACTTAAAACCGCTCATCTCTTAGGCGTATACTAGAGGCATTAAGAGTCAGATTATACCCCCACATTTCGCTGTTAACGCGGTTTTGCACGTTAAGACGGCCATGCGCGTGCCTGGTTCATAACGAACGCTCTAGAGATTTTGCCACGATCTCATAGGAGTGGCCCCACTCCACATTCGTAGAGGTGATTTCATTAAATGTACCTGCAATGAGCACACCATTCCGTAGAATTATGAAATCATTAAGAGCTTTGCTCATCCTCACCAAAATGCATTCTAGCACATTCTCGGCATCATAGGAAGGGACTAACAATTTACTTTAGTGCTAGCAGAACTAACTCACGACTTGTTCTTACCCATTGAACCTCCTTTATGGGATCACCAATCACAGAGGTTGGGTTGCCATCGCTGTTAATTTCTTATCGGCTTAAGTCCCATTCCCCTCGATGAATCAAGGATTTGTTTTCTTCCCAGGGGTTTTGTAAACGGATCCGCAAGGTTCACAGCTGACCTTACATAATCGATTGAGATTACACCATCTTTGAGCAACTGCCTTATTATATTATGTCTCAATCGAATATGTCTACTTTTACCATTAAAGGTTTTATTTTTAGCAGTAGCTATCGCAGATTGGCTATCACAATGTAAAGACACTGATGGTGTTGGTTTTCCACCTAGTGGGATATTCGCCAAGAAGTTTTTCAACCACTCAGCCTCAGTACCAGTCAACTCCATAGCTATAAACTTAGAATCCCTTGAGGAACTAGTTAAAATAGTTTGTTTGACTGACTTCCACGTTACAGCACTACCACCAAGAGTGAACACATAGCCACTAGTGGATTTGCTCTCCTCTGAATCTGAGATCCAGTTAGCATCACTGTATCTTTCCAATACAGCGGGAAATCCACTATAATGAATACCATAATTCATGGTACCTCTCAAGTATCTTAATACTCTTACCAGAGCCTTCCAATGCTCATTGCTTGGACAATGAGTATACCTGCTCAATCTACACACAACATATGCTATGTCTGGCCTGGTATAGTTCATTAAATGCAACAGACTCCCAATAATCTGTGCATATTTAGATTGAGCAATTGGTTCTCCTCTATTTTTCTTTAAATGCACATTAGGATCATAAGGAGTGTTCATAGGAGACTCGCCAAACATTTCAAACTTTCTCAGGATTTTCTCAATGTAATGTTCCTGAGAAAGTATGATACCATTATCATTCCTTATGATCTTTACACCCAAAATCACTTTCGCTTCACCCAAATCTTTCATATCAAAATTAGAAGACAGAAAATGTTTTGGCTCAAGCACAACATCCATGCTAGTACTAAAGATAAGCATGTCATCCACATACAAACAAATAATCACACAATCATTATTTACAAGTTTTGTATAAACACATCTTTCTACCTCAACAGTAGAGAAACCTCCACTTAACAAAACTTGATCCAGTTTTTCATGCCATTGTTTAGGCGCTTGTTTCAAACCATACAAGGATTTAACAAGTTTGCAAACTTTATTTTCTTGCCCAGGAATAATACAACCTTCAGGTTGCACCATATAAATCTCCTCTTCTAAATCACCATTTAAAAAAGCTGTTTTAACATCCATTTGATGAATGAAAAGCTTATGAATAGAAGCTAAGGCAATTAGGATTCTAACCGAAGAAATCCTAGTTACAGGAGAAAAGGTGTCAAAATAATCAACATTTTCTTTTTGAGTATACCCTTTTGCTACTAATCTAGCTTTATATTTTTCAATAGTTCCATCAGGAAAACACTTTCCTAAAAACCCATTTACAACCAATAGGTTTTGCTCCTGGAGGCAAGTCTACCAAAATCCATGTTTTATTTTGATTTAAAGAATCAATTTCAGCTTTTATTGCTTCTTTCCAAAAAGATTTATTCGGAGAAGAAATAGCTTCATAAAAATTTTTGGGTTCATCTTGCACCAAATAAGTATAAAAATCATCTCTGAAAGATGTTTGTTTTCTTTGTCTTTTACTTCTCCTTAAATCTTCAACCAATACTTCATCTGAATTTTGTTCAGAAGGAGCAGAGGAATTTTCAACTCTTTTAGGAATATGCTCAACTTTCAAAGGAAATATATTTTCAAAAAACTCTGCATCTTTTGTTTCAACAATTGTGTTATGATCTAAAACATCGCTTTTCAAAACCAGAAAACGATAAGCAGCACTTTGTTGAGCATATCCAATAAACATGCAATCAGAGGTTTTAGAACCAATTTTCCTTTTTTTAACATCAGGTAGTAAAACTTTAGCAAGACACCCCCACACTTTCAAATACTGAAGATTAGGGACAAAACCTTTCCATAACTCATAAGGTGTCTTTTTAGTTTTCCTGTTGGGTATTTTGTTTTGTAAAAAAACAAGCAGATAACAAGGCTTCACCCCACAGGTTATTAGGTGCTGCAGAACTTACAAGTAAAGCATTCATCATTTCTTTTAAAGTTCTATTTTTCCTTTCTGCAACACCATTAGATTCAGGTGAATAAGGAGGAGTTACTTCATGAATTATCCCTTCTTTTTCGCAAAAATTATTTAATAATAAATATTCTCCTCCTCTATCTGACCTGACCCTTTTAATCTTTTTATCTAATTGATTTTCTACTTCTGCCTTGTACAAAAGAAATTTTTCAAAAGCATCATCTTTATTTCTCATCAAATATACTTTGGTATATTTTGAAAAATCGTCAATAAAGGTAATATAATACCTTTTACCACCTCTAGTCTCAGTTTGCTTTAAATCTCCCAAATCAGAATGAACTAAAGCTAGCAACTCAGTTTCTCTTTGAGTTGAAAAATGTGGTTTTTTAGCTTGTTTAGTTTCTGCACAAACTTCACACTTTTGAAAATCATCTTTAGTTTTAGAAATCAGCCCTAGATTTTGTAGCCTCTTAATATAAGATTTATGAACATGTCCTAATCTAGCATGCCACATATCATAGGAATCAATCAAGTAAGCAGAAGAAGATGCATTCTCATTCATTTCAGAAACACTAAGAACAAACAATCCCTTATTACAATAGCCCTTCCCAATAAGAACATTGTTCTTAGTCATGACAATCTTGTCAGATTCAAAACATACCCTAACCCCAGCTTTCCCAAGCAATGCCACAGAGACTAAGTTAGCTCTGACCTCAGGTACATATAGCACGTCACTCAGTGCCAAGGTCTTTCCAGATGTGAGCTTCAATACCACCCTCCCTTTTCCATGAACCTTAGCGGTTCGGGAGTCAGCCAGATAAACGTGGTCTTCCCCTTCTTCAAAGGAGGTAAACATCTCTTTGTTTGCACAGATGTGCTTGGTAGCTCCTGAGTCTACCACCCATTTCTTCACATCAGAGACAAGAAGGGCTTGTGACACCACAGCAACAATGATTTCTTCATCACTACTATCATCTCCTTTAACCAAATTCACATTTGGCTTAGGAGGATTTTCACCCCTTTGAGAGTTATCTCCCTTAGCCCTTTTCCTGCACTGTGCTGCATAATGACCTGGTTTTCCACAGACAAAACAATTGCCCTTCTTCTTCTTGGGGTTAGTGTCTTTGGGCTTGTAGTAAGGTTTCTTATTTTTATTATTTTTGTTTTTGGGATCGTACCTCTTGTTGTGTGGCTTTTCCTCAACTAGGTTTGCTTTAGCAGCCATTTCCTTGCCCTTTGCAGCTTGTATTGCCTTTCTGTTGGTATCTTCAATGATGATATGAGTGATCAGATCATTCAAGGACAACTGTTTCTGTTTGTGTTTCAGTTGTTGCTTGTAGTCATTCCATGAATCTGGCAGCTTTTCGATCAGTACACTGGCTACGAACTTATCTGGCAAATTGATCTTTTCAGCCTTGAGCTCCTCATTCAGTTTATGGTACTCGTTGATCTGGAGCTTGATGTCTTTTTCATCTGTCATCTCCCACTTGTAAAAGTTTCCTATCACGAACTTCTGCTTTCCAGCATCCTCAGCAGTATACTTGAGGATAAGTGATCCCCATATCTCACTTGCTTCTTTATAGACATGGTACACATCGACAGATTGTTAGATAAAGTAGTAATAAGAGTGTGTCTGCAAACCTTGTTGGCATAGGCCCAAACATCTTTCTGGGCTTGGTTAGCATCTGAGGATTGTGCAGACTTTGTAAGCGCATCAGCAACTCCATGCATGTCAAGAACAGTGTAGACACGTTCCTGCCAGCGTCTGAAGTTCTTCCCCTCAAACTGTTCAATCTTGGAAATGTCTGGAAACTGCCTGGGCACAGGAACCGGCATCGAAATAGGACCAGAACCAGCATTGTTGACACTGGGAGCAGCAGCACCATCAGGTTGAGCACCAGCCCCGGAACCAGCAGGAGGAACAGAAATAGAAGCCATTGTAGCTCTTAAGATTGTTGGCGAACTCCTGCAAATACACCGTAATCCGAGTCACGTTCAAGGACGCTGTCCTTAAGAGCTATTCCGAGACCACCGGCTGACTGGAAGCGGCACTCCCCAGGATAAAACGGATTCTTCCTGCAGGTACAGGGCGGATAGAACAGCAAGATGAAAGCAACTGTAAGGCGGAGAGAACAGAGGAATGTCAGAGAGGAAGAAAGGGCTCGATATGTCAGAGCTGGGTGCCTGAACCTCTTACAGGCAGTGCCTTTTATAGGCCTCCATGCATCTGAACGTTGGGCAACGTTTTACTCCTCATAAACACCATTAAGCCGCCGGTTACACAATAATAAAAACCCATGATAAGGCCGTTTCTGAACATTGAAGGACCAGATTACGTTTGGCAATTAAAATTTCCGTTTGAGAATTTAAAACATACGTTTGGTAATTTAAAATCTGACCCATGACCTCTGTAACGGAAATACTGATGCTTCAAAATTCAGATGCCTCAAAACTGGGTTTTTCCGGTAAGCTATTTTCACAAAAATAAATTATAGATTTTTCCAAAAAAACATTTGATAAAAAGTGCCCAGTTCGCATTTAATTCACGCGCAGGGGGGGAAATTGCCGGATTTCCACTACGTTTGCCTCTTGGTGGCCCTTTGTTGTGCGCGCGAGCCCACTCTTCCTCTTGGCCCATTTACTAGCCCAACTTCACAAGGTGTAATATATACACTAACATTCTCTCTTTCCCAAGCAATGTGGGACTTGTTCCATTTGACACACCCACATGTAGCTTGTATCTCCAACAAATGGTGAGTACTCTTCAGTCTTCTGCTTGTTGTTTAGTACAACTTCTGTCAGATTTTAAGCTGATTTACTCTATTTGTTCTTTGTTTGAGGTCTCTGAAATTTGATATGTAATCTTCAAGCTTGTGTTCCCTTTTTTATGTCTGATATTTCGATAAGAAAAATTAGGAAACATATTCTAAACTTTAATTTTTAAATCGCACCTTTCTTACCGGAAAAGACTAAAAATAATGCAATCTTTTATTTATTATTTAAAATATTTCTTATAAAATTAGAGAAAAAGACAGAAAAATACTATTAAAATTGGTAAAAGAAAACTAAGTATATTAACTTTCAATTATTCCAAAGGAACTGATTTGAAATTTTGAATTTTGGACAAATGTGAGAAATTACCTCACTACCCTTACTTTTTTTTTTAAAATAACAAATCATCATACACCCCTCGTCGGCCGCCAGAGCTCCAACGGTCTCATTTCTTTTTTTAATTTCTCAAGCAAAAGTCGCTAATATAAATACTCAAGTTGTTAATATGAATACTAAAGTTGTAAATAAGGTTCACTAGAGCTCCAGCGGTCTCATATATTTTTTTAAATTTCTCAAGCAATATTCATTAATATAGATACCAGAGTTGTTAACAAGGTCCACTAGAGCTCCGACGGTTTCATATATTTATTTGAATTTCTCAAGTCAAAGTCGTCAATATAGATACTTGAGTTAGTAATATAGATACTAAAGTTGTAAATAAAGTCGACTGGAGCTTCGGCGGTCTCACATATTTTTTACGACTTTAGTATTTATATTAACAACTCGAGTATCTATATTGACGACTTTCTCATGAGAAATTCAAAAAAATATATGAGACCGTCGAAGCTTCAATGGACCTTATTAACAACTCCAGTATCTATATTAGCGACTTTTACTTGAGAAATTTACAAAAATATATGAGACCGCTGGAGCTGTAGTGAACCTTATTTACAACTTTAGTATCTATATAACAACTCGAGTATATATCTATATTAACAAATTTTGCTTGAGAAATTAAAAAAAGAAATGAGACCGCCGGAGCTCTGGTAGCCAGCCGCTACCAAGGTCACCGAATCTTTGGCAATGGCCGTCACCTCAGGTCACCGGCGTCAAAGCTCCGGCGGCCGGCAAGGGGTGTGTGATGATTTTTTATTTAAAAAAAAAATGTAAGGATAGTTAGGTAATTTTTCACATTTGTCTAAAATTCCAAATCAGTCCCTTTGGAATTATTGCAATATATCTTTCCTTTATATACAATCTATCTTCCTTTGTGTGTAATTTCATCTTTCTTATGCGCAATTCATCTTCCCTTGTGTTGAAAAATTAGTCCAATCTACAAATTATATTATGTGCAAACAATCTTCCCTTATAGGCAAACAATCTTCCTTTTATATAATACATCTTCCTAAGTACAAACTATTTTCCCTTACGTACAATATATCTTCCATTTGTGTGAAATAATTCCCTGATGTGCAATTACATGTTGTGCAAACAATTTTTCTTTATGTGCAAATGATCTTCCTAATGTGTAATTTATCTTTCCTTATATGCAATTCATCTTCCCTTTATATAATTCATCTTCCCATACGTTCAATTCATCTTCCATAAAAAATCCAAGATTTTTCAATTCCTTGACCCATAATTTATTTTTGCACCTCCCATTCTTCAAGCTCATGGTCCTTCTACTTTCATGACCCATGATAGATGCGAGACCACCATCAACCACCCACTCATCGATGTTGTTACCACCATTGATGACTATTGCCTCCATCTACTTCACTGATATGGGTCTTCTTCAATCTTCTTCGTCTTCTCCCCACTCCTCATTACCGTCTTTATGGTGGATGCAAGACGATGGCTTTGATCAATGGTGGTGGCATCTATTATCATGGGTTTTCGATAGATGAAAAACATATTTTTTTTGTTTTTAGTTTCATTAGTTATGTGAGTTTGATATTATTGAGATTGATTATGTTTATATTGAATTATGTTGTGTTTGAAGATCAAGATTTGCTTCCATTATTTTTCAAACTAAACCACGTTGAGGGTTTGTTGATGAATTCAGTGCAGCGCTGCTAGAGAATTGTTTTATGATGAATGTTCGGTTCTTTGGGAGAGGTTGCATAAAGGAAATATTTTTCCTTAAGGGCAATTTTGCCTTTCTTCTATCACAATCATTCACACTTAAGAATCTCACACCTTTATATAGGCTCAGGTTCCATGTCATAAATAAATTTTTATATAAGGATTTATGAGCAATTTTCTTTCTTTTTTTTTTTTTATCTCGTTCCTGTAAAAGTTAATGCTACGATCTTTATTACTTTTCATAGTTCGTTACCTATTCAAATATTGTTGAATTCGTCAACGAATGACTTCTGAATGAGTCTGCAAGGTAGTGACATGACATCTTTTGTGGAAGAGAAGAAAAAAGTAGGGAAACTTTATAGCAGCCTGAAACGCGCATTTAATAGTCAACGGCCCCATTACTGTTAGTCAAGGAGATGTCTGGAGTCTGGATAAGAGCCACATCCCAGAAAGTGTAATTTCTTACCGAAGAAAATGATAAAAAAAATTTAAAATTATAAAATCTCAAATTAATTTTTTTTATAAAAAATTGATAATATAAAGAAATGACTTGGTGAGTAATACATAACCCTTTTATGAGAAATACCTTATTTAGAATTTTATAATTTTAAAATTCTTTTTCAGTCATTTTCCCTTTATTCTTCTTCCCCTTTCATTTTTTTTTAATGATAGGGGAGAGTTACAACAAAGCAGTTATTATTCCATTACACAATAAGTGGATAATTTTAATTTCTTCTTTTTATTAATAACAGTTGTCTTGTTAATAAAAAAGAAAAAATCATTGAGGTAAAAAGTTTTTAAGAAGTATATCACACAAGATCCCACCATATAATGATAAGTTACCAACTAAGAAATGACAATAGCTCTAAACACTTTTATTCCTCGTTTGGTACAAGAGAACTACGTCTGGGGAAGTGGAAGTGGAGGTTGAATTCTGAAATTAGATTGTTTGGTATGGAGATTTCACTTCATCGTGGAAGTGATTTCCATAAAAAACGATGGAAGTCACTCTCTAGCCCATCTATGAGAACTCACTTCCACCTCTCATGGAAGTGGAAATCTGCCCATTTTGCCCCCTCCTCTTGCCTCCTCAAACTTCCGTAAAGCATAGTGAGGATGATGGCGGAGGCTAGGATAACGACAGCGGAGGCGAGGGTGACGATAAGGACGACGGCGGACAGCGAGCATCTCCTCGTCCTTCCTCTTCTCCCTCACCAGTGAACATCGATTTGGCATCGACGACAAGGACAACGAACATAGTGACGTCCTCTTTTCCTCTTGGATCTGCGATGTCGGCCTCTCCTCCTTCTCCCTCATCGATTTGGCAAACGACGGCATCTCCTCCTCCTCTCTTCTCCTCCAGCGACGGCATCGATAGCCCTCCTCAAGCGATACAGCATTAAACACAACTCCAACCTCCAATAACGATCGCACCTCCATCCTTGTCCCCCCCACCAGTGAATGCAACACCGCTCTGAACAAGATTTTGCCGTTGTCTTCCTCCGGCAACAAATGCAACTTAGCTTTGTTCCTTTAACATTTGGGTTTGTGATTTCAATTTTCCTTTAGCACATGGGTATTTGGTTTTGATTTAGATTTTGAAAATTAATTTTGATTTTGATTTTGGTTTGTTTTCATCTTCTCCCTTTGATTTCAATGGCTGCATCTCAACCTTTGTTATTGTGGTTGCCGCTACAACTCTTCGATGTTGTGCTCTTCAATTTCAATGGATGCCTCTTAGCCTTTCAATCTTAGCTTCCCCATTTGATCTCATGGATTTGTTTTATAGATTGTTTAGATTGATGATATCATCATTTGAGTTTGGATTAATTGTTTACTGGCTAATCATTTGTTGTCGGAGTGGATAATTTCTGGTGAACAATAGCGTGTGTGCGTGGGTGGATGATCCTGCTTGGGGTAGAAGAGTTTTTTGTTTTTTTGGTTGGGGGTATTTTGGTATTTTCACATTATAAATATATATTTTAATTAAAAGTTATATCTCACTTCTACCTTCATACCAAACACACTTTAAAACTTCACTTCCAGTTCCACTTCCACTTCCCTAAAAACTCTTCCATTGTACCAAACGGGGCATTAGTGATTGTACAAGTATTGCTATCATATATAGCATTTTAAGCTTCCAAAACTTTTACAAGTATAGAAGGATGTGAGGTATGCAATATTGATTATATAATTTAGTCTTTATGATTGGGCAATTTTTTATTGTACACTCAATAAGCAATATTTATTTGTAATCATAATAAATCATGTAATTATTTTATCATCTTCTATTTAAAATGACCTCTATATTTTTATGTTGAAAGTCCCAAATGTATTGTTTTCGAATAAATATTGATGAGACCAATATTGAAGACCCTTATCAAGAGAGTGAAACAGGGAAACGTCACTATTTAAAAAATAAAAAAAGAAACAAACATTAAAACGAAATGAGTGCTAGTCCATGTGAATATAACAAAACAATTGGAAACCTAAAAAATTTTCTCATGTGAATCAGTGTTCAGTTTTTTGGCCAAAATCAAGGAGTTATCATAATTCAAAATTTTATCCAAAAATAAAGAAGTTATCATAATTCAAAATCATAGTTTTTCTCGCAAAAAAAAATGATAAATACTAGGGGACTAAAAATTTATTGTTTAACTAATCATATTAAAAATTAATAATGATTTGATTATTTGTTAAATTTCATTTATTATTGATGCAAACTATTGTTTTGATAGGGACACCATCATCCCACAATGACAATATAGATGATTCTTTCCTAATTTTCTTTTTTATATTTCTTTATAATTGATTGATTAAGTAATCATATTTGAAAAATGACTTGATTATTTCTTAAATTTCCTTTATTATTGATACAAAAGATGGATATTAATTTGATTTAGAAATAATTACATCATCATCCAACATTATAATTTATAGATGATTATTTCATAATACTTTCTTATTTCCTTTATTTATATTTTTTCATATTAGAGATATTAAGAAATTATATTAGTTCTTGCCCCCTCTTTATATTGATTATCTACTTAATCATACAGCAAATTCAGGCCCCTCTCTGTTTACTTTTTTTTTCATAAAGTGTTAACTTTAACATTTTGATTGTAGCTAGCTTTCATTTTTATAATACATTGTTTAAGTCAAGAATAGTGCCCCACGCGTCCTCGTATGTGACTCAAATCAATTTTCATTAAATATTCACATAATTACATTTTAATTAACATTTATACACTTAGAATTATTGATCAATATAACTTCAACAAAAAAAAAAAAAGAATTATTCATCAATATAATATAACTAACGATAGCTTAGTGTATATATTATAACCAAAGGTATTCATAAGTGGCAAAAAATTATAAAATCAAACTTAAACAAGCAAGTCCAAAAGGCAAATATCATGATATATAAGAGTATAGTCTAATATAACGTGAAAACACAATTAAAAGTAAAGTAGACTCGAAACCTAGACTGCTAAAATAATGCATTCGAAAACTCAAAACAACACGTGAGAACTCATTTTTCTATGTTTATGTTCTTGATAATTGCTTTGTTGGTAGAGTTGGAAAAACAGAGCAAGCTTGTCTAGCTGGTCCGTTTAGGCCATGAATTTACAAGGGCCCAATGTAAGATTTTTACCTCAAAAATGAAAGCGGGCCTAAAAGGGTCAACCCTGTAGGGTTGAGGGCATGGAAGGGATGGTCCTTTTATGCCAATATTTTTTTTTTATTTTTTAAGATTATTTATATAATAATAATAATATTGATTTTTTATACTCTGTTAATTATGTTACAAATATTTAGTTGTTATTATCTTTTTTAGAATTAAGTCATAAGAATATCTAATATTAAGAATCCTAAAAATTAAAAACTTATAAAAAATATTTCTTATTTCATAAGTATTCTTACTAATTTTTTATTTTTTACTTATTTTCTATGATTTTTTTTGTTTATATCTTATGTTGTTTATTTTGTTGACTACTTACACATTTCAAGACATATTTATAAGAAGTATTTTTAATTTTGTTAAGTCTTCTCATTAATTATTTGTAATTGTGGTGTGTGGATAATAGTTTACCTTTGATTATTTCTTAGTGACTGTATTTGTTTGTTACATAATACATAGCGTTTACACATTAATTTTGACAAACATTTAAATGTTAAATTAGGACTTTCATTATTTTAATTTTATTTCTTTAAAAAAAATTTGAAAAAAAAGTAAAAAAATTGTTAAAAAAGCTTCAACCCTGTAATGCCTACCATGACCCTTATACTTAAGGGTTGGGAAAATGACTGTTTTCCTTGAGCCTGGCCTAAAAGGGCTGGCCCTTTTAAGCCCTAGCCTATGAAGGGCTGGGTTGGCCCTTTTTACTAACTCTATTTGTTGGCCCTAAAGGTAGGGGTAGACATATCAAACAATCCCACATTCACACTATCAACCAATGGCGTGTCATCTCTCTTCTTTCTCTTTGAAGGAGTGGTTGAAGATAAGACATAAATTTTTTCTGCTGACATTAATGTCGTCAATGAGCTTGAGGCATGTGTTTTGACTTTTGAGGGGTTGGAAAAAAGACACACGGAATAAATAGAATGGCAAACAGATGAATATATAATCAAGTACTCAATTACAATATGAATAATTTTCTTATCATTAATTCCGAGTATGTAAACCATTGCAAAATATCTTCCTCCTCAAAAAATTGCAAAATGCCCAAACTACTGGATGAGTATTTGATGTTGCTCTGCTTGACTCTAAAACTAACAATAATTTCTCTTCCAATACAACGCTCTAATTGTGTTGGGAAAATTCCAAGCTCTACTTTCTATAATTAAATATGGATATTAAGAAAGTCAAGTATAGAAGAATATAGAAAAGTGAAAGCCAAAAAGCATCTTCACATGGAAACCTGCAACACTCTCTCATGTATTTACATATGAATCAGTGTTTGGTTTTTTGGCAAAAATCAATGAGTTATCATTATTCAAAATTATGTCAAAAAATCAAGGAGTTATCATAATTCAAAATTATAATTTTTTTCCACCAAAAAACATGATAAATACTTGGGGATAAAAAATTGATTGATTAACTAATCGTATTAAAAATGATTTGATTATTTGTTAAATTTCATTTGTTATTGATGCAAATTATTGATTTAATGATTTGATTTAGAAATAGGGACATCACCGTCCCACAATATAGATGATTCTTTCCTAATTTTCTTTTTTATATTTCTTTATAATTGATTGATTAAGTAATCATATTTGAAAATGATTTGATTATTTCTTAATTTCCTTTATTATTGATGCAGAATATGGATATTGATTTGATTTAGAAATAATTACATCATCATCATCCCACATTATAATTTATAGATGATTATTTCTTAATATTTTCTTATTTCCTTTATTATATTTTTTCATATTAGATGTATTAAGCAATTATATTAGTTAATGCCCCCTCTTTATATTGATAATCTACTTAATTATACAAAAAATTCATGCCCCTCTCTCTTTACCTTTTTTTTCATGAAGTGTTAACTTTAACATTTTGATTGTAGTTGGCTTTTATTTTTACATTACATTTTTTTAAAGTCAAGAATAATGCCCCATGCGTCCTTGTATTTGACTTATCAATTTTCATTAAATATTCACAAAATTATATTTTAATTAACATGTTATATATATTTAGAATTATTGATCAATATAACTTCAACAAAAAAAAAGAATTATTCATCAATATAATATAACTAACAGTAACTCAGTCTATATATATTCTAACCAAAGGTATTTATAAGTGGCAAAAAATTATAAAATCAAACTTAAATAAGCAAGTTCAAAAGGCAAATATCACGCTATAGGAGTATAGTTTAATATAACGTGAAAACACAATTAAAAGTAACGTAGATTTGAAACCTAGACTACTAAAATAATGCATTCAAAAACTCAAAACAACAAATAAAAACTAATTTTTCTATTTTTATGTTCTTGATGATTGCTTTGTTGGTTCTAAAGGTTGGAGTAGACTTATCAAACAATGTCACACCCCCATTATCAACCAATTGGATGTTATCTCTCTTCTTTCTCTTTAAAGAAGTGGTTGAAGATCAAACATAAACTTTTTCTCTTGACATTAATGTCATTAATGAGCTTGAGGCATGTGTTTCGACTTTTAAGGGTTGGAAAAAAGACCCAAGGAATAAATGGAATGGTAAAGAGGTATACAACCAATTACTCAATCACAATATGAATCATTTTCTTACCGTTAATTCTGTGTATGAAAACTATTGCAAAATTTCTTCCTGTTCAGAAAACTACAAAATGGCCAAACTACTGGATGAGTATTTGATGATGTTGCTCCGCTCGACTCTGAGCCTAACAATAATTTCTCTTCCAACACAATGCTCTAATTGTGTTGGGAAAATTCCAAGCTCTACTTTCTACAATTAAATATGGATTTTAAGAAAGTCAAGTATGAAAGAATATAGAAAAGAGAAATTTATGTATAAAAAAAGAGAAATTTAAATTCAAAAATTACTATACTATAAAGCACAAAAGATCAAACAAAAAAAGAAAAAGAAATGATTGAGATAAGTGTGGCTGCTAACTTTTCATCAAAAAGAGACGTCTTTTGAGTCATCGTCCACTTTTCGATAATACGAGCAATGATAGTCCAAATATCCTTATGGTCGTCAATATCCCTAATGAGTTTATAAGACCATGATGTTGGAATAAAGAATTGAAGCCACTAACAATGAAAAATGGAGAGCACAAACGAAATACATTAACGACGTTAATATATATAAGTATTATTATAACCATGAGGCTAACTATATTTTTAAAAAATTAAACCTCTTACAAATTTAGTTTAAATTATGATTATAATAACTCTTTGATTTATGGACTAAATTATTATTATAATAATTTTTTAAATAATGGAGCTAACTAATAATGCATGGATATAAAATATAAAATATTAAATATTAAATTATATAAGAGAATGATGAATGATTATGATCCTTTGAGGGATTATATTTTGCTTTGGGGATTGGGGACTGACAGGTGACAGCTAGTTTACCATAAAACGCTAGTCGGCTACATGCTGAGTTTCAGGCCTGGGCGAAGTTAACCGGAGGTGTCCTGTTTTCTTCCTCTTTATTGGACGTCTCTCCTCTCCATCATGATCCAGAAAAACCTCTATTCAATCTTATTCTTATCCTATTTGTTCAACACAATCACCTTGTGCTCATCTCTCAACCCAAATTTTGAAGCTTGTCATGTCTCAACCTGCGATAACCACATTATAACCTACCCTTTTTACCTCCACGACCGACAGAGCTCCTTTTGTGGATTTTTTTTTTTTTTTTTTGGACAAACCTTTTGTGGATACCCGGGTTTCGGACTTAATTGTGACGATGGTGGCCTCTCAGGCCTCTATATCTCCAACACGGACTACATTATCCATGAAATTTCCTACGCGACCCAGTCAATTCGAGTGTCGCAGGGATCTGCTGCCTGGTGGCACGGCACATCATGGATGATTGCTTTGATTGAAAACATCACCCTTGAGGGAACCATACTCCGTTTCGCTCCGAACCAGATTGACCTATACTTGGTGTTCGGATGCAACTTGGAGGCGCTGCCGAGAGATCTATGGCAGTACAGAGTTGGGTATGATGAAAACAACCAAACAATGTCTGTTTTAGCAATGACAGAGGAGGTTGAAGATTTGGGGTCTGCGTCTGAGAAATGCAATGGCGAGGTGGTGAAAACGAAAGTCGAAAATAATACTTATATTGATGGAGAAGTCTTGAATAGAGGGTTTGTGTTGAATTGGATAGGGTCAGATTGCCATTTATGTCAGAGGACCGGAGGCAGGTGTGGCTTCGATGCCAACACAAGTGTTAATAGTTTCAGATGCTACTGCCTTGATAGAGATCATTCTCTGACTTGTGATCCGGGAGCCGGTTAGTCTTCAATTTTATATTTATATAATGATAAATCTACAATTTTTTTTTTTTGAATAAGTACTTAAAAAATGCCAAATAACTGGCTACAAAATACAACAACACCTACATTTCTTCATCACTATCCACCTATTGACTAATAGGTGGAGGGTGATCAAGATACAAAAGTTAAGAGAAAACTTAGCTCAATAGTCAGCATGAAAAAGATCCTCTTCAAATTTTTCCGCCCCAATTTGTTGTTCGTTCATAGATTTCCTACCCCAATTTATTGTTTGTTCATATTTCCCATCACTGGCTCTGAATTAGTTTGATTCACGCAACTGGATGGCTCATTAAACGCAAGAGAACCAAACACAACCTGGTGGGGCCTTGCGGCTTATAAATCTGCAATGTTATAATACCTCCAGTCTCCTTTGTAGTATGATTAACGAGATCCTCCCTGGGTATTCTCTTGTAAGAGTCAATTCTATTCAAGATATTATTTGACATTATAAACGTGGGAACCTTTTTCAAGCGGGAATTTGAACTTTGGTACGTCACATTACATGGGAAAAGCCACTTTTGCTAGACTCAACCCCGTTGATAATTAACGAGATCTTTTATTAAGCATAAAAAGTAGTCCTTCTTGTTCTATTTATAGAAGCTCAAAATTTAAAATGTTTTGGTTCTTTTTGTAAGTGCCCGGTAAAAGTTGTCTCAACATTTAATAAATTTTTTTCACTTGTTCTCTTCATTAATTATATGTATTGCATTAATTAAAGGGTCGGTGGTACTTATATTTATTTTTTTCCTCTCTTTTGCTTGCCCTTTTATAAATAAAGGCATACTTAAAAAAAAGTTTATTTCCAGATATATTTATTATTTTTAACTAATTTTAACCATTTTCTTTAACTGCGTAATTCGGTTATCAAACTCTTATAAATAAGAGTGGAGGGAGTACTATTTATAAACTGCACATTTTGCATAATATATCATGATTATATATTTAAAGAACACCTTTTCTGACTCTGTCTTGAACTACCTCCTTTTGTAAACGGGAGAATATTTTATATTGATGATCAATGGATTGTTATTTGAGTCTACAACTGTCAATGGGAGCCTGATATGCTGTTCCTCTCATTCCCCTTCCCTTTCAACTGAGAATGTCCATGACTTCTGACTGAATTTTCTTGACACGTGTATTATCAAGAAAAGAAGCCAGATCGTCAGAGTCAGAGTTAACATGATTGAGTTTAGCACTTTGGATAACTACATATATATGCTCTAACTTCATTATTTCTCTTTGCTCATCATAATTGTAGAGAATTCACGGCATCGGAAAAGAAACCTTACCATAGGTAATGGATCAAAATTCCTTCTGTTTCATATTTTACAAGACTTTGTTCCTAGAAAATGAAGAATGTTTCATATTTCTTACCCCATGATTTGCATACTATATGTGACAGGTTTAACGACTGGAGCTGTTGGAGCATTGCTAATATCTATTATCAGTTTTAGTTGTAAAATCAAATCGTTTAGGCAGAAAACAGAGTTTTGGAAGATGTCAAAGATTAACCAAACTATTGAGGTCTCCATTAAAAACCATGGACCTTTGGCTCTAACAAGATATAAATTTGCAGAAGTCAAGAAAATGACCAATTCTTTTGAGGTAAAATTGGGACAAGGTGCTTGTGGTGCGGTATACAAAGGAAAATTACTAGATGGACAGCTTGTTGCTGTAAAATTATTGAAGCTAGCCAAAGGGAATGGGGAAGAATTGGTCAATGAGGTTGTTAGCATCAGTAGAACTTCACATGTCAATGTTGTTACCCTCCTTGGATTTTGTTTGGAAGGCCATAGAAAGGCTCTTATATATGAGTTTATGCCCAATGGGTCTCTTGACAAGTTCATTCACAACAAGACAGACAAAGATGATCCATTATTAACTTGGGAAAATTTGTATCAAATTGCAATTGGCACAGCTTGAGGGTTAGAATACTTACATAGAGGATGCAACACTCGAATTCTACATTTTGACATAAAGCCCCATAATATACTTTTGGATGAGAATTTTTGTCCCAAGATCTCAGATTTTGGCCTTGCTAAGCTTTGTCTAAACAAAGAAAGCATCATTTCAATTTCAGAAGCTAGGGACACTGCAGGATATCTTGCTCCAGAAATTTGGAATAGAAATATAGGGGGGGTTTCACATAAGTCAGATGTCTATAGTTATGGAATGATGCTATTAGACATGGTTGGAGAGTGAAAGAACATGATTGCTGACATCAATTGCACATCTGAGAATTTTTTTCCAGATTGGATATATAAACTTGAGCAAGGCAGCAATTTGGAAAGTGATGGAGCAAACGACATGGAGGAAAATGATGTTGCAAAAAGAGTGGCCATTGTGGGTTTTTGGTGCATTCAAACGTTTCCAACTCAAAGACCTACAATAAGTAGAGTGATTGAAATGTTAGAAGGAAGTCTAAATTCACTAGAAATGCCTCCAAAACCTGTCATATCTTCATCTCCAAGATTAGAATTAGAGTCCTCCTTCACTCCTAATACCACCACGTAGATTACGGGTCTTGACTGCTCTTCCCAGATGCTGGAGAGAACAAGTGCTGGAGGGGCTGCGTAAGTAAAGTATGCTATTCGTTGCTATGCAGTGGCACTAGTCACTACTAGAATTTTTTGTTTAACCAACGAAACATTGAAGCTGAAGCCCCTAAACAAGTGAAATTTACTTTCGATATATATGTAGTATTTTTAAAATTTCCTTTTAGTCTGAGTTGAATATCATTTGGGATGTTTTTTGGTACAGTGGCTGTATATGGATTGCGAATAAATGCCCCCAAAGCTATATATATCACCACATGGGCTGTTGTTTTGAAGTCATATGTTTTCATGAGTCAGTCGTTAATTAGTTTCAACGAGACTGGGGGCAAAAAGGTCTTCTTGTTGTGAAACATGATACAGGAAAAATTGGCATCCCTATTTTGTATTTCTTATTGAAGGATGTGGGGCCTATCTGTGAGCCTATTTGTTCAATTGAGTGCCCACATAAAAATGGAGCACAGTATGAATCTCATGCACATTACACACAGTAAATACACTAAAGTGAAAATGAGAGCTAATGAATGCAAAGGGAGTTTCTACTATGAGAATAGTTAGTAGTTACTTCTCTTTTGTTTTCATTCATCTCCCATGCACCCTCAAAAAAAAAACCTAACAACCCAACACACACACCACAACTAGGTGTTAATTTTTATGATAAAACTGTTCCCACAACGATTTCCGATAAGCAAGGGAAAACACGAGTCATTATCCTACAACTTTTCTTATTCTTATTTCGCCCCAAACTAAATAGGATTGGGCTCTAATGGAAAAATTAAATATAACCCAACATCTTCTACTCACATTCAGTGAATTAAATATTATGTATCTAGATTAATCATCTATATTAGAAGAAAGATAATAAACTAGCTCACCCATTCTTCCTCTTTCTTTTTTTTTTTTTATAATTACAAGGCCATAAAATGGAAATTACACCACTTTAGGAGACTAAGAGAAATCCTCCTTTAGGAGTAACGTCCTCCCTCAAAATCTTCAGACATCCTGGATGGAGAATCGGAAGAATCACTAGTCCCCCTAACAATTGATGAGCATCTTTAGTCAAAAAATCAGCACATCAAATTGTTTCTCGTAATGCATAACAAAGCTCGACATACCAATCTGAAAAAAGAAGATCTTGCACCTCACTTATGACATCTCTTAGAGAATGGACTTGTCCACCGTCTCGCATTACCAGATTGAGTACCTCCATAGAATCTGTATAAGCCTTCACATACTGAAAGTGATGTTGCTTGCACATTTGAAGACCCGACAGAAGACCAAGTAATTCTACAGAAGTGGGGGAATGAACTCCAAGTGTGTGCTAAAAACCAAGGACCCAGTTGCCATTCGTGTCACAAACTACACCACCACATCCAGCTGATCGTTGAGCATTAAATGATCCATCAGTATCAAGTCTAATGTGCCCTTATGGTGGTCGCTTCCATAAACTCTCTTCATCTTGTCCAGTCTGCAGGAACTAATTCGTGAAATTCCCAAATACACTAGTCTCCAGTAGATGAAAGAAACTCCCATGTATAATCTCCTTAGGTTGGGCACGAGTTCCCTCCATCACCCCTTGGCATCGATTCTTCCACAGTAGCCAGCATATAAGACTGAAAGTTTTTGCCTAGGGCCATCTACAAAACCTGTTAAATCCCATGTTACTTGATAAATTCTTCTTAAGCCAAACTTGCAAGTTAGAACAACAAAATCTAATGCGACAAGTTGGTTTAACAAAAGATAACCACACTGTTCTAGCAACCTCAATCTCTAAGGATATGCAAAACGATTTCAACTCTCTGACACTTGAAGGGACACTCCTCACTTTGAGTTAAGCCTCTCTTAGCCCTAAGTTGGTTAGTAGGAAGTCTCTCATGAATAGCTTGCCAGAGGAAAAATTTTACTTTTCCTGGTACCGGTAACTTCCACATTTTCTCCTAAAGGACTGGTGGATTCTGGAATTTTTGTGAAGATAATAACTTATAAGCAGCCCGGACATTGAATAGGTTATCAGAAACATTCCTCCAAGAGAATTTATCAGGCTCACTTCCATGTGGTGGAGCCACATTAGCAATAACGTTTATCACCCAGTATGGGAGAAACTCTCTCCACTTGTCTAGATTCCATCTCTCTCCCTCTCCCTCTCCCTCTCCCTCCTGGACTGATCATTTAGCTTTTTTTTTTTGGACAAATATCATCCAGCTTGTGTGTGAGATTTATTCGTAATTTATTAACCGTTCCTTAAAAGAAATTTTTACTAAAATACTATAAACAGTATAAACAATTATTAAAATGTTATAGAATAAAAAGTATTTACTAAAATACTGTATTAGAACTCATTCACTAGAACAATAAGTTTGGATTTATGAAGAAATCATTTTTCACAAGAACGATTTCAATATCTGATATATTTTTTTTTTAATTAAAAGTATGAAACTCATTCATGAGGTGAACGATTTTACCTCTGCTTCTCCGTACCGCATGCTTTCTCTTTCTATTCTTCTTATATTCAGTGAAAATCACACCTAAAGACCTCATTTCCACGCATTTATAGACCTGTCATATCAGGTAAAAAGAGATTCCCATTAGTAAAATTAATGCAGAGATTCATGCTTTTTCAAAGATTCTCACGGCTTCATCAAATCAAGAATATATGTGATTACACAGTATTTATTTTGAGTATATTTGTGCATCCAACATACTTCTTTAGCATTCTTATTCTGACATTGAAATCCTTTTGATTTCTCCAACTCCCTTCATTCCATATCTTATAATATCTTTATTTAAAATTCAAATTTAAAGAGCAAGATTATAGCAAATATATCATTTTAAGATTTATTTTCACACAGTCATTTTTAATTCAATTTAATCAAAATAAATGCTATTTAGCCCAAAATTAATGATAAAATCCCTAAATAAGATATTAAATATTATGATAAAATTGGGATATATCACTATGAGAGAGAATGTAACTTATAAAAAGGACATAAGGGAGTATAAATCTAAAATGATAGAATATAAAGGCATATCTATTTGTAGATTTAAAAAATGGGTATATTTATTATTTTTGAATGAAAGACGTTTCAGAAAAAATATTAATAAATATAATAAATAAACAAATAAATACAATTTTTTAGTTAGCCAAATTTATGATCGTCGATTTTGTATATTTTGATGGTAATATATATTATTTTTTAATTAACCAAAAATGTAATAAGAAATGAAATATATTTTGAAATACATTGCCACAAAAATTTATAAATAAAAAAGTAGTGAAAGGTAAATGAAGAATAATATTTTATATTTTTTTTATGATTATTTGTTGGTGTTATACATATTGTGGTGAGACAATTATGAATATATTTTATGATGATTTTATTAAATTTGATATTTTGAATTTAAATTTTTTTGACAATTTTATTTAATTTTATTAATAATTGTTATGTAATATTTATGAAGTAGGATGAATCATAGAAAGAAGTTCGTGTGTATATTTTCAAATGAACAAATTTATAACGGCCTATCTGGTGTAACATTTGAGTTTGATAGGATGAAAATAATCAAAGTTAACCCAAATATTACCCTGAGTAAAATGAAGCAAGTTATCGGACAAAAGCTACAACTTCCTCCCAATCAAGTCGTGACAAATATAGTATATAGATATCCTATATGCATAAATCCACCAAAATACCAGGCATGCAATAAGATGACTCGAACATACAACAAATGTGGCAAGCGACTGGAAGATTTTCAACTCAATTGACATGTGCAGAGTTGTATGTCAACATATGTGATTTACCATATGATGACCACGTTGAATCCCAACCAATAATCAATGATATTGGAAATACACTTCCAGCAAGTAGCAATGAGGTTAACATTGTGGGACAAGAGTCCATATATACCAATGACATGGAAAATTTCCACTTATTTGAACATCCGTTATATGGTGGCAACAATGAACCACCGTGTCCACTTCCTCATGTAGAAGACATCATGGATGAAATCGAGGAAGAGGATGAATATGATTCTTATTTAAATGTTGGTGGTGAGAATGATAATGAAGATAACACCAATGACCATGAATAGGTGGATACCTCATGCCAAATAGATCGGGTAATCGAGTTTACTTAATGTACCTTCTACTACTTTACAATCTTGAAGAAGTTGGAAAATTTAGTTGGGGATCGGTAGTTTTAGCTCATCTGTATAGAGAACTATGTAATGCTACTAACCCAACTGAGGATGGGATTAGAGGATGCTTGTCATTGATACATTTATGGGCATGGGATCGCTTCCCTATGATCGCACCACCCCTACCTGTGTCTCTAGTTCCAAATTTAGATATCTATCATCTCTTACCTCCTTTGGGTTTAAAGTATGATAAATTCACTTATAAAACGTTTCATATCCACTTATATTATTAAAATTATATAAATTATGATACTACTTTTTGTAATGACAAATGAAAATATGTTAGACAAAGCCCTCGTCCAAGTGCCATGACTTTGCTCCGATATAGGGGTTTCCTAGATAAAATGGTTGATGATGAGATAATGTGGCAGCCATATGAATCTTATGAAGTGCACCAATTGATTCCAGAGTATTGCTTACAAACAGCAGAAATTTGGCTCGCTTCTGTTCCTTTGATATGTTTTAATATCATCGAATGGCACCACCTTGATTGTGTACTAAGGCAGTTTGATCGTCAGCAACCAATTCCTGCCCCACCTATTCATTTGGGATTACCACACAATGCAACTACAAGGTAGAACAACTATAAATAGGATTAACCAATACTCAGCATTTATTCAGGAATGAGATACTTGGTCACATACTATTGTTAATGCTCCAATGGCACATGATGAACTTGATAGAATATCTCAATACATACAATGGTACCGGAAACATACAAGACGATGGATTCAACATATTAGTGGTGACACTAGTTGCATAGTAAGTTTTTCTTCTTTTTTCCATCAATACCATGTTTTCCTTCATTTAATAAGTGTTATAACACAATCTCTTTTTATTTATTTCAGTCTGACATAGCAGAGGAGTTATATAGGATGACAATTAATACTAATTCTACATGCTTAAATTGTATTGATTATCGAGACAGAGTTGCTCAAGACCAATGAAACATTTTATTTGTACTTAGAGAACAACAATTTAGCATGAGTTGTCAACCTGCTCCCCCAACAATTGAATTGCCTCGAACACAAATTCCTCATGATAGACTGAGCAAGCGACGCGGCTGTTACTTGTCAACCTAACTGCCAATTGAAAATAAAAATGTTTTGGAACAAGACCTTCCAAATTTTAGCCAGCCTCATTACATGTCAATGTCGTCGTCATCTCATTTCACTTCCTCTAACCCTACACAACACCAACCTCATCACATGTCACCGTTATTATCTTCCCCTTCCAACCTACCCAATGTTGTTCAGTCTCAGTCATTCACATTTTTATTAGATGATCATGCATTATTTTTGATTGAATACAATACTTCTACTTTTGAGCATGGTGGGCCATCAAATGAAGCATTTGTCACTCCTAGACAATCCATTTCTTTAAATGAATCGTCGTGGTTTGATTTAAATACGTCTACGACACAAACAAATGAAACACTTGAATCTCAAGAATTTGACATACAACAACAACAACGACCACAACGTATGTAGAGGATACCTAGATGTGGTACAGGAAGTTATTATTTATAAGGTTAATTCATTTTCATTTTTCAGTCATATACACTTAATTATTATTTTATAGTAATTTTTTAATATTTTATTTGGTCTATGTACTCCTTATCCTATTTTTGCAATCATTATTTCTTTTATTATGTAATTACTATTATTATGTAGAATAATAGTAATTACATAATTTAATTATTAGCATAAAAGCTATTTTTTTTACATAAATGCGCTCATTTCTTCTATTTTGCAGGAAATAAAATAGACTCATTTTTAAATTTGTTCGAAATATAGAATAAATGTTGCTGGGAAAACTAGATGCGAACATAGTAGTTCCTATGAGACTATTCTGGTTATGAATGCTCCTCAGGCGTGTCAAGAAATTATGCTTTGTGATGCGATGGACCATCAGAATTATAGTGATAGAAGTTAATAGCTGTTGATTTTGTATTAGCTATTGTCTTAGGGAACTTCTTCATTATATCTGTACAAGCTGCGGCTTGCCTTTATGATTCCAAAAAAAAAATATATAGAATAAATAAAAAAGGACTAGTGGGTCAATAACTATAATTTTTCCAAATAAAAAAAGGAGGGTGGAAACTGAAAAGTCTATGAAAATGGGGTCTTTAGGTATGATTTTCACTAAAAATAACAAGAATAGAAAGAGAAAGCTTGAGGTACGGAGATGCAGTGGTAAAATCGTTCACCTCGTGAACGAGTTCCATCTTTTTAATTAAAAAAATATATCAGACATTGAAATCATTCTTGTGAAGAACAATTTCTTCATAAATCCAAACTTGTTTTTCTAGTTAATGAGTTCTAATACAGTATTTTGATAAATGCTTTTTATTCTATAGCATTTTAGTAATTTTTTATACTGTTTGTAGTATCAATATATAACAAATTTTCCTTCCATTTTGTAGAGACGCTATAGAACTGTTCCTAAGCCACGAAGCCGATGCATCATTCCACTGTTGGAAAGCAACTTAGCTGAATCACTGTCGGTGCGATCTTGGGCTTCATCTTAGTTATTTTCGTCCCCATTTTTCCCTTCTTTACACACTCTGCACATTTCCTCAGTTAGTTTTTGACTTACTTTATCTTTCCCCTTCAAAATGACAGAATCGCAGGTGAGCGCTGGATGGTGCTCCTCCGTGTCTTCCTTCCTTCTATGCCTCCTACTAATGCATGAAACTTGGCTTATCTTCTTTGCTCTCTTTATCGGGTTCAGTCATGTGAGGGGCTCAGTCATGGTGTCCCGTCTATGTAACTCTACGGGACGCCGAAAATTAGTCGCAGCATCTTTATTCTTCATTTGTGACGCAATTGTTAGGGATAGGGTTATGTGTTCTTACACATAAATCATCACGTTTGGCACACCCGCATGTTGCGCAGAAGTTTTCGATAGTGTTTTCTTCCCAACATCTCCAAGGTAAAAAGGATTTGTACTCTTCTTCCATTATGTCATTTGTTTCTCTTCTGTCCCCTTCTTCGTTTAATCAATATTTACTATTTGAGTAATCGGGAATTGCAACTCCGATAAGGACCCAATATACTTGGTTTAAGAGTTCATCCTAAATGGATCTTTAGATTCCTAGATATTCTACACTAAAACCACCGAAAGGCACCGAAGATCTCACCGCCGCTTCTGATCGTGGAGCCTTAGATACAGAGTCGACATAGTTTGTTGCTTCTGCGATTGGGTACTCGTTGTTTACAAGCTTTTCCTTACACGTTTTACCTCAAGTGTGGTTACTTTTTGTTTCCATTAATTTTTTTTCACTTCTTTTGGATTTCAAATCTGATATGAAGACGATGTATCCAGTTGTGGAGGTAGAGAAGAAGTATCCCATTCGTCCGGAGTATTATGAAATCTACGAGGAAATTGGGGAAGGAATGAGTGCCACAGTTAGCCGTGGTCTCTGTAAACCGGTCAATGAGCCTGTTGCCATCAAACTGGATGATCCCGAATGTGACAATACGAATTTGGTAACCTCCTTTACCCCTATTTGGTAACTCATTGCATCATTTTGATGACTTCCAAATTCATTTATTATCTTAGTTCCAAGATAGAGCTTATCATTCGCAGTACTCATAAACACACCCGTGCATGATATTCTTAATAGTTTAATTGTTCCACAGTTTTTCGTGTGCCAATTATACTTCCCCCTATCCATTTTTGTCGATTTTATGTTTCGGTAATGGTGCAAGCAGATCATGACATGTTCATTCATTTTGAAGCTGCGAGAAAGGTTTTCCTGAAGCTTTTCAAATGTTATTTAGGTTCTAGCTTATCTGTAGGCTTTCAATGGTGTTGTTAAGCAAAGGCCTTTTTCCTGTAAACTTCCTTCACTGTTTCCATGTCTTATTTTTTTCCGATTTCACTATTCTGCTCATCTGGAACAGCCAAAACTCTAGAGGACATGGCTCTATTGGCACATATGGGTATTGCTGCTCAATATAGTGGGAGAGACTTTGTTAATGGTCTGCCAACAGAGTCTGGATTATGAGTTTCAGGATTTTAGTACCTATTTTTTCCTGGATAATGTCTGCACATGGTAATCATGGTTAGGAATTGTGTTCTCTGTATGCTAAAAACTGGTGTTACATTGTTCAACACTATTTTATATGCCAATAACACTTCCCCATATCCATTTTTCTTCAACTTATATTTCTTTAATGGTGCAAGCAGATCATGACATGTTCATTCAATTTGAGGCTGAGCATAAGGATTTTCTGAAGCTTAACATATGTTCTTTAGGTTCTAGCTTCTATGTAGTCTCTCCATGGTGTTGTTCAGCAAAGGCCTTTTACCTGTAAAATGACTTCACTGTTTCCATGTTTATTTTCTTCTTATTTCACTGATATGTTAATCAGGAACACTCAGAGCTCTCGAGGGCATGCCTTTATTTGAACAGAGGGGGATTCCTGCTCAATATAAACAACAGTCATGTGTTGCCACTTTGCCATGAAGCCGTCCCAATCTACAGCATTTGAGTTTTTGTATTTCATTTCTAATTACTGTATCAGGTTCCAAACCGACAGAACTATTTTTTCATGCAAGCCTCTGCTTTTATTTGGTTGTGTTGAGTCTGCATCTGCTTACTTGAAAATGCTATTTCCTTTAGTTGCAAATATCATCGTCTCTACAGTTGATACAATTAACATGTTCACACAATGAACATTTCCATTTTCTTTGGTCCCTACCTTCTGTTAATAAATAATTAATCATGGAGTTGTCATTTCTATTGTTTCTGCATTTTTTCAAGACAGGAAAAAGGAGGAAGAAATGCATTCACATGTACTTAAGCTTTTGTGTTGATAAAGCGAAGTTCTAGAATGGAAGTCATATTCTATTTCATAAATGCACCCATAAAAGTTTAATTTAAAGTGTTTGTACTTTTTTTCCTAGAATAGCTTTTTGTGAGTGCCTTTTTTTTTGGGATGCCATGTTCAGTTTTATTTTTGTCAGCTTGCAAACACTGATTAACCACGTTCTTTATCTTCATTATGCTTTTTGTTGTGTTGTAGTGGCCTTAAACTGATGGTGGCTTTAGAAAAAAGTATAAAACATGTTTGCCCCACCAGTGGTTTGTTCAACCAGAACAACAATTCATTTTTCTACTGGGTTTGAGGCACATAATGAATTTCGTTTAAGAGAAAAACATGGCGATGAAGAAGACGACTTATGAATTCAAATGTAGGGAGTATTCTTATTATATTTATTAGTGTGGGAACTACGATGAACTGTTATTTATGGTTCTATGGTCAAACAACAGTAATCTATGTTGCTTTGCTGATAACCTTATATTATTGCCCTACTCTCAACATATGTAATAACTTTTTTCAAAAGGGAGCAACATTTGCGAAAACTGCATAATACAAATGCTAACTAATATTTTTTCAAGTCCAACATATCATTTGCACTCGAAATGATAGTCGGCAGTTTGAAATAATTTGTGTGCATTACTCAAGTAATTTGGTTTTATTCCCACCTTCTTTAGGTTATTTGATCTCTAATCCCTTGTCTAAAATAATCACCAAACCTCTCAGTCCGCGGGTTCCTATTTATCTCCCATACATACCTCAATCAGGAACTATAGCTGAGATACTTGTGGAAGATGTGAAACCAGTCAGGGTAGAATCGCAGTACGTCAAGGTATGTATCTGCATTAAGATATGATACTGAATTATTGTACTTATCCGTCAATTTCCAAATGCTATGTTGATTATTTAACTATTGCATTATCAACCAAGTATATGATTTATACTCATAGAATTGTCTGTCTTAATTCCTACCTGCTGCAGGTGGTATGCACTGTGAAGAAAGGCAATGTCGTATGTATTATTAAGGTTATGAAGCCGACGAATGAAATTGAGGTATGTGTACTATCTTTTCTTCTGTTCTTTCATGTCTAGATTGTTTGTTCCCCTGGATCCAATTTTGCTTCTCGAATTATCTAATTTACTCTCCGTTAATGGTACTCTTATATGGCAAAACCCTTAAACAAGGCCTATCATTATGTAACCCCCCAAAAGTTTCATAGAAGAACCGTTTATACACGTTTTACTTTCCTTTATTCCCAGCATCTTGAGGTTATTTGATCTCTAATCCCTTGGCTAAAATAATCACTAAAACTCTGATTCTGTGGTTTCCTTTTTATCTCCCATACATACCTCAATCATGACTTAAAATATCCCCTTCTTCTGTAGTATCCTTGTCCTTCAAGCTCCTCGTATCCAATTATCAAACATAGTCCTTTTTAAACCTGGCCTATCAGCTGTTCTTGCTATACTCTTTCCATCACTACTGCATGTCAGTCATGTTTAATGCATCATCAGAGAGTTGGTATGCATCTCAGCTATTGGACACTGTGCCTTACTGAAACCCCTGATTTAACACCTCCCAGCAGTGTGAGCCATATAGGTTGCCAACATGGCAAGAGCCACAACAATGTAATCAGCCAAGGATATGTTGTTTACCTTAAATCACAACACATAATTACCATTTTACGTTTCAAAACATTAATCCGTCCTTATTAATTTCTGTTGCAGTTACCTTTCGATGCAATGGATGCTAAAGGAGGGACATATCAAATGATAAAGTACATCAACCAACAAAAGGCTCGCATGAAAACAATTTCCATAATGTATAAGCTACTTAACATCATGAAAAAGTAGTTTTACCATTTTGTTAAAAAAACAATCGCTATTCTTTAATGTATAATCCACTAACCCTTGACTACTTTGTTCACTCCGTAATGTCCCATTTAATTGTTACCGCCATTATGCATTCCTGATTACACATTGCATCTGCTGCGGCCAATGGCTTTTTACTGTTCTATAGGTCTACTGTGTCAATCCCTAACCATTGCTTGATGGGTCTCACTAGAACATCATAGTCATAACCAGTTACTAGAACAATGTGATCAATGAATGTGATCAAGCATTGAAGCTACATATCTATATATCCATACATATATATCAATGCATATTACTTGAGTTGCAAACAGTTTTTACAAAGGAGGCAATTGGACTCTCTGCTCATATAATGGGTCTACAACATTTCATAATGCACTTACCAACACATTTTGTGATATCGCTCCTATCAAATGCATTGTAGTCATATTACTACGTTTTTCCCATCTCTCTAACTCCCTATTTTCCATTGTTGCCGCCCCACCCTTCATGTGCAACCTTCCCCCTTTAAATTATCACTGTTTACTCTGACTTCATATTTAAATTATCCCTGTTCACTTTGACTTCATACCCCCCCTTCCCCTTGATCGTTAGTTTATGATAGCCTCTTTATGTCATTTCCTTCTCATTTAATAGGACCAGAATTTTCCCTTCACATCTGTCTTTCCGGAACTCTTACACTTCCTCTTGCCTCACTTTCCTTTTCCTATTTTGCATAACACTGTTAAGCTTCCACGTTATAATATATTCTTTTGGGTCCTTAATGTAAGGTATACAATTTGATTATTCTAATAAAGGTAAAAAATCTATTACATTATCATATAACTAACATGATATACTCAAATACTTTTATGTCATAGTAGATTACACATCAATTTATAAAATAGGGAAAATGATTTGAAAAAATGATAAATATGAGCAATGGTATGAAAAACATTGAGGAACATTTCCTGCCTAATTCATTCCAGTTAGCACTGCATATTAAACAAGAAAAACACGTTGCAACTAAATGTTTAGATAATATATAGTACAATACATAGACTACTATTACGCTCATTGAAAGATACCGTTCAGATCATATCATTCTTCAAAAATTAAATGTTATTAATTTATTAATTTTTACTTGCCTTAAGGAGAGGAATATAACGATTTCTTTTTCAAAACATCAGATTCACCTATCATCTTCTCCTTGGCATTTTGGACAATAATTATTGTTAAAGTACGTTTGATTGTATTTTTATTTACAAATCATCAAAACCAATATATTTAGGAGTTTGATTACCTTTTTTCCTTTTAAACTATAGGTAAGTGCATTTTAGATTTTAACAATATTTACAAATTCCTTCATAGAACAATAGGTATAGTATTGGGGAACCAACTAATACCATCACATCACACTTGATGTGCCTTGTAGTCCCTTTCAAATGATAGTAAACTTAACTTCTATTTCCAAGCATTGTAATATTAAGTTACCTAACCCACAGTACTTGCTCAAAAAAGCCATTCATTTATCCTTCTTTATATTGTCATGTGAACACGTTTTGAGACCACAGATTTTGCCTTTATCTTGTCATGTATCTGAGAGGTTACATATACTTTTGTTTTTTGTCTTTCTGTCTTTAATTATTTTCATCTTGGGGTATGTGCCACTTTTCTTTTTTGGTCAACTTTTCTATAAGATATCATTGACAAATATATATTTAAAGTATATTTTATCACTTTTGTCTTATGCACACTGTTGTGTCTTTTTGTCCTATGAACTTCATTCACTCTTTAAGGCCACCCTCCCACCTATGTTTTTTGTAGATCACAAATGTGTTAATTGAATTATCATCAAGCCATATGTCCAGCTATGCATGCCATTTCAATGGACATGTCATTAGTTAATTACAATTAAAACAAACCTCCATAACAGTAAAGACTTATATAGCTTTAGCAGACTTACAGCAAGGAAAAACGTATACGAACTCAGAGAAAGAAAAAACTTAGACAGATAAACCTTAGAAACAAAATAGAAATTGCCATGTCCACAAATTGCATTTTAGTCTAATTGCTTACAATTGTTCCTACATGGTTCAAAATAAAGCAACTGTTAAGTCATGACATCTTTCCCAAATAATGCGCGATAACGAAGTCAATGTCCTGCAGTTTGTAGCTGTCGACCAAAACCGAAAACGAGGACCCACTCCATTATGCTTGCCAGATTACATTTTCAGTCCTCCACAAATCCTAAATCTTCTCCTAATTCAGATGCCTTTGGTAGGAGTCCTACCACTGAGACTTCATCTTTTGCGTCGATGCTTAGCTCTAAATTGTTTTCATCCGGCTATGCCATCATGGTCATCATTAGCGCTGGTTGGAGTTGATTATTTGAATCCCCAGCATTACCGTCTTTAATGATGGCAAGTTGGTTAGCATTCTGTTGTCCCGTTGTTGCCTCTAATTGCCTGGGACGGTATACCCTCAAGTTCACTGGCCTTATCTTCATGTAAGCGCGCCTCCTAAAGTCGTGGATGATGATGGGCTCAAGAATTTTGTCAAGGTAGAACACACCTATGTCAGACTGTGATGCCTGAATCATAGAATGATAGTGTTCACCATAGCACGGATCAAGCATTCCTTGCCACAAGTTGTTGGAGAATCCTTCTTCATGAAGTAGCCAATAGAAGCACCTGAACAAGTAGTATCGATTCTCACTCCATCTTGGTGACCCCATTCTTATTGCCCTGCCTTCCAATCCATGTATAAACGACAACACCCTGTACGTCGTCATAGGGACTACTTTAACCACATTATCTGCAGTGAACAAAGCAATGTGTTCTAATGCAGCTTCCAAACTCATGACATGTTCGTAGTATAGTAGTCCACACTTGATGCTTATAATATGGAATCCCAAATCTCTCCATTCTTGGAGAATCTCTCGAAATTCCCTCTCTGAATAATAGTTTGCCATAGCTATAAGGGAGAGGGAGTCCATCTTCAGGTTTGTTTTCCCCTAACCTCAATCACCTATGGGTCTTTATAGAAACGGCTATGTCATTTGCACTTGACAAAATCACAAGGACTTCATTTAATGGCTACACCGACTCATGCTTCAATTTAATTGCCTTTTATGCGTTTTATTATCTCAGTTCCTGCAATAGTTATGGAAGTATAACATGATGTCATGTTTTGTCACATCTGAATGAATCATGAAGTTCTTGTCATACTTAAATTTTGAATAGCAATTTATGTTATCATGCGTCACAACTCAGCTTAAATGCTTTGAAATCCCTTATATGCATACCTGTTACAAATATGCCAATTTAGACATATGACAAAACGGATGGATACCCTTATAGTCTGCAATTTCCAATATTCTCTTATTGTCAACCATTCATGATTACACACTACTTTTTTTCCAATGACTCTCATCCCTACACTTCCTACCAACTCTCTCATTTATACAGCTTCTTCTGTTACAACATTGATGATATTTCTTGGTTTGCAACTTATTGTCAACTGTCGGTCTTTTAATATGCATATTTATCTTAAAGCATCGTGTAGTTGCTATGGTTACTCTTAGAGGGAGCATATTTATTTCATTCACTCAATTTGTACTACTTCAAGCCTTCAGTGCATTTTTTTACTTGTGTCTGAGGCTAGCACAAAATATCAGCATGTAGTTTTTAGGACTTTGGTTTGTTCTACTAGAAATGCTTATTAAAATGGGGCAGTTTATAGCTTTTATATCCTACTGTCATTGATAACTCTTTACCCCCAAACCACACAACATACTCATTATTTTGAGTTCATATAGTAGCCAAATTTGACTTCTCCAATATAACTCCCAGTGCAGGGGCAAGGATATTTCTTTTTATTAATTAGCCATAACATTCAAAGGTACTACAACTCTTCTAATGCAAACTCAAGTTTATATTACATACGCATATATAATGATATAAGGTGCACAACTCATACCGAGTCTGATCCCTCTTTGAATTTCTTAACTTAGGTGTGTAGCTTTGTACCCCAGGTGCATTTAACATAAGGTTTTGGATGTATACACTCAGGTATGTTGCTATATTAAGACAACCTATTTAATTATTGTACTAATTTTCTCATCATCTGTCCCTTTTCAAAAGCTTCTTTATTTTTTTTTAAAGTTAAATATCTCTATGTAGCAACGTTAACATAAGTATTTATGGAAGTATAACATGATGCCATGTTTTGTCACATCTAAATGATCATGAAGTTCTTTTCATACTTCAAGTTTGAATAACAATTTATGTTACCATGCGTCACAACTCAACTTAAATGCTTTGAAATCCCCTATGTGCATACCTGTTACAAATATGCCAATTTAGACATAAGACAAACGGGATGGATACTCTTACAAGCTGCAATTTCCAATGTTCTCTTATAGTCAAGCATTCAAGATTACACACTACTTTTTTTCCAATGACTCTCTTCCCTACACTTTGTACCAACTCTCTCAATTACACAGCTTCTTCTGTTACAGCATTGATGATGTTTCTTGGTTTGCAACTTACTGTCAAATGTCACTCTTTTAATATGCATACTTATCTTTAAGCATTGTTTAGTTGCTATGGTTACTCTTAGAAGGAGCATACTTATTTCATTCACTCAATTCGTACTACTTCAAGCCTTCAGTGCATTTTTTTACTTGTGTCTGAGGCTAGCACAAAATATCAGCATGTAGTTTTTCGGACTTTAGTTTGTTTTGCTAGAAATGCTTATTAAAATTGGGAGTTTATAGCTTTTATATCCTACTGTCATTGGTAAGTCTTTACCCCTGAACCACACAACATACTCATTAATTTGACTTGATGTAGTAGCCAAATTTGACTACTATTAGGAAAAAAATTAATGATAGTAGGATATAAATTGTGAGTATCTAGCTAAATTGCTGTAAGTTATCCTAATTCATGGGCAATGCTATTCTACTCTAAATGACTGTAGGATATAAATTGTGAGTATCTTGCTAAATTACTTGAAGTGCTAAATTGTAAGTATCTAGCTAAATTAATGACACAACATACTCATTAAACAACTTGCTGAATTGCTGTATCTAGCTAAAAACACATTGCTCCTCCGTAAAAGCCATGTTTGACCCAGAGTGCATATCTTTGCCACTGCCAACACCTCACCTACTACATCAAGTGAAGTAGGTTATTCTCCTTTCACTATGGTTTTTGGGATCTTCATCACATTACTTCTTTGTGTTAATGTGTTAAATATTGCATCAATTAAATGCCTGTATTACAATTGTTCAGACCATCATGTATAATCGATAATGTTCCCTTCATTTTTTTATTATACACTTTTGGCGGAATGCTGTAACTGCACGAAATAGCCATAAGCCATGACTGCACTTTTGTTGTCTTGACTTAGTCATAGCAATCATAATGTCCATAAGTTTCACTTTTTCTGTGCTTGTCTTTTTAAATCTTCCTACCTTACATGCTTCTACTTGACAAAAAGAAAGTCATCATCATTGAATGGAAAGTTGTGCAAGGATGTGACTTTGAAAAATTATTGTGCAGTTAGATCAATTGAAAAACCATTCCCTAACTCAAAGGGTAGGTTATCTGTTCATATACAATGAAGTTCACTACTCTGCCAATTTAAAAATTTATGCCAGTGCTTGCTATGTCATTGACTTTGAAATGCAGCAATGCCAACAAAAGGGTAGCCTATCTGTTCATATACAATCTAGCCATCACCTCTTTTTGACCATCACTGATTTCATATCGTTACTTTATCCCCCAAACTCTTTTGTCCTATGTTACAGTCATTTTTCTTCTTTCCTTAGCCAAACTACTTAACCAGTCCTTCATCTTTTCAATTCCTTCAAGTACTAATTTTTTCTGACTTTTGTTCTCGAAGAAAGAGCCTCCTTTATCATGTTCATACTACATGCTCAGCAATACACAAACTCTCACATAATAGGTAACTTCTTCCACAGATACCCATCTTCCTCTTCACTTTCATTTTCACATAATTCAAATATTTCCACACACAATCAAATATACATGATGTCACCTCTTTAACCTAACATCTGTCGAAGTAATACCAAACAACCTAAAGCTATACAGTTGTAGAGTATGTCCTTTGTTGTCATAGCTCAAACCTGTTCCTTGAATTTCTACCATGTAAAAACAGACCAATTTTTCATTGCTGCATCATAACTTATTAATATTAGGTCAACCAGTCTGCATCATTAATGCATAGTTGGAGTGATTACCTTATGCAATGATATGCCTCAACATCTCATACAGTTGCACCCATGCGTCTATGTTCATTTTTCTATTAGTCTTGCATTTTTATTTTTTCTGATCTTCCCATACATAAGAAACCTCTATTTTCTAAAGCTCCTTTGCCTTATCATCTGTCCAACTAGTCAAATATAACCCTACACATACTCTCCATTGTCTTACCATCCTTTCATTTCTGTCTCCCGCCAAATCTTCATTACAATATCCTTTAAATTCACTTCGCTTTTGTGTCCATTGCATCAACCCCATCTTCTGTGCCTACTCTCTCCTTCTCATACGCTTTCACATTAGTTTCTCCTTCCTCTCAACATACCTCAACATGTCTGACCACACTTTACTGTCTCAGATCCATGATGCATCTGACCTTTGGACAATTGCTGTTAGGGTGTTAAGGAAATGGAATGTCTATCAAAAATTGGCCCCAACTGAGCTATTCTATGTATCTCTTTTGTTATGTGATGCTGAGTTTTGACGCAACTACCTATTATACCAACCTTCCTCATTGTTAAAACATATTCAGCAGCATTCATTACATGAAATCCATACTAACTGTGTGCATTTTCTTGCAGGGGACAATGATTCAAGCAAGTGTTATTGTCAAGTCTCTCCATACCACTTTATGCGGCTCCATCCAAGAAGGCAAAACTTACGAATTCTCCAACTTCCTTGTGTCACCAAATCGTTTCAAATATAGACCAACAACTCATCAATTTAAGCTTACTTTTACTACTCATACCTCTTTCTCACCTATTGAAGCTAATATCCCAATTTCTTCTTACTCATTCAAATCCATATCTCATATCCTCTCCCTTCCACATGAAGAGGATATTGATTATCTCTTTGGTAATTCTTCAAACTTTATGCATGCTTCACAAAAGATTCACTTTACAATTGCCATTGAACTGTAAATTATATGTCTGCATCATCAAGTTTTTTATAATATTTACTATAACTGTAAACTCAGTTGTCATTACGCAGATGTGGTTGGCTTTCTTAAGTCCATTGGCTCTCTTGAGGAAGAACATAAGGATGATCATACCAAATACTGGCTCAGGATGATAATATCTGACCTTGAGTAAAGTTTATTTCTCTATTAGTCAAGTTTTTTCCCCTCTCAAACTTATTTCTTTATCTTTAGTTACCAACAACAATCCTGTTTATTAATAGTGAAAACGAGATTGAATGTGTTCTATTTGACCAATGTGCTGCCGATGCATATATGGATCAGCTAGGCAACTTTGAAATGCCAATTGTGGTCCTCTTACATCTAGCTAAGCTTAATTGGACACAAGATAGTAAATTCCTTACTCATACAATACTACAATCATGTGCAACTGCTAAATTTTTTTTCCCAATATTTGTTCCTCACCAGTAAGTAAAAATTGATGTAACTCCACTTCTACACATATCAGAATTACGTCAGCTATCAAGCTCTTTCAATGCCACCAGAATGTACTTCAATCCTAAGGTCAAGGAGGTTGGAGATCTAATTCAAAGGTTGTAATGAACAAACTTCTTTTTTCTGCAGTTCTGAATACAATGCTTTTTTGTAACCAAAGATTAATTACTTCCTCGGCTCAACATGTATTTAAATATTCATTCTCAATTGGTCTCAATTATACAGTTATCGTTTTGTATCAGCTGAATAAAAGGGAAAGTCCTTCATAAATTGTAAAGTAGATAGTTTATAATTTATATTCAAAGTTTAGTCACAACTGGTAAGAAAGACTACTCCTTCAATAATTCAGATCAATGCAACTTGATTCAGTGCTTTAACATTTTCTTCCTTCCATTTTTTTGTTCCAATTAGTTTTGCAGACCTTGTGTTAAATCTTTTTATTTACTTCTCTTATAGTGCTAAAGATCGAGGCTCCCCATTACTCGAAGCTTTAACTCAATCAATGCCAACTCAGCTTACTCGTCCTTCATGTGGAACATCACTTATTAATCAAACAAAGATGAAGATAGCAAACATTCCAGAACTTTCACCAGTGCGTGTTACTTAAATATGAAAGTACAGAAAATTTTTCTTATCACTTATTAACCTCATTTATGGTCCTCTACAGGGAACTCCCTTTGTAATTGAATGTGAGATTGTGAAGTTTGAATCCAAACATGGCTGGACCTACCAAAGGTGTTCTAAGTGTTCTTGCAAGGAGAAACTGAAGGATGAAAATGATCCAAACAGTGTTTTAGTCTGTCATCACTGTAAAGCCCCACCTCAATCAAACGTGCATATACAAACTTTTGAGGCCAAGTATGTTTACTTAGTTATTTTAAAGTTTCATTATTTTGTCAGAAGCATTGAAACTATCGACTTATGTGACTTCTCTTACATGGATTTACACAGAATGAACCTTCACTATATTGTGAAAGATGACTCTAGCACTACTTCTATTATATTTTGGGATAAGCTTTCTATACAGTTGCTGGACAAGACAGCATCACAGCTGAAGATGACACTTGTTGAGGCACAACATGACTTTGATGTTAGTTTCTCCCATAATGAATCAATAATGTACTATAGTTTCAACTCATAACATATTAAATTTTATTGCTTGCAGGATAAACGAAATGATGGTTTCCCAAAAGGGCTTGAAGATGCTATTGGGAAGAAGCTATTATGTAAGCTCAAGGTCAATGAATATAATAAGAAGTTTCCAGGATCCAGTATAAGTGCCACAAATTTTACAGTGTGTGAAGATTTACTCAATCAATTTGATGCTGCTTATGCTGAGGTTAGCATTAGTTTTGCCATAAAAAATTTTTTCATACCAACCTTGAATTTGCTTACTGCAATTTCTTGGGTACACCTCATTTCACATCACATTGCCTTATCTTACAATCAGTCACAACATGTCATATAAGTAGCTGCAACACCTAACTATAACTGCATAAAACCAAGTCTTAATGAGTTTTGATTGGGAGTTGTTGATATCTTTATCACTTAACTTGCAATAGGAAAATATACCTACAAATGAGGCACCTCCAGAACAGCATGATGTGATCCCTGATGCACAACAACTTCCTTCTATTCCAATTGTCGAAGATGCAGTTAATCTTGAGGATGACACCTTGGCAACAATGTCACAGCAAGTATCACAAGGGACAAGTAAAGGAAAACACAAGAACTACATCAAGAGAACCGCCAATATTGGTTAACCTTCTAAGGATACCCAATCCTTAGCTAATTCAATTAATGATGGTAGACTTATTAAAAATATCAAGCAAGAGAAGTAGTGATCCATTTGACAGCACTGTTATGTCTTATACGCCCTTAGTTATATTTCTGTCATATCCCTTTCACTATTTTGGCTGAGCTTTGGGAATAGTCAGTTATGCTAATTTAAGTTCCAAATGTTTGTAATAGTCATATTATTGTATTTCCTTTCCTTTCATGCACTGTAATTGTCAAAGTTCGTTCGTTGTTATTTCTGCCAGTGTACTGTACCATTCAGGAAAGTTCATGTATTTCAAACTATGTAATTTTAGTTTTAGTAATTATAGCAAGTTTGCTTCTGCTCACTGTATTTCACTTCATATTCTTTAATTTGCAATTTCTCTCTAATGTATGATATGCTCCTTGTCTGCAAGTTCACATCAGTCAGGCTTTCTTAAATCCCTCCAATTTACCAGCTTAAGGTTGTACACAAAATCTTGGTTCTGTTTGTTGGCAGACCAAGAATATTTGAACGTGGTACTGGCTTCAATGTATGCTTCCTGAAATAGCCTAAATACCAGTTTTGATAACTTAACTTGCTTCACCTTTCATAAGTGATTTCTGAAAAACTATCAAATACATGAAAGATACAATATGATAAAATGGAAGATAACATCAGTATAAGGCATTCTGCAATTCATTATTATAAATCGACAACAATGATGCTATCACTATCCATTTACATGCATACATAGATATGTTACACCTTTGAAAACTCAGCCATTCACGACAATTTGTCCATGTTGAAAACATAAAAACCAAAATCTGAAGTTACACACCCACTTAGAAACTTTCCCATTCTTTATATAGGTATGGATTTGTAAATCCACAAAATAATATAACACCTTAAACCTACGCATGAACTATCCGAACCTTCTTTGTAAATATAACACTCTTCTTTACAGCAAGTAACATGAACTTTTATGTCATGTTACCTCACATGTGACAGCATATGAGCCTCCAAAAACTTTCAGCTGCTGCAAATTCGGTTGACAAACCAGCTGAAAATAAAATTTCAAATTTCATGATTCCCGCCAAAGCAAAATATCTACTACTTATAACAACTTACATCTTCTACCTCACTTGCTACGTTCATTACCCCTCCTCATAAGTTTTTCAATCCTCCAACCACAAACTTCTTCATACATCTACAACCCTTGCTCATGTCCATGGTCTTCTGCCATCATTGGTGAGTCAACAAAACATTGCTCATGCATTTACTTTTATCAGGTACACAAATTTCATATACTCTTCCTATTGTTATATTACTTTCACATACCATGCTATGTTTATTGAATTTCAAGGCTCCTTATCTATGCACAAACATCTGCTCTCTTTTATAGATGCTTCTAAATTGCACTTGCATTGCCTTATCATTGTCTACTATTTCATTTCCAGTTACACAAAAGTGCCTTCTTCACTTTATATGGTTTTAAAGTCATGCTCGGTGGAAGAGTGAATGAACCAACACAAGATGCTACACAACTTCACTCTCATACGCAGCTACATTCACATTATGAGGAAACAACACCAACATCTTCTACCTCAATCTATACACAGCCGCTAGTATCTCAGTTTCAGTCTGTAAGCAGTGGTCAATGTGCTACACGTAGAACAAGAATGTCCCGAGCTTTAACAGATATTACTAATGTTAAGTCAAACTTGAACAACACTTTCCAAGGTAAATCTATTTGTACTTTGGACCAAAGTTTGAAACATTAAGACAAATTGATGTTGACAAGGTTGATATGCCAAATTTCAGTTTCTACAGACCAATATGATGAGAATGCCTACACTTTGAATCATTTCTCAACACGAAAGAGTGCTAGGCTAAGAGGATTAGAGATACGTGAGGAAATCTCAACAAACATACAGACTAGGAAGAGTCCATTTGGAGAAGATAGTTTATATCAAAACAATCAACGTATTTCTTTCCAACTTACATGTTACTTACCGCATCATGCATATGAAGCATAATTTGCCCATGTCAATTTTAGGACATAATATATTAATTTTTTTCTCATTAATTTACTTTAAAAGCTATTAGTTCACAAATTAGTGCATGCCCACGTTGTGTTTTTTATATTTTTTCTTCCAACATTTATCATTGCACATTGAGTAGCACATTTCCCTCATTTTAAATACACTTCATAATGTGGGCGGATAAATTCCCCTAATACATTTTCACCAGAAACACTTGGAGATAATGACAACATACAATGTGAAACTTCTCAACGAACCTTGATTGACAAATTCACACACAAAGATGGTGATACACCAGAGATTAGGAAGAGGAAGGGTTCAACAACTGAACAACAACCTTTTTGTTATAGTCATTATGAGTTCCCCCAGTCGACACTAACAGGTATGTTTGCTATTAACCTCACAATTCAACATTTACATTTTATGTGCCATTGGGGCCAAGCTTCCTCATATATGATGCTTAAGAGTCATGTTTATCAATTACAACATTTTCCTTCAACTATTATTTCCTGTCTAAGGTCCTTTCTTTTTCTTTAATATGGTATTATCCACTATTCTTTTACAACCTCGGTAAGTTAGTTTAACTGTGTCACATAAACATAACTTTAACTATTGTGAAATTCAGCATGATGAAGTTGTAGGAAATTAAACATAACAAGTTATAATAAATAGTTTAAAGCTCTCCCAGCAATTACTCCCCCCCCCCCGACCTTCTTTAATTCAATCGGGGGGAAATCCCATATAAAGTTGCTTAAAATACATAAATTATAAATTAGGTTGTTAAACTCAATAAATCCATAATGAAGTTAGTGGCCCAATTTAGGATTTCAAGATATAATAAAATAACTTTATTGAATTCTCCTATTCTCTATCATATTTTCTCTCTTAAAAGATTTTTGTCGTACTGTAAGACTGTAATTTAGTTTTTTAATATAAAGGCAAAAAAACTTAGTTTTTAAATCAATTCGTGTCTATTTATTAACATTAATATATATTACAAAAATATTTGACTTGTCTAAATTAAAAGACTTTTCTAAAACATTTATCACAAATTATTCAAGCCACGGAATAAAAAGAAAAACAATACACCTATATCAATTAAATAATTTTTATTTCAATATTGTAAACAAAATTTTTATTTTGGGAAGGATTACACTTAATATGTTGTGTTAAAAAAGTAAACCAAACTTCTTTAATCACACAATTCTCATGTGTCAACTGTTATATTTAGTTTGGTTTTTTACGTTAATGAAACGTCATTTTAATTAATGAAAATATTTGGTATTTTTTGTCCAACGAGAAATATTTCATATATAATATCACACAAGTAAGCTCTTTTTATAATGGTTCTTAATTTTCTTCTCATACAAAAAAAAATAAAATCAAAAATAAAATTTTTCATTCTCAATATTCAGCTAAAAAACATTAATTGTTTTTCAGTCATGTTTTTCTGTTGTATTCACTTGAATAAAATTTTCTAATCTCAATATTTTGCTACAATCAACTTCTAAGAACATTTAAACAATTCATACAGATGCTTTTAAGTTATTAGCCATACCAATTACAGTCGTTTGATAATTCATCCTTGAATATGGGTTAGGTGCAATTCTTTTATGAGACTACATTTATGTATTGGCCATTCCAAAACAACTTCCGTTACCACCTACATCTTCTTCTTTAGTTATATATATCTATAACTTTTGGAACCAAATGGTTCAAAACAAAAAAAATAGAAATTATTTATGCGAAGATAATCTTCATCACTTAATTTGCTACACTCATTTTATATGAGCCTTTTCAACTTTGAACTGTTAACCATTATTGCATATTTTTTTTCCACGTTTCACCACTTATTTCAATTTTTTTCCATATTTTACAATGTCTCTATTTCCTCATTAACTTCAATCAAGTACTATTATAATCATCCTCTCCTCCTCGACCCGTTTTTTCCCCTCCCTTACTCATTGATAGAGGGGATGATTTATGATTTAATTGGGATGCAAATGAAGGTGTCCCACAAGAACAATATTACAAGAACATTGCTTTCAATTTTGATTCTGAACAATGTGAAGAGTTTGAAGGTGAGAGCAATGATGATCGATCAAGTGGAGGTTCGTATATGTTATCTTTATGGAAATTTCATTAACGTATACAATAAATTTTGAAAAAAAAAAACTCAACCCAAAAGATATGCTAAAGAGCGATTCACTTCAGTAAACTACTAATACAAAGTTAACTTTACAAATGAGTCTCAACAGCACTTTGTCAACAAGCCACAACCGTTTATTGTCAATACAATTAAAAGCACTGCTGCTGACTTTTCTTACCAAGGTACCTACGCCATATAGCAATTTCCACTTTCACGGTATTTTACTCCAATTCTCAATAAAAAGGATTAGTAATGCAAGAATTCAACAAATAATAGTGACTTCCTTTCATACTGTGTGTGCATTTTTTTTTAGATGAAGGGGACCAAATATACAAAGTAAGTAATGTTATAAGTAAATTTTTTATAACTCATTTTATTCATATAGTTAATAATTTAATTATAATTAATGAATTGTTGGTTTATTGTTTCTTCTTAGGTATGTTTGAATATGTGATGATATTTGTTTCTAATGGAAGCATGATTTATTGTACCTTATCTTTTAAAGATATAATATTTATTGGTGATTCAATATAACTGTTATGGTGGTTATATTTGTGATGGTTTAGAGTAAGGATGAATTGGTATGGTGAGATCTTTTTTCACATGGTATGTCATCACTTGATGCACAGTGTATGACACTTGTCAGGGGGCCCTTCTTCCATATTTTCATTTGGCCGGGATTGCATTAAAGCTGTGGGACATGCGACACCTCCTTAGTTTTGCTCTTTTAAGGAGGGGAGTCATAGTCTAGATTTAAGTTCTACACCTTTAACTGAGTGTATCTTAAGAACTAGTGAGCTTGAGATAATCTAATCAAATGGATAAGTTTCTATTTGATTATGTGTTAGCTTATGATTCTAATCAGGGGAATAAGGATGGACAGTGATACAATGGAAGTTGTACTTGTATATTGCATAATTGTATAGTACATGTTGTAATGAAAATATAAATTTGGCATAATGATGATTAAATTTGCAATTGTTTTGTATGAGGATTATGATACATGCAAATATATATGTATCGATTCTTTATTTTAAATCATATGTGGCTTGCTTGTTTACGGTAGAAACTTTATGTAATTAGTGAGACGTGGAATCTCATCCCTTATATTAACATTTTTTCAGGTGATTGTTCTAATAAGGAGCAAGGGAAAGACCTATGAAGTGAGCCTTGAAGGCCCTCTTATGTTCCTGGTACTACTGAGAAAATAGGCCGCGGGCTCAGGCTTAAACAGGCTGGTCCATTTAGGTCTGAGTCAAAAAAAGTGCCTAAATCTCGTGGCCCACCCAGTTTAAGGGCCTTGCGAGCTTTAGGCCCGTTTAGGTTTTTTTTCCATGAATTTTTTTTTTGTTTCTGATTCTTCTAAAGATTAAAATACCTAATTTAAAACATAAATATCATCAAAACTAATTTAAAACATAAATATTATCCAAATTTAATAAAACACAAACACTAAGACTTAAGTCCAAACCATAATTAATGTCTACAACCAATCAAACAAGTCCATAGGCATAATCAAACAAGTCTAAAAGCTTCAAATGTCAGTAATAATAAAACATCTAATTTGGATTTTGGCGTACACATATAGAAAAACAAAAAAGAAAATTAAAGAAGAGAAGTTTCAAATGAGGTCTGAGTCAATGTGAGAGTGTCTTTGATATGAGGATTATGTTAGGTTAACTCAACCCTTGACCAATACTTGTTGCCCATTGCCCTATGCCTAGTTTTTTTTAAAAAAAGTTAAACAGGCTGGCCCTACAGGGCTGACCCTACAATGCCTGCCTTTTTTGGCCCGCCTCCTTCTGGAGGCTCTAAATTATAAACCCGGCCTATGACGAGCTCGGGCCTAAACAGGTTAGCCCGATTTCCCGACTTTAGTTTCTTGGAGCACATATTATGTTGTTTTTATTGTCATGACCTAAGATTTTTGCATTTTATTTTGTTTACTGAAATATTTTAAGGATTTGATTTAACATTGTGTTGTGGGTTTATTTGAACTGATTTTGTATTTTGATGGTTTGGATATTGAACATTCTTATTAGCGATATTTGAAATAATTTGGTAAAGTATTTGGTAAGGTTATTAAACTCGGATCGGCCACTAAACCGGTGGGGATACTGGATCAAGGATCAACGTGTCAAATTGGTGAGAAATTAAAGATTTCAGGGTTATTAATATGAAATTCTAAAGAAAATTTAAAAAAATTGATTTTTTTAAACTAGTGAACCGGGTTGATACTTGGATCAGGTTGATTCACTGGTTTTCAGGATGAACTGGTCAGTCCAATCTAGGTTTTAAAACCCCGATATTTGGGTTTTTTTTTTTTTTTGAGATGTTACAATTTGGTTTGAGGGAAATAGAGGGGAGGAGAAGGGATTTTGGTTCACTTTCCTTGTTTTACAACATAAAAATTTGCGGGAGAGAGAAAATTGCAACTCTCCCCTCCAAAATTAGGGGACTTGGAGGGGAAGGGTAATATTTTGGCTTGTCAAGACTAATATACTCATGAAAGTTTTAAAATTCCCTCAATACTGAATATGTTTCAATATAATTTCCTCTGATAAGAAAATACTTGTACCTATAAAAAATAATCACAGTAAATGAGCATTAACAAATGTATGGAAATTCAGACATTATCCAAAAAAGAACAAGGAAACTGAGACATCTATTATTATTAGTATTTTTTTTTTTTGGCCTTAAGACATCTGTTAACTTTGTGCATATAAAAGCTAACAAACTCTTATTCTTTAGTTAAATTGTCACATGGTGCATGGTAGTTTGGAAGATTTTTGTATCTTTTGTCAAATGTGCTAATGTATCCTTGAATGTAATAATTTGAATATTCTTAAGGTAAAAAAAATTCAATCGTATCAAAATAAAATTCAACTGTTGAATCAGTATTTTCTGTTACTTTAAGGAATTCTTTTCATTGTCCAAAAAAAAAAAAAAAAAAAGGAATTCCTTTCTAATAGTCAATTAGCCAATGCGGGTAAACTACTTTTTTTTTTTGGCCCTTATTGCGGCAAGATGCAGTGCAAGTCTTTGAGGTGGAAACGGCTTTCGTACTTTTCTCTCACAAAAAAGGATTGTTTTTTTTTTATTGGATCGTTGATATCTTAATCCGATGGTCCGTAGGAAGAAAAGGACGGTCTTTTTCTTTGAAGGAAAAGGACCGAAGTCGGGTTCCTTTGAGGCAGGGCCAGTTTGTGGCAGGATGGAATACGCATTTAACGGTCAACGAACAATTTTTTTGATTTGGTATACCTAAGTATTTTTTTTAGGAAAAAGGATAAAAAACATTTTGAAATTGTAAAATCTCAAATTAAATATTTTTCATAAAATAAGTTGTAAATTATTTATCAAGTTTCATCATTGTTTTATCAATTTTTAATAACAAATATAATTTAAAATTTTATAATTTTAATTTTTTTTGGGTCACCTTCCCCTTCTTTAATTTGATGCTTCAAATAAATTGATTTGATTTATTTGACGTTAGTGATAACCGCTAAAGGACCTCTCGTTATTCAAAGCAATGATGGTGCGCATTCGTGTGCGCAGTCGCTGGTTTTGTTACCAGAGATTTACCCAAGATGCTGAACTCAGTTTGTTGGATTTTGGATTTAAGTCTGTCTTATATGGATTGAATTATTTGATTAGGATATAAATAGTCTAATTAAATAAAAATAAATCAGTATTAATTATAGATTGGAGAATAAGTCAGTATTAATTATGATATTGTTAATTGAGGGATAAGTCACCATAATTAGGAAATTAATTGAGAATCAATTAATTTAATTACGGTCTTAGAAAACAAGAAGAAGTGCACACGTTTCTTAATTAATTGCCACACTAAACCACTATAAATAGGGTGTGTCTCTTCCATTGCAATTCATCCCGTCATTGAGCTTTCTGGCAATCTCTTTTCTCCTACCATCTTTTTGGTTTTAGTGATCTGTTGTGCAAATCACAATTAGGTTCTAGTAGTCTAATAATTATGTGGACACAATCATAAAATATTGGAGTTTTAACCTGGATCCGAACATAAATTCACCCCGATACGCCATTCCTCTATCCCTCTTTATTTTTTCTTACACGGTTCATGCTTGATAGGCAGGATATCAGGGAGGACATTAGCTCTTCATCCCGAGTGTCGCCTTTGATTTCAAGCTTTTGCTTGCCCACTTGTAAACGGAAAAAAAAAAAAAAAAGCAATGATAAATATGTGGCGGACCATTATTTATATGATTGATAGCCACTATGAACTGATCCTAACCTACTTCTTCGGTGCTGGATTTATTTACAGTGAAAATTGTATTATAAAATTGGTTTTATATTTAGGATAAGAGATAATATTTAAAAAAGAACGATGATACTTTCATAATCATTTTTCTATTTTTCTTTTTAGAATCATATCTTTACTCTTAGATAACAAAAAAAAGAATGGTTCAGATTTAATATTTTTTAAAATTATTATTATAATATTTTATAATTTATTTTTTTTTAAAATTTTGTTATGTCGTAGTTATGAATTATGTAAATAAGATTTTAATAGTTTGAATTTATTTATTTATGTTTAAAATAATAGTTTTGAAAAATGTAAAATCATCTTCTTTTTTAATATAAGGGTGGAGATAAGGTTATGAGAAAGGAAAAGAGGAATTGTGAAAGAACTCAAACTCAATAGTTATATCATTTTATTTTTTACGCATACAAGCTGAGATTGGAAATTCAAAACGTGTTAAAACTTCCAGGACAAATCGATGATGACAGTTGTACATAAAAGCAAATGAATCGGTCACTTTCCGAAGCGCGTTTCTTTTAGGAATGACGCAAGGGTTAGAAACGACGGAGGATGTTAAATCTTTTTATCATTTATAAAAGTTGATGAAAAAATAAATAAATAAATTGTTGGACTTTGAGTCCAAGTCTGTCTTTGATGGGTCAGACTATTTGATTAGGAAATAAGTAACATAATTAAATAAGAATAAACTCAGCATAAAATACAGATTGTGGAATAATTCAGTAATAATTATGGATTTGTTAATTAAGTAACAAATCACCATAATTAGGGAATTAATTGAGAATCAATTAATTGCTGTCTTGGAGGACAAGAAGGTGTGCACACGTTTCCTAATTAGTGGCCTCCATAAACCACTATAAATAGAGTGTGCCTCCTCAATTGCAATTTACCCCGCCATTGAGTTTTCTGGCAATTATCTTCTCTCCTACCATCTTTCTGGTTCTGGTGATCTGCTGTGCAAATCACAATTAGGCTCTAGTAGTATAATAATTGTGTGGGTACAAGTATGGAGCATTGGAGTTTCGACTCGGATCCGAATATGGATTCGCCCCGGTACGCCAAATCTCCCTTTTTTTAGTTGTATTTTTCTTATATTGGTATCAGAGCGTGTTGATCTTTGTGGCTGTGATTATTCTATATGAATAATAATATGATATAATTTGTTTATATCTCCATCATATCTTTTTTTCCGCTGTGCTACTGTACATATGTAAATATATATTGTACATATTTCTTCTCCTCTCATTCACACATATAATTTATTACATATTGACATGAAGCATATATCGTCCCTGTATATATACATGCGTGAAGCATTAACGTGGTTGGTCAATTTTGAAAGTCATATTGAATGCTGTTTTTTTCGAAAACATGTGTGTATGCATTATGTGGGTTTCTTTCTTTGTTTTACATACTTCTAAATATTGGGTTCATGATTGTTGGCCGAATATGTTCGCTCCTCTGGTCATTTTCATTCATGCTTCCTCTTCTTCCTCATATCTTCGATCTGAATAAAGGTGAGTCTTTGAAACCTATGTGGATTCAAAAGTGAAAAGCCTTAACTCCTCAAAGGTTAGAAGAGCCTTTGAAACCCAAAGGACACACATCCACGTCGGAATATGCAATGCCGTCAATGTCGAGAAAAAAAATTGGGTGTTTGAAACTGAGTGTTTTTGCCTCAACCGAAGCCATGGATGTGCAGATCTCGAAGAGACGATTCCAACGATGCTTAGAATGCGTCAAACGGAGTCCGGATGAGGGAGAAACGAAGGAAAGAAGTTTGCGGATCGTTAGTTGCCGCCGCCACTTCACTAGTGATTTGATCAATAAAACAGGGGTTTTAAGATCAAATAAATGCCATGGACTTATAGTTTGCTGAACTACGATTCCAACGACACCAAGAACACGAAAAACGGAGCTAAAACGAGGTAGATATGGCCTCCCAAAGTTTGTGTGTCGCGATAACCCGCAGGAGCTTCAACTGGGTCGGGTTGACCCGACTGGAGGTTGAAGATGATGACGTTGCAGTCAACGCCACATCATCAGTCAACCAATGCCATGTAGCGTCAATGAGAGGTTGCCACCGAAGACAAGCTCAAATAGAGATATCTATGGAGTTAAAAACTCTCAAATCTCTTTCATTCAAGAAGAATGAGATGTCAGGGACATCCTACCAACTAGTCTTCAGCATTTAAAGGTTAAAGCAACCGAAGGATACAAAAGGTTTTGCTATCAAATATAGAAAGAACAACATTGCTTAAACTTATGTTGGTATGACCAATGTAACCTTATCCAAGCCGTGTGAATGGTGTTGGAAGATGGTGAAATAGATGATCTTCTTCCATAAAGTTAAAACTAAGTTAAGTTTTAACATAGTGTACTAAGTCATAACATGTTGTTTAGGCAACACTTGAGGCAGATGTCAAACTAAGAAGTTGAGACAAACTAAATGCCAAGTTCTTTTTAACAAACAACAAGTGTATGTTGTGATAATACATCTCCCAGTGTGTGGGAGGAAGATATGTCTCCCAGTGAATGGGAGTGAGCCATATCTTCCAGTGAATGGGCGTATACAAAAGTAAAGATTACCTCTGATATGCATATTGTAACCTTCAGCAATGTGATTCACCACATTGAACTTGACTGTGAAAGACTGAAAGATTTAAGATCCATCAGTTAGACGAACTTAGCTAAAGAGTAGGAGGATTCATCCTCCATGCCTAAGGGAAAGAAACCTATGAGGAAAACTTGATTTAGAAGAGGTCAATGGTTTCTGCAAAAGATGAAATGCTACATTGATAAACCTTTAAGGGTTGTAAAAGTAGCAATCCACATGAGTTGTGGATATTTCAGAGAAGCATATGGCTTCATGTCAAATGCAAAGCAACAAAGAGATAGAATTAATGGATTGGAACTTGCACGTTAACTCTGTACTGATAAACCACCCTGATTCACTCCATACAATTGCAATTGACAAATCACATCTTTACTATCTCTTTAGTTAAGGATCGATGAAACTATGATTCTCAAATCCTTCGTTGGATTTTGATGTTTCTTTCTAGGGATAAAAGATTTCATTTCTTGCCACATGTACACCTTGATCAAAGAGAATGATCAAACTAGCAAAAGAGTATTTACTAAATGTGTGCTAAAGGGTTAATACCCTTATGAATAAGTTGAGAACTTATTCTACCTGGTAAGAAAGATAAAGAAACATTTTTTTTAGAAAATCCACTGCAATTGGCAAATTATGACATTAGTGAACCAATGAATGTGAGGGCCAAACATAGAACTTAGTGTTTCGTTAACGTCATGGATGTTTACATGAAATATAGTAACGTTTACTTAATTCTAGGCAAGTGTAAAGCTGTTAGATAATGGCTGAACTACTCAAGAATTAGTAAACTGAAAGAATAAAACCTTTCGAGCTAACAAGGGTTTGGGACACCCATGTGATTAGTTTAAACAGTTTTGTGTACAAGAAAGCCATTGTTAGGCAACTATCAATACCTAGAACCCTTCAACATAATAGAGTTGTTGAAATAGAGAGATAGACCTCTCCTTGATTTGGTTATGAACATAATGGCATCAATGAGGCTATCAGCCATATGTTGGTAGGTGGACTCATAGCTATTATATCACACTTAACCAAATGCCCTCTATGTCAGTCACAACCTTACCCTATGAATTGTGGATGGGCCTTAGACCATGGCCAAGCTTGTTAAGACCATAAGGGTCATCAACTTTATATTCACAATTCTTATAAGTAAGGAAGATTAAGGCCAAGGTATACAAGGTATCTCTTTGTGAGATGATATGAGAATTTGACATGACACGTCTTCATTAGTGAAAATGATGGCGGTTCAGTGACTGATAGAAAATTGTGGGACATAACGTTCATAAAACCCAGATTTTCTAGCAGGAAATTAGCATTAATCACAATAAATCTTTTTAAGAGGTTCACAAGTGATAAGGAATAATCAAGTGTTCTTAAGTTCACTGATCCTAGTGGGAGGATTGAGACCATTTTCACAACGAAAGAGGTAAGAGGTAAGTTACGAGAGAATTACCTCACTCATATATAGGAAAAGAATCCTATGAAATCCACTGTAGCGCCCGGGATTTTGAAAAACATGGAGCCGCCACCAAAATTTTTGAAAAAAGGATAACTTTGGAAACCTTTTTAAAAATGGAAAACTGGTCTACAAAAACCATTTAGGGTTCGGGAGTCGATTGTGTGTGGGGAAGGTGTTAGGCACCCCACAACACCCATTCATAAGAATGGTTACCCTAAGTTAATTATTTAAAAATAAAAATGGCCTTTAACTTTATTATAATTACCCAAATAAAGACAAAAATAAATGAAAAACTAAAGGAAAAAAAAAGGAACATTTATTTACAAAATTGGACTTGACCTAGGATGAAAACCTAGGGCCTACGTACCCTTTAGAGGGATCAAAGCCCACGTAGTTCGAGGGGGTAGAAAAGCGTGTCACTTGGTTGGTGATTTTTAGAAAAATGTTTATTTAATTTATTTGAGAAAAATATCTTTTTTTTTGTTGGGTTTGTATTTTTTACTTGTTTTTTTCAAAAAACGTTTTTTTATTTTCTTGTAAAAGTGAGTTTTTCCATTTTATTTTCATTTATCAAAATGTGTTAAAATATTTTTTTTTTCTTTTTTTTTTGAAAGAGGACCTAAGAAATGGATTAAAGGAAAAAAAGAAGAAGAAGAAGAAATAGCCCAAGTTAAAAGAAAAGGAAATCAAAGGTGAGAAGATTTATGCGTACCTTATCCTTTGAACCCGCTACAATAAGAGATAGGGTGATAGAACCACATAATAAACAAGAGGCAAGTACAATTATATTATCTATATTTATTAAGCATAACACCTAATATCATAAGAAAATAAGACAGCACATACCTCTTGCCTATGTATGAGATAATTCAGTTGGACAATAAAATGCAAATTCACAAGACCACAATGAGCTAAAACACGTCCAACAACATCATAATACAAAGTAAAGCAATGTGATGCATATTGGCTAAAGTCATAGTGCATGAATGATGAAGTAAGCATGAACCAAGGGATATTAGATGAAAGAGAGAAAAACGAGATGTAAAAGTGAAATCAAAGAAAATGATGAAAACTCAACCACTGACCTTATCTCCTTGCTCTCCCAAAATTCTTGTCCCCATTTCTCCAACCCTTGTACTCCTATTTATAGTCTCAAGGTAGGGTTTTCTTCATAAATGCTCCCTTTTTTATTTTATTTTATTTTATTTTTCGTTTTTTTTGATTTCTTTGTATTTTATGTTAAGAACTACCTAACTTAACCCAATCACCATCAATGGAGATTTTTTTTTATTTTCGTTTTTTTTTATTTTCTATTGATAAAACTTCCTAACTTGACCTAATTACCATTAGCGGAGATTTTCGTTTTTAATCTTTTTTTCATTATTCTCCCCACAAGTAACTTCCTAATTTAAACCTATCAACATAAATGAGATTTTTTTATTTTTTTATTTTTCGTTTTTTTTATTTATTATTTTCCCTTAATGAATGACAATGCCAATCATATCAATTAAGGGATTTATTTTAATTTTCGTTTTTTTTTTAAAATTTTTTCCCTTTCAATGATGATTGCCTATTTAGACACCGATTATCATCAATAAGAGGATTTCTTTTTTCTTATTTTCGTTTTTTTTTTATTTTTTCTTTCAATGATGATTGTCAATTTGGATACCAATCATTATCAATTTTTTTGTATTTTTTTTAGTGGGGCCCGGACAAAATAGGGTGTTCACATCCACCTTGGAGCAAATTGTCATCTAGTGAATGACTATAAGGGATAGATTCCCTAATTGATTGAATGCTCTCTTCATCATTTAGAAGGTGATGATAACTACCCATAAGTGTCTGAAAGACACTAGAAGGACTTACTAAGATGAATTGTAAAGTGTCATGCAGGAGGATTTGGATTCTTTTTAAGCTAAATACGTGTTTGGGTAATTTGTCACCTAGCCAAGAGGCGATTGGGAACAAGTAGGTTTTCAAAACTGTTGGGGGCATGTAGAACCTAAAATACTTAGTGGCTAAGGGGTACTACAATAGAAGGTTGTCTATTGTGCGTTTTTAACTCTAAACTTTGGCTATGACAACAAGCTTAGTCTTGAAATTACATCAAGATGATGTAAAGGTCGCCTTTCAATTTGAAATTTTGGAAATTGGATGATGAACTCTACATGAAGCAGCTTAAGGGCTTCGTAGAAACAATAACCCAAATAGTAGTATATGAGGTTTTCATAAGGTAAAAGCCTCACCAACTTCGAAATAATCGAAGAACACTACATAAGTCCCAAACGGTCTAGTGATGATTCTTTGTGAAGTCATCCTTTGTCAAATGACATATGAAACAAGTGTCAAGGGAGTCAAAGGAATAAAGGATCAGAGAATCCTTAAATTCTGAGTTGAGAAAGTCATGGGTTGAACAAATATCTTGAATGACAAGATAAACAGAGTTGCACAAGAAAGATACAGTCTTTTCCACCTAAGACATGTACAAGTGTAATCCTTAGACATCTTAGGATGTTAAACTGCAAACCTATGGACACCCCTGAAGTCAAGGTCATAAACCTAAAGAGGTTACATGTCCTATGAGAAATTCAACATAAGAAAGGTGGATAGAGTCCCATATGAGACTATAGTTGGTAATATGAATGTACACATTAGTGTACATAAGACCAAATGTCTTTTGGTCAAACTTGGAAGTTGCTTTTGGTCCTATTGTGAAATGGGTTATAAGAATAACTATGGATTAGGTTGTCAAGACAACAACTTTCTTTTTGAAAGGATACTCCAATACAAGACCTAGGCAAATGGTGATGGAGTAAGGAAATATACAGAGTATTTTTTCTTGTTATCCATGGAAATAGAACGCAGGGCATGTTTTGCCATCATTCAAAGTGCCATATGGCTAAAGTAATTCTTATGAGAAATTGGGAATGAATGGTGGAGAGAAGGATCTAAGCAATAACATCTTATGATGAGGATCATAAGTATCACAACAAGGTGAGACATACTTTTTGATATATCTCTATAAGAGATATGCTTTCAAAGAGGGAAAGCGACAGTTCAATAACCTTCTAGTGACAGAATGTTGGTAGATCCCCTTAATGAGCCCATAGCTTGATTTTCATTGAGTTGGTGAAAATCTTGGGGCATGAATAAAATATAAGGTTGTGAACTTCTTTTATATAAAAATAAAAGAAATAGTATGTATGTTATAAGTAAATACATATAAGGTATACAAGTTTGTATGTCGTACAGGTCAAAAAAGGTTGGTTCACTCACACGAACAACTATCTTCCCATGTTTTGGGGGGGGCATGGGAGAGTAAGACGAGCAAATGATCACCATGAGATGGTTAAGAAGAATCTTTGCGTTTGAGTCGCCTCGGTTAGACTTAGATGAGATCTACATGTGTGCATATACACAGAAAATGGATCGAAGCATGAATATAGACCTGTAGCCAGGCAAAGAACTCTTTCACAAATGAGATTGTAAAAGAGATATTGTGAAAAAGAAAGTTCTAGGTTCGAATGTTGAGTACATTTTGGAACTAATGTCTGTACGGTGAAAGATAAAGAAATCGACGTACACCTCATCGTAGCATGCAATTTATACTGCATGTGCTTAAGAGTTAAACTGCAACACTGGATGTAGGTGAAAGATCCCTAGTTCACTACATTGTGAGTCCCAGGAAAAAAAATCCGTCTGCAATGCCCTTAAGACTTAGACGACATCATGAAAGTTTGGTTTGGTGACAGCTACTTTAGTTGAAGCTCCATAATCACACTCGATTCGGTCAGACGAATGAAAACTAGGAAAGTGACCAAGTCAAGATAGACTGATGTTTAGTCAAAAAGGAAGATTTACTTCTAGATACATAAGATGTGCTAGTATCTGTGGTCGACCCCTTGCTAGCCCTATGTGTAACTAGTAAGTGCGGATACTATGTGCGTAGAAGGCAATATGAGTTAATCAACATATTAACTCAAGAGGGATTAGATATGCCATGAGTAATATGTATGGGAGAATCTGGGGCATATGAGGTAATGAATATATAGTTTATGGTTATATATAAAGGGTGTCCTTGGGTGCTGATCCGATATGAAGGATTTCTAGTATCACAAGCACCAAAAATCTTAAAGACGTTTTTGCCCACGCAGTCACGGCAAACGCCAAGTATGAAATAAGAAAGAGTAATGCACGCATGATGGGAGGCCCATCAAGTGCGAGTAGGAGATGTTGGACTTTGGGTCCAAATCTGCCCTTGATGGGCTAAACTGTTTGATTAGGAAATAAGTAGCCTAATCAAATAAGAATAAAATCAGCATAAAATGCAGATTGGGGAATAATTCAGTAATAATTATGGATTTATTAATTAAGGAACAAATCATCATAATTAGGGAATTAATTGAGAATCAATTCATTGCTGTCTTGGAGGGCAAGAAGGTGTGCACAAGTTTCCTAATTAGTGGCCTCCACAAAACCACTATAAATAGGGTGTGCCTCCTCAATTGCAATTTACCCCGCCATTGAGTTTTCTGGCAATTCTCTTCTCTCCTACCATCTTTTCTGGTTCTAGTGATCTGCTGTGTAAATCACAATTAGGTTCTAGTAGTCTAATAATTGTGTGGGCACAAGTATGGAGCATTGGAGTTTCGACCCGGATCCGAACATGGATTCGCCCCGGTACGTGATAGAAGGGTACTTCGGATAGAAGAGATTGAGATTCCGGAGAGACTCGGTATTGTTATTGAAACCCAAAGGTCCCGGTTACCACTAGTGGAATCATTGGTGGGTGTACGGGTGAGGGTAATGATGGGAAAGTGAGTATAGTGTAAGCGAAAGTATAGTGGAAAACAGCAAAAGCTGAGAGATGTGATGACAACGGAAACTATCAGTTATGCGCAGTGAGTCTGCAATGCTTTGAGATATTCCTGAAAGGGGAAAATGACCTAATGACTGAGATTAAAGGGGCTTAAAGCCGGAATGAACGAGTGTAGTCCATATCATAGTAACTGAGTGAGGTGAAGACCTCTAAGGATTGAAATCGGAGATCACGCGCTTTTGAGGGTGTCTCCAAGTACAATAAATGATAAAGTGATTGAGAGAAAGAAATTGAATCATGGAGTGTTGATCTGTTGAGATTCTTGAGTGAATTGGACCTGTGGTGTACTGTTGATACAAATGGTTTGAAAGGGATTATCCTAATGGGAAGCAAATCGAGGAGCGGAAGCCGTTATGAAGAGGCGTCCAGAGTTTATGTCCTAAGTGGAGTATCAAATTTCGAGGACGAAATTTATTGAATAGGGGGAGAATTGTAACGCCCCAATTTTCGATTAAGGCCTAATGATAATTATTGAGGATAATTATCGGATTAAAATGAAATTAATGTATATTTGTGACAATATTATTTAATATGTCATAATTGTTGGAAATTGAAAGAATGGAATTATTGGCATAAGTAGGTAATTAATGGGGAAATTAATTACTAAATAAGAGAAAATGAGAAGTGTAATTAACATGGCTAATGGAAGGATTAGAGAGATTAATTGGTGATTTAGTGAGTGAGAGCCAATGAGGGGTGGTCACATGGCAAGCTCACGTGGGGGAGATATGAGAAAAGTCAAAAAGGGAATTTTTAAACGCATTTCTCTCTCCTTTCTTCCCTCTTGTGCGCTGGAAACTGAATGGAGGGAGTATTGTCATCATTTGTGCTTCTTCTTCACTCCACCTCCATCTATCTCTCTCGTTCTCTCTCTTCTCTCCTTGGGTGGCGCCATTGTTGCAGAAAATAGAAGAAGAAAAGCTTGCAAAAAGGTAAGGAAAATGGCTTCTATTGCTCAAACTTCCTTCTTTAATGTTGATCCTTGAATGAAGAGCTTCATTGTGATGGTTGTAATGTGTTCATTGGTATTAGTTTGTGACCTCAAGAGATTGTGAAAGTTGAAGAATCAAGAAATCTCTTTGGCAAAGTGAAAGAGGTGAGTGTTATCTCCCTTTTGATATATATATATATTGTGGATGTTGGTGAGCATTGATTTTTCTGGAAATTTCTGCCCTATTTTCAAAAATTAGGGTCTTAGTGAGTTTGGCATATTGTGATCATGGAAATGATATATTGTGATGTCTTTTGGACAAATGGATTGGTTTGAATCATTAAAAGTAAAGTTTGGGAACTTTGTATTGGTTTTGGTGTATTGGTCAAAACAGGGCATGTGGTTAGATTGTGAATTTGGTCATTTTGAGGTTACCATTGTGTTCCTTGTGGAAAATTGTATGGGAATATGTTTGGTTAATGATTTTGAAGTCATTGAACACTTTGGTAAAAAAGTTGGAAAATGCTGTTAATGTGAACTCTGTCTGGGCAGTTTATTTGTGTGGACGTTTTGAATGACCAAATGATTTCAAAAAATTGTGAAACTTTCCAGTCTTAAATTTCACATTCCAAGCTTCAAAATGGACATATATTTGGCGTCATTTCGTTTAGTATTCTGAGAGTTATGCTTTGCCAAAGTTTGGTACAAAAACAGAACTCTGTTTTGGAGTAGTGGTTAGTTTTTGGTGATTCTGTATTTGTGTAGTGATTTCCAGTGATGGGCTATATTTTTCCTTGAAAGAGGACTTAAATATCTTTCATTTGGCTTTGGAATCACTCCATTTTTAATTTTTCTACAATTAGTTATGGTTTTTCGAAGTTCAGCCCAGAGTCAGGAAATTTCTGGGCCGCGGCCCATGAGTGGCTGGCCGTGGCCCAAACCTTTCTGGCCTGATTCGGGCCGCAGCCCATGGCCTTCTGACCATATTTGGGCTGCAGCCCAAGGAAGGGCGGGCCGCGGCCCACCCCTGTATTCCAACACTTTAAGTTTTTGAAAAGAGATCTCTACCCTATTGTTTCCCAACCTTTTAGGGGGTTTATTAGAGGCATTTGTGGCTTCTTAAGGGTCATTATTGATAACCAAATCTAAGTGTTGAAGAGTTAATTGAGTATTGGAATAGAGAATAATGCTTCGTCCTTAATTATGACTTTAGGATTTGATATCTGCCCGGAGCATAGAAGGCCTGTGCCTGCTCAAGGAAGGAAAGACAAAGGTAGTGACACTTTATTCTATATCATGTGTATTGCATTGCTTGTTTGCATTAGTCATCGATTGTAGTGAGAGTGAAGGGGACGTGGCGAAAGCCCGGACTCGATTATAGTGAAAGTGAAGGGGACGTGGCGAAAGCCCGGACTCGAATATTGATAAAGTGATGGGGTGTGGCGTAAGCCCGACCTCGTATATAGTGAAGGGAACATGGCAAAAGCCCGGTCTCGAATATCAATTGCTGCATTGTGATATATGTTTACTTGCTTTGTATATATGCATCATATAAATAAACTGTTGCTACTGGGATTCTCTAGAATCTCATTCTTTCCAAATAACATTTTTAGACAGGGCAAGTGGATCGAAAGGCAAGCAAGTAGCAAAGGATGATTAGGACTGCCAGCGGTAGTCTTAGTTAAATATTTTGGTTTTATATCGAATTGGTTATCATTTTGGATCATTGTAAATATATTGAATAGAATTGTAGTACTATAGTTTTGTGTAATCCCCGGTATGGATACTGAGATGGGCAATGATGCCCTGTATAAACCTTTGAATTAATTTTATTATCCATGGTGAACGTCGGGAATTGTGCTTACTCTGATATTGTATATGTAATGGACCAAATAGGCCATTTGTTTTAATGAATGAAATGAATGGAGATCCATTTGTACAGGTGTTTTAAAAAGTTTTTATTTGTTCCGGATTTCTCATTCGATAATTAAATGTGCTTAAACATTAATCCTGGCCTGATTATCGAAGGGGTTACAGAAAACACTGTCTCCAATTTTGCATTCTTCAATCCTGTACCTTCTTTTTTTCACTAATATGGCCAATTCTTTGATGCTGCAAATTTGATGCTGTTGTATCTATAGCATCCACACTGCCTCTAACCATCAAAACTTCTATCATATAGTACAATTTGGGAACTTCTCTCCTCTATGGTCATTTAAAAAAGAAAACATCTTATTTGTCTCCACCACTCAAGCAAGTCAACAACTAATCTGGCTCTAATACCGCTGGAAAGGTCGCAACATAGGTTAAATTTTTATATCACTTGCAAGAGTACATGGGAAAACAATTAAAAAAATATATGACAGAAATTGAACAACACCGTGGACATTAGAATTATGAATGTGGAAAACCCTCGTTCCGAGTAGTCTATAATGCATTACTGATTCGTATTAGTGCTCTGTTTTTGACATACCGGCTTCTTTGTTTGTTACGACTTTATGGTTCAGAGATTCCGTAGAAAAAATTTATGCAGTTAGGTTTTGTTAGATTAGGATGAAGATGAAGCTTCTTGCAATTTTCCACTAGAAAACCATGTACAGATTTGAGACACCTCATGGACAAGATCAGAGGCTGTAACTAGGCTGACTCTAATGCACTCTTGACTCAATCAATCTTGCTCATCAGTCTGACCTTCTTAATTAGGCCTACGAGTCTACAACTTGTTCATTAGCAACATTTGATATCAAAGTTCAAACATGTTGAGAATTCTTCAGATAATTAGAAAGTTGTTAGTTGGGGAGAAAATTAAAAGGGGTGGTTAGATTATCTTAAGTGATTTTTCACGAAATATATTTGTGTTGTAAAACAAAAAATAATTTTTTAAGGGAAGCCAAACACAATTTACTAGACAATAATGATATCATTTCAGCAATGAGATTGTTGTTACCTTGAGTAATCAAAATTAAAAAGTGGGGCCATTAGTTTGACAATAGAGACAGGGAAAGTAAGCGGGTATTTGTTGACTGAGTTTTGCATGGAGGAATGTTTTTATTTGTGGCCGTCTGAAGTACGCATAGAATAGTCAACATCCACTGTTCGATTAATGTGAAATGTGGAAGAAGAGATGATTTTAGGAATGGGGTGTTTTCTTCCTAAAAATGAATGATGAGAGGATTGCAGCCTCTCATGTTGAATGGTGAAGCCCAAAGTCTGCCTAGACCCAAAAGCTTTGAGAGTGATAAATGTTGAGCTAGCCCAGCCAGCATGCTGTAATAAACAAGGGAGTTAACAATAATGGAGGCCTATATGCTGTTCCTCACCTTCTTCCTCTTCCTTTCCTCTTTCCCACTTTCCCTCTCTCTGTATAATTCCCGAGCCCTTCAAGAAGAAGCTTTGGGTAAAGAATTTCGTGTGCAGTATAGCGTAGAGGAGTCGTGTGGAAAATGCTTGGATTCACATGGAAGATGTGGGTCTAATGATACGTCTCCATTTATCTGCCATTGCAGCGATGGAGATCATCCTCTTTACTGTCCTGATCCTTCTAGTATGCGCCTCTTCACCTGCTCTTCTTCCATTTTTTTTTTTCCAATTATCTCTGCAATTTCATTCATTACTATTGCCAAATTTATACTAGAGCTGTGATTATTGCATGTTAGTTTGGAGATGGGTTTTTTCAAATTTGATTGCCTTGACTAGTATAAATGGCATAAATAAACTAACTAGTAATTGGACAGGCAAGGAATACTGGGAGTGTCAACCATCCCGTTGTGGAAAAGTAGCAGAAATCGATTACCCCTTCTGGTCGGAGACAAGTCGACCTCATTATTGTGGCAGACCTGAGTTCCAGCTCTACTGTCCCCAAGATGAAGATCACTACCCTCTCATTAAATTTGATTCACAGACTTTCAATGTCACACAGCTTGACCCATCCACTGGCAAGATGACACTGGTGCGGACAGACTTTGATAACTGTTCTTCACATTTGACCAACACTTCTGCGAGTATGCCGCACTATCTCCAATATGATGAGCAATATCTGATGAACGTGACCCTATTCTACGGCTGCCCTGTAGACTATTCGGCTGGGGGAATGAAATTCGCATGCCGGTCTGGGACAAGCTCTGATTCCAATCCTAACATCTTTGCTGCCTACGCCGAAGATGAGTGGAATGATGGGCCGCAATTCCACGACCTCGTTAAGAATTGTAAGCATCATATTCAGGTGCCGGTTTCAGTAGAAACTGATTCCCAAGCCCTTCAAGAAGCTTTGGGCAGAGGGTTTCGTGTACAGTATAACGTAGATGAGTCTTGCCAAAATTGCGTGAATTCTGATGGAATATGTGGGTGGAATGATAAGTCTGCGTTTATCTGCTATTGCCTCGATGGTCATCGTCCTCTTAACTGTTCTTATTCTTCCGTTTCTTCCAATTCTTCCGGTATGCGCCTCTTCATCTCCTCCCATTTTTTATACCTGGCTATGCAGCACTTGCTCATCCATAATGATAGCTCTGATTATTGCATATTAGTTTAGGAATGCGTTTATTAAATGTGATTGCATAAATTAAATGGCTTCTTTACGATAATTAACGCTAAAAAAACTGGGAGTGCTATTCCATTACTTTCAAAATTTAATTTGTCATTGGTCATGGCTGCAGGACATTCTTCGAAGGCAAAACTTATAATAGGTAATGCATAAGACATCCTTTTCTCTATATCTTTCTTTACAATTTTTCTTAGCATTTTAAATGTTTAAAGTTATATATATTCCATATTAAATTGATATTTCTTCCCGATTTCCATTTTATTTTGTTTCAATGCTGCATTACCAGCATGCTTCTCCTTTTTTAAATATACCCAGGCTAAAAGGAGCTAGCTGGTCATTAGACTCATGTCAATTTGTCATAATAGACATCAGAAAAATTTGTAAACATAAATATATTAACTAATAACTAATAATCTAAATTACTTCACATATAGGTAATAGATTTATAATACAGGGATTTTCAAATACTTTTATTCTAATAAAAAAAAAAAACCTTCTTTTCTCATTCATTTTAGAAGACTTTGTTCTCAAGCGTCATCACCACATTTTGTACTGCAGAAGTTGATGACTGTCATGATCATTTCTACTCAATGACTTACCTACCATATGTGTAGGTGTTAGTGGAGCAATTGGACTGCTTCTTTTATGTATTACTATTTGTTGTTGCAACATCAAATCATGGATGCGAAGAATAGGATTATGCAAGATATCTAAGGTTGACCAAAATATTGAGGCGTTCATAAGAAATCATGGTCCTCTAGCTCTCACAAGATATAAATATGAAGATATCAAGAAAATAACCAACTCTTTCAAAGATAAATTGGGACAAGGAGGTTATGGTTCTGTATACAAAGGAAAACTACTCAACGGACGCCCTGTTGCTGTAAAGTTATTAAAGGCATCAAAAGAGAATGGGGAAGATTTTATCAATGAGGTTGCCAGCATCAGTAGGACTTCCCATGTAAATGTTGTTAACCTTCTTGGGTTTTGTTTTGAAGGCAAAAAGAAGGCTCTCATATATGAATTTATGTTCAACGGATCTCTTGACAAGTTCATTCACAACAATGCAAATAAAAATAGTCTTTGCTTGACTTGGGAAAATTTATACCGAATTGCAATCGGAATAGCTCGAGGACTTGAGTATTGACATAAAGGATGCACCACTCGAATTCTACATTTTGATATAAAGCCCCATAACATCCTTTTAGATGAAAATTTTTGTCCCAAGATCTCCGATTTTGGTCTTGCTAAGCTTTGTCTGAAAAAAGGAAGCATCATTTCAATATCAGAAGCAAGAGAGCAAGAGGAACTATAGGATATCTTGCTCCTGAAATTTGGAATAAAAATATAGGTGGAGTTTCACACAAATCTGATGTTTATAGCTACGGAATGATGCTATTAGATATGGTTGGAGGGAGAAAGAACATCAATGTTGAAGCCAATTGTTCAACCGATCAATATTTTTCGGATTATATTTATGTTCAACTTGAGCAAGACAGCAGTTTGGGATGCAATGGGGCCAATAACATGGAGGAAAATGATATTGCCAGGAGAATGACTATTGTAGGTTGGTGGTGTATCCAAACATTTCCAAGTCAAAGACCTGCAATGAGTAAAGTGATTGAAATGTTAGAAAGAAGCCTTGACCTATTGGAAATGCCACCGAAACCTGTCATGCCTTCCCCTCCAAGATTAGAACTAGAATCTTCCACCACTACTAATACCACAACAGAGATTTTGGGTTTTCAAAGCTCTGCCCACATTCTGCCGGAGGAACACTAGGATTCATAAATGTGGAAAAGAAGTGCAGGTAGGATCTCGAGCTATGTCTTCCGGCAAAAAAAATAATAAAGAAGATCTCTAGCTATTTGCTTCCTTGACTAGATAGTCTTCGTGTTGAATAGTTGCGTGTGGTACATACCAGACTTGAATTTGTTGGTATTATACTGTTTTCACTCAACGTAACATTACAGTCTCCTACAATGAACCAAGCTACGTTATATGTGCATCCTGATTTAGCATAATCTAGTCACCATTGCTATTCATTTATTACTTCATTTAATTATAACGGCATAATTTTTCAATGAATAGCAAAACCTAGTTTCACGGTTTATTGGTCTTAGCCAAGAGAAATGTCAACACAATTTTTATCTCCTTTGTTCCTATTAGACTGACTGTGTTTAAACATTTTAACAACATAAAATCCTGAATAAAAATCCAAGGCGTCTCTCACGAGGAAAATGGAATCGATGCTGATCTGTAGCCAAAGACGTCATGAAATCATAAACCTTAGACTTAAGAAGAAAGTCCTTCTAGCATCCGGGCAATGATTCCACAGGTCATTACAGTGAAACCAAAAACCACAAAGAAGAACACTGAAGTTACAGAGCATTAAATTGTGGCGCTGTTCCTCTTGCTCTGTTTTCTTGTGTGGTGTCATGGATTTACAAGCACCGCCCTGCATTCTAATTTTCTGACACAATGCGTCGTAGTCGCATAATTTTTTCTTAACCAGTCAGCAACTTGGTGCATATCAATCCAGCTCTTGAAATAGTAAAAATGGTGCGAAGAGAATCCCAAGCTACGATAACTGTTCTTTCCATTTCACAAACACTTCTTTGGACCCTGCTCTGTTCTCGTTCGACCCAACTGTTGAGAACGTGAACCTGTTCTATGATTGTGTCCCAGGCTTCTCCATCGGCCAAAACAACATCACGTGCAGGGACGACAGCCAAAAGCAGGCCTTCTTTGTAAATCAAACTCAGTTAGCACAGTTTCCTGAGCTTTCTCAGCAATGCAGCGTTCAAATTCAGGTGCCGATTACATGGGTTGTGACAGTGAACCCATTGGGAGGAATTGAATGGCTGAAGGATGCTTTGGATAAGGGGTTTGATGTGCAGTATGAAATAGATAAGATTTACTGCTCAGAATGCATGGAATGTGGAGGAACTTGTGGGAGCGTCGAAGAAGATGGGTTTACGTTTTGTTGTCACTGCCGAGTTAGATCTTATTTCTTTGTGTGTCCAAATCATGCAAGTATGGTCTCTTGCTCTCTTCCTTCTATGAGGCCCGTCACTTGCTCTGCATTATATATGCGTTTCAGTTTTCTGTTCTTTTGTTGATTAAATAGCATCTCACATTATAGAAAACTTATATGCAGTTTGATTTGTCTAGTTGGATGAAGATAAAACTCCTTACCTTGCTTGTTTCCAATTTAGTTTAGCGCTATAAACAACTATATGTACATGTCTGTGCGCGCTATCTCGCTCTAATTTCTCTTTGTTCATGGTTACAGAAAATTCCTGTAACATGAAGACAAAACTTATAATAGGTAATGATGGGTCGATTAACCTTCTGTTACATATGTTATTTTTATTCATTTTACATAGTATCTATCAAATTATAATTCAATACTTCATATCAGCTGATATTTCTTACCATTTTTACGCCACCTTGTTAATTATGACTAATATAGCTGGGAAGTTTCAATGTGCATCTGCCTTTTAACATACTCCTATCTGATAGCACTCTGTCAAACGATAAGCGCAACTATATAACTAAACAGAACAATATGCTAAGTGCGCAGTCGCTCACACAAGTTGCGCTGTATTTAATAAGACTGTTACGTTGATGAATCTGCCATATTTTCTCCTCAGACATTTATCTACTGTGTTAGGTTTTACAAGCGTGGCAGCTGGAACACTTTTAATCTGTATTGCGATTTTCTCTTGTAAAACCAAATTATTGAGGCAAAAGATGATATTCTGGAAGACATATAAGGTTGACCAACAAATCAAGGCCTTTATTAAAAACCGGGAACCTTTGGCTCTCACAAGATATAGATTTGTAGATATCAAGAAAATCACCAAATCTTTTCAAGTTAAATTGGGAGAAGGTGGTTATGGAACTGTATACAAAGGTAATCTACTCAATGATTGTCCTGTAGCAGCAAAGATTTTGTATCCATCAAAAGGAAAAGGGGGAAGAATTTATCAATGAAGTTCCAAGTATTAGTAGAATTTCTCATGTTAATGTTGTTACCCTTCTTGGATTTTGTTTGGAAGGAGAGAAGAAGGCTCTTATATATGAATTTATGCGCATGGATCTCTTGACAAAATTGATTCGCAACAACAAATAATACAAACTCATCATTGACTTGGGAAAATTTGTACCAAATTGGGATAGCTCAAGGGCTTAAATATCTATATAGAGGATGCAACACTTGAATTCTATATTTTGACATAAAGCCACATAATATCCTTTTGGATGAAAGTTTTTGCCCTAAGATTACAGATTTTGGACTTGCTAAACTTTGTCACAGGAAAAAGAGTATAATTTCGCTTTCGGAAGCTTGAGGTATGCTACGCCCTTATTTTAATTTCACCTTTACTAGAGTATTCACGGAAAACGATATGCGGTTCGGTGGGCAACATATGAATAGCATAAAAATACTAATAAAAAGTGATTGATTACAGAAATTCCCCATAGGTGTTCGTACATAATAATTACCATCAATGTAGCCACATATGGCTACCAGGGTGTCTGAACCCGTCCGAGTGAAACGGAGACATCTTCCCGTCTTCGTTCCACCACCGCAATCCCCTCGTACGGTTCTATTCTTTGTTCTCAGCATACATTCTGTCTTCACCTGTCTAAATTGTTGGTAGGGGAGGGTGAGATTCGAGAGAATCTCAGTAGGAAACAGATACCATAATGCATGCATGATAGATGCTATGTGTATGACATTTTAGCTTTAACTAGATGTATGCCCTATAATAACATTTTTGCATGTTCAATGTTTCATGCAACAAGACTATGACCACAGCAAAAACAGAAACAGAGCTTCATTTATTCAAATATGCTCTACACAATCAAGTAAAGCAATCACATAGATCATTATACAAGCAAAGATAGCAAATACATGCAAGTAAGGTAAGTCCCTTACCTCCAGCCTTTTCTCCTCGATTTGCGTGCCAGCAACTCAGGCTCTCAACTCAGTCCTACAATTCCAAATATACCATTTAGACACTTCCATAGTGTTTCTGGGGGTTATATGAGTTTATATTGAAAAATTACTAAATTGCCCCTAGGGGCCCGGCCCGGCCGTACCCGGTCTGACTGTACTTTTCTCAAAATTCTAACCAGGGCTATCATGACATATTTTTGCCCAAAGAATCCATTTCTAGACTCGGAATTATCAAATTCACTACCAAATTATGAAATTATCCTTGGCAGCCCTTATTTTAGGCCTTGTTTGGTTGGAGGGGAGGGGATGGGAGGGGATGAAAAATGACCCCCTCCCCTTGTTTGGTATAAAAAGTAGGAGGGGAGGGGCTCAAAAAAAGGGGCCCGAAATCCCTCCCACTCCCTCAAATTGGTTCCCTCCAAATTGGGGGGTTTTGGAGGGAGCCAAAAATTTGGGACTATTTTACCCTATGGTCTTTTTTATAATTCCAATTATACCTTGAATCCTAAGGGCCCGTTTGGTATAGTGGAATTGATTTTGATGGATATGGAAATGGAAATGAATATGGAAATGGAAATGGATATGGATATGGAAATTGAGTTTAAAAGTGTGTTTGGTATGTACATGGAATTCAGATATTATTTTTATTTAATATTTATATTTAAAATATGAAATTACTAATATACCCAGTCGATGGAGTGAGTAGCAAGGTATCAAAACCCGGACCGGGTATTGAACCGGTCAGGGTACTGGGTTAAGGGTCAGTGGGTCAAACCGGGGCCAAATCGAAGCTAAACCAGGATCAAACCGGTGAGTAATTGAAGATTTTAGGCTTATAGTATGAAATTCTAAAGGAAAAAGTTAAAATTTTTTTTAAAAAAAAAAAAATTGGGACCCGGACCGGTCTAGTGACAGGACCGGCGGGTTCCGGGCCGGACCGGCCGGTCCGGTCCGGGTCCAAGAACCTTGGTGAGGAGGCTAATTGAGGGAAATGTGGAGGTGGAATTACAAATCTTAGCTTATAGGATGGAATTCATTTAGGTGGAATTGGCTAATTTGGCTTCCATGTGGAATTGGAATTGAGAGCTAATTCCATCATACCAAACAAACCCCTTCATGGAATTGAGACCCAATTCCAGCATACCAAACGGGCCCTAAATATATCACTTATTTAGAATTTGTGGGGTTACTATGACTTCAGAGGCCTTATTTATAAATTTTCAATACCAGGGTCAATTCAGAATTTGAAATTCCACTGATCCATCAATTATTCTTGGGCAACCTCTATTGGTTTAATTATGGCAACAATATGTTATTATGTCATTTAATATTATTTTTTTTAGTAACTATTTCCTACTATTATTATGAAGTCGCTCATACGGATATCCGCTATAGTCAATTGGTAATTCTCCATGTTGTTAGTATACTGTATTGTCTTAAAAATTCATGAGCAAATAATTCTTAGTTGAAAAGCATTAGTGTTTTGTTTCCTTCAGTGGACACACAACCAACTGACATACACTTTCTTGAGGCAGGTAGATGTGAGAAACAAAACCAACAAAGCATAGCGCCTCCTTCAAGTCTTAGAAACAATTTTTTAAAGTTTTTCTACTATTTTTTTTTTTCAAATCCTCTACATTTTTTTTTCAATAGAAGGAATTTTTCATTTAATTTAACATGATAATTGCTGGAATATTCATATAACGAGAAATTAAATTGAGGAGAATTGAAAACTATTTCCATTTTATATCTTCATCTTTTTTTATAAATTATATAATTTATATTTAGGTGTAAACTAATTTAAATCATTTATATTAGGAAAAATATATAAACTAATGTTTAAGGGTAAAATGGTAAATTAGATATTATCTCCCCTCCCCTCCCCTCTTAAACCAAACAAAGGATCATTAAAAAACCTTTCCCTTCCTCCCCCTCCAACCAAACCAAACAAGGTGATCCTCCATCCTCCCCTCCCATCCCCTCCCCTCCATCCCCTCCCATTCCATCCCCTTCCTTTAAACCAAACAGGCCCTTAGTGTTTTAGGGGCGTTTTCGTAATTATGCTTTTTCGGCCTTTTTCGAAAAAGTGTCCAACTGTAACCCCACCTAATTTTCGTTTCTGAACTCAATGGAACCATCAAATCATTAAAAATCCAACTCTAACCCCTCCAAACTAGCCTTGGCCAAAATTCTTTGAAATTCTCAGTTCATCTGGAAAAATTCGGGTTTTTCGGTTTCGGCTCCACAGACGTGTTTCTTTTTACTCCTAACCACTTTATTAACTATTACATTAGGTTACAACTACCATTTGAACCAAAATTGGGCAGCATAACTGGTATAGAAACCAAACTCAAATGTGTTTATTCCAAATCTTGATGATTACAATGAAAAACAAACACCTATTTATACTAAAACCACAACCTTATAAATTCTTTAAATAATGAGAAAGTCAGATCCGGCAACCACACACCAACCCCCCTCCCTGTTCACAACGTCAGTGATTACATCATATGCAATGTCAACGTTGGCTGCAATGTGTTCACATTCTCTCTTTTCTGTTTCATTGTTCTGTTTCATTCCCCCGGGGTTGGACAGGACTCGTCGTCGAGTCAGAATCAACATCATCAATATATGGAGATAGATCTGAAACGTTGAAAGTGGCAGAAACACCGTAAGCACCAGGCAATTCCACTTTGTAAGCATTATTATTAATTTTCTGTACGATCTTGAATGGTCTATCAGCTCGCGAAGATAACTTGGTGTTTGGTTGTTTAGGAAAACGTTCCTTCCTCAAATGTATCCAGACCAAATCCCCCACATTAAAGACTTGATGTTTTCGATGCTTGTCTCGTTGTGCCTTGAGTTTCAAATTCTGCTTCTGAATATTATTACAGACCTGCTCATGTAATTTCTTAATTTCCTTGGCTCGCTGGTCTGCATTGACACTATATTGTTGCTTATCAGAAGATGGTGTCAAATCAAGTGGGCTGAGAGGACGGGTGCCATAAACAACTTCAAAGGGACACTTTCCAGTTGCTTGATTGACTGAGTTGTTGTAAGCAAATTCAACTTGAGCAAGAATAAGATCCCACTGCTTCAAGTTCTTTCCAACAAAACTTCGTAAAAGATTTCCAAGAATTCTGTTAACAGCTTCTGTTTGTCCATCAGTTTGTAGATGGCTAGCACTGCTAAACTGAAGTTTTGTTCCCATCTTTTTCCATAAAGTCCTCCAGAAATGGCTTACAAACTTAATGTCTCTATCAGAGGTGACGGTTTTTGGAATTCCATGGAGACGAACAATCTCCTTGAAATACAAATCTGCAATTTGAACCGCATCATTAGTCTTCTGGCAAGTAATGAAGTGAGCCATTTTTGAAAAATGGTCAACAACCACCATTATAGAGTCCTTTCGTCTCTGGGTCCGAGGTAACCCGAGGACAAAATCCATACTCACATCCTCCCAAGGTGCGTTGGGTACTGGCAATGGCATGTATAACCCAGTATTTTGGCTTTTGGATTTAGCCAGGTGGCATGTTCTGCATCTTTGGATATGCTTGTTGATATCCCGTTCAAGTCTTGGCCAATAGAAGTTCTCCTTTACTAAGGCTACAGTTTTATCTCTACCAAAATGACCAGCTAATCCTCCATTATGCGCTTCCCAAATTATAGCTTCTCGAAGTGAGCAATAAGGAATGCTAAGAGTTTTTCCTTTGAATAAAAATCCTCCTTCCCTGTAATACTGCTGAAATGGTTGAGATTCAGTGGCACTCCAGGCACCCTGGAAATCAGGATCATCTTGATACAACTCTTTTATAGTTTCAAAGCCCACTACTTTGGTTTGCATAGTCGTTATCAAAGCATGGCGACGACTAAGCGCATCGGCTACTGAATTTAGGATTCCAGCCTTATGTTTGAGTAAAAATGGATAGGTCTGCAACATTTCACTCCAAGTGGCATGCCTTCGATTGATCTTCTGTTGAGAATTCAAATGCTTGAGTGATTCGTGGTCAGAATAGAGAATAAACTCTTTATGCAACAGGTAGTGGCTCCAATGTTGCAAAGCTCGAACAACAGCATAGAACTCTTTATCATAGGTAGAGTATTTGAGCTTAGCATCATTAAGTTTCTCGCTGAAGAAAGCAATCGGGTGGCCTTCTTGACTCAGAACAGCACCAATCCTAGTGTTAGAGGCATCACAACTGACCTCAAACACTTGGTCAAAATTAGGAAGAGCTAGCACCGGAGTTTCTGTCAAGCGTTTCTTTAGTTCTTCAAAACTTATTTGAGCCTTTTCTGTCCATTGGAACTTGTCTCCCTTGATGCAATCTATAAGGGGTGCAGCAACGGAACTAAAATTTCGAATGAACCTGCTATAGAAGGAAGCTAATCCATGGAAGCTCCGAACTTCTTGGATAGATTGTGGAGTTGGCCAGCTGTTAATGGCTTCAATTTTGCTTGGATCCACTCGTACACCTTCTGCAGTGATAATGTAACCCAGAAAAATGACTTCATTTGTCAAGAAGGTGCATTTCTTCAAGTTGGCATAAAGTTTTTGTTCACGAAGAGCTTGCAATACTTGACATAAGTGCTCTAAATGATCTGCTATGCTCTTACTGTAGATAAGAATGTCATCAAAATAGACAACAACAAACTTGCTAATGAAAGGACGAAGGACCTGGTTCATCAGGCGCATAAACGTGCTAGGAGCATTTGACAACCCAAATGGCATCACATTACATTCGTACAACCCATCTCTGGTTTTGAAAGCGGTCTTCCATTCATCTCCGGGACGAATTCGGATTTGATGATATCCACTACGAAGATCAATCTTAGAGAAGATGGTAGAGCCATATAACTGGTCGAGCATGTCATCAAGCCTGGGTATCGGAAACCGATACTTAATTGTGATCTTGTTGACTGCACGGCAATCTATGCATATTCTCCAGCTTCCATCCTTCTTGGGAACTAGGAGTACAGGTACGGCACAGGGGCTGACACTTTCACGGATTAATCCTTTTTTAAGCAATTCTTCAATTTGGCCTTGAACTTCAGCATGTTCTTGAGGACTCATTCTGTAAGCTGGCCTGTTAGGAATTACTGCTCCTGGAATAAAATCCATAGCATGTTGAATGTCTCGCATGGGTGATAATCCCAACGGAATTTCATCTGGAATTACATCAGGAAACTCCTCTAACAATGGCTGCACTTCAGGTGGAATGACAGTTCCGTTATTTGTCTCGAGTAATAGAAGAAAACCCATTACTTGGCTTTCTGTTTTGGTCACCTTCTCGACTAAAGACACTAATGGTTTGGATTCATTCTTGCCTTTATTGTGTTTATCAGGTGGCAAAGGAGCAAGTTGAATTTTCACGCCATCCTTCTGGAAGGAATACGTGTTTGCGTGACCGTCATACAAAACATGTCGATCATATTGCCAAGGTCTCCCCAAAAGAAGGTGACAAGCGTCCATTGGAACAACATCACACCAAACTTCATCATGATACCTTTTACCGATAGAAAAAGTAATAAGGCATCGTTTCGAAACTTTTACCTCGCTGTCCTGGTTAAGCCATTGAAGCTTGTAAGGGCTCGGATGATTATGAGTTGGTAGGTGCAATTTTTCTACCATGTAGTTGGAGACTACATTTTCACAGCTTCCGTTGTCAATAATGACGTCACAGACTTTACCCTGAGTTGTGCAGCGGGTATGAAAAATGTTGCTACGTAGCCAAGGTTCTTCTTTCACAATGGCTGTATGCAGACTTCTCCTAATAACAAGTGATTCACCGTGATCTGCAGGAGTAATTTCCTCATCAAATATTGGCTCTGTTTCTGGCATAGGCTCCCTTTCTTCTTCAAATACTGTAGAAGCTTCTCCTTCCATAATAGTGACAACTCTACGGTTAGGACAGTTAGAAGCGATGTGACCGAATCCTTGACATTTGAAGCACTTAGGTGCTTTGGAGTTGAATTCCCTAGTAGCCTTTGGTGGAGGCGCATTTGAAGGGCTAGGATGATGTATTTGTGATTTATTCCCATCAAAAGGAATTCTGGTTGAGGAAGACGGTTGGTATGGAGGCCTTCTGGGCATCTGCTTCTCAATACGGATGGCTAAACAGATGACGTCATCCAGAGTCCAGTATTGCTGGAGTTGTACTGGATGGGCGATATTTGTATTTAACCCTCCAAGATAACGAGCTATTGTTTGCTCCTCCCTTTCTTGTATATCACATTTCATCATAAGTTTCTCAAACTCCCTGGTATATTCCTCTATAGACATAGTCTTTTGGTGGAGATTATGTAACTGAAGGAAATTATCTTGATAATAATTTTCTGGAAGAAACTTACGTGAGAGCTCGCGTCGCATCTTGTCCCGCATTCGTATCTTGCTCTTTCCCTCTCTTTCACGCCTTCTTTTGAGATTCTCCCACCATATGGAGGCATGTTTCTTCAATTTGATGGCAACAATTTTAACTTTATGCTCATCTGGAATTTCTTTGTACTCAAAGACTCGTTCAACTGTTTGTAACCAGTCAATGAATTCGTCCGGTTGGAGTCTTCCTTCAAATTCAGGGATGTCTACCTTAATGTCATTGAAGCGGAATGGTTGTTGGCGAAGATGATGACGGTAGTCAGAGGATGATGAACTGTGGCTATTCAAATCATTTTCTGAGTGGTTTCTACGAGTTTCGAGCAAGGCTTGCTGTTCTGCTATAGTGGCTTCTAGTTCTTGAATCTGGCGTCTCATTTCCTCCATCTCAATTTCATGTCTATTTCTGCGTCTTGGAGGCATTTTGCAGTTTGTCTCACAGGTTATGACTTTGAGTACGCAGTTATTAGGTACAAGGTAGAAGGGTAGGGGAAGGATTTGTGTCTATGGAAAAGTCAGGGGTAAAATAGGAAATTTGGGTAATTAGGGGCAACAATGTAATTTTGGGCAAAATCTGGGGTCAAAATGCAATTTCAGAAAGTTCAGGGGCTGAAATGTAATTTTGGCAGAATCTGGGGGTCAAAATGTAATTTCAGAAAGTTCGGGGGTCTGAAATATACTTTTGTCAGAATCTGGGGGTCAAAATATAATTTCAGAAAGTTGTGGGGTCCGAAATGCAATTTTGGCAGAAATTTGGTGCCAAAATGTAATTTTAGAAAGTTTTGGGGCAAAAATTGTAAATTTTACCAGATTTAGGGGGTCAAATTACAATTTTTGAAAGTTGGGCTGACTGGGATTGATGACGTAGCGGTTATGACACGTGGCAGTCAGTGATTGGATGACGTGGCGCTGACTGGTCAGACAGTGATGACGTGGCAGCTGACTGAGTCATCTTCAACCTCTGGACTCCGGCGACCGTCTGAAATTCCGGCGACTTTTCCGACTACTTTCCGGCGACGTCCGTGGAGGAGCGTGGAGGTGTTTCACGGCGGTGACCGAGGCTATTCCTAGGTTTTTCGGCCTTCTGAATACGATGGTGAGGTCGGTTTCTTCAAAAAACGCTCCGAGAGTGAAAATCCGACACCCTCTTTTTCTCACGTTTTTTTTTCTCACCCACTCCTCACTCTTTCGCTCTCTGGCTCTCTAGAACTCAGCTCTGGTACCAAAATGGTATAGAAACCAAACTCAAATGTGTTTATTCCAAATCTTGATGATTACAATGAAAAACAAACACCTATTTATACTAAAACCACAACCTTATAAATTCTTTAAATAATGAGAAAGTCAGATCTGGCAACCACACACCAACCCCCCTCCCTGTTCACAACGTCAGTGATTACATCATATGCAATGTCAACGTTGGCTGCAATGTGTTCACATTCTCTCTTCTCTGTTTCATTGTTCTGTTTCAATAACCCTTAGGCATACCCATTTCCAAACATTTAAACCAATGACAGTCCGGTGAAATTTCATTAATTAAATTGTCCACAGCAGCCAGAATAGTTAATATACGAGAGTTTGGAAGTTACCTCAAGCTCCTACTAGCTCTCCCTCTTCTTGGCTGAAAACCCTAAGCTCCCAACATTGAAATTTGAGCTTCAAAACCTTAATTCACATAGAAGAATAGCTTAGGAGTGGAATTATACACGTTAGGTAGAGATTTATCGAAGAAATCAACCTACCGTACAAGTTTCTCTTCCTTTTCTCTCTCTAGAAAATTGCTGAACTTCCTCTCTCTAAATGCTGAACTTCACGTCAGAAATGAGGCTTGGAGGAAGGAGGAGCTGATTTATAATATATATCAATTTAATTAATTCATTTTCCCAATTTCGGATTCTTACAAAATTCTGGCAGATTTCTACCCAAACTTTGAAAAATCATAACTAATTCTAGAAAAATAGAATTGAAGTGATTCCAAAGCCTGTAGAACCCTTATTGAGTCTAGTTTCAAGGAAAAATACAGACTTTTGCTATCTAGAATCACAAAATTCCCAGAATTTTAATTTTTACATGCTGTTCCAGAAATTTCACAATTTTTCTGTGCTGACTTCAAAAATTTATATCTTTTTGTATATAGCTCTAATTGGGTCATATGACCTATCGAATTAAAGCTTAGGATGTTTACTTTCATCTTGTAAAATTTCATAATTGTTTATCATCATTTGGTCATTCAAAATCACATGACAAGATTACTGCCTCATAGGCGATATCACCGAAAACATAATTATATTCTCTAAAGTTCACCATTTTACTTTCTTAATACCCCAAAGATATAGGAATCATTAGGGGATAAATTTGGGTTTCTGTTAAATTAGGGCTTAGCAGTCCACTTAATTTAGGTTTATTCCCATACCTTAAATCTCAAAATTCGGGATATTACAAGGTACTCTCGGATATCTTGCACCAAAAGTTTGAAATATAAATATAGGTGGAGTATCTTATAAGTCTAATGTTTATAGCTATGGAGTGATGCTATTGGATATAGTTGGAGTGCTGAAGGACGTGACTAATGAATCCAATTATCCAACTGAGAATTATGTTCTTGACGCTATTTATGATAAACTTGAGCAAGGCAATGATTTGGGACAGAATGGGATGAACACTACTGAGGACAAAGATATTGTCAAAAAAGTAACCATTGTGGGTTTGTGGTGCATACAAGCATTTCCAACTCAAGAGACCTACGATGAGTAGAGTGATCGAAATGTTTGAAAGAAACTTAGACTCGTCACAAATACCGCCAAAGCCGGTTGAACCTTCCATTCAAGAGGAGAGAAGTAGATTTTGGGAGAATAACACTTAAAAGACCATATATAAGACAATTCATGCAAAGTGAAGACTTTTAAATTACAAGTATAAGGGTGTGTTTGGGATAGTGGTAGGAAAAATGACTTATATAATTTGGGCTTATTAAAAATGACTTAATAAATAAGTCAATATTTGTAATGTGATTTATGTTTGGATGAGCGGTTGAATAAGTGATTATTTATAAGTGAAGATGTGTTTGGATTAGCGATTGAATAAGTGCGTTTTTAAAAGTAAAAACTTGAAGGGTATTTGTATATTCTTCAAATTTTAGATAGATCATATATGCGATATCCAACAGTAACATATCATTTGGCCCAGGAAGATATCCGAAAATGCAAACTTGTAACTCCCGAGATGAAGCCCAAACTAAGAATGGAATTTCAGAAATTATAACAGCATAAACACATTGTGTTTCAGTCTAGTATGCCACCAGAGCAAATAATTCCCAAATCGAATGCGATTACAATAATACATAACTAATTGGGATCATAAATTCCGTACAAGTTGATCTCTAATCCTGTCACGAATGTGATTCATTCTGCTTGAAGATGCCGCAGCAACATTGGACGAGGAGGCCTCATCGTCTACAGTATTATCATCTTCCTGCGATGATATATCGCCAGTTTCTGCTGTGCTGAAATTAACATCACTCTGAGAATTTTTCCTAATAAAATTATGAATGGCCATAGTTGCCACAACTAAGCGGACTTGCGTTTGGTAGCTGTATTTGCGCATTTTTTGCAATAATTCGAATCTATTCTTCCACACGCCAAAAGTCCTTTCAATAGTTGACCTCAAACTGGAATGATAGTAATTGAAGGTCTCTTGAGCATTTGCAAAACCAGGTCGACGTTGAAATTCTGGCAGGTGATAACGCTGACTTCTGTAGGGACCAAGATACCCAACTGGTGTGGGATAGCCAGCGTCGACCAAGTAGTATTTGCCTAATAAGTGGCTCAAATCATTTTGAAAGTGTGAGATTAAGCAAAGTGCGCATTGAAAGTAATTAAAACTGAATGGGCCGGAAATATACCTGGAGGTGGATGAGGGAAATTCTGAGCTGGATTTGAGACAGCAGCTTGAAACATACGAGCGTCATGTGCAGAACCTTCCCAACCCGCCAACACAAATGTAAAACACATATCCCAATCGCATACAGCCATTACATTCTGTGTTGTATATCCTTTTCTCCCGATATATCTTTCCCGGTTGGGACCAGTGATCACAGCCTTGATATGAGTTCCGTCTATTGCTCCAATGGCATCCTTAAAGTAGGGATAATAGCGAGGATCTTCGCGTATTTTTCGGTGGCATCCTATGAATTCAGGATCAGAGGGTTTGATATTTTCTCGAGCTAGGCTAAAACAATCCTCCAGCACCATGTGCAATAGCCGACTGACAGTTTCCCCTGAATGATGAAACAAACGTTGGACCATCCTGTTACCGACGCCGTGGCCAATTGTGAGCAAAAACATCCCAACCATTTCTTCAACTCCGACATTCTAGAATCTCGTAACCCATGTTCGACCAATTTACTACACAGCCGGTAAAACACGTGTTTTTCAAGTCTAAACATCTGATGACATTGTGTTTCATGATCTGCCAATATTTCTTGGACAAATACATGACCGGATCGTTTACTTGTTCTACGAGGTTCTTTGCACATGAATGTAGAGACAAAATATTGACACACCAAACAAGTTATTTGTTCATATTCTGTTATCTCTTCATCGATAAGAGCTAGTATCCGAGAATCATCGTCTTCTTCCTCCATCCAATTTTCCAGTGCAGATATAACCTGTGCATTGGATTCAAACGTATTTAACATCATATGATATTTCAGTCAAAGTTATAATATATGTCATAAAAGGAACGTTGGATTAAAACATACATAATATATATGCGTCGACCAAGTAGCATTGTTTGTGTACTAAAAACAAAATAACAGACATGCATACAATAAACACTAAACTAATTATAGGCATAAAGTTCATGTCAGCATCGATAGTCAAGAACATAAGCCGTAGCGACTCAATCAAGGGTCGTAACCATATAACGCAGCCACCCAACTATTGAATCCTTGTCCCGCTTAAGGAGTGACAAAAACGTGTCCCGACAAGTCTTGTCCATAATCAGCCTGACACATCGGTATTTAAAGTTCTCATCTTCTCTCACTTCTGGAATCTCAAGCAGGTCTTCAATAGCAGCATCAACACTCCTTTGTTGAATCTCACTGATGGTTGTAGCTCTATGCTGCGATGCTTCTGCCATGACACTGACCGCATCCGCAATTTGCTTTGACGCTGGCATCTTCTGCTTCTTTTTCTTCCCGGGCTTATCAACTCGTCTCCGCTTTCCCTGACTTCCGGAATTAGTTGGAACAGATGATGCGCCTGGAGTTGGAACAGATGATGCGCCTGGACCACAGGGAGGGGTTTGTGAGGATAACCCGACGCTGGCTAGCTCATCTGTCACTCCTGTGCTAAGTGCTGGGTCAACTCCAAAATTCTCGTCCTCGCTGTCCCCTGAACCTTCCTCCTCGACCATAGTAGGTCGGTACACATCCTCTTCCTCTGCATCCTGTGTCTGTGTCCCTATGAACGACGGATTCTGCTCATCGTCGCCTGACGCCACAACATTCTTGAATATAAGCCTCAATTCTGTTTCATTCTTGAGGCATGAACGGCGAAACTTTCTATACGCCGAATTCTCCTGCATACAGACAAATAACAAAATCATTAGCTATATTACAAAACAAGGTGATTGAGGCAACTGAATTATTATTATGCAACGTTATAAGTAATTGTAGGCATTACTAACCTGGCATTTCCGCCGCCACCACTCGGGATCCGCTACGACATTTCCAGTTGTTGGGTCTCGACCAACACCGGTCTCTTTTGTTAAGGCATCCCAAGTCCTTAAGTCCTTTTTTAACATATCATACTTATTCTTCAATTGCTTCCTGTCATATGCTTTCCCTGTCTGCTCATTGAATGTAGCAACAATATAGTCCCATCCGTCCTTCGAGAAAGATAACCCTCGACGTTCTTTTTTTAAAATTTGATCTATCATTGCACGGACAAATATTTCTGTTGACTCGTCATCCCACAGTGCTCTGTCATTCATTTTTCTATGGAAACGTTTCACTTAACAAGTGTGGACTGTAAACATGTTAGTTAATACCTTCTCATGAAGCAACCAGATTAACAAAAAACAGTAAACAACGCATTCCACAACAACATTTACTTTGAAAATACATGTATCCGTCAAAATTTGTGAAGCTTCTTTTGTTCAATTAATTAATGAGCACCAGGATAAACAATGTAATAGTACCTGTTATATCATACATATGGTATACTTATTTGATAGCATTTTTTGCTATTGTAACATGCTTATGAACCTGTTCCAACTTTATTTGGAAGTCCATTGATCATCTTAAAGAGGAAATTACACAAATAAGTAATTAATGCATGAAAACAGCCTCACATTGCAGAGAGAGGAAAACGAAGCAAAACCCATAATGCCAATTCATAATCCATGTTCAGAATGAAGAGGCAGAGCAGATAAAGAGATCTCTCTGTGGATTCCAAAAGCCAGTTGAAACGGTGAATTTTTCTTCCTGGGGAATATTCCATTACACAAAAGAAGAAAGAAAGAAGAAGAAAACTTCCATTTTGTTTGCTTCATTCATATATTTTCATTTGGACAAGTTACAAGCTGGAAACTCAGAGAACAGAGCACAACAACAAAAGGAAAAGAAAAGAAAAGGCAAAACAGATTGATATGCAGAGCAAGTGGGAATTGTGAATTCTGAATTATCAGAAATGGCAGCCAAAGTAAAGATAGAAAAAAGCGAGGGAGAGGACCAAGACAATGGCCTCAAACAGAGAAACAATCTTGAACACAATATCATCCATGAAAGAAACAGGCAAATGAATCCTCTTCCATCTCAAAGAAGACCAATAAAACTTCAACCTCCATGAATGTCTGCACAGCTTCTTGAAGAACCCAACTTTGAGAACCTTACGCTTCCCCTCCACATCTCTGACCATTCTCTCTCTCTCTCTCTCTCTTTTTGTTTCAACAGTTCGTGTTGTGTTGCGTTGAAGAAGACGAAGAAGAAGGAATTGACGAGAGAAGAAGGAAGGCATGGTTGGATTTTATATTGAAGAATCAATGAAGATTCGAGGATGAGTTAAGTTTCTTAGCCTACACGGTGCTTCCTAGAATGTCATATAATATTGTGGGACGAATATTTTTTGTGAGACCTACATCCTTTTCATATAAATTCTTTTGCACTATAAGACTAACAACAACAATAATTTACACATAAAGAGGCTGCAGAAATAAACCTTGCTTCAATGAAAATAAAACTTATTCGTGATTGCGCTGATCAGCTGGCAGTTACAGACAAGAAATCATTAATTTTTCAAGTATAAATTGATTTTTTGGTTGGCATGGCAAATAAGTCAGCAGAGTCCAGTCACACTTTCAGGAAGACGATGAAACAGAGAGAGAGAGGGACGAAAACAGAACGAAGTTAATCCCCCAACAGCCCAACTAACTCCAGAAACGCAAGCCACACGCAAAAAAAACCAGTCACACTCTCTATGGAATAAAATTAATTTCAAGTTCATATTACCTCCAAGTCTTAGAATCAGATCACGCAACTGTTGCAGTTCAAGATGTCCTCCTACAATGAGCTAGATCCCAGATGAAGAAGAAGGGCCTGTTGAGGTTGAGGCACAGCTCGTGGTTCAGGTGTCCATCGCAGATGAAGAAGAACGCCCTCGGTTGAAGCACAGCTCGTGGTTCAGGTGTCCAGCACAGCTCGGACACGGCGGAGCACTCGGTTGAAGCACAGATCCGACACGGCTGAGCACGAATAAAGATGGGCACAGTCTTCAGATGCTACGACTGACCTCCGACACTACAATGCAGGCGAAGACACCGACGGACCTGGGATCGGATCTGAAATTTCACAGACGGAAAATCGATCGACGAGGGGGAAGACGACGGAGACAGCTAGGAACAGACGACAGACTACACAGCTTCATCGGCTACAATCATTGCCGCCGACGAGAGGGAGACGGAGACCAGCAACACCGAACGCGACAAGAAACTGAGCAGAGCATGTGAAAAAAGATTCCAAGGAGCAGAGGTCGAGCAGCTTTGCAGAGGGAGAGGAGTGAAAAATAAAAAGAGTAGGTGAAATTTCATTAAACTGAAGCACAGTGTTTCAACGGTAATAAAACGTGAAACGGGTTTTGAAAAAGCCTGGTCCAGGAGCTTATCCGAAATGCGTTTTTTTTTACCTCAAACCCAGATTAAAAAAGCCCAGCCAAACATTCTAAATTGGAACACGTTTTTTTTTTGAGCTTATCTACTCAAAACGGGCTTATTTGGGGATTTTAAGCCCACCCAAACACCCACTAAAAGTTTGGGTAATAAATTTGAAAGTTCACATGGTATAAATGTTCTCATTTTATATTATTTTTGTTAGATGATTTTTAATCGGCATTCTCCTTAATTAGAATTTCCACTTGGGTTCTTAACTTTTTATTAGAGCAATGAGTGTATAATTATCAACTTGGATATCCCATATCTTAGGCCTTGGAAGCTCTCCCCTAGATTATGACTGTTATTCCTAAAAGTTAATTGCTCAGCAACCTTTTTCTTCTTCCAGTATCAATAAAATCAGTCTTTAGCCAAGTTATATCATGTCCAACTACATCACTGCTTTTAGAATGTCATTATCAGCACCTTGGAAGAAAAGAGGGTGAGGAAGCTGGTTTCCAACATCTCTTTAGCATCAACATATTATAATATTGGCAAAAGTTGATGAAAAATGGTGTTAACATATTTAGAACCGAACTTTTTAAACTAACCGTAAATCTATAGTATTCAATGAGATGGCCATCATCTGTCATAAAGGAAATTAACACTGCTTTTTCATTATGCTCTCTGGCTTACACTCCCTCACAACTTTCAGAATCAGTGCCTTCTTCAATGCCTCATCCATTGTCTAACTGTGTTGATCGAATCCCAGAAATGGGCTGGACCATTCTCATAGAAAAATATAATTGTGGCTCAAGATCTCTTTGCCAATCCTGGGTATGTTTCCAAGGCCAAGCTATTCAATCCTTTATGTGGAGGATAGTCTCTAGGAAAGCATTCATTTCCCTACAATGCTTCAAAGCATCTTTGTATTGGATTTCACAATCTCCTTTCTACTCTCCCATCTCTGCCAGAAGATTTCAGGTATACTGAATTAGAAAGCTCTTTCTGCCACCTCAAGGGACCAAGCAACACTCGGCTAATATTTTGTACAGGGACATAGAAAATTTACTCAGACTCTTCGATTTTGGTAAGATGTGCGGGCTAAGACAAATTAGCCAAAATGTTTACAATTCTCTACAATTATGTTACAACATGATTGTAGACTTATGATGTACGCTCATTTTACTTGTTAATTGAAATTGACGTTTATGATATATATATATATATATATATGCAGAGATGTAATTTAAAACTGCTTAATATCTTTTTAGATAAAAAGGTATTGAAATAAAAATATCAAATAAACTTGGAGTTTTCCACCATCAAATGGAATATGAACCATTAGACATTTCTATAGAAGTGTTAACTAGTAGTAAGAATTTTTTGATAAGCACGCACTTATTCAAGACACTATCAGGTACTAAATATAAATAATTAGACAGTCATGCTATAATTTAATTAACTGCTGGAAATGGCCAAGAGCAAAAGTTTGAACTCCATAATTTTGAAATTAATGTGTTGTATTATTTAGAAATCACTAGGAAAAACCCCTCTGAACTTAAATAAAAAGGGGAAAAGCCCTCTGGCAAAACTAAGTGAAATGTCATAGTTATTAGCGAATATTTTACCTAGCCTCCACTATTGTTAAATATTTCCCAAAAGCCCGATAACTTTCTAAAACATCACTGCAATCTTATAGGGATAGTGAAATTAACTTCAGGAGGGAATGGATAAAAATAACCCTACTCAAAATATGGCTGACACTTGTATTATTTACAAGACAATAAGGAATTCACAAGACAAACGTAACGCTTTACAAGATGGATGTTTGAATTTATAAGATAAATGAGCTAATTTGTAAGACCTACAATTAAAATGACAATGAAACTAATGCTATTTACCAGAAAAGAGGGACTTTAAAAGACAAGTGTGACGGTTTATAAGATACATGTGCTGAATTTGTGAGACAAATAAACTAATTTACAAGATCTACAATTGAAATGCCTAAAATTATTAAGGAGGGTTATTTTTATCCATTCCCTCCTGAAATTAATTTCACTGCCCCATAAGACTCCACTTATGTTTCAAAAAATTATGGGGGCTTTTGGGAAATATTTAGCTACAGTGGTCGTGTGAAATTTTCCCTAATTATTATTTCATTTCAATAGCTATTGATTTATTATCTATTTTACACCATTTAATAATGGCATAATTATTCATTGAATATCAAAATCTAGTATCACTGATAATCAATTGGTTATGGCCAAGTGAAGTGTCAAGACAAAATTTTATCTCATTTGTTCCTATTAGACGGACTCTGTTTAAGCATTTTAACAACATAAAATCCTGAATAATAATGCAACGAGGCGTCTCTTACGAGGAAAATGGAATCGATGCTGATCAGTAGCCTTAGCCAGCATGCAACCATAAACCTTGGACATAACTAAGCACTCCTTTCTGCATCCGGGCAATGATTCCACTGCCAAGTGCTGCCATTACAGAGAAACCCAAAACAGAAAGAAGAAGAAGATTACAATGAAGATTGCTCAAATTACAGAGCATTGGACATTATTAAATAGAGGAAAGCCCATTAAACTGTGGCACTAGTCCTCTTGCTCTGTTTTCTTGTGATGTGGTTATGGAAACACACACCACTCTGCACTCTAATTCTCTGACACAATGCATACCCGTAATCACTTCCTTTTTCCATACACATTCAGCAACGTGTTCTTCTTCTTCTTCTTCTTCTTCTTCTTCTTCTTCTTGTATCTCTTGGCTCTGCCACAATCCCTGAGTCAAAAAGATGATTCCAAATACATAACATGCAGTCGCACCTACAATTGTGGAAACGTGATTTTACCCTACCCTTTCTGGGAAAGAAACAAACCTCGTTACTGTGGGAGAGAAGGTTTTGAAGTCAAGTGCCTTCCCCCTGACATGATTTCCATTTGCATTGCCTCTCAAACCTTCACTATGGTCGATATCAATCCAGCTCATGAAATAGTAAAAATGGTGCGAACAGACATCCCAAGTTATGATAACTGTTCTTTCCTTTTCACTAGCACTTCTTTGGACTCTGATACGTTTCCTATCTCCCCAAATGTTTTTAACATGACCCTTGTTCAATGATTGTGTTCCTGGCTTCTCCATCTGCCAAAACAACTTCATGTGCAGGGATGACATTCAAAAGTACAGTTTCTTTGTAAAACAAACTCAGTTAAGACAATTTCCAATGCTTTCTAAACACTGTAGAGTTCAAATTCAGGTGCCGATTAGATGGGGTGTGACAGTGAACCCTTTCGGTGGAATTGAATCTTTGAAGGATGCTTTGGATTAGGGATTTGATGTTCAGTATGAAGCAGATCAGAATCACTGCTCAAAATGCATGGAATCTGGACGAACTTGTGGGAGCTTCCACGATGATGGGACTCTGTTTAATTGTCATTGCCCAGACGGATCTTATGACTTGCTGTGTCCTGTTCTTGCAAGTACGGCTTCTGTCTATGCATTGTGCCTATCAGTTTTATGTTCCTATCATGCTTTTTTTGTTCATTAAATGATACTCCTCTTGTCCTAATGAAAGAAGTAAATAGCTAATTTCAATTGAACGGCGAAGTTAAATAAGTTAGTTAATATAATATGTTTTTCCTATAATATCCTAATTATCTTTCTTAATTCCCTTTCTCCCTCTCCTACTTGATTATTATTAAGGGAATATCAATAAGGTTGATTTGAAAGAAAAAAAATGATAAGTAATTGAAATAAGTTTTACATTTTTTTATTTCATCATGAGTTTCCCCTTTTGAGGTTAAGAGCATAAACGGTAATGAGTGAGCTTGCCAGAATTTAAATTTGTATTCTCTTCCTTAACAGGGTAAGACCCCCTACCTTACTGTATCGATCAATAATTTGTGGTAATAGATCTTACATTTAGAACTAATATCAAATCCCTAATTTCATCCTACATTAAGAACGGAGAAGTATCTCACGTGATAGAAATCTTATATGCAGTTTGGTTTGTCTATTAGGATGAAGATAAAACTCCTTGCCTGGGTTGTTTCCAATTAAGTTTAGCGCTTTAAACATCTATATATATACGCGCTCAAATTTCTCTTTGCTCATGGTTTACAGAAAATTCCAGCAATATAAAGACGAAACTTATAACTGGTAATAATGGGTCGATTGACCTTCTGTTTCCATATGTTTCTTTTATTCATTTTACATAATATCTATTATATTATTCCCTCCCGCACTTGATATATGACATATTTAAAAAATTAATCTTGATCCTAAATTTAAAACACAGTTTTCATATTTGTTAATGTTTTCTTAATTGATCCCTATTAATACTCATTCAATAATAATCAAGAAGAAAAATGAATGAGTAAATTAAGGAAGGTAATTAAGTTATTTTGTAAAACACATGTTATATTAGCTAATTTCATTAACTTTTATAATTCAATCAAATTAGATAAATATATATTATATTAATGACTGAAAGGAGTATAATTTAATAATTCATATCAGCTGATATATATTGTTTTGATTCAAGACAAAATGATGTTAAATAAAAACAAGTTTTACAAAGTACTTATAGATAGAACACTATATGAAAACTAAACAACCTAAGAAAATAAGGGAAGGTAATGATCTTAGCACCAACATAAGTGAAATGTGTGTGTGTGTGTGTGTGTGTGTGTGTGTATACACGCGCTTTAATTTTTCTTTGTTTATGGTTTACACAAAATTCCAGCAATATGAAGATGAAACTTATAATAGGTAATGATGGGTCGATTGACCTGTTGCTTCCATGTTTCTTAGTTTCTTTCCCATTTTACATAGTATCTATCAAATTACAATTCAATACTTCATATCAGCTGATATTTCTTACCATTTTCACACCACCTTGTTAATTATGATTACTTTAGCCGCGTGGTTTTAATGAGCTTCTCCATTTTATTATATTTGAATAGCACTCTGTCAAATTTGCATATATTTGGACTTTGAAGTTTTAAATTCCATATTTGATTTTTTTTTTTCCATTTATTTCATGAAACTATTAATGAACCTGTCATGTTCTCTACTCAGACATTAATCTACTGTGTGTCACAGGTTGTACAAGTGGAGCAATAGGAACACTTTTAATTTGTAGTGCTATTTTCTATTGTAAAATCAAATCATTGAGGCAAAAGATAAGATTCTGGAAGATATCTAAGGGTGACCAACAAATCGGGGCCTTTATTAAAAACCAAGAACATTTGGCTCTCACAAGATATAGATTTGCTGATATCAAGAAAATCACCAAATTTTTTCAAGTTAAACTGGGGCAAGGTGGTTGTGGTACTGTATATAAAGGGGAGCTACTTAATGGTCGTCCTGTAGCTGTAAAGATCTTGAATCCATCGAAGGGAAATGGAGAAGAATTTATCAATGAAGTTGCTAGTATCAGCGGAACTTCTCATATTAATGTTGTTACCCTTCTTGGGTTTTGTTTGGAAGGCGAGAAGAAGGCTATCATACATGAATTAATGTGTACTGGGTCTCTTGACAAAATGATTCCCAACAAGGAAAGTAAAACTAACTCATCATTGACACTGGTACAAAATTGTCGTTGGGACAGTTCGGAGACTTGAATATCTACATAAAGGAAGCAATACTCGAATTCTACATTTTGATATAAAGCCACATAATATACTATTAGATGAGAATTTTTGCCCTAAGATCTCAGATTTGGACTTGCTAAACTTTGTCCAAGCAAAAAGAGCATTATTTCACTTCTAGAGCTAGAGGGACTCTTGGATATCTTGCACCAGAAGTTTGGAATAGAAATATAGGCGAAGTTTCTCATAAATGTGATGTTTATAGTTATGGAGCGATGCTATTAGACATAGTTGGAGTACTGAAGGATGTGACTATTGTAACACCCCAAATTTTATTCACCAATATGTATGGTGATTGTTGGAAATAGTCAATGAAATAAAATGGTGAATTTTGTATAATGTGAACAGTATTGCTAGTGATATTTTCTATGAGGAAGTGAGTTTATCAAGTAGTTTTGGATGACCTAATAATGGTCAAAAATTATGAAATTTTATAAGAAGAAAGTAGACATTCTAAGCTTTAATTTGATAGATCGTGGGTAATTTCTAGGGTTGTATACAAAAAGTTATGTATTTTTTAAGTTTATCCAGTAAAATTGAAAAAATTTCTGGAGCAGCATCCAAAGATGGAATTTTTGGGAATTATGTGCTTCCATTTGGATAAAGGTTATATTATTCCTTGAAACTAGACTTGATAAAGGTTCTATATCCTTTAGAATCACTCCAATTCGATGTTTAAAAATTTAGTTATGATTTTTCAAAGTTTGGGCAGAAAATCTCCCAGAATTTCCAATTAATCCAAAAATTGGAAGTTAAATAATTATGGGTAAATGATGACATAAAGAAAAATGTTATAAAAAACTTTCCCTCCCATTCCCAAGCTCAAAACCGTGCAGCCATGGAGAGAGAGTGATTTGAGAATTCTAGAGAGAGGGAGGAGGAATTTGGCCAGGTAAGCTTGATTTCTTCGGTGAATTAACTCCTAACGTGTATAATCCTTCTTCTAAGCTTTTTTTCTATGTGATTTAAGGTATTTGAAATAAAAATTTGGAGTTTTGGGGAGCTAGGGATTCAACCAAGTAAGGAAAAGCCAGAGGAAGCAAAGGTAGCTTTCAAAACTTCAAATATTGGTTGTATTGGCTGCTATAAGTAATTTAATCGGTGAATTTCTGTTGGATTTGTTCTGATTATAGATTTGGGAAAAGTTGTGTCCTAAACGTTATGCTGCCCAAATTGAGTTTAAATGGTGGTTTTAATGTAATTAAATAGTTAATAAGATGGTTAGGAGTAGAAAGGAGCAAGTTTGCGGAGTCAGAATTGGAATACCCCGATTTGTCCTGAAGAATTGTGAGTTTCGGCCAGTGCTGGTTCAGGGGGTTAGGGATGGATTTTTGATGTTCTGATGATTCCATTGAGTTCAAGAGAGAAAATTAGGTGGGGTTACAATTGATCACTTTTTCGGAAAAAGCCCGAAAAAGCATAGTTATCAAAATGCCCCTAAAACCCTAAAGTAAGGGCTGCCAAGGGCATCTGATTTTTTGGCAATGAATTTGACAATTCTGAGTTCAGAAATGGATTTCTTGATCGAAAATATGTCAGAATAGCCCAGGTCAAAATTTCAAGAAAAGTACAGTTGGACCAGGTACGATGGGGCTGGGCTGGGTCCCTGGGGGCATTTTGGAACATGTTTGAAGTGCCTAAAATAGGACATGAATGGGTTTTAGCCTAATTCTTGGGCATTTGACATTTTAGGACTGAGTAGAGAGCCCGGTTGTTGGCACGTTTTATGAGGCACGAGTTTGAGGCGAAAAGGGTTGTTAAGATAGTAACTATTATCTCTCATACACTATGTGATTGTTGATATGATGTATGTTACTGTATTCTGTGATATGAACACAGTGCTTGAAGTATGTTACCTAGTTGTGGTTAGGTACCCAGCTGAGATACGCCTGGGGTACATTACCTAGCTGTGGTTAGGGGCCCAGCTGAGATTCACGTAAGGGATCAAAATAGCAATTTGGCCCTAAGCTTTGTGTACACACACGTATTATTATGAATTTTCATTTTACTTTATATAGTGCATTGCATATTTAATTCTCGCATGTTATATGTTTGGTTATATGTTATTATTGGGATTCCTCGGAATCTCATTCATTTTCAAAAATGGTAATGTGCCAGCGAGAACCAGTAGATCCAAAGGCAATATTGTAGAGACGGGGAACTGATGGGTACGTTTCCTGAGGCAAGGATGGTGGTTTACATGTAGTATTTACTTTTGGAATATTTTGGATATTATGTATTAAATTTGTAAATATTATCAAACCATGCAGGAAAAACTGGTAATGTAATTAAGCCTATTATTCCAAAAGTATCAGTATATTTCCGCTATTTCTATGTTGCTTACTAAACTGCGCTCAAGTACTCTGATTAATATCAATGGTAAACGTATGATAAGGGTATGACAACTATTGAATCTAATTACCTAGCTGAGAATTATGTTCTTGACTCTATTTATGATAAACTTGAGCAAGGCAATGATTTGGGACAAAATGGGGTGAACACGGCTGAGGAAAAAGATATTGCCAAAAAATTAACCATGGTGAGTTTGTGGTGCATGCAAACATTTCCAACTCAAAGACCTACAATGAATAGAGTGATTGAAATGTTAGAAGGAAGTCTAGACTCCTTGCAAATACCACCAAAGCCAGTTATGCCTTTCAATCAAGAGGAGAAGTAGATTTTGGGAGAATATCACTTTCAAGGCCTTATATAAGAAAATTAATGTAAACTAAATACTTTTAAATTATACATATAAAGGTTTGAGAAATAAATTTGTAAGTTCAGGTAGTCATTTTATATTAAACTTTTAGATGATTTTTAATTGGCATTCTCCTTAAAATTTGCACTAGGGTTCTTATCAGAGCAATGTGTATATTATCAACATCAAAGTCCCTTATTTTGGGCCTTGAAAGCTCTCCCTTAGATTCTAACTATGATTCCTAAAATGTACTCCCTCCGGTCCTAATTATAGGACAACATTTGGGAGTTGATCTTGGTCATAATTATAGGACAAAGTTCTAATTTTTGTTAATTTATTCCCAAACTACCCCTATTATGCTTTCTCAATAATAATTAACACAATAATAATTTAATAATACACCTATGTATTCTATAAAGTGAGTAATGTTTGCAACTCATTAATGCCACATACATCTCAATTTTACTGTTTTTTTATTTTTTTTAATAAAATAATTTTGAGCAATTTTTGTCATATTTTTCGTAAATCACCCCTACTAATACTTCCTTCACAATAATTAATTTAATAACACGCTTACATTCTATCAAGTGAGAGATTCTACTTTCTTTTTTTATTTTTAAATGAAATAATTTAAATATTTCTTTAAAAAAATTTCGTTGAAAAAATCCATGGAAAAAATATAAAAAAAATATTTTTATACATTTTAAATTCATTTTAAATCTCCAAACTAGCATTTCATGATAGTAAAAAATCATTTTAAATCTATAAAAAATTCATTTTTGCAATAAATAAATAAATAAACTAGCATCAGACACATAAAAGGTGATTATGTAGAATTTGCAAATGTGTACATAAAAAAAAAACAAATACTATCACTACAATAGGATGGATTTCATCCCATTAAAGACTAAAAAGTGTCTTTATGGAGTACATAGGAGCTTCTCATAAACACCTGAACAATCCTAAACTTTCCTGGATCTTATATACACTTACTGATCAATCTTGAACATGTAGCTACATCAACAAAGAATACATCTAAAATTGTGCCTAAAAAAAGTAGTGTCATCCATCTTTGACTTAATTGAAAAACCTTTTATTCCACATTTGGAGGAATCATTCCACCATGGTAAAAAAGAAATGAGGTGAATCACATTTACATTCTCATTCCCAAGTCAATGCATTACAGAAATACTCGATCCAGAGGATCTTAAATCCTCTAAATTTGTACTCACTTTCGAGGGTCTTAAAAGAACATGATGATGTTACAAATTACTCGTACTCCAGAGGTGGAATGAAGGAGAGAATGGCTTCACCAAACAGATCATGCAGTGACATCATCCCCTTCTTGAACGTGTGCTGTATCATCAGAATACAAAAAGTCACAAAATGAATTATCCATCCCAACTCCCAAAATTGAAGTATCACACACATATTAATAAAAAAAAACACCTAGAGAAAGGAAAAATTACCTCAAATACTCTATCACTTCTTCCACTAAATTTGGATCACACTTGATTTGATTGGGCAGTGAGCCTCTTTTTTCCATGACTTCTTTTCTTATATGTGGAAGATCATATTTATTAGAACCCCTCTTCTTCAAGATCTCTAGCATGCAACATTGAAGTGTCAAGAATATTTTGTTAGACTTAACAGATGAAAATGATTCAAATGATTTAACCACCGCTGCAATTAAATCATCAGTTGTCTTTGGCACTTCCTTGTATTGTCAAGATTGTATTCCATTGAAAAATCCAAGATCAAGGATATTCAAGTCTGGAGAATTTGGAGGTTGATTCATCAAGCGGATATCAAACCCATCTTCTGTGGCAACTCGACAAAATTCACTATCATTTGGATCAATGTGACATCTAGCATTGTCTTGATGAATATATATTGGTTCTCCTATTGAATTTCTTGGCCACTTTTCTTTTATAGCAGGAACAACATGTTCAACAAGAAACCGTCTACTAACTTCTTTCGTAACTGAAACTATAGGCTTCGTCACAAGTGTACCTGCAGGTCTATTAACATTGTTTCTCTTTGCTGGCTCTTGTGTAACTAGAGGAAAGACTCCCATTTTCCCAGAGAAAGTTTCATTACCATCTAAATCAAACCTAGGACGAGCAACAGCAACCAAGAACATCACCTTTCCAATAAAATTCTTGTTCTTCGTAGTACGTAGTAATTGAAGAGGGAGACTGACGACATGAGATTGTGTGAGCGCCCGGAGAAGTCAATCGGATGTTGAAGAAATCGATGGAGATCTGAGGCTAAAATCCAGAGAAGCAACACATGGAGTATATGAAATCGGAACTCAAAATTAGAAACATACATTTTGAGATTCTGACTTCCAACCTCCAAGAGTGGATCGGAAGTTGTTGAGGGAGGTCGCCGACGCCGGGAGAGCTCGAAGAATTAGTTTGTGAAGTCGGAGACGCACGAGAAAAACCAGAGAAGCAATGTACGAGAAAAAATAGAGAAGCAATGTCTAGAATGCTATTTTGACCAACTAAAAAACGCGATATTATTTTAAATTTTAGGTAAGGGTATATTTGGAAAATAAATATGGATAACTAATTTAATTGTTATCCTTAATTTCTTCAAAGTTAGTTAAATATGTCCTATAATTAGGACCGGAGGGAGTAATTGCTTAGAAACCTTTTTCTTCTTCCAATATCAATAAAAGCAGTCTTTAGCCAAGTTCCAAGTGACATATATCATGTCTAACTATTTAACAGCTTTTGGAATGTCATTATCAGCACCTTAGAAGAGAAGGTGGTGAGAAATTAAAGCTAGCATCAAACATCTCATGGGCATAAACATATTATACTAGTGGATATCATCTTAATTGGCAAAAGTTGTTGATTAAAAATGGCATCAAAATATTTAAAACCAAACTTTTTAAACCGTAAATCTATAGTATTCAATGAGATATATATATATATATATATATATGGAGGAATGTCCTTTAAAACTGCTTAATATCCTTTTTAGATGAAAGTATCAAAAGAAAAATATTTTAAAAAACTCAGTTTTCCAACATAAAATGAAATACTCCCTTCGATCCTTACATAATTTGATTATATGAAGGAAGTTATTTGAGTTAGTTAATATGACATATATTTTTTAAAATATCTTAGTTATCTTCCTCAATTTTCTCATTCCATCTCCTCTTTAATTATTGATATATAATCTAATAATATACAATTTGCTCGTTTGGATGAGCGATTGAAATGCTTAAAAACAGCTTTTCAATCGTAATTTACGGTATACGAGGTAAGCATGTGAGAGGAGTTATGTCTCGATCTATGTGAAAAGTAACTTATAAGCAATCTGATCGCTAAAACAAGCATAATGAATATATGATATGATGAATCAGTATCTTATTTACCTTTCTTAATATTTCTAAAAAAAGTCAATTAAGTGTTAGATTTAGAATCAGAATAAGTATTATTTATAACAAACTAGAGAAGCCCCCTTTTATACTGAACAAAAGTAAGGAGGGGCAGCCATTGGCAAAATTTGATAGCCTTTGTTCCTATTAGACAGACTCTGTTTAAGAATTTTAACAAAATAAAATCCTATATAATAATGCAAGGCGTCTCTTACGAAGAAAAGGGAATCGATGCTGATCAGTAGCCATAGCCGGCATGCAACCATAAACCTTGGACACAACTAGGAACTAGGAACTAGTCCTATCAGCATCCGGGCAATGATTCCACTGCTAAGTGCTGCCATCACAGAGAAACCCAAAACAAAACAGAAAGAAGAAGATTACAATGAAGAAAGCTGAAATTACATAGCACTGGAAATTATTAAATAGAGGAAAGCCCAATAAACTGTGGCACTAGTCCTCTTGATCTGTTTTCTTGTGAGGTGGTTGTGGCAACACAAACACCTCTCTGCTCTCTGATTCTCTGACACAATGCATACCCGTAGTCACATTCTTTTTTCATACGCATTCAGCAACTTCTTCTTCTTCTTCTTGTCTCTCTTGACTCTACCACAATCCCTGAGTCAAAAATTTGATCCCAGATACATAAAATGCAGCTACTCCAACAGTTGTGGAAACTTAACAGTACCCTACCCTTTCTGGGGAGGAAACAAACCTCGTTACTGTGGGAGAGATGGTTTTGAAGTCACGTGCCTTAACCCTGACATCATTTCCATTCGCATTGCCTCTCAAACCTTCACACTGATGGATATTGATCCCTCTCGTGTTTACGTCAAAATGGAGCGAGCAGACATCCCAAGCTACTATAACTGTTCTTTCAATTTCACCAGCACTTCTTTGGACTCTGCTCTGTTCACCATCTACCCAAATGTTATGAACATGACCCCGTTCTATGAAACAACTTCACGTGCAGGGATGACATTCAAAAGCAGGGCTTTTTTCGTAATCAAACTCAGTTAGGACAATTTACGGAGCTTTCTAAACACTGCAGAGTTCAAATTCAGGTGCCGGTTACATGGGGTGTCACAGTGGACCCTTTTGGTGGAATTGAATCCCTGAAGAATGCTTTGGATAAGGGGTTTGATGTGCAGTATGAAGCAGATCGGATTTACTGTGCAGAATGCATGAAATCTGGAGGAATTTGTGGGAGCGTCAACGATGATAGGACTCTGTTTAATTGTCATTGCCGAAAAACTGATCTTATCACTTGGTTTGTCCTGTTCTAGCAAGTACGGCTTCTGACTCTTCCTTCAACTAGGCCGCATGAAGTAAATAATTAATTTGAGTAGATCAAGGATGTTAATTTAATTAGTTAATATTATATGTTTTCCTATAACACCAATAATTTTCCTTAACTCCTTCCATCTTCTACTTGATTGTTGTTGAGGGAATATCAATAGAATTGATTTGGAAAAAAAATTGATAAACAATTAAATAGGTCTTGTAACCACCGAGCACACTTGGTTCAACTAATAAGGGTTGTACTAGCTTAATCAGAGATCTCGAGTTTGATTCTAGGAATACAGCAATATTAAATACTTGGTGGTAGAGCTTTACCGCCCTTATGGTTCTGTCCGGCTCGATCTGGATTAGTCTAATCCTCCGAATATATCTCACATTATAGAGATCTTATATGCAGTTTGGTTTGTCTATTAGGATGAAGATAAAACTCCTTGCCTTGGTTGTTTCTAATTAAGTTTAGTGCTTTAAAAAACTACACACACACACGGTAATGATGGGTCGATTGACCTTCAGTTTCCATATGTTTCTTTTTTATTTTTTTTTCATTTTACATAGCATCTATTATATCATAATTTAAAACTTCATATCAGCTGATTGATATATATATATATATATATGCCCTCTAATTTTTCTTTGTCCATGGTTTACAGAAATTTCAAGCAATACGAAGATTTTTTTTTTTTGACCTGGCAATACGAAGATGATACATATAATAGGCGATGATATGTCGATTGACCAGCTTTTTCCATGTTTCTTTTTGTATTTTCATTTTACACAGTATCTATTATGTTATAATTCAACACTTCATATCAACTGATATCTCTTACCATTTTCTCACCACCTTATTATGTGACTACTTTAGTTGGGTGGTTTTAATAAGCTTCTCCATTTTATCATATTTGAATAGAACTCTGTCAAAGTTGCATATATTTAGACTTTGAAGTTTTTAATTCTACATTTGCATTTTTTTTCTCATTTATTTCATAAGACTATTGATGAATCTATCATATTTTCTAATAGGTTTTACAAGTGGAGCAATTGGAGCCATTTTAATCTGTATTGTTATCTTCTGTTGCAAAGCCAAATCATTAAAGCAGAAGATAGGATTTTGGAAGACAAATAAGGTTGACCAGCAAATTGAGGCCTTTATTAAAAATCAAGGACCTTTGGCTCTCACAAGATATAGATTTGCAAGATATAAAGAAAATGACCAAATCTTTCCAAGTTAAATTGGGAGAAGGCGGTTATGATATTGTATACAAACTTGAGCTACTCAATGGTTGTCCTGTAGCTGTAAAGATCTTGAATCCATCCAAAGGAAATGGAGAAGAATTCATCAATGAAGTTGCGAGTATCAGCAGAACTTCTCATATAAATGTTGTTACTCTTCTTGGATTTTGTTTGGAAGGTCAGAAGAAGGCTCTCATATATTAATTTATGTGTAATGGATCTCTTGATAAATTGATTCGCAACAAGGAAATTAAAACTAATTCATCATTGACTTGGGAAAATTTGTACCAAATTGTATTTGGGATTGCTCTGGGGGCTTGAATATCTGTATAAGGGATGCAACACACAAATTCTACATTTTAACATAAAGCCATATAATATCCTTCAGGACGAAAAGTTTTGCCCTAAGAACACAGATTTTGGACTTGCTAAACTCTATCCCAGCAAAAAGAGCATTATTTCACTTTTAGAAGCTAGAGAGACTTTTAGATATCTCTCACCAGAAGTTTGGAATAGAAATATCAGTGAAGTTTCTTATAAATGTGATGTTTATACTTATGGAGTGATGCTTTTAGACATAGCTGGATTGCTGAAGGACGTGACCATTGAGTCCAATTATCCAACTGAGAATTACGTTCTTGACTCTATTTATGACAAACTTGAGCAAGGCAAAGATTTGGGACAAAATGGGTTGAACACGGCTGAAGAAAACGATTTTGTAAAAACAATAACCATTGTGGGTTTGTGGTGCATGCAAACGTTTCCAACTCAGAGACCCACAATGAGTAGAGTAATTGAAATGTTAGAAGGAAGTTTAGACTTATTGCAAATGCCATCAAAGCCAGTTATGCCTTCCGTTCAAGAGGAGAAGTAGAATTTAAAAGGAATTAATGTAAATGAAGACTTTGGAATATAAATATAAACAATTTGAGTAATAATTTTGGAAGTTGATGCTGGGTATGCATATTCTCATTTTATATTAATTTTATTTGATTGCATTGTTATTCGCCTCTTAAAATTTCCACCAAGGCTCTTATTAAAGCAATGTGTTCACATATTATCAACGTCATATATTTTACGTTTTGGAAGCTCTCCCCTATATTCTAGATTATGAGTATAATTCCTAAAATTTGTTTCCTCCCGTTGCTCCAAATCTAAATATAAACTTTTAGTCTACTTTATCTCTCAAATTTATAATTTTTATATCAAAATATTCCAATTAATTACATATATTAAAGGAGTTTTCAGGAGTATTTTCAATACACATGATTAAAAAAGGTATATTAGGGAAACTAACACCCATTTGTTATAAATAACTAACTTAACTAATTTCTTCAACATATACAAATTAATTATCTAGGTCTTATAATTAAGTAGGTGAGGTGCCAATTGCTTAAGTCATTCTTCTTCCAATATCAATAAAATCAGTCTTTAGCCAAGTTCGAAGCTGTGACGACACATCCGAAAGTGTTGACATTTTGAGTATGGCCGATAGTCTCTAATACGCAATTGTCAACGGCAAAATGACATTTCAAGGGGATTGGTCCAACTGAAAATCACTTTAATTTATCCGGCCTATGAATGACCATGTATTCCATGAAAATCATAATGTTACTATCAACATCAAGTCCCAGACTTTTCGTGTAAGCCATGTCAACTCTTCTGCTAGAACTCTTGTGATAGCAATAATGGATTTGTGGGATACCAAGTGTCCCAAGCAGTTCACAAACACCACCTTGGATTATTCTTTCTCTGACTACACTCTCAATGACGAGAATTCTACTCTATTATATGACTGTGACACTACTTCAAAAATTACCACTGTGAATTCATCACCCTTTCATGGTATTCCACGTGAAGCATACTTTTTTGGGACAGAGAATTGGACGAGGAGTGGTCTGGGATGTAGAACTAGTTTTATTGTTCCTGTTCTGGGTGTGGCACTGAGAAGTTTCATAGATCCTGGTGATGTTATAGATCAAGGTTTTGAGGTTAGATGGGATCTTAAAGAACAAGGTTGGTGAGATGATTGCAGAATTTCAGGTTGGTTTGTTGTACTGATCCATTAGAAGCTCCAGTACCTGCCCCGTTGCTGGAGACATGGCCGCCTTATTCTTGAGGATCATCAGAGAGTATGTCTTCTTTTTCCCAGTTTCTAGTTTTTATTACAATCCTCTGTTTCATAACATGTTTTTTATGCAAACGTTAGATTTTCTGATGACAGTTAATTGAGTAGTTTGCCCTAATGGACAAATTGAATTGGTTTACATTCATATTTATGTAACCAAAGTCACCCTCTGTACAAAGTCTCAGGAAGTAAATTTATAGACATCAGCAACGAAATTAATCTCTGTTACATTTATCCCATGAAGCAACAAAATTTGTGAAGACAATTTCATCATCGTCTTCACCTCATTCAACAAGGGGTGCAATTTTCCATTTTAGTATTATCTCTACACAAATATAATATGAAGGATCTGGGTAATGAATTCAATATTTTACATATATATCATGCCATTAGATCTGTGTGCTTGACTTTGAGTTTACATTTATCTTCATCATCAAACAATTGGTCAGAGCCCTCAAGTCATAGTTGTCTTTCAACTTGTCACGCAGCTTTTTGAATGGCTTTTTATAATCATGAGTAGAAGACAATTAAAGTACATTGCAAATTTTGTAGGTGTTCATTAACTATTAAATTGTGACAATTATAATGACTTGATTAAGTGGAAAATTATTTATCAAATTGTTCTTTTTCTTTTTCATATTTGGTTGGACTTATTTAATCTCTAACTTATGAGTTGATCCATTCAACTTGTTTAAACCCTGATCGTAAGTGATCTCAAACAACTCACACCTATGGAAACAGTGTAGAAGACAATTGTTTTGGGGGCACGATCAGGGAATTGAGGGAGGATAGAATAAAGTGTAGAATCTGAAGAGGGAGAAAACTGAAAAGAGATCTCATAAGTTCAAAATATTCATTCGTCAAATTGTGTCCATTGCAAGTGAACCTAGCTATTTATAGAGAGATTTCCTTCGTATGAAGAAATCTACCTACCTTCTATTAGAATATTGAAATGATTGTATAATTCTATAGATAATGTATGTGTTTGAAACAGTGATAAAAATGCTTAAAAACAACTTTTTAATCGTGATTTACGATATACAAGGTAAGTATGTGAGAGGAGTTTTATTTCGATTTAAGTGAAAAACAACCTATAAGCTATCGTGACGCCAATCCAAACATGCACCATATTAGAAGATATTGGTACAATTGTGATTGTATACATGTGTGGTCCAAATTAATTCTGTTATAATATTTCCTTAGGTGGGACCACCATTTTGTTAATATACCGAAGGCTCGAGTATGATTATCTCTTGGCATTTTGAATTCATTCTGCCTTTTACTTTTGTTGGTATTAGAGAGCCGAGAATGTTACTCTCGTCCTTTGTTGGGTCTACTTCTCCTACTGTGGCTACCTCCTCTAGCGTGGTGTCATCTACGGCCACCAAGACCTACTCTCTTTTCCACTCTTCCAGCCAAACAACCTCAATCAAGTTGGATCAAGGCAACTATCTCGTTTGGGAGTCGATGGTGCTTCCTTTGATTGAAGGCAACCGTATTTAGAGTCTCATATTGATGACTCCAGTATTGCTCCTCCTTGTTATATTTCAGATAGTGCTAATCTACTCGGAAAACCTTGAATCCTAAGTTTGAGGAATGGTTTTCTGTTGACCGCATGTTAGTTGGATGGCTGCGAAACACCAAGACACAAGATGTGAGTGCTTATCTGTTGCACAGTCGTACTACAATACTGCTTCTCATGATCTCTGAGAAACAACATGACACAAGACGTGGCCTCCTTCCTCATACTTCAATGGCAATTCTAGTGGTTATTCTCCGTAGGCTTACTATGAAGAAACCTACATACAACTTGCATAAAAGCTATTAGTAGTAAAAGTAGACTTTCCAAAAAACAGATACAAAATATTTAAAGAAGAAGAAAACTTAAAATACAATTGTAAATATTTTGGGCGTGCCTATGATATATCCCGATTTTATCATAATATTTAATATCATATTTAGGGATTTTATCATTAATTTTTGGGTTAAATAACATTTATCATGATTAAATTGAATTAAAGGTGAATATGTGAAAATAAATCTTAAAAAGAGATATTTGTTATAATCTTGTGATTGCTCTTTAAAATTTGAATTTTGAATGAAGATATTACAAGATATTGATTTGAATTGTAAGTTACATTGGAAAAGTAGGAGCTGAGGACCAAAAAGTAAAGATTTACAAGGACTGCAACAGAAATAAAATTCTGCGTGTGACTATAAGGGAATTCTGACAGAAAGAAGGGTTCTTTCTGTAATATTAGCTGTCACTTTCAGAAGGGAAAAAATCAGAGAAAACTACATAAAATACCCCAAATTAAATAAAATTCCCGTTAGTCCCAAAATCGAAGATCACGCTGGAACTAATTCATTTGGTTATCAGAGAAAATTTCAGAACATACCCCTAATTTCTAAAATGTCATTTTGGTCCAAAAATCCGAAAATGACGCTGTCTACTTCTGGAACTGATTTTTTCCAGATTCTTATATAGCATTTTGGGGAAAATCTGATCTGGATATAATCTTGGAAGATTTTACCGCAACTTTGAGGGGATTTGACCTAAATTTCAAAATGCAAAAAAATAAAAGGGGACTCCAGAATTTTCATGCGGCAAATCTGAATGGATTAACACCTTCAGCAGTGGGAGACTCGAGGAGCAGTGGCAAACGCGAGAGAGGGAGAGAAGAGACAACCATCACCAAGCTTCACCAACACCTCATTTAACCACCATCACTTTCATCTTCTTCTCCTTCTATTATCTTATCTCTCATGGGTTTCTTGAGGTTTGATAGAGTTGTGACTGTGATAAACTCCATGAGAGGCTAAATTCTTTTATGCTTTTTGGGAATGGAAGATTGGTTTGAGTTCCACAGAAACATTCAAGGGAGTTATTTGTTTTAATCTTTTGATTTAACTATGGAACAGATTTCCTGAGTTAGGATTTAATGTTATATGATTAATTTACTGAGATTGCGAGTTGTTTTTCTTAGTTTGGATTGAACTATTGTGATTTAAATTGGATTATGTAGTTTGAGATTTAAATTTCTATATTTCCTTTTTGGTTTAATGTGGTTGTGCTATTTTGTCATAGTTTGAATGAGTATTATGACTACTTTAATCTTGATTGAATATCTCAGTTGATTGTTCATTGCCTAGAAAAATAAGTTGCATAAATCCAATCCTAAATTGCACACTAAGTGGTATTAAATAGTGTATTGAGAAGTAATTATCTAGCTAGAGTTCTAGGGATAATCACTAATTAATATTACTAGACTTAGCGAGTTGCTAAGGTTTGATTTTTGACTTAGTGAGTAGTTTAACTCCAAAATCATTTTGAGCAAGGATAACCTATATTTCATTTTTCCAAGAAGCATTCATCATCAATTTTTTTAAATCACAATTTCATTAATTATCTCAACAATTTCTCAAAAACACAAAAAAATAGTAGTCTAGGTTATTTTTCATTATTAAAAAGAAAAAAAAAATCAATTCAAAACCCATCTTAATGTTTTTGTCACTTAGTTTAGATTAGGAATTAAATAAAAGGTTCCTCAAGAAAACACGACATGAGTTGTGTCATTCACTACATAATTTGGTTTATTTTAATTTAACCTAAGGCGACTAAATGTTTTAAATGAATTGCACCGTTGTCGAGGGAGTCAATTTATTTGACTCCTTGTTTAACTAAGTGTCAATGAAACAAAAAAAGAAAATTTAACAGTGTTAATCTTTTGTGTGCCTTCTAGTTAGTTAGTTATAGTTTCCTGCATTCATTTATCATATATGTTTAGTTGCATTTGCATCACATATCATACATTTTGTACATTGTGGTTGAATTTTGTGTGCATGCCCCGAGGTAAAAAAGTTGTACCTAGTGATCTTAATCTTGACATAATTCTAAAACAGCTTAGGGAACAACTGAAAAAGAGTAAAGGAAAACGAACAAGGGGTACTAATAAAATTCCCTTAGGACATCACATATCTGCTGAACCTAGTGCCTTTAGGGAAGTTCATTCTGACATAGGTGATTAATATAATCAAACTTTAGATATGGAACACCATAATGAGGATGAAGGGGAAAATAATGGTATTCCACATAGAAGAACAATTAGGGAAGTCACTACTTCTGGTATTGATTTAAATCATCTTGTTAATGCTGGACCTAACATAAATGCTGATTTGAGATTAAAGGTTTATTGATCAATTCACTACCTAAGTTTTATAGTTTGTCTGCAGAGGATCCGTATTTACATCTAAGGGAGCTCTACTTGAATTGTTCGAGTATGAAGCCAGTTGGAGCTTCTGTAGAAGACGTCATGTGGAAAGTTTTTCACCACTCATTGGAAGGCAATGCAAAGGAATGGTACATGAGCTTATCAAGACATGAAGCTGGTTCATATCAAAGTTGGCAAAACTTGCAAAAAGTTTTTCTTGAGAAGTACTTTCCTGCATCTCGAACTTCTGCTATGAGAAAGGAGATCAATTCAACTCTCCAAGATCTATATGAGACTTTGTATGGGTATTGGAACCGTTTTCAAGATCTCTTGGCTCGGTGCCCACATCATCAGATTCCTGATAAGCATTTAGCTCAAACTTTCTATGACAGTTTGAAGGAGAAAGATCAAGACAAGATTGACGCAGCCGCTAGTGGTGCTATCATTGATTTTACTGCTCCAGAAGCTTAGAAATTGATTAAAAAGATGGCCCTAGCTAAGCAAACATATGGGGAACCAAGAAGGAATGCTAGGAGAGTTTATCATGTTAACTCTTCACCTCTATACATTCCTCAGCTTGACACCTTCACCGCTCAAATCTCTGCTTTGATGACCAAGTTAGACTGAATTGCTTCTAAATCATCCATTCAAGAAGAAGTCAACTCGATTGGTAAGGAATTGGCAGCCTCAAGTTGTGATCTTTATGACTCATCTATACACATCTCCTGTAATTGTATATCTCAGTATGAACAAGTCTCTGCCATGTATCAAGGCTGCCCTAACAATCCCAAGTGGGATCCCTACTTAAATACATATAATAAATGGTGGAGGCAAAATCCTAATTTAGTTGGAGAGATAATGATAATAGAAGACAAAATCTTTTTCAACAAGGGAATATTGGAGCTAGTGCCTCTTCTAGCCAGTTTCAAGAATCTTCAAAGATGGTCATTCCACTCCAAGATAACTCACTTTCCCAACCTAAAAGTGATGAGACCAACCAAATAATGAAGAGTATGGCCGCTCAACTTACTAATATGGACAATTGGATGAAGGAAGATAAAACCTTAAATGATAGTCAATTCTCCTCTATTGCCATAATCCTACAGCAAATGCAAAGTGATAGAGCAAGTAACAGTAACCAAATGACAAATATTTGCAAGAAGTTGGAAGAGTTAAAAATGAAGAATAACACGGTGCAATCTCACTTAACTCAAGTTTCTAACACTCTTAATGACTTGCAAGCTAAGAATGGGGGTGGTCTTCCTTTTACCACTGTGATCAACCCCAAATCTGTCAACGCCATTAAGTTAAGAAGTGACAAGATGGTGTATTTTCCAAGAGATAATGAAGTCTATGTGGGTGATGAGATAGAAGCTGAGAGTCCCCCCTTGATCCCTATGAAATTGGATAACTCTAAAAGTATCAAAAAGAAAGAGATTTTAGAGAAGAAGAATGGCAAGAAAGTTTAGCAACCTTAAGTAAAGGAGCAACCACTTCTGGAAGAGGTCAATGAGAAAGCCCCATCCACACATGAGAAGGGTGAATAAAGCATGCAATGAGCCTTAATGCAAAATGGTAAGGAGGTAAAATTTTCTAATATTCCTTTCCCTAAAGCTTACTTTAGAAGTAAGAAGTTGCATGATGATAAAATTGAAAAAGAAATGTTTAAGTTCTTTAGTAAGTTTGATGTGAATATGCCTTTTCTCAAGATGATTAAGAGCATGCTTGTATATTGTAAGTTCCTTAAAGATCTTTGCACAAATAAGAGAAAATTCAGGCCTAATGAAAAAGTCCAATTGAGTTCTAATGTGTCAGCCATCTTTAAGCCTCAACTTCCTATAAAATGCCAAGATCCCGGTGCTTATACCATTCCTTATACCATAGGACCAGTTTACATAACTTCTGCTTTGTTAGATTTAGGGGCTGCAATTAATGTGAAGCCTAAGTCTGTTTATACTGCTCTAGGGATCAAAGTTATTAAGCCCACCAATGTTGTGTTACAACTAGCTGATAGGTCAATTAGGCATCTAAATGGCATCTTAGAGGACATCTTAATCAAAGTGAAAGACCTTGTGTTCCCCGCTAACTTTTATGTCTTAAATGTGTCTTTTGAATTAGCTCGTGATTTGACCCTCATTCTAGGTAAACCCTTCCTTAGAATAGCAAACACCATCATAGATATGAAGGAAGGTGTTATAACCATGGAGGTTGGGGATCATAAAATCTGTTTTAATATGTATGAGGCAATGAAATACCCTTATGAGGATTATTCCTTATTAAGCGTTAATGCTATTGATTTGACCATTGAGGATGCTAGAGATGATCATGAATTGAGCTTGCATGATGATTACTGTTTATGCATACTGAACATGATTCTTTTGAGCTTGATGATGACATAGCTGCTTATGATGCATATTTTTCATCTCTCCCTTCTATACATTCTCTTTCTGATACTTGTGTTAGTGATGTGACTTGCCCTGATTTTGATATCAGTTGCACTCTTTCTGCTTAATAAGTTTACACTTTTTTCTTCAGATGATACTAGCCCCACTTTTGCAAGTGATTCTGGTTTGGAAAAAGGTTTGCTTCTTGAGTGTGCAGATACTTGTAATAAGGTGGAAGTTGAGAATATAGCTGGAGGTAAATGCAATAGCTCTCATAACCAAGAAGACAAAGAGGGCTTCCTTCTAGCCGTTCCACCCTCTCATGCACTTGATCTGCGACAGTAGCAAGCTTTGTCTAAGAATAACGGGCTTAAAGAGACTTATTCCCTTGCCACTGATCCTAAATCTATTATTTATCTTCATACCTTAAAATATTTGTAGGATATTCTCTCTAGCTGTGATACAGGTATGAAGGATGATAAACTCAAGTTTGTTGCTACTATCAGTCAACCTCAAGTTGACTCAATACTTAGGAAGGTCAAGGAGCAAGAGATGAATGCAAAGGAGCTTAATGCACACCAACCACCTGAGGTTACAAAGGGAAGTTCTCTTTACTCTTTTCAACCCCCTGAACTAATCCCTTCTACTGTTCAACCCCCTTTCTTGAATTGAAACATTTTCCTCCTAATCTTAAGTATGCATTCCTTGAGCATGATGATAAACTTCCTGTAATTATTTCTACTGCTTCGTCTTATAATGAAGAGGCTAGATTGCTCTGTGTGCTTAGGAAGAATAAGAAAGCTATTGGTTGGATATTAGCTGATATCCCAAGGATTAGTCCATCCATATGTACTCATAGGATTTTGCTAAATGAGGGTTCTAAGCCTGGTAGACAACCCCAAAGGAGACTTAATCCATTGATCTTAGATGTTGTAAAGAAAGATGTTACTAAGTTACTTAATGCCAGGATTATATATCCTATTTCTGATAGTGAGTGGGTTAGTCCTGTTCATGTGGTTCCAAAGAAGAGTGGGCTTACTGTTGTTAAGAATGAGCAAAATGAGTTGATTCCTACTAGAGTATAGAATGTCTGGAGGGTGTGTATTGATTTTAGAAAACTTAATGATGCCACTAGGAAGGACCATTTCCCTCTACCCTTTATTGACCAAATGCTAGAGAGATTAGCGGGAAAGAGTCATTACTTCTTCTTAGATGGGTTTTCTGGGTACTTTTAAATCCCCATAGCTCCTGAGGATCAAGAGAAAACCACTTTCACTTACCCCTTTGGCACTTTTGTTTATAGGAGGATGCCTTTCGGTCTTTGTAATGCTCATGGTACTTTTCAATGTTGCATGATGTCAATCTTTTATGATTTCCTAGAGCATTGCATTGATGTTTTTATGGATGACTTTACTGTTTATGATGACTCATTTGATGCTTGCTTGTCTAGTCTTGATCATGTCTTAGCACGATGCATTGAGAAGAAACTTGTTTTGAATTATGAAAAATGTCATTTTATGGTCACTTAAGGCATAGTGCTTGGACATTTAATTTCTCAAAAAGGTATTGAAATTGACAAGGCAAAAATTGAGGTGATTTCATCATTGCCCTACCCATATTCAATTAAGGACCTTCGGTCATTTTTAGGGCATGTTGGTTTCTATCGACATTTCATAAAAGATTTCAGTAAAATTACATTGCCTTTGTCAAAGTTACTACAAAAAGATGTGAAATTTGTTTTTGATGACAAGTGCAAGCTAGCATTTGATGAGTTATGACATATATTAGTCACTCCTCCTATTTTGGTTCCTCCTAATTGAGAACTTGCATTTAAGTTGTCTTATGATGCATCCAATAGTGCTGTTGGAGCAATGCTTGGCTAAAGAGATAATAAGGTCTCCAAGGTTATAACTTATGCCTCCAAAACATTAGACAATGCTCAGATTAATTACACAACTATTGAGAAAGAGTTGTTGGCAATTGTGTTCGCCTTGGATAAATTTAGATCATATCTAATCAACTTTAAAGTTGTTGTGTTCTCAAACCATACAGCTATAAAGTATTTGTTCAAAAAGCCACAGTCTAAGCCAAGACTTCTTCGTTGGGCTCTTCTTATACAGGAATTTGATATTGAGATCAAGGATCAAGCCAGAGCAAAGAATCATGTAGCAGATCACCTCAGTCGGCTTCTTAACGATATAAAGGAAGTTGATTGTTCTGCTTTAGTCTGTGATGATTTTTCTGATATTGCTTTGTGTGTTGTGGAATTAAAAGAACAATGGTTTGCTGACTTGGTTAATTATTTAGTCTTAGGATTGATTCCTGCACATTTGTCTTCATTTTAGGTAAAGAAATTAAAGCGAGAAGCCCAATATTATGTTTGGGATAAACCACACCTATGGAGAATGTGCAGCAACCAGATAATTCAAAGATGTGTACCTGGGGAATAATTCCATTCCATCCTTTCTGCTTGCTATTCAATGATATGTGGTGGACACTTTAGTGCTAACAAGACCTCTAGGAAAGTGTTAGAGGCTGGGTTTTACTGGCCTACCTTGTTTAAGAATGCGTGTTTATATTGTAAGGCATGTGATAAATGCCAACGGCTTGGGGGTTAGATAAGTGGCACAAGATGCCATAACAACCCATGCTCTTTTGTGAGGTATTTGATGTATGTGGCATAGACTTTATGGGCCTTTTCCACTATCATCTAGATTTACTTATATCTTATTAGCTATAGATTACCTCTCTAGGTGGGTAGAAGCCATTCTTACTAGAAAAGATGACGCCCAAACAGTTTCCAAGTTTCTCAAGACTAACATCTTTTGTAGAATTGGAGTACCAAGGGCTATAGTAAGTGATAGAGGTACCCATTTTTGTAATAGGGTTGTCAATAACCTACTTGCTAAACATGGAGTCACCCACAAAACATCCACTGCTTATCATCCACAGATGAATGGGCAAGCAGAAACATCCAACCGAGAGGTCAAGCAAATTTTGAAAAAGATTGTCAAGCCTCAAGGAAATATTGGAGTTCAAGGTTCGAAAAAGCACTATGGGTATACAGAACTACATTCAAGACACCAATAGGGATGTCTCCTTACCAGCTTATCTATGGAAAAGCATGTCACATTTTGGTAGAGTTGGAGCATAAGACTTATTGGGCAGTAAAAACATGCAATATGGATATGGAAGAATTTGGCTTAGAGAGAAAGCTGCAACTACAAGAACTGGAGGAGATGTGATTAGAAGCTTGTGAGAGCTCTCACATCAATAAGGAGAAAACCAAGCAGCTACATGACCAAAAGATTATGATAAAACACTTCAAAGTTGGTGACAAGGATCTACGCTTCTAGGCCCGATTTGCACTCAAGCCTAGAAAACTTAACACCAGGTGGGAAGGACCATACATAGTCACCAAAGTGTATGATTTTGGAACAGTAGAGCTACTGGATGAGATTAGCGGATCAAAATTCAAAGTCAATGATCATCTCCTCAAGCTCTACCATGATAGTGCCGAGCTGCCTTGAGGACATGTTGTCCCTTTCCTCTCTCAATCTCTCATATCATGTATCTAATTGCTTGTGAAATTTGTTGAACATGAATGCTTAAGATAAGTGTGGGGGAGAGACATTCCAAGTAGTGATAGTAGGATTAGTAGTTTAGTTTTAAAATTCAATAAGACCCTCATGTTTCCTTGGTTCTCTTGTCACATGCCATCCTCACTTTCTCTTACATTTAAGATTAATTAAATTGTTGCATTGTATTCCTAGAATACATTGAGGATAATGTATTGAGTAAGTGTAGGGGAGAGCGTGTTTTGAAAAAAAACAAAACAAAAAACCCGCACTTGAATTTTTGGTACTTGAATGTTTTGAAAAATGGAAGTTTGTCCAAAGTCATTAGTGTATTTGAGAGTTGAGCTTGATTATGGTTAATTGCAATGTTTTGATTAGTTGTTGTTCTTAATTCTATCATTGGAAATAGCTGAGTAAATGCTTTGTGGTTAGTTTGTTATGCAGTTGAGTGTTTTGGTAAGCATTTGAGAAAAACCCTTGTTGGAAGGTTATTTGAGCCTAAATTTTTTCTTTATATGTGTGCATGCTTTCTTAGCTTTTCATCTTCTAGAACTTGTCTCAACTTTATGTCAAAGCTGTATTTACATTAATGTGATGGAAATGATAGAGGCATTCAATTCTAAACCCTTTTGACCTAAACACAAGCCTTTCAAACCATCCATTGTTTACCCTTTTTGAGCTATTCATTAAGTTGTTATGCATGTGTATATCATTTACGTATTTTTGCATCCTATCTTGTTATAATAAATTGTCATCACCCCTAGTTTCTATGAATGTTAAATTTCCATGTATATACATATTGAAAAAACAAGAAACAAAAAAAGAAACAAAAGAGAGAGAAAAATGGTGAAAAAAATGATGAAAAAATGAAAAAAAAAGAAAGAAAAAAGAAGAAGAAGAAGAAGAGAAAAAAAGAAAAAAAAATTATTCAAATAAGGCAATTCTAGGGAATATCTATAATTGACAATATAATAATCATATGTACTTCAAGTGGTAAATTGGATGCTAAGTGGTGGATTATTAGCTTATATACATGCAAAACACTTGTTTCTTTCTTAATTATTTCATGTGGCCTTCTCCATCATTACAACTTATAAAAGTCCTCTTGATTCATTACTTTATTGTTATTAGCGGTAGAGATGTTAAAGTTGTTACAAGCCTATAGTAAAGTAATAGTTAAGTGAGCCAGAGTGAGATGACACTAATAAGGAGAGTTGAGCGTAAACACTAATATCCTTGAAAGCTCTCTTGTGCTTATTTCAATTACATTTGATTGTGTAATGGACTAATCCCTTTGCATTGCTTTGCACTATGACTTATGCTAGTTATGGAGTTTAATTAATTGATTTATTGCTTGTCATACTATGAGATTGCTCATCTTTAAATTGTATTGATGTTCATCTTGGATGGCTTTGAATTGATAATCTTTGTTCAGGAGTATAAAGGTCCAAGTATGGGAGAATTTGATATATTCCGATTTTATCATAATATTTAATATCATATTTAGGGATTTTATCATTAATTTTTGGGTTAAATAACATTTATCATGATTAAATTAAATTAAAGGTGAATGTGCAAAAATAAATCTTAAAAAGAGATATTTGTTATAATCTTGTTATTGCTCTTTAAAATTTGAATTTTGAATGAAGATATTGCAAGAAATTAATTTGAATTGTAGGTTACATTGGAAAAGTAGGAGCTGAGGACCAAAAAGTAAAGATTTACAAGGATTGAAACAGAAATAAAATTTTACGTGTGGCTACATGGGAATTCTGACAGAATGGAGGGTCCCTTTCTGTAATATTAGCTGTCACTTTCAGAAGGGAAAATATCAGTGCAAATTACAGAACACACCTCGAATTGAACAAAATTCCGTTAGTACCAAAATCCAAAGATCACGCTAGAACTGATTCATTTGGCTATCAGAGAAAATTTTAGAACATACCCCTAATTTCTAAAATTTTATTTTGGTCCAAAAATCCAAAAATGACACCGTCCTTGGCACTGATTTTTTTCGGATTCTTATACAGAATTTTGGGAAAAAATATTATCAGAAGATAATCTTGGAAGATTTTACCGCAACTTTGAGGGGATTTGACCTAGATTTCAAAAAGAAAAAAAATAAAAGGGGACTCCAGAATTTTCTTGAATGGATTAACACCTTCAGCAGCAGGAGGCTCGAGGAGCAGTGGCAGATGTGAGAGAGGGAGAGAAGAGACAACCATCACGAAGCTTCACCAACACCTCATTCAACCACCGTCACTTTCATCTTCTTTTCCTTCCATTATCTTATCTCTCATGGGTTTCTTGAGGTTTGATAGAGTTGTGGCTGTAATAAACTCCATGAGAGGCTAAATTCTTTTGTGCTTCTTGGGAATGGAAGATTGATTTGAGGTCCAGAGAAACATTCAGGGGAGTTATTTGTTTTAATCTTTTGATTTAACTATGTAACGGATTTCCTAAATTAGGATTTTATGTTATGTGGTTAATTTACTGAAATTGCGAGTTGTTTATTTTAGTTTGGATTGAAAAATTGTGATTTATATTGGATTATGTGGTTTAAGATTTAAATTTCTATATTTCCTTTTTGCTTTAATGTGGTTATGCTATTCTTTCATAGTTTGAATGAGTATTATGACTTCTTTAACCTTGTTTGAATATCACAGTTGAGTGTTCATTGCCTAGAGAAACAAGTTGCATAAATCCAATCCTAAATTGCACACTGAGTGGTATTGAATAGTGTATTAAGAAGTAATTATCAAGCTAGAGTTCTAGGGATAATCACTAATTAATATTACTAGACTTAGTGAGTTGTTAAGGTTTGATTTTTGACTTAGTGAGTAGTTTAACTCCCAAATCATTTTGAGCAAGGATAACCTATATTCCATTTTTCCAAGAAGCATTCATCATCAATTTGTTTAAATCATAATTTCATTAATTATCTCAATAATTTCTCAAAAACCCAAAAAAAAAATAGTAGTCTAGGTTATTTTCCATTATTAAAAAGAAAAAAAATCAATTCAAAACCCATCTTAATGTTTTTGTCTCTTAGTTTAGATTAGGAATTAAATTAAAGGCTCCTCAAGAGAATACGACCTGAGTTGTGCCTTTCACCGCATAATTTGGTTTATTTTGATTTAACCTGAGGCGACTAAAGGTCTTAAATCAACCTGAAATTCTTCAACTAACTCACTGAAGTATCCATATGAAACTAGAGTACCGATATGGACCCCAATCATATTACACAGCTGATTTATGATAGATGGAGAAGAGGGAGAGAATAATGCCCTTTTTGGTACATTGAAATTGAGCTCAAAGAAGTGGAAGTACTACTACAAAAAAAACAAAGATGTGGCACTTATAATTGCATTAGCTGTGGCGCTAGATAAGTGCCACATATCAGGACTCCACTAAAAAAAGTTGTGGCGCTTGGAAGGGCCACAACATTTAAATTTTTTTTAAAAAAATACCCTCATGTGGTGCTTTTTGGAAGAAGTGCCACAAGAGGTGGGTCTCTTGTGGCGCTTACATCAGCAAGCGCCACAGGAGACCACACCCTCTTGTGGCGCTTATGTCAGCAAGGGCCACAAGAGGGCCCCTTCCTGTGGCACTTCTTCAAAGAAGTACCACCTAAAGTATTAATTTTTTTTAAAAAAATTATTTTCGTATTTTTCTTTTAGAACCCTATAATTATTTTTTTTATTAAAAGAACCCTGGAATTATAGTTGATAACACACTTTAAACACATTTTCATATCCAAAACAAAATGAAAAAAACAAAAAGCAAACTACAATCAAATAACTCCAAAATGATATAAATTAACAAATAACTAATTAACAAAATCACTACTAAGTAAAATACAAGTGTTAAAAATAAATAATTATTTTATTTATATGCTATTGAGACACCACTGAAGATTGTTCTTAGTTTTTTACATGCTTTGATATTCAGATTTTAAAGATAGTAGATCCTGAAAGTGTCTTTGGTACCCCACCATATGTACCTCAACTCATGTATAGATTTTCCAATCAGATTTCTTCTAATCTTAATCTCACTTCTGGACGAGCTATTTCCACTCATGACAAATTAAGAACCTCTTCTATTTTGAAGTCTCTTACCTCAAGATTTGTCAACCTTTCCACATCCTAGACGATTTTCATCAAGTCCTGAAAAAAATAATTCAATTCAAAATTTCAGCATGAATTCAAATAATCACATTAACAAAAATTGTGAAATTCCTAATACTATGATTAATGGATGCCTCAATAGACATTGGTTTATAAAAAGAGAAACTTTATCTCTAAATGTCTTGAATGCTTTTGAATTAAGGACATACATGCACGCATGGTTATGCTCAATTATATATACTTGAAATCATAAAATGTCTATATTCATTAGAAGTTGATAAACATACGATGCATCTTTCTTTTAAAGTATATATCAGAAATTTTTAACTTTTTTAGGTCACTACTTACTTGATTCACAAATTCTATTATAATTTGGGAAAGGAGTGTGAGTGTGTGTGTGTGTGTGTGTGTGTGTGTTGACGCAAACCCAATTTTTTGAATGAAAATGTATGAAAATTTAGAAATTTCATGTCTTGACAAGACAAAGTTTTTAGGCATGAAAATATGTTCTTGATGTTCAAGTTTGAATGCTACACAATCCATTGAAAAGAAAATATATGGGAACAATAATTTAAATGTGTTACCTTTAGAGCTTTCACATCCAATATTATTCTTTGCAAAGAAGCCATCAAATCTAGAAAAGATCCTCCGTTGAACTCTTGAAAATCCTCCAATTTAATGCTTTGTAGATACCAAAAGCTGAGGTGATATCTTTTTGCACAAATATTATTGATCATCTTTGGTACATGTACAAGTGAAGTGTCGATCAAAGTGGAGACGGTGATGAATGACAAAAAGAAGAGAAGGAGAAAATGTGGGAACTAAGAGGATAAAGAGTAATTAGATGGGGAGTGGAGACTAAGAGGATAAATGTGATAGAAGCAGATTGTAGGAGAGAGAATAATTTGAAAAACAATTTAAAAAAATTATTTTGTGTGGCGTTTCCTAAGCCAAGTGCCACACAAAATATATAGCAGCTGTGGCACTTCCTTAAGCAAGCGCCACAGCTGCTACTTCATTTTTTTAAAAAAAAAACACCTTAGGTGGCACTTCTTTAAGGAAGTACCACCTAATGTCACCAAACAGCTGTGGCACTTCCTTGAGGAAGCACCACCTAAAGTTCATTTTTAAAAAAAAATTAAAAATCTAGAAAGAAGCTGTGGCACTTCTTTAAAGAAGTGCCACAAAAGGTGCGCCACTGATCTCTATTTTTGTGGTAGTGGAGTGAGATCCTAAAATTGGATTGTTTTGTAGGCTAGAATCCACTTCCATGATGAAAGTCACTTCCATCAAAATGATGGAAGTCACTTCCTTGGGTAAACCCATGGAACTAAGGAGGGTTCAATGGATGTGAAAAATTTTTACTATTATACCCTTACACATTTTATCAATTGACAACTTTGCCCAATGACCCTACATCTTTCTTTACTCCCCAACTTGACAACCCCCTCTCCTCTCTTACAGTGGCAGCGACGTAGAACGACAGCGAGGCAATGGCAAGGTACAATGATGATGAGGTATAGTGATAGAAAGGCACAACGACGACAGCATCGTCACTCCCTGACTCAATAGCCCCTTTCCCTGTCTTACTGCGACGACTTGGTGAGGCACAACATTTGATTTTGTTTCCCGATTCTTGTTTCCAATGATAGTGTTCGATTTCATTTTTGTCTGGTTTGATCTCAAGTTTTTTAGCATAATATTTAATTCATCTTCTTTTTGGTTTTTTATTTCTCTTGATCGCCGACACTTCCCCTCTCATGCGATGGTGCTTGACCTGCTACCCTCCCCTTTCATGCGATAGTTCTTGACCAGCGACCCTCTCCCTCTTGTCTTTATCCACGATTCCAAGCACAAATCTCGTTAGGGCAACCCTCCCCCTCCTATCTTCATATAGATCTAGCTACCCTCCCCCTTGTCTTTTGTTTTTGCTTCTCTCATCTTCTCCACATCTTCAATGTCAAGTTGGGGTTTATAAAATTTCTTTAAAATCTTTTGTTTTGGGTTTCATTATTACTGAGATTGATTGTTATTTAGATATATTGTTGTGAAGATGGAGTGTTTATAGGTTGGATTATATATATATATGATTGTTTTTCCTAATTTCCAGACGGAGGTTGCCTTTTTCGATGGAAGCCAAGCTTCAGTGATGATGACTAGTGATTTTTCGATGGTAGCCATGGCTATAGTGACAATGGATAGTGGTTTTGATGTTTGGGTTTGGACTGGTATTTTATTTTTGGATAAGGGTATATCAGTCTTTTTATGTTATAAATACATATACTAAATAAAAATAATTCTCCACATCTATCATTATACCAAACACACTTTTAAGACCCAGTTCCAGTTCCAGTTCCAGTTCCAATTCCACTTTTAATTCTACTTCCACTTCTATTAAAAATTGTTCCGTCGTACCAAATGGGGCATAAGTTTAAGAGTAAGTGAATATATAGTTATGTGTATTATATCACACAATTCTAAACCCTTATGCAATCAAATATATATAGGGTTCCACATGCTTCTTCCTTAATCGATTTGGCCCTCAGAAGACATATTGTATCAGTTTAATGATACAAACTAAAATGATTTGGAAATATCATGATCAACTACCCAAAGTTTTCTATTGTTTATATTTGAACAAAAGCAATTGGGGTTGGATCTAATTCACCAAGGGTGAACTAAGTATATTCCAACAATAATTAAACTCAAACAAGGTCATCTCCTTCTAGAATAAATCTTCCAATATTTTCTATCAACAAGTCTCATTGAATGTGGAACACATTAACCTTAACCATATACAATAGCTATCAATCTTATAATCCATGAACCAATAATTTATATTATACTTCTATGTTTTATTCTCATGCTATTTTTTTAAATATCTATATAGTATATGATAATTTTTTTATATCTACATAGTATATGATACACTTTCCTCTACTTTTTCATAAGATCATACTTGATTATGTTATTATAAAAGTGTAGTCTTGTATATAGAATGGTCTTAGGTGCAATATTGGCCGTGTCATAATATTCATATTAATCCAAATCAGTAGGTGTGAAGCTAATGAATATACGAGACTTCCTTAATTTCATGTGGCTTGAAGGAGTCAGAGCCATCTAAGATTACACCTCATTAGGCCAATCACTTGAAGGGCTTTTATCTTTGATTTATAATCCCGTGTGTGATGGCTATAAGCTATTAATTAGCCATTCCAAACATAGATACTCATTGCAAAATCATACCTTACATGGCTCCTCTTTTGTGTTCTTCCCCTTTAACTCGTCTTCTTTAAGACTTCCTCTTCTTTATTATCTTGTTCCCACATTATTTCGCCATTGCTGATGAACAATTCTCAGCTTGCGAACCATTTAGCTGCAGAAATATCACCAACCTTAGTTGCCCATTCTGGTCCGATTCACGGCCTCAGTATTGTGGGAATCCAAGGTTCAAGCTGGATTGTGAAGGAGACAACATTACTATCAACATGGCGTCCCAGAATTTTCAAGTCATCGATTGTCGGTTCAAACACAAGAACTCTTACAATAGCAAGAATGCAATTGTGGGGTACCAAATGTCCCAAAGAATTCAACAACATAATGTTGGATTATCCTTTCTTTAACTACACATCCAATGATATAAACTGAAACCCCTACCATATAATCATCAATTATGATTTGAAAATATGTCCTTAAGATGAATTAGAGACCAGCGGATGGTAAAAGATACATTTCCAGTCTCATCTTCAGGATAGGGTTTTCACAAATTTCTTTCAAAAACCAATTAACTTGGTTTTATATTCGTATTTCGAATATAATTATCATGCGCAGTTAAGTCGCATTCATATATATCAGAATCTAAAACAAAAGTCCTAGTAACCCCGGGTTTCATACATTAACTAAAGGGTTTACAGAGCGCATTAACCCATTTACAAGTTCCTATATAGGGAATTACATGAACTATTCCGAAAATTTACTTCCCAAATATATACAGGAATTCCAACCAAAATTCGATAACCAACTACCAAAATACTTCCCTACAAAAGTCCTAGCCGCCCTTGGTTGTTTGATTCCCTTTTGAGCCACTTGCCTTGTCTGTAGGTTAGTCAATGGAAAGAATAAGATTCAAAAGAATTCCAGTAGTAACATATCACTCATACCACATATAGTATAACCCCCCTACCGTAATTATATCCGAAATATGCGATTAAAGTGAAATGGAGACCAATAATAATCAAAATTTATTCTCAAACCCATCTACCAGACGAGGTTTTCACAAATACTTTTCGAAATCTAATACACCTGGTCTCACATTCACATTTCGAATACAATTACTACACGAAGATAAATCACATTCATTATAAACATCAGAGTGCATAATAATAATCCCGGCAAACCCCGAGTTCATACTTTTACAAAGGATTTATAGGGCACATATACCCTTTTCAAGTTCTCATACTGGAATTACACAAATCCTTCTCAATTACATAATCAAATACTCATTTGAACATATACAAATCCAAATCATATACAATTATCCAAACTAGTAATGATAACCAACTATCAAACTCAAATAACCAAAAGGAAGTCCTCGCCGCCCTTAGTTGCCTGCTACATCCTCGATCTACTACCCTGTCTTAAAGGTTAGTAGGGGAGGGTGAGATTCAAGAGAATCTCAGTAGGAAAACAATACCAATATGCATGTATGATAAATGTTTGTTGCATGACATGCTTGCATGACATAACTCATGCTCACACAATAGCAATCTGTAAGCTCAATGCTTCGAACAATATACTGATGGCTATAGTATAAATTGAAATAAAGCTTCAATCATTCATATATGTTTCACATAATCAAGCAAAGCAAAGACATGCATCAATATACCAAAACAAATATCATATACAAGCAGGAGAGGTAAGTTCCCTACACTTATTCCTTCCACGTATGCTCCAGCACCAGCAACTCATGACTAGGGCAAATATCCAACCCTATAACCAAAGTCAAGGACATAGGGTTATTCTCTTTTTTAATTCTTTAACTTTCAAACACTTAAGTTGGTTATCATTCACGACCTTTAGGTGGCTACTTAAAGCCTAAACACATACCTAAAGAGTTGGGAGAAACTTGACCAAAGACCATCTTTTGAAACCTCAAAATCCCATTTTTTAACTGCATCACTCAAGTGATGGATGACTTGCACTCGAGCATGAAAGCTCACTTATGCGAGTGCTTGATCGGAAGCACAGACGGAGACCAGAAATGCTTGTTGCACTCGAGCACCAAGATCAACACTCGAGTGATGCCCCCACACTCACTCGAGTCCTACAAAGTGTGGCATAAAAAGTGTCCACTTGAGAGCAACAAAAAACCCATAGCCAAAAGTGCACTTGAGCACTAGCTCTGGTACTTGAGTGAGGGCACAAAACTTGCAAGTGCACACACACACTCTTGACAAACTGACTGCGAGTGTTATCCCGAGAAGCAGGCTCATAGTGCAAAAATACATATGCACTCGAGTGGGAACCCTCCCACTCGAGTGATAACCCACTTTACTTATAAATGAGGAAATGCACTCTTACTTTTTGACAAGGAAGTGCAACCAAAAACTAAAGGGAAAAGAGGGAATATGATGTTACACTCAAGTGACACCCCTGTGCACTCGAGTGAGGCTTATCAGAAGCCAAAACTTAGTAAATGACAGAATTGTCCCTAACTTCCAACAATGTTTCCAATGGTTCCAAAACTCTAACCCAAAGCTACTCCTACATAATTTTACACAAGGAACCCATTGGAAACCTTAAAACACCCATAATCACATCACAATGACATTTTCCACATTTCACACATATTGAAACCCAAAACCACAAAATGACTATCTTGGCTTCCAAGATTTCAAACTACTTCCAATGGCACCAAAACACAATATGACACCATTATAACCACAATACAACATGCAATTCTCCCAATTACATGTCACAAAAAATCAAGACAAAATCCATAATTCACAAAACTCAACCAAAAGTCACAATATATAGATCAAAAGGGAGCTATCACTCACCTCTTCCTCTTTCTCAAGCTTGATTCAAGATTCATCATCTTCCAACTTTCCTCAAGCTCTCAAACTCCTTCTTTCACAAATCTAAAACCATAAAGATGAAGCTCTCATCACTAGAAACAACATTAAAAAAGAGTGTTTAAGCTAAAAAGGACAAGAACAAGGCTAAAACATCACATTTCATTTTCTCTTTCTTCCTTTAAGCTTGGTGCTATGGAGAATGAAGTAGAGAGAGAATGAGATCAGTTTTTGGCCTCCCCCAAGCTCCTTAGCCGACTTAGAGAAGAGAGGAGAGAGGGCAGAGTGTTTGAAACATTGACCAAATCCAAGGGCTCACATATTGCTACTTGTCACAATCTTACCACACCTCCCATGAGCTCACATACACACATATGCATGGGATTCCATCCCTTTTAATCTCGTAACAACAAATCTCAACTATTAATCTTGGAGTTACCAATGAGTTTCCTCTTCGGTAACTGACTAATTGGTTGGTAACTTTATCATTTTTCCCCTGATTATGGCAATTGCTCTAAAATCACCATCAGACATATTTTCTCATTCTATCACACCACATTATGTGTCCTCCCTCTATTTTAAGTCAATTTAGATATTAATCCACAATTGAACTTAAATACAAGGTTTCGGCACTGCTCATAACACATTCAAATCACAACTTATATCATATTCTGGTACAGGAACCAATCTCAAATGTGTTTTTCAATACTTAAATGTGTCTTACAATGAATCTCATTCACCTATTTATACTACTAAAATACCCATTAAAATATTACAAGAGTCAGAAACGTTGGGCTTCACCAACTCTTCTCCCACCTACTCCCTCTGCATAATCGTCATGCCTTGCATCATTTTAGTCATATGCTTTATTTTCATGTCAACGTTGGCTGCTCTGTTTCATATTCTCTAAAAGTGTCAGTTTAACGATAATTACATTCACTTTTGGAGTCCTTAACCCTTAATAGAAATTTGGGATATTACATATAGTCACATAGCATGCAAGTAAATCATCAAGCAGCACAGTAACAACGAACACAACATACACATAACTGTCACAATATACACATTACCTTCACGGTATTCACATAGTCTTCACGGCATACACATAGCCTTAAAGGCTCACACATTTACAATGGCATATAAACGGCAGGGATAGAGATGACCAGCTTTACTCCTTATGACTACTCAAGCTGAAATACGCATGCTGTAATACATATAACATTATGGTTTACACATAGCCTTTCGGCTTTCACATAGCCTTTCGGCCTTCACATAGCCTTTCGACTTTCAGATCCAAAAGCTTTGCCGCATCCAAAATCATCACAAAACAGTGATAAATCAAACATACAATGCATCATATATAATATAAGGGAAAGCGTCACTACCTTGTTCTTTCCGATTGTGCTCTGGCACAAATGGATCACGAAAAGGGCAAATATCAAATCCTATAAACCAAAATAAAGGACGACAAGTTATTACCTATTCTAATTCTTTAATACTCATAATACTTTGGTTAGTTATCACTATGGTCATTTAATCAAGTCAACTAAGGAGCTAAAGTGGTCAATTAACCTAAAAGACCAATTTCTAACCTCAGAGTTCAACAATATTACATTACGCCATAATATCTTCAATTTTCACATAAGTGACCAAATCTGCCAGAATTTTTCATTAATTTTGAAAAATCATAACTAATTCTAAAAAAATTGAAATGAGGTGATCCCAAGTCCTATGGAAAGCTATTGAAGTCCTCTACATAAGAAAAATATGAATCAATGCTGTTCATAACCACAAAAATACAGAATTACATGAAATCACATACTGCTCCAAAATAGCTTCAAGTTTCAACCCATGACTTTGGAAAATCATAACTCCTAGCTCAAAAATCGAAATGACATGAATTATTTGTCCATTTTAAAGCTTGGCATGTGAAATTTAAGACTAAAAAGTTTCAGAATTTTTAGACACCATTTGCTCATTCAAAACTTCTATGCAAACCAACTGCTCTGCATAGAGTTTACACTTGACAGTTTTCCCAATTTTCAACCAATTTGTCCAAAGGCTCCAAAATCAGCAACCAAACCTATTCCCACACAATTTTTCATAAGCAAACCATTGGAATCACTAAAAGAACCAAATTCTCATCACATCCACACATTTCTAGTTCTGAACCATAATGCAACACAAACTACCAAATTGCCAAACTTTCCATTTCAAGTTCTAAACCAATTCTACTAACACAATAATACAACATAACACTATTTGCCACACATTACAACATCCAATTCATTCATTCCAACATCACATTAAAATTAGAGCAAAATCCACAATTTCCAAAACTTAACCAATGATCACAATACTTAGGTCAAAATGCAACAATTTCTTACCTCTTCCTCTTTCCAAAGTTAGTTCTTGAATTCTTCAGCTTTCTAATTTCTTCAAGCACTCAAACACCTTCTTTCAAAAATCTAAAACCATAGAGATGAAGCTCTCATCACTATGAACAACATTATAGAAGAGCATTTGAGCTAAAGAGGTCATCAAACAAGCCAAACTCTCACTTTTTCTTTTCTCTTCCTCTTCTTGGTTGAACAAAAATGGTGCTGGAATGAGAGAGAATGTAGCAGAAATTTGGCCTCCCAAGCTCCCTTTTGGCCGACTTAATGAGGGGAGAGGGAAGAGAATTGGTGTTGAATTTTTTACCATGATCCCATGGCTCACATGTTGTCAAATGTCAAGATCTTAAGCCTTCTTTCAACTCTTTCCATGCACAAGCAAACATGGGATGATTCCCTCTATAACACTTAGACAATGGTCACACTTCTTAATCTCTTATGTTACTAATGAGTTTCCTCTTCAGTAACTGACTAATTGGTCGGTAACTTTTCTTTTCCCCTTTCACCCTTGATTATGGCAATTCTTAATGAATCACCGCCAAACACATTTTTATTATTTCATTTAACCATATTATGAGCCCTCCCTCTAGTTTAACCTAATTTAGATGTTAATCCAGAATTGAACTTAAATATAAGGTTTGGCACTACTTATTACGGATTTGGATCACAATTCAAATCACATTCTCCAAAAGTATTTGTTTATCAATAATTACATTCACTTTTGAAGTCATTAGCCCTTAATCACATTTTAGGGCATTACATAAACTCTACCATATTATATGACTGTGATCCTTTAATTAGAATCCACGCCGAACTTGTGAATCTATCAAATGCTATAACATACCACTAATCCTGTGAAATTGTGCCTTAATATATAGGAAGTTGAAACTCAGTGGTGCTTTTCTGAGATTGATGAGTTTCCTCGGTAGTACCATTTTGTGGCTAAATTCTGAATCCATGCCCTTTTGAAACTTAGAACATAAAGAGTTTTTGCCTCTTTCAACATGTGTGCTTCTTAGGACTCAAATTTGTATTTTTCTCCTTAAGGGGGGTGAGACTGCGCTTATCACCTCAACCAACAGCTTATTAGTTTTAAATTTTTTTTAGTTAGGCATAAGTATCCTCCTATTGGAGGCAATCCTGTTTAAGAGACGTGGGCCTATCGGGCACTAAATGTAGGCACATCTCCCAGTGAGGATTCGAACCTTGGTTCACCATGTTGTGATGGACTAGATCCTTCTGCTAGATTTAGGCTTACTTTTTTTTGGGTTAGGCACAAGTATTCTCCTATTGAAAGCAATCTTGTTTGAGGCACTGTCAGACACTAAACATGAGCACCTCTCCTAATGGAGATTCGAACTTTGATTTGCTATATTGTGAAGGACTAACCCCTTCCACTCCGTTTGGTTCAACTACATTACATGCCTGTAATAGTAATAATGATTAATTGCATTACCAAGAGAAGAGTATTTGGTTGCTCTTTAGCATGGTAATAGGGTTTACCACGGTAATGATGATTACCAAAAAATTGTTAATCTTCATTCATACCTCCCTCCCTATGAATCCTCATTATCATTCCATTGTATGGTTAAAAAAGTCCAATTTACTCTTTAGTTTCTTGTATCTTTCTTTCAGTTATCTCATTTCACGTGCCACATCGCACCATAACTGCCACAGCCACTTCCTCCTCCTCCACCACCGTCACCTCCACCCGCTGTCACCACCACCATCTCCTCTACCCGCTGCTACCGCCACTACCTCCTCCTCCTCAATTGTTGCAACTGCCACCCCCCACTGTTGGTATCACCGCCACTACCTCCTCTTCCAACCCAGCCGCTACCTACAGCCACCACACACTACCTCTTCCGCTGGCACCACCACTACCTCCTCCTCCACCGTCACCGCCACCACCACTACCTCCTCCTCCTTTTCCGCCACCACTCGGCCACCGCCACTGCCACTAGCTCCTCCTCTTCCGTCACCCCCATTGTTGCCGCCGCCACCAGCTTTTAACTATTTTTTCTACAAAGATTATATTAAGGGTAAAATAGACTTTGTGCAATATATTAATTTTAAATAATTGTTAAAATATTAACTCATTGCACCTTGCTTAAAAATCAAATCAAACAGTACCCCTATAATTAATATTGCATTGTATTATCATTGCATCGCATTACACTGCATTGTAAAGTGTAATGGGATCGAACCAAACGAGCCCTAGTCTTACTTGATCTCAAGGGTGGTGGCATAGACATTCTTTGACTTGTGGAACCCAATTATTAATTGTGAAGCCCAAAACTATGAGGGCCAAGACGACTTTTAGAACCCAACAGAAACGACAAAGCCCAATCCACCGCACTATTCAAGAGAGAGAGAAAACAAAGCAAGAAATTGTGGGTGAGGAAACGACCATATATTAATATTTTTTTTAAAGACGAACAATGAACAAGTGTCATATTTCTTTTTGTGAAATAAAGAAATAATCCATAAGAAGCCTTGACTTTTGATCATATGACTAATAAATAAGGAACATATTTTTTTATTTGGTCAGCATTTTGGAATGACATTTGATGTGTAGTTTCGTATATAAAAGTCGTTTTGTTTAATATCTATCTACACACTTCAAATGACACAGTATTACCCGGAAAATAATTGATCCAAAACAATTAGCAACAAAAGAGAATCCTTCGTTTCTTCCATAAACTTTCGTCTCAAAAATTCCCCTGCCACATCCATATTTTTATTTAATTGGTCATATACCCCATTATGTTATATAAAAGTCTAGTCTTATATAAGGAATAGTCTTAGCTAGGTTCCACATTTTCTAAGTCAAAATCTTCGTATATATTAATCTAAACCAGTAGGTTTGAAGCTTATGAACGTATAAGACGGCTCTAATTTATGTACCCTTGAAAGAGTCAAAGCCATCTAAGAGATTGAGCCTCATTAGGCCAATCACTTGTCAGGGTTTTTTGTTTGACTTTGATTTAATTATATCCCCCTGATAGCTCTCTAGCAATTACCCATTCCAAAACACACACATGATCGTTGCAATATCCCACAGTACATGGGTCCTCCTTTTGTTCTTCCTCCTCAACTTGTCTTCTTCAACACCTTCTTCTTCATTCTCTGGTTGGCACCGTATTTCGCCATTGCAGATGAACAGTTTTCAGCTTGCGAGCCGTTTAACTGCGGTAAAATCACTAACCTTAGTTACCCAATCTGGTCCAATTCACGGCCTCAGTTTTGTGGGCATCCAAGGTTCCAGCTAGATTGTGAAGGAGACAATGTTACTATCAACATGGCGTCCCGGAATTTTCATGTCTTCGATGTCCCTTCAAACACAAGAACTCTAACAATAGCAAGAATGGATTTGTGGGGCACCAAATGTCCCAAAGAATTCAACAACGGAACGTTGGATTATCCTTTCTTTAACTACACTTCCAATGATGTAAACACTACCATATTATATGACTGCGATCCTTTAGTAAACACGCCAAATCCTGTGAGTCTATCAAATGCTTCGATGTTTGAGTGCGCTGTAAATGGTAATCCTCGCCGAGCATACTTCTCACTGGTAGGCGAGAGGTGGTTTAACAAAACCTCACTGGGATGTAGAATTAGTATCACAGTTCCTGTTCTTGGGGACGCAGCGAGAAGATTCATAGACGATGGCATAGATCCCGGTGATGTTATAGGTCAAGGTTTTGAAGTTGAATGGGAATTGACAGAAGAAGGTCTGTGTGAAGATTGCAGAAAATCAGGTGGAAGATGTGGGTACGATGCAAGTTTTGGTGGATTCACATGTTTCTGTCCCAATCAAAGTTATGATGATCAGCATAGGTTTTGTTTTTCTGATGACCCAGTGCGGAAACAGAGTATGTTTTCTTCTTCCTAGCTTCTAGCTAGTTGAAGTTACTAGGTATTTTAAGGTTCTTGTGCTGATTCACAAACTGATGATCCTAAGTTGTTTTAATTTGGATGGTAGCGTTTGATTTTTTTTCTTTAACAGGTTAGGTACCTTTCCCCTTTCATATAGATTAATTGATTGGGTTGGTTTAGCATATTAATATGCAGAATAGGACATACAGTAAAAGTAAATGAGAAAGGGCTTTAACACTTTGTGGTGGTGTTGTTATATTGTGTATTTTGTTTATTTAATAATCTGAAGGCAACATTACTATGATGGGTTTGAGTTTCATATCGTATTATGTAGGCGAGTGTCCTGGTTGGTTGGCCACTATGTTGATTTTGTTAAGGAAATTATGCATATAATTATAGACAATATTCCCTCTAGTCCTTATTATAAGATATATTTTGGGAGTTATTCTTGATTCTAAATATAAAATATAATTTTCATATTTATCAATCTTTTTCTAATTTATCCCTATTGATATTCCCTCAATAATAATCAAGGAAGGAGGGAATGAGAGAATTAAAGAAGATGATTATGGTGTTTTAAAAAATATCTGCCATATTAACTAACTAAACTAACTTTTTTAATCTAATCAAATTAGGTAAATATGTCTTATATTAAGGGTAAGAGTAAAATATTACAAGAATGCCAAGTACCTAAGATTTAATTGAAAATTTTGAATTTTTTTGGAATGTCAAATTGCATAATATTAGAATTTCCTTTTAGTGGGTTTTTCTCCTAATTTGGTCGCATGAGAAATTTATTTAAAGATTTGGTTGTTGATAAGATAATACTATGCGATCGATCCATGTAGTTGACCCTAGTTAATGGAATAGGACTTTGTTATTGTTATTTGGTCATATGAGAAGTTTGATATAAATAACTAGGATGAAGACCATTTAGAAGTAGATTTCTAGGCCAAAATGTTTAGGACTATGGATAAGCAGATAATGTGTTTGGAATTATATTTTCTTGATTCATGCATATATTATATTTATGAAGAGTTTGAACCACAACTTCAAATTTAAGTTATACTTAAAAAAGATGTTTAGTGTGAGGCCATTAGGGAATAAACAGAATTTTTAGGCCTTTTTAAATTTTTTTTTATAATTACTTAATATATAGTATACAATATAAATGCAAGTATATTTAAAACTTTAAGTAAGTGTTTGGAATGACTTAATTTTAGGAAATAAGCACTTATTACATAAGTCGAGATAAAACTCCTCTCACATACTTATCTCGTATATCGTGAATCACAAATTATAAGCACTTATTGCCCAAAAATTATAAAATATCCCAAACGAGCACTAATTCATGTTTAAGATTCATTTTTCCCCTTCCCTTCTTTTTTTCAGCTCTGGTTGCCCTTTGGCACACTAGTATGAACTAGAAACTCTAATATGTAGATTAGTTAGAAACAAAAGCTTCTCTGTTTCTTGCCATGAATACCGTATTAGGGCGATGAGTCGATGATACCTATGTGAATTGTGATGTTGATGCTTAGCAGTCAAGTACAGCAATTTATTCTTAAAAAAAAAAAAGTTGAGTTGACATCTGTTGCGAAATAACTCAACTAAGTAATAGCATAAAATAATAATTAGAAAAATAAAAAAATGAAACTGGTCTAACCAGTTGAATCACTGCTTTTCCCGATTTTAAACTGGTCCAACCGATTTCAGACTAGTTCATGATCTAATTGGTGAACCAGACCGCACTATTAACCGGTTATCGGTTAACCGGCCAGTCCGATCCAATTTTTTATTCACTGGTTGATAGTTAATCTTCATTTACAGCTAGAAATTTTTCCTGATACTTAAATATACTGACTACTTAAATTATAAGACCGTAACAGTATCATTTGAATAATGAGAAGGATGTTATTACGTGGGGTCATTAAAGTTTATAAGTAGGGGCATTTTGAGAATAGTGTCTGAAAATAGGGATGGGGAAAGTGAGTGGGTGTTTCTTGATGGTATTTGGAAGGAGGACCACGCATAGAATAGTCAACAACCACTTTTCATTCATTATGGAGATGTGAAAGGAAGAAGAGAGGAATTTAGGAATGAGGTGTTTTGTTCCTCAAAAATCAAGAAAAATGAATGATAAGAGAGGATTGTAGCCTCTTATTGTGAAGTCAAAAGTCTTCTTCCTTGACCCAAAAGCCATGACTGATATGTTGACCTACTCAAGCCAACATGGTGTGATGGTGCAGGGGAGTTAACAATAATGGAGGCCTATATGTTGTTCCTCACCTTCTCCTTCTTCCTTTCCTCTTTCCCACTTTCCCACTCCGAGCCGGACAACGAATACAGCGAGTGCCCACCATCTCCTTGTGGAAAAGTTGGAAATATCTCTTACCCCTTCTGGTCTGAGAAAACTAGCCGACCCCGTTACTGTATCATATCTCCCGAGTTCAAGCTCAATTGTCCCCAAGATGAACATCACTACCATTCCATTCAAATTGATTCCCAGACTTTCAGTGTCACACAGATTGATCTGCACAGTCACAAGATGACACTAGCAAGAATGGCTTTGTGGGGCACCAAATGTCCCAAAGAATTCAACAACATAACGTTGAATTATCCTTTCTTTAACTACACATCCAATGATGTAAACTCTACCATATTATATGACTGTGATCCTTTAGAATCCACGCCTAATCCTGTGAATCCATCAAATGCTTCGATGTTTGAGTGCCCTATAAATAGTAATCCTCGCCAAGCATACTTCTCACTAGTCGACGAGAATTGGTTTAACAAAACCGCACTGGGATGTATAATTAGTATCACAGTTCCTGTTCTTAGAGACGTAGCCAGAAGATTCAAAGAGGAAGCCATAGATCCCGGTGATGTTATAGGTAAAGGTTTTGAAGTTGAATGGGAATTGACAGAGGAAGGTCTTTGTGAAGATTGCAGAAAATCAGGTGGAAGGTATGGTTACGATGTAAGTTTTGATGGATTCACATGTTTCTATCCCAATCATCAAAGTAATGATGATCAGCATAGGTTTTGTTCTTCTGATGACCCAGTTGGGGCACCAACGCCAGAACCCATGTTGCAGAAACACAGTATGTTTTCTTCTTCCTAGCTTCTAGCTAGTTTAAGTTACTAGGTATTTTTAGGTTCTTGTACTGCTTCACAAATTGATTATCCTAAGTTGTTTTAATTTGGATGGTAGCGTTTTTTTTTTCTTTAACATGTTAGGTAGCTTTCCCCACTACTACAGAACATACCTACAACTACCCTAAAGGACGTCCCTTTTTAAAAAAGGGATGCCCAAAATATAGTCAGGTTGAAATTATAAAGGTTGGCGCGTCTAAAATAATTAAATTTCATTCCTAGAGTTGTTAGGTAGTGTTTTAGACGTCCCCAGTAAAAATGGGGACGCCTAAAGACCTTTAAATGTCATTAAAAAAAAGAAAAAGAAAAACTTTAGACGTCCCCAGAAGAGGTGGGGACGCCTAAAGATCTACCTTTAGACGTCCCCAGCTGTTCTGGGGACGTTTAAACAAAGATCTAGACGTCTCCAGCAGAGTTGGAGACGTCTAAAGGTAGCCTTTACACGTCCCCAAAACTATTAGGGACGTCTAAGGGTTAGCTTTAGACGTCCCCAGCTATTCTGGTAAGTTTAGACGTCCCCAGCAATGGCTGGGAACGTCTAAACTGACTCACATGCACCAGAATTGACATGACCGGTGCATGTGATCAAGTCAGACACATATTCCCCTGCTGCATCTCTCCTCCCACTTTACTCCCCTGCTGCATCTGGAGCTCCCTATTCGGTCTCCTCTCCCCTTCTTTTTTTCCTTCTTTCTCTAAACTATCACTTACGTCCCCAACTTCACTCCCCTGCTGTATCTCTCCTCCCAACTTCATCACTCCGTCCCCATTCGGTCTCCTCTCCCCTTCTTGTTTTTTTCTTTCTCCAAAGCTTCACTTCCATCACCGGCCACCTTCTTTGCTCTAGGTTTACAGATTTTTCTTCCCCATTCGGTCTCCTCTCCACCGTCGGCCTCCATCTAAAGTTTCAGCTACAGGTTAGAAGCTAAAGTTTTGTTTCATTTAAATTAAGCTAAAGTTTTCGTCCCCATTTTTATACCCTTCGAGTTGTGATTGTTATTTGCTTTGTATTGGTTCCTTTGCTAAACAAGTTTTCAGGTGGAAAAATGTTTACATGTTTATTCCTTATTATGGAAAGGAAAGTCTTTTATTGAAGTTTTATTTAGGTTACACTTACGATTATTCTTGTAGTTTCTATCTTTGTTAAATACAAATGTGTTATTAAAAGATTTAAAATTAGTTTTACACATATGAAAGATAATGGTTATATATTTTATATTGTTTACTCTGTAGAATCAAGCATGCTTTCATACAAATTTATTTCAAGCATTTTATTGATTTGAGTTATTGAGGCATGATTCTTTCATCTTGAGAAACTAATCATGTTTCAATAATATCCTTGTGCTCTTGAATTGTTCTAGTAATAAGTTGTATAGTAAGACTATAATAGTTTAGTTATTATGGTAAATGTAATTTTATGATAAAGTTAATTTATTCATTCGTTGTAGAGAAAAATTGCTCAACGAATCTAGCTACTTCCTTATTTGTATGTGTATATATGTATAGCTTGAGTCAAAGATCTTATATTTTAATTTGTGGAAGGAGGATTGATTGCTTTAAATATGATTGGAAGTTCATAATTTAAAGATATTTGTGGTGGTTGTTTGATAAAGGTTCACAAACCAAGACAACATAAAGTCATTCTATATTATATTAATGAAGTAGATTTTTTTTTTGTAATAAGGAAATATTAAATTAGAAAGGGCTTACGAAATGAAGTCAATGTACACTTCATGCCGGTCATGTTTTACTACTTTGGGGCGTGATAGAATCATATCAGAACTCAGGTTTCTTAAGATTTTTGAAGCAAAATTACTGGTGTCCATTGGAATTTTTGATAATTTTGCATTCAAACCAAATTAGCTTGCTGGATCTGATATATTTTGGTTGTTTTTTATTGTACATTGTCTTCTACATAATTTCAGTCGGTAAACTATTATTGCTTCCTATCTAGATTTTCACCTTAAGCAATATTGTTTGTCTACCAGAAATTTTCCAAATTTGAACCTCTTATCTTTTTCTTCAGATTTCTTGGTATAATTGCATTCACCTTGTGGATTTGATCTACTGTGACTCAAATTTTTCTATGTTCTTGATCGTCTGATTACTGAATATTGTGAAATCTGAAATTGCTATTAACATAACTTTCAATGTTTATGCTTAGTGGTAGAAGCTAAAGTTTTGTTTCATTTAAATTAAGCTGAGATGGTTTGTTATTTTGATTTTGGGATGTCTCACTTTTAAGGGGAAATGCTGCCAAAATTTTGAAAATCAAAATAGTAAATGGCATTCCTAGTGTTGACAATTATTCTTAACTTGAGTGTAAATGGGAATGACGTAGGTGGTAATAAAATGGATTATAGTTGGATGAATGCTTTGAGAACAAGTGAAGAATATGAGAATGGGGTTGAAGAGTTTATTGAATATGCTAGAAGGAACGCTCCAGCCAAAAATGGGATGTATTTTTGTCCTTGTATCAATTGTTTAAATGAGAGAAGACGGGATGTTGAAGTTATAAGGGATCACCTACTTTGTGATGGAATAAATCTTCGATACATGATAAGTAAAATATTTGCATATTTATTTTCCCTTATATGATGATTTTATGGACGATATTTGCGTTTAATATAATAAATTTGGGTGTGATTGATAAATAAATATTGTTTTTGGAATAAACAGCATTCACAAAAAAAAATAATAAAAAAAACAAAAAAATAAAAGTACTGTAGCAGCCACCGGGCACTGTAGCAGTCAACTGGCACTGTAGCAAGCCGCCAGCACTGTAGCATGTCAACGGCACTGTAGCAAGCCGCCAGGGGGGGTACTGTAGCAGGTCAACGGTACTGTAGCACCCGCTAGATCACTGTAGCAGTACTGTAGCCCACGGTTTTCCCCCCCTATAAATAGAGATCAATGCCAAGCTCAAAGGAGGAGAAGAAGAGAAGCAGAGGTTTCCTTCTCCGACCGGGAGAGGTCCTTCTCTGACCGGGAGAGATCTTTCTCTAACATTTTTGAGTTCTTTGTGTTGTTTTTTTAGATTTAATTTCATGTATTGCATGCCTCCATCTTGGAAGGCTTAGGATTTTATTACTTTTTGCATGCCTCCATCTTGGAAGGCTTAGGATTTTATTACATTTTGCATACCGCCTACATGGAAGGTTTTACCTCCTAAATGGACGGATAGATTTCTTCATGCCTCTATCTTGGAAGGCTTAGGATTTTATTTTGCATACCGCCTACATGGAAGGTTTTACCTCCTAAATGGACGGCTTGATTTCTTCATCTTTCATTCATCTTTTGGTTGTATATTTATGTTTGAGAATTTAATATTCAAGTTTATGCAATATTTCTTAGGATTTCATTCTAGTTTTATATAATGTCAATTTATTTTGGTTTTTCTTTTAATTTCATCATGTGCTAAACTTTCATTTTCCTAGGGTGATGACATAGCTTACTAATGACGGATTGAATCTTAACTTATTAAATCTAGTTTGAATTTCTCCTTCATGATTGAGTTTTAATTATTATTCTTAATGCTTTTGATTGACTGGCCATCTTTTAAATGATTTCAATATACATGTTGAGACCGGAAGGAGATACATGTGTGTTGACCCTATAATTAAAACCATGACTTGCATATGAAATAGGAATATATTCATATGAGTTGTGTAGTCTTACTGAGTTCCATAAATCTTAATGCATGATTAATTGCTTAAATTCATATAGGAATATATTGGATTAGCAATTGATTATAGAATTGCTTGACCTTGGAAGAGGCTAGTAATTAAATTAGGGAAACTCGACTATTAATCATGTGGAATAAATTGGGCTAGAATAGATAAGTGATTCAATCCGGAATTTGTGAAGTGAAATCTAATCCCTAGGGCTTTTTCTCATATTTGCTTTCATATCATCTGCAATCATATTTAATTGTCTTTCTTTTATTTCGTACTCTCAATCACCAACTGATCGATCGACTAAATAGAATTAAAATTACTTATTTTGGTACTTAGTGCTCAATCCTCGTGGGAACGATACTCTACTTACTTCTATATTACTTGATTATGACAGTGTACACTTGCACTATTTAATTGATCATATGAACTCGTATCAAGTTTTTGGCGCCGTTGCCGGGGATTGTTGTCATTAATATCAATACCAAGTAATTTTAATACTAATTTAGTCTGCATGTAAAATTTGAAAAAAAAATAAAAAAAAATGAATTATTCACAGCATTCATTTGGTGATAACTTGTCATATCTTGGTTCTTTTTCTGGAATGCATGTGAATGGAATGAGACATGAAAATATAAATGCTGGTTGGATTGAAAGTTCTTCTCCTTATAATTGTTTTTCTTGTGCTTATTGTGGAGAGTGTCATTCTTATGAGCATTGTCCATATAGCAATACCAGTCATTATGTGAGAGATGATTTCAATATGAACCAAACTTGTTTTGATCATTCCTTTTATCCTGGTGGAATTTTGGAGCAACAAGAGTCTTTGGATCCATATGTCAGGTATTCTCCTAATCCTCCTTTCTGCTCTTATCCATATATTGAAGAACACACTCTTGAGTATAAGGAAAAATCTGATTTAGAAAGATTAGGTGAGGTGTTTGCGGAATCAACAGAGAGATTTATCAGAGAGCAAAAGAAAATTGTCACTAATGTTGAGTCAAGTGTCCAAAATATTGGAATATATGCAAGTCAAATTATTGCGTCACTTGAAACTTTAAGGCAAGATAGTTCTGTGAGCATGATTCCCACTCCTTGTGTTGATGATGATTATTGTGAGGAAGTTGAGGATGTGGAATTGAATGAAACTTTGCCTCTTGTGGCATGTGATAAGGAAATTGAAATCACTTTTGAAGAGAATAATGGATGTCCAATTGAGGTTCCGCCTGTGGAGCCTAATCTTTGTGATTGTGATATTGAAACTAATGTGGATATTCCAAAAGATGTTGTTCATGTATCTCCTATTGAAATATTGACTCTTACTGATGAGAGTCAAGTGGATTTTATAGGATGCTCTAAAATTTTGGAAATTCCTAAATCTGCTTGCAAATACATACATGTTGTGCTTTCTTTGAATTCAGTAAATAATTGTACTCTAAAATTGTCTATGATTGAAGAAGTACAATTAATTACTTTGAGTGATCATTGTTGGTTTCTGAAATATTGTTGCTTGAAAAGAAATGAAGACAAGGTGATCCTAGTGTTGAATACTTTTGATTAGTAGTTTGTGTTTGAAAAGTCTGGCTGAAGACTATAAATTTAGCGCTGCTTGGGAGGCAACCCAAGGTTTGGTTTGATGTTTTGTTGTGATTTTGCAGGACTTCTGGTAGCTCCTGATAATGTATTCTACTTTGATAGTTAAAAAAAAAAGAAAAAAAATTAAAAAAAAATTTTAAAAAATTTATAAAAAAAAATTTTGTTTTGGTCTTTGTCTAGCTAAAGACGTTAAAGAAGGGCGGCTATTTGGGAGGCAACCCAAAACTTCTTTCCTACTCTTTCAAAACTTCTTTCCTACTCTTAGTTTTCTTTACCCACTCTCTCATTTTTCTTTCCCACTCTCTCAATTTTCTTTCCTATTCACTCATTTCTTTCCTACTCTCATTTTTCTTTCCTACTCACCGAAACACACTACACTGCATTGAGCATTTTAGTTTTCATCATTTACATTTTAAGTTGCCATGGAGGAATCTCTTGCAAAGCTTAAGAACAGGTTCCCCACTCTTCCCAAAGATGTGCTTAAGAAGATCTATAGCTGTCGACTTGAAAGGATGAAAGTATTCAATCATTTGGGCCTTCCTGTGGATATACGTTGGATCATTGAAGCTAAGGTACGTTTAGCAGGTGAGATTCATAATTCATTTGTTAAACCTTTGCTAGGAATGGGAAGAAGTTCTTACTCCAAAAAGAGAAGAGCTAAAAGAATGAAGGTCTGCTATAAATGTGCAAGGTGGACATGTGATCAGCGCTGTAGGAGTAAAGGTATGGTTTCTATAAATCGAGAAGATAAAATCAAATTTATAAAGGATGGACTGAGTAAGGAGTCACTGGATGATATCATTCAAACTCTTGAGACGCATCCGAGTGGTGATGTTCATCGTATTCTTCTCGATTTAGCAGACATATTCAATAAAGAAAAAGAGCGCTATTGTCTTGGAAGGTATGTTGTTGAAGAGGCTATAGACTTCTGCAGCGATTATCTATTAGGGAAGAAGGAACAATCTCGGCATGAAGAGGAGAGGAGCAAGGGAACACGAGGACTGAAAGTGAAGACTATGCCTCGTGAAGAGGTGTTGCAAGTACACCTTTATATCCTGAATAACATAGCAGAAGTTAACTGTACATAGATGAACACAGAAAGAGATTGAAGAACATGAATCCGAGGAAGAATGACATACAGATTACTATTGAGCAAAACAAGACATTCATTCAGTGGTTTGAGGAAAATGTTTTGCATGAGATCGGTGTGTCTGAGATAATAGAGTGGCTAGCCTGGGGGCCTTCGTTTCAGATCATTACTTGGAGCGGTTATGATATAAACGGGTATTCTTTCTACACAAAAGACCAAGATGATAGAAGTACCATGCAAAATAGTGGGGTGATTGGTAGAAGCTAAAGCCATGCACTTTTCCAGTTTGAAAGACAAAAACCCCATATTAGCATCCATGGCCTATTATGGAGTGATAAAAGAAATATGGGAAATCACTTACAACAAGTTCAAAGTTGCTTTATTCAAATGTAAATGGGTTACCAATAATACTGTGGTAATAGATCAACAATTTGGATTTGTCTCAGTTGATCTTGAAAGAGTACGTTATAGGGATGAGCCCTTCATTCTAGCAAGCCAGGCGAAACAAGTGTTTTATGTCACAGATCCCGCAAATAAAAAAATTTCCATTATACTTCAAAGTAAAAAACAGAAGCATGGTGATCCGACCTTCAACCTTGACGACACACCACCTTTCACAATTAATCCACCTACAACAAGTGAAGTAGAATTGGTAGATGATGAAGAATAAGCTGTAAGAAATGATCATGGTGAAGGAATATGGGAAACAATCTAGAGTAAGAGCTTAACTTAGAAAATAGTAATGTGTGCTATTTGTTTTATAACTAGTTAGTTTATTCATTTACTTACAATTTATTCACCTATCTGACAATGATTTTTGTGCTTACAGAAATATAGACAATTCTAGTGACTCACAAAGTAATAGGGACAATGAAATGAATAGGCCTGAACCTGATGCGAGACCTGAACTGGTTGTGAGAAGAAGGGTTAGAGGCAGTACAAAAATGCCTGCATTGGTGGCATGTCATCACCATCAATAGGAGAGGTTGCATATTGACTTTGATGACGATATGAAACCAATTGGTCCGGAGGAAGACCATTTCATTAGCTACTTAGGTTTTTTGGCTCGAAGCAAAGTTTGCATTACCTATGATAATTGGAAGTTGGTTCCACAAAAAACGAAAGACTTGATTTAGCAACAACTTTTGGTATATAAGTTTCAATAAATCTACATATATATCTTTATTTCTATTGCTTCAAAGATAATTAACTTATGTTTTTACCTTGCAGTAAACCTATGATGTCCCTGACACCGAGGTGATATACAAGGAGTGGATGACGGAGGTTCGTCTATGATGGAAAGATTTCAAGAACAGGCTTATACGAGATTACATTTGAGGGGACCTGAGGGGTCAGGATCCATGTCAGGAGTATACGTTTTTGTCTCTAGAAGACTGGAGGTTGTTTATGGCATCACGACAAGATCCAAACTTGTTGGTAAGATTTCTGTCATCATAGTGTTTTATTTGAATATAGTTGACATTATTGATTCGATGTTTGTTGTTTTCCTTTCACAGGCATTAAGTGCAGCAAATACAGAGAGGTAAGCAGCTAATAACTATCAACATTGCATGTCTCGTGGTGGTTATCGGAAGCTTGAGCGAAAGATGATGGTAGAAGAATTGGAGAAATTGAAGGAAGCAACCACATCAGATCCTACCGTTATGGTCCAGGCTTCGCCACCTCCTCCACGTCACAAAAAATGGAAAGCAGGGAGGCTTAAGGGTGGGAAGTACGTAAATCCGACTGTTGCTGAGGTTGTTGCAAGAATTGTAAGTAGTTAGAGCGTAAGTACAAAGTTATTTTTTCATATTGGGAGTGCTTAATTTTCATTTACGATAACTTTTATGCTGCAGGATGAATTGGAAGATCATAGTAGCTAAGGTTTGTTCACTCCAAGTGGACGGATGGACATCTTGTTAAAGGCGATTAGGAAGGCAGATCACCCTGGTCATGTTCGAGGGGAGGCAGGGGGAGTTCGTGTCGTGAAGTATTTTGGCCTAGCCTCATATCCTTATTCGTCACAAGCTGAATCCAGTAGGGAGCTTGTGTCCAAGATTCGTCAGGAAGTCTCACAAGAGCTCGAGGTCAACCTTCGCGACAAGCTCCAACAAGAGCTGTTGCCAGAGCTATGTCTTGAGCTGATGCCTGAGCTACGAGCTGAAATGATTAAGATGTTTGAATCGCAAATGGCAACTACCGAGCGTAGAACCTATTCATCCCCGGCCTTCCACAGCACCAAAGGAAGTTAGAACCCGGTGGAGGAACCACTTGGCGACCCTTCTCCCACTCCAGCGTAAGGAGAACCTGCCATCCTCTTTTTGGATGCTCTAGTGCTACGTGTAGTTGCAGATGCTCTCGTTCACACAGAAGCTACTACCCACCATAATCAGCAAATTCCACAGCATTTGCGTAGGGTGACTATGACGTGTGTTCGAGAGGGGGAAGAAGGTACAGCCATCCTTATTCCTGATGACGAGGTTGCCATGATAGCTCAGGCGAGAGGATCTTTCATCCTTTGGCCTGTATATCTTATTGGCTTATTACCACCAACACCTCCAATGGTATGGAACTACCTCACTTTTACTTGAGATGTGTTGATATACTACTAACAATATGTTTTTTTTGTTCTAAAAGAACGAGCAGGAAGCAGTAAAATGGCCCTTCTTAGCATGACTACAGCATATCTATAAAGGCATTTGCCAGATTGATTTGCATATGCCTACAGGGATTGTGGACCAGGAATTAGAGTATCACTTCATAATTGATAAAGAAGATCTTAAACAGTTCATTAAGTTGGAAGAGCTAGATATTGGATGGGGCAAATTTGCAATCCTGTAAGTTTTTTATTTCCCATTTTTTCCTTCATTTAGTTAAGTTGATTTTAACTAGCTAATACATTCATCATTTTAATTCTATTATAGCTCTTTCCGCCGTATATGCATTGACTCTCAAAGAGTTGATTTATATGGATTCTTATCTCCTACACATACGACAAGGAGTGGGAATACATTGAAAAAAAGGACGCACTATGTGGGCTTCACAGTGGGAGAGAACGACTATCATTGTTATCTAACACCGATTGTTCAAGGGTACGCATTTTAATTTTGTGTATTTGAGATTTTTAATAAATAATTGCCTTGCCATCTAACTTCTTTTTAATCTGTATATGTTGTGATAGTTATCACTGGAGTTTGTGTGTTCTCTATCCTCGGTCCCATGTTGTTTACTCGTTTGATTCCTTAAGTAGAAGACCAGACAAAGAAACTAAAAGCGTCTTCAACACGTAAGTTATTTTTTTGTATTTCGTTGCTTTTTGATTCTTGACTTAAATGAATTATTCTAATTTATGTTGATTTTCATTTTAATGATAGGGCATGCACGACGTATCGAGCGCTTGGCGGGCCATGCGATCGTAAAGGTGGCAAAGAACCGAGATGGTTGTTTCTAAAGGTACGTAGTTTCAAATCAAGTTCTTTTGATTGACAATCGTTTTAGATATGCCTTTATTGATTTTAACCATTTGCTTTTGATTTATAGTGCCCTCGACAACCTGGCGGCTGGGAATGTGGATACTATGTCTTACTTTATATGTTTAACATCATTCAGAGTAGCATTACGATAGATTTTGAACAAGTAATCGCTTCTTCATTCTCAGAGGATAATATTCTTGGTGTTGTAATTCAATGGCAATTCATTCACTTGATTCATTATTTCATCTAAGCTTATTTTCTAATTTACAGATTTTTGACAATGAAGATGCCTACTCATATGAAGACATATATATGATCATAGACTTTTTGGCTGGACATCTTCTTCAACGTATACCAGAGTAAAGTCTTTAGGAGTTTCTGTAGGACATACTTTTGTGGTAGTTCTATATATTGTACAGATAATTAGTGTTATTGTTGTTGGATATAGATTAGATTTAGTCTTGGTTATTGTACAAACTGGGGACTTGGATATAGTCTTTTTAGTGCAATAACAGACTTGGATATAGATTGTTATGTAGTTTGTGTGGTTTGTTAGTTAATTAGTTTGTTACTCCTTAAAATTATTGCATATAGTCGAGCCTTGGGTTGATCATTGTGTTTCAAGTTGTTGTTTCCATTCTGTTGAACTGTTGTTGTTTTATTCTGTTGTTGGAATCATATTTCTGCAATTTACATTTTACAGACAGTGCAATATATAAAAAGGCCATTTAAAAAAAACGTTCAAAATCCTTAAAAAAAAAGGGACGTGGTAGAGTGGATGGCGACACTTTAGATGTGCCCTGTAGGGATTAAGGACATCTAAAGTGACCTTTAGGCGTCCCCAGAACAAACTGGGGACGTCTAAAGGTCACTTTAGACGTCCCCAGTTTGGACAGAAGACGTCTAAAAGTCCACTTTAGACATCCCCTATAGTGACTAGGGACGTCTAAAGGTGCACTTTAGACATCCCCAATCCTTACAGGGGACGTCTAAAGTGCACTTCAGACTTTAGACGTCACCAGTATGAAGTAGGGACGTCTAAAGTCCCCCCATATTTAACGTCCCCTATTTATGGATGTTATTAACGTTTTTTTTCACGACCCTCGGATAGACGTTCCTTTGTTTTCAGATGTTAAAAGGCCAAAAAAAGGGGACGTTAAAACCATTTTTTCTACCCTTTCGCAGATTAATTGAATGGGTTGGTTTAGCATATATTAATATGCAGAATAGGACATACAGGAAAAGTAAATAAGAAAGGGCTCTAACTCTTTGTCGCGGTGTGGTTATATTGTGTGTTTTGTTTATTTAATAATCTGAAGGCAACATTACATGATGAGTTTGAGTTTCATATCGTAATATATAGGCGAGTGTCCTGGTTGGTTGGTGACTATGTTGATCTTATTAAGGAAATCATGCATGTAATTATAGACAATACTCCCTCCAGTCCTTAATATATCTATTTAAAGAGTTAATCTTAGTTTTAAATATAAGATATAGTTTTCATATTTATTAATCTTTTCATAATTTACCCTTATTGATACTCCCTCAATAATAATTAAGGAGGAAAAGAAATGAGCGTATTAAAAAAATGATTATGATGTTTTAGAAAATACATGTCATATTAACTAACTAAACAACTTCCCTAATTTGAAAATTCTAATTGTTTTTTGGAATGTCAAATTACATAATATTAGAATTTCCTTTTAGTGGGTTTTTTCTCCCATTTTGGGTGCATGATAAATTTATTTAAAGATTTAATTGTTGATAGGGTATAATAATACTATGTGATCCATATAGTTGATCCTAGTTAATGGGATATGACTTTGTTATTATTATTTAATCATATGAGAAGTTTAACAGAAATAACCCCAATAATACATAGTTTCAATAATATATATTAGCTTTTAGCTAGCTCATTGTCGTTCGAGGCTTCAAATAGGATGAATAACATTTAGAAGTAGATTTCTAGGCCAAAATGTTTAGGACTATGGATAAGCAGATATTGTGTTTAGAATTATATTTTCTTGATACATGCATATATTATCTTTATGAAGAGTTTGAACTACAACTTCACATTTAAGTTATACTTAAAAAAGATGTTTAAAAAAAAAAAAGATGTTTAGCGTGTGGCCATTAGTGAATAAACAGAATTTTAGGCCTTTTTTTATAATTATTTAATATATAGTAGACAATATAAATGCAAGTATATTTAAAACTTTAATTCATGTTTAATATTCATTTTCCCCCTTCCCTTCTTTTTTTAGCTCTGGCTGCCATTTGGGCATTTGGCACACTAGTAGGAACTATAGAAACACTAACCTGTGGATTAGCTAGAAACAAAAGCTTGTCCGTTTCTTGCCATGAATACCGTATTAAGGCGATGAGCCGATGATACCTATGTGAACTGTGAATAGAGGGGTGATTATCGGTTTTTTTGGTAAAAACCCAAATAACCAAAAATTAAACAAAACCAATTTCATAAATCGAATCAAAATTGATTAACCAAATTAACCGAACCGAATTAACCGAAATATTTCGGTTCGGTTCGGTTAATAACCAAATTAACCAATTTTTTTATTTATAAAATAAAATATATATAATTAAATTTTTAAATTTTTTTTTATCCTTTAGATTAGATTTAAGGGTAAAATATATAAAATAAATTAATTAGATCGATTTAAAATATCAATAGATTTTATCTAATATCATTGGAAATTTATACCTATTTAATTATAAAATATGTATTTATTAAATAATAAATATTAAATATAAATATATTATATATATTTCGGTTTTAACCGAAATATTTTTTTAAAAATCAAACTGAAACCGAATATTGAAGTTTTAGAGTAATAAAAATCGAAATTTTATTGAAAACTGAAAAAATCAAACCTAAAAAACCGAATTCAGTTCGGTTTTCAATTTCAATTCTAATTTGCTTAACTCTGACCGTGAAGTTGATGCTTAGCAGTCAAGTACAGCAATTTGTTCTTAAAAAAAAAAAAAAAAAGCTGAGCTGACATCTGTTGCGAAATAACTCAACTAAGTGACAACGTTACATAGGAAACTCCATTAGCTTCAGTCTCTTCTCTTCTCCTGTTTTCTTGCGACTCTGCTACAATGAGTGGTCATGGAAAACCACCACTTGACAACACAATGAATCCTCATAGTCACAATTTTCCGTATACACTCTGCAACTCCTCCTCCTCCTTCTTCTACCTCTTGTTCTTAACAACGACTCTGTTAAAATCCCTGAGTCAAAGAGAAGATAACAAATTCATAACATGTAGCCGCACTTACAACTGTGGAAACTTGTTAATATCCTATCCTTTCTGGAAAGATGGTCTCGAAGTCAAATGCCTGTCTCCTGACATCATTTCCCTTCAAATGGGCTCTCAAAACTTCATCTTGATCGATTTTGATCCCTCTCGCTTTATCGCCAAAATGGTGCGAACAGACATCCCAAACTACGATAACTGTTCTTTCCCTTCCACCAACACTTCCTTGGACCTTACTCTGTTTTCTTTGGACTCATCTGAAGCAAACATGACCATATTCTATGACTGTCTTCCCGGGTTTTCAATCGGCCGGAACAACATTACGTGTAGGGATGACAGAGGAAAGCAACCTTTTTCTATGGATCAATATCAGTTGCCTCAATTCTCAGAACGAGATCAACAATGTGGGTTTCAACTTTAGGTGCCGATTACATTGGGTGTCACTGTGGACCCTTTTGGTGGAATTGAATCGCTGAAGGCTGCTTTGGATAAAGGGTTTAATGTTCAGTATTTTGCAGACGAGGGTGGCTGCGAAAAATGTATGGAATCTGGAGGAGCATGTGGGATGAAAGATGATGGGTCTCAATTTTTATGTTAGTGTCCGGATGGACCCTATGACTAGGCGTGTCCCACTTTTGAAAAAGTATGTCTTCTTTCTCTGTTCCTTCTATTATTAGGCCCTTCAACTGCTCTGCCACATGTAAATCAGTGTTCTGTTCTTGTCACAGACTGTTTGGTTTGATACATCGTAGTGGTTTACAGATATCACTTTTAAAAAACCCTTGCTAGTTTGCAATAGAGAGAAGCATTGATTTTAGAGCACTCCCCATGAACAAGAGCAGGGGATGTCACTATATAGACTTTCTAAGGCACTCATGATTCAATCTTAGGAAGATAGATTCTTGTGTATTTTACTTCATTTCATTCACTGTCACCTTGTTAGTTAAGCCTTAAGCTTGTTCGCTAGGAAAATTTGGTAGTTGAAAATTGCAGACAAAATTAAAAGTTGTTAATCAAATAAATACTCATTCCATGATGGTATGACGAAGTAGACCAAAATCTTAGGAACCCTATTTGCTCTTACAATTGGTCTTCTGAAGTACCCAATTTAGTTGCCAGTTGGGTTTTGGTTTACTAGTAATCCAACTTTTATTGGTTACAACACGTTCAAATTGAATTTTTATGAGGTAGATTTAACTATCAACTTGAATAGTTATCAACCTTGTAAACTTTGAACAGGTAAAAGGATCAAGCAACTAATAGGAAAAATTGAAATATAAAATCATACGTTTAGGAAAGTCACTACTAAATTCTCATTTATAGTTGGGAATTTTTGATATGTCTATACTTAAATGAATAGTTATCAACCTTGTAAACTTTGAACAGGTAAAAGGATCAAGCAACTAATAGGAAAAATAGAAATATAAAATCATACGTTTAGGAAAGTCACTACTAAATTCTCATTTACAGTTAGGAATTTTTGATATGGCTATACTTAAATGAATAGTTATCAACCTTGTATAGTTATCAACCTGAATAGTTATCAACCTTGTGAACTTTGAACAGGTAAAAGGATCAAGCAACTAACATGAAAAATAGAAATATAAAATCATACGTTTAGGAAAGTCACTACTAAATTCTCATTTACAGTTGGGAATTTTTGATATGGCTATACTTAAATGAATAGTTATCAACCCTGTATAGTTATCAACCTTGTAAACTTTGAATAGATAAAAGGATCAAGCAACTAACAGGAAAAATAGAAATATAAAATCATATGTTTTGAAAAGTCACTACTAAATTCTCATTTACAGCTGGGAATTTTTGATATGGCTATACTTAAATGAGGAGACCCCATCTAGTGGTTAAGATTTTGCTGCTGCTGCTTGTTATACACTTATACTTCATTAGTGACCCCTTAAATTATAAAATACTCCCTCCCCTCCTTAATACTCCTTCCAATTTTAAATATAAAATAGAGTTGATTTTTTTTGAAGAAATTAAAGAAGTTAAATAAGTTACTTAATTATATCATATGTTGTGTATCCTTAGATTATATATTAGTTTATTAGTCAAACTAATTAGTTTTGAGAAAAAATAAAAAATATAAATATTCTAAAATAATTTAATTGGCTTCATTAATATCTTCAAAAAAGTCAACTTTATCTTATATTTAGGACCAAATGGGGTATATTATCTGGTTAACTTTTTTTTTGAGAGATTGAGGAATTTAAATAAGATGATTAATTATATCATATGTAGTGTATCATTTAAATATATATCAATTTATAAATAAAAAAATTAGTTTGTTATAAAAAAAAGATAAATATAAATACTTTAACCGCCGGCATGCTTCGAGACCCCAAGATCTGGGTTTGGGATTTTCGTCCTTGATTCATGATTTTGTTTGATTGCTCATATCCAAATTTCTGCTACATGTTGGTGATGTTTTTTTTTTTCAGCCTGGCATGTTGGTGATAGATTGATGAAGATGCTTGATTTTGTTAATGGTAGATTGTCAGTAGATTATTTTTCTAGGTTGTTTTCGGTGAAGGTGAAGATTGGTTGATGTGCTGTTTTAGGATTTTTTTTTAAAAAAAATAAAAGGGTATTTTAGACCTTTTATATAAAAACTAAACCTCATCATCATAATATACCAAATATACTTTAAAACTTTATTTCCATCTTTATATTTATTTTTATATTTATTTTCATCAAAATCAATTACACCTTCACAAACCGGCCTAAATCAAGAAAAATTGAACGAAGAGAGGTTGGCAGCCTCTCACATTGTCAGGCAAGAGTCTCTGCGTTGACCCAAAAGATAAGACTGATACATATTTGGGTAGCCAAACCAGCATACACTGTGATAAAGCAGAGAGTTAATAATGGAGGCCTTTATGCTGTTCCTCACCTGCTCCTCCTTCCTCCTCCTCCTTTCTTCTTTACCACTTTCCTACTGTCAACCAGACAAGGAATTCTGGGAGTGCCAACCATCTATTTGTGGAAAAGTAGGATTAATCCGTTACCCCTTCTGGTCAGAGAACATTCGACCCCATTATTGTGGCAGACCCGAGTTCAAGCTCAATTGTCCCCAAGCTCAAGATAAGGATGAGTACCCTTTCATTCAAATCGGTTCACAGACTTTCAATGTCACATATATTGACCTAGAATATCACAAGATGACACTGATGCGGACAGATTTTGTGTATCATAATTGTTCTTCGCAATATTTGAGCAACACTTCTGTGAATACCCGCTCCAATGTCTTCCAGTATGATGAGCCATCTGTGAAGAACGTGACCCTATTCTACAATTGCACCTCAGACTATTCGGCTGAGGGATTCGAATTCGCATGCCAGCCTCCGACAAGCTATGGTTCTAATTCAAACATCTATGCTTTCTATTCGGAATATGTAGTGAATGAGCCGCAATTCCCCGATCTTATTAAGAACTGTAAGCCTCGTATTCAGGTGCCGGTTTCAATAGAAACTGATGTGGATATTGATGAACAAGCTTTGGGTGAAGGGTTTGGTGTGAGGTACAAGGAAGCTGAATATTGTCAAAAATGCTGGGATTCTGATGGAAGATGTGGATCGATTAATGATACGTCGCCGTTTATCTGCTATTGCCGCGATGGACACTATCCTCTTACCTGTCCTGATTCTTCCAGTATGCGCCTCTTCACCCTCCTTCCTCCCCCATTTTTTTAATTAATTATCTCAGTTTTCATTCATCAATCGCCAAATTTTATTCTTAGATATCTGCGCTTGAGCTGTGATTATTGAATATTACTGTACTAGTTTAGATACGCCTTTCTTCAATTTGATTGCCCAACGGCTTGTTTCGGGCGAAACTCAATTAACTGGTAATTACACAGCCGGACCACAGCTGTAACTCATCTTCTTCTTATCTCTTTGCAATTGTGCTTTTACTTTTCTTTGGAAACATCAAGAATGGCCGTCCTTATCCAGCCGGAGTAGTGCCTTAGTGGCGGGGCAGGGAAACACTTTTCTTTTTAACTCTTCCATAATTTTCACATTGGAAGGAAAATTATGGAAAAGTTCTACTTATCACTTAGTCTTAATATAAGCCGTATAAGATTATGTATAAATTTATAAGTTAGATTAAATAATTTAGAGGAAAAAACGGGAAATATGAATATTTTAAAATAATTTATTTAATTTTTTTTAATTTCTTAAAAAAAACTAAATCTTACATCTATAACAAAAGAAAGGGAGATCAATAAGTGCCGGGTGCAGTGGTAAGGCATCTGACACTCCCCCAGGCGAACGAGAGTTCGAACCTAGGAGAAGCACTTGTTGGGAGGGGGAACCCACCCTTAGTGCAAAGCACCTTACAGGTATGTGCCTAAAAATATCCCCTGCTCTGGATTAGTTGGTTGCCCCGGGATACCTGGTCCAGTGTTAGAAAGCCAGGGACTCAAAAAAAGGCACCGGATACCGGGGGATTCCGGGTTAGGGGGCCAAAGGCCATGTCTACCTGTTGTTTTCCTAATTTACCCTTATTGATACTCCCTCAATAATAATTAAGGAGGAGAAGAAATGAGAGTATTAAAAAAATGATTAGGATGTTTTAGAAAATACATGTCATATTAACTAACTAAACAACTTCCTTAATTTAAAATTTTGAATTTTTTTGGAATGTCAAATTACATAATATTAGAATTTCCTTTTAGTGGGTTTTTTCTCCCAATTTGGTTGCATGAGAAATTTATTTAAAGATTTAATTGTTGATAGGGTATAATAATACTATGTGATCCATATAGTTGATCCTAGTTAATGGAATATGACTTTGTTATTGTTATTTAATCATATTGAAACGGTGGCAGTGGCAGGCATAAACAATGGAGTTGGTGTGGTGGAGTCGTAGATTTTCCTTTTTGACTAATTAAGTTGCTTTTGACTAATTAATTGCACCTCCTTTTGCTGTAGCTTTATTATGGTGTTTATTTTCATGATTATGTTTTCTCCCTAATTAGTATAAATAGGGGGGTCTCTGGCTTGTAAGGCAATTCAGATTTGATTAAAAAAACAGAGTGTATGGTTTCTGAACCACATATGAGAAGTTTAACAGAAATAACCCCAATAATACATAGTTTCAATAATATATATTAGCTCATAGTCGTTCGAGGCTTCAAATAGGATGAATAACATTTAGAAGTAGATTTCTAGGCCAAGCTGTTTAGGACTATGGATAAGCAGATAATGTGTTTAGAATTACATTTTCTTGATTCATGCATATATTATATATATGAAGAGTTTGAACCACAACTTTACATTTAAGTTATACTTAAAAAAGATGTTTGCACAATCAAAAAAAAAAAGATGTTTAGCGTGTGGCCATTAGTAAATAAACAGAATTTTTAGGCCTTTTTTTTTTTATAATTATTTAATATATAGTATACAATATAAATGCAAGTATATTTAAAACTTTAATTCATGTTTAATATTCATGTTCCCCCTTCCCTTCTTTTTTTAGCTCTGGTTGCCATTTGGGCATTTGGCACACTAGTAGGAACTAGAAACACTAACCTGTGGATTAGCTAGAAACAAAAGCTTCTCTGTCTCTTGCCATGAATTCCGTATTAAGGTGATGAGCCGATGATACCTATGTGAACTGTGAAGTTGATGCTTAGCAGTCAAGTACAGCAATTTATTCTTAAATAAATAAAAAAAAGGCTGAGCAGACATCTGTTGCGAAATAACTCAACTAAGTAACAACGTTACATAGGAAACTCCATTAGCTTCAGTCTCTTCTCTTCTCTTCTCCTGTTTTCTTGCGACTCTGCTACAATAAGTGGTCATGGAAAACCACCACTTGACAACACAATGAATCCTCATAGTCACATTTTTCCGTATACACTCTGCAACTCCTCCTCCTTCTTCTACCTCTTGTTCTTAACAACGACTCTGTTAAAATCCCTGAGTCAAAAAGAAGATCACAAATTCATAACTTGTAGCCGCACTTACAACTGTGGAAACTTGTTAATATCCTATCCTTTCTGGAGAGATGGTTTCGAAGTCAAATGCCTGTCTCCTGACATTATTTCCCTTCAAATGGGCTCTCAAAACTTCATCTTGATCGATTTTGATCCCTCTCGCTTTATCGCCAAAATGGTGAGAACAGACATCCCAAACTACGATGACTGTTCTTTCCCTTCCACCAACACTTCCTTGGATCTTACTCTGTTTTCTTTGGACTCATCGGATGCAAACATGACCATATTCTATGACTGTCTTCCCGGGTTTTCAATCGGCCGGAACAACATTACGTGTAGGGATGACAGAGGAAAGCAACCTTTTTCTATGGATCAATATCAGTTGCCTCAATTCTCAGAACTAGATCAACATTGTGGGTTTCAACTTTAGGTGCCGATTACATTGGGTGTCACTGTGGACCCTTTTGGTGGAATTGAATCGCTGAAGGCTGCTTTGGATAAAGGGTTTAATGTTCAGTATTTTGCAGACGAGGGTGGCTGCGAAAAATGTATGGAATCTGGAGGAGCATGTGGGATGAAAGATGATGGGTCTCAATTTTTATGTTAGTGTCCAGATGGACCTTATGACTAGGCGTGTCCCACTTTTGAAAAAGTATGTCTTCTTTCTCTGTTCCTTCTATTATTAGGCCCTTCAACTGCTCTGCCACATGCAAATCAGTGTTCTGTTCTTGTCACAGACTGTTTGGTTTGATACATCGTAGTGGTTTACAGATATCACTTTCAAAAACTCCTTGCTAGTTTACAATAGAGAGAAGCATTGATTTTAGAGCACTCCCCATGAACAAGAACAGCGGATGTCACTATATGGACTCTCTAAGGCACTCATGATTCAATCTTAGGAAGATAGATTCTTGTGTATTTTACTTCATTTCATTCACTTTCACCTTGTTAGTTAAGCCTTAAGCTTGTTCACTAGGAAAATTTGGTAGTTGAAAATTGCAGACAAAATTAAAAGTTGTTAATCAAATAAATACTCATTCCATTGTGGTATGGCGAAATAGACCAAAAGCCTGGGAACCCTATTTGCTCTTACAATTGGTCTTCTAAAGTACCCAATTTAGTTGCCAGTTGGGTTTTGGTTTACTAGCAATCCAACTTTTCTTGGTTACAACACGTTCAAATTGAATTTTTATGAGGTAGATTTAATTACGAGCTTGAATAGTTATCAACCTTGTAAACTTTGAACGGGTAAAAGGATCAAACAACTAATAGGAAAAATAGATATATAAAATCACTCGTTTAAGAAAGTCAATACTAAATCTTCATTTATAGTTAGGAATTTTTTATATGGCTATACTTAAATAAATACACCCCACCTAGTGGTTAAGATTTTGGTGTTGCTGCTGCTTGTTATACTTCAGTAGTGACCCCTTAAATTATAAAATATTTTCATAATTTCTTAATATAATATTTGGTTGACTTTTTTAAAAAAAAATTGAGGAGTTAAATAAGATGGTTAATCATAGCATGAGTTGTGCATTATTTAATTATATAACAGTTTATAAATAAAAAATTAGTTTGGTATGAAGAAACAATAAGTAGAAATATTTTAAAGTAATTAAAAATGGTGTTGTTATACATAATTTACGAGAAAGTAATGGTATCATTTAATTTGAGTAAAGAGATTGTTGGTAGAAGGGGTAATTAAAGTTAACAGGTGGGTAGGCATCTGCGCCACACCAATCCGTTCCTGGGTTCGATCCCAGGAAATGGAAGGTGTAGAAAATTTTTGTTGGGAGCTCTCTCCCCTAGGGCGCCTCAAAGAGGTGAATTCCTGTCGGGCCTATCAGATTGGGGGCGTCAAGACTAGTCGATTGTCGGGGGCCTATGTCGGTAAATCCGGCTTTGGCCTTCAGGTTAATGCTGGATACCTGGAAGGTAGGTGCACCGAAGGTAAAAAATGGTCCATTGTATAAACCATAAAAAAAAAAAAAAAAGTTAACAGGTGGGGCCATTTTGAAAATAGTATGAAAATGGGGGATAGGGCAAGTGAGTGGGTGTTTCCTGATAGACTATTTGTAGGGAGCAACGTGTTTATTGTATAAACCATAAAAAAAAAAAAAAAAAAAAGTTAACAGGTGGCGCCATTTTGAAAATAGTATGAAAATGGGGGATAGGGCAAGTGAGTGGGTGTTTCCTGATAGACTATTTGTAGGGAGCAACGTGTTTATTTGGGGCCGTCCGGTTTACGCATAGAATAGTCAACCCCCACATTTCATTCACTCATTCAATGTGAAATGTGAAAGAAAGAAGATGTTCTAGGATTTTACAAATAGAGGTGTTACGTTGCTGAGACAATAAATCAAAAAAAAAAAAATTGAATGAAGAGAGGATCGCAGCCTCACATTGTCAAGTCAAAAGTCTCTGCGTTGACCCAAAAGCTATGACTGATAGATATTTAGCTAGCCAAACCGGCATATGCTGTGATAAAGCGGAGAGTTAGCAATGGAGGCCTTTATGCTGTTCCTCACCTTCTTCTTCTTCTTTCCCACTTTCCTACTGTCAACCAGACAAGGAATTCTGGGAAGAGTGCCAACCATTTTCCTGTGGAAAAGTAGGATTAATCCGTTACCCTTTCTGGTCAGAAAACATTCGACCCCATTATTGTGGCAGACCCGAGTTCAATCTCAGTTGTCCCCGAGCTAAAGATAAAGATGACTACCCTTTCATTCAAATCGGTTCACACACTTTCAATGTCACAGATGTTGACCAAGAATATCACAAGATGACACTGATGCGAACAGATTTTGTGTATCACAATTGTTCTTCACGCTTGACGGACACTTCTATGAGTACCCGCTTCAATGTCTTCCAGTATGATGAGCTATCTGTGAAGAACGTGACCCTATTCTACAATTGCCCCTCAGACAATTCGACTGTTGAGGGATTCGAATACGCATGTCATCCTCCGACAAGCTATGGTTCTACTTCTAACAACTATGCTTTCTATACGGAATATGAAGTGAAAGAGCCACAATTGCCCGATCTTATTCAGAACTGTAAGCCTCGTATTGAGGTGCCAGTTTCAGTAGAACCTGATGTGGATAGTCAAAATTATTCCCGAGCCCTTGAAGAAGCTTTGGGTAGAGGGTTTGATGTGAAGTATAAGGTTGATGAGTATTGTAAAAAATGCTGGGATTCTGATGGAAGATGTGGGCGGATTAATGATACGTCGTCGTTTATCTGCTACTGCCGCGATGGACACTATCCTCTTACCTGTCCTGATTCTTCCAGTATGCGCCTCTTCACCCTCCTTCCTCTCCCATTTTTTTAATTAATTATCTCAGAGTTTTCATTCATTAATCGCCAAATTTTATTCTCAGATATCTGCGCTTGAGCTGTGATTATTAATACTACTGTACTAGTTTAGAGATGCTTTTCTTCAATTTCATTGCCTTCAATAGGATTGTCGGAGAAACGTATTTGTACATTACCGTTAGGAAATGTAGGAGTTATGAATCATTTTAGATTTTACATAAGCTTATATATTTGTACAACACGATGATCATAAATGAGAACTCTGTTTAATTCTGAATACATGGTATCAAAGCTTTTAGATCTGTCTTCATAGTTTTTCTGGTCAAGCTTCCATATTTTCCGGCAACACCTTCCTTTTCTGTTGAGCCTTTAGATCTCCGTCACCAGTGTGCTTCTTAACCACACACGTCCCATCATCGTCTTCACCACCATCAGATGGGTATGTGCCTGAAATCCGGTCCCCGTCCGACCTCCGATGACGTTACACACACCACCGCCAGCTCCGCGACCCAGATCCAGGCGTGGCGTGGCAATTTTTGCTTCCTAATCAACTCTTCATGCTCTATCTACCCCTGAAGCTGTGTGGTAATCCGACCACGTTTGAATTTTAAGCCTTGTTCTTCGCCTCTGTTTCAACATTCTTCAAGTTGCAATTTGCCACTAATTCTGCTGTTTTTGAGTTAGTATTTCTATCTCTGTGGGTCTCTTGTTTCTTTTGTGACACCACATATCTTTGTTGATTGGTTCGTGACACTCCTGATTGTTCGGTAATCTGTGATATTTTGATATTTTGTGAGACTTTGTCCTTTGCTAATTCGTTCATGATACTTTGTCACTCCTGATTGTTTGACAATCTGTAACACTTTGCTATTTTGTGAGCATTATCCATATGACTGTCTTTTACCGCTCAACTTGTATCTTGATTGATTGTTCTTTAAGTATTATCAATGGCAGACTCAAAGAACTCTGATATGTGACCTTAATTAAAAAATGAAAATTACCAAATAAATAGAAAAAATGACTAATTAATAAAAGACTCTAGTTGAACTGGTCTTTAGTAATGCTTCTTGGAACTTCTAGCAAACCTTTTGAGTTCATTAAGATGCTTCAATTAACTATTCACACTCATGACTTGCATTGGTGTATTATTGCATGCATTTGGGCCTAAAATGCAAGAATATGGCCCAACTTGCCTCCCCTAAGTCTATGTTTTGTTTTGGGCCTTTAATATATTGGATTAGGTTCCATAAACACATTTTAAGCTCTTGAATATGATTCTTTTCTTGTGTGTATTCTCCCACTTGACTAATCTCATGCAAAGTGACAGAATTACCTTCAAGGTTCACATCATAATCTAACTGCAACCGCATCAGATGGAGCTTCCACACTTATATTGCAAGATAATGAAATTAAATCAGCTTCTTGTGAACGAGTTACCACTTATAATTTAAAGATGGGGTTTACCTTGAAATGGATTGCATCTGAACATGATTTTCAGTACACTGTAAATAAGTGGTAGACGCTGTGGTCTTGATATATATGAAACCTGCTGCTTCTGTAAGGATACAACTCATCTGATTTAAAGCTAGTAGTTATTTTCATCTAAAAAAAGCTAGTGGTAATGTTAATGCATTCATCTACGTATCATAATTTCCCGTGACTAAATTGGAAAACTTATATATGTATTCTTTCTTTTGTTGTCTCTTCATATAAAGATTCTAGTATCTCTAACCCCATATTTCTTTCTTTGTATGCTTGTTGGAGCAGGAGGGTTTAGTCCAAGAAATAAAGTCATTGTAGGTAATAGACCTGCTTTCAGTTCTTTTCTTAACTGTGCTTCATTATAATAGTTTCTTTGACAATTACACTAACTGATGTCATTACCATTCTACATTCCAGGTGGTGTTAGTGTTGTAGTCGTTAGTGGAGTAATTGGACTGCTGTTTTTATCTTCTACTAATTGTTGTTGTAAAATTAAATCATGGAGGCGAAGAACAAGATTATGCATGACATCTGAGGTTGACCAAAATATTGAAGCCTTCATTAGAAATCATGGTGCTCTAGCTCTCACAAGATATAAATTTGCAGATGTCAAGAAAATGACCAACTCTTTCAAAGAGAAATTGGGACAAGGTGGTTATGGTTCTGTATATAAAGGAAAACTACTCGATGGCCAACCTGCTGCTATAAAGTTATTGAAGGCAACGAAAGAGAATGGGGAAGACTTTATCAATGAGGTTGCCAGCATTAGTAGGACTTCCCATGTAAATGTTGTTACCCTTCTTGGGTTTTGTTTTGAAGGTAAACATAAGGCTCTCATTTATGAATTTATGCCTAATGGATCTCTTGACAAGTTCATTCACAACAACGCAAATGAAAATACTCTACGCTTGACTTGGGAAAAGTTGTACCAAATTGCAATTGGGATAGCTCGAGGACTTGAGTATTTGCATAAAGGATGCAACACTCGAATTCTACATTTTGATATAAAGCCCCATAACATCCTTTTAGATGAAAGCTTTTGCCCCAAAATCTCAGATTTTGGTCTTGCTAAGCTATGTCCAAAAAAAGAAAGTATCATTTCAATTTCAGAAGCAAGAGGAACAATAGGATATCTTGCTCCAGAAGTTTGGAATAGAAACATAGGTGGAGTTTCCCAGAAATCTGATGTTTATAGCTATGGGATGATGCTGTTAGATATGGTTGGTGGGAGAAAGAACATGAATGTTAAAACCAATTGTTCAACTGATAAATATTTTCCGGATTATATTTATGATCAACTTGAGCAAGAAGGATGTTTGGGATGTAATGGGGCCAATAACACGGGGGAAAATGATATTGCAAAGAGAATGACCATTGTGGCTTTGTGGTGTATCCAAACATTCCCAAGCCACCGACCTACAATGAGTAGGGTGATTGAAATGTTTGAAAGAAGACTTGACTTGTTAGAAATACCACCAAAACCTATCATATCTTCCCCTCCAAGATTAGAACTAGAATCTTCCACCACTACTAATACCACAACATAGATTTTGTATCTTCAAACCTCTTCCCACATGCTGCTAGAGGAACACTAGGATTCTTCAATGTTGAAAAGAAGTTCAGGTGGGGACTGAGTCAAGGGCTGTGAAGCTGAGCTCTAAGTTTATTGAGATATATGTTGCATATTGGTGTTTTAAATTTTTTGTAAGTTTGAGTTAATTATGATTTGGGCTTATCCATTTGTTATAGGATATTTTGATTCCTAAAAAATTTCTCAAAGCTATATGACTTCTCTACCATCATGGAGGTTTGTATTAATAGTATTTACGCAGTTAGCTAAGATTGCATAGTCTATTCCAATGCTTTCATTTAGGTTATTAGCTTCAGCTTCCTTCAGTGAGCAAGAGGTTTGATAGATGGACAGGTTGTGCAAGAATCTGAATATGCAGGCTGATTAATGACTAGTATAGAAAATTAGAAATAGTTTTGAAATTGTTTGACCGCTCAAATCTTACCTTGTTTGGCCACTAAAATCTTATCCTATCGAGACTTCTCCAAATTTTAATCTGTTACTTGTGTTAATGTGAGTTGTTCAACACGATAGATTTATCATTACAGAGGGTGCATTTTTTTTCCTCTTGTGGCTTATTACCCATCTCGTGTACTTATTTAATAGTTAGGAGTTTATATGCAACTAACCTAAAAGTTTATTAGAGCTCAAGTATGTTGTAAAAGATCTTAAATATAAGTAACAATGTTACATGGCATTGGAAATATTAAAAAAAATAGGAAACTCCATTAGTTTCAGTCTCTTCTGCTCTTCCTCTGTTTTCTTGTGACTCTGCCGCAATAAGTGGTCCTGGAAAAACACCACTGACGGTCATTACCAGCTCCATAACAATGGGAGATATGGTTTTGATGTCACGTACCTATCTCATGACATCGCTTCCATTCGAATTGGCTCTCTAACCTTAGACTAGATCATTGTGATCCCCCTCGTTTTATCCTCACACAAACAGACATCTCAAACTATGATAGTGCAGTGCTTAAATTTCATATATGGTAAAGCAATTTATAGCTAGCATGTAGTTTCCTATAGTTTGAATATTTGATGTCAAGGTCCCACCATGTTGGGTAGTGGGATAATTAGAAAGTTGTTGATTTAGAGAGAGAGAGAGAGAGAACACAGAAAAGAAAAGGCAAAAGAAGGACTCAATCAATGATCGTTTGGTGAAACTAAACCAGAAACTTGATTATCCTGTTTGCTTCAAGAGTCCAATTACTGCTCTGCCTTGTAAACTTTTTTGAACTCATAAAAAGGAGCAAGCCTAAAGTCAAATTTATGATCTTCATCTGGAGCTAGGAATTTCTAGAAAAGAAAGCAACTGGAATTCTCCTGGATTCAATTAGTTTATTAGTGACTCCTACATTAATATTAGTATTGGGATGGGAGCTTTTCATTTTGGTTTACGTAATTTATAAGACAGTAATAGTGTTGTTAAAAAGAGTAATTAAAGTTAACAAGTGGGGTCATTTTGAAAATAGTATAAAAACATAGATGGGAGAGTGAGTGGTTTGTTTCCTAAGGCCTTGTTTGGTTGGAGCTGCATTAGGTTAGGTTAGGTTAGGTTGGGGGAGAGTTGGGGATTAAAAATAGATGTTTGGTTGGAATGAGGTTAGGTTAAGTGAGGTTTGTTTTTTTGTCATTTAGTGGAAACCTCACTCACTTTAGTAAACCTCCAAAATTGGGATTTTTCTTAGGTTAGAGAAATTTTGTGTGCAATTGTGGCTAAATTGCCCATGACAATTTTTAAAAATTCCAGAATTGCCCTTCCCCCAAAAATCGCATGTCCGTCCCACTAAAAAAGTGAGCTTTGATTGTGGTTGTTCGGGTGCTATATTTTATGCCAATTTTACTTTTTTATGTGCATAACATAATCCTTTATGGCTGTCAATCATATGAGTTTCAAACGGTTTTTGATGAGCTTTAATGCATTTCAATTTCTGTTCATTTTGTTTTAGAAACGAGCAAGCTCAACGATTTTGTTTAATAAGATTGTCAAAAAAACAGTGTTCTAAACATACTTGATTGATTTTCTCAGGTGTTACTCTTTCTGGCGTGGGGCTTTATTTGCTGCAAGGTTAGAGTTTGCCCTTTTTGCTTTTGTAATATTATTGGCCTCCGTGGATGTCAATGAGTTACCCTTGTGAAAATTATGACCTGTTATTATTCTCCCTTTGCATCAGGTTAGATGGGATTCTATCATGAGAATGGATGCAAATTTTGCAAAATCTTTTTATATACGAGGCATTTTTGTATTATTACCCTCTTCTTCTTGTGGTGAGTTGAAGTTTATTGTCCTGTATATGTTGTTTATTCCAAATATCGATTCACTACCTTCTTGTTGGTAGGCAAAAATTTTGAAGAATGATGTAGTTTTATTTTATAGTAGAATGGAGTATTTGGAACAAAGTTTGATGCCACTCTGATGAGAGAATGAAAGGATTAGGTAAGAATGATCCGGAGTTGATTATTCTACTTGTCTATAGTGCTCTTCCTAGTGAAATGCAATCACGATATTTGATCCTACGCCTCCTAGGAAGAGATAAGTGGTTGTGGAAACTAATATTGCTGAGGTTTCTTTAACAATTGATGGGATTTTCTATATTATTGACCCTGGATTTGCTAAGCAAAATGTATACAATCCAAAACAAGGACTTGATTCTTTGCTTGTAAAGGTTGAATCATGGAGGAAGCATAGAAGAAGAATAAAATAAATCTAAAGTGGAGAATATTTTTAGGGATTGGATGAATCATTTATATTCTGTCTAAAATTTATATTCTACTACCATTAATTAATAGTCATTTTCACTACATTAAATAATTATTTTCTCACTTTTTTTTTCTATAAACAAGGATATTTTTTAAAATTAAGTTATATTTTTTTTATATATTTTTATGGTCCGTAATTAATTTAAATCCAATATTTTTATTATAACTCATCTTTTTATATATTATAAAAAGAGAAGAATATGCAATGAAGTGTATATCATTGTTAGAACAATTATTTTATAAATAATTATTATTAATAAATATGTTGTGAAAGAAGTGTATATAATTATTAAAATAATTATTTTATAAATAATAATTTTACAAATAACTATTATTACTAAATACATTATAAAAAAAGAAGGAAAATATGTATAAGGGCATTTTTGTCCACTTATAATTAACCCACCTAACCTAACCTCCTGAACCAAATAAGATATCAAACCTAACTTAACCTCTGTTTGAACCAAACAACATTATAACCTCCTCTAATCTAATTTAAATAAACCTTACTTAACCTAATCTCCGTTGAACCAAACACAGCCTAAATCGTGATTGAGTAGAGGAACGTGTTTATTTGAATAGTCAACAATCACTTTTCAATTATTGTAGAATGTGGAAGAAAAGATGATTTTAGTTAGGATTGAGGTATTTTTCTTCCTGAAAAATCAACAAAATGAATGACGAGAGTGATAAATGATGGGCTAGCCCAGCCAATATGGCATCAATAAACTCATGAGTTAACAATAGAAGCCGATATACTTCTCCTCACCTTCCTCTTCCTCTTCCTTTCCTCTTTCTCACTCTCCCTCTCTCAACCAAACATGGAATACTGGAAGTGCACACCATCCCCTTGTGGAAAAGTAGGACAAATCAATTACCCATTCTGGTCTGAGACGAGTCGACCCCATTATTGTGGCAGACATAAGTTCAAGCTTCATTGTCCCCAAGATGAACATAACTACCCTTCCTTTCAAATCGATTTACAGACTTTCAATGTCACACAGTTTGATCGATTCACTCACAAGATGACACTGGCACGAACAGATTTTGTGTATGATAACCGTTCTTCACATTTAACCAACACTTCTGTGAGTATCCCACTCAATCCCGTACATTATGATGAGCCATATGTGAAGAACATTACCCTATTATATGACTGCCCCAAAGACTATTCTATTGAGGGGTTCAAATTCGCATGCCAGCCTCAAACAAGCTCTAGTTCTAATTCTTCTACCAACTATGCTTTCTTTTTGGAAAATGTCATGCATGAACCGCGATTCCCCGACCTTGTTGAGAATTGTAAGCATCATGTTCAGGTGACGATTTCAATAGAAACTGATGTGAATACTCAAGATTATTTTTCCCAAGCCCTTGAAGAAGCTTTGGGTAGAGGGTTTCATGTGCAGTATAACGCACGAGTCTTGTGGAGAATGCTTGGATTCTAATGGAAGATATGGGTCGAATGATATGTCACAATTTATTTGCTATTGCGCCGATGGACATCATCCTCTTATCTGTCCTCATTCTTCGGGTATGTGCCTCTTCACCTACTTCTCCCATTTTTTATTAAGGTCGAGGAGCAAATTTATCAGTAAAATTTTAAGGAATGAATGTCCGACACAATTATATTTTAAAAGAGGTAAAACTACACATAAGAAATTAAAAGTGACGCATCTAGCACAAAAAAATTGTTAAATTTAATCTAACCCCGTTAGGGGTTTTCTTTTCTTATAATTTAACTCCGTTAGGTCAAATTTAACGGTTTTGTGCTAGATGCTCTACTTTGAATTCCATAGGTGTATTTTTACCCCTTTTAAAACATAATTGTGCCAAGCGCTCCCTCTGTAACCCCCTTCCACCATAGGCCGAGATTTAGTTCATAAACACGTAATTGATGTAGAATTAGAGACCTTAGATGATTTTGGGACTTAAACAAAATCAAACTTCCCAAAATCATGGCTTACCAAAAACTTTTACAAAACCTGTTCATGACGGTCTCATATTCATATTTCAATACTAAATGGCTCGTACAGGTTGATTTCATTCACAAAAATATCAGAGTATAATGCAAATTCCCGATACACTTGGATTCCATTCATTAATAAGGGTTTTATAAAGGCACAAAGCCCACAATTCATTACCCTTAACTTGGGGATTACACAAAACTATACCACCAATCCCAATATATACAATTGTTTCCCAAAAACATCCAAATAATATACATGATAACCAATAACCAAAGTATACTCCTAAACCAGAGCTCTAACTACTCTTCGTCATCCACTTTCCCTTAGATCCTTCTGCCCTATCTAAAACATGGTTTTTGGGAGAGTGAGATTCTAAGGAATCCCCGTAGTGTCAAATCAATCATAGTATGTACAACAATAAGGCATGAAATCAAATCATTATCCACACAAAGCAACTACAACGGCAGTTACAATAGTAATGGTTAGTATGACACATGTCATCCCTTATAATTGCTCATGCTAAATTGCTCACGCTGCATTGCATCACAACAATCCACACAATATATTTCACCACAGCTGGGATTCATATAAAACATTTCATAACACAAGTCATACAAGCAAGATCAACACACAGCCCACAGCTAGATTCACAAACGCCGCCCCACCGGTCGGATACACAAAAATTCATGTTGATTATGACGGAAGTTCAATGGCTGACCTAGAGATGACAATCGTCAATCCCTATACAGCTCACGCCGTAATAGACCATGGCACATAGTGCACAAAGTTAAATGATAAGTTATGCATACCAAAACATCATACACAATATGAGAAAAGAGTCACTACCTTGATCCTTCCTTGCGTGTCCTAGCATCGGTCTCTCCTGAGTAGGCAAATGTCAAATCCTAGAATCATAATTAAGGACGAAGAGTTATACTCTATTCTAAGACTTAATTCACTTCATAACACTTAATTTGGTTATCATAATTGACCATTAAGAGGTCACAAATGCCTCTAATAAAAGCCCTAAATGGTTGGGAAACAATAGGTTAGAGATCTCTTTTCAAAAACTCAAAGTCCTGGAACACAAGGGTTGGCCATGGCCAACCCTTCCTTGGGCTGCGGCCAAAATATGCTCAGAAGGTCACTGGCCGTGACCAGCCACCCATGGGCCGCGGCCAGAATCAGGTCAGAAAGGTTTGGGCCGCGGCCAAAAAATTCCCTGATTCTTGGCTGACTTTCAAAATTCACAACTAATTATAGAAAAACCAAAACGAGGTGATTCCAAAGCCAAAAGAAAGGTATTTAAGTCCTCTTTCTAGAAAAAATATGGCTCATTACTTCAAATCATCACACAAATACAGAATCACCAAAAACTCAGAACTACTCCAAAACAGAGTTCTGTTTCCATCCCAAACTTTGGACAATCATAACTCTTAGTTAACAAAACGAAATGACACGAATTATATATCCATTTTGAATCTTGGGATGTGAACTTTAAGACTAGAAAGTTTTAGAATTTTTCAACACCATTTGGTCATTCAAAATGCTCGTGCAAACTGACTACCCAGACAGAGTTCACACAAGACAGATTTTTCAATTTTCTACCAAAGTGTCCAATGGCTCCAAAATTAACAATCAAGCCTATTCCCACATAAATTTTCACAAGGAACACAATGGTAACCTAAAAAATAACCAAAATCACAACCCATTGACATGCCCTGTTTTTGTCCAATACACAAAACCAACACAAAGGTGCCAAACTTTACATTTAGGCTTCAATTCAATTCTATTAATTCAAAACACCAAACAAGGCACCATTTCCATGATAACAACATATTATACTCCCCAAGACCCTAAATCACGAAAATTAGGGCTAAAATTCCATAAATTCAAGGCCTAACCAATTGCCACAAAACTTATATGAAAATGAAGCTTTCACATGCGCACAAAGAGAGAGGGGGAGAGACCAATGGCAGGTGGCTCAAGTGGTTCGGAACTTGAGTCCATTCCACAAGGTCTCGGGTTCGAGACAGGTGGATGGAGTGTCTGTTGGAGGGAGAGCTTTACACCCAAAGGATCCGACCCGGCTCAAATCCGGACTAGTCGGTTGCTCGGGTTTACCTGGCTCAAAGAAGGTCAGGACCCAAAAAAAGTGCCGGATACCGGATGCTCTAAGCAAAAAAAACAGAGAGAGAGGGAGAGAGAGAAAGCAATAAAAAAATGTGGGTTTGACTTTCTCAACCATTCTCTCACCATACACACTTGCCAAGTGTCCCAATATCATTGGTTCTTATAAAGTAAGTAACTCATTAGTTACTCTAACCACATCATTAGCCATTTAGTTACTTATCTCATTTTCCTCTTAGTTAGTCATTAATTTCTTCCATTAATTACTAATTTATGGCTATGCTTTCAATTTCTCAATAATTATGGCATATTAATTAATATTGCCACCAAAACACATAATTATTCCACTTTAATTCGATAATTATCCTCGATAATTATCATTAGCCCTTAATTGAAATTTGGGGCGTTACACTCTCCATAAAACTTTGTTGATAAATATGCTCCTTAACTCTTTTTATTATCTCAAGAGTTCTCAGTCATTAGTCATTACTTCCTAAATTTATTCTTAGCCATGCTGCGCTTGAGCTTTAATTATTACATAGGGTTAAGGAGTAGATTTATCAATAAAGTTTTAAAGAAGGAGTGCCTAGCACAATTATATTTTAAAGGAGGCAAAAGTACACATAAGGAATTAAAAGTGGAGCATCTAGCACAAAACCGTTAAATTTGACCTAACGACGTTAAAGTATAAGAGAAGAAAACTCCTAATGGCGTTAGATCAAATTTAATGATTTTGTGCTAAATGCTTCATTTTTAATTTCTTATGTGTAGTTTTGTCCCTTTTACAACATAATTGTGTCAGGCACTCCTTCCTTAAAATTTTACTGCTAAATCTGCTACTTAACCCTATTGCATAATGCATATTATTAGTGCAGAGATTATGCCTTTATTCATTTTGATTGCCTTCAATGGGATAAAGGGATCAGCGCCTAAAGGGCCTGTACCCAGTTCTACTTTGCCATTTTGGTCCACCCCATCCTTTACTCCAAAACAACGTAGTTTTAGGGTAAAGGAGGCAAGCGGATGGAATGTAAAGGAGAGAATTCGAATCCAATCCTTCATCGGTCCTTGTTCTTTCACCCAAGATAAAACATTACAAAAAACACAAATTAAACATAACAATATTAACATGATTATCATTTTCAGCTTTCTCACTATCACCAACATCAACAATATTTTGATTGTACTTAAATGTGAGTAGGCTCTTTTTTTAGTGGCAAAAATATCAATCTAGTTGTCTTAAACTAAACCAAATCAAAATGTTGTCCTAAACCCTGATAAATTATTTTTCAATTATTAATGTGTTTTAAGATTATAGATCAATATTTTAAAAAGTATCGGAGACTTGTAATTTAAGAAAAGTGAAAACTAATTTTTAAAAATGTTCATTATAATTTTTAATAATAATTTTTCCATATAAATCCTAAATATTATTTTTATCTCAAGTTATTTCATTAAGAGTTTTATTTTGTACTTCCATTTTTCTGTCAACAAATCATGCGATGCTATGAATTAATTTGAATTCAAGTGGGATTAAAGTTTAAACTCTCACCAAGCTTGAGTTTTCCTTTGAAAGGCCTTGTGTCTACCTATAATTTGAATTGGTCAAGGGACGTATCCCACATTCTGTTTGCTTCTCAGAATTGATTTGACGTTTCTTTGCTTAGAATTCTTTCTATCTTCTCTCTTTTTTTTGTGTTTTTCCTTTGTAATACATTCTTTGTCAATTTTGTTCACTCATACTTAAGTTTGAATATTCCTTATCAAGGTACATGGTTCTTCACTGTGTTGAGCACAAATTATGGACAAATTTTCTTCATGAATGTTCGAGTCAACTTCACTACAAAAAAACAGTCTTTTTCCGACGGAATTTGAGACGGAAAAAAATTCCGTCACAAATTCCGTCAACTTTCCGTCGGAACTTCCGTCGCAAATTTTCCGACGGAAATTTCGACGGAATTTGCGACGGAATTTTTCCGTCGCAAATTCCGTCGGAAAAATTAATTTGAGACGGAATTTGAGACGGAAAATTTCCGTCTCAAATTTGCGACGGAATTTCCGTCTCAAATTCCGTCGCAAAATATTTCCGACAGAATTTCAGACGGAAATTCCGTCGCAAAATATTACACAATGTTTCCAACGGAATCCGTCTGAAATTCCGTCGCAAAAATTTGCGACGGAAATTTTCCGTCTCAAATTCCGTCGGAAATGTGCTTAATTTTTTTAATATTTTATTTGATTAATAATTTAAAAAAATCCTATTAAAACACAACTGAATTACTAATATTATAAAGTGGGTCACTAAACTAAACAAATTAAGAAGCTTTATATGAGATTTTTCCTTACTAAAATATAAATGTAAATTAATTTTAATATTAATATAAGGTAAATATTATTGTCATAAATTTTTAAACAAAAAAATTTGTGCCTAATAATATTGGTTAAAAGTTGACAAAAAAAAATTAGTTCAAGGAAATGTGGGAGCCCTAGCTAGAAGCACAAAATGGTCTCGGCTAACTGAAGTGGAAGGCAAAGAGCGATCTTCTTCAATTCAACGGGGCTTCTGAATCTCCCATGTCTCTCGCCCTCCTCGTCCACAGCAGGCGACCGGCCGATTTTCGCACCATATCACACTCCGGTTTCTCCCTCTCATCTCGTTAATCGTGGGTTGCGGACTTGTGGCGGAGTGGTCGTGGCTCGCTCTCGTGGTGAACCTATCGTGGCTCACTCTCCTCCTCTACTAGAATCTGAGTGAGGTAAGTCTCCCAAATCTCCTTCAACCTTCAATTTGAATGTGGTGACTTAGGTTCATAGAATACGCTGGTTGTATATCGTTTTTTCCTTTTTTTTTTGTTGGTGTTAAATTTCTTGCTTTGTGTGGGATTGTGGCAAAAATCAGAGTTATGTGTGTTTGGGTAGTTCTCCCTGTGAATACCGAAACTGATTTGCTAACTATGTGTGAATGTTTTTTATTCTTCAATTTGCTCGATTTTATTTCTTTATTAATACATTGGTTTCTCTTTTTGGAGCGAGGTCAGATACTGAGATTCTTCATTTCTCTCTTCTTCGCTGTTAAATAATTTTTAAGAACAAGACCTATCTGTCTCTTTCTCACAATTTGATTGATGTTAATATCACTTAGGATTTTGGAATATAGCTCAAATGATGATATGCCTAGAAGAAAATGTTTCCTTAAAGAGCTATTAACTCTCAGAAATTGATAATATTCCAACATATTTTCTTCTATTTTTAACTATTTTTTGGATTCAAATGGAGTATAGAAAGAGTTAATAGAAGAAAATGCGCATATCACTTGTATGTAGCTAAATTTGAAGTAGAACAATATATTTGTGGGCTTTAGTTCAAAGGAAATAACTCAACTTAGGTCAAAGTGCGATAATTGATATTTGACCAGGTTTTGGAATAAAATCCTCGTGGGAACGATACTTTACTTATCACTTTATTACTTGACGCGATCCATACACTTTAAAAAAAGGTGTTGCATTTGTGTTTTTTTTTAAAAGAAAAAAAAAAGAGAAAAGCAATATATATATATATATATATAAACAATATATACATATATATAAATTTAAAAAAATAAAAAAAAACTAATTAATAAATAATAATAATAAATTTCCCCTTTTACCCATTATTATCCATTTTATTCTAATTTTATCCTTATGAGTTTGGCCTATCATTGAGTCCACGTTCATCCCAGATTCAAATTCCCAATTTACAAAGGTAATTTCCCTTTACATCTAAAACCCTAATCCCTTCTTCCTACTCACTCGATCTTCATTCCCTATTTCCTCAACTTCAGATTTTCAGAGCCAGACCTCAACTCCACCGACTCTGAATCAGCCTCCACCATCATCACACTCGCTCTCTCTATGGCCGACAGAGCCCTAGAAGCACAACCACCTTCACTTCTCTTCACCCTCGATCTACCTCCATGGCTCACTCGTAGGAGCTAGACGTCGCGACTCTGGCGACTCTCATCGCCGAAACTCCCTCCATCTCCGCCTTACGCTCTATCTCCATCTCTTACCAATCCTATTTTCTTGTCCGTTACTGATTCCTTTAAAGTGGGTTCTCATAGTTCGTTCTCCAACAGCTTTTGCAACTGACGTCTTCCTGCCAAGCTCGATCTCAAGGCATCTCTGTTTTTCTTACCATTTTGCTGTGCTTTGTTTGCTGAAGAGATTATTTTTTTCCTTGTGGTAAGTCTGCATCTTTCCCTCTTTTTATTTTGGCATTCGGTAGTTTCAAAGGGAGAATACAATTAGAGCTGCAATAAGGAGAATCTGTAGGAGTTATTCATGCACATTGATTGGAAATTTCAAGGAATCTAAATCTGAGTTCTGCATAACTCTGTACTGTGATCTGGTTGTCTAGATTTACACTTTAGGATTTGGTTAGAAATCGCTTGTACAGTTGGTCCATTGTATGTTTTAGCATAAGATTCGATCTCTGAAGTGGTTAAGGACTACATACTGAAATATTTTGAAATATGACGTGGTTGATTGAAAGATATTAATTCTTGAAGATTTTTTTTGGATCCACACCTTGACACACTAGCTCACATTTTCTACTGACTGCAGTTGCCTTTGATATGAAATGTGCATATTCTTACTTTGAAACTGAGTTTGGCTTTCAGAGATAGATAAAAAAAAATAGATAGAGAGAAAGTTGAGTGCAAAGACCAATTTTGAAATCCATTCATAATCTTATGCATATCTTTCTTGGGTGTTTGTTGCGTTCTTGACTAAGTGTTAATGAGCTTGGAGTTTTGAGAAGGGAACTAAATCCTGCATTCTGTTCACTGAGCATTTTTCTGAATTTGAGTGTGCCTTACTATCTGGGCCAGAATCTGGTTTGAGTCTATCAATTTAAGTTGATATGATAATTTCAGAAATGCTTGCTTGCTGGATTCTTCTTGTTGCACTTGAGTAATTACAAAAAACTGATTGCAATTCTTAACAGATTTTGGGAAATTTCTCTCACTCTTGCTACATTGCACTAATCATGAACCAATTGCTGAACATAAGTGCACTGTCTGTGTCTGTGTTGTAGTGTCTCTGTCTTTTAATTAATATTTAGACTGGTTGTGCACAATCCAATTCATAATCACTATCCTTATATTATTGTTAATTAATCGCAAAAAACGTGACTTAATTAAACAGCCACCCTTGTTTAAAAAAAAAGTGACTTAATTAAACAGCCACCTTTGTTTTTTTTTAAAAAAAATTATCTCTTTTGACCTTTTAGTTTAAATTATCACTTGTATGTTGTGTATGTGCTTCTTTTGTTCCTTTTCCTAATTTAGTCGCCCAAAAAGCAAAAAGTTTTTTCTCTTCTCGAAGGTCTTATATTCATGAACACACACACAATATAGCAATTTGTTTCACTGATATACAATATAATTATCCAATGCATTTTTGTTGAATAAATAATGTTAAAAAGTTATTGTACATGTTTCGCCTGATGTCCCCACCATCCGTGTGTTTTTCCCATTTTATAATTTAATTAAGAACGCTAAAAAGGTGAGCAAAGTCAGCAAACAATATTCAAAACGTTTCTCACAACATTAGTTATAACATTTAATTATAAAATATTATTAAATACACATAGTGCTATTTTATATATTTAATAAATTTATTATCATAATCATATTTACTTATTAAAAAAATAACAGGTTAAGGCTGAACGTAGGTTATTTTGCATTTTTTACAACGATAAATTAAGGTTAAACCCACTTTGGGTAGCTATATTTTTAATGAATTTTAATTTTGATCTCTTTTTTTTTTCAAGTATTTTTTTGTCCCTACATAAACTTTATACCATCCAAAATGTTGGTCCCCATATAGTTTTATAAAAACTTAGATATGAGCTTAACAATTTTAACTTCGTTGATATGGCATTAACATTTCCATGTAAGATATCTTTAACATGGAAATTTAATGAATAATTCATGAGCATTGAATTCGTGTAGAGAATGAATGTTGTGGATGAGTATTTACTAGACTCTGTTCCTTCTTCTTTCTTTGTGGATGAGCATTGAATTCATGGTTTATTTTTTCTTGTGCAATGAAAATGATTTCCTTTTGCTTCTTGCCAAATGACAAAGTGTTCTGCTTTAAGCTCCTTATTGAGAATCGTTTGGTTAATATTGCTTTTTTAATACTTATATAAACCTGTTTCACAATGATTTTAGATATGTGCTGTGATTTAACTTGCCCACCTTTGAATTTTGTATTGGCAGTTATTTAGATTATCTAATTGTGATATATATGAGTCACACAACATATGTAATGCTTGTTTGTTGTACTTTTTACATAGTTTTACATAGGATTCCCCTTACTTATAATGGAAGTCCCAGAAAGTCGAAGATGGATGTATAATAGAATCAATCGGAGTACTAAATGGGTTACAATAGATTTCGAGCGAGGTGTTGAGGAGTTTCTTGACTATGCAAATAAATCGCCTTATTCTCAAAGAGTGGGAAAGCTTCGGTGTCCATGTGTGAACTGTGAGTGTAGGCCATATCGAACTTTTGATGAGGTTAAGACACACCTTTATAGCAAGGGATTCATGCCAGACTATTATATATGGACTAGTCATGGTGAAACAGAAGAAGAATATCATTTGCCCATGACTCAAATACCAAGTGAACCACATGCCTCACATGGACCACTTAGTAACCAACAAGCTCAATATGAGACCATGGTGATGGATGTAGCTGGGCCAAGTTTTAGGGATAATAATTGCAATGGTGATGAAGAGATGCCAAATCCTAATGCAAGAGCATTTCATGACATGTTACATGCCGCACAACAACCGTTGTGGGAAGGTTGTGAAGAATCTCAACTTTCAATAGCTTTACAATTATTAAGTATCAAGGCAACCACTAACATGTCTCAAGAAGGCTACAATTTGGTATCCCAGCTCATGCAGAGGACACAACCTAAAGATACTAGTATGCCTTCAGACTTGTACCAAACAAAGAAGATGGTGGCAAAGCTAGGTCTAGATTATAAGAAAATTGATTGTTGTGTCAATGGGCGTATGTTGTATTATAAAGATGATGATTGTGCAACCCAATGTAAGTTTTGTTGTGAGGACAGATATTCATCCATAAAGTGTCATGGGAGAAAAAAGAAAGTTGCAAGGAAGCAGTTGTTTTTCTTACCTCTCATTCCAAGATTGCAAAGGTTATTTGCTTCTAAAAAAACCGCAAAGGAAATGAGGTGGCACTATGAGAATCGTCGCGGTTCCAATGTTCTTTCTCACCCTTCTGATGGCGAAGCATGGAAAGTTTTGGATAGTACATATCCAAGCTTTGCATATGATCCAAGAAATGTCAGACTTGGGTTATGTGCTGATGGATTTACACCATTTGGCCAATCTGGGAGACAGTATTCTTGTTGGCCTGTGATTATTACTCCATATAATCTACCCCCTGAGATGTGTATGACACGAGAATATATGTTCTTGACCTTGATCATTCCGGGCCCTAATAATCCCAAAGGAAAAATAGATGTGTATTTGCAACCATTAATAGATGAATTAAAATTATTGTGGGATGATGGGGTGGCAACATATGATGCCTCATTGGGACAAAACTTTTGTATGCGTGCTGCACTACTATGGACTATTAATGACTTTCCTGCTTATGGTATGTTGTCTGGTTGGATGACAATGGGGAGATTAGCATGTCCTATTTGCATGGAGAACTCAAAAGCATTCCAATTAAAGTTTGGGCGGAAAACATCCTTCTTTGACTGCCATCGCCAATTCCTTCCCAATGATCACCAATTCAGGAGAAATAAAACTTCATTTTGCAAGAATAGAGTTGAGAAATCATTACCCCCATCCCGGTTAAGTGGAGAAGAAGTTTGGGAGAGAGTAAAAAATTTGCCAAAGGTTACTGAATATGGGAAAACTATACCAATTGAAGGCTATAAGAATATGCATCATTGGACAAAACAAAGTATATTTTGGGAATTGCCTTATTGGAAAAGTAACCTTATCCGACATAATCTTGATGTCATGCATATTGAAAAAAACATTTTTGACAATTTCTTTCACACTATCATGGACAACAAGGGGAAAACAAAAGATAATACTCAAGCTCGAATGGATTTAAAAGAATATTGTCGACGGAAGGATGAAGAACTTGTTGAAATTAGAGGTAAAATGGTGAAACCGATCGCCAAATATGCATTGAATTTAGAACAAAGACGACTAATATGTCAGTGGGTAAAGGATTTGAAGCTCCCTGATGGATATGCATCTAATCTAGCCCGATGTGTGGACATGAAGGAAGCAAGATTGTATGGAATGAAGAGTCATGATTGTCATGTATTCATGGAACGCTTGATGCCCACTGCCTTTGCTACTTTGCCTGAAGTTGTATACAATCCTATTGTGGAACTTAGCCAATTCTTCACACAAATTTGTTCCACTACATTGATGGTAGATCAACTAGAGTTGTTGGAGAAAAATATTGTTGTGACATTGTGCAAGTTGGAGAAGGTATTTCCCCCAGCCTTGTTTGACTCAATGGAGCATTTGCCGATCCATCTTTCCTATGAAGCCAAGGTTGGAGGACCCGTTCAATATCGATGGATGTATCCATTTGAAAGGTAATGGAACTTAATCTTTGTGAGTTGCTAATAAATATGAGAAATACAATAACTAATCCTAGTTTTCAAACGTGTATATGTAGGTTTCTCTATACCTTGAAAAAAAAGGTGAGGAATAAAGCTCGGGTTGAAGCATCAATTTGTGAAGCTTATATAATTGAGGAAACCACAACATTTTGCTCTCATTACTTTGAGGCCGGGGTTTCACCAAGAATCATAAGACCAATAAGAAATGATGATGGTGGAGACTCAGATTTGCCAGCAATTTCTGTATTCAACCATCGAGGAAGACCTTCAGGGGAATGTACATCACGTTTCTTGTTTGATGAAGAAGAGAAAGCCGCCACAAGATATGTGCTAATGAATTGTGATGAGGTGCAACCTTATATAAAGTAAGTGATATGGAAACATGAAAAATTAAACCTTATGTCAAGTATATGCATGGCTAAAACATTAATTTTTGTGCAGTCTTTTTGAACGGAAACTAAAAGAAGACAATTCTCATATTACAGACAATGAGATAGAATATCAACTCGATGAGAATTTTCCATCGTGGTTTAAAGATTGTGTAAGTTGTAATTGTTTTACATCATAGTACCTACAATAAACCTCATTTGATAATACTCAATTAAAATGTCATGTAGGTTCACAACCCAGCAAACGGGTTTGTCGATTCATTCTTGCGTGACATTGCTTGGGGCCCATTGAGAAGAGTGAGAACATGGCCTATGTATTTTGTCAATGGTTACAAGTTTCATACAGCTTCATGGTCCCTTCGAAAATCAACAAAAAATTGTGGTGTCTGCATTAAGGGAACTGACTATGCAGAGGCAGAACATGACTTTTATGGCATTCTACAAGACATTGTGGAAATTGAATATATGGGTCTTCCTTTAAAGAGATTGGTGTTATTTAAATGTGAGTGGTTTGATCCAACACCACGTGGTACAAGGGTTCATAAACAATATGGGACTATTGAAGTTCATCAATCAAGAAGGTATAACAAGTATGACCCATTCATTTTTGCCCAACAAGCAATGCAGGTCTACTATTTGCACTATCCATGCCGTCAAAAGGCAAATTGGTTAGTTGTTATGAAGATCAAACCCCGTAACATAATTGATACTCCTACATGTGAAAGAAACTTAGGAGCATTCCAAGATGATAGACTAGAAGTTATACTACCAATAATTATTGATGATGATGAACTGAATCACCAAATAGATTCCGTAATTCGCTATGAAGAAGTAAATATGCCAATTGATGATATGGTTTTTGAAGAAGTAGATGACGACCAAGAAGATGAAGATGAACTTGAAGATGATGATGATACAGAAGTTGGTGATGAAGATTCTTATATCGATGAAGAAGATGAAGATGAAGAAGCTGAAGATGAAAATGATGAAGATGAAGATGATACATAAATTATGGTTCACATTTTGTTCTTATTTATATTTGACTATGACTTTGATTGTATTGAACATGTAGATTATATATAAATTATGGTTTGATGCTTTCTTACTTGATTTAATTTCTATTTTGATTCATTTTTGTGATAATTTTTATTACTAACTTAAGGTTGACATTTCAACATGTAGATGGCAAGTCGTCGCTCAAAGCGTGATAGAGAGGCATTGCCCGGACAACTTCACAAATTGTCTGTTCCTCCAGTAGCAACTTCATGCCCTCCAACTGCTATATGTAATACCCCGAATTTTGAGACTCGATGCTAGAGAATAAGCCTGAGATTAGTGGATTGCTAAGCCCCGGTTTAGCAAGATCCCAAATTGTGATTAAGGGTTAATGACTCCAAAAGTGGATGTGGTTAGTGATAAATAACCCTTTTGGAGAATATGATGTGATTTGGCACTCGAATATGATTCGTGTGTGTTGTGAGCAACGCCGAAACCCTGTATTTGAGTTCAATTGTGGATTAACATCCAAATTGACTTAGAATAGAGGGAAGAATTGAATGTGAATTGTGGGGACATATTGAGATTGTTGTGAAAACATGTCAATGTGATGTGAATTTGATTGATTTGGTGTTTCCAATGGATTCCTTGTGCAAATTTGTATGGGTTTGCAATTTGTTATTTGTTTATTATTGGTCTCTATTTCACTTTAATTGCGTATTTCGGATATAATTACGGCAGGGGGTTACATTTTTGGTATCAGAGCTACAGTTCCTGGCAAACATGGGAATTTGCTAGGATAGTGGCAATAGTTGTTGCCTTAAGTCATGTAGAATGACTTTGTTTGTTTGTGGTATACACATTAAGGTCCCTGCTATTTGTGGATATATGAGTTTAAGGGACTGTGTATACATTATTTGTGTTATGGATATGGTGAGTCAGTATGATTCACCCGAGGATTTGAGGTGTAGACCTAGAGGTGGAGGTAATCAGACCCATCGTCTGATTAGAGAACTAAGGAAAATGATTTCCTAGATGTGTGATATTGAGATTCTAGGTATCGTGACTAGCCTAGATGTTGGGTAAGTATCCCAGGGTGGTATGATGTTACATGTAGTGATATCATATTGAGCTTGTGTGTGTAAAGGCCTTAAGACCTAGGGGACCATGATGCCTTAGGCTGGCAGAGATATTTGGATTTGTGTTGGAGTTGTGATGCTCCATGGAAATCAGGGAAGTGAATTCCCAGTTCAACTAAGGTTGAGGTTTACGAGATGAACTGTTATCCAAGGATCAGACTCAATAGTCAAGCTGGTCCTTAGGAGGTTGATATGACCTATATGGTCTGTGGTACCAGGATGTGGTACTAGATTGGAATTGAAATGTGTGTCAGGTATCCTGAAGTTGCTAGTGTTCATCTAGCACAGGGAAAAGTGATTCTAAGAAGAATTTGAATTTGAAAGAGTTATCAACGAGGATTCGGAGTGGAGAAGGCAATCTACGGGGAGTTCTGATAGGAGAAGGCTACCTACGGCGACGTCTGATCGGAGTGGCTATTTGTGCTTTTATTACCTGCGGCCCACTGGGGGTGTGTATGGCACACAGTGGGAGGACCGTGCCTTCGGGGCGGTTGTGATACGGGGAATATGTGAGTCCTGGGTGAAATGTGAGTAACCCAGCTGCCCGCCAAGCTCAGTGTAAGGGCCGGCCAGCGAAGCCCTGGTACGTAGTTGACCAGGGGGTGGGCACTCTAAAGGGGTGTGACAATATATAAAAAAAAAAAAAAAATTTTGTGATAGCCGCCGTGACGACAAACCCTAGTGTGCAGCTGCCATGACGACGAACTTTAGTGTGCACTCGCCATGACGTTGAATCGTAGAATAGAGCTCTGGGAACGTTGGGAGTATGGGATCTCAACGAAGTGCTGGTTGTGGTTTTGAATGATTCAAGTTGAATTGGACCAAGGTCTGACACAGATGAATATATGTTGTGAATGTTGTCAGTTGTGGTGGGAGATTCCTATGGGACTTCTGTTAAATCAACTTGACATTGTGAAAGCACAAATGAGGAGAAAGACCTCAGAGTGTGCAGCGGAAGCGTGTGAATGTGATGCGTTTGGAAACTGCCCTGGGCAGAAGTTCAAATTTATAGTAAGTGTGATTTATGATGTGGACAAGTATTGGTGACAAATATACTCGGTTCCAGCTTGATGAGATTGTGCATTGTGAGTCCGCCCGTTCTCCTTTGCGAGGGAGTTATAGTGCCGTTGGTCGGATTGCCGGTTGAGGCTGCCGACGGAGCCGTCTAGTAGGGTTGCCGATCGAGGCTGCCGGCGGGGTGGGTGTGACATTTGTGAGCAAGCTGGGATTGAGGTGTGTCGTAGCAGAGCAGAGCTAGTTTAGCTGATGGCTAATTCGACTACATGATCGGGGATTCTTGTTTGTGAGGGCAATTACCCTGGCATGGCCAGCCTGGCTAGCCACCACGTTGGTTGCACTGGTGTTGACCCAAGGCCGAAAGGCGGTGCGTAAAATTAGAGTCTGCAATGTACGTTTGATAAGGAAGTGGATTTTCTTATGAGTCCTGGGTGAAAGGTGTGTAACCCAGCTGCCTGCCAGTCCCGGTTGGGGGACGGCCATCGTAGCCCTGGTACGTAGTTGACCAGGGGGGTGGGCACTCTGAAGGGGTGTGACAATAATATTGTGTTGATACCCAAAAGTCCCGGTTACCACTAGTGGAGTCACTGGTGGGTGTACGGGTGAGGGCGACACCATGAAGTTGATACAGAAGTAATATTGTGTTGATACCCAAAAGTCCCGGTTACCACTAGCGGAGTCACTGGTGGGTGTACGGGTGAGGGTGACACCGTGAAAGTTGATACGGTGAAGTAATATTGTGTTGTGAGACCCAAAAGTCCCTGTTACTACTAGCGGAGTCACTGGTGGGTGTACGGGTGAGGGAAAGGCTGTGGATGTGAATACAGCGGAAGAGTTTGTGTATACAGCTAAGGCCGTCATTTGATGTATTAAGGTTGTGGTGTTTTGGGGTTACTCCCAGAAGGGGTAACTAGTTTGAGTTAGGCAGAGTGGTAGCCTGTGCTGCTCAATTGCCAAGATCTTATGATATGGCTCATGAGTTAGAGCCTCCGGATATTGAGATGCATTAGCCACTCATGAATTGGGGAGCTTGCGACGATTTTGGTTATGTTATGATGGTTTTGTGGCAATCGTATGTAGAAGCGATTGTATCTGTTTGGCAAAATGTATGGTGATTGGGTTTGTGTGGCAATCGTGAAATGGGCCGGTTGCAGTTTGGGGCAATTGAGTTGCATTCATTGTTTGAGATTCTTGTGAGAATCTGATTTGTGGAGTATCATTTGTGTGTGGGTGGTCTAGAGGAGACCGTCCCAATATGAAATGAATTGTGAAACGGAAGCTGTCGTTAAGAAGCATCCGTAGTTTTTGGATTAAGTGGTATGACAAATTTCGAGGACGAAATTTATTGAACGGGGGGAGAAATGTAATACCCCGAATTTTGAGACTCGATGCTAGAGAATAAGCCTGAGATTAGTGGATTGCTAAGCCCCGGTTTAGCAAGATCCCAAATTGTGATTAAGGGTTAATGACTCCAAAAGTGGATGTGGTTAGTGATAAATAACCCTTTTGGAGAATATGATGTGATTTGGCACTCGAATATGATTCGTGTGTGTTGTGAGCAACGCCGAAACCCTGTATTTGAGTTCAATTGTGGATTAACATCCAAATTGACTTAGAATAGAGGGAAGAATTGAATGTGAATTGTGGGGACATGTTGAGATTGTTGTGAAAACATGTCAATGTGATGTGAATTTGATTGATTTGGTGTTTCCAATGGATTCCTTGTGCAAATTTGTATGGGTTTGCAATTTGTTATTTGTTTATTATTGGTCTCTATTTCACTTTAATTGCGTATTTCGGATATAATTACGGCAGGGGGTTACACTATGCATGAATTTAGGGGTAAACCCCCTATCATTCCAAGTTCATCAGTTAATAGACCCTCTGTATCACCTTATGCATCATCTCCATCTCCATTTACACCTGAATCTGTTACTACACCCTCTTTATCACCGCCTCCGTCATCTCCCTCTCCACTCCAATCTTCTGGTACTGAAAACTCTCAACCCCCTACTCCACAAGGTCCTAGTTGTGATCTCCCTTGGGGTTATGATCCTTTAGATGGTCGAACATGGATATATCCGGACAAAAAGACGTAAGTAATTTGCCCTCTTGTATATTATTTCATATATTCTTTTTGTAGCATAAAGGTGATCATGATTTCTTCAAAATTGTTGTTAGGTTCAATCCTTTTGATGGTGTTGTGCGTCGTATTTTTCCTGCGATTCAAGGAAAGTTTGATGGTCCATATCATTGTTGGAAAGTAGTACCCCATGATCATAAGCAAGTGTGGTTTAATCAATGGGCGGTAGATTACTTTTTATTATTATCTTTGTTTAATGCCTTTCATTTTTGTCTATGTTATTATCTTGTAGTTTTTATTTTATTAATTGGCAATGCAGAAAAAATTTAAATGGCTCCCACAACATGAACTTGAAATTAGGAGAATTTGGAACGCAAAGGGTTCAGAGCTTTTAAGAAATAAGATGCATACTATTAGACAAAACTTGCATAAAAAGCAAGTTAGGCCTGATTGGATTCCAGACAATGTGATGGCTGAGTTAGAGAGAATATGGAGTACAGAGGAGTTTAAGACCAAGAGTGAGGTAGCTAAAGTTAATCGATCTTCTTCCAAAGGAGGCACTCAACACAAAGGTGGTAGTATTCCTAATACTGAGCATAAGAGGAGGATGGTAAGAAGTTATGTTTGAATGCAATCATTATTTACTAAATGCATGACATAATACATCTTTATGATTAATGTAGGCTATGGAGATGGGAAGAGATCCTACTTTTTTTGAATTGTTCAAGAAGACACATTATAATGAGAAGACTGGAGAATTTGCGGACCATCGAGCGGCTGCAGCTTATGTAAGTGCATATGTTTGTTATATTGGATAACTGTGCATTGTGCTGATGGCCAGAGGCCTTAGAATCTTTTCATGTCATTTTGAATCGTTTTGTTTTGTTGAATCTTTTTATGTCATTTTGAATCTGTTTGTTTTATTGAATGGTTTCATATCACTGTGAATTGTGCTGATGGCCTCCAATTCATGCTCAAGCACTTAATGTTGAAATTTCAAATTCGTAGTTGATTATGACATATGCATGGTATTATGTTATGGCAATGACAATTATAAGCTTCTTCATTACTTTCTTGATTTGTCATCTCTTTTATAGGCTCCATTTGAAATGATAATTCTTTCACTTTCAAAAATACTTAGCAGGACCATGAGCTAGCCTAAGCAATATCAATTTAATTGAGAAGAACTTGACACTATTAAATCCATTAGATGACTAGGAAAAATACATGCTGACCTAAAAGAAATATTAAATTAGTTTATTAAAAATTTTCGGTCTGATTAAAAAAAAAGAAAAAGGAATCTTGCTTTCCTTTAAACTACAATGCACAAGTAAGAATGAGAAGTGCATCTGATAAGCATCAAGGCAATTGGACCTCAACAAAATTAACTCAGTTTGGTACAATTTATAATACTATGTATTTCCAATATTTAGTTTAATTCTTCATGTTATAAGATTTTTTATGTCCATTACATATGAGAGGCCATTATTTGCTGATTTTAAATTTGCCACCTTTTCGAATTTAGTTATATGTAATCATATTTTAAGTTGTACTAGTAGGAGTATTATTTATGGAAAAACATTCAAATGGTTCTACAATTAATTTTTGGGTGATATTTCATGGGACAGAAAGAAAATCTTGTCCTATATATCAGTGTTATATTAATACAAAAAAAAAAAGAATAAACTTTTTATATTAAATATTTTTCAAAAAATCTCTATATTGTGGGATAACTTAATTAATACTGAAATATTAAAGTTTCTCATATATGTGTGTGGGTACAATTATATATAGCGGTATATATATTGAATAATGATTACAGAGTAGTGTAATGATTCAGGAGTGATGCATTAGAAAAAGAAGAAGCAATAGACAGCCAACACTTAAAAGGCAAGTAACAAGTGTTTCAAGTTTGGACTCTTCACAGGCAGGCAAAGTCTGCAAACATAATTAATTACTAAGACTGTTTGATCCATAAAACAATTATTTAACCCAAATTCACATCTCAATTTCATTGGCTATATATATATATATATATATAGTGTCACCTGCGACATTATATTACTCGTACTATGTATATTGCTGGTATTATATTTGCTGTGTCTGCATGAATGTCTGGGAAATCTCCACCTTTTTAAAACATTTTCACAATAAATCCTCGATTTGTGATTTGGCCACTCTATTCATCTTGCCATCTTATTACTTTGGGTTACAGGATGATTTCTTAAGGCTAAAGGCATCCGCAAGTTCTACAAGCTCTGTTCAATCCCATACTGTAAATGATGATGACCTGTGGTTGGAGGTTGTAGGTGGAAAGAACAAGAAGGGTCGCCTCTATGGGTTGGGATCTGAGAATCCAGATATTGTTTGTGCCTCCTCCTCTCAAAGGTCAACTCCTTCAATCAACACCACACAAACCAATCCTGATGTTGCTGAATTGCGTACACAAATAACTCATCTTACACAGGAGAATCAGGAGATTCGAGAAAATTACCAAACCGTGAAGCAACAAAATGACAAGATCATCAATGCATTGGAAAGTATTGGGATTACGTTACCTTCTGAGAGTTGAGAGAGCTACTGCTAGCCTTTAATATGTTTGTGGCAGAACTTATATGACTATTATTACTAGACTTCTGTGACAGAACTTCTGACACTATTATTACTAGACTTTTTTTATTAGTAATGTTTTAACTATCTTGTTTAAACTTTGAATTCTATCGTTCTTTTATTATTAATTTCAATTGGGTTGAATTTAATTTTCTGTTGTCATTTTATTATATAAGCATATTGGAATCTTAAAAGCTAAGGAATTGAAAGGGGGAATGAGATTTGAATTAAAAAAACGAAGAAAAGGAATTTTTTTTGCCTTGAGATGTGATTTCCGACGGAACAGAGGGGAAAATCCGTTGGAAAATCCGTGGCAATTTGAGACGGAATTACTGACGGAAAAGTCCGTCTCAATTTGAGAGGGAATTTGCGACGGAAAATTCCGTCGCAAATTGAGACGGAATTACCGACGGAAAGTCCGTCTCAATTTGAGAGGGAATTTGCGACAGAATTTTCCGTCGCAAATTCAGACGGAATTGTCCGTCGGAAATTGCGTCATGAGTTGAGAGGGAATTACCGACGGAAAGACCGTCTCAATTTGAGAGGGAACTTGCGACGGAATATTCCGTCGCAAATTGAGACGGAATGTTCCGTCTCAAATTCCCTCTCAAATTGAGACGGAATTGTCCGTCGGAAATTGAGACGGAATATAAATCCGTCGGAATTTCCGCCTCAAATTGCGACGGAATGTGATTTCCGTCGCAAACCTTTTTGTGACGCCCTTTTTACTTACGGACACTGTTCCGTCGCAAATTCCGTCGGAAAAATTTTTCCGACGGAATTCCGTCGCAAATCTCGTCATTCCGTGGCAAATTCCGTGGCAAATTCCCTGTTTTTTTGTAGTGCTTGAACTCTTGCTCAGCAAAATTAATCCCAACCATTTATAAGAGCTTAGGGCCACAATTAATAAAATAACATAAAAGTAAAGAAAATGATTTCCTCAGGCAAGATTACTGAATCAGGGCAATTATTGGGGTGTAAACTACTTAATCTGGAGGGTATTTTGGAGATTTTAGATGTCACCAAAGTCTTTGCATTGACTTGCAAGTCATCCAGTCAAGCACGTCTTCCTTATCGGTCACGTTATAGCCAAATAGAGTAGGGCCATCCAAAGAAACAATAGTGAAGTGAAGAAGGCAATTTAGGTGTTGCCCGGCACTATCATTGTGATGCCACCATTACTGAGCATGATGCTCGCATCACACCTAATGTTTCTTTTCTGTATAATCTAACTACAGTACAACCCCATCAGATGGAGAGTCCATACTTATATTGCAAGATAATGAAATTAAACTAGCTTTTTGTGAACGAATTACCTCACATATTTTAAAGATGGGCATTTACCTTGAAATCGATTGCACTTAAACCTGGTTTTCAGTACTGTGTAAATAAGTGGTGGACGCTGTGGTCTTGATATATATAAATCATGCTGCTCTTGTAAGGAAACAACTCATCTCAAAAGTTGGTGTTAATGTTAATGCATTCATCTGAATATCATAATCTCCCATGACTAATTTGGAAAACTTATTATACATGTATCCTTTGTGATTCTTTCTTCATATACAGAATCTAGTAAGTATATAACCCCACTTTTCTTTCTATGTATGGTTGCTAGAGCTGGGAGGACTGCAATAATAAATAAAGTCATTGTAGGTAATAGATCTGCTTTTAGTTTTTTTCTTAACTTACTTTGTGCTTCACTATAATAGTTTCTTTTACAATTGTATTAACTGAAAGCCATTACCATCAGGTGTTGTTGGTGCTGTCGTCATTCGTGGAGTAATTGGACTGCTGCTTTTATGTAAGGCTAATTGTTGTTGTAAAATCAAATCATGGAGGCGAAGAATAGGATTAGGCAAGACTTCTAAGGTTGACTAAAATATTGAAGCCTTCATTTGAAATCATGGTAATCTAGCTCTCACAAGATACAAATTTACAGATATCAAGAAAATGACCAACTCTTTTAAAGATAAATTGGGACAAGGTGGTTATGGTTTTGTATACAAAGAAAAACTACTCAATGGCCACCCTATTGCTGTTAAGTTATCGAAGGCATCAAAAGAGAATGGAGAAGATTTTATCAATGAGGTTGCCAGCATCAGTAGGACTTCCCATGTAAATATTGTTACCCTTCTCAGGTTTTGTTTTGAAGGCAAACAAAAGGCTCTCATTTATGAATTTATGCCTAATGGATCTCTTGACAAGTTTATTCACAACAACGAAGATGAAAATAGTCTATGCTTGACTGGGGAAAAGATATACCAAATTGCAATTGGGATTGCTTGAGGACTTGAATATTTGCATAGAGGATGCAAGACCCGAATTCTACATTTTGATATAAAGCCTCATAACATCCTTTTAGATGAAAGCTTTTGTCCTAAGATATCAGATTTTGGTCTTGCTAAGCTATGTCCAAAAAAAGAGAGCATCATTTCATCAATTACAGAAGCAAGAGGAACTATTGGATATCTTGCTCCGGAAGTTTGGAATAGAAACATAAGAGGAGTTTCACATAAGAGGAGTTTCACTATTAGATATGGTTGGAGGGAGAAAGAACATGAATGTTGAAACCAACTGTTGAACTGATAAATATTTTCCAGATTATATTTATGATCAACTTGAGCAAGACGGCAGTTTGGAATGTAATGGGGCCAATAACATGGACGAAAATGATATTGCAAAGAGCATGACCATTGTGGCCTTGTGGTGTATACAAATATTTCCAAGTCAAAGACCTCCAATGAGTAGAGTGATTGATATGTTAGAAAGCAGACTGGACTTGTTGGAAATGCCTCCAAAACCTGTCATGCCATCATCCCCTGCAAGATTAGAACTAGAATCTTCCACCACTGCTAATACCACAACGTAGATTTTGGGTTTTCAAAGCTCTTCCCACATGCTGCTGGAGAAACACTAGGATTTATAAATGTTGAAATGAAGGTCAGGTGGGATCTGAGTCAAGGGCTTTGAAGCTCAAGCTCTAAGACCATTGAGATATACCTTGCATATTAGTGTTTTAAATTTTTTATAAGTCTGAGTTAATTATGATTCAGGCTTATTTCTTTTGTTAATGTATATTTTGACTCAGAATGTGCAGACTGATTATTGACTCATATAGAAATAGTTCTGAAATTTTTGACCACTCAAATCTTATCCTAACGAGACTTCTCCAAACTTTTAAACTTGTGTTGGTGTAATTTGCTAAAATTGCGAGATAAACCATTACAGAGGGTGTATTTCTTTTCCTGTTGAGGCTTACCACCTGCCTCATGTTCTTTTTTGATCAAGTAATTACCGTTCTTGACCAAATAAGAAGTGTACCTAAAGATTTGGTGACAATCGTATACATGGAGATGTATCCATACGTAGTATAAATTAATTGAATTTACTCAAATGACAAAGCACAATTGGACTATGCTTAATGGAAATTCCAACTCCAGTTACGCTTAACAATTTCAACAAGAACATGATTGAAGGAAATTTTACATAAAGAGGGGAGAAATCAAAATAAAAGAAGAAAAAATTCGTAATCACAAGGATTATGGCCTAAAAGAACAAGAGAAAGCATCAGAGGGAAAAGGAAAAAACTTGATAATTCATCCAGACTGCTTCACGGAGGAGTGCATTCTCGCCTTGCAATAAGGTCTTTGACCACTTTCTCAGCTCATTTATTTTCATCCTTAGCCCCTAATTCCTAATTGATAAAGTGACTCTCTCTCTCTCTCTCTCTCTAGTAGCTTATAATCTGTTTCTGTTTTAAAAGGAAGTTTAGATTCATTGGAAATGCCACCAAAACCTTTCATGTCTTCCTCTTTAAGGTTGGAACTTGAATAACTATACGACTGTAGTAGATAACTCTGTAAAACCAGGTTTGTTGGCAATATTTCATTCTTCTATGGGGTTTTTTTTAATCTTTTTGGATTACCACATTCGGTGTACTTAAATCATAAGGTTTTGGGTTTAGTCATATTTGCATTATGTTATAGTCTCAAAACATATCAAACTAGGAAGGAAAAACAAAAGAATAATTTAAAACCTCCTTCAAACATGAAAATGGTAAACAGCGTAAAACTTTATCTCTATAGACATATCCACTCCTAGACTCCAGCAGATGAAAGAAACTAGAGACTAAGAATACGTAGATTAGCTACTACTTCTGCCATAAATATGAAATAAAGAAAGAAGATCAGATCACCACTGAATTGCTAGAATTTGAAGTTGTAGACTCACCTGCCAAATTAGAATCAGGTGAAGTCGGAGGCAGATCATTCTTGAGCAACCCAACATCATCATCTCTAGAAATATCCAACACCTCCGCCTTGCTCTTATGCTTCCCTTCGCTCTCTATATCCCTCAGTGTCTCCACCACTTCCTCCATGGAAGGCATCATATCCTTCAAAATCTACAAACACTGAAACGCCAGCTCCGCCACCGCATTACTCATCTTCCTCACCTTCTGATCTAACTCAAACCCGAGCGTGGGATCCATTAGCTCATTCTGTATCTTGTTGTTCGTCATGGTGGACAGATTGATCTCATGTCTATGCCGTGTGATGTCCACAGCCGGCAACGATGATATCAACTCAATTAGCACCACACCAAAGCTATAAACATCACTTTTATTAGTAAGGTGATAGCATTTATGGTACTTTGGGTCAACGTAGCCCGGAGTTGCTTGTGGGTTGTGGAAATGTGACTCACATGAATGTCGGAGGGTCGGAGGGAGTCGTGAGGCCGAGGCTCAATATCAACTGAATAAATGTTTAGAAGATTTAAGAATTAGGGTTAGAGAATTAAGGAAGAGGGGAGTGGCAGATTTGTAATTTTACATTACCTCAATATATACATTTTTTAATAAAACCTTAACAGGCTCAGGCCGGCCTGACAGACCTCATAGGCCTGTCAATAGGCCTTGGTCTGGCCTGTTAAGATAAACAGGCTTTTAAAGAGGCCTTGACCTGGCCTTTTAGCCTGATAGGCCAGGCCTGAACAAGCCAGGCCGCAAGCCCTTGTCAGCCGTCCTGACACTACTACAAAAAAGTAGTGTAATGGCGCTTATTTTATAAAATACTTTGGCGTTTAAGAAACGCCAAAGCTTTTGACGCCATTAAAAATTCCTGTGGCGCTTTTCAATTTACAGAAACGCCATACGTTACTTTATTAAATTAAATAAATATATTAATTATATATAGCGTTTCGGGAGGAAAGTGCCAAAGGAGGGGTAGCCCTCCTTTGGCGTTTAAAGGAAAAACGCCAAAGGAGGGGACACCCCTTCTTTGGCGTTCTTAGAGAAAATGCCAAAGGAGGGGTGTCCCCTCCTTTGGCATTTTTTCTTTAAACGCTAAAGGAGGGGTACCCTCCTTTGGCATTTTACCTTCAAACGTTATAGTAGGTTTAATTTTTTTTTAATTTTTTAAAATATTTTTTTCCTGTGCAGTGTAATACCTGATGACCATATATAGTAGTAAGCAAATGACCATATATTTCGTCTAATAGGCAAATATTACAATACAAAACGATGATGGTCATTTGTTCAAATAACTACAATGAATAATTATAATGTTTAACAACTACAAAATATATTGTATTAACAATGATTATATATTGTACAACTAATTTTATAAATGATTAAACAAAATAAGAATAGGCAAGAAAGAAGCTACATGCCTAAATTAACTAACTGCTTGACCATATATTCACACCATTCTTCAATGATTTCATCCATTTGATGGTCAGACAGCTCAGCACAACGTGCATCTTCATAATACTACATAAACAATCATGTATACAAAGAATGAAAATCACTAAATTTAGACACTTTATCAATTAAAATTAAAACACAATATCAATTGCAACTAAAGGGCACTTACTTTCACAGGAATTATAAGGTGGCGATGAGTAACTACATACTTCATAAATTTCATAACATAATAACCACAATCATTATCATTCGGCTGGAATGGACACTGCAACAATACAATGAAATAGTTATGTCAATTTTTGAATAAATTTTTTTTACTAACAAGAATGGAGTAAATTCATATATAAGTACCATAATCTTCCTCCACGCATAGCTATTGGTCGGGTCATTGCGTCTAGAGTAGGTCAATCCAACTTTTCCTCTATATGCGGTTAATGCACTAATAAAACAAAGAAGTTCTTGATTAATGTTGGTTATTCAATAATCACACACGAAAAGATTTACACATACACATACACTTACTTATTGAAGATAATCAGCATATCAAGGCAATTATCTGGATAAGTAGTTTCTATAAGATCTAGAGAGTAAATGCGAGGGTTTTCTGCTTTTGCTGGATGGACAACAATTAATATCCAATGTTCCCTAAAAACACATTTTGAAAATTTTATTTGGACAATCATTTAATGGTAAAAGTGAAAAAATAAAAAACATACATTCAAATATTATCACAAATCACTTACCCTACATTGTATGGCACAAGAAAGAGCTTGTTAGGGGTTGCTATAAGCATAAAGCAGTCTCTAAGTTTGTTAGACTGTGCTTCCAAATCTCTCCCCTATGCTAGCCAAAGAGGTGTGGGCTAACAAAGATGAATCTCTGCATCCTATCCGTACCTACTATCTCATCGTGGTACAAATGCCTTTATATCAAACAAACAATGTCATTTCCACCAAAAAAAAATTGAATGATGAATAATAATAACAATGATAGACGAATACCTGATCCATAAGTTGATAGCTGTTCCACCTATCCTTCCACGAGTAATCACATCATTCAGCATAGCACCATCGACATGATCAATTACACCTTCTGCATTATAGATGTCCGGATGAAAATGTATTTCCTGACCTCGTTGGAGGATCAATGGTTGTACCATTGATGCCAACTGTTGGCGATACGAGACCATTGGTTTGTTGTTTCGTTTGCTAGTAGAAGGTTGGGACTTCTGTTGGGTTGCTGAACCATGTGAGTTCTTCCTATGGCCTTCAATTCTTTTTCCTTTATGACTAGTAGCAACCTACAAAAATCATTAAAAGTTAATCATGTAGTTTTTTAGATAGAAGTGCATATAGAATAAGTAGAAGGAATTGTAAATTAAATCACCTTTTGATATGGCTCAATCAGACTTATTAGACATGCAACATAACCACCAACAACATCTTTTACCATTGTCTGTTCATCTAGAGAAGGGATTGGTAGGAGGGCATCTGCATCTGTGCATACGTCAACCTTGACTCTAAGTGTGTTCTCAGGCAATGGCAAACCATGAAGGATATCAGTGTCGGTGTTGTAGACAACTCCTACAGCAACTGCATGCTTGAAAGATTCATCGACATGCAGCTTGCATGCCGATTCGCCCTATGAAAGATGGAGTCAATATTAAAGTACACTAATTTAAAACATAACAAAAAGTTAACTAGAGAAGAAATTGATTACGAAAGGAATTGGAACTTTAGGCGTGGAAGTGCAACTATCATTTTTCACACTTGTGCTGTCACACATTGGGCTTGGTGCTGGCCGAGAAAGCAGTAAAGTGTCAATTTGAGCCTTCAATAATGCATTTTGCTCTTGCATCAATCACATATGATTGTTAAATTGTTCTATTTGGCATTGGTGGACACTCATCTGCTCATCTACTTCATGCTTATAGACACTCATCTGCTGTTCCAGTTGCTGATTGTAGTCACTCATCTGCTATTCCAGTTGCTGCTTGTAGTCACCAATCTGCTCCTGTAGTTGCATAAAGTCATTTTTGTTTGGTCGCTTTTGGCGTCCGAAGTATGATGTTTGGGTGACTGCAAAACCAGTACCACGAAGACGACCATGATACTCAGGAGCTCCAAGAGCTCTGCTGAGTAAATCGTCACGACCAACATAATTCATCAACTCTGGTTGGTCCTGTGTCATTTTTTACTATTACAACAACAATTGCAATAATATTAGTTATTATAAAATAGAATCATTTAATCAAAGCAAAATATTTATGAATAATCCACCACTTACACAATATTCTGCAACTTCTCTGGCTTTTTCGCTGGGAATTTCTCCTTTTTTATTAGTGACGCCGGCCAGCCACAAATTATGACGTGGCATGTGTGTGACATCAGAATGTGATTGTTTGACCTTTATAACAAAGTTAGTTGTAGTTAAAAATTAGTCATCTAAATTATATGCATATGAAATGATTATAAGTTCTTACCAATTGTTGCTCCAACTTTGCATATGATAGTAGTCCTTTTAAGTACCGGTATGCCATGTTGCTTGCGCTTTCACGATTTCTATCACTTCGTTCCTTTTTAAATACAAATAATTTCAATAAATATTAATTTCAATTACATTGCAAGTAGTCTGTAAGGGCTAATATTGTATTACCAGAAACTCTGCGGTAGTATGTGTGCTCAAAAACTCATCCCACAGCTCTTGTGTAATTATTCCATCGTACAACTGTGGTGGCGTATGAATGATATTGCCATCTGTGTCCCGCGAGTAGAATTTGATAAGATTGGAACGAAAACATCTCAAAAGTTTGCCACATTTTGCGAGCACGAATTTGTCTTTATCGTCATCGATAATGAAGATAGACTGTAACAGAAAGACCACACATGCTTTGTTAGATTGTAATTCATGCAACAAAACAACCAGAATAATAAAGTAAATAATGTTTACTTTAACTGAACTCAGAAGCATATCAGAATAGTCCTTCTTTGCCCGTCTCCAATCTGAAATTGTAATGGGGACTCTTTCTTTGACAATAGTCCCAATATAATTAATAAAGTTGCTAGCATTTTCACCAACTGGGTTTCCCTTGTCATTCCACTCAAGCTCTAACATAATGCCCTTGCTCCTTAGTTTGATCAGTTTATGCATCACAGTCTTACCTCGGACTACAGCGGGTTCAAAGGCTGCTTGCTCAATGTGAGGATCAACTGCATCTTCATTATGGGCTTCAAAGGCTGCTTGATCATTGTGTGGATCCATTTTCCTACAAGTTAAATAAACAAGACAAAAATATCAGTGCATATTGACAATCATAGTAATAAAAGTAAATTAAGTTGGAATATATGAATACATGTAATAAAACATACATACTGAAAAATCAAGACACTCATTATCATATTTTTCTCTTTCTTGTTTGATTTAAAAACCATGTCCCCTCTTTATGATCATGTCTCATATATAAATGTTCGTCTTCATCTTCTTCTTCATTTCTATCAATATATCTTGACCACAACATCTTAAAGGAAAGAGTATCCTCAGGAATATTCAAATATTCATTACTTGTAGTACCAACTTGTTCTTGATGATTCTTGTTTGATGGAACTACAATGGACCAATTCTTCTTAGCAGGATCGGGAACGAAAAACACTTGTTCTACTTGTGAGGCTAAAATGAAAGGATCATCTTTATACCAAACTTTAGAAAGGTCTACTTGAACAAACCCTAACTCATCTGTCCGCAATCCACTGTTGTTGTTAACCCACTTACTCCTGAAGACAGGGACCCTCAACACAGTATAATCTAACTCCCATATTTGTTCAATTACACCAAAGTATGACATTGGTGCGTAGATAGGGTGCATGTCTTTGACATTGGATCTATGCCAAGAATCAGCAACAAGTGTTACCCCACTATTTTGTATCGTGCTCCTTGTATCATGTTCTTGTGTGTAGAAGGTGTAACCGTTGATTGTATAACCATTATAAGATAATACACTTAAGCTCGGTCCATTCGATAGCCATCTCAAGTTTTCAGAAATTAGATCAGGATTCCTCTCCACCTCATCTTTAATGCGCCTTTTTAACCAACTTGGAAAATGTTTGTTGTGTTCCTTTGTGATAAAATTTTCATTCCTGTCACCATGTACCAATCGAATTGCGGCCTTGTGTTCGTCAACAAATGGTTCAACCTCATCAGTGTTATGAAGCACATACAAGTGAGCTTGTTCCCATTCAGTCACCGATATCCTTATTACATCCTTCCCACTTGTTCCTTTCCCTGATCTTCGCCCACCATGACGAGACTTGGGGATACCTACGGGGTCAACATTTGATAGGAAGTCAGCACAAAAGTCACTTGCTTCTTCAACCATATACCGCTCAGCTATACAACCCTTTGGTTGATATCTATTTTTCACATACCCCTTTAAAATTTTCATAAATCGCTCATTCGGGTACATCCATCTCAAGTACACTGGACCGTACAATTGAACCTCTTTCACCAAGTGTATGGTTAGATGGACCATAATGTCAAAAAATGAAGGTGGAAAATACATTGCAAGTTCACATAGAGTACAAACAATCAGCCTTTGCAAATCTAGTAACTTCGTTGAATCAACCACTTTACTGCAAATCAACTTGAAGAACATGCAAAGTTTAGTAATGGTGTTCCTTACTTTTTTGGGTAAGATTGACCGTATACCAATCGGTATGAAATTTTGCATGAGCACATGACAATCATGAGATTTAAGGTTCTTTAGCTTCAACTCTTTCACTGATACAAGGTTCTTTATATTTGAAGAATACCCCTCTGGAACTTTAATTCCTTCCAGAAATTCACAAAATAATTTTTTCTCTTTCCTCGATAGAGTGTAAGCCGCTGGAGGTAGATAAGTACGGTGCCCTTGCTCAACTGGTGCCAACTCTTCTCTTATTCCCAAATTAACCAAATCCAACCTCGCATTTACACTGTCCTTGCTTTTTCCTCGTATACTGAGCAATGTGCCAATAAGACTATCACATTTTTTTTCTATGTGCATCACATCAAGAAAATGTCTCACATACAAGGACTTCCAATATGGAAGTTCAAAGAAAATAGAATTCTTTTTCCAACCGGTTGTCCCAAATTGTTTTGCAAAAGGCTTGCCAAAATCATTATCCATGTGCTTAACCTTCTCAAAAACCTGAGCACCGGTCAACATCTTCGGTGGGCTACCTTCTTCTGACTCACCATTGAAAGCCTTTTTCCACTTCCTCCAATGATGTGTTGATGGTAAGAATCTTCGATGTCCCATGTATACATTTTTCTTACAATGATCTAGTCGCATTGAATGAGTGTCATCTTCACATATACGGCACGCACAATATCCTTTGACGCTATATCCGGACAAATTACCATAAGCAGGGAAATCATTAATTGTGCCAAACAACATGGCTTTCAAATTGAAACTTTCTTCCCTGTACCCATCATACACATTGACGCCTTCTTCCCAAAGTAGCTTCAAGTCATCAATTAAAGGAGCCAAGTATACATCTATATCATTTTCAGGTTGCCTTGGCCTAGAAATTAACATAGACAACATCATATACTTGCGTTTCATGATCAAGTATGGAGGAAGGTTATAAATCATCAATATCACTGGCCATGTACTGTGTGTGCTACTCTGAACCCCATGGGGATTGATTCCATCAGTTGAAAGTGCAAGGCGTAGGTTCCTTTCTTCATTCGCGAAGTCAGGATGGTCATGATCAATTTTTTTCCATTGAGGGGCATCCGTAGGGTGCCTAAGGTTCGTGTCTTCAATCCTTTCATCTGCATGCCACGTCAACAACTTAGCAATCTCCTCATTACTGTATAATTGCTTGAATCTTGGAATAATTGGAAAATACCATACGACCTTCGAGGGACTCTTTCCTTTCTTTTTCCCATATCGAGATGCATTACATTTAGGGCACTTCTCTAACGTTGCATATTGATTTCGAAATAATATGCAATCGTTAGGGCATGCATGAATCTTCTCATAACCCATGCCAGTTGTAGAGCAAAGTATTCGCTTTGCCTCATATGTCTTGGTAGGAAATACATTTTCTTCTGGGAGCATATCTTGCACAAGTTCAAGTAGTGCGGTGAAACCAAAATCACTCAATCCATAGCGTGCTTTAAAGTTGTACAATTTCAACACTGCTAGCAATCTTGTGTATTTAGTACTACCAGCATATAATGGCTTCTCTGCATCACCTTTCAACTTCTCATATTCTTGAGGACGGTTATGAAGCACCCCTTCAACTGCATTTAGCATTTCTTGAAGACCATCATCTTCATCACATATGCTTGAGTCAAACTCATTTGAAGCACCGATCATGGTATGTATTTGACCATGATCTGCATCATCCGTCTCACCGTGCCTTGTCCATCGTGTATATGATTGATCAATTCCATGACACACTAAATGATCTAGCAAATCAAGTGGACTAATCCGCTTTCCATAACAACAAGATAAGCAAGGACATAGGATTTTGTTAGGATCATTTGCATGCTCGCTTGCAAATCTAATAAACTCTTTCACCCCATCAATATATTCTCTTGAGCACCGATTAGATGACATCCATTTTCGATCCATCTATACGTTAAACATATATATTTTTAGAAGTGGTCAGTTGCTTGCCTCTTAAAGTTCTCTTTATTTATTATTTATTTTTTTAAAAAAGTAAATTCAGCAGCATAACATTCCAAAATTTAAAGTTTTACAAAATATTAAACACTCTTCTTAAATCACAAATAATCAACCAATTAATCCCACAACATCTAAATAATGTTCACAACTCACCACCAAATAAATCATATTGGCCAACACTACTACATGTCGTAATTAAAATAATTGGATCCATAACAAGCCAACAAAAATACAACCCTGCGTTTATTAAATTAATTGGTTCCAAAATAATCATTGATTAAACTACCAGCGGCATTTATAACATTTCTACCCAATTTGACCATTTCAACGGTGCCATTCACAACTCTTTCACTATTGACAACATGTACTTCGATAGAAAAGTATAAGCAAATATATAATAGTCAAACATATTTTAATTAAAAAAAATGTGAATAAAATGTTAAAAAACAAACAACACTTACAGGAGCTTCTGTAGGAAGCTTTGTACTGCAACCAGCCAAAAAGAAAAAGAACACGAGGGAGGAAGCTTTGTACTGCAACCAGCCAAAGAGAAAAAGAACACGTGTGGGAGAAAACTTTGTACCGCAACGAAGCTCTATGCTGTAATGAAAGTGGCGAACAAATGTTTACAAATATTTGCACGAGGAGGAGACAAAAAAAAAATAGCAAGTGGGGGACCAAAGAAGCTTCTACTTGTCGCTAGGTCAAACAGAGGAAAGGGGGTGGGGACAAATAGAAAAGAAAAGCAGGAAAGCGATAGTGGCGGCAACAATGACGGGTGTTAAAAATTTTTAACATTTATATTACCTTTTATGGCGCGTATATAAAAAGTGCCAAAAAAATGTGTGAGTATCTATGGCACTTCTTATATAAGCGCCATTAATGTTATAAAACAAAACTGAAACCTTTGGCGCTTCCTTAGAAAGCGCCAAAAATTCCTTTAAAAATATTAATAAAAAACTAAATTAAAGCTGACTGAATTTTTTTTTCTATTATAATTTTTTTAACAACATGTCCTAGGCGTTTTGTACATGTGCATTTATAAGGAGCCCTGCTGCCGCATATGGCTTCCTGTTGGTCACTTCAATTAATACGAATATAGTTCATATCACTAACATGGATCAAAGTGGGAATCAGAGGGAACTAATTAATGGTGGGGCTGTGTACAGGGAATCAAAGCAAGCAGCTTTCAATACTTCAGAAATGCCAATTGCCAACCATCATAATATAGTTGTAATTAAAAAAATATCCATTACGTGATCCACCAAGTATAAAGGCATCTTGTAAAAGAAGTCATAATTCTCATCAAGTAAATGGCCAACCTGTGATTCTTTCCCAACAACGAGCTCTGACGATGGCTTTCAACGGTCGAGGGAGCTGAGGACGTGAGGGCAAGGAAGATTAAGTCAGCGATTTCACCTTAGAAAGGCCTCTTGGCTTGGGTTCAGACTCTCCACTTCCTCGAGACAGGTCCTTTTCAGGGCGATACCTTCTCTTCCTTGACGCTGCCACAGTGGGATAGAATATCAATAGGGTGGACTATCCATACAGGCTTCCAACCACTTTGTCACTCAACTTAAGAGCGTGAGTATCTTCTTCAATGCGCAGATGCAAATATGACTACTTCTTCAATGCGCAAATACAAAAAGTGATTTATGTCCAACCTAATCTTCAAGGAGCTATCGGATGGCCAAAGAAAAAAACAAATATGACTTGCCTTGTCAATGGAAGCTTTCACGTGATTCTTCTCCATTCTTTTTTGACTTACCTTTTCAGTAAATGCCAAAGCTAGCTTTCACGTGATTCAATTATTCTTCTCCCTTCGGTGAATTCCAAAGCTCTTGTCTGAACCAAATCCTTCATTTTTTAATAATTGTGGAAGCTTTGGCGTTTTGTTAAAAAACGCCAAAGCTTCCCCATATTTTTTTTTTGCAAAACAAAGCTTCCCCTTCGTTTTTTATCATGTAATGGAAGCTTTGGCGTTTTGTTAAAAAACGCCAAAGCTTCCCCATATTTTTTTTTTTTGTAAAACAAAGCTTCCCCTTCGTTTTTTATCATGTAATGGAAGCTTTGGCGTTTTGTTAAAAAACGCCAAAGCTTCCCCATATTTTTTTTTTTTTTGCAAAACAAAGCTTCCCCTTTGTTTTTTATGTTGTAATGGAAACTTTGACATTTTGTTAAAAAACGCCAAAGCTTCCCCTTCCCTTTTTTTTTTGTAATGGAAGCTTTGGCGTTTTGTTAAAAAACGCCAAAGCTTCCCCATATTTTTTTTTTTTGCAAAACAAAGCTTCCCATCCATCTTGATCCAAAAAAAATCTGCAATGATCATATGATTCATATCCTTTGTTTTTTTTATTATATATGTGGAAGCTTTGGCGTTTAATTATAAAATGCCAAAGCTTCCCAGATCTTCGTTTTTTTTTTAATATATGTGGAAGCTTTTATCTACACCCATCTTTGATCCTTTTTTTTGTTTGATATATAGGAAGCTTTGGCGTTTTATTATAAAACGCCAAAGCTTCCTATCTTGGAAACCATATATACAGTGCATTATATATATAATATCGGTAAAAATGTAATTATTATATATATATTACTATATGTATACTGTTTTTTTTTGTCAACACTATATGTATACTTTTAATATATATATATATATATATAAGTTAGACTCTGCTTGTGTTGACTCAGTGAACTCATGTGATCCTTTTTACACCCTTAAGATGTGCATGATTGGTTTGGACAGAGACAAAGCTTCGGTTTTCTATAAAGATCAATCTACCTCTACAGCCCACATGACCGTAAAATCTGGAATCATAAACTTCCTATTATATATATATTTTTAAAAAAATATAAGATGCTTTGGCGCTTCGTAAGGAAGCGCCAAAGCTTCCTATTATATTTTCTTTTTCTTAAAAAATAAAATATAGGAAGCTTTGGCGTTTCCACATAAAACGCCAAAGCTTCCTATTGTTTTTTCAAAAAAAAAAAAACTGAAGGCCTTGTTTGGCGCTTGTTCAGAGAAACGTCATGCAAAGTTAACGTCAATTATGACGTTTATAATTGTAAGCGCCAAAGCTTTCAAATATTTTTTATTTTAAATAAATAAATAACTATTTTTGGCGCTTCTTTAAACAAATGCCACAGGAGCTACGCCACTAAAGCCCCTTTTTGTAGTTGTGTGATCTGTTTTCACCCTTACATATGAGTGACATGGTTCGGGAAGAGACGAGATAGTCCGAAGTTTGCAACTTTGACAAACAAAACGCTTGTCCAGAAGGATGTTGTTGGTTCTAACGTCTCTATGGATGAAGTCTAAGGCATGAAGGTATGCCAAAGCACTTGCAGTTTCAATGGCTATGTTCATTCTGACATTCCAAGGTAGATTACCATATTTGACAAATTAAGAGTGTACCTAAAGATTTGGGGATAATCATATATATATACATGTGCATATATATATATATATATAGGTAAAAAATAAGTTTACTAGAGTAGTTTTTTTTTTAGCATTTGTCTCCTCTCTTACTTCATGCATTAAATGTACTTGATCAATCTATACGGGCATAGTGTCATTAGCTACCCCATACTCTACCTCCACGTGGTCCTAAAAAATGACCTATTTCTGCACATAAACACAGAAGAGTTGGAGTGGCATCTATTTAAAAGAAAATAATAGAAAAGCATTTGATGTGGTTCGAATGTATTCAAAGAATACCATTAGATGCATCAATAAGAATGGTAGATCAATCAATATGGAATCCTCTGAAAAAAGTTATAGAGGAATGTCAAAGAGAACACTCAATCAAATTATTAAGAAAAATCTTTTGATTAACCTGATTTAGTCATGAATATATGCAATCTATATAGCCAACATTACCTCATGAGATAAGGCTTATCGTTATTGTTGGTGGTGGTAGTACTTCATAAAAGTGTAAATAACTGTTGTTGTCGTCCTGAAATGTTTCATTCAGTATAGGGTCTTTTGTTCCTCTATCTTATGTATAGCATGTATAAAGTTTTCATATTCACTGAAAGATTCACAATTCCATACTTTTGATAGTAGGAAAGCCAGTAGGATGATATACATACATACATATATATAACCTAGACCATTGAAATTTCACTTTTTCCAAACACTTGGAGCTGATCATGTCAAAATTAAACCCTTGTACATCATCGCTGCTCTGTCCTTTTTGTGTCTCGGGCGCGGTATTGCCGAAGCAAATTCTTCAATCCATGATCATTTGATGAAACCACACCAGAAACCTGAGAATATAATCCTGTTGGCTCCAATTAATAATCTGGCTTGTAAACTTGTGAACGCGTAAAAGGAGCAAGCCTGGAATTTTCCTTGATTCGACCATAACTGATGAGTGAGTCTTAATTATATTAGTGTTGGGATGGGATCTTTTCATTTTGGTATACTAATTTATAAGACAGTAATTAACAGGTATAATTTCGGTAATCTGACTGTTGTTAATTAGCAGGAGTAATTAAAGTTAACAAATGGGGTCATTTTGAAAATAATCTGAAAAACAAAGATGGGGAAAGTGAGCGGTTGTTTCCTTAATTGTAAGGAGAAACATTTATATTTGAATAGTCAACACCCACAGATTGTACGATTAATTAAATCTATATAGTAATATTAATTTGGCATTTTCCCCATAAAAAAACATTTCCCAGTTTGAGTCTATCTCACTGGGTCCTCACATGCACCGCTGGACACACTTGTATCTTTCTTTATTGGTGTACATGATCAAGTGTTTTCCACGACCCCCAACAAATATCCCATTGTTTATTTGTTTATTCACTTCCCACTTGTCTAAATCCACTCATTCTCCTTCAATTTGCTTTATCATATCCTAAAAGAAACCACCTTTTTATGCACAGGAACGTGCCTGGCCTCCACGCGTTTTCCCTGTTTTTATTCTTCAAACTTTCGTTTTTATTCTCTCCGATCCTAATTATAAGATAATATTGATTTTTTTGAGAAAAATTAAGGAAGTTAATTAAATTATTTTAGAGTATTTTTATTTTTATTTTTTCTTCAAACTAATTAGTTTGACTAATAAATTAATATATAATATAAGAATACACAACATATGATATGATTAAGTAACTTATTTAATTTTCTTAATTTCTCTAAAAATAATTAACTTTATCTTATAATTAAGATTTAAGTAAGTAGTTATTTCTCCTTTCTTTCTTGTCTCACAAGTTGCCATCTCATCTTTAAGAAATACATATATCGTACGTCCAAGGTTCAGCTCTGGACCCCGGTCTTCAGTCCCACCAATTTTCCGCTTCCCTTCAACTTTGCTCGTCCAAACTCAGGCACACTGAAACTTCCTTTAAACACTACTAATTCATTTTAATAAGAAAAAAAGTCCATATAGTTCATTTTATTTCTTTGCTGAAATAACCATCCTGGACTTTTTTTCCTCTTTATCCTCGAGCATATAGATTCTTTTCACATTATAGCACTACTCGCGGCCTTCTTTTTCACTCTTTCTCTGTGTCTACATCTATATATTGAACCATCTTTACATATTTTTTACAAACAATTTGTGATATATCATCATGTCAAAACCCTCGTACTTCTTCATTATCACTGCTCTCTCCTTCTTGTGCCGAAGGCACAGTGTTGCCGTAAATTCTTCTTCAATATGTTTCCCTTCTGGTGGTTGTGGCGGAGTTTCCATTCACTATCCTTTCTGGGTGAACAGCGATTCCGGCCATGAATACTGTGGTTACCCTGATTTTGGTCTCGCATGCTCTGTTCATGGCCCACCCATTATCACTCTTCCAAGCAACACGTACTATGTCACAGATATAAACTACGATAATTCTACACTAACACTTGTGGACATGGATGTGGTGAACCAATCCTGCCCCAGAGCACGCCATAACGTTAGCTTAGGAAGCTTCCCATTGAGTGTTAATTATGAGTTGAATGTGAATCTGAGTTTCTACTTCAATTGCAGTGTATCTAATAATCACGTCGATCTTCCTCCTAGTTCAATATCGTGCTTGAAAAATGAAGGATCGAAGCAGTCATATGTGGTGGAGACGAGGGGGTTGAGTGATACATATGGGTTGAATATAGATTGTGAGGAGAAGGTGGTAGTGGTAGTGAAGGAGAAAGAGATAAGAAGCGATGAATTGGTAAGTGGGTTTGGTGAAGCTATGAACAAGGGCTTTGTGCTTGATTGGAGGAGAGCGATGGATTGCGTTAAGTGTGAGGATTCAGGAGGATATTGTGGCTAGAATCAAACCAATCTTCAGACGATGTGCTTTTGCACTGATGGAAGTATTGCTACCAAAAGCTGCAGAAAAGGTACCTTTGCGTTCTTGTAATTTAATCTGTACCCCATATCTTTCTCTCTTTCTGTTAGTCTCTATACATATACATACATATATATATATATATAAACTGCAGGGCTTAAATTTCGAATTCATATCTAGTATGCAATTTGTAGCATGTAGTTTTCTGTAGTCTCTGATGATGAAGCTATTAAAGAAATTTCATCATGAGAGTTTGGACTGTCGTATCTTGAGTCTTTGATTTGAATGATCTACGGATGGCTTGGTGGTTTGTTGCATACATGAATGAAATCTGCCATTTGTGTTGGCATGGAATGAAAGGTAAATTATTACTACTATTTATTCTGACATAATGATTTGGCCTGTGAAAAATGGGGTAGTAGTAATATATGCGGGTATATGTAGATGATGAAGCAATTTTGAGGTGAAATTGTGCCTTAATATATAGGAAGTTGAAACTCAGTGGTGCTTTCCTGAGATTGATGAGTTTTCTTGGTAATACCGTTTTGTGGCTAAATTCTGAATCCATGCTTGTGACTTTAAACTTGAGACTAATCTATTTTAAAAATTAGAGCATAAGGGGTTTTTTGCCTCTTTTAACATGTGTGTTTCTTAGAATTCAATGGCTTGTTTGATTCTATACTCAGTCTTTTGTTTTCAAAAACATTTTTATAAAACAATTTTTGGAAACAAGTTTTAAAAATAAAAAAACAGAAAATATATGTTTGGATAGTTGTTTTGAAAAATCTGTTTTTGAAGTGACATGGCGGGGCGGTCGCCGATGATGACCTAGTGGTGGTCGTCACTGATATTATAGTATCAATATTAGATAGGTAACGACATCAAAAAATAAAAAATAGGAAAACAAAAACAAGAAAACAACTAAAAACTATTCTTATTTTTTAGTTTTTAAAAATAAATTTTTGTTTTTAAAAACAATTTTTTGAAAACATTTTACCAAACAGGTTTTATTGTTTTATTGTTTTAAAAAAAAAAAATTTTAAAAACAAAATCAAACAACCCCCAAATTTGTATTCTTCTCCCTTGGGGTGAGATTGTTCTTATCATCTCAACTAATAGTTTATTAGGCTTTTTTTTTTTTTTTTGCTAAGTAGAAATATCCTCTTATTGGAGACAATCTTATTTGAGACATCACTAACCTATTAAACACTAAATGTGGTCACATCTCTCAATGAAAACAAAGCAAGAAATTGTTGTTGAGGAAACGACCATATATTAATATTGTTTAAAGGATGATCAATAAACAAGTGTCATATTTCTTTTTGTTAAATAAAGAAATAATCCATAAGAAGCCTTGACTTTTGACCATATGACTAATAAATAAGAAACATATATATTATTTGGTCAGCATTTTGGAATGACATTTGATGTGTAGTTTCGTATATAAAACTCGTTTTGTTTAATATCTATCTACACACTTCAAATGACACAGTATTTCCCGTCAAATAATTGATCCAAAACAATTAGCAACAAAAGAGAATCCTTCATTTCTTCAATAAACTTTGGTCTTAAAATTCACCTGCCACATCCATATTTTTATTTGTTTGGTCATAAACCCCATTATGTTATATAAAAGTCTAGTCTTATATAGGGAATAGTCTTAGCTAGGTTCCACATTTTCTAAGTCAAAATCTTCGTATATATTAATCTAAACCAGTTGGTTTGAAGCTTATGAACGTATAAGACGGCTCTAATTTATGTGCCCTTGAAAGAGTCAAAGTCATCTAAGATTGAGCCTCATTAGGCCAATCACTTGTCAGGGTTTTTTGTTTGACTTTGATTTAATTATATTCCCCCGAGAGCTATCTAGCTATTACCCATTCCAAAACACACATTATCGTTGCAAACTTGCAATATCCCACAGTACATGGGTCCTCCTCCTGTTCTTCCTCCTCAACTTGTCTTCTTCAACACCTTCTTCTTCTTCATTCCCTGGTTGGCACCGTATTTCGCCATTGCAGATGAACAGTTTTCAGCTTGCGAGCCGTTTAACTGCGGTAAAATCACCAACCTTCGTTACCCATTCTGGTCCAATTCACGGCCTCAGTTTTGTGGGCATCCAAGGATCAAGCTAGATTGTGAAGGAGACAATGTTACTATCAACATGGCGTCCAGGAATTTTCTTGTCTTCGATGTCCATTCAAACACAAAAACTCTTACAATAGCAAGAATGGATTTGTGGGGCACCAAATGTCCAAAAGAATTCAACAACATAACGTTGGATTATCCTTTCTTTAACTACACATCCAATGATGTAAACACTAACATATTATATGACTGCGATCCTTTAGTAAACACGCCAAATCCTCTGAATCTATCAAATGCTTCGACGTTTGAGTGCCCTATAAATGGTAATCCTCGCCGAGCATACTTCTCACTGGTCGGCGAGAAATGGTTGTTTAACAAAACCGCACTGGGATGTAGAATTAGTATCACAGTTCCTGTTCTTGGGGACGCAGCGAGAAGATTCATACACGACGGCATAGATCCCGGTGATGTTATAGGTCAAGGTTTTGAAGTTGAATGGGAATTGACAGAAGAAGGTCTGCGAAGATTGCAGAAAATCAGGTGGAAGATGTGGGTACGATGGAAGTATTGGTGGCGGATTCACATGTTTCTGTCCCAATCATCAAAGTTATGATGGGCAGCATAGGTTTTGTTCTTCTGATGACCCAATTGGGGCACCAACACCAGAACCCATGTTGCGGAAACAGAGTATGTTTTCTTCTTCCTAGCTTCTAGCTAGTTTAAGTTACTAGGTATTTTTAGGTTCTTGTGCTTCACAAACTGACTATCCTAAGTTGCTTTAGTGTTAGCTTGGAAGAGCTTATTTTTGGGCAATAAATACTTATAATTCGTGATTTACTGTATACGAGGTAAGTATGTGAGAGGAGTTTTTTCTCGGCTTGCGTAAATTAGGCTTATTTTCTTAAAATAAACTCTCCCAAACATGTCTTTAATTTGGATGGTAGCGTTTAATTTTTTTTCTTTACCAGGTTAGGTAGCTTTCCCCTTTCATATAGATCAATTGATTGGATTGGCTTAGCATATATTAATATGCAGAATAGGACATACAGTAAAAGTAAATAAAAAAGGGCTTTAACACTTTGTGATGGTGTTGTTATATTGTGTGTTTTGTTTATTTAATAATCTGAAGGCGACATTACTATGATGGGTTTGAGTTTCATATCGTAATATGTAGGTGAGTGTCCTGGTTGGTTGGTCACTATGTTGATCTTATTAAAGAAATCATGCATGTAATTATAGGCAATACTCCCTCTAATACTTATTATAAAATATATTTTAGGAGTTATTCTTGATTTTAAATATAAGATATAGTTTTCATATTTATCTATCTTTTCCTAATTTATCCCTATTGATACTTCCTCAATAATAATCAAGGAGGGAGGGAATGAGAAAATTAAAAAAGATGACTAGAGTTTTTTAAAAAATATATGTCATATTAACTAATTAAACTAACTTCCTTAATTTAATCAAATTATGTAAATATGTCTTATATTAAGTGCTAGAGGGAGTAAGATATTACAAGAATGCCAAGTACCTAAGACTTAATTGGAAAATTTGAATTTTTTTGGAATGTCAAATTGCATAATATTAGAATTTCCTTTTAGTGGGTTTTTCTATCAATTTGGTCGCATGAGAAATTTATTTAAAAATTTGGTTGTTGATATGATATAATAATACTATATGATCCATGTAGTTGACCCTAGTTAATGGAATTGGACTTTGTTATTGTTATTTGGTTACATGAGAAGTTTAATATAAATAACTAGGATGAAGACCATTTAGAAGTAGATTTCTAGGCCAAAATGTTTAGGACTATGGATAAGCAGATAATGTGTTTGGAATTATATTTTCTTGATTCATGCATATATTATATTTATGAAGAGTTTGAACCACAACTTCACATTTAAGTTCTACTTCAAAAAGATGTTTAGTGTGTGGCCATTAGGGAATAAACAGAATTTTTAGGCCTTTTTTAATTTTTTTTTAATAATTTTTTTTTTTGCCATTTTTTTTTTTTTAATAATTAGTTAATATATAGTATACAATATAAATGCAAGTATAGTTAAAACTTTAATTCACGTTTAATATTCATTTTTCCCCTTCCCTTCTTTTTGAGCTATGGTTGCAATTTGGCACACTAGTATGAACTAGAAACACTAACCTGTGGATTAGCTAGAAACAAAAGCTTCTCTGTTTCTTGCCATGAATACCGTATTAAGGCGATGAGCCGATGATTCCTATGTGAACTGTGAAGTTGATGCTTAGCAGTCAAGTACAGCAATTTGTTCTTAAAAAAGAAAAAGAAAAAAACTGAGTTGACATCTGTTTCGAAATAACTCAACTAAGTAACAACGTTACATAGGAAACTCCATTGCCTTCAGTCTCTTCTCTTCTCTTCCTCTGTTTTCTGGCGACTCTGTTACAATAAGTGGCCATGGAAAACCACCACTTGACAACACAATGAATCCTCATAGTCACATTTTTCCGTATACACTCTGCAACTCCTCCTCCTTCTCCTCCTTCTACCTCTTGTTCTTAACAACGACTCTGTCACAATCCCTGAGTCAAAAAGAATATCACAAATTCATAACATGTAGCCGCACTTACAACTGTGGAAACTTGTTAATATCCTATCCTTTCTGGAGAGATGGTTTCGAAGTCAAATGCCTGTCTCCTGGCATCATGTCCCTTCAAATGGGCTCTCAAAACTTCATCTTGATCGATTTTGATCCCTCTCGCTTTATCGCCAAAATGGTGAGAACAGACATCCCAAACAACGATAACTGTTCTTTCCCTTTCACCAACACTTCCTTGGACCTTACTCAGTTTTCTTTGGACTCATCTGATGCGAACATGACCATATTCTATGACTGTGCTCCCGGGTTTTCAATCGGCCGGAACAACATGAAGTGTGGGGATGGCAGAGGAAAGCAAACTTTTTTTATAGATCAATATCAGTTGCCTCAATTCCCAGAACTAGATCAACATTGTTGGGTTCAACTTCAGGTGCCGATTACATTGGGTGTCACTGTGAACCCTTTTGGTGGAATTGAATCGCTGAAGGCTGCTTTGGATAAAGGGTTCAATGTTCAGTATTTTGCAGACGAGGGTGGCTGCGAAAAAAGTAGGTAATCAGGAGGAGCATGTGGAATGAAAGATGATGGGTCTCAATTTTTATGTTATTGTCCAGATGGACCTTATGACTTGGCGTGTCCCACTTTTGAAAGTATGTCTTCTTTCTCTGTTCCTTCTATTATTAGGCCCTTCAATTGCTCTGCCACATGCAAATCAGTGTTCTGTTCTTGTCACAGACTGTTTGGTTTGATACATCGTAGTGGTTTGGAGATCACTTTGAAAAACTCCTTGCTAGTTAACAATAGAGAAGCATTGATTTTAGAGCACTCCCCATGAACAAGAGCAGAGGATGTCACTATATAGACTCTTTAAGGCACTCATGATTCAATCTTAGGAAGATAGATTCTTGTGTATTTTACTTCAGTTCATTCTCTTTCACCTTGTTAGTTAAGCCTTAAGCTTGTTCACTCGGAATATTTGATAGGTGAAAACTCTTGGCAAAATTAAAAGTTGTTAATCAAATAAATACCCATTCCATGATGGTATGGCGAAGTAGATCAAAAGCCTGGAACCCTGTTTGCTCCTACGAATATAGTTTTCTAAAGTATCCAATTTTGTTGCCAGTTGGGTTTTGGTTTACTAGTAATCCGACTTTTCTTGGTTATAGCACATTCAAGTTGAATTTTTATGAGGTAGATTTAATTACCAACTTGAATGGTTATCAACCTTGTAAACTTTGAATGGGTAAAACGATCAAGCAAGTAATAGAAAATATATATATATAAAATCACACGTTTAGGAAAGTCGATACTAAATCTTCATTTGTAGCTGGGAATTTTTTATATGGCTATATCTAAATAAGTAGACCCCACCTAGTGGTTAAGATTTTGCTGCTGCTGCTTGTTATACTTCATTAGTGACTCCTTAAATTATAAAAAACTTTCTCAATTTCTTAATATAATATCTGGTAGACTTTTTTGTTCAGAGATTGAGAAGTTAAATAAAATGGCTAATCATAGCATGAGTTGTATATCATTTAATTATATATCAGTTTATAAATAAAAAATTAGTTTGGTATAAAGAAAAGATAAATATAAATATTTTAAAGTAATTAATAACGGTGTTGTTATACATAATTTACGAGAAAGTAATGGTATCATTTGATTTGAGTAAAGAGATTGTTGACAGAAGGGGTAATTAAAGTTAACAGGTGGGGCCATTTTGAAAATAGTATGAAAATGGGGGATGGGGAAAGTGAGTGGGTGTTTCCTGATAGACTATTTGTAGGGAGGAACGCGTTTATTTGGGGCCGCCTGGTTTACGTATAGAATAGTCAACCCCCGCATATCATTCACTCATTCAATGTGAAATGTGAAAGAAAGAAGATACTCTAGGATTTTACAAATAGAGGTGTTACGTTGCTGAGACAATAAATCAAAAAAACAAAATTGAATGAAGAGAGGATCGCGGCATCACATTGTCAAGTCAAAAGTTTCTGCGTTGACCCAAAAGCTAAGACTGATAGATATTTAGGTAGCCAAACCGGCATATACTGTGATAAAGCAGAGAGTTAGCAATGGAGGCCTTTATGCTGTTCTTCACCTTCTTCTTCTTCTTCTCCCTTTCTCCTTTCCCACTTTCCTACTGTCAACCAGACAAGGAATTCTGGGAAGAGTGCCAACCATTTTCCTGTGGAAAAGTAGGATTAATCAGTTACCCCTTCAGGTCAGAAAACATTCTACCCCATTATTGTGGCAGGCCCGAGTTCAAGCTCAATTGTCCCCAAGTTAAAGATAAAGATGACTACCCTTTCATTCAAATCGGTTCACAGACTTTCAATGTCACACATATCGACCTCAAAAATCACAAGATGACACTGATGCGAACAGATTTTGTGTATCACAATTGTTCTTCACGCTTGACGGACACTTCTGTGAGTACCCGCTTCAATGTCTTCCAGTATGATGAGCTATCTGTGAAGAACGTGACCCTATTCTACAATTGCCCCTCACACTATTCGACTGATGAGGGATTCGAATTCGCATGTCAGCCTCCGACAAGCTATGGTTCTACTTCTAACAACTATGCTTTCTATACGGAATATGAAGTGAAAGAGCCACAATTGCCCGATCTTATTCAGAACTGTAAGCCTCGTATTGAGGTGCCGGTTTCAATAGAACCTGATGTGGATAGTCAAAATTATTCCCGAGCCCTTGAAGAAGCTTTGGGTAGAGGGTTTGATGTGAAGTATAAGGTAGATGAGTATTGTCAAAAATGCTGGGATTCTGATGGAAGATGTGGGCCGATTAATGATACGTCGTCGTTTATCTGCTACTGCCGCGATGGACACTATCCTCTTACCTGTCCTGATTCTTCCAGTAAGCGCTTCTTCACCCTCCTTCCTCTCCCATTTTTTTAATTAATTATCTCAGAGTTTTCATTCATTAATCGCCAAATTTTATTCTCAGATATCTGCGCTTGAGCTGTGATTATTAATATTACTGTACTAGTTTAGAGACGCCTTTCTTCAATTTGATTGCCTTCAATAGGATTGTCGGAGAAACGTATTTGTACATTACCGTTAGGAAATGTAGGAGTTATGAATCATTTTAGATTTTACATAAGCATATATATTTGTACAACACGATGATCATAAATGAGAACTCTGTTTTATTCTGAATATATGGTATCAAAGCTTTTAAATCTGTCTTCATAGCTTTTCTGGTCAAGCTTCCATATTTTCCGGCAACACTTTCCTTTTCTGTTGAGCCTTTAGATCTCCGTCACCAGTGTGCTTCTTAACCACACGCATCCCATCATCGTCTTCACCACCATCAGATGGGTATGTCCCCGAAATCCAGTCCCCGTCCGACCTCCGATGACGTTACACGCGCCATTACCAGCTCCGCGACCCAGATCCAGGCGTGGCGTGGCAATTTTTGCTTCCTAATCAACTCTTCATGCTCTATCTACCCCTAAAGTTGTGTGGTAATCTGACCACGTTTGAATTTTAAGCCTTGTTCTTCGTTTCTGTTTCAATGTTCTCCAAGTTGCAATTTGCCACTAATTCTGCTGTTTTTGAGTTAGTATTTCTATCTCTGTGGGTCTCTTGTTTCTTTTGTGACACCACATATCTTTGTTGATTGGTTTGTGACACTCCTGATTGTTCGGTAATCTGTGATATTTTGATATTTTGTGAGACTTTGTCCTTTGCTGATTCGTTCATGATACTTTGTCACTCCTGATTGTTTGACAATCTGTAACACTTTGCTATTTTGTGAGCATTATCCTTATGACTGTCTTTTACCGCTCAACTTGTATCTTGATTGATTGTTCTTTAAGCATTATCAATGGCAGACTCAAAGAACTCTGATATGTTACCTATGTCTGGTAAGATTACTACTTCATAGTTGAACTAGACAAATTATAGTGATTGGAACAAAACTGTTAAAGTATATATTTTGGGCATAGAGATAGAAACTCATTTAACTGAGGATCCTCCTTCTAGTGACGAAACAAAACTTTTGACTTGGCAAAGATCGAATGCTCGACTTTTGTTTCAAATTCGAAATTCTATTGAACCATAGATTCTATCTTCTATTAGCCATTGTAACATTGTCAAAGAAAATCATGAAGTATCTTGAATTTATGTTTTCTGGGAAAGGAAATATTACTCAGGTTCATGAAGTCTATAAAGGTTTTTATCGTTCTTAATAGCAAATTCGTCCATTGAAAGATTTCTTCTTGGACTTCAAGAAAATGTACGAGGAAATGAAAGTACTCATGTCTCCGCAAGCAGATCTGTCAACTCGTATCAAGAATTTGGAACTTCAGGCTATCATAAGTTTCCTTGAAGCTCTCGACGCATCTTATAAAACTATTTGTTCTCAAATTTTGTCTAGTCAAGAGCTTCCTTCTCTTGAATATGTTTTATCACGGGTTCTTCACGTTGATAGTTTGATTCATTCTTCTATTGATCCAAATGCAAGCGCTCAAGCTGGGCATGGTCCCTTTAAATCCAAGAATTATGGGTATAAACAAAGCACTAGTTCTCCGACAATGAATTCTAGCAGTATTATCTGCAATTATTGCAAGGAATCTGGTCACATTAAGAAAAATTGTCGAAAATTGAAAAATAAACAGCAGCTTGATCAACAACGTGGCCTTGCTCATATTCTCCAGACACTTGGTCCATCTGATTCTGGATCTTTACCTGCAGGAGCCCTAGCTATAGGTACTCTATCTTCTGGTCTTACTACTACTTCAACAAAGTGGGTCATTAATTCTGGTGCAACAGACCACATGGCAGGTAATCATTATTTGTTTTCATCATATACCTCCTATGCCAACCCGTCATCCATATTTGTTGCCAATGATTCCCATGTCTGTGTTATTGGCTCAGGCACTGTTAAACCATTTGCATCCCTTTCACTATCCTCTGTTCTTAATGTTCCCGATCTCACCTTTAACCTTTTATCTCCAAGTAAACTGACTCGTCATTTAAACTGTTTTATCTCACTATTCCCTAACTATTGTTTAATTCAGGATCTATCGACAAAGCATATTATTGGTAGAGGATATGAATCTGGTGGGCATTACATCCTTGATGATCAGGTGTCATGTTCTATTGCTTGTTCTTGTGGGTCATCTTTATTTGAAGTTCATTGTCATCTAGGTCATATGTCTCTGTCATCTCTCCAAAAATTGTATCCTCAGTGTTCATCTGTGTCTGCTTTATATTGTGAGTCATGTCAGTTTGCCAAACACCATCATGTTCATTTGGCACCTCATGTCAATAAACGGGTTGTGTCCCCCTTTGAGTTAGTACATTCTGATGTTTAGGGTCCTTGTTCAATTCTGTCTTAGACTGGTTAATATTATTTTGTCACTTTTATTGATAATTTTTCTCGAACCACTTGGCTTTACTTAATGAAACAGCGTTTTGAATTGTTTACTCATTTTTCATAATTTCTGTGCTGAAATTTTTCAAACCCAGTTTAACACTCCTGTGAAAATCTTATGAAGTGATAATACAAAAGAATATTTTTCGCCCCATTCACCAATTACATGCAAAATCATGATATTCTTCACCAATCCTCTTGTGTTAATACCGCTGCTCAAAATGATGTTGCTGAAATAAAGAACCAACATCTCTTAGAAACTGCTCGAGCTCTCATGTTTCATTCCTCTATTCCTACAATTTTTTAAACTGATGTCGTATCTACTACCTATTTTCTCATCAATCGCATGCCTTCTACTATTTTTAGAGGGGGATATTCTGTATTCCGTTCTGTTTTCCACCACTAAGTTGTTCCCTGTTGATCCAAAAATCTTTGGTTGTGTCTGTTTTGTTAGAGATGTCTGTCCTAGTGTAAGTAAACTCGATCTCAAGTCCTTAAGATGTGTTTTTCTTGGATATTCTCGAATTCAAAAAGGTTATCGGTGTTACTCTCCTGATCTCCGTCGTTACCTTGTGTCCATGATGTCACGTGTCATGAGTCCTCTAATTTCTTCAAGACTTTGACCATCTCTGAGTCTCCCTCTGTCATGGATAAATCTGATGATCTCCTGGTTTACCCTGTCCCTCTCTCACAAGTACAAGCTACTGTTTCGGAACCTGATATCATCAATGATGTTGATGTTGCCAATGATTCACCTTTGCCAGCTCATGCTTCGCGATTGATTCCGTCGATGCCTCCCTAGTTCCTGCTTCTGTTTTCACCGATCCTCCTCTTACTGTTACTGAACCACTTGTTCCTGATTCTCTTGTTGATACTTCTGATAACCTGCCCATTAACCTTCGCAAAGGTATTCGTCCTCATTATCCTTCTAAATGATATATTGATTGTACCTATCATATCTCATCTTTTGTATTCTATTGGTCTTTGTCCCTTGTTTCCTCTTCTCTTGTGGCAACCCTTGATTCCATCTCCACACCTACTACCCTTCACCAAGCCCTAACTCACCCTAGTTGGTGTGCCGTAATGGAAGAAGAACTCTTGGCACTGGAAACAGCTGGTACCTGGACTCTTGTTGATCTCCCTCATGGCAAAAAGACGATTGGATGTAAATGGGTATTTGTTGTTAAGACTAAGGCTGATGGTTCTTTGGAACGACAAAAAGCTCGCCTTGTTGCAAAAGGGTATGCCCAAACTTATGGTATTGATTATTCTGAGACTTTCTCTCCTGTGGCCAAACTCACTTCAGTTCGTCTTCTTGTTTCTTTGGCAGCTACATATTATTGGGATTTGCATCAATTAGATATTAAGAATGCCTTTTTTAATGGCGATCTTCTTGAAGAAGTTTATATGGAGCAACCACCTAGGTTCGTTGCTCAGGGGAAGAATAGGAAAGTGTGCTACCTCTGGAAGTCACTGTATGGTCCAAAGCAAAGTCCTCGAGCCTAGTTTCATAAATTCTGTAATGTGATCAAGAAGTTTGGGTTAAGTCAAAGCAAGTGTGATCACTCTGTGTTTTACCAACAATCTAATGCAAGCATGATTTTTCTAATAGTATATGTTGATGATATTGTGATTACAGGAAGTAACTTTTTTGGAATCTCAGAACTTAAAATCTTCCTTAACTCTCACTTTCTTGGTATGTTAGATAGTATCCTCATAAAAATACAAAAGAGTAAGTATCGTAAATAATTATTTATCGAAATTTAAATATTAAACATCCAATGCTTGACTTTAAATAGAAAGCAGGACTCAACATAAATTAAAACCCCAAAAGCTCAATATGGTTAGTTAGGTATTAAGGAGTGAGGTGATGCCACTTTAGTGATCTTGGTTGATTGGGATGTGATTGGATGGAAGGATATTGCATTTTGGTCAGATAATGGTTAAATGGGTGAAAAATCATATTTTCAGCATAAATGATATTGTGAATATCCTCTAAATGATTTGCATGATGTGATAAGATGATAGATATTTAAAGGTATGATTAAAAAGGTAGGTATTTAAAGGATATGGTGATTAAAATCCGTCTAAATCAGATTTAGGCATATTTAAATGAATCCAATGGATATTATAAGATAATTGAGCTTTTTAATGCTAATTCCTACATATAATCTAATAACACCCTAATATTCCTTATTTAATTAATCAGTGACACCTAAGACTCTAATTAATGACTCTTGACTTGTGACCTTAATTAAAAAATGAAAATTACCAAATAAATAGAAAAAATGACTGATTAATAAAAGACTCTAGTTGAACTGGTCTTTAAGTAATGCTTCTTGGAACTTCTAGCAAACCTTTTGAGTTCATTAAGATGCTTCAATTAACTATTCACACTCATGACTTGCATTGGTGTATTTTTGCATGCATTTGGGCCTAAAATGCAAAATATGGCCCAACTTGCCTCCCCTAAGTCTATGTTTTGTTTTGGGCCTTTAATATATTGGATTAGGTTCCATAAACACATTTTAACCTCTTGAATATGATTCTTTTCTTGTGTGTATTCTCCCACTTGACTAATCTCATGCAAAGTGACAGAATTATCTTCAATGTTCGCATCATAATCTAACTACAACCGCATCAGATGGAGCTTCCACACTTATATTGCAAGATAATGAAATTAAATCAGCATGTTGTTAACGAGTTACCACTTATAATTTAAAGATGGGATTTACTTTGAAATGGATTGCATCTAAACATGATTTTCAGTACAGTGTAAATAAGTGGTAGACGTTGTGATCTTGATATATATGAAACCTGCTGCTTCTGTAAGGATACAACTCATCTGATCAAAAGCTAGTGGTTATTTTCATCTAGAAAAAGCTAGTGGTAATGTTAATGCATTCATCTACGTATCATAATTTCCCGTGACTAAATTGGAAAACTTATATATGTATTCTTTCTTTTGTTGTCTCTTCATATAAAGATTCTAGTATCTCTAACCCCACATTTCTTTCTATGTACGCTTGTTGGAGCAGGAGGGTTTATACTAAGAAATAAAGTCATTGTAGGTAATAGACCTGCTTTAAGTTCTTTTCTTAACTATGCTTCATTATAATAGTTTCTTTGACAATTATATTAACTGATGTCATTACCATTCTACATTCCAGGTGTTGTTAGTGCTGTAGTCGTTAGTGGAGTAATTGGACTACTGCTTTTATGTAAGGCTAATTGTTGTTGTAAAATCAAATCATGGAGGCGAAGAAGAAGATTATGCGTGACATCTGAGGTTGACCAAAATATTGAAGCCTTCATTAGAAATCATGGTGCTCTAGCTCTCACAAGATATAAATTTGCAGATGTCAAGAAAATGACCAACTCTTTCAAAAAGAAATTGGGACAAGGTGGTTATGGTTCTATATACAAAGGAAAACTACTCGATGGCCAACCTGCTGCTATAAAGTTATTGAAGGCAACGAAAGAGAATGGGGAAGACTTTATCAATGAGGTTGCCAGCATTAGTAGGACTTCCCATGTAAATGTTGTTACCCTTCTTGGGTTTTGTTTTGAAGGTAAACATAAGGCTCTCATTTATGAATTTATGCCTAATGGATCTCTTGACAAGTTCATTCACAACAACGCAAATGAAAATACTCTACGCTTGACTTGGGAAAAGTTGTACCAAATAGCAATTGGGATAGCTCGAGGACTTGAGTATTTGCATAGAGGATGCAACACTCGAATTCTACATTTTGATATAAAGCCCCATAACATCCTTTTAGATGAAAGCTTTTGCCCCCAAAATCTCAGATTTTGGTCTTGCTAAGCTATGTCCAAAAAAAGAAAGTATCATTTCAATTTCAGAAGCAAGAGGAACAATAGGATATCTTGCTCCGGAAGTTTGGAATAGAAACATAAGTGGAGTTTCCCAAAAATCTTATGTTTATAGCTATGGGATGATGCTGTTAGATATGGTTGGTGGGAGAAAGAACATGAATTTTAAAACCAATTGTTCAACTGATAAATATTTTCCGGATTATATTTATGATCAACTTGAGCAAGAAGGATGTTTGGGATGTAATGGGACCAATAACGCAGGGGAAAATGATATTGCAAAGAGAATGACCATTGTGGCTTTGTGGTGTATCCAAACATTCCCAAGCCACAGACCTACAATGAGTAGGGTGATTGAAATGTTTGAAAGAAGACTTGACTTGTTGGAAATGCCACCAAAATCTGTCATATCTTCCCCACCAAGATTAGAACTAGAATCTTCCACCACTACTAATACCACAACATAGATTTTGTGTTTTCAAACCTCTTCCCACATGCTGCTGGAGGAACACTAGGATTCTTCAATGTTGGAAAGAAGTTCAGGTGGGGACTGAGTCAAGGGCTGTGAAGCTAAGCTCTAAGACCATTGAGATATATGTTGCATATTGGTGTTTTAAATTTTCTGTAAGTTTGAGTTAATTATGATTTGGGCTTATCCATTTGTTCTAGGATATTTTGATTCCTAAAAAATTTCTCAAAGCTAATGACTTCTCTACCATCATGGAGGTTTGTATTGATAGTATTTACGCAGTTAGCTAAGATTGCATAGTCTGTTCCAATGCTTTCATTTAGGTTATTAGCTTCAGCTTCCTTCAGTGAGCAAGAGGTTTGAAAGATGGACAGGTTGTGCAATAATCTGAATATGCAGGCTGATTAATGACTTGTATAGAAAATTAGAAATAGTTTTGAAATTGTTTGACCGCTCAAATCTTACCTTGTTTGGCCACTAAAATCTTATCCTATCAAGACTTCTCCAAATTTTAATCTGTTACTTATGTTAATGTGAGCTGTTCAACATGATAAATTTATCATTACAGAGGGTGCATTTTTTTTCCTCTTGAGGCTTATTACCCGTCTCGTGTACTTATTTAATAGTTAGGAGTTTATATGCAACTAACCTAAAAGTTTATTAGAGCTCAAGTATGTTGTAAAAGATCTTAAATATATGTAACAATGTTACATGGCATTGGAAATATTAAAAAAAATAGGAAACTCCATTAGTTTCAGTCTCTTCTGCTCTTCCTCTGTTTTCTTGTGACTCTGCCGCAATAAGTGGTCCTGGAAAAACACCACTGACGGTCATTACCAACTCCATAACAATGGGAGATATGGTTTTGATGTCACGTACCTATCTCATGACATCTCTTCCATTCGAATTGGCTCTCTAACCTTAGACTAGATCATTGTGATCCCCGTCGTTTTATCCTCACACAAACAGACATCTCAAACTATGATAGTGCAGTGCTTAAATTTCATATATGGTAAAGCAATTTATAACTAGCATGTAGTTTCCTATAGTTCGAATATTTGATGTCAAGGTCCCACCATGTTGGGTAGTGGGATAATTAGAAAGTTGTTGATTTAGAGAGAGAGAGAGAGAACGCAGAAAAGAAAAGGCAAAAGAAGGACTCAATCAATGATCGTTTGGTGAAACTAAACCAGAAACTTGATTATCCTATTTGCTTCAAGAGTCCAATTACTGCTCTGCCTTGTAAACTTTTTTTAACTTGTAAAAAGGAGCAAGCCTAAAGTCATATTTATGATCTTCATCTGGAGCTAGGAATTTCTAGAAAAGAAAGCAACTGGAATTTTCCTGGATTCAATTAGTTGATTAGTGACTCCTAAATTAATATTAGTATTGGGATGGGAGCTTTTCATTTTGGTTTACATAATTTATAAGACAGTAATAGTGTTGTTAAAAAGAGTAATTAAAGTTAACAAGTGGGGTCATTTTGAAAATAGTATGAAAACATATATGGGAGAGTGAGTGGTTTGTTTCCTAAATCGTGATTGAGTAGAGGAACGTGTTTATTTGAATAGTCAACAATCACTTTTCAATTATTGTAGAATGTGGAAGAAAAGATGATTTTGGTTAGGATTGAGGTATTTTTCTTCCTGAAAAATCAACAAAATGAATGACGAGAGTGATAAATGATGGGCTAGCCCAGCCAACATGGCATCAATAAACTCGTGAGTTAACAATAGAGGCCAATATACTTCTCCTCACCTTCTTCTTCGTCTTCCTCTTCCTTTCCTCTTTCTCACTCTCCCTCTCTCAACCAAACATTGAATACTGGAAGTGCACACCATCCCCTTGTGGAAAAGTAGGACAAATCGATTACCCATTCTGGTCTGAGACGAGTCGACCCCATTATTGTGGCAGACCTGAGTTCAAGCTTAATTGTCCCCAAGATGAACATAACTACCCTTCCTTTCAAATCGATTTACAGACTTTCAATGTCACACATTTTGATCGATTCACTCACAAGATGACACTGGCACGAATAGATTTTGTGCATGATAACCGTTCTTCACATTTAACCAACACTTCTGTGAGTATCCCACTCAATCCTGTACATTATGATGAGCCATATGTGAAGAACATTACCCTATTCTATGACTGCCCCAAAGACTATTCTATTGAGGGGTTCAAATTCGCATGCCAGCCTCAAGCAAGCTCTAGTTCTAATTCTTCTACCAACTATGCTTTCTTTTCGGAAAATGTCATGCATGAACCGCGATTCCCCGACCTTGTTGAGAATTGTAAGCATCATGTTCAGGTGACGATTTCAAGAGAAACTGATGTGAATACTCAAGATTATTATTCCCAAGCCCTTGAAGAAGCTTTGGGTAGAGGGTTTCGTGTGTAGTATAACACACGAGTCTTGTGGAGAATGCTTGGATTCTAATGGAAGATATGGGTCAAATGATACGTCACCATTTATTTGCTATTGCGCCGATGGACATCATCCTCTTATCTGTCCTCATTCTTCGGGTATGTGCCTCTTCACCTGCTTCTCCTATTTTTGTAGGGTTAAAGAGTAAATTTACCAGTAAAATTTTAAGGAATGAGTGTCTGGTACAATTATATTTTAAAGGGGTTAAAACTACACATAAGAAATTAAAAGTGGTGCATCTAGCACAAAAAAAGTGTTAAATTTAATCTAACTCCATTAGGGGTTTTCTTCTCTTATAATTTAACGCCGTTAGTTCAAATTTAACGGTTTTGTGCTAGATGCTCTACTTTTAATTCTATAGGTGTATTTTTACCCCTTTTAAAATATAATTGTGCCAAGCGCTCTCTCCATAAAACTTTGTTGATAAATCTGCTCCTTAACCCTTTTTATTATCTCAAGAGTTCTTAGTCATTAGTCATTACTTCCTAAATTTATTCTTAGCCATGCTACGCTTGAGCTTTAATTATTGCATAGGGTTAAGAAGTAGATTTACCAATAAAGTTTTAAGGAATAAGCGCCTGGCACAATTATATTTTAAAGGAGGCAAAAGTACACATAGAGAATTAAAAGTGGAGCATCTAGCACAAAACCGTTAAATTTGACCTAACGACGTTAAATTATAAGAGAAGAAAACTCCTAACGGTGTTAGATCAAATTTAACGATTTTGTGCTGAATGCTTCACTTTTAATTTCTTATGTGTAGTTTTGTCCTATTTACAACATAATTGTGTCAGACGCTCCTTCCTTAAAATTTTACCGGTAAATCTGCTACTTAACCCTATTGCATAATGCATATTATTTAGTGTAGAGATTATGCCTTTATTCATTTTGATTGCCTTCAATGGGATAAAGGGATCAGCGCCTAAAAGGCTTGTACCCAATTCTACTTTACCATTCTGGTCCACTCCATCCTTTATTCCAAAACTACGTAGTTTTAGGGTAAAGGAGGCAAGCGGATGGAATGTAAAGGAGAGAATTCGAATCCAATCCTTCACCGGTCCTTGTTCTTTCACCCAAGATAAAACATTACAAAAAACACAAATTAAACATAACAATATTAACATGATTATCATTATCAGCTTTCTCACTATCACCAACATCAACAATATTTTGATTGTACTTAAATGTGAGTAGGCTCTTTTTTTAGTGGCAAAAATATCAATCTAGTTGTCTTAAACTAAACCAAATCAAAATGTTGTCCTAAACCCTGATAAATTATTTTTCAATTATTAATGTGTTTTAAGATTATAGATCAATATTTTAAAACGTATCGGAGACTTGTAATTTAAGAAAAGCGAAAACTAATTTTTAAAAATTTTAATTATAATTTTTAATAAAATTATTTTTAATAATAATTTTTCCATATAAATCCTAAATATTATTTTTATCTCAAGTTATTTCATTACGAGTTTTATTTTGTACTTCCATTTTTCTGTCAACAAATCATGCGATGCTATGAATTAATTTGAATTCAAGTGGGATTAAAGTTTAAACTCTCACCAAGCTTGAGTTTTCCTTCGAAAGGCCTTGTGTCTACCTATAATTTGAATTGGTCAAGGGACGTATCCCACATTCTGTTTGCTTCTCAGAATTGATTTGACGTTTCTTTGCTTAGAATTCTTTCTATCTTCTCTCTTTTTTTTGTGTTTTTCCTTTGTAATACATTCTTTGTCAATTTTGTTCACTCATACTTAAGTTTGAATATTCCTTATCAAGGTACATGGTTCTTCACTGTGTTGAGCACAAATTATGGACAAATTTTCTTCATGAATGTTCGAGTCAACTCGAACTCTTGCTCAGTAAAATTCATCCCAACCATTTATAAGAGCTTAGGGCCACAATTAATAAAATAACATAAAAGTAAAGAAAATGATTTCATCAGGCAAGATTACTGAATTAGGGAAATTATTGGGGTATAAACTACTTAATCTCGAGGGTATTTTGGAGATTTTAGATGTCACCAAAGTCTTTGCATTGACTTGCAAGCCATCCAGTCAAGCACGTCTTCCTTATCTGTCACGTTATAGCCAAATAGAGTAGGGCCATCCAAAGAAATAATAGTAAAGTGAAGAAGGCAATTTAGGTGTTGCCCGGCACTATCATTGTGATACCACCATTACTGAGCATGATGCTCGCATCACACCTAATGTTTCTTTTCTGTATAATCTAACTACAGTACAACCTCATCAGATGGAGAGTCCATACTTATATTGCAAGATAATGAAATTAAACTAGCTTTTTGTGAACGAATTACCACACATATTTTAAAGATGGGCATTTACCTTGAAATGGATTGCACTTAAACCTGGTTTTCAGTACTGTGTAAATAAGTGGTGGACACTGTGGTCTTGATATATATATATATAAATTATGCTGCTCCTGTAATGAAACAACTCATCTCAAAAGTTGGTGTTCATGTTAATGCATTCATCTGAATATCATAATCTCCTATGGCTAATTTGGAAAACTTATTATACATGTATCCTTTGTTGTTCTTTCTTCATATACAGAATCAAGTAAGTATCTAACCCCACTTTTCTTTCCATGTATGGTTGCTGGAGCAGGGAGGACTGCCATAATAAATAAAGTCATTGTAGGTAATAGATCTGCTTTTAGTTTTTTTCTTAACTTACTTTGTGCTTCACTATAATAGTTTCTTTTACAATTGTATTAACTGAAAGCCATTACCATCAGGTGTTGTTAGTGCTGTCGTCATTAGTGGAGTAATTGAACTGCTGCTTTTATGTAAGGCTAATTGTTGTTGTAAAATCAAATCATGGAGACGAAGACTAGGATTAGGCAAGACATCTAAGGTTGAACAAAATATTGAAGCCTTCATTTGAAATCATGTTACTCTAGCTCTCACAAGATACAAATTTGCAGATTTCAAGAAAATGACCAACTCTTTTAAGGATAAATTGGGACAAGGTGGCTATAGTTCTGTATACAAAGGGAAACTATTCAACGGCCACCCTATTGCTGTTAAGCTATTGAAGGCATCAAAAGAGAATGGAGAAGATTTTATCAATGAGGTTGCCAGCATCAGTAGGCCTTCCCATGTAAATATTGTTACCCTTCTTGTGTTTTGTTTTGAAGGCAAACAAAAGGCTCTCATTTATGAATTTATGCCTAATGGATCTCTTGACAAGTTTATTCACAACAACGAAGATAAAAATAGTCTATGCTTGACTGGGGAAAAGATATACCAAATTGTAATTGGGATTGCTTGAGGACTTGATATTTGCATAGAGGATGCAAGACCCGAATTCTACATTTTGATATAAAGCCTCATAACATCCTTTTAGATGAAAGCTTTTGTCCTAAGATATCAGATTTTGGTCTTGCTAAGCTATGTCCAAAAAAAGAGAACATCATTTCAATTACAGAAGCAAGAGGAACTATTGGATATCTTGCTCCGGAAGTTTGGAATAGAAACATAAGAGGAGTTTCACATAAGTCTGATGTTTATAGCTATGGGATAATGCTATTAGACATGGTTGGAGGGAGAAAGAACATGAATGTTGAAACCAACTGTTGAACTGATAAATATTTTCCAGATTATATTTATGATCAACTTGAGCAAGACAGCTGTCTGGAATGTAATGGGGCCAATAACATGGACGAAAATGATATTGCAAAGAGAATGACCATTGTGGCCTTGTGGTGTATACAAATATTTCCAAGTCAAAGACCTCCAATGAGTAGAGTGATTGATATGTTAGAAAGCAGACTGGACTTGTTGGAAATGCCTCCAAAACCTGTCATGCCATCATCCCCTGCAAGATTAGAACTAGAATCTTCCACCACTGCTAATACCACAACATAGATTTTGGGTTTTCAAAGCTCTTCCCACATGCTGCTGGAGAAACACTAGGATTTATAAATGTTGAAATGAAGGTCAGGTGGGATCTGAGTCAAGGGCTTTGAAGCTCAAGCCCTAAGACCATTGAGATATACCTTGCATATTAGTGTTTTAAATTGTCTATAAGTCTGAGTTAATTATGATTCAGGCTTATTTCTTTTGTTAATGTATATTTTGACTCAAAATGTGCAGGCTGATTATTGACTCATAGAAATAGTTTTGAAATTGTTTGACCACTCAAATCTTATCCTAACGAGACTTCTCCAAACTTTTAAACTTGTGTTGGTGTAATTTGCTAAAATCGCGAGATAAACCATTGCAGAGGGTTTATTTCTTTTCCTGTTGAGGCTTACCACCTGCCTCATGTTCTTTTTTGATCAAGTAATTACCGCTCTTGACCAAATAAGAAGTGTACCTAAAGATTTGGTGACAATCGTATACATGGAGATGTATCCATACATAGTATAAATTAATTGAATTTACTCAAATGACAAAACACAATTGGACTTTGCTTAATGGAAATTCCAACTCCAGTTACGCTTAACAGTTTCAACAAGAACATGATTGAAGGAAAACTTACATAAAGAGGGGAGAAATCAAAATAAAAGAAGAAAAACTTCTTAATCACAAGGATAATGGCCTAAAAGAACAAGTGAAAGCATCAGAGGGAAAAGAAAAAAAACTTGATAATTCATCCAGACTGCTTCATGGAGGAGTGCATTCTCGCCTTGCAATAAGGTCTTTGACCACTTTCTCAGCTCATTTATTTTCATCCTGAGCCCATAATTCCTAATTGATAAAGTGATTCTCTCTCTCTCTCTCTCTCTCTCTCTCTCTCTCTATCTATAGTAGCTTATAATCGGTTTCTGTTTTTAAAGGAAGTTTAGATTCATTGGAAATACCACCAAAACCTTTCATATCTTCCTCTTTAAGATTGGAACTTGAATGACTATATGACTGTAATAGATAACTCTGTAAAATCAGATTTGTTGGCAGTATTTCATTCTTCTATGGGGTTTGTTTTTTTTTAATCTTTTTGGATTTCCACAATCGGTGTACTTAAATATCATAAGGTTTTGGGTTCAGTCATATTTCCATTATGTTATAGTCTCAAAACAGATCAAAATAGGAAGAAAAAAATAAAAGAATAATTTAAAACTAACTCCTTCAAACATGAAAATGGTAAACAGCGTAAAACTTATCTCTCTATATACATATCCACTCCTAGCTAACCACTCCAGCAGATGAAAGAAACTAGAGACTAAGAATACGTAGATTAGCTGCTCCTTCTGCCATAAAATATGAAATAAAGAAAGAAGGTCAGATCACCACTGAATTGCTAGAAGTTGAAGTTGTAGACTTGCTTGCCAAATTAGAATCAGGTGAAGTCGGAGGCAGATCATTCTTGAGCAACCCAAGATCGTCAGCTCCAGAAATATCCAACACCTCCGCCTTGCTCTTATGCTGCCCATCGCTCTCTATATCCCTCAGCGTCTCCACCACTTCCTCCATGGAAGGCCTCATATCCTTCAAATTCTGCAAACACTGAAACGCCAGCTCCGCCACCGCATTAATCATCTTCCTCACCTTCTGATCTGACTCAAACCCGAGCGTGGGATCCACCAGCTCATGCAGCGCCCGGTTCTGGATCTTGTTGATCGCCATGGTGGACAGATTGATCTCATGTCTATGCCGTGTGATGTCCACAGCTGGCAACGATGATATCAGCTCAATCAGCACCACACCAAAGCTATAAACATCACTTTTATCAGTAAGGTGATAGCATTCATGGTACTCTGGGTCAACATAGCCCGGAGTTCCTTGAGGGGCTGTGGAAACGTGGGTGACATGGTCCGGGAAGAGACGGGACAGCCCAAAGTCTGCAACTTTGACAACAAAATGGTTGTCTAGAAGGATGTTGTTGGTTTTAACATCTCTATGGATGATGTCTGAGGCATGAAGGTATGCTAAAGCAGTGGCAGTTTCAATGGCTATGTTTATTCTGATATTCCAAGGTAGTGTGCCTGGCTTTTCTCGATCGCCATGAAGATGATCAGCGAGTGTTCCATTGGGAATGTACTCGTATACAAGTAAGAGTTCGCGACTGTGCCGAGAAGTGCAGCCATAGAGGGACACAAGGTTGACATGACGCAGGCGTGTTAGGATCTGAACTTCGTTGATAAATTGTTCTACTCTCTTGTAATTGTTCTCGTATAGTCGCTTCACTGCAACATCACGACCGTCGCGAAGTTTACCTGAACAAGATGATACATCATAAGATTAAGGAAAGTGATAACTGACAGTAGTGAAATTTGAAATGTTAGGATTCTAGCAGAAGGACGAAATGTGCATAGTATTACCTTTGTATACTGTTCCAAAACCTCCATCTCCAAGTTCCCTTTCTGAATCGAAATTGTTAGTGGCCTCTTCAAGTTCACTGTATGTGAAGAGGGGGACTCCAAAATATTTACTTGCATTAATCTCAGGGTCCACCATCTTGGAGGAAACAGAAGAAGCAGTACGTGATTGTATGTATGACTTTGCATAACCGGTCCTCTTTCGTCGTAGATAGAAATAGAAGAGAGTAAGCATGACAAGCACAACGACTGTAGCAGTAACACAACCTGGAAAAAACAGAATGGTAATGGCTTTCAGTTAATATAATTGTCAAACAAACTATCATAATGAAACACAAAGGAAGTTAAGAAAAGCACTAAAAGCATGTTATTACCTACAACGACTTTAATTTTTATTGAAGGTCCGCCTGTTCCAGCAATTATACACAAAAAAAGCAAAGTGGGGTTAAATACTTGCTAAAATCTGTAATATGAAGAAAGAACAAAACAAAATATATATATATACAGAAATAAAAAGTTATCCGATTTAGACATGGGAAATTAAGTTATCCGATTTAGACATGGGAAATTATGTTAATGCAGATTAATGCATTAACTTCACCACTAACCATTAATGTGAGCTAAGAAGCAGAATTATATTTATCAAAACCACAGCATCCACCACATTTTACACAGTACTGAAAACCAGTTTCAGGTGCAATCCATTTCAAAGTAAACCCCATCTTTAAAATTTCAGTTGTAACTAGTTCGCAACTAGCTAGTTTAATTTTCATTGCAAACAATAATCATTATCTTGCAGCATAAGTACGGAGGCTCCATTTGACGCCGCTGTAGTTAGATTGATACTGAAAAGAAACATTAGGATGATGCGAGCATTATGCTCAGTAATGGTGGCATCACAATGACACAGCAGGGTAACACCTAAATTGCCCTCTTCACTATTGCTCCTTTGGTTGGCCCCACTGTACCTCCCAATTAAGTTAACTATTTGGCTATGAGGTGCAATACAAAGAAGACGTGCTCGACTGGAAACAAAGAAAACGAGGACTTGCAAGTCAATGCAATGACTTTGCTGACATGTGAAATCTCCGAAATGCCCTCAAGATTAAGTCGTTTCCAGACCAATAATCGCCCTGATTCAGTAATCTTGCCTGAGAAAGTGATTTTCTTTACTTGTGCTAGACGCCTATATGCTATATTATTGATGACGACCCTAGGATTCTTATAAATGGTGGGATCAAGTTGACTCGGACATTTATCAAGAAAATTTGTGTATAATGCATCTGACAAGTAATATTCAAAACTCAAGTATGAATGGTGAACAAAAATGAATAGAAATGTATAACTTCTACTAAGGAAAAACACAAAAAAGAAGAAATAAAATTAAAATAGAAAGAATTCTGAGCAAAGGAAAGTCAAATCAATCCTGAGAACTAAATAGAATGTGGGATACGTTGCTTAACTCGTTCAAGGATAGACAGACACAAGGTCTTTCAAATGAAAACTCAAGCTTGCTAAGTAATTTATAGCATCACATGATTTGTTACCAGAAAAATGGAATTGCTGAATAACATTCTTTATGAAGCAAACTTTCCATAAAAATGGGATTTAGGATTTATATGAAAAAGCAATGTTAAAATTATAATTTTATTTTTTAATAAAATTATAATTGACAATCTATATTCTATAAAATATAATAAACATTTTAAAAAAATTAATATTTATATTTTAAAATTACGATTCTCCAGTACTCTTATCATATCTGCAAAATTATTAATTTATAATATCTACATTTCATCCTAAACCATGTGCTCGTAAGGAAAGAAAGAAAAGTAAGTCGAGTTTTCTCACATGGTTATCCCCGCCGCAGTTCTTAAAAGGGTAAACACGGAAAAGAGGTGTGAAAATTGAGAAATGATAGATGAGTGATTTCATAAATGATAAAATTAGGAATTTTTTATCCCATTTTAATATTTTCTAATCAACTTTTAATTAAGCAACCCATCATGATTTCCCAATCTTCAGAACACTTTCCCGTCGTTTTTCCTAAGAAGTTAAAACAAGCAAACCCCATGTTAATTTTCACCTCTTCCAAGAAAAAAAAAACTACGTTTTTTAAAAATATTATTTTAATTTCCGTAAATCTATTACCGGGCACTGCGGCACTACGCCGGCTGGAAAAGTACGGCCATTATCGGGTGAAAGAAAAGGACCGATGAACGATCCCTGGAAGACCTCAACAAAAAGAAAGGATGCTGAGAAGCCTGAAAATAGTCGATCGAGTTATGAAACTTGATCTTCCCATAATATAAGTAAAAGCATAATCGCAAGAGAAGATGGGTTCCAGCTGTGATCCAGCTGTCTAATTACCAGTTAATTGAGCTTGACAGGAAACAAGGAGTTTGTTGAGGAGTTTATGCCCTTTATCCTATTGAAGGCAATCAAATCGAATAAAAGGAATCTCTAAACTAATAGCTGAGCATAAATTTGGCAATGATGAAGGAAAACTCAGTTGATAAAAAATGGGAGAAGGAGATGAAGAGGCGCGTACCGGAAGAATTGGAAGAATGGGAAGAATCATGACAGTTAAGAGAATGATGTCCATCGGGGCAATAGCAGATAAACGGCGACGTATCATTCGACCCACATCTTCCTAGAGATTCCCAGCATTCTCCACAATACTCATCTACCTCATACTGTACAGGAAACCCTTCACCCAAAGCTTCTTCTGGGGCTTGAAAATAAGGTTGTCTTGAAACCGGCACTTGGATATTATTCTTACAATTCTCAATAAGGTCGGCGAATTGCAACTCACTCACGATATCTTCCGTATAGAAAGCATAGTTGATTGAATTAGAATTAGGGCTTGTCCCAGGCTGGCATGTGAATTTGAATTCCTCAATCAAATAGTCTAAGGAGCAGTCGTAGAATAAGGTCACGTTCCTCACATATGGATCGTCATAATGGAAGAGATTGCGTGGGATACTCACAGTAGTGTTGGTCATATGTGAAGAACAATTGTTATAAACAAAGTCTGTTCGCACCAGTCTCATCGTTTTCGTGTGAGTGAATAGGTCAATGTATGTGGCATTGAAAGTCTGTAAACCGATTTGAATGGAAGGGTAGTGATCTTTATCTCGGGGACAATTGAGCTTGAACTCGGGAGATCTGCCACAATAACGGGGTCGACCAATTTCCTCAGACCAGAAAGGATAATCGATTGGTCCTAATTTTCCACAAGGGGATGGTCGGCACTTGCTGTATTCGTTGTCCGGCTCAGAGTGGGAAAGTGGGAAAGAGGAAAGGAAGAAGGAGAAGGTGAGGAACAGCATATAGGCCTCCATTATTGTTAACTCCCCTGCATCATCACACCATGTTGGCTTGAGTAGCTCAACATATATCAGTCATGGCTTTTGGGTCAAGGAAGAAGACTTTTGACTTCACAATGAGAGGCTGCAATCCTCTCTCATCTTTCATTTCTTTGATTTTTCAGCTACATAACCCCTCTATCCTAAATTCCTCTCTTCTTCCTTCCACAATGAATGAAAAGTGGTTGTTGAGTGTTGACTATTCTATGCGTATTCCTGACGGCCCCAAATATATACGGCCCTCCCTACAAATAGTCCATCAGGAAACAGCCACTCACTTTCCCCATCTCCACTCACTTGCAAAGACAATCTCATTGCTCCAATGATACTATTACGGTCTTATGAATCAAGTATACCGACACTATCGTTTTGTAGTTTACGGAGAGTCATCCATCAGGAAAAATTCCCAGCTGTAAAAATGATGATTAATTATTTTTTCTGATCCTAATTATAAGATAAAATTGATTTTTTTTTAGAGAAACTAAGGAAACCAATTAAATTATTTTAGAATGTTTATATTTTTAATATCCTTAGATTATTCTAAAATAATTTAATTAACTTCTTTAATTTCTCTAAAAAAAACAACTCCATCTTATATTATTACTTACTTTCCTAGCTAACGTGTGATTTTTATATTTCTATTTTTCTCATAGGCTTGCTCTTTTTACCCGTTCAAAGGTTCACAAGGCTGACTATAAACACTGTTTTGTTACAAAATATGAGAAAAGTTGGATTGGATTATTGGTTACCAAGCCTACGGTTTACTTCACCATACCATCATGGATTAGGCATTTAATTTGGGAAAATTATACCAAAATCTCAATTAAAAAAATAATATTGGAAAAATCCTATAATTTATTAATTATAGCTCTTTTTCTTATCAATGATTGTTTTTTCACTTTTTATTGACAACTATAAAGTATGAAACTTTTTTTTTTATTCTTGGGACCTTCTCGTCATTTTTCCAAGTTTATTTGGTTAACAACTTTAACTTTTGTCAAGACTTTTCAACTATCAAATATTCCTAATGAACAAACTGAAGGCTTAATAAACAAGGTGGAAGTGAATGAACAGGAATAAAATACGCAAGAATCAAACCTCCTAAGAATGAATCATGAGAGCCAGGAAAGTCAATTTAGTGATATCCTCTGCTTTTTTTCATGGGGAGTGCTCTAAAATCTATGATTCTATATTGGAAACTAGCAAGGACTTTGCCTAAGTGATCTCTAAACCAGTATGATGTATTGTAACAAACCAAGAGTCTATGACAAGAACAGAACACTGATTTGCATGTAGCAGACTAATTGAAGGGCATAATAGAAGGAACAGAGAAAGAAGCCATACTTGCAAAAGTAGGACACGCCAAGTCATTAGGTCCGTCTGGACAATAACATAAAAATTGAGACCCATCATCTTTCATACCACAAGCTCCTCCAGATTCCATACATTTTTCGCAGCCACCCTCGTCTGCAAAATACTGAACATCAAACCCTTTAAACGAAGCAGCCTTCAGCGATTCAATTCCACCAAAAGGGTCCACAGTGACACCCAATGTAATTGGCACCTGAAGCTGAACCCCACAGTTTTGGGCAAGTTCTGGGAATTGAGGCAACAGATATTGATCCATAAAAAGAGCTTGCTTTCCTCTGTCATCCCTACACGTAATGTTGTTCCGGCCGATTGAAAACCCGGGAACACAGTCATAGAATATGGTCATGTTCCCATCAGATGAGTCCAAAGAAAACAGAATAAGGTCCAAGGAAGTGTTGGTGAAAGGGAAAGAACAGTTATCGTAGTTTGGGATATCTGTTCGCACCATTTTGGTGAAAAAGCGAGAGGGATCAAAATCGATCAACATGAAGTTTTGAGAGCCCATTTCAAGGGAAATGATGTCAGGAGATAGGAATTTGACTTCGAAACCATCTCTTCCAGAGTAATGAGGTCTGTTTCCTCCCCAGAAAGGATAGCATATTAACAAGTTTCCACAGTTGTAAGTACGGCTACATGTTTTGTATTTGTCATCTTCTTTTTGACTCAGGGATTGTGACAGAGTCCTTGTTAAGAACAAGAGGTAGAAGAAGGAGGAGGAGGAGTTGCAGAGTGTGTACGGAAGCATGTGACTATGAGGATTCATTGTGTTGTCAAGTGGTGGTTTTCCATGACCACTTATTGTAACAGAGTCGCAAGAAAACAGAGGAAGAGAAGAGATGAGACTGAAGCTAATAAAGTTTCCTATGTAACGTTCTTACTTAGTTGAGTTATTTCGCAACAGCTGTCAGCTCAGCTTTTTTTTTTTTTAAAGAATAAATTGATGTACTTGACCGCGAAGCATCGACTTCACAGTTCACATAGGTATCATCGGCACATCGCCTAGTACGGTATTCATGGCAAGAAACACAGAAGCTTTTGTTCCACAGCGTAGTGTTTCTAGTTCATACTAGGGTGCCAAATGGCAACCAGAGCTAAAAAAGAAGGGAAGGGGAAAAATGAATATTAAACATGAATTAAAATTTTAAATATACTTGCATTTATATTGTGTACTATATATTAAATAATTATAAAAAAATTTTAAAAAAAACGCCTAAAAATTCTGTTTATTCACTAATGGCCACACACCAAACATCTTTTTCAAGTATAACTTAAATGTGAAGTTGTGGTTCAAACTCTTCATAAATATAATATATGCATATATCAAGAAAATATAATTCTAAACACATTATCTGCTTATCCATAGTCCTAAACATTTTGGCCTAGAAATCTATTTCTAAATGATCTTCATCCTAATAGAAGTTTCGACGGATGCGCTAATGTGTATTATTGAAACTATGTATTATTGAGGTTATTACTGTTAAACTTCTCATATGACCAAATAATAATAACAAAGTCCTATCTCATTAGCTAGGGCTAACTACATGGTTCGTATAGTATTATTATACCCTATCAATAACTAAACCTTTAAATAAATTTTTCATGCGACCAAATTGTGAGAAAAACCCACTGAAAGGAAATTCTAATACTTGTAATTTGACATTCCAAAAGAAAATTCGAATTTTCCAATCAAGTCTGATGTACTTGGCATTCTTGTAATATCTTATTGTCTATAATTGCATGCATGATTTCCTTAATAAGATCTAGTCACCAACTAACCAGGACAATGACCTATATATTACGATATGAAACTCAAACTTATCATAGTAATGTTGCCTTCAGATTATTAAATAAACAAAACAAACAATATAACAACACCACCACAAAGTGTTAAAGCCCTTTCTTATTTACTTTTCCTGTATGTCCTATTCTGCTTATTAATATATGCTAAACCAGCCCAATCAATTAATCTATATGAAAGGGGATAGGTACCTAACCTGTTAAAGAAAAAAAATTAAACGCTACCATCCAAATTAAAACAACTTAGGATAATCAGTTTGTGAAGCAGCACAAGAACCTAAAAATACCAAGTAACTTAAACTAGCTAGAAGCTAGGAAGAAGAAAACATACTGTGTTTCCGCACTGGGTCATCAGAAAAACAAACCCTATGCTGATCATCATAACTTTGATTGGGACAGAAACATGTGGATCCACCAAAACTTACATTGTACCCACACCTTCCACCTGATTTTCTGCAATCTTCACACAGACCTCCTTCTGTCCGTTCCCAATCAACTTCAAAACCTTTACCTATAACATCAGCGGGATCTATGGGGTCCTCTATGAATATTCTGGCTGCGTCCCCAAGAACAGGAACTGTGATACTAATTCTGCATCCCAGTGAGGTCTTGTTAAACCATCTCTCGCCGATCAGTGACCAGTATGCTTGGCGAGGATTACCATTTATAGGGCACTCAAACATCGAAGCAGTTGATAGATTCACAGGATTGGGCGTGTTTGCTAAAGGATGGCAGTCATATAATATGGTAGTGTTTATATCATTGGATGTGTAGTTAAAGAAGGAATAATCCAACGTTATGTTGTTGAATTCTTTGGGACATTTGGTGCCCCACAAATCCATTCTTGCTATTGTGAGAGTTCTTGTGTTTGAACGGACATCGAAGACATGAAATTTCCAGGACGCCATGTTGATAGTAACATTGTCTCCTTCACAATCTAGCTTGAACCTTGGATGCCCACAAAACTGAGGTCGTGAATTGGACCAGAATGGGTAACTAAGGTTGGTGATTTTGCCGCAGTTAAACGGCTCGCAAGCTGAAAACTGTTCATCTGCAATGGCGAAATACGGTGCCAACCAGAGAATGAAGAAGAAGAAGGTGTTGAACAACACAAGTTGAGGAGGAAGAACAAAAGGAGGACCCATGTACTGTGGGATATTGCAACGATCATGTGTGTGTTTTGGAATGGGTAATTGCTAGATAGCTATCAGGGGGATATAATTAAATCAAAGTCAAACCAAAAACCCTGACAAGTGATTGTCCTAATGAGGATCAATCTTTAGATGGCTTTGACTCTTTCCAGGGCACATAAATTAGAGCCGTCTTATATCTTCACAAGCTTCAAACCAACTGGTTTAGATTAATATATACGAAGATTGTGACTTAGAAAATGTGGAACCTAGCTAAGACTAATCCTTATATAAGACTAGACTTTTATACAACATAATGAGGTATATGACCAAATAAATAAAAATATGGATGTGGCGGGTGACTTTTAAGACCAAAGTTTATGGAAGAAATGAAAGATTCTCTTTTGTTGTTAATTGTTTTGGATCAATTATTTGCTGGGTAATACTGCGTCATTTGAAGTGTGAAGATAGATATTAAACAAAACGAGTTTTTATATACGAAACTCCGCATCAAATGTCATTTCAAAATGCTGACCAAATAATATACATGTCCTTTTTTATTAGTCATATGTTCAAAAGTCAATATCATCTTTAAAAAAATATTAGGGTTAATATAATTTTTGGTCCCTGAAATTTGATTCAATTTTGATTTTGGTCCCTCGAATTTGAAATCGGTGATTTTAGTCCCTAAAGTTTCACCCAATTTTGGTTTTAGTCCCTCAAGTTTGAAATCGGTGGTTTTGATCCCTGAAGTTTCACTCGATTTTGGTTTTGATCTCTCAAGTTTGAAAAGGACTTGGCGACCCGTTTTTGAAACCCGACCCGATCCAGAAAAAATCAAGTCCTTTTCAAACTTGAGGGACCAAAACCAAAATCGGGTGAAACTTCAGGGACCAAAACCACCAATTTCAAACTTGAAGGACCAAAAGCAAAATCGGATGAAACTTTAGGGACCAAAACCAAAATTGAATCAAACTTCAGGGACCAAAAGTTATATTAACCCAAAATATTAATATGTGGTCGTTTCCTCATCAACAATTTCTTGCTCTGTTTTTTTCCTCTTGAATAGGGCTGTGGATTGGGCTTCTTGGTTTCTGTGTGGTTCTACAAGTGGTCTTGGGCCTCATAGTTTTGGGCTTCACAATTAATAATTGGGCTCCACAAGTCAAAGAAGGTCTATACCACTACTCTTGAAATCAAATAAGACTAAATCTAGTAAAATAAATTAGTCCCTCACAACATGATGAATCAATGTTTGAATTTTGACTAGAAGATGTGCCCATATTTAATGCCCGACAGGCCAACGATATCTCAAACAGCATTGTCTCTAATAGGAGAATACTTATGTCTAGCTAAGAAAAAATAAAACTAATAAATTGTTGGTTGAGTTAGCAAGCGTTTAGGGAGAAGAATACAAATTTGGATTCTAAGAAGCGCGTTGAAAGAAGCAAACATGGTACCACGGAAGAAAACTCATCAATCTCAGGAAAGCCACTGAGTTTCAACTTCCTATATATTAAGGCACAATTTCACCTCAAAACTGCTTCTTCATCATCTACATATACCCGCACCGTACCACTACCTCATTTTTCACAGGCCAAATCATCATGTCAGAATAAATAGTAGTAATAATTAATTTACCTTTCATTCCATGCCAATACAACTGGCAGATTTCATTCATGCGTGCAACAAACCACCAAGCCATCCATATATCTTTCAAATCAAAAACTTAAGATACGACAGTCCAAACTCTCCATGATGAAATTTCTTTAATAGCTTCATCAGACTACAGAAAACTACAAGCTACAAATTGCATACTAGATATGAATTCGAAATTTAAGCCCTGCAGTTTATATATATATAATATGTATATGTATATGTATAGAGACTAACAAAAAGAGAGAGAAATATGGGGTGCAGATTAAATTACAAGAAAGCAAAGGTACCTTTTCTGCAGCTTTTGGTAGCAATACTTCCATCAGTGCAAAAGCACAGAGTCTGAAGATTGGTTTGATTGTAGCCACAATGTCCTCCTGAATCCTCACACTTAACGCAATCCATCGCTCTGCTCCAATCAAGCACAAAGCCCTTGTTCATAGCTTCACCAAACCCACTTGCCAATTCATCACTTCTTATCTCTTTCTCCTTCACTACCACAACCACCTTCTCCTCACAATCTATATCCAACCCATATGTATCGCTCAACCCCCTCGTCTCAACCACATATGACTGCTTCGATCCTTCATTTGTCAAGCACGATATTGGACTAGGAGGAAGATCGACGTGATTATTAGATACACTGCAATTGAAGTAGAAACTCAGGTTCACATTCAACTCATAATCAACACTCAGTGGGAAGCTTCCTAAGCTAACGTTATGGCGTGCTCTGGGGCAGGATTGGTTCACCACTTCCATGTCCACAAGTGTCAGTCTAGAATTGTCGTAATTTATATCTGTGACATAGTATGTGTCACTTGGAAGAGTGATAATGGGTGGGCCATGATCGGAGCATTTGAGACCAAAATCAGGGTAACCACAGTATTCTTGGCGGGAATAGCTGTTCACCCAGAAAGGATAGCGAATGGAAACTCCGCCGCAATCAGCAGAAGGGAAACATATTGAAGAAGAATTTACGGCAACACTGTGCTTTAGGCACAAGAAGGAGAGAGCAGTAATAATGAAGAAGTACAAGGGTTTTGACATGATGATATATCACAAATTGTTTGAAATAAATATGTAAAGATGGTTCAATATATAGATGTAGACACAGAGACAGAGTGAAAAAGAAGGCCGAGCAGTGCTATAATGTGAAAGGAATCTATATGCTCGAAGATACAGAGGAAAAAAAGTCCAGAATGATTATTTCAGCAAAGAAATAAAATAAACTAGATGTACCTTTTTTTCATATTAAAAAGAATTAGTAGTGTTTGAAGGAAGTTTCAGCGTGCATGAGTTTGGAAGAGCAAAGTTGAACGCAAGCAGAAAATTTGGTAGGACTGAAGACCCGGGGTCCAGAGGTGAAACTTGGACGTACGATAATATATATTTCTTAAAGATGAGATGGCAACTTGTGAGACAAGAAAGGAAGGAGAAATAATTAAAAATGGAAGTTTGAAGAATAAAAAACGGGGAAACGCGTGGAGGGCACGTTCCGGGACATCAAAAGATGGTTTCTTTTGGGATATTATAAAGCAAATTGAAGGAGAATGAGTGGATTTAGACGAGTGGGAAGTGAATAAACAATGGGACATTTGTTGGGGGTAGTGGAAAACACTTGATCATGTGCACCAATAAAGAAAGATACAAGTGTGTCCAGCGGTGCATGTGATGACAAAGTGAGATAGACTCAAACTGGGAAACTTTTTTTATGGGGAAAATGCCAAATTAATATTACTATATAGATTTAATCAATCGTTGAATCTGTGGGCTGGGTGCTTGGGTTGGGTTGGCCGTTCTCGTGGGTTGTCTTAGTGTACGCACGTAAAGCACGACATTGGTCTTCGGCCTATTAAATATATTAACATTAAAGTGTAAATTTGCTAAAGAAATATTACTCTGAAAGTTTTTTTAGTTTAAAGTTACACAGTGAAAGTAGTAAAATGAAATAATGTTATCTCTTATCATTAAAAAGTTAACGGATAACATTAATTTTTTTAATAGTATAAGACACTATTGTTACATTTTAAAACTTTCATAGTAATATTAAACTTAGAAAAATTTTTAGGATAACATTATTTTTCAACGAAAATTCTAGGGATAAATTTTCACATTAACCCAATATAATATATATGTGTATGTATAAAAAAGACTTACGTTTATATACCCTTGGCAAACAAGTTCCATGCCTCCCTTGGTTATATACATATTTAAGAGTTGAGGTTGACTTACCGCGTAAATCCTAAAGTATTTTATAGTTCATTTAATATTCTAAAATATTTTTTTATAAAAATCCATCACCTTAAAAAATGCTCAAAAAATTTTTTAGGCTGGATGCATATTCACTCATAGCCCGTTTAGTTTAATTCCATGGGATAGTATTACATGTAATTTTGATATAAAAGATTAATTACAGCATTTTGGTTAGACTTATGTAATGATAAAAGGATTACATTTTGTAATAAATCAGGAACATTATTTGATGTAATCAGAATTATACCGCTAGAACCGATGAATAGGGATGCAGATATTCTGTAATCAAGTGAAAAAGACACTTGGCCATTATAATTTTTTAAATTGACTAAAATACCCACCCATAAACGTTGTTAAATATTAAATAATAACTATCATTAGTTATTAAAAAATTAATTAATTTTATAAAATTTTAAAAAATTCCAATTAAGAAAGTTTATTTCACCACTAAAAAATATTAAAACATCCCATTAAATAATATTCCCACTAGTAAATATTAAAAAGTTACCATGAACCCAATTTGTACACTACCTAATATTTCCACAATGAGATATTAAAAAATTACTATAAACCCAACGTATACTATACAAATTGAAAAAATTACTATGAACCCAACATATACATTATACATATACGTGTAGTCAGGGTAATTTTATCTCTTGCTATATTATTCTCATATATTCGTATACTTGATATAATTCAATTAGACATTTTTTTGTATATGCATATGCATAATCTTTCCTTAATGACGAACCAAATAAATTCATATGATCATTATTATATTAAATTATATTACATTATATTACATTACCTTTGATTCCGTAAACCAAACGGGCACTTAATAAATTTTTTGAGGAGTTAACAACGCGGTTAAAAATAATTGTTCCTGAAAAAAGATACTTTATTGCTATTAAAAAATTAATTAATAATATTTTAAAGATAAAATTATATCAAAAAATACTTTAGAGCGCTATCCACAACTAAAAAATATTTAAGGCGTTGGATCAATATTAACTCTATATTTGTTGATCTACAAGCAATGAGTTCAACAAAAAAGAAGAAGACTACTAGAAACTAAAATGGAAGGGAGGGGTTAAAAAGTAGTTTTAAGTGACTGATTAAAAAAATATATATAAGAAACTAAGTAAAAATCATGTAAAAGTATAAGAACTTGATAAAAAGGAAAACAATTTAAAAAATAAGATAAAATTATAGGAACTTATTTATTAATTTTCCCAAATATTTATAGTGCTTGTTTAATTATTGCATTTTTAATAATAATTAAATAAATGGGAGTAAGGCCCAGATGAATAACCCAAACTCTGGTCAAAGAACCCAAACTGAATAATGAATGTACAACTTCTTAGAAGTGTGCCATGCTTTGGGCTTTACTCTTCATTTCTAATTTTCCGACTTTTCAATTTCCATCTCTCTTGGGCCGAGATGGTGCCCCTTTGGGTTGGCGCCCAGCCAATAGTTATGATTGAAGAAATTGTTTTATTTTGCATAAAATAATAAAAATTATTTCAAAGTTCCAAAATTCAAAATAAAAAAATAGAATTGTTTATACTTAATTTTTGCTAATCTTAAAAACCAAATGATAATTTTTTTTTATTGAATTAGACTGTGGATCTTATTATTGATTGATTGATGGGCATGTGCGCATGTTGAAGAACACCAACTTTTTTTGTTTGGGTGAAAACATGCTCCAAGTCAAACATAATACCAATACGACACGAAAGATCTGAATATTGGTGAAAGAAGCAATTGGTAGATATATGAAAGAATAATGGATATAGAGAGTAGTAGGATTAAGATTAAGCACTAAATATTGGTGAAGAAGAACACAACAAACATTAATATTGTCTTACGAATTGCTTCCCACCCTTTATATTCATTCTGTTCTTCAATATAATACATATGTTTCTAATTTATTTAAATTAAAGAAATTAGTTAAGTTAGTTAATATGATATGTATTTTCTAAAACACCTTAGTCATCTTTCTTAATCCGCTCCTTCCTTTTTCTTTATTGATTATTGTTGAGGAAATATCAATAAGGGAAAGTTAGGAAAAAATTGATAAATATGAAAACTATATCTTATATTTAGGACCAAGATCAACTCTCTAGATATATCTTATATTAAGAACCGGAGAGCACTACTATACTCCAATTCTCACTGTGGTGTGGTCTATTCAATTAAAGCATAACATAATTGATTATATGTGTCCTTGCTCTCATAATCAACTCAACATTTCTTGGCCTTGCTCCATATTTTTTTTATGATAGTGAATGCTAAGCTTTAAAAGGACGATATAAACATACAACGGGGTAACCGAAAGAAAGATGTTGAGATGGATACGTGCTAATACAAGAAAAGATTATATTTATAATAGTCATACACAAAAACTAGATAGAATGACGTCTATTGAGAAGAAAATGTTAGAAAATTGTTTTTTATTATTTGAACACATTCAAGGAAAGTCATTAAATATACCGAGGAGGAGTATCAATCAAACCGTATGAATTCCTCTGAAAAGAGGTAGAAGAAGACCGAAGTGAACCTTCAAAAAGGTTATCAAGCGATATCTTTTTATTAATAATCTATCTAAAAATCTGATTTTCACTAATACAAAATAACGTCATGTGATCAATCGACCCTATCCAGTAAGGTTAGGCATTAATGTTGTTGTTGATGCTGCTGCATATTTGCCTTTTTCTCCCCTCACATTAACAAAATTTAAGTGAGCCCCATTTGTGGAATAAAGTACTCCCTCCGGTCCTAATTATAAGATAAAGTTGACTTTTTTGGAGAAATTAAGGAAGTTAATTAAAGTACTTTAGAGTATTTATATTTTTATTTTTTCCTCTAAACTAATTAATTTTACTAATAAACTAATATATAATCTAAGGATATTAAAAATATAAATACTCTAAAGTAATTTAATTGGCTTCCTTAATTTCTCTAAAAAAGTCAACTTTATCTTATAATTAGGACCGGAGGTAGTATTTAAGTTTCAAGAATGTATTATGCTATTCAGTACCTACCAATAATATGATACGAGTGAAGTGAGGTGCTGGCAATAACCACAAGGGTTCAAATAAAATTTTATTAAAGTAAGAAATTGATAAAATTAACAAAAGAAAGAAAAAAACAAAGTTGTCAATCTCAAGAGGTTGAGATGGTGATGTAAGGTGATGAAAAAATTGTCATAGGAAAGAAGGGGCGGAGAATATGCCATTGGGAGCCTAAAGATATGCTTCAAAAATTTGGCAGAATGATCAAGACAAAAGAACAAAGGATAAAGGTGAGGGTCCAATATATATATATATATATATATATATAAGGTTATTTTCATAATAATAAAAATAGCAATAATATATAATATGATATAAATCAGATATGATATCCCCACTTGACTGTCCTATCTGTTTGAAACAGCACTCATTGGTGCTGGGCCTCTCTCAATTCAATTCACTTCCATTCTATGCCCCTTCTCTACCACTCTTATCTAAAAGGAGCAATATAAAGCCAAAATGAATTTTATGCTCTTTATATTAGTTTTTCAAACTTTATGATTATCCATTAGTAATATACTCAATTTTGTTATAGACATCATACTCTGGTCGTTAATATAATATATATTTAGGAAATTAATCTTGGTCCTAAATATAAGATGTATTTTTCATATTTATCAATATTTTCCTAATTTATCTCTATTGATGTTCCATCAATAATAATCAAGAAGGAATTAAGAAAAGTGACCAGGGTGTTTTAGAAAATACATATTATATTAATTAATTTCACCAACTTCTTCAATATAATTAAATTAAATAAATATGTCTTATATTAAAAGTCGGATGAATATGTCACAGTAGAAATATAATTAATAACTTTACTTCATGTATTAAAAAATTGGATAGATGTGTAGGTCGGATCAAAACATTGGACACAAGAAATCATGGTTAAACCGCTTTCAATTGATCAAATTTATTAAACATTTTTTTCTTAATTCATAAACCAATATTTTAGCCAATTCAATAGTCACATGGCCAATCCAATTCTTAGTACCTCAGTTTACTAAGAAACAAGTGTCTCTTAAATGTTAATAAGAAGTCTTATAATTTATTCAAATAAAGTTTCCAAGGAAATCCCAATAGCATTTTCTCTTATGCAATATTTGCCATATACAAAAAGGGTAAAAGTGCAAGAGTTTTAGTCAAACAAAACAATCAAATTTAATCTCTGTTAATTCAAAGGCGACATTATTATGTCTTAAGACTTTTAAGATAACATTGAGATAAAAAAAAAACTAAAAAAAAAAAAACTTTCAAGACAATGTTGAGACTTCACGAATACTTTCAAAACAAATTTACACTTTAACAAAAAAAAAATGTTATTAAAAAAAAAAGAAATATACTTATTTTCTTTCTTATCCTTTTATTAAATACAATTATATATAATCAACCATCCAGTTAATCATACACCTCACAAATTTGAACATGCAATCTCTTTACTTTGAGATGGATTTACATGCCACTATAACACCTCGTCGTTGTGTACACAACGACATATAAAAAATGGTTGGATTATGTTTATAGGAAATTATCATAATGTTGTTGTGGGTTGATGCTTAATGGAGGTTGATGGTTGGGACATAGGCTGTGTTTATTGCAACTACTCAGCCTCAAGAGAACCAAAAGTTGAAGCCGACACTTTCCAACAACTCCAAAAAGAACGCGTCACTCACTCCTAATATGTGTTTGAATTAGTTTTTAGAAAATAATTTTTATGATTTATAAGATAAGTATATAAAAAAAGTTTTATCTCTCTTTATAAAAAAAGGTTTTTAAAATTGTGATTTGGGGTTACCCAACCACACACCTACACTTGTTATTCTTTTCATCAATTCACATACAAAATCAAACCCCACTTTCTCTATCGTCACTGTCCACTACTCACATTAGAATTCGGTGTTCATTGCTTGCTTTATTATGACTTGGGCCATGCATATTTAATTTCAATCACCGAACTTTTAGAATTGCAAAAATATGAAAAAGTTTCTATTTAAAAATATTATTGGCTAAAAGACCTTAAATGTTTTTAAATACAAAAAGCAAAAATGATATTTTGCATGATTTCATATACAATGCTCGAAGCCAGGTTATCCTACTTTAACTAATAAAATTTTTAAACAGATATTTTTTATTATACGTTTTGTATATACTATAACAAAAACATATTAGTTCATAATTTCCTAATATTGATACAAACAAATGTGGATGTAACCATACATCCAATAAAAAGATATCTATACTTCAGTGGAAAAAAAATCTAGATGCTACAAGGACCGAACCCTTTTTTTTTTTTTTTTGAGTACTACTCCCAATTTTAATATTTTAATTATTTTTGCAATATTTTTACTCTTTTTATGTTTCAGCATCCTGTCATTACTCTTTCCCCTCTCTTTTTTCCTTTAATGTTTGAATATTTGAAATTAAGCCCTTATTTTTGTTCTAAATTTTGGCTTGAGTGTCTCAAATTATGCTTGACAAATACTTGATTGGCAATAAGTCTACAAATATGGTCACAAAAGTAACTCCATTGTGGTCAAACGAATATCGATTTTTTGATATTCGATTTTTTCTTAGTATTTTCAAGGAAGAGTTGTCTTTGAAATTGACAATTGTAATGTGTAAATTCATCAAGACTAATCTCTTTATGCCATTTGTTTTATAATTTTGATTCTCTGGAAGAATCTTAATCAATCCTGTTGTGACAGAAAGAGCGACTAAATTATTAGTAACCGGGGGGGGGGGGGGTAATAAAATAATGAGAAATAAAGCCGAAAAGATATGTCTAAGTGTTTATTTGGGATAACTTATTTTTGACTTATACATGTTTATAAATCGTGATTTATGATATACAAAGTAAGTATACGAGATGAGTTTTATTTTGACTTACGTTGTAGGGTTTCGGGCGTATCTGAAGTGTTGTTTTGAACTCTTACAGCACCCACACGAACCAGATCACACTGGACATCAGCTATATCACACAGCAAATATACAAGAGAAGAAGAGAGAAAGAGTTTCTATAGAGAATATTTTCTCTGTGTTGTTGTTATGTGTAGTTCATGTTTTTCTTATTCACACACCCACGTAGTCAGACAACCGTTCCTTCCAAAACATATGGGGAAACTGTTCCCGCCAGGTTTTAATTTTGAACTCTTGGGGAATATTACCAATAAATACCCCACATTCATTTAAGTATTTTATTTTGGCCCCAAACCTTAAAGCTTAATGGGTTTGGGCCTAATCCACCAAGGGTGGACCAAGCCCAATTCTCAACATCTCCTACTCACACTTGGTGGATTGGATGCCATAAGGTTTGTCTCTCTCTCTCTTTCTTCTTTCATAGTAGGTGCTTTACCGTAACCTCATGGGCATGACGTCTCCCAGGTGCTTGTACTAACAATCCCTTTCACAGGACCAGCACAAAACAACTTTTCTTTGTGTAGTTTGAATTTAATAATATAATGCCTCATATGTCCTAAATATACCAATATACACTTTTACATGGCATATCTAATCCCTCTCAAGTCAAGATAAAACTTAGATCGCCTTTTCATATGCTTAGTGTCCACACTTATGAAATTACCAATATTAATATCATAAGGGACATGTCTCAGACACCAGCATAGGTGTGTATATTTCAGGTAATCTTCCTTTCGCTCATAAATCATTTTGATGTGCGTCAACCGCTTTCCTAACATAAAACCTTGGATCGTATCAGTCATGATCATAGGATGAATGTTAAGGTAGCAGACGTTGAAGCATACCTCCATGATAATGTCAAAGTCAAAGGACATCACAGAAGTGTTTAACATTCTTGGGAATCACACAGCAATGAAGCAAGGATCCATTCACTTGCTTCCTATTTGCGATTCTTTCGCACATGTGGTATGAATCACATGCTACGGTGTTGCTCTTGCACTATAAGAACGTATGTCGTTTTGAATCTTATTATTAACACCGTACAGATATGAATTTAGATGCTCCCAGTATCTAAACCCAAATTCTTCTTCTCCATTTATCTATCATGACGTCAATGCTGAAGAGTTTGTTATCTGGCAACAGGCATCATGGAAGCGGGCATCCATGTTCGATCCATATTTATATTACTTCTTATTGGATCTTATCTCGACATACTACACTTTTATCGAGGTGACATAATTTGTGTTTCTTCTTTACCATATCAGCATTCTTGCTGCTTTACTGGTGAACATAACTGTCTCATCTTTGCATACTCCTCCTGAATATCAAAGGCGGTTGCTCGTGTGAGAGAGCCAACCTGACCTGTATGTACGACATACTAGACATTGTATATCTTCATATAGACACATAAAATTGTATGAAGAAACATTTTCATTAATCATAAACATATTACATAGTGTCTGCAATTTTACATTTTGTGCATCCCAATAGTCTTCACATGTTTGTCATACATTTCCTTGGCTATGGGTTTGGTTAGAGGGTTTGCGACCATACTCTTGGTTGAAATATGTTGTACAGTAACAACTTTCTGTGCTACATAATCTCTCACAAAATTATACTTTATATCTATGTGTTTGGTTTTGCTATGATATTTGGGATCTTTCATATAGACTATGACTGCAGTATTGTCACAATACACTAACACCGAATTTGTGCTTTCATTTCCAAATCCAAGATGTTCAATAAATCTCTCGAGCCATATAACCTCTTGCACTGTTGAGGTGCATGCCATGAATTCAGCTTCTATAGGATGTAGGGCAATGCACGTCTGCTTCTTGCTGCTCCAACATATGGTGCCATTGTTCAGCAAGAAGGTATATCCAGAAGTCAATCTTCGCTCAACTTCATCTTCACCCAAATCAGCGTCAAAGTATCCAACCAAGCGTAGATCGCTTCCTTGATAGCATAGGGCATAATCTGACGTGTCCTTCAAGTATCTCAAAATCCTTTTTACTGCTTTCCAATGTTGCTTACCGGGATTTGACTAGAATCTGCTAACTAGTCCAATTACGTAACAAATATCTGGCCTTGTACACATCATTGCGTACATCAAACTTCCAACGGCACTAACATAGGGAACCCTTTCCATTTTCTTCTTTGCTGACTCAATTTTGGGACACATATCAAGACTCAAGGTTACACCTGAAGCTACTGGCGTATCTAAGGGATTGCAGTCTCTCAAATTGAATTGCTCAAGAATTTTCTTGATGTAATTCTTGTGAAAAAGAGAGATATCTCTTAGAGCGATCCCTTTGGATTTTAACTCCAAGTATATATTCTGCTTCACCCATGTCTTTCATTTCAAAATTTGATGATAGCCATTATTTAATAGCTAAGACCGACTTTAGACTATTTCCAGCCAATAGTATGTCATCTACATATAAGGATAATATTACAAAATTACCCTCAAACCGCTTAATGTAGACACAGTGGTCTTCTTCAATCATTTGAAAGTCATAAGAGGTTATTGCTCTATGAAACCTCAAATACCACTGTCTGGATGATTGTTTCAGTCCATAAATGGACCTTTTGAGCTTACAAACTCTACTCTCCATTCCTTTCTTAATGAAACCTAATAGTTGTTCCATATAGATTTTTTCATCCAAGTCACTGTTTAGAAATGCGGTTTTTACATCTATCTGATGCAGTTCTAGACTATTTACTATTGCCAGAATAAGTCTTAGAATTGAAACGTACAACAAGTGAGAAAATATCCTCATAATCTACACCTTCCTGTTGTATGTACCCCTTTGCAACTAATGGAGCCTTGTATTTATCAATTGATCTATCAACTTTTCTTTTAATTTTGAGAACATATTTGTTCCCAATGGCTTTTTTTTTTCTTTTGGTAGATCAACTAGTTCCCAAACTTGATTCTTCTTCATTAAATCAATTTCTTTCTCCATTATTTTCTTCCACTCATCCTTAGCAAGACCTGATAAGGCTACTTGCACAGAACGAGATTCATCATCTCCGTCTGGAGTAACAATAAGTACATCTCCTTCTATGGAGAAGTGTCTCCTACATATATTTCCTTTGTCACTCCTTCTTGTGGGAACTTCTTATCTCTTTCGCTTCTCTTGTCTAGGCCTCTATAAAGACCTTTCTGAGTTCCCACTCAAGTTAATGTATTGAAACGACTGAGGATCATTAGTCTGAGTTTGTTTTGTACTGCCTTGTTCTTATGTATCATAAACAGATATTGTACGATTAATATCTCCCCTACTAGGAAATTCATTTTCTAGAAATACGGTATCTCTTGATTCAATTTCAGTCACAATTCCATCTTTATTTTCACTATGAAAACATATCCTTTTGATTGCTCAGAGGATCTTATAAAGATACACTTTTTTCCTTAAGGACCCAATTTCTCATACCTATGGGAATCATTATGAATGTACGCAGCCGACCCCCAGGGTCTCAGGATGTTTAAATCTAGCTTGCGTTTTATCCATAACCATAGAGTGTAGAAGTGACTGATTTTGAGGGCATACGGCTAAAAATGAAGGCATTCGTTAGCAAAGTATCACCCCAATATGAAATTGGCAGATTTGCTTGAGCCATCATTGACCTAACCATGTCTAGAAGAGTTTTATTTCTTCTTTTAGTAGCTCCGTTTTGTTGTAGAGTGCCAGGGATTGTTAGTTTCCTAATGCTTCCTTTTTCTTCACAGAGCTCCTTAAACTGATCAGATAAATATTCACGACCCCAATCAGTGCGCAATGCTTTAATTTTACAATCTGTTTAATTCTCTACTTCATTCATGTATCATCTAAAGCATTCAAGAGCTTCAGACTTATGTGAGATCAAATAGATGTGACCATATCGCGAATAGTCATCAATGAAGGTAATGAAATACCAAGCTCCGTGTCTCTCCCTCACACTCATTGGACCACATATATCATAATGGATTAATTGCAATGGAATCTCAGCTTTAGTTCCCTTACTGAAAGGTTTCCTAGTTGCCTTACCAGCTAGACAATTCTCACATAAGGACATTTTCATATTCGAATTTCACTTAGCAAACCTTCTCTAGCTAGTTTAATCATTTTATTTTGGTTACCTAGTCTAGTGTGCTAGATATTCATATCAACAGTTATATTGAAGGAAATAACGAAACAGTCATGCACATTAAAATTACCAACAATATCTATAACAAAGGACTTTCTAGAAAGGAAAACTAAACCATAAAAGGTCTTGTTGCTAAAAATGTTTGCAACTTTGCCATGAAAGTTCACATCAAACTCATAATCTAATAAATAAAGTACTGAAACTAAATTCCATTTGATGTCAGGTGCATGAAGAACATCATGTAGGATTAAAGTCTTCTTACCACGCAAACGTAACTTGCAGGTGCCAATTCCTTTGATTTCGATCTTTGCATTGTTGCCCACGTAAAGACATTTGCTTAGATGTGGCAACCGACGGTATTCCACGAAGGATCCTCGATCCCTCGTCACATGGTCTGTTGAGCCTGAATCCAAAATCCAAGAAAAACAAACAGGTTCTGTTAGAAAAAAAGTATTTAAAACAAAAGAAATGTGTGAATTCACATAATCTACTAGTACCTTTTCATGATCATTTCGCTCGATACAATTCCATGCGAAGTGACCCATTTTCTGGTAGGTGTAACACTTAACCTTATTTAGGTCAACTTTCTTCTTGCCGTCCTTCTTGAATTGCTTTCTGCCCTTTTAGAACTTAGAGCCATCCTTTTTGCCTCTCTTCTGATATTTCTTGCCCTTTTTGGAATCGGGCTTTGCATTTGAAGGACCAGCATTTTCAGTGTAGTAGGCTTGTCCAGAAGCCTTATATGCCTCTAAGCGTTCATCCTCAAGCTCAAGATGTTTTACTATATCATCAAAAGTAACGATGCTATCATTATGAGTCAAGTTCACTTTCATGTGCTCTCAACTAGAAGAAAGTGATCTGATCATAACCTGAACTTGCTGTTTATCAGTCAAGGTGTGTTCAGCTTCCTAAACCCACTAAACACTTGAACTTAGCTCAATGGTACCACGTCTCGCCAAGCACTTGAACTTACCCCAAGGTTGGGTGTTCGAGTCGTGGGGAGGCGAAAGAAATGCGCAGGGGGAGCAAATATTCCTTGTGAGTCCTTCACCTGTGGCCACATGGGGGAACCTATGGAGGAGGACCGTGCCTGTGGGGTTGTGGGATTACGGGGATGTGACAATAAAAAGGCGCCTTTTTATAGTCACACCCCACACTTCCCCAATCCCAGGGACTACGAGCAGACTACGGGCATGAACTCACAAAGATATCCACCCCCCCCAACTCAAGGGTTTTTCTTTTGCCTCCCCGGACTCAAACTCGCCACCTGGAGGCATAAGTAGAGAATCCATACCAAGTCTGGTACCATTGAGCTACTTAGCTCAATGGTACCGGACCTGGTATGGACTCACTACTTATGCCAAATCACTCGTTTTATGATGACCGATTCAATTCAGTTTTTTGTTTTTCTGATTCTCTTTTTGGATTTCGCACAACTTATGAGTTCTTTCATTCTATAGTCTTAATATATGTATTATGAGGCTTTTCAATATATTAATACTCATAGAACCAAGACATTACCATACAATTGTAATTGATAGAAAGTATATTGCACAATAAAGCACTGAAAAGAAACGAAAAAACACAGAACGGAGTGAACTCAAACATAATTTCATGCTTTCGTTTAAATACATGAACCGAAACACAATCTCAAACAGAAAGAACTTGAACTAACGTACAAGAAAAATTTTCTACATACATGCTCTCGATAGAAATTAATGAATACAGTGAACTCAAACATGTTCAGCGGAAGTAATTGGATAGATTTTAAAACCATCGCTTTGATACCAATGTAGGGTTTTGGGCGTATCTGAAGTGTTGTTTCAAACTCTTACGGTACCCATGTGAACCGGATCACATTGGACACCGGCTATATCACACAGTAAATACACAAGAAGAGAAGAAGAGAGAAAGCATTTTTGTAGAGAATATTTTCTCTGTGTTGTTGTTATGTGCAATTCATGTTTTTCTTATTCACACACCCACGTAATCAAACAACCATTCCCCCCAAAACATACGCGAAAACTGTTCCCACCAGGTTTCAATTTTGAACCCTTAGGGAATATTACCAATAAATACCCCACATTCATTTAGGTATTTTATTTTGGCCCCAAACCTTAAAGCTGAATAGGTTTAGGCCTAATCCACCAAGGGTGAACCAAGATCAATTCCCAACATACGTAATAAACATTTATTTTCCAAAAAAAACTATTCCAAACATAGCTTAAATTTAATGGCAACTTCATTATCCTCGTTTCCATCATACTTGGTGGAAGAAATCTAAAGTTTTTTCATTTTTTGGGGTTGATAAGGTTGTCTCTTCCCTTGGTTATTTGAGAACAAATTCTATGCATGTGCTAAATCGTAGTTATCTGCATATTCATTTATAATTTGTTTTCCATTTCAAATTTATTTCCCCATAAATGTTCCCTAATAATTAATATTTCTTTCACTTTTACTTACTTTTCTATACTCCTTGATTTCTAAAACAAACATCTAATGATAAATAGCAGTGTTATCAAACCCGGACACGACCAGCCGGTTTAGCCTGGAAACCAGCGAATTGGCCTAGTTCGAGCATCAACCTAGTTCAGTTTTTTTAAAATTTTCTTTAGAATTTCATATTAATAACTCTGAAATCTTCATTTTCTTACTAGTTTGGCCCCGGGTTTGCTATTGTTTGGCTTCGATCCTACCCATTGACCCTTGAGCTAGAATCTCGGTAGGTTTAGTGATCGGTCCGAATTTAATAACCTTGATAAATAGAGATATTTATGGAAGATAAACACTTGATAATATTATAATATTAGAAATTAAATAATAGGGAGAAAGACATATTGGATTCAAGTTTAGAGCAGTCTACCTCAAGGTTCTAAAACCTGGACCGGCCACTAAACCGGTTGGGGTATTAAGTTAAGGTTCAAATTGAAGTCAGAGTGGAGCTAACTCGAGGCCAAACCGGTGAAAAATTAAAAATTTTCAAGGTTATTAATATGAAATTTTAAAGAAAATTTAAAAAAAAAAAGCGAATCAGGTTGATGCTTGGATCAGATTGGTTGGCCGGTTTCTAGGACGAATCGGACCTGCCAATTTAGGTTTCAAAACCCTGGTCTACCTAGAACCTAAAAGCACCTCATAAGAGAAAACAAGAAAGATACATCTCATGAGAGAAGTAAGACAAGTGCTAATCTGGGATAACTTATTTTTTATTTATAAGTGCTTATAAATCGTGATTTACGGTATACGAGGTAAGTATGTGAGAGGAGTTTTATCTCGACTTATGTAATAAGCACTTATTTCCCAAAAAAAAATGTTATTCCAAACATAGCTAAAGAAGAGAGAATTTTACTTGGTGTGTTTCTCTATGTATTTCAACAAACTCACCATAGCTGCCTCTATTTATAGAGTGGGAGGATATAATATTTACAACAAGAGATATCTCATACCTTACCCACCTTACAAATATCATATAAGTGGTTGCCATCGATATATTTTAGGATTATTTTTCAACCACTTATAATATCTTATATAAGATATTTTAATTTTGAATATTAGCCACTGAGTCATTTTAATATTATTTAATTTAGCCAAACAGTCTCGTTCAATATTTCATCTTGTTGGGGTAGATTTAAAATTCAACATCTCCCACTAGCATTATGGGATCATCACATTTTATACTTGCTATCCTGCCATGACCACATGCATGTATTGTCTTTGCTATAAAATGTCCTTGTTTAAGATGTTAGTGTACTATAAGTTCTTATATTAGGCCATCCAGCACACAAAAACATCTCTAATGTACATATATTATGTTTATTTGTTGCCTTGAATGCCCCAAAATCTTGTAAGGGATATGTTTCATACATTATGATAATAGTGTACTTTAAGGTAAGTTTTCTTCTTTATTATGGTCATCAATGATTAGTTGCTTTTCTAGCATTGGATATATTATATGGAATCAACTATTGTCATGGGTTAGCCCTTCATGACACGGTTAAAGTCCTGATGGCATTTGTAAATGATTCTCTCCTTTCTGGAACATGTACACATAGTAATGCATGGAATAAGAATCATTCCATTTACTTCCCTTATCGTGGTTAGGGGTAGAAATAGGTTAGGCGGTCTGTCGAGGGCCTGTAGCCTGGCCTGGTGAAGCCTAACCTATTAGCTTAAAAGGCCAGGCCAAGGCCTATTTAAAAGCCTATTTCCCAAAACAAGTCAGGCCTAGGCTCATGAGGAGGTTTATTAGGCCTACCAGGTCGGCCTAAGGCTGTTATCTATTTATATATTGAAAAAATTTTCAAAAATTACAAACCCTACCCCGTTATCTCTCCATTCTTTCACCCAATGTCACTTCTTAATTCTCTCTCACCTTCGCCGGTCCCTCTCAAGTCTTCAAATCAAAAAAAAAAACCTCATCCTCCAGCTTGCTCATCACTCGACTTCTTCTCACTCTCCTCCTCAATGGATGGCGGGTAGCCACTCTTCTCTCCCTCTCAACCCGTCACTGGTCATACCATGGTTGACTCGTTGTGGTCTTCCCCTCTTCGGTCTCCCCTTACACAACCATCTGACCGATCAACTCTGCATTTGCTTTTCTTAATGCCAAATTTCACACCAAAGATAGTGTTGCCGAAGCTGCGAGTTTGGTTTTGGAGCTAAAAACTCAGTGCTATGATCTAGATCAAGCTTTGGTTGAATTGAATCGAAGACTCAAAGTGGGTCTTGTTGCTTATTCTTCCTTCTTCGGCCAAATCCACGATCTCTTCAGCAATGTAAATGCCAAATTGATCGCTTTTATGTCCAGTTGCTCCTCCAGTATTATATTAGGTATTGCTTCTCATCTACATCCATTCGTCTTTCTATTCTTTGATCTTTTATTGCTAGAGATTGAGGTTTTTTATTTTTTAACATTGAATGGAGATGAACCTAGTGGAGAAAAGAATTTCAGAGAGGAACTTCCAGCCTTGGCTTTTTTTAGCTTTACAGAACAAATATTATATTTGTTAGTGTTTTGATTTCTTTGAGTTACATTTTCCATTTAGATATTAATAAATATAATAGTAGGTTTATCTTCTTTGTTGATTTAAAAAGTTTTCTAATGCTTGGGTTCTTGATGAAGTTTTGATTGATAAATGTGTGATGAGATTTTGATTATGAATTTTTAAAAAAATTCAGGTTTTTTAACAGGCTCTAGCCTAGGCCAGACCTTTATACAAGCTAGGTGAAGGTTAAAAAAAGGCCTGTGACAGGCCACAGGTGTAACCCCCTCCATAATTATATCCGAAATACGCGATTAAAATGAAATAGAGACCAATAATAATCAAATAACATTTACTAACCCATCATATGACGGGGTTTTCACGAATACTTTTTGAAATCATTTATAAAATTGGTCTCATATTCACATTTCGAATACAATTACTACGCGAAGATAAATCACATTCATATAAATATCAGAGTGCACAACTTAATCATCTCGGCAATCCCGGGTACATACCTTCGCTAAAGATACACAGGGTACAATTGCCCATTACAGTTCTTCAAATGGGGATTACACAATCTCATCTCGGAGGAGTCCTAGCCGCTCCCTCCACGAGCCACTTGCCCTGTCTAAATTGTTGGTAGGGGAGAGTGAGATTCGAGAGAATCTCAGTAGGAAACAGATACCATAATGCATGCATGATAGATGCTAGGTGTATGACATGTTAGCTTTATCTAGATGCATACCCCATAATGATATTTCTGCATGCTCAATGTTTCATACAACAAGACTATGGCCACAGCGAAAACAGAAACAGAGCTTCATTTATTCAAATATGCTCTACACAATCAAGTAAAGCAATCACATACATCACTACACAAGCAAAGATATCGAATACATGCAAGTAAGGTAAGTCCCCTACCTCCAGTCTTTTCTCCTCGATTTGCGTGTCAGTAACTCGGGGCTTCACATTCGGTCCTACAATGTCAAATGTACTATTTAGACACTTCCAAAGTGTTTCTGGGGGTTATATGAGGCTATATTGAAAATTTACTAAAATACCCCCGGGGACCGGGCCCGGCCCCGTTGTACCCGGTCCGGCTGTACTTTTCTTGAAATTTTGACATGGGCTATTCTGACATATTTTCGCCCAAGGAATCCATTTCCGGACTTGGAATTATCAAATTCAATGTCAAATTACGAAATTGCCCTTGGCAGCCCTACTTTTAGGGTTTTAGGGGCGTTTCCGTAATTATGTTTTCTCGGCCTTTTCTGAAAAAGTGCCCAACTGTAACCCCACCTAATTTTCCCTCCTGAAATCAATGGAATCATCAAATCATTGAAAATCTAACTTTAAGACCCATTTATAGCCCAGACCGAAATATATGGGTTTTCTAGGGAAAATCAGGGTTTTTCGGTTTCGGCTCCGTAAACACGTTCCTTTCTACTCCTAACCACTTTATTGACTATTCCATTAGGTTACAACTACCATTTAGTATCAATTTGGGCAGCATAACCCCTAGGGAAACCCATTTTCCATTTTTACAACCAATGGCAATTCGGCGAAATTTCACCGATTAAATTACCTACAGCAGCCAGAATAGTCAATATACAAGAGTTTGTAAGTTACCTCAAGCTCCCAATAGCTTTTCCTTGACTTGAATGAAAACCCTAGGTGTTTTAACACCAAAAGAGGAGCTTCCAAACCTTAAAGAACATAAAGGAGTAGCTTAGGATCGGAGTTATACACGTTAGGAGCTAGATCGTCGGAGAAATCGGCTTACCTTATGAGATTTCTTCCTCTTTCTCACTCTAGACATCTCAAACGTTCTCTCTCTCATTCAGCTGAATATGGCGTCGGTTTGGAGGAAGTAAGATGAATAAAAAGTGTTTTAACATTAGGATGATGTCATGTTTTATTATGCTGATGTCATAAATCCCATTTTCGGATTTTCTGGCAGATTTTCTGCCCAAACTTTGAAAAATCATAACTAATTCTAGAAAAATCTAAATGAAGTGATTCCAAAGCCAAATGAAAGATATTGAAGTCCTCTTTATAGGAAAAATATTGGCCATTACTAAAAATCACCACACAATTCCAGAATTACATAAATTTCATCACTACCCCAAAACAGAGTTCAGTTTCCATCCCAAACTTTGGACAGTCATAACTCCCAATTCCCAAAACGAAATGGCACAAATTATATATTCATTTTGAAGCTTGGTATGTGAACTTTAAGACTGGAAAGTTTCATAATTTTCTGACATCATTTGCCTAGTCAAAAAATTCACACGAGAAGACTGGCCATACAGAATTCACACTGGACAGCATTTCCAGTTTTGCAACCAATGTGTCCAATTCAATTTAAATCAATTCCAATGATTAAATACCACAACATGACACCATTTCCATCACAATACCCCATTCAATTCTTCCCTCTATTCTAAGTCAATTTGGATGTTGATCCACAATTGAACTCAAATACAGGGTTTTGATGTTGCTCATAACACAAGTGACTACAATCCACTTTATATTCTCTAAAAGGGTTCATTAATCACTAACCACGTCCACTTTTGTAGTCATTAACCCCCAATCACAATTTGGGATCTTGCTAAACCGGGGCTTAGCAATCCACTAATCTCAGGCTTATTCTCTAGCCTCGAGTCTCGAAATTCGGGGTATTACAACAGGCCAGGCTCAGGTTGACCTGTCACAATACAGGCCTAGCCTATTAAGGGTGAAGCCTACCCTGTTTCCATCCCTAGTTGTGGTCATATACATTGTTGTCAAACTTATGAGTTGACTCTCTGAGTTTACTGTTTTAACGTTTCTATCTTACAAAATCGTGTCGAGTTACTTTTAAATTCATGATAGTTGTAAACTCAGTCAAACTCACGAGTTTACATGCTGAGTTTACTATTTTTACATTTTTATCTTACAAAATCGTGTTAACGTGCTCTTAAACTCACACTAACTTTTTCGATTTGACTATATTTAGTGACTTTATTTATGAATTTTATAAAAAAAAATTTGTTGAGTATAATAAATTATGAATGTTGATGGATTTGATTTTAATTATTTGGATTTAAAATATATTAAAATTAAATTTTTGTCATTTTTTATATTTTAATTATTTAATTATACACTATTAATAGCTATTTATTGATAAAAATAAACTCATAACGAATTTACCATTCAAGTCTAGGATACAATTTTACGTTACCAATACGACTTTGCTTAAACTCGTGAGAATGTATCTTGACTCATAATGGCTATGGCTATTTATAGAGATGGTAGGAAAGATATTTGCGATAAGAACTATTTCTTCCGATCCATAATATAGAGCACTTCTATAAAAAAGGCATGGTCCACAATATAAGTCAGCTCCTATTTAAGTAATGCTCTTTTTCCTGTTTTGCTCCTGTAATTAATACCCACTTTTCAATTTTCCCTCACTCATTATATCCCCCTCTCTCTAAAATAACACTCCCAATATAGTTAAACACATTTCTTAAGAAGGGTAAAAGTGAAAAAAAAATTGTATTTTAAGACATATGAAATGATTTAATTATCATTTCTTATTTCATATGATATAATTAAAATGTCCTATATTATATAACGAAGGGAATATATCTTACTTGATTCCCCTTTTAAATGTAAGATCAGTAGTTGTAATTGATGTCAGAGATATTTCCCAACCATTTATAGTATCTTAATTAAATAATATATCCTGGATTTGAGTACGATAAATTCAAATATGATTTTTTTTAATTAGTCAAAAGTAATTTAACAAATATTAAACTGTTTACTAATTAATTTAATAAAAAAATGAAAATAGATATGCTCGGAATCGTAAGAGGTGAGACTTGAGACCATTCTTAACCTTGGTGAAGGGAAAAAGAAGCTTTGGCCAGTCTTCAAAATGGGGCAGCCCCTCGTGGCAGCCTTAACTGGTGGCTCGTGCGACGCTGAAATAGACTTGAATAGGTAATATTGCACGTGTCTCACGTATCGTCATCATCACAAGTGTCAATGCAACGCCATGTTGCCAAATCCTTATTTATTTACTCGTCACCAGTCCTCCAACCAATTCAAAAATGGCCCCACAACTTCTCTATAATTATTTAATGACCCCGGCCCACGAGCATCTTATTTGCTTGTTTCCCTCCCATTTAGGCACAAACACACACACACACACACACTATATACTATATTACTATATAGTGAATCCCAATGGCAAGTGAAAATAACAGGAGGACGAATTCCTCTGGTTTCTTTCGTCAAGGCAGTGTGGTTCAAGCTTCTTCATTTTCCAATAGCTCCCTTCTCTTTCCCGTCACCCGTTTATTCCTTCATTCCCCGCAAAACTAAGCACTTCCACCCATTGGTCCCTTCGCTTCCAATCATTCTAATCCTGCGTTTGATCCCTTTTTCTTCGTTCCATGTTTCTCAAATTTTTGGATTTTTTTATTCCTTTTAATTTCCGTCTCATCTGATCAATTGTGCGGTTTGGGATTTGTTTAGAGGCAGATTGGGCGTTATTTGCTGCGTTTGATTACTGAAATACTGCCCAGCTACCTGAGAAAATAGAGTAATCCGTGTAATTCTTATTGATTCTCCATAGCTCTATAGGCTTAGAAAGCTATTTTAGGAGTTCAGGGGCCAGATAAATTCAGTTTCCGCTAATTTATCTGAGTTTTTGTTTGTCAGTCACTTGAAGAAATTGAGTGTGGAAGGGGAAAAAGAAGAGGACGAAGAAGAAGAATTTGGCTTTTCTTATAATCTGAAACTTCCTTTCATCCTATCCTCGGCAAATAGACGGAGGAGAAGCTACTCGTAGGCTCGAAAAATGCTCGGGACCGCCCTGCAATTTGGGGGTGCTCGAGGTGAGGATCGGTTTTACATTCCGGTGAAGGCAAGAAAGAGCCAGAATCATCGTAAACAAGCACAGAGAGCTAAGACCGGGGAAACTGGGTCTGCTGATTCAACTCCAAAGGCCCAAGATGTTGCATCTGAGAATAAGAATTCCAATGGGCATTCATATTCGTCGACTAAACCTTTTTGCCCGTCTGTAATGCCTGCTTGTAATATTGATAGGTTTCTGGAGTCTACAAGGCCATTGGTCCCCGTGCAGTGCTTTTCTAAGGTTGATCTAGTTATTTCTTTTATTAGTTGTTTTTGGAATTGGGAGATTGATATGAAAATGAGCTATATAACTAGTTTTGATCTTAACCTCTTAACAAACAGCATTTACGGGACTTATCCGGTGATCAATGTATATACTGCCGATGGAATATTAGTAATCAGAAATAGTAGACTAGCTTAGGATAGAATCATCACTTTTTCATCCTCTTGCATTCAACTGCTTAATTATTTGAGCACGGCTGCAAAGTTTGATATCCAGAATTCATGAGATCACCATATGAATTTTGACTCATGTTTCTTCTTTTTGAGGGTGTAGACAACAATGAGAGGCTCGAAGACTTGTGATGTTGAGTATCAGTCTTACTTCACCCTTACTGATCTCTGGGAATCGTTTAAGGAGTGGAGTGTATATGGGGCAGGAGTCCCTTTGGTACTGGATCACACTGAATCTGTCGTTCAGTATTACGTTCCTTACTTGTCTGGTATTCAGCTATACAGTCAATCTGCTGAGAAGTCAAATGCCAGGTCAAGGTACTCCAATATCCTATGTAGAGTCTTTTATAATATATATATATATATATATATATATATATATATATAAATATATTAATTTAAAGAGATATTGCTCCCTTTATCTGGCTCTCCTTGATTTGTTTGTTAATGCGATAACTTAGTTGTTAATGATATGCTAGGTTATGCTAGTTGATAGTGCGGGTTAAAAAGTGAAAGGAAAAATAAATTTCTTTCTTGCCCATAGATAGAGGAAACGAAAGAGTTCAAAATGGTTCCTACCTTGAGGCGAACTTCGGGAAAATGAGATTGTAACCTTCTTATAGTAGAAAGTGAGATGTGTTAGATTTTGATGTTTGTTTTCCATGGAAATTTAGTTAGCCTTCCATTGCAAAAAGTAAAATAACATACATGATAATAGTGTTTCATGCTGACACCCATCTTCTTTACACATATAATTCCTTGGTTATTGTAAAACAAATGTATACATACTCAAATTTGTAAATCTTACTTCTTTTTCATTCTTCGTTTTTAATTCTTTTACAAAAGTTGAGCTCTCCCCCTTTCTTTTTTTTTCTGCATTTGATTCATGTACAGCATATCAATCTATTGACTGATCGCTGCTTTCACCTTATATGTTGGTCACTGATTCTTGTATGTGTATTCGTTGTCTCTCTGCATAGTTGTATTTATTTCTGTTAACTCAGTAGATTCATTTTTACTACTTTTGAGCAATCCTAGCATCACATATTTTAGTATACACTGTATAGTATGTGAATGTCTTTCTGCTTGTAGGAAGGTCTAATTTTCTTATTCAACTAGGTATGTTGGTGAAGATAGTGATGGTGATTCCTATAGGGATTCAAGTAGTGATGGAAGCAGTGACTTTGAAATAGGAAAAAGGACCGAACCATCTGTGGCACAGCAAAGTTCTCAACATCTTACAGGTGATGTCTCTTTACGTATGAGGGGGCTGTCCGTACGTGATAAACACAATGCAATGCAAGAAGGCTTTTCTAGTGATGACAGTGAAACAGGGAATCCCCAAGATCTTGCTTTTGAGTATTTTGAGCAAGACCCTCCTTATAGCCGTGAACCACTGGCTGACAAGGCTAGTACTTAGCTTAATGTGTTATTTATTTGCACTTGATTTAAGCAGTGTATCTTACACTGATAATATTTGGACAGATATTAGATCTTTCACGCCATTATCCTGGCCTCAAGTCATTGAGAAGCTGTGATTTATTGCCTTCCAGTTGGATGTCTGTGGCATGGTACGATTAACTTGACATGATGTTTTGATGATATATATATATATATATATATATTTTTGTGTTGATTGATGTTGCGTAATGTTAATTTTTAGGTATCCTATCTACCGAATACCCACAGGTCCAACATTAAAAGATTTAGATGCCTGCTTTCTGACATACCATAGACTCCATACACCTTTGACAGGTAATAGTTGATTATTAGCCTATCTTGGCATGTTTGGCATTCTAGGCCTTGCTGATAGAGATTTAGCGCTTGTTTTGTATCGTTATTTATGTAAGATTTAACCACCCAATCGTTTTTTTTGGGCCGAAATTTAACCACCCAATTTGAAATCTTTTTTTTTTTGGTTTATGCCCTTTCAGTTTCAGACCTTTCGGAAACTGAAAATTTATGCAAATAATTTAATTCTTTATTAATCATAAATATTAGAGACGGGCATACACGGTAATGGCATGAACTGTCTTAAGAATATTTAACGATACCCTACCATTTATTATTCAAAATATTGTTTTCAGTTAAGTGTGTATTTACATACATTAAAATAAGCACTGCAATTTTTGTTTTTTTGGTGACCAGTAATATTTTGGTGACCGGACACTGCAAATTTTAGTTAGGCCGAACAACATTTGGTTGATTACTTCTGCCGACAGAATAGGGTTTTTTTTTGGGGGGGGGGGATTTTTTTCCTTTCGGTTTGATCTTACCACTGACAGATGTTAGTCCACTGACACTTAGACCGTTCATTTCGGTTAGTGTTTCATCTTATTTTAAGTTTTGACTCTTCCTTTTTCTGATTTTCAATTCCCCCTTGTATTAATGATCTGGAGTCCTCGGTATGGGTTTGATACTCTGGGAATCTCTATGATCTGAAATTACAACATAAAAAAATAATGCTAATGATACATAATTCTAAACGTTGATTGATGTCACGACTGCTGTTGTGCAGAAACAACTTTTTTTTTTGGGCTTTTATACTGTCAATTTTAATTTTATTTGGGATGCAATATCATCTAATTTATCTTCAGAAATAAATTATTTGTTAAATTTTGCAGGAAGTGGACCAACTCAAGCTCAGACTCCAACATTGGTTTTTCCCAATGGCATGGATGGAGAACCAAAGATTTCAATACCCACATTTGCAATGGCCTCGTACAAGTTAAAGGGATCTATTTGGATGCAAAATGAGAGTCAACGAGCAAATTCCCTCTTGCAGGCTACAGATAAGTGGTTGAGAATGCTGCAGGTGAACCACCCAGATTATCAGTTCTTCATATCACACAGCACATTTCACAGGTGATCAATGAGATGACATCTTGATCCTTCCTTTGGCTAAAACTATTTGCCTTGAATTTCTATGTTGGTCCTTGGTGCCATGTTAAAAGTCGTTCATCTATTGAAGATTGTGATGGCATAGGTAGTACATAAATATGGGGTTCATGTTACGTGCATAATCATCACAAAAGATGGAGAAAGTAATTTCAAGCGAAGGAAATAGAGATCACTGAGATGAAATCTGAAAAGAATTGAAGTTGTTGTATATGGTAAAAAAGCCATCACATGAAAAGGATGGCTTTAAGGAAAAAGGTGAAAAAGGCCAAGTATACGGCAAAATTGGCCCCATATAGAAGATATGGGAGCTCAAGCTAAGACTGTCCAAACACTTTCTGTTTAGTATTGGGTGAGATGCCTTTAATTTTTTAAGACATAAATATGTTGATAGATTTATGTTCTGATCGTAAGAGACAAAAAAAGGGCAGATTGGCAAGAATTTTCTTGTATTACATTTGCAAGGACCAATTGTGGCTCCATATGTGATGAGCAGTTGCTGTGTTGAGGGTAAAAAATGAGAGAAAAAATGATATTGTACAATGTTTGTCCACTTTAAAATCAGTGTTGTATGTGTTTAACAAGTGCCTCTGTTGAGGAGGTGGAATATTATGCAAGAGCATGTTTGGTTCTGCTGGTGGAGCCAGGGTGGCAGCAGAGAAGGTTTGTTGATAGTGTCTAACTCAGCTGAGCTGATCATCTGGTGCTATGGAAATTGACGACATACATATTCCTATGGGAGGCTTAATTTTTCTGTGCGCTATGCATATGGTGTTTGTGATAAGAATATTACAGATACATTTGTGGAGAACTGTAAAACTTGAATTCTGGTGAGGTCATTAGTCATTACTAGGCTGTTATTTTCAGGTGTTCTGGCACTATGCCGTTATCTGGCCAGGTTTCATGACTTGTTTGATATCACCGTTGTGATTCTTAATTACGCAGATGAGTTTCTGTCACTTTAAGCTTCTCCAATGCTTCTACAAGGCTACTTGATTGAAACAATACACTCCAATGTTCCCATTCTAATCCGAATTTCCATTGGCCTTCCTATAGCATTCCCCTTGGTGATTATCGTACTCTCTGTCTTTAGTGCTTGTTTGTTTGTTTTAGTTTTTTTAGAAATGCTTTTACAATTTATGAGATAAATATATGAAAAGTGTTTTATCTTAAAAAGGCTTTTAAAACCAAAGTTTGGTTGTTTCCAAACAAGCACTCAATTTGCTTATCTTTCATCCAATGAATATTGGATCCTTTCATCCAATATATAAAAGGCTAAACTATCCTTTTTCTTTAAAAAAATAAAAGTCAGAATGCATTAATTAAAAGCTCAACCATCTTTGATGAATCTGCTTGTTGCTCTCGTGTTCTTATTATAAAACTTACTTTTTAAATTTGATGAGATTAAAGAAGTTAGTTAAATTAATATGATATATTTTTTTAATAGGTACTCCCTGTGGTCCTAAATATAGCACAAAGTTTGTTGTGCAACCGGATGTAGTATTATATTTAAGATTTAGATTACCTCCCCAGTTGGTTAACAGAAGGAGTATATCTTTCGTGAACAATGGTACAACATTCGTTTCAAAATGTCAGACTGGGTGATTTTTATCATGAATGTCTGAAATGTCTTGGCGAGTCTCCATGAAATGTGATCATCTTGAAGCTTTGAATTCAACAAACGTGTAAGGCCTCTTGGAAAGGGACCAATTTGTTTTTTTTTTTTGGGTTCAAAGGCACATCTAAATCACTGTATGAACACGGTGTTATGACTTTTGAGGCCTGAATAAAGGGAAAATAGGAAATTATATCCTCCCATCTTTTATTTGAGATATATTTTGATGAAGAAATTGAATTACAAATAAGATCTTATATTAATGATTGAAAGGTATACTTGTACTCAAATGTAAAATCAAATTTAAAAGTATTACTATGTAAGTCAGTAACTCTTATTATAAACAGTAGTATATCAAACAAATGAGAAGATTTTTATATTTGAAGAGAAATTTTGTCCAAAAAAATATTTGAAGAGAAATGGTTTGTAGTATTTTTAGTGTATGTTTGGAAACACTTATTTTTTTGAATATAAGTGCTTATTACGCAAGTCGAGATAAAACTCCTCTCACATACTTACTTTGTATACCGTGAATCACGATTTATAAGCATTTATTGTCTAAAAATAAGCTATTCCAAATGAACACTTCATTTTGCTAACTGATTTTTTTTTTTGACTGAGATTTTATCGATTTAATAGAAATGATTATTGTATTTGCAAAAGAAGGAAAAAGCATTACACAAGGGAAAATTTAAATAGAAAATCAATAATCTCTTTTTCCCCCTTACAATATTTGATTAAGACAGTTGTATCTCTTTCTGTTTGGTTTAGGTTCATAAGAGGAGACACCTGGTTAAATTTTGAGCGAGATAGTAAATCATACAAATAGCTCTTTCAATAACATGTACCACATTATAATAAATACTAATACCAATACAATAAGATTTCTAATTTAAATTATTCATTTAATCAACTCATTTGTGTCATTTTCCAGTAAATAAAAAATGTAAAATAAAATATATGTCCCAATAAAATTAAAAAGCACTTCCAAAACTCGGAAAATGTAACCTATGCCCCAACCAATCAGCAGCGTTTTCCTTTTTTCGCTTTTTGTCTTCTTTTGTCTACGGGAAAACGTTATTTTAAAAGAGGACAAATCAAAAGCCGTTAGATTTCCAAAAGGACCCCACTTCTTTCTTCTGTGCTGGCAATTAACGCCCAGAAACGTTCATAAATAATGGTAATAATAATAATAATATAGTAATATATTCATGTATTAATTAAATACGACAGATAATTGTGAGAAAGAGAGAAACTAGCCGTTAGGGGTCCCCCAATTCAAATAGAGTGTCGTCGCAGAAAGACTCAAATGGCCTTTTCATTTTTCTCATAAAGATCGATTACTCTTCAAACCTTCAAGAGAACCCAAATCGATCTGAAAATTTTGCTGTCGCTCCTCCTGCTTCCATCTTCTCTCTCAGATCCAGGCTCTAGTCGGTAGCTACGCTTGATTTCTTCTGCCCTGCTTGACGATATTACTCAGGTTTTTTCGCAGAGTCATTAAGTACAGGTGAGTCGTAGCTTCTGCTTCCTAAATTTTCTGGATTTCCCTTTTCTTTGCTTAATGTGATTATGTAATATTGTTGACTTTCCTTTTTGTGTACTTGAGTTTTCTGGTTTTGTTTGATGACAAGATAGAAGGAACGTTATCATAAAAATCTTTCCATTTCGGACTTTTATGTCTGGTGAAATTTTCTTGTTTTAATTATATGTTCAAGATTTACGGGATTCGGGTTTAGATTCTGTAATCAATCGCGCTCTTAATCATTTGACCAATTTATCGTTGATTATTGATGATCGCTATAAATGGTAATGCCTTAGGAATACTCTGTTTTAATTTTAGATGGTTCGAAGGTCTGAACCAAAAAAGGAGAACAAAACCATGGGATGGGATTATTTATCTTTAAGTCATTTTCATATGGATGAGGTGAAGGGTTGGGGTTCTAATGCATTTGAAACTGTCCTTTTTTGGTTGATCCGGAAAAAATCGAAGTGTTGAACATTACTATGAATTCTGGGCGAGTATATGCAGGGGGACCTTTACAGAAGAGACTGACATGAAACATTGTATAAATAAATATCAACATTGTACAAGATATATGTAGAATCTATTTCTATAATGAATTATCTCGAATTGTCATTCCTGGTTTGTATAATTTTGCGAGTTTGAAAAATAATTTTTTAGGCGTTGCAATTTTACTGCAGAAAATGACTGTCCGGACACCTGGAACACCAGCTTCAAAAATAGACAGGACACCAGCATCAACCCCTGGAGGGCCAAGAGTTAAGGAGGAGAAGATTGTGGTGACAGTAAGGGTGAGGCCTTTAAACAAAAAGGAGCAATTGGCTAGAGACCAAGTAGCATGGGATTGCATTGATGATCATACGATCGTGCATAAACCAGCACCACATGAACGTGCAGCTCAACCAGTCCCATTTACTTTTGGTACCACAGACACATTTCTACTTGAAGAGTTTTCTTACTTTTTACAAGTTTGTAGTTCCTTTGATCTCTTCTAACCTCGTTTAAATTTTAGTTGTTGATTGTTGATATGGCGTTTTCTTCCTGTAGATAAGGTTTTTGGTCCTGCTTGTTTGACTGAGGCTGTGTACGAGGAAGGAGTAAAGAATGTTGCATTGTCTGCCTTGATGGGCATTAATGGTACAATTTATATTTTTAATCACATATTGTTGATTGTTGATTTATTGTGTTCCGGCATTATATTATATAATTATATAATTACATATTACTTGATACTTAATGTCATTTTATGGCAGCAACTATTTTTGCTTATGGACAAACTAGCAGTGGAAAGACATACACAATGAGGGGAATAACAGAGAAGGCTGTCAATGACATTTATAATCATATAATGAACGTAAGTTTTAAGTTGTCATATGGAAAACTAAGCCTCGTTAACTTCTTCTAATTTATTATGTCTAATCCTTTGAATGGCATGAATGCAGACCCCAGAGAGAGATTTTACCATAAAAATATCAGGACTAGAAATATACAATGAGAATGTTAGGGACTTGTTAAATTCAGAATCTGGTCGCAACCTGAAGCTGCTAGATGATCCTGAGGTAATCTTTCTGAAGCTATTTCAATATTTTGTTAAAGTTGAGGAACTCTCTTTTTCCATGGAATTGAAATATAATGTTCTAATTACTTTCATGTAGAAAGGTACTGTGGTTGAAAAGTTGGTGGAAGAAACGGCAAATGATGACAAGCATTTGAGACACCTGATCTCAATCTGTGAAGGTAGGACATTTTTCAACTGGACTTTGTTTAGACTGGTTTTCTCACAAAAACAGTGTTTTGATCGTGTTCAATGACTTTTTTATATCCAGCTCAGAGGCAGGTTGGTGAAACTGCTCTCAATGATACTAGCTCTCGATCTCATCAAATAATAAGGCTGGTCAGTTTTAGCACTAAAAACATAATGTTGTTACTCATAGAAGGGGCTCCTCATTTCTATTCCCTCATTGCTTAATTTGCTATCATAACATCCTTTATTTTGGTTTATTGCAGACAATTCAGAGCACTTTGCGTGAAAATTCAGATTGCGTGAGATCTTTTGTTGCAACCCTGGTAATTTATAGCCTAATTCATAACTCAACTACTTTTAAATTTCTTAGATTAGATTATGTACTTATTAATAATTACTGACCTGTGTTAATGGTTGTAGAACTTTGTTGATCTAGCTGGAAGTGAAAGGGCTGCCCAGACACATGCAGATGGCACTAGGCTTAGAGAAGGTTGCCATATTAACCTTAGCTTGATGACTCTTACAACTGTCATCAGAAAGCTCAGGTTAGAATCTCTAATATTAACTTTCATGAGATGTTTTAGGATGTTCTTAATGTTCTATGACACTAGGCTTAGAGAAGGTTGCCATATTAACCTTAGCTTGATGACTCTTACACTGTCATCAGAAAGCTCAGATGAGAATCTCTAATATTAACTTTCGTGAGATGTTTTAGGATGTTCTTAATGGTCTATGATAGTTTTGCAGTCTCTTTTATCTGCTAAAAGTATCTAGTCATAGATCTATAATTTAGATGCATCTTTCAACCAAGTCAAATGCCTACAAAGCATTAAAGTCAATATAATTTTTGAAAAATAGTACTACTTGTATCTTTCTACCATTTTTTACATGGTGTACTACCAATCCATGTAAGGTCTTGGTAACTGTCTAAAAAATAGTATTGGTTGTTGATTATGGCTGCGAATTTCATTGAAATACTTGCTTATGATAATGTTTAAACCTTTGACCAGATCAAAGACTTGGGGTTCATTTTGTTGCCAACTCAGTTTAGGTTTAACATTTCTGTTTGGATTATTTGAGGCACACTCGTCTGACAGCTTGATTTGAAATCCTATGCAGTGTTGGAAAAAGAAGTGGTCACATACCTTATAGAGATTCAAAGCTCACGCGTATATTGCAACACTCTCTTGGTGGGAACGCACGCACTGCCATCATATGCACTTTGAGTCCGGCGCTAAGTCATGTAGAACAATCACGAAACACTCTCTTCTTTGCTACCCGTGCAAAGGAAGTAACAAATAATGCTCAAGTGAACATGGTAATTATTAATTTATAGCTTTATTATTATTATTATTATTATTACCTCTATTTAACATTGAAAATTCCTTATTCTTGAATGACATTTTCTGTCAAATGATTTGCATAGGTTGTTTCGGACAAGCAACTTGTTAAACATTTGCAAAAGGAAGTAGCTAGACTGGAGGCAGAGTTGCGCACTCCGGATCCATCTAAGGAAAAGGATTGGAAAATTCAACAGGTAAATTGGAAAACAGTGCTGTTAAATTGGAAGAGAACAATAATATTTTACCACTTTACTGAATGTTGTTAAATAATCATGTCTAGATGGAGAAGGAAATCGAAGAGCTGAGACGCCAAAGAGACCATGCACAATCTCAAGTGGATGAGTTACGCAAAAAAATTCAAGAAGATCAGCAGGTCTCTATCTCTTCCTATACCATCACATTCTTCTCTCTTGACTTATTTCAACTGCCTTAAATTTTAAGGCCAGATTTATCTCTGCAGCCTTTGATTTTATTGCCTTTTTACGTTTCAGGACTCTGGCCCACTTGAATCACCCCATCTTTCGGTGAAGAAGTGTCTCTCATTCACCGGTGCATTACCACTGGCAGGTGGTGCTGATAGAGCAAGGAACACAACATTGAGGCAGTCCATGAGGCAATCTTCTACTGCCCCTTTTGCCCTCATGCATGAAATCCGCAAACTCGAGCACCTCCAAGAGCAATTAGGTGAAGAAGCTAATCGAGCTTTGGAAGTATTACAAAAGGAAGTTGCATGCCACAGATTAGGTAATCAAGATGCAGCTGAGACTATTGCAAAGCTGCAGGCAGAAATAAGGGAAATGCAGTCAGCCAAGCCATTGTCTAAGGACGTTGAAGTTGGAAGCATGGTTGGTATTGACAAGAGTGTCAGTGCAAACCTCAAGGAAGAGATTACTAGACTCCATTCACAGGGCAGCACCATTGCAAATCTTGAACAGCAGCTTGAGAATGTTCAAAGGTCTATAGACAAGTTGGTGATGGCTCTCCCGAGCAATGATGAAGCAAGCTTGAAGAACAAAAAAGAACACAAAAGGAAAAAGTTGATTCCTTTGGCTTCAAGTAATGCTGCCAATCGACAAAACTTCTTACGGTCTCCCTGCTCACCATTATCATCTACTCAACAAGTTTTGGAATCTGATATTGAAAACAAGGCTCCTGAGAATGATGATAATATTACAAGTGAGATTCTGCCGGAGTCCGAAAAGGAGACTCCATCAAAGAGTGAAGATGGTGGAGATGTTTCGTCAAAGGAAAATAATTCAGGTTATCGACGCTCTAGTTCAGTTAACATGAAGAAAATGCAAAAAATGTTTCAGAATGCAGCAGAAGAGAATGTTAGAAGTATAAGAGCGTATGTCACAGAATTGAAAGAACGTGTGGCCAAACTGCAATATCAAAAGCAATTACTTGTTTGTCAGGTATACATACTTGTTCTTTATGTCTTTCATATCTCTTGATCTCTTCCTATATTGATGTTGTAAACTTCCCTTCATTTTAAGTGTTGAGGTTTACGCATGTCATCTCATTCCTTTGCATATCTAGGTGCTTGAGCTTGAAGCAAATGAAGCAAATGGCCACAATATAGAAAATGAAGAGAATTTTTGTGAACCAGAAGAACCACAAATTTCATGGCAAGTACTATTTAAAGAGCAGCGGCAGCAGATCATTGACTTATGGGATCTGTGTTATGTCTCCATAATTCATAGGACTCAGTTTTACTTGTTATTCAAGGGAGAACCAGCCGACCAAATATACATGGAAGTGGAACTAAGGCGGTTGACTTGGTTGCAACAGCATCTTGCAGAACTTGGCAATGCAAGCCCAGCTCATGTTGGAGATGAGCCTGCCATCTCTCTGTCATCAAGGTTTGTTCTTCCCTCGGGGTGTGCGTGTGTGTGTTGAACAACAAATTTTATGAAGGAGAATTTTTATTTACTAGAAGTTTGTGTAATCTACAGTATCAGGGCCTTGAGGCGAGAAAGAGAATTTCTTGCCAAGAGATTGACCTCGCGCTTGACTGCAGAGGAGAGGGATGCGTTGTATATTAAATGGGATGTCCCTCTTGATGGGAAGCAAAGGAAGATGCAATTTGTGAACAAGCTTTGGACTAATCCCCATGATCCAAAGCATATAGATGAGAGTGCTCAAATAGTTGCAAAGCTTGTAGGTTTCTGTGGAGGAGGCAACATGTCAAAGGAGATGTTTGAGCTGAATTTTGTGCTGCCATCAGATAAGAGGCCATGGCTCATGGGCTGGAATAATATAACAAACCTTCTTAACTTGTAAGAATTATGTTTGTTAAGCTCCATTAAATGCTTGTACATGAAAGAGAATTTCTACTATTTTTTCATGTATAATTTTATTTAGCTCAATCCAAAATGATTGTTTTGAACAATTGTATTTCCTTAATAAACTAATCCATTCCATTTGGATTCCAATCTAGATGGTGAATACTCTCCTCTTTCAAAGTATATAGATGTTGAATACCTTTTCATTTTATGGCAATCTCTGACTTTATATCTATTTAGCTTGAAAGTCATGCTTTTTGTTTATACAGATTCTTAAGTGAACTAAGTGAAGTGCTTTAAACTGTATTTGGTTATGAGATTCACAACACTTTAAATGGTAAAACATTTTATATATCCAAAGTATTAGAAATCCAATAAAATGCCAATTCATTAACAATTCTGAAATGAGTGGGTAAAATGAACCACCTTGATAGACAATTTATGACAATCTCTAACTTTATATCTATTCAGCTTGAAGGTCATGCTTTTTATTCATACAGATTCTTAAATAAACTAACTGAAGTGCTTTAAACTGTATTTGGTGATAACATTCACAGCACTTAAATTTGTAAAACATTTTAGATACCCAAAACATTACGGTTACTATGGAGAAATTCAATAAAATGCCAATTCATTAACAATCCTAAAATGAGTAGGTAAAATGAACCACCTTGATAGCCAAGATGAAATCCAAAATACAAGATTCTTATTGAATCTTTCACACACAGGAAGACTTTTGGGCCTTTATGCTTTTTAGCTATATGCACCAAGAAAAAGAGGTTACTCAGATCATGCCTTTATTATTTTGGCTGGAATGTCTTCATTGATGTTTTTAATTTCAATTTTAGTTCTCAGAGAAGCTAAAATACAGTTATTATATTGATCATTTCTACAAATAGTAACTATGAATTTTAGCCATGCTTTTTCTTTGGAAAAATTCTAATGAACACATGCAATCAATGGTCAAGCTGACAAGACAAGTATTACAAGGTGGTTGTTTCTTAATATTCCCTTTGGTCCCTAAGACCTATTTACCTAATTTGATTAGATTAATGAAGTTAGTTAAGATAGTCATATTGCATATATTTTCTAAAACATCCTATTCATTTTTCTTAACTCCCTTAGTCTCTCTTTTACTTGATTATTGTTGAGGGAGCATCAATAGAGATAAATTGGGAATAAATCGACAAATATGGGAAATAAATCTTATATTTAGAACCAAGACCAACTCCAAAATTAGGTCCAATATTAAGGACCAGAGGGTTATATCTTGATCCAACTTGTACACATTCTTGAGAAATTGAAGCTTCATTCTAGGATACCCTATGGCTATAATATCTTATAGTTGGTAGTTACTTGTTACTAGTTCAGTCTTCCACAGCAATTAATGGTTAAGAGATGTTTCATCTTGGAAAGAGAACACTTCCTTGTTTGGTCTTGACGTCTGGCTAAATTTATTTGAGATGCGATTCTCATTACTAATGCATACTACTGGAATGATGATTTAATTGCACAGACTGACTTTCACTAGAGCAATAATTAAATTCTATAGAGAAAGGCTTTTAATAAGTAAACATGATCTGATACTTATAAGTACAGCATGCAACAGCTACAGTAAGATGAGCTCACACCAAGGAACATAAAGGGAAACAAAGATGATCACAGTTTCACATCCATCAAGCCTAGTTCATTCACTACTAGATGAAAGAAAAAGATGACAGAGCACACCAAACATGATAGTATTTTTATTCAAGCATATCTGACCAGAGAACAACACTATTATGCATCAAGCTGTGCAATACTGTAATGTAGGCAGGGAAAAAGTCTCCTTCTTGCAGATAGAAACAACTCAGCACCTTGGGTAGGGAGTTCCACAAGTACTAGCAACTTTCCTGGCATTTGGAGAGTTCACAAACTTCTTGAGGTTGGGATTCTTGAGGTATTGACAGAGACAAGGTTTCTGTTCCTTGATCTTGGAGCAGCATAGCTTAGAAGGAGGAGATGAAGATGTAATTGCACTCACACATGAGCTCAGCTGCACTGGGCTGCATGTAACTGCCATTGACACTTCTACTTCAGCAGCAAGAAGCAGCACCAACAGTGTGCACAAAGCAATTTGTGATGCCTTCATTTTCGCCAAAAGGTCGGCGAAGATTGCGTGTGAATGAGCAAGAGGGATAGTTTAGATGCTGATTCTGTGTATTGGTCTGGTGCATTTTGGGTTGTGTTTCCGTTCCTCTACTTATAGAGTAAGCTTAGTGTAAAGGGAAAAAAAAAAATTATGACAATGTAATAAGTGAATAGTTTATGGAATTGTGATGTCATTAGGGTCTAGGTTGGCAGCTGGTCCACCTTTTGAAGAAGATAAATTGCTTGGGTCTAGAGATATATCACTAAAAAGTTTAAAATGCTTAAGTATTCTATATTTAGCATAACTACTCTAGACGTGTTCTTTTAAGAAAATATTTTACTTCATTACTTTCTCATGGATATGTAATAGGATATTATTTTGTTTTACCCATAATCAATTTGAAAAAAACTCTTTTACGCCTTATGAGATAAACTCTTTTCATACACTTATCCCATATATAGTACACAGTCACTTTAAATAAGTTAATCTAAACAACCCCTAAAAAACGTAAAAAGTTGTACAAATGTCATAACAGTGTATGGGAAAGAAGCCTGCTTTTCTCTAAATCCAAGTTAGTAGTTACATGGAACAACAAATAATATGAATGTAAAGAAAGTTTTTGTTTTTTGCTTTTGAGGTTGAAGACTTCTGAAACAGCTTATGCCACATAAGTCAAGGCTTGAAGGGCATCATGACATTTTATCTTTCGGTGGAAACTTAATAATCAAATCAATAGTAACAGATAAGGTCAGAACAGATGCATAGCTTTGCAAGATTCAGTTTCAACAACGTTTTCTGATGTCATTTTGTTTGTACAATAATTCTTCTCCACTATAAAGAGAGGGGAAAATGATCATGAGAAGAAACTACAACTCAAAAAACATGGTTGAAATGGAAGAATCTCTCAGACAGAAAAGTCTGGACAAAGAAATTGCTAATGCTAGAATCAAATGAGTGAGCATAGTGCATTAGGAGTGACACATTGGATACTAAAAATTAAAAGAGATTGAAATAAAGTTTTTTGTTTTCTAAAGGGAAAAAGGTATAATTTTACATCAACATTTTCTTGAATCTTTGCACTAAACAAAATTCAGCAACTTAATAGATATGCATACGTTACCAAAAAAAAAAAACACACACACACACACACACCACAGCGTTGCTTAAATCTTTGCACAAAACCTTTAATTCAAAAGTTAAATTACACATAAGTTTTCAGAATTTTTATATCAAAAGTATATTACTCTTCAACTTTCAAATTTTGACAATGAATCTCTTGAACTCTCAAGTTACAGTAATATAGACAACTTCTATTTTTAATCAGTATATTGTTTCATCAATACAGGGAATGACATGTTAGAGTTATTTACACATAAATTAAGTTCAGTGGAATCATATATATAGCTTAAAATTTGAAAGTTATTTACACAAAAAATAAAATTGAGGAGAATTTACTATTATTGACATATGACACTACTAGGAAAATAACAGACTAATGGGTTAATGTAATATTTAATCTTTCAAATTTATCCTCATTTTAGTTTTCGTCCATCCAAAAAGCAAAATATTCTATGCCTTTATTACATTATAGGAACCAATCACTAATGTTTTAAATGAAATGAAATTTGAAGAATCAAAACATATGGTTTTAAATTTAAGGAACAAAATAAAATGAGGGTAAATTTGAGGAAATGAAGGTTGTATTAACCCTAAACAGGTTGAAAAAGTTGACTTCCTACTAGGGAGGTATCTTTCTTCATTGGGGAACCACTTTTGAGGCTAATAGGGAGGGTATCTTTCGGTGATGTTGATGCTGTGAGTAAAATTTAGAGCAATGCTTCATATATATATATATATATATTATTATGAAGCCACGCACACATGTTCTTATCATTAATATTAGACCACGCACTTGGGAATTGGTGACATATATGGAGCCTATTCTATTATCACTATAGATTAACGCACTAAATAGGATGCCCTCATATACTATAGATTAAGATTAAGATCATGTTATGATTAATCAGCACTGTGCAATGTTATCTGTAAAAACGAAAAGCATATATGCTAATAATGCCAATACTTTATTAGTGTATTCAAATGCAGCGATCTTCTGATATGAGATTGTTGTTTATTACTTACTAATCAATAATCAAGATTTTGTTTGGAAATGGGGATTTGATCGAAAAAGTGAAGGCTAGATTTCATATTTTAAATGTGAAATCTTTGGGCTATAAAAAGACTCTACAAAGTGGGGGACCTGTTCACAATTCAAAAAGAATGCGCAGTTTTTGCCTTTGTAGACTGCCTCATATCGTTCAAACTTTCCGTTTTGTACAGGTTTTGCAGCAACAATTAATCATTGATCTCTTGTGTTAGTGGAAGACATCAAGACAAAAGCCAAATCCCACTCCGATTTCCAAAGAAAAGCCCTTTTTTTTTTGTTCTTTTATTCATGCCCCCTCCCTATTATTAAGGATTCAAGTCAAGAAAAGATAGTTTAGTCTTTTATGTTTTTAATAAACACATATAATAATCATGTTTGACATATGCATAAAATGTGATCATATCTCTTAGTAGGTATTCAAACTTTGGTTTATTATGTTATACGAGCTTAGCCCATTCTATTATATTCAACCCCTATTGGTAAGATGGTTAAAACAATAAATTACATTTAGAAAAAGCAAAAAAAGGAAAATGATATCAAACTTTTAATAAGGGCAATCTTAAAAAATTGTAATTGATTGATGACTTGTAATAAAAATTACTCATTCTTTTTAGAAAGTACTCCCTCCAGTCCTAATTATAAGACAAAGTTGACTTTTTTGGAGAAATTAAAGAAGCCAATTAAATTACTTTAGAATATTTATATTTATATTTTTTTCTCCAAAATAATTAATTTGACTAATAAACTAATATATAATCTAAAGATACTAAAAATATAAACACTCTAAAATAATTTAATTGGTTTCCTTAATTTCTCCAAAAAAGTCAACTTTATCTTATAATTACAACCGGAGGGAGTACCTTATAATAAGGACTAGGGGGGGTATATGCTTCTCCTTCAACTTCTCTCATAAATAATGGGAACATACATATATGATCAATCTGAACTTGGCAACTGCTTTGGTTTTACAAGAATTGTAATTTCTATGGTGAAAATCACATGTTGAACAGAGGTTAGATAAAAAGGGAATGATTAACAAATTTTACCGGGTTGTGCTTTGGTAATTAATATTTGGTCAACATTTAACTTGGGTGTGCAATAGTTTTTAGCACGCCAAACGCAATCATTTTGGCTTGCTTCTACAATAATTCACCTTCTTAAAAGTAAAAGAGAAATTGATAAAGCATGAATTCACGCACTATGATTAGTTTCTATTAATTAGATTAATTTGGTGTATTCTCTTAGGCAAATAAAATTCTAGCTATCATCATTGGATGGGTCCTTGAAATTATGCACCTTTAACTTTTTAATCTTCATGCTTATTTGATCATTGATGATTCATCATCATCGTTGCATTGGTCAATTTCAGTGTCTAGAGAGTGCTGCATAATCATAATCTCACAAACCAAACAGCTCTTTGTTCACTGCATCAATCATCCAACTTTACTTTCTGCTTTTTTTATCAACATTCATCTTCCTTTTCTTTCTTTATTTTATTTTTCATCTAGCCATATATCTCGCTTTTGTGGGGAAATCTGAGTCAATTACTTTACAGAGGATGCTAAAAAATGGCAATTAATGAAATAGCTTAAACGTAAAAGTAATCTTGCACATTCACTCCAATGTTAGTAAACAGTTTTCCAAGGCTTTGCCAGTTTTTGTTTCTTTGTTTTCAAATATAATAACAACAAATCTTATCCTACTAGGTGAGGTCAACTACATAAATACTACGACACCATTATGTTAAATTAACCACCAAATTTTTAGATAAATTATTAAACAAATTCTCTTCGGCTTTCATCAACCCATTTTCAAAGGACTTCATACTATCTTATATACCTTCATTACGATGCCTCCGATGGCCTTCTTTGTATATCTTCAAACCACTTGAAATGATTTTTCATCATTTTCTCTTCAATAGCTGTCACTCCTACTTTTCTTATCATATCATTTCAAATCTTGTACATTTTTGTATAGCCGCACACCCATCCCAACATCCTTATCTCTATTTTCAAATCTAAATAACAAAAGATGAGGTGATTTTGTCGGTCAGAACCAGGAGTACAGGCATGTAATGATTAATGATTATATAGGCATTGGGGGATTAATTAGGCATGTTCATCAGCAACTTTTTCTCATAAAGTGGAATCCCAAGAGTAAAGAGAAGTCTATTCCACAAGACAGAAAGGTCGACTTGACTAAACCGAATTCCTGCATTTAATTTACTGGTTCAAAAACTAACAGAAGATCCATTCACGATGTTACCATGAGTTTTCTACTTGTATCAGTGAATAAGTTCCTTCCTCTTATATCTGTATGGCTTCTTTCTACTTGCTACAGAAAAACGTGAAGAAATATGAAAATAGGTGCAACACTTCGAGAGAAGGTTCATATCTTCATTTCTCTCCCTAATTTAATGCATCAGAATCCTGATTTTGGTAAAAGCAAGACTAAAACCATTCTTTTGATGGTTTTAAACATGAAACAAACACATGCTTCTAGTCTCTGATCATTACAAGAGATTTGAGTTTTATTTCACAATCTCTTTGGCCAAAAAAATAAAATTAGGAAATCAAGTTGGAACAACTAAGATAGGAGACGTATAATTTTAGAGAAGATTGACAAGGGATGATAAATTGATCTCAAGAAAACTTTTAACTAACACATCTACCTTACATTCTGCATAATATAATACAGAAGATGATTGTTTTTTACAAATACTACAAGATAAACTATGGCCCCAGACTTTAGTTTGGAAATACAACATAATCAACGACTAACTTCTAGCAATTATCCGTTGTTTGGCTCAAAGCCTCAAGGGCAATTTATTTTCCCCAGATAAATACATACAATTCGTAGCAAATTGCTAATGATGGCTATTTCCAAGACAACAGAAATCTTCACTTATTATGGTTGTTATTACAATTACCATTAATCAATGTCATGACAACACATCTTTATTATCCAAGCACTAATCCTCTTGCAGTAGTTTTTCTACATCTACGAGGAAGCCTTTTGCAGAGGGCTGAGGCAACTCGTCCAATAATCCTTTTTGTTTTTTGGTATTCAAGAGTTTGCGAAAACATTCAAGGTTCTGGTTTCTGCAGATAAATTGATCAAGAAGTCGTTTAAAAATCAACAATGTTACATATCCAAAGGACTAATTTCACTCTATACAAGTTGAAACAATTTAATGAGAGATATGGGCAGAGTAAAAAAAAAAAAAAAGCATTTCATTTTAATGCCAATGGACTGAGGGTCACTTTCAACACTTAAGATTAGTGTCAATGTTAAAAATGCAAAAGTAATACTCCTCTGATTGTAAAACATATTTATCTAATTTTGGGAGATTAAATAAGCTAAACAAATTACTTATATTTCTATGTAACATTACATTATACATTAGTTTATAAGTTAGACAAATTAGTTTGAAGAAAAGTGATAAATATAAGCGATAAAATGGAAAATGTTTTTATATTTAGAACCAAAATTCACTCTCAAACTAGGTTCTACATTTAGGACTTGAGGAGTTTTTTTCTTATTTTTTAAACCATTCAAGTGAAGGAATCACTTTGTTACCATTGAGCTAAGAAAGAGGTAAGCTAAGAAAGAGGTCAGTGGTGTCAAAATTAACTATTTACTGTAAGTGGTTCATGAAGGATGAAAGTAGAAGAGTTGTCATTTTCAATGAGCAGCTTAAATTATGCAGATAGAGTGATAGACAGCACAAATGAGAGTTTAGCTTTGATTCCCTTGGAATGAGGTTACTTTTAAGACCTAAAATCATTTCAATTAAGACTCACTGTCCAAATTTTAAAGATGTCATTTTAATAATGCAACCTCTGATCCACCTTGTTACCTTGAGTTAAAAATAATTTATTGAAAAGAAAAGGGACAAAAAAAACAGAAGGCTTGGAGGCGCCAGAATAAACCCTATCGTTAGAGGCCCATGAAGGAAGAAAGTACGAAAATTGGAATTTACAATAATGTACCGGAGCATTATTCTGACTTTTACGGAACAGTATAGATAATTCATTTAAAGGCATTTATTCAAGATTTTCCTGGATCATTCAAGACCTGTAGTGAAATTACAGCATCAATCTAATTGCAGAAGGAAACTAACAACTTACCAAGCAATATTATCCCAATGAAGGAATCCACCATGGCCTCTAACATTTGTGAACTTATAAGTGGCGCCTGAAACTGTTTCAAAAGTTTAATCAACTCAAGCAACAATGACAATAGACCACATCAAACTGTAACAACCTAAATATAAAGAGCACTGAAAATTTGATGGAGGATACCTTCATAGCCCCCAAGGACAGGATTTTCCGAAAGAAGAAGTGGAGTATCTAGGTCAATGAACCTACAGAAATTTCGCAATATTATATGAAATAGAAAGATAAAAAGAGTCAAAGACATATTTCTAGTCAAAATTGATACTTACTTGAAACATCCAAGGCCAGCAGCAAGGTGGCCAGCAAAACCCATAGCCAGTCTTGTCTCAACCATGCCACCTATCATCAAATTCAGTCCTGCAGCTTTTGCCACCTCAATAATGTTAAGGGCTCCCACGACTCCAACTTTTGCGAGCTTAATGTTAATCACATCCGCTAGGTTTCCCTCTGCAATTCTGGAAACATCATCTAAACTCCGACAGCTCTCATCAGCTGCCACAGATATACCATATTTATCTCTTGCTATGAAGCTTACATATCCAAGCCCTTCCCAGTCATCTCTGTGAACTGGTTGTTCAAATAGAACTGGGGTTACCCCCATTTCTGCAACAGAAAAGTACTTTTAAGTTCATAGGATCCACTACCTAAGCCTTACAACAATGTCATAGAAGTTCAATAATTTAGGTGCATTTGTGCTGCAACAGTGTTGTCATCATTTAAAGCATATAATCTGGACGATGAGACAGCTCTATGTATCTATATACAGCTTTTTACCATGTAGTTTTTCAAGAACCTCCACAGCTTCATTAGGGTTGTATCCCTCATTGGCATCCAGAATAAATTGACACTCAGGGTGGGCAACACGTATAGCTTGAAGAACTTCTATGTCTGAATTCAAGTTTTTGCCTACTTTGAGCTTCAAAGTCTTAAATCCTTCTTTCTGATACTTTGAAGCCAATTTAACCGCTTCAGTTGGGCTGACAATCGGGATCTACATATATAAACTGGTTTATATTTGTTTCCAGCAAGCAAAAATCTTTCCATTCTTTTCATTTTAGTATTCATGTAGATAAGACCAAATATTACTTTTGCAAGTATTACAGTTTTTCTGAAAGATAGGGCCTGTTGAAAATTAATGAGAAGCATTTCAGTTTGGGGGTAAATAAGAAAATTACTGTTATATCAGTGGTTATGGTATTCGAAGCTCCACCAAAAAGCCTCCAAAGTGGCACACGGATATTATTAGCAACTGCATCAATTACTGCCATCTCCACCCCGGCCCTGACCTAAAATATCAGACACTTCATGAGAATAAAAACTGTTTGAATTTACAGTTAAAAAGACATTTCCAAGATGATTAATAGCAGGTCATCTTTTTGTTGGACTGAAATAAAAGTAAGGAATTTTAAAAGGTAACAGATATATAGTAATTTTCTCCTCCAATTTGAAATGGCATTCAGTTGCGCATTTGCTCCAACAAAAGCGTGCAAAACACCCAAAGGCAATAGAATTGATAGATTATAACAGTTCTGCTTATGCATCAGTCTCCATTTGCCTTGGATATTATATCATTTCTCTACTTCCCTGTGTTCCACAGATGTTATTAAAACCATTTCTCCTTCTTTTACTATGAAAACTTCCTAAGCATCAAAAGCATTGTTGTGGCCCACAATACAGGCCAGACTGCCTGGCCTGTTTCCACCCCTACGTTGTGGCAAGATTTGATGACCCAAAGCTTCATTATACATACAATTAATGCCAATAGCCCTCAATCTTCAACCCATTAATGACATTAACGGTGATGGTAATGGTTCAGTATATCCATACAAACCAGACCGTAGCAAGGAATTAAACGCTTGAAAGCTAGTAAAAGCCCGTTCAAGATAAACCAAGCAATTAATGCTAATTATAAGGGGAAACACTTTAGAGTTTTGAATGCAAATTTAAAAGTTAACAATATCCCTACTAGTACTAGTTTCTTAGCTTCAACGCAATGACATGATTCATACAAACACTATACCAAGTTGCCCACTAGTTAGGGATTTGTACAAGAACATCAATCCAAAATTAAAAATAAGAAATTAAACAAGTTTCGCCTCAGAAATTGAATTTCTCTAAAAATGACTGGTTTTATAAGTTTGGCAGGCATACTCTTGTATTGATTTCAGAGCCAAAATAGACCAGTAAGCTTCAAGAAAATGGGAATGTAAGTGGACACTTTTCAAAGCGTAATTTACCCTGTCCTTTGGTCATTGTTTTCATTAAAGTTCTATGATTTCTGCTTGAAATTTTTATAACCACACGTCATCCATCAAAATTGGGCCTTATAATTGGGTAGTAAGCTATAATGCATCCCTTTCTAAAAGAAAACAAAGGGAAAAGAAGCGGAGAATATTTGGGCAGGAGAGGGAAAAAAACTCGAGCAAAAAAAATGCTTCAGAATGATAAAGGTAAAAGTTGATAGAGGTTAGAGAATATGATGCTGGCTTGCAGATTAATTCATTCTTTCCTATCACCAAGTAAAAGACTGTTGATACTAGACATCATTCAAATTCAAGGCAATTGCACATAATTACGTCAGTTTCAAGCAATAAATACAAAGAAAACAAAGTTCAATGTCACCCACCGAAGCGAACTCATGGCCTGGAAGAATAGCCCCGATCTCCTTCAACAAGGAGCCCAATGTCATCGCAGGAGCTTGCCGCAAGAAGTCACATGCCTCAGCAGCCTTGGCCATGGCAGTAGGTTGATCCTCTGCTGTAACAAAGGGCAAGATCGGTGTCTCTCCCCAACCGACTGAACCATTCCTCAATTCAACTCTAATCGCCACGTTCTCCACCTGCTCCAATCTCGAAGAAGCAATCGTAAAAGGAGCGATCAAGGGCACGTTCAATGGCCTGTTCTCTGCTCTTTGCACATCCACAGTGAATGTTTCCATCAAATTCACGAACCCAAAGCTTGTGGGTGTTTCTGTAGGCGTCACAGCTGACATCTTCACCCGAAAAACAGAGAAATTTTTGGCAGGGGTGGTGGAGATGGATTGGGTTCTTTGGGGGTTTTTCGTGAACAGAGGAGGAAAACAGGGGAGACTCTGGGTTAGTGACTTCATAGTGATAGTGTCCTGCATCTTAGGCTTCGAGTAATGGATTTGGAAGGGAATACAGGATGGGATTATTTTCGAGAAATATTCTGTAAAGCGACATTGTTAGTTCTTTCTGCTTCCGATGAAGTTTTCGTCCTAGGAAGTGTTCGTAGGGAAATTTTTAATTCAAAAGATTAATGGTTGGCTCGGGGGATCGCAATTTGTCTCTTTCCGGCGGATGCAGTGGTTCAACTTGATCTCTTCACCCAATTTGAAAATTGTTATGAATATTAAATATGTGAATGTCCATTAACTTATATTACTCTTCCAGTTAATTTGACATAAAGAAGAAAAGAAGACATGACACAAAGCAAAAGCAAAAGAAGATGAGGACATAAAGAAGATATAAAGTAATCATGGTCATGTAACTAGGGTTAAAGATAACCATGGTCATACAACCAGGGTTAGATTTCTGACTCTATATAAAGGCCAGTAATCAATTTTTTTCAGTTGAACTGAATGAGAACTTCTCTCTAGAAATTCTATCAATTCTTTCTCTGAATTCTATCAATCTTCTCTCTTATTACATATACTTTTATAACACGTTATCAGCACGAAGCTCTAAAAGAAGTTTGAACCACGGCAAACCTAGTAAAACTTGAAATTGTGGCTCTTGATATTACTGGGAAAAATTATTTATCTTGGAAATTGGATGCGGAAATTCACCTCAATGCTAAAAGTCTGGAAGACACAATTAAAGAAGGGAATAAGGCATCCAACCAAGACAAAGCCAAATCCATGATTTTTCTTCGCCACCATTTACATGAGGATTTAAAAACTGAATATTTGACAGTAATAGACCCACTTGTCCTTTGGAACAATTTGAAAGAAAGATATGATCACCAGAAGATGGTCATTCTTCCAAAAGCTCATTTTGATTGGATGCATTTACGCTTGCAAGATTTTAAATCTATAAGCGAATATAACTTAACTATGTTCAGAATTACTTCTAAATTGAAATTATGTGGAGAAAATGTTACTGATGATGATATGTTAGAAAAGACATTCTCCACATTTCATGCATCCAATTTGCTCCTGCAGCAGCAATATCGTGAAAAAGGTTTCAAGAAATATTCTGAGTTAATTTCTTGTCTCCTTGTGGCTGAACAAAATAATGAGCTTTTATTGAAAAACCATGAATCCCGTCCAACAGACTCAACTCCATTCCCCGAAGTGAATGTGGTAACAAATGAATTTTATTGTGGCTGTGGCCGTGGACGTGGACATGGACGTAGACGTGGGCGTGGCTACAGCCGTGGCCGTGGCCGTGGTCGATATCATGGTGGTTCAAATTCCTACCAGAAGTGGGAAAAGACTGATAAGAACCAAAAAGGGGAAAGTAGTAGGCATAACAAATATATTGATAATCCATGTTATCGATGTGGTGGCAAAGGTCATTGGTCTCGTACCTGTCGTACACCAAGGCACCTAGTTGATCTTTACTAAGAATCAATTAAAAATACTGGTAAAAGATCAAATGTTGAAGTTAATCATGTTGATCAGGGCTAGAATTCTGAGTATGGTGATATAGATAATAACTATTTGGATGTTGCAGATTTCTTAATATAATTTGAACTGTTATATTTTATTTAAAGTTGTTTATATCATATGTATTAATTTTGTTTATGTTTTTATGAAGAATGAATTCTATTGGCATCAATCCTGAAGATTTATGTCTCGTTGATAGTGTAACAACTCACACCATACTCAGACATGATAAATATTTTTCTTTCTTGGTAATACGAGAAGCCAATGTTCAAACTATATCTGGTAGTATAAATTTAATTGAAGGCTCCGGAAGAGCTAATATTTTGTTACCTGAAGGAACAAAATTATGCATTGATAATGCATTTTATTCTACCAAGTTTAAAAGAAACTTACTAAGTTTCAAAGATATCCGCAAAAATGGATATCATTTAGAAACAACAACTAAAAATAATCAGGAATATCTTGTCATTACAAATATAGTTGCTGGTAGAAAATGCATATTAGAAAGTTTTCCTATTTTTTCTTCTGGTTTGTATTACACATGTATAAGCACAATTGAAACACATGCTATTGAGAACCAGAAGTTCACTAATGCAGACCAGAAGTTTGTCAATTTAAACTAACAGTTTGATAATGTAAACCAGAAGTTTACTAATGAATTTATTGTTTGGCATGACCGGTTAGGCCATCCCGGTTCAATCATGATGCGACAAATAATTGGGAATTCATGTGGACATACCCTGAAGTGTAAACAAATACCACAATCCCATGATTTCTCATGTGCTGCATGTTCCAAGGGAAAGTTAATTATTCGCCCCTCACCAAGCAAAGTAGAAAGTGAGTCTCTCACATTTCTAGAACGGATACATGGAGATATTTGTGGGCCAATACACCTACCATGTGGACCATTTAGATACTATATGGTTTTAATTGATGCATCAACTAAATGGTCACATGTTTACTTATTATCTTCTCGCAACCTGGCATTTGCGAGATTACTTGCTCAATTGATTAGATTAAGAGCACATTACCCTGATTATCCTATTAAGAAAATACGTCTTGATAATGCTGGTGAATTTACATCACAAGCTTTTAATGAATATTGTATGTCCCTTGGAATTGATGTTGAACATCCTGTAGCTTATGTTCATACGCAAAATGGACTTGCAAAATCATTGGTTAAAAGGTTGCAACTAATTGCAAGACATTTACTTATGAAATCTAATCTACCAATTTCTGCTTGGGGCCATGCCATTTTGCATGCAGCAATGTTAATTCGCATTAGGCCAACAAGTTATTTAAAGGTTTCCCCCTTACAAATGGTTTTTGGTCAGGAACCTAATATTTCTCATATAAGAACTTTTAGGTGTGCGGTATATGTGCCTGTAGCACTACCACAACGCACCGAAATGGGTCCTCAAAGAAGGATGAGAATATATGTTGGGTATGAATCTCCATCAATTTTAAAATGTTTAGAACCATCCATAGGAGATTTATTTACGGCACGATTTGCTGATTGTCATTTTGATGAATCACTTTTCCCAACATTAGGGGGAGAAAACAAACAGCTGGGTAAAGAAATTAGTTGGAATGAATTATCATTGGCTTATTTTGATCCTCGTACAAAATAGTATGAACTGGAAGTTCAAAAGATAATTCATTTACAGAATTTAGCTAATCAAATGCCAGAAGCATTTACTGACCCAAAGAAAGTGACAAAGTCACATGTCCTAGCTGCTAATGCTCATAGTAAAATTGATGTCCCTGAAGGACAATCTGCTATGAATGAATCCAAAGCACGCCTGAAGCGTGGCAGGCCCATCGGTTCTAAAGATAAAAATCCTCGAAAAAGAAAAGGAGCAAAGAATATAGATGGTCAAGTTGAGGATAATGAAGAAAAATTAGTAACTCCAGAAGAGCTAACTCCTGAAGAGATATTATCTCCAGAAGAGAATGTTGTAGTCCCAGAAGAGACCCAGGTACCTGATATATGTGAAAATAATGAGATCTCAATAAATTATATTATGAATGGAATCCGATGGAACAAAAATAAAGTCAACGTTGATTATATCTTTGCTTATCATATAGCATATGATGTAATGAATGATAATGAGGATCATGAGCTCAAATCCATTAGTGAGTGCCAATAAAGAAAAGATTGGCCACTATGGAAAGATGCCATTAATGCAGAATTAAAATCATTGACAAAACGAAAAGTATTTGGACCTGTAGTCCTTACACTTGAAGATGTAAAACCAGTTGGATGCAAATGGGTCTTTGTACGAAAAAGAAATGAAAAGGGCAAAATAACTAGATATAAGGCACGTCTAGTAGCCTAAGGTTTTACACAAAGACCTGGCATTGATTTTGAAAAAACGTATTCACCAATAGTGGATGCGACTACTTTTTGTTATTTAATCAGTCTAGCAGTAGATGCAGGACTTGATTTACATCTAATGGATGTTGTGACTGCCTATTTATATGGATCACTTGACAATGATATTTATATGAAAGTCCCTGAAGGACTTAAGATGCCAGAAGCATCCAATTCAAGTTCTCAAGAACAATACTCAGTTAAGTTAAATAAATCCCTGTATGGCCTAAAGCAATCAGGGTGCATGTGGTATAATCGTCTTAATGAATATTTAGTGAAAGAAGGATACAAAAATGATCCGATATGCCTATGCATCTTTATGAAAAGATCTAATAGTGAATTTGCTATAATTGCTGTTTATGTTGATGATATCAACATCATTGAAACTCTTGAAGAGCTGTAAAAAGCAATTAATTGTTTGAAGAAAGAATTTGAGATGAAGGACTTGGGAAGAACAAAATTCTGTCTTGGATTACAGATCGAGTATTTCAAGAAATGGATCTTTGTATATCAAGAAACTTATACAAAAAAGGTCCTAGAGTGATTTTACATGGATAAATCTCATCCATTATGTACCCTAATGGTTGTAAGATCTTTGAAGGTGGATAAAGACCCATTCTGACCCCGAGAAATTAGTGAAGAAGGTGATGAAGAACTACTTGGTCCAGAAGTACCATATCTTAGTACTATCGGAGCACTAATATATCTTGCTAATCACACACATCCTGATATATCATTTGCTGTTAATTTATTAGCAAGATATAGTTCTTCACCAACACGAAGGCATTGGAATGGAATAAAGCATATTCTTTGTTATCTCAGAGGTACTACAGACATGGGATTATACTACTCAAATGTATCCAAGCATGAACTGGTTGGTTATGCAGATGTTGGATTTTTGTCTGATCCACATGATGGTAAATCACAAACAAGCTATCTATTTACATGTGGAGGTGTAGCTATTTCATGGCGATCTATGAAACAGATTATATCAGCCACATCATCTAATCATGCAGAAATTCTAGCAATACATGAAGCAAGTTGAGAATGTATGTGGTTGAGGTCAGTGATACATCATATACATATAACTTGTCATTTATCTTCCGGCAAAATGATCCCAACAATTCTATATGAGGATAATGCTGCATGTATCGCTCAACTTAAAAAAGGCTATATCAAGAGCGATAGAACAAAGCATATTTCACCAAAATTCTTCTTCACTCGCGACCTTCAAAAGGATGGTGAAATAGATATCCAGCAAATCAGTTCAAGTGAAAATCTAGCAGATTTATTCACCAAGTCACTCCCAGGTACAATCTTTGAAAAACTTGTTCATGATATTGGTCTTCGGAGATTCAAAGATTTCAACTGATATTATCAAGAGGGGGAGTCGATACACGCTGTACTCTTTTTTCCTTATCTAGGTTTTGTCCCACTGAGTTTTCCTAGAAAGGTTTTTAATGAGGCAGCACTCGACGGTGTATCAATGAATGATGTACTCTTTTCTTTGGCTAGGTTTTTATCCCACTGGGTTTTTCCTAGTTAAAGTTTTTAATGAGACACATTCATAATGGACATCCAAGGGGGAGTGTTATGAATATTAAATATGTGGATGTCCATTGACTCATATTACTCTTCCAGTCAACTTGACATAAAGAAGAAAAGAAGACATGACACAAAGCAAAATAAAAGGAAGACGAGGACATAAAGAAGATATAAAGTAACCATGGTCATGTAATCAGGGTTAAAGATAACTATGGTCATACAACCAGGGTTAGATTTCTGACTCTATATAAAGGCCTGTAATCGATTGTTTCAGTTGAACTTCTCTCTAACTTCTCTCTAGAAATTCTATCAATCATTTCTCTAAATTCTATCAATCTTCTCTCTTATTACATATACTTTTATAACAAAAATGATATTTAATTTTCATTATAAAATAAAAATTGAACTATAGATTCTTAAATGATCTAAATCATATAATAATGAAATCTATGATATACTATACTTTCTTACATGCAGGAGTCTTTGAATTTCGAACCTTGCACATGTTACATTTTACCTTTTAACACTATGGTTAATTCAAAATAATGTACTACATATAATATTTAATATAAGATCTTATATATATATGAATAAGATTTTATATTAAGGACTTAAGGTCATATATTATATTTCTTTGGGTTAGAGTGCATAATTGTCCCGAGAGTATTTACAAAATCTTAATGTTGGCTTAAAAGTTTTTTTTTTAATTTTAATGTCTCTCAAAAATCTAAAAACATAGCAAAAAGAGGAAACATTAATCTTTAATTCAATAAGCTGGCTTGTCCAAAAAAAATTCAATAAGCTGGCATCCAAAAACACACACAATGGGAGTAAATGTTGATAACACGTGGATGAGAAGTGTTGATGTAGCGAAGAAAGTGTTATAGAAACTAAGAAAAACATTGAGTTAGAGGTAGAAACATTCGACGGAGTAAGCGACCCCCCCGGGGGCATGAGAGTTTGAATTGCATAGGTGTTTGGAGAAGAAGACAGAGCAAAGATTTGTCCATTGCTTGGAATGTGTGTAGGGTTGTGTTTCCATGTACTTCAACACAATGGTTTCATGTTATCAACTCAACACCCTTTATTTATTTATTTATTTTTGCGGGGAATTAATTTAGGGTTTCAATGAGATGGCATCGAATGGCAGTGCTAGTCCCAAGGGGTAGACCCCCAGGGTGGTCACGTTGGTGGCCCGTCGGGTGGTGGTGATAAACCGCGGGACTTGGAGAGTTTGATTAGCCAAGTGTTTGTGAGAGCAACACTTGTCTGTTGGCTTCTCTGTTAGCCTAGGACACTATTGTTACGTTTTTAAATTTTTAAAGTAATATTGAGATCAAAAGCACTTTCATGTTTTTAATATAATACCTATTTACCTAATTTGATTAAATTAAGGAAGTTAATTAATATGACATATTTTTTTTAAAACGCCCTAATAATCATATTCTTTAATTCCCTTTATCTCTTTTACTTAATTATTGTCGAGGTAGTATCAATGAGGGTAAATTAGAAAAAGATTGATAAATACAAGAAGTATGTCTTACATTTAGCACTAAAATTAACTTCTCAGTTAGGTCCTACGAAGGAAGTACATTACATTTATTGTTTATGAATATTTATAGATTATTTAAGTGTGTGTGTGTGTGTGTGTGTGTGTGTGTTAGAAAATTAAGTAGAAACAAGTATTGCTACCCATGCGTTGTACTAGAAAGTTCATATATAATATTTTGAGCTTCCGAAGATTATCAAGCACAGAAGGAGAATTTATGATTCTAAAGCATTGTTTTATGATTTGTGTAATATTTATTATATAATTTAGTCTTTATGATTGGACATTTTTTTATTGTATGCACAATAAGAAATATTTGTTTGTAATCATAATAAATCATGTAATTATTTTATAATAATCTATTTTAAATGATCTGTATATATACTAAAAGTTCTAAATATATTGCTTGTTGATATATATTGATGACACAAATATTGAAGATGCTTATCATGAGAGTGAAATTGGGAAAACGTCATTGTTTAAAAAAAAAGAATCAGTAAATATAATTTATTGACGATTATTTTATAATTTATTTTTTATATTTCTTCAAAATTGATTGATTAAGTACTCATGCTTAAAAATGGTTTGATTATTTCTTTAATTTCATTTATTATTTATGCAAATTATTGATTCGATGATTTGATTTAAAAATAGTGAAATCATCGTCCCACATTATAGATGATTATTTCCAATTTCCTTTTTTTCTATATTTCTTCTTAATTGATTCATATCTGAAAATAATTTGATTATTTCTTAAATTTCATTTATTATGGATGCAAAATATGGATATTAATTTGATTTGATTTAAATATTCACATAATTGCATTTTAATTAACATATTATATACACTTATAATTATTAATCAATATAACTTCAACCAAAAAAAGAATTATTCATCAATATAATATAACCAAATCAAACTTAAATAAGTAGGTCTAAACAGCAGATATCGCACTATAGGAGTAGGGTTGTAACATGGGAACTCATTTTTCTATTTTAATGTTCTTGATGATTGCTTTGTTGGCCCTGAAGGTAGAGGTGGACATATCAGACAATCTCACGTTCCTATTATCAACCAATGGAGGGTTGTATAATTTCTTTCTCTTTGAAGGAGAGGCTGAAGATCATTACGACCGAACTATTAAAAGATCATCATCATTTTGAACTTTTTTGGCTAACATCAATGTCGTTAAGGAGCTTGAGGAATGTGTTTCTACTTTGGAGGAATGAAAAAAAGATTCAGGGAATAAATGACTAACAAATAGATAAATATATAATCAAATTTTCAATCATAATATATGATACTATCAACTAAATCATTTTCTTATTGTTAATTCTAAGTACGTAAACTGTTATAAAATATCTCCCTCCTTAGAAAATTGTAAAACACCCAAACTACTGAATGGGTATTTGATGTTGCTCCGTTTAACTCTAAGCCTAATAATAATTTCTTTTCCACCACAACGCTCTAATTGTTTTGGGAAAGTTCCAAGCTCTCGTTTGTACAGTTAAAAATGAATCTGTATAAAGTAGAGTAGGGAGAAATATAGGAAAAAGAAATTTAAATTCAAAAATTAATATACTACAAAGTATAAAAGATTAAACAAAAGGAGAAAAATAAAGGATTAAGATAAGTACAGCTGCTAACTTTCCATCAAAAAGAGACATCTTTTTAGTCATCATACACTTCTTACTAACCCGAGCAACGATAGCCAAAGTATCTTAGGTATTTTGTAATTATCAATATCCCTAATGAGTTCATAAGGCCGACATGTCATGATATTGGGAATGAAGAATTAAACTCATTAACAATGAAGAACAAAGAACACAAAACGGAACACACTGACAAGGTTAATATATATAAACATTACTATAATCATGTTGCAAACTATATTTCTTGAAAATTAAACTTCTTGCATATTTCATTTGAATTATGATTATAACAATTCCTTTATTTCTGGGCTAAATTATTATTATGATAATTCTTAACTATGGACAAATAATTTATGGATATAAAATATAAATTATGAATACTTATTGGTGTTAAAGTGAATGGAATTCACTAACGACGTAATAAAAACACAACTATTTTCTTAAATAAAGATTGCTCACGAAATGATTTTTAACGGCGTTTCTACAATTATTATATAAGATATAGATGTACATTATATAGTTTAAATTCCTAAAATAATATTTTGCCTTATTATGAGATTCTTAACCTAATTTCTAATTTATTTTTTTTCCATAATTAAAAGTTAGTTTTAGGAAAAATCCCAGAAAAATACCACTTGAACTTTAAAATCTCAATTTAGTGATTTAACAAGAACTTGTGTTGTCAATCCCATTACTCTTTTTGTTAATCCCATTATACTTCTTGTCAATGAAATTTTGAAGTTCAAAGGTATTTTTTTTGTAATTCTCTCTTATTTTTACTTTATATGGAGAAAAAATACCCAAAAAATAGAAAAAATTGGGTCAACGTCAATTTACAATTTTTTTTTATGAATTATGAATAATATAATAACATCGGACCCAACTTAAATACATTTTGTACGTACAGATAGCTTCTGCCATAGAATAATTCTTTCTCAGGTGAATTATTGTACAATGATTGTTTTCGAAAAGCCTCGTACTAAAGTCATTGACCTGGCCACAACCCATCATAAAATAATCGAATAATAAATTTGTATAATTTGAGTTTAATTGTCTTTTTTTTTTTTGGTTGTCTTTTACAAAGAGCACTGAAAGAAAGTGCAGAGTGCCAGTTCCTCCATGGACGCGGATTATCTTCTTTTTCCCTTGTCCGCTCCCCTCTTTTTCTCACAAACGGCACTTTTTTTTAGGTAAAATACACAAACTCCTTACACCCCCCAAATTGCATTCACCTTAGATATCAGTCAGTTATCTAAAATATTTTTTCAAGGTTCTAAAACAATTTTTCAGTATTATTTAGTATCATAAAATATTTTTTTAATGCCAGTAAATACTCTAAAATGTTTTTTGCGCAATATTTTAGGATATTTAATACACTATAAATTAGTTCAGAATATTAGATAATACTAAAATATTACATCAAAACTATTTTAAAGTACTAACTGGCATTAAAAAAGTATTTTAAAATACTTGACAGTACTGAACAAATATTTTAAGATATTAACTGATACTAAAAAAATATTTTAAGATGATGAATATTATTTAATTAAAAAAAGATTATGTATTTTATACCAAAATAATACAGTTGAAGAGAAAAGGATGGGGGAAACCATAATAAAAACCGGGAGAGAATCCGCGTCCTCGTAATGGATGGGACATCATCAACTTTAATGCGCCTCTCCAGAATGATGAAAGGACAGCGTCCTTAGAGCCGCAATTAGTTCGACTTTGCATATAAAAAGTTGACGTTATTTTTTTTTCTCAAAATTTTGGTTTAAACTTTAGAGCAATTAATTACAATTTTAGAGGGATCATGAAGCATCTTTCTACAGGTTGCGATGATCCCAAAGAGAATACCAAGTATATTACTGCCTTGCGGGAGAGTGGTTGGATTATCAGTCATCACTAGAGTACGATGATAATGGTTCCCTGGAGAATAAAAGTTGAAGATGTGAAGAGAACGCTGCCCCTTTTCTTTAAACTTAATTCACTCCCACATATTTTAATATTCAGGCGCAAATTAAGTTGATTGTGAATTTCCTTCAAAATATAATAAAAACTTTTGAGTATGTATTATATCATAAAACTCAAGTTAAGACAACAATAATTTTACAAAATGAACATTTGACTTTATCTCCGGATACACTAAAAAATAAACACAATGACTTCTGTGTTTCTCTAAATAGAAGATGGTGAAGAATATTTATAAACAAGGGTTAAGAGACATTTTTGTTTCGAAAGTTTTCATTAAGAGACAATTTTGCTCTAAGAGTTTCTAAAATAGAGTAATTTTGCCATGGCTGTTATCCCAGTTTATTTTAACTGTTAGTTGACTAAATATGCTGAGCTGGTAGTCTACATGTCATCTGCATCATTTTTGTTAAGGTGAAAATTTGTCTCAGAAGTTTTAAATCTAACTTTGAACAAAGATGAAGTAGATGGCATATAGACTTTCGGCGCAAATTTGCACATTAAAAAAAATGATGTAGATAACATGTGAACTGTCAGCTCAACATATTTAGTCAACTAACGATCAAGATTAACCGGGATAACGCTCAAAGCAAAATTGCTCCATTTTAAAAACTTTCAGGGTAAAATTGCCCCTTAACCCTATTAACAATTTAGTGATGCTTTGAAGTGGTGCATGCATCTTGAAACATTATACTTCTTCAATTAACAAATCTTGAACCAACATATATTTATTTAAAATAATTAATCCATAAAGAGTAACCTCTTTATATAATATGTAGGGTTTAATTTCTTAAAACAACCTAATCTTTCATCACTAAGTAGTAGTTATCATACCTTTGTTTATAATCTTTCATAAGTATCTTTCAGATACTAAGACGACATAACCTTAGTGATTTATTTTTTATCATTATAACTCATTGTACAATCCTTCACATAAATTCTTTAATTTATAGGGATATAACTTCTTAATAAACCACACCTCTTCCTTTTAAAAGTATTCGAACCCTCCTATGCCTAAAAGTCTGTCCCTTTGTCAATTCTGCCCCTTGTTCACAAAACTAATTCTTCTACTTGAGGTTATACCAAAGTTGCTCAATTTTCTGTATTTTTAGAAACCTTTCAAAACTTTCACAGAAACTAGGGTTGGAATTACAACCTGTCGTGGTGCATTGTGACGCTGAATTCGAAACAGAGCAAAAAATGAAGGACATGTATAAATGGAGCAGACAATGTGAATTTCTCATTGACATCCAAATCCCACTTGTAACTGGACATCCTAATAACCTTAGTTTATATATACTATAGTTGCAAAGTCTTTTTCTGATGCGTAACAAAAACTGAATGATTAAAGAAATCAACCACTAAGTGAAATAATTGCATTTTTTATCTGTATACAGTTGATACTGACTTAGTTGGAATCTCCCCAAGTTGAATCTGTATGAAACAAGGACCATTCCTCTAAAGACTCGCAAAAACTTGTCCATCGCAATCCCACCATCCTTCTGTCTCCAGAAAGTAACAAACTTCATGTCACGTTAGCCTCCCCAGTTGAATTCATTACAACCACAGTGCCTCAATTATTGCACATCCAATTATCACTTATTCAACTTTTCCCCAACTTTTTCAGCACAGAGAGAGAGAGAGAGAGAGAGAGAAGAGACATTGAGACAAAAAAAATCACATTTTGGATAATAATGCTTCTAAGTTCTAACTTTACTTTTTCATTCCATATTCACATAAAATTAGAATACCTACCCACGTGATGGACTGAAATTTTATGTACTACTAAAGTCCTGAGTACATTAAAGGCTGGAGAATTTTGTTTGAGGCATGGGAAGGGAAGGAGTTGGGGGAAATGGAAACTTTATAAGAACATGAAAGACAGAAAGGAGACAAATTATACACTAAATCACATGCAAAGTTGATTGTTATGCTATGCATGCACATATTGTCTCCATGTTTTTGGGTCCTAAAATATCCCTTGTGTTAACTATCCCTAGGCCGAATAAAGGCCTGGTACAGATTTCTTTAACATGTAGGATATAAATTTAATAACAGAGGTTCAAAAACTATTTATGCAGACGTAAACATTGCAAAAAGTTTTCATAATGTAGAGGCTAAATTAAAGAAGTGATATTATTATTAGGTGAGCTCTAAAACTCTTACGAAAAAGCCTATGCACAAGTGGTTAGCTCACTCACTCCTGAAAGAGCAAGAGCAAAACAGCAGCTCAGAGACAATTTAGAAGCAAGGGTTGGTGTTGGACTTTGGGTTCAAGTCCAGCCTTGATGGACTGAACTATTTTATTAGGATATAAGTAGTCTAATCAAATAAGAATCAAACCAGCATTAATTGTGGATTAGGAAATAAGTTAGTATTTGTTAATTGAGAAACAAGTCATAATAATTCAGGAAATTAATTGAGAATTAATTTTTCTGATTACTAACTTAGAGGGCAAGAAGGAGTGCATTTAACTTCCTAATTAGTGGTCACCCTAAACCACTATAAATAAGATGTGCCTCCCTCAGTTACAATTCATCCCTATTATTGAATCATTTAGCAATTTCTCTTCTCTTCAACCATCTTTCTTGTTCTGGTGATTTGCTGTGCCAATCCTAATTAGGCTCTAGTAGTCTAATAATTGTGTGGGCACTATTATGGAGCATTGAAGCTTTGACCCTGAATTCGCCTTGGTACGCTAGTGCTCTCTCCTTTATTTTTTACTACATCGGCATCAGAGCATGTTGATCCTTGAGCTGTGAGTATTCTCTGTGAATAACCATGTGATATAATTTATTTATATCCCCATCACAATTTTTATTTTCGCTGTGTAATCATATATATGAGATTATATGATGATAGTATATATGCATGCTTCATTTTTATATTCATCTCATATTCGCATGCATGCATATATATATATATATATATATATATATATATATATATATATATATATATATATATATATATAAAAACATGATTGAATAAATAAATATCCATGTTTAAAAGGTCTTTTCTGATACGTGGCAATATATATTGGTGATTCAATAAACATTATCCTTGAATTGAATCTGTGAGAAGCTGCCATGTTTTTAACCTTTCGGCTTGAACAAGTTATTCTATCTTTTGCTTCTTTTGCTTGAAATTTTCATATACATGAACTCTGTTTCGAATATATGCTCTACCTTCAAGCGTGCGATGATGTTGCTAGATGAATCTATACTTCTGTGCATATAAAATTGGGTTCTTGAGTTTAAAAGCTTCTTGTACAAAACTTCATTCTTCTCCTCCTCCTCACTTCTTCGATCTTATTAAAGTTGAGTTTTTGGAACCTATGTGGAACCAAAAACAAGTGACTTGAACCCTCAAAAGCTAGAAAAGCCTTTGAAACATAGAGGACACACATCCAAGTCACATTACGGAGCACCGTCAACGTCAAAAAAAAATTGGGTGTTCGAAACTGAATGTTTTTCCCTAATGAAAGGCCATGGATGTGTAGAGCTCGAAGATACGATTCCAACGACGCTTAAAACGTGTGAAATGAAGTTCAGATGAGGGAGAAACGATGGAAAGAAGTTGGCAGGTTGCTTGTCACTAATGCCATTTGACTCAAGATTTGATCACTGAAAATGAAATTTCAAGATCACAAAAAGCCATGGATTTGTGGTTCGCTTAACGATGAATCCAACTACACCAAGAACGTGAAAAACGAAGCTAAAACGAGGGAGATATGGCCTTCCAAAGTTTGCGGGTCGCAATGGCCCACCGGAGCTCCAACTGGGTTAAGTTGACCTTGCTGGAGGTTGAAGATGATGACGTGGTAGTCAACGGTCGCGTCATTGGCCAACTGAACCATATGGCACCAATGAGAGAGTGCCACGTTATTGTCAATTGACGCGTCATCAGTCAACGTTAGGCCACGTCATCCGTGGACCAAACACGTTGACCGAGACATGTCATAGCCTTGTCAGCGCCACGTCAACAAGGGTTACGATCAAGGGTTGACCAATCAACCCATGACTGATCAAAGTCAACCATTGATTGTAAAAAAAAGCCTATAAATGACAATTGAGTGTAGGGCCTATAGGGGCCACTGTTTGACACGTGGTGGCATCGCCGGAGAGATGACTATGCGTGGAGTCTGGGAAGCCGGCCCGTGACGCCGGTAAATGGTCGTAAAGTAGTGTCTGGCGTGCACGCCCCTCCAGTAAGAATGGACTTTGTTGAATTTTTCCAATTTTTCAGAATTTTTTTATTCAGACACCTTCTAGGGGCGCATGAGGGCTTGTGGGAGCTCCAATTGAGACACAGCTTGTTCTTAAAATTCTCTAAATTCGAGAGCTTCAATTTGATATATAATTTGCACATATTTAAAGCATGTTTGGATTTGATTTGAGTAAAAAAGGTGCTTGTATGCACTTAAAGATTCCCAAAAACGTTGAAATTGAGTCTATGTTAATTCTATTATTTTTGGGATAAGTTGGTTTACTTATTAAAAGTATTTTAGCTGCAACATAAGGTTAATATTGAAAGATTCTTCAAAATGAGGAATTGTTCAAATAAATTTTGAACATAAGACCTTATCTAACCTTGATTCAAATTTTTAGAGATAAAACCTGAAACTTGCAGTAACTTGAAATTATTAAATAATGATAAGTCTTCCCATGCTTCTAACTATATCGAATCAATTGGGATTGAAGCAGTGACTTCTAAGTCAACCCTTTTCCACAAGTGTTGTAACAAAGGACTAGACAGATAGAAATATAGGAATCATCTCATCAAGTGGGAGGCATGTTGCAAAAACATCCAAGTAAGTGGATGTAAACATGGCTAAGAGGAGCTTGACATTGTAGCTAGACGCTACATGAGTTCATGGTGCAAACCCACAAGGGAAGATCCCACGAACCCACAACCAATATGAAATATACACACCCCAAGAAAGTTAAAAACAGATTGACGATCCACTTGAACCCTTGAACATGAAAGAACAAGGACCTGAAGTGTTGGAAGACGCCACAGGCATGATCAAACCTTGATAAGTCTGTTAGTTCTAAGAAGAACCCTAGAGAGAATCTACTCTAAAGAAACAAAGTGCAGAAATGCAACTTTCATTTATCATTCAAATCTGAAGTGTGTCCTACAAATGAAAAAGCACCAAGTATTTATAGGGAAATATGACCTAGTTTCAATAATAGCAACTTTGAACATAGCAAATACAAAGTCTAATACCATGTGCTAGGATACCTAAAAGTCCAATACAATGACCCAAAAGTCTAATACAATAACCCAAAAGTATAATACAATCTTCTAGAAAATGTAAAAGTCTAATACAACATGCTAGAGATCCTAAAATTCAAATCTGCCAACTACTTAATGATTTTCGCACAAATAAATCCAAGAAAATGTAGTCAGTAATTAAGACTCTTGATATGCTTATTTAGGCCCAAATGAGTCCTCCCATGTGTAGTACTAGGTCCAAGATCTTCGGTTTCAAGTCTATAAGCCCAAAATTTGATCAATTTCTCCATTTGCAGCCCAAATGAAGCTAGTGACATTTTCAGCATTTTTGTCTAGCTTTGATCCAATTACTACTTGTTTTTTCCAAGTATCTTGCACTAACCCATTTAATGCTTCCTTAATTTGTTTAGATCTTGCTCTTGTGATTGGTCCACTTGGAATTTGCAAAGGATCACTTGAATTTGAAGGCACAACTTGCTAGATCTCATCATTCCCTCTCTCCTCAAAAGGATTCGTCCTCGAATCTTCACCTACGTCAAAAGGAGATAAATTAGCGACATTAAAAGTAGCACTAACAGAATACTCACCAAGAAAATCAATCTTTGTAAGCATTATCATTTATTCTTTCAAGCACTTGAAATGGACTATCTCCTCTTGGAGCTAATTTTGATTTTCTTTGAGTTGGAAATCTTTCTTTTCTCATATGCACCCACACCCAATCTCCAAGTTCAAAAAGAACATGCCTTCTTCCTTTATTGGCCTTGGATGCATAATGTTCATTTTTCTTTTCAATTTGCTGTTTCACATGCTGATGAAGTTGATGCACTATTTCAGCTTTCTTTTTCCCATCAAGACTTGCTCTCTCATCAATAGGTAATAGTAATAAATCCAAAGGAGTTAGTGGATTAAAACCATATACTATTTCAAAAGGAGAATAATCAGTAGATGAATGCACACATCTATTATATGCAAATTCAATGAATGGAAAACAATCTTCCCAATTTTTCAAGTTCTTTTGAATCACAATTCTAAGTAATTGAGACAAGGTTCTGTTAACAACTTCAGTTTGTCCATCAGTTTGTGGATGACAAGCAATAGAAAATAACAATTTAGTACCAAGCTTTCCCCACAAAACCCTCCAAAAATGACTCAAGAATTTGATATCCATATAAGAAACAATACTTTTAGGGACGCCATGAAGCCTCACAATTTCTTTGAAGAACAAATCAGTAATGTATGTGGCATCATCAGTTTTATGGCATGCAATGAAATGTACCATTTTAGAGAATCTATCAACAATCACAAATATGGAATTCATTCCTCTTTTTGACCTAGGCAAACCCAAAACAAAATCCATTGATATGTCAATCCAAGGTTCACTAGGTACGGGTAAAGAAGTATACAAACCATGTGGCAAGACTCTAAATTTAGCCTTTTTACATGTTATGCATTTAGCACAAATTCTTTCCACATCACTTTTCATTTTAGGCCAAAAGAAATGCTCATGCAAAACATCCAAATTCTTTTTCACACCAAAGTGACCCATTAAACCTCCTCCACATACTTCTCTAACAAGCAATTCATGCAATGAACATTGAGGCACACACAGTCTGTTTTCTTTAAACAAGTACCCATCAACTCTGTAAAATTTATCAAATGCTTTCTTTTCATAAGCAAGGAATAATTTAGAAAAATCAGCATCATTTGCATATAATTCCTTGATATATTCAAAGTCAAGCAACTTAGTATTAAGAGTTGAAAGAAGAGTATACCTTTTAGACAATGCATCAACAACCACATTCTCATTACCTTTCTTGTATTTGATGACATATGGAAATGTCTCAATAAATTCCAGCCACCTTTCATGTCTCTTGTTCAGCTTACCTTGACCTTTAATATGCTTCAAGGATTGATGATCAGTGTGAATCACAAATTGTTTGTGCTAAAGGTAATGCTGCCAATTCTCCAATGCTCTTTTAAGTGCATAAAGCTCTTTGTCATAAGTTGGATACTTCAAAGCTGCTTCATTTAGCTTTTCACTAAAATAGGCAATTGGATTTCCTTCCTGCGTTAAAATAGATCTTATCCCAACTCCAGATGCATCACATTCAATCTCAAAAGTTTTACTGAATCAGGCAATACTAATATAGGTGCAGAACACAATTTTTCCTTAAGGCTAATGAATGCATCTTCTTGTGCTTTGTGCCATTTAAAACCAACAGATATTTTAATGACCTCATTGGTAGTGCATCAAGTGTGCTAAAATCCTTCACAAATCGCCTATAAAAACTAGCCAAACCATGAAAACTTCTCACCTCAATTATGCTTTTAGGTGTTGGCCATTCTTTTATAGCTCGTATATTTTCCTTATCAACTTCTATTCCTTTAGCACTCACCACAAAACCAAGAAAAACAAGTTTATCTATGCAAAAATCACACTTTTTTTTAGATTTACAAACATTTTTTCTTTCCCCAAAACATTAAGCACACAATGCAAATGATTCAAATGCTCATCCAAATTCTTGCTATAAATCATAATATCATCAAAATAAACCACAACAAATTTTTCAATGAAAGAACACAAAACATGGTTCATTAATCTCATGAAAGTGCTAGATGCATTAGTTAACCCAAATGGCATAACTAACCATTCATACAATCCATGTTTGGTCTTGAAAGCAGGTTTCCACTCATCCCCTTCTCGCATTCTAATTTGATCGTACCCAAATTTCAAATCAATCTTAGAAAAGACAATAGAACCATGCAATTCATCAAGCATATCATCTAATCTAGGAATGGGATGGTGATACCTTACAGTGATATTGTTGACGGCTTTACAATCAATTCATATCCTCTAAGTTCCATCTTTCTTTGGAGCTAAAAGCACTGGAACTGCACAAGGGCTCAAATTTTCTCTAACATATCCCTTTGCCATGAGTTCTCCCACTTGCTTTTGAAGCTGTTTTGTTTCTTCAGGATCACTTCTATATGTTGGTATATTAGGAATTGTTGCTCCAGGAATGAAATTAATCTGGTGTTCAATTCCTCTAATAGGTGGTAAACCTTTCTTTAGGGAACACATCATCAAATTCCCGCAACAAAGAACCAACAACACTAGGAAAGGAAGAGTTAATGTCATTAGTGTTCAAAAAGGATTCCTTGTAAACAAGGAGTAGCAAGTATGTTTCAGCCAGAAAAGCACTTCTCACTTCACTTTCTTTTGCATAAAAATTCATTTTCTTCTTTTCTTTTCTCTCTTCACTCATTTCCTTTCTCTAAATTTCTTTTTTTGAATTTTTAGATTTTCTCTCTTTTTCACTCTCTTTTCTTTTTGCTCTCTCATTTTTCTCTCTTTTCATCTTGAGTTGATCCTCATACACTTGTTTTGGAGTCAATGGAACAAGAGTCACAGGTCTGTTGTTCATTACAAAAGAATATCTATTTGTAAACCCATCCCTCTTGACTTTTCTATCAAACTCCCATAGTCTTCCTAAAAGATATGTGCAGCATGCATAGGAACAACATCACACAATATTTCATCACAATATTTGCCAATTGAAAAAGAAACAAGAACTTGCTTATCAACTTTAATTTCCCCACATTCATTCAACCATTGTAGCTTTTATGATATAGGGTGTCTAATGGTAAGCAAATTCAATTTCTCAACCAATGTAGTGCTTGCAACATTTGTTACACTCCCACCATCAATGATTAAACTACAAACTTTATTATTAATTAGGCAACGGGTATGGAAAATGTTTTCCCTTTGCTCATTCACCTCATCTTCCTTCACTTGGCAATTCAAAGCTCTTCTAACCACAAGGCATTCTCCTTCCACGGCATATTCAACCCCATCATCACTAGCATCTTTAATGGAATTATGATCACTTTCACTTTCAGTCACAACTTCACTATTTTAAGAATCATGACTCTCTTGATGGGGCATTGAGAAGCTATATGACCTGTTCCCAAACACTTGAAACACTTTATATATCTATTTCTAGAAGTTTAGGAATCGGATTTACCTTTGCTCTTTGATGTAGCTTCTTCTTTGTTTTTAGTTCTCTCCTTTTGGAAAGCTCTTTCTACTTTCTTCCAAATCTGTTTTTGTGAAGAACTTGATCTAGAATGGAATTTTGAAGTACCTTTATGCTTGAGTTGCTTCTCCACCTTAATGGCCATATGCACCATGTCCTCCAGCTCCACATAATGTTGCAATTCCATTGTGTCAGCAATTTCTTTGTGAAGCCCATTCAGAAAATGAGCCATGTAGCCTCTCCGTCTTATTGCACATTAGCTCTTATCAAAGCTAACTCCATCTCTTTATAATATTCCTCCACACTCCTAGAGCCCTGTGTAAGGGTCTGCAACTTTTGATAAAGCTCCCTATAGTAATGGTTAGGAATAAATCTCCTTCTCATTAGAGTTTTCATTTCCCTCCATGTTGCTACAGGCCTCTCACCATTATTTCTCCTATTGATGCCCAATTTATCCGACCAAACAATGGCAAAATCAATGAATTCTATTACTGCCAACTTCACCTTTTTAGCCTAAGAATAATTGTGGCACTCAAAAATCATTTCTATCTTCTTCTCCCACTCTAAATATGCTTCTGGATCACCCCTACCTTGGAAAGGTGGTATTTTCATTTTAATGCTCCCTAGGTTCCCATCCACTCTATTTCTTTCCCTATGAATATTTTTGTCATGTCCTCTCTCATACCTCTTATCTCCCCTATGCCTATCTCTTCTAATTTCATATTCAAATTCAAAATCTTCCTCACTAGCACCACTAACCTCAACATGCTCAGATTCAAATTCATCCATAGAAGTATCCTACCGCCTATTGTGCCTTCTAAGATTTGGTCAAACTCTTTGCAGGTTTGCAATTCTTTCATCTTGCCTATCTATCCTATCCCTTATTTCTCCAAAAACAACATCCATACATGCAAAATGTTGCTGCATTGCCTTGAGGTGGTCATCTAGATTCTTTGGGTTACCACCATATGTTTCTTCTGTATTTAACATTGTATCTATAAGAAAGATGTTAGAGAAATAATTTTCCTCACAAGTTCCTCACGTGTTTCCCTCAAAGATGTCACTCTACACTCGTGTTTCACTCAAATTTGGCTTTTAAATTGATGTATTCCACTCTTAGATTCCTCTTGAGGTACTTTAAAGAACTAAGCAATTCATAATCAAAGCAATCACAATTTGCAGAATCAACACAACACTTAGAAATGTGAAATATCAAAGTAAGTATTGGAAAAGGAATTTCAAGGAAATCAAGAGTTCAAATGACACAAACTTCACAGATTAAAACAAATCCTGGGTATGATAATAGATATTGTTCAAAACACTTCTAGCACAATAGTTGTTGTTTTTCCCTTTTCTTTCTTTTTTTTTTTTGAGTATTTTTTTTTCAAATATTTTTTTTTCTAATGCTGTTTTTTCCTTCTTTTTTTCTCTACAAAAATTTAAAGAGAATATACAATCTATCACAAACAACAAAACTCAAGCAATTTGAACCCAGAAATTCCAGAAAAGCATCTATCTTGGAAAGACTATAACTCACAGAGGAAATTTTGGATTGAGATGATATCAAAATGAATAGAAAGATGAGATTCTAAACTATGAAAATGACTTATTGAACAATGTAAAACACAAAGAAAAAAAGGTCAAATAAGGACATAATATTTTAGGACATTCTGGAAAAATGAAGATGAACAAGCCCAGAATTTTCCAGAAAACTCAACTTGATTAAAATGGACAGAACTCACAAACTACAACTTGGACTGAATTGATTCCAAAACGAGGTGATAGAACAGATTTTGAACTATGAAAATGACTCACTAAATACTGGAAAAGAAAAAGGAAATCTTGACGAATAGAAGCAACAAATTTGGACACGAACAGATACAAGAACATAGCACAAAACTTAAAATGAAAATAGAAATAAAGAACAGATAGATATGACCTGAATTTAGATTTGAAGCTCTGATACCAAGATGGTGTGAACCCACAAAGAAATATCCCACGAACCCATAACCAATCTGAAATATACATACCTCAAGGTAGTGGGGATGCATTGAGGCACTACTTACCCCCAGGTAGTGGCTTCGAGCCCCACGGAGACGAAAAATCTCGCTAGGGGAGCGAGGGACTCTTGTGAGTCCTGGGCCCGTAAGCCCACCTACTTGCCACGCCCGGATGGTAGTACAAGTGGCACTACGGTCGGTGCCGTAGCCGGTTGTGCTGGAGTAGGCGTCCCCGAGAGCACCGATGGGGGATGTGACAGTCACGACATCGCATCCTTCGTTTGCACTCTCATCTCCACCCTCCCCATCATCATTCTCCCACTCTACAAACACACTCACGAGACCCTTCTCACGACTATCTCCCCCTTAACCACTATAGTTCCAGATCTAGCCAAATCTTGAAGAGTACTCTAAGCATCAAAGCTTTATTTTCAAAGTTTGCTTCAGATATGAGTTTGATTGAACAACCAATATGGGTTTTGAAGCTTTAATTCAATGTTCTGAAAAAAGCAACCACGCCTTTGACTCATTAAGATGAATCTTGCATATCACTATGCCAACGTTGGAGCTTCAATTTCCGCTCCCAAAATGATTCTTCAATGCATGTCTTGTCTTCTTCTTTTTGGCCAAAATGCATGTCTTGTCTGACAGGTTTTTCATTAGTATCTATTAGCTGTTTGATTTCTGATGAAGTCTGGAAAATGAGAACAGTTAATACGTTTTAGTATTTTGTTTGGATGCTTCAAAGTATATTCCTTTTTCATTTTCTTATTTGCTTTCATCAAATTTTTTAATCTAGGCTTTAATCTGATTAATTTTTAAAAAGTAGTATGATTTTATGTCTTTCTGGAGCTCTTGAGAAGAAAAAAAAGGTCTTTTGGAGCTCACTGTTGCCGACGTTGGGAAGAAAATAGGAAGATGAATGAGGAAGGAAGAGAGTCCGATCATCAAAGAGATGATGAAGGGCAGTAAAGAAAATTTAGGAACTGAGGCATTTTTATTTTTTCTGATGGTGTGGGGGCTACAGCAAAAAATAACAGACGTTATACTACTTTAACGGCTATCATATTTTTGCTCTTTATTTAAATGTTTATGAATAATTTTACACTTAAAAAAAATTATGGTGTTGGATGCATTTTTTAAAAAAAAATTATGGATTTTTTTGGTTCTTGACCCAATTAACTATAATATTAACCCAATTGTTTTATTGGAAGTTGATATAATATAGGACCCAACTTTTTCTTTTTTTCCTTTTTTTTTTTGTATAAGGCAGGGATAATGTCCTAATAAAGTACTAATATTCTTCTTAAGTAGTAGTTAATCTAGGGGGAATCTCATACACTTAGTAACAAGGGCATCTTATGATATCTTAAGATATGATGATTTCCAACTCTCATGAGTACCCCATAAGAAGCTAAATCTGAAGAAATAACAAGCTACATGCTTTGTTACCAATCTACTGCCTCAAAAAATATATTAAATTCTTTGCATCTGACTAGCTAAATATGAAGAAATAACAAGCTACATGCTTTGGATTAGCTTTTTTTAATCGCTTTTACGACTTACGAGGTAAGTGTGTGAAAGGAGTTTTATCTCAAATTGCGCAAACCATAATTTAAAACCATGATTTGGAATGTTGCCAAACACACACTAAAAAACAACTCTCTTGAATCCCACCAAACATGGGATGATCCAACTTTTTTCCCCCTCAGTAGAAGTGTTGTGGGCAAGTACCTATTAATTCCGTCAAATAATATTAATAATGTTTATTTGGGGGCCTTATTGTACGATGAGGATTTTTGGATACAAAAAGAGTTCTAGGCCCAACAAGTAAAGAAAAGTCTCGTATTAAAGTTATGGACCTTGCCACAACTCATCATAAAATAATTAATCAAAATGCAAAACCCAATAATGATAGTCCAATCTATAATTTTGCATAATTTGAATGAATTATCAAGATCAACAAAATTAACTACTTCTGTTGATTTATTTGTCTAATTTAGGAAGATTAAAGTCCAATTTTACTTTGAAGTTGTTAAGCAATGTTGCTCCTAAAGCTTTTTGAGTTTAATGTCGCCCCAAAAGTTTTCAAATCATAGCAATGCTGTCCTAATAATTATACATGTTAATTTTGACCACTCGTTAATCAAATATGATGAGCTAATAGGCCCATATATCATCCACATCATTTTTTTTCGAGTTAATACACAAATTTGCTTTAGAAATTTTCAATCAAAAATACTGGTATCTAAAAATTTCCAAATTGCAATAATTTCACCTCACATGTTATCTAGGTTAAGTTTAGCATTACTTTCACCAAACATGATAATATGAAAAGTTTATATGATATCCACTTCATTGAAATTTTGCCTAGTTTGACTTATAAATAAGGGGGAAATTTAAAAATGTATCACATGTAAAGGATTGAAGAAAATCAAATAGGTGGAAGCAACTTGTGTGGTGAAGAGAAAATCAAAACTTCTAGGATTACATTGAACCAAAAAAAAAAAACCCTTCCATGGGCAATATTACTCTTAAATGAAAACTCAAGTAAATTTGTACCTTAATAAAAATAACGTGAATAACTTGTGAACGTATCAGCTCTATATATTTAGTCAACTAATAGTTAAATTTAATCTAAATAAAGGTTTGGGCAAAATTGGCAAGATCTGAAAACTTCTTAGGCGACATTAAACCTAAAAAATCTTCCAAATATGCAACACATTGAGTGGAAAAGATTTTTTTTAGATAAATGTGTACCTAAAGCTAATTGTAACTACCTTTGTACATTATCTGTGAATTTCAAAACTAAGTCTTACATTTAAGAAAATGAAGTACAATCGCATTCTTTTATCCTTCATTTTTTGTGCAAAAGTGAATGCTATTCAAATAACAAATGATTGTGACATAGCAAACGAGATGGAAAACAAAGAATAGAAAAAAAATAGAAAAATACTAAAAAAACATATAGCAAAATAAATTAGGAAATTATTTTTTAGAATAAATTTTGGGTAGGAGAAAACATCTATTCTCCACTTTTTTTTTTTTTTTCAATTTAACCGGATTAAAAATAACAAGGCAGGAAAAAGTTGTTCTGATTTTTTTTTTTTCAGAAGGCATTGTTTTGTATTTTGCATAAGACTAGACTAAAGACTAATTACCAAACTTTTTTTTTTGTTTTTACAATTTTATTTTTTGAAAAAAAGGAATCAAACAAGACCAAAATTTGGTAGGACTAAATCCATCACCACTCTCCCCAAATATTTACCATTTTCCCATAACCTAAAAGGTCCTATGTCTCATGTATTTATTGGTTTTATTAGTGGAAACAAAAATTTTAATCAGATCAATGGAATACTAAACATTACAAGAAAGACAAGCCTCCAATAATATTTGATATGCCATTGACTGATCAAAATCAGTTTCCATAATCGACTAGTTCATCTGATTTGGATAAACCATTAGAAATCGCTATGTGATATGTATCACATGTCGCTCCTCCTCTTTCATAACCTTGACTCTTCTCTTTTTGAACTTAGTTGACCGATATGAGACTTAAGCTCTTATTTATTGTGTAATTTCACTTATTTGACAAAAACACAAATATTCCATTTGAGAATATGATACTAGAATTTATGCCTTATATTCCTCTCTATCCACCCTCACTTTCATTGCTAATTAATCTTCCCAAAACACAACAACTACACACAAGCTACATAGCACATTGCTTGTTAATCCACTTGTCAAACAATGCCCTGTCCTTTGGCATATCTGAGCATTGATTAACACAATTCATGCTACAATGAACGCATTAAAATAAAAATGTTGTTCATTTAGTCGCAATTTTAAAGGTAACACCTAGGATGAGATTCACAATATAAGACTTTCCTACGGATGAAAGCATAGACTAGGTCAAGTGAAGAACACAGGTTAAAGTTGGAAATACAGGCTAACCCAACACATCCATACAGGCTAAACAGGGCAGGTTGGTACACAATCCGCGTCTTGGTGAGCTAGCAAAACGCCAACTCGAACCTGTCAAGGCAGGCAATTTTTAATGAAGTATTAAAAAAATATAATTAACAAGGAAGTTGTAAAACTATATTTGAACTATAAACCTGGTCTTACATCACTGGTCGGAAGTATTAAAAGATGCTAATATAATTTATCTACTAAATTTATAATTTTTTTAAATATCTATATTGATTACACATATTCGAGGGATTTCATAAAGAGGGTAATTTCTATCAAAACAGTTTTTTATAAAAAAAAATTATGTTACATTTCTTACAAATAGTTCATTTAACTAATTTCTTTAATCTATTAATATAAATTAATTATTAAGCTTCTACATTTTTTATTAAATGGAATAATAATAATTATCTTACTCCGTTCAACTCTATACAAAAAATGAAGAAGATAAAAGGTAGGATAAAATTAAAGTCTCTTTAGCTTCAACGATGAGTCTATATCTGTGAGTGTGTGTGTTTGTTTGATTTAATCCTGGCGAACCCGGCTGTGTGGGTCTCTATATATATATATATATATATATGAAAGGAAAAACAATATGTGTGTGTGTGTATTTGTCTTTTTACGATTTTAAAAATTCTTAATACAGATGCATAGAACAAGAGGGTGAAATTTAATTAGTACAAAAAAAAAAAAAGAGGTGAAATTTAATGTGGCTATCTATAATCCCGAAAGGACAGCGTCCTTAGAGACGGTATTATTAATACTTTAAATATAAAAAGTTTACGTCAGCGGTTTGTATTGTTGTGAAAGATGGTTGAGTCCTCACTGGTTGGCACAGGTCCTTCCATTATGAGGCACTAAGAAATTTGGCGGTTTAGTCATTATCTTTTAAGAAGGGAGAGTTAATTGTTTGTGTTGAATCTTACGTAATTTTTTTTGGTCAACAGTTGAATCTGACGTAATGAGATTTTACGTAATGAGATTGGGTTCAGTGACATACAAAGGGAGTGCTGAATCTCACATAATTTTTTTTTAACGGGCGTGAGTTTTGCCTCCCCCAATAAAATCATTTATAAGCACACAATTTAATTTAAATTCAAAATATTATTTTTAAGGGACTCAGTCATCTATCAACTGTATTAGACTATTGTTGGTGGTTGTGTGACATATTTCACTTTCCAATTACTCACATAATATCTCAAATGGAGATATAATGTCTAATTATTCATAACAAATCTTGTTAAAGTAAAAATTATTAACTCTACCAATAAAATCTAGTTCGGTTAATAAGAATGAACAATACTTAAATTTGACATAGTCAGGTAACTATTAAAAAAAAACAGAGAATGTAGTTTACATATCAAAAGCTCATCTATTTAGATTTTATTGCCAATTTGAGGACCTCCGGTAAAATTTTCAATTTTTTTTGGCCAGTTACCTCCAATAATCTTTAAAATTAAACTCACATAAACTTTTTTATATAAAAATATCCCCAACTTGGTTAAGGATCATATTCAAACAGATAGTTCTATGAATTCCACTAACCTTGCTTCAAAATTCATATGGTCCTTGTGTCTTAGAGTCCCTTGCTGACAAGCTTAGTGCAATACGATATAATAGTAATGCAATGTAATATTAATTATAGGGTTAGTGTTTGGTTTGATTTTTAAGTAAGGCATCATGAGTTATTATTTTAACAATTATTTAAAATTAATATATCACACAAAATCTATTTTACCCTTAATATAATCTTTGTAAAAAAATTAAAAGTCATCACGTTGCCTCATCATAATTGTCACGCTATCTCATCGAGGATCATTCAATGGTGATGTTTGTGGTGCTGGAGGATGGTAACGGTGGTGCGGAGGTGGTGATGGCAGGTGGCGACCGCGATAACAATGGAGGAGGTAGGGGCGGCGGCGGCGGCGGTGGAGAAGAAAGAGGTAGTGGCGGCCGTGGCGAATGCGTTGGACAAGAAGGTTGTGGCGGCGGCAATAGCGATGGAGGAAGAGATGGTGGTGGTGGTGGTAGGCGGCGGCAATGGTGGAGATAGCAGCAACGGGGTTTTGTGGAGAAGCAAGAGGTTGTGGCGGCAGTGGCAACAGTGAAGGTGGCAGCGGCGGCAATGGAGGAGGAAGAGGAGGAGGTAGCGGCGGTAGCGGTTGCACCTGCAGTATAATGTGACAAGTGAAACAAAGACATGTAAAACTAAAAGGTAAATTGAACTTTTTTGATCACACAATGGGATGGTAAAGAATATTTATAGGATGAGGTATGAATGAGGATTACCAATTTTTTGGTAATCATCATTATCATGGTAAATCCTATTATCATACTAAAGAACAAGCAAACACTCTTATCTTGATAATGTAATCATGATTACCATTACAGGTATGTAATAGGTTTGAACTAAACATACTCTAATTCTTCTACTCGAGGGTATACCAAAGATGCAAAATTTTCTGTATTTTCAGAAACCATATATTCATAATTAAGACAGAAAATTCGATTGGAATTTCAACCAGTAGTGGTGCTTTGTGACGCTGAATTCGAAACAGAGCAAAATGTAAGAACATGTGTAATTAGCATCCAAATCCCACTAGTAACTAAGTGGACATCCTAATAACCTCGGTTTATAACTGCTGCAAAGTCTTTTTTTTTTTTTTTGAATGATTAAACAAATCAACCACTAAGTGAAATAATTGCATTTTTATATATATGCACAGTTGATACTGACTTAGTTGGAGCCTCCCCAAGTGCACCACTGGCCTCTGAAATCTCATAAAAACTTGCCCATCACAATCCCACCATTCCTCTGTCTCCCAAACTAGACAAACTTCATCTCACGTTAGCCTCCACAATTGAATTCATTACAACCACACTGCCTCAATTATTGCACTTCCAATTATTTCTTATTCCAACTTTTTCACCATTTTCTTACTGTACACACACTCAGAGGGGGGGGGGGGAGTTCCAACAATAACAAAGCTTTATTCACTAAGTAGGATTGGCTACATGGATTATACGATATTATTGAGTTCAGTCGAAAACTAAATCGTTGGATAGATTGTTAATTAAGAGATCTCGCTCAATAATTTATTGAGTGTTTTATTTGGTTTTCTTCTATTCCTTTTAATTGGGCTCCAAACAATTTGTTCTACTCTACCACTTATGCATTCGATGGCCTTCTCGTTTTGGCTCCTACTATCACATTAGAAGACTGTAGGTTTGGCCTTCGATAATGCTTCCAACTTTACCTTTTCAACCCATATTTCACAGTAAATTAGAATGACCTACCCATGTGATGCACGAGAAAATTCAAATGCTACCAAAAGACCTGAGTAAAATTAAAAGGCTGGAGAATTTTGTTTGAGACATGTGAAGGGATGGAAGTTGCAACATTAAAGAGCAAAAAGAGACAGAGAGGAGACAAATTATACACCAAGTCACATGAAAAGTTGATTGCCATAGGCACATACTGTCTCCAGGTTTTTTGGTCATGAAATCTCCTTTGTATTTACTATCCCTAAGCTGATCGGAATAATAAATAAAAGCCTGCCACAGATTTCTTTAATATATAACAGAGGTTCACGAAGTATTAATGCAGAGGAAAACGTTACAAAAGTTTTCATAATGGAGAGACCAAATTAAAGAAGTGACAATATTCAGTGTAGTGTAGGATTAAACAAAAGGTCAACAGATCTATCAATCCTGACCACGAATAATTTAATTCCACAACATTAGCTTTAAGACTCATATAAAAAGCCTAAGCACAAGTGTTCTGCTCTCACTCATTCCTGAAAGAGCAAAACCAAACCAGCTTCTCAGAGGAAGGAGCAGATGGCGAGAGAATGGATAGAGCTGAGCAATTTCGAAGCAGGGTTTGGAATGTTTGGGACCTTGTGGGTAGCTTTGGTTATGTTTTGCTTGATATGTGCAATAATATTTTCTTGTGCACAAGGTGTATCCAAAGACAAAGCTTCTGTGGCTGCAGATTCAGATGCTTATGGAGCACCATGTGGTGCTGAATGTGGCGCTGCTTGTGGTGCATGACTCTGTTCTTCCTCCTTCTGACTAATTCTCACACAATTCACAGACAAGTTAAACAGAACTTAAAAGGGTTTAGTCACCTCTCTGTTGTTAGTTTTCATGCCTCTATGAGCGGCAGAAAGCATCCAGATAGTCTGAGATTAAATGCTAACTACTTTACTCTTTTGTTCTGTAACCACGAGTTTTTGCCGAAAATGTTTGAGTTGGAACATTTTCATTGTTTCGGGATTCCATAGTTATTCATAGTAAACTGAAGGTTTATTGTATATCGAATGCCCTTGGCCATAGCCTTACATTTCTTAGTTTGTTTATTTTCCTTCACAGTTCAAACACCGTTTTTTCACATAAATCGTTTTGTTTAACATATTTCACCTGTTCAGACAAATGCAGAAATGTTTATTATGCTCCGTTTTGGAAGTACATAGCACGAGAAAGAACGCTAGTTATGAATAAATTTGTAACTTGGGTCGACATGACGGGATTGGCCTCTGTTTTTAAAAAACAAAGGGTTGCTCTGAAAAGAGTGTTTGAGAAACTCATGTTAGAACAAAATCCTCTGCATCCTGGTGAAGACACACAACGTTTAAATCAAGCAATTTGGCAAAATTAATCAATTAACAGTAGCATACTATTTCCATAAGAAGTAATCTGGTATATGGATGAATAAAGAAAGAAAGGCGACCAAGTGCACAAAGCTCCTATCAGGCGGATCTGGAGAGTGACAGATATACACAATCTTAACCCCGCAATTAATTAGAAGCGGAGAGGTTGTTTCCTAGATTTGAAGCTGTGGGTAAATGGATAAATGAACACATAAAACTGAATGTTAAGAATCCGGCTATGAATCTACAGTCCAAGCATAATGGGTAGCATTTCATGCAAGCAATCCAAGTAAAACAGAGTGCATTGTTGTGGTTTCCAGATTCATGTCAACTCTGTTTCTCAACTTACTACTATCCATTGTTTTCAATTTAAGGCAATGGGTTTCAAAATCCTAAAGGGGATGTCTTAGTGCACCTTCGTTACCATCAGAAGAACGGTCAGAACAGCACGCTGAAGCTCAACTCAACTGACAAACTTGGTCTGCAATTACAGAGTTTTCTGCTTCAAAAGGATCCCTTGTCACCTTTATTTTCTATTGCTCTGTTTTCAACCTAAAAGGCTGAAACTAAATTGTTATGTCCTTAAAATAAATTAGAACTACTTGAGAGTTGTCTTCTTCCATCAAATCTTTAGGCTCCAAATCTTCTTTGCACACCATTCCTCGCCGCCACCTTCGATCACCTTATTGCCAGCATCTTCTTCTTCCATTGCCCTACTTCAATCTCATGCTAATACTCGTCTCCCATCCTAAGTAGCACTTTGGGTAATTTCCCTGCTTTATTTACCGCTTTGGTATCCCTTTCAATGGATTCTATGAAATCATTGTCATGAGCTAAATAGAAGAACTAATGATCAAGAATGCACATGAATATTGATATTGATTTAGTTACCTTTGATAATTTTGAATGATTCTTACTTCTTTATTGCTGTCATTTTCCATTCTTCAGTCTATAACTTCTCCTGATGTTTTTCTTACTGTTTGTTCTATTGATATCTTCGAAAATTTTGATGTTAAGCCTAGTACACTTTTGCTTGCCAAGAGGAAGAATTGAATAATTAATGCGTTTGTATTAGTTTATTTTAAGTGATTTTGCCTTAAACAGGGTAAATATATAATAAGAGTTACCTTATAAAATACAAAAGCATTTATTTATAGCTAAATCAAACATCCACAGGCCACTAATACTAGTGTTCGTGCTGATATGGGGGGCTTCTATTTGCATTATTGCAGCTTTAGGTACGTGCTCGTTTGGAATAGCTTATTTTTGGGTAATAAATGCTTATAAATCGTGATTCACGGTATACGAGGTAAGTATGTGAGAGGAGTTTTATCTCGAGTTGTGTAATAAGGACTTATTTTTTAAGAAAAAGCTGAACCAAACAAGCATAGTCCCTTTTCTTTATATCGCGACAGAGTTTACAAAAAAGCAGTCAAGCTTAAATGGTTGAGCCTGGGACTCTGGCTAATTAGTTCAATTTTCTTTGATTTTTTTATTCCAATTCCATACTCTGCTTTGTTAGTTATGACTGTTTGATTAGGGGAGAGGCTCATTTTTCATTCCCTCCAAAACACCCCCAATTTAGAGGAAACAAAAATGAGGGGATGAGAGGGATTTGGAGCCCCTCCCCTCCAATTTTTCATACCAAACAAAGGGAGGGGCTCATTTTTCATCTCCTCCCATCCCCTCCCCCCACCAAACATGCCATTAACGCCTAATCAATTGAAGATGCCACAGGTCACAAGAAATGTTGCTAAAAAGAGAATACTACTTCCCATGCTCTTTTGTTGTGTTTGGTATAAAGTGAGAATGGCAACGTGTTCAGGAGCAAATTTGTCTCCGAAGTTTCATTGAAGAGTAATGTTACCCTGAAAGTTGATAGGTTCACCTTTACTGCAAGAACCTACAAAAGAAGAACTAGACAGACACATGAAATGGAACAACCATCTTTAGACATACAGAATGTTGACTTAGCAGCCCCCACCAATTTAGAGAACGAGTTGAATGACTAGGTGGTGATAGACTGCTATTAACTGCTGCACTAGGGTTGTTTTTGAAGTCTATGTCATGCACTTTTGTAGTATTTGAAGGTTTGTTGGCCTTAGGTTTGCACGGCTTATTTTTTTGTATTGTGAGTTTAGTTTGGGAGAGGCTGGGCTCTTGAAATACTAGAGGGGTTCTGTGAGAGTTTTGCCATTCCTTTGTTCTGTATTGTAGCACTGATTCTTCCTTTCCACTTAATATTAAACCTCCGAATTATTCAGTTTTTCATTACTTGGCTACCTATTTGCTCCATTTCACAGCAGGGCTACATCATTTGGTATCAGAGCAACGATCGTAAGGCTCTGTGGGCGATAAAATGGAGAGACGGTACGTAGACGAAATACAAGAGCTCAAGGAGATGGTAGGCGTATTGTCGAGGGGCATGGACGGGTTTAACGAGAGATTAACCCGAGAGATGGATGGGATGAAAGGGGTGATGCAGAAGATGCAAGACGCCTTGGGACAGCTGCTGGAAAGACAGAGGCATGCCAAAGAATCTCACACTAACTCGGTTCAACGGCCGAATGGAAAAGGGAGTTCGGATAGTAGCAACGGGGCAGAGAAAGAGGCTGGGACATTGCGCAAACTGGAGTTACCGGTGTTTGATGAGGAAGACCCTCTAGGCTGGTTAGGTCGAAAGGTACTTCAGTGTTAACGGAATAGCAGAGCCACTGAAACTCGACGCGGCGGTTGTCTGTCTAGAAGGAAGAGCTCTCAACTGGTACCAGTGGATCGAAGGAAGAAGTCTGACACACACTTGGCCGGAGTTCAAACAGGAGTTGCTATACCGATTTCATCCTTCTCAACTATGGGACTAGTATAAGATGCTGCTGGCCCTAAAGCAAGAACGTTCAATCCTGGAACTCGTGGAGGAGTATGAGAAACTATCGGCACCCCTTAAAGATATACTAGAGGAGTGTATGGTCGGTACCTTCAAGAACGCATTAAAACCGGAAATAAGAGCCGAACTACGGCTCTCAAGCGTAACCTCCATGCGAGAAATCATGAGGACAGCTATACGCATTGAGGAGAAGAATATCGTGGTCAACCAAGCCAAAGACAGCAAGATGGGAAGGATCCAGCGGTTCAGTAATGGGGGCAGACCCGACCCAACCTAACTAGCGTATACCCGAGTGACCCAACCCAGCGAATCGACCCAGCAAGTGTACACTGCCACGACTCACACCAATTATCTCCTGAAGAAAACTAAGGTGCGCACGACAGAATCCAGAACAGGGAGTACCGGCACCAGCAACGTCTCGGTCAAACCTGGATGGCGCACGCACCGATTGTCAGAGACGGAGCTTGCTCACCCCCGGGAACTCGGCCTGTGTTTTAAGTGTGGGGACAAGTTTGGTCCCGACCACACATATAGAAATAGAAGTCTGCAAGTGCTAGTTCTAGAGAAGATTGACGAGAAAGGCAACGGTGAAATGGAAACAATTAAGGAAGATGAGGAATTCCTTGAGTGCACGGAGCCCACTACTCAAATGGAAGTGTCCTTAAATTCCATCGCAGGATTCAGAGATTCTCATACTATGAAGGTCATAGGCAAAATCGAGGGAACAGCCGTAGTGATTCTCATTGACAATGGCGCCACGCACAACTTTGTCTCAGAAGAATTACAGAACCGTCTGGGCTTGCCTACCGATGAAATTGGGGAATATAGCATCACTGTTGGGGATGGGTACACAATAGGGTACACAATAGGACAACAGATGTGTCCGAATCTTCATAAAAAACACACACAAAAAAACTCTCAAGGTAAAATTGGGGAATATTGTTACCCGTTAAATAGTTGACGTTGATTATTGACTTTTTAACAAAAAAAAAAGGTAAAATTGCTCCATTTTAATACTTCCGAGACAATATTAAACATTAAAAAACTCTCAAAGTAACATTACTTCTCAATCAAAACTTTCAGGATAAATTTGTACTTTAACCCAAATAAAATGAGAATAACTTCCTTGAAAATCAGAAAATCTATTCTCCCATGGTTAGAAGATATATCATTAATGTGCTTGTTTGTAATAACGATTAGAGTATTTAAAAATAATTTTTCAATCATGATTTACGGTATACGAGATAAATATGTAAAAAAAGTTATCTCAATTTACGTAAAAGCCACTTGTTAGCATATCAAAAGCACGTCTAACTTTCCCTCTCTGGGAAGAGCTTTTTTCTCTGTGCCAACAGCCAAACGTAAGATTACTTCTCCATTTGTCAATTTCACCGGGAGAATTCTACAGATGCCTAGGTCGATGACCAGAATAATAACAAGAAATATAACTTTCTATAGGAGGAGCTCCTGCTCAACCTCTTTTTACAAAGATTAAAGAGAGACTGAGATGTACTAGGAAGAATGAGCAATAAATTAAATCCTCTAAAAACAGCTTAAGTGACCAAAGAATGGGAATAAAATAAAAATTATAATTCCCAAAATTCACCGTAATTGTAAAAGGATAAAAAACAGCATACTTTGAGAGCACCCGAAAATCCCTTTTCCCTGACGAATGGTATTATCGTCCATTTAAACTAACGGGTGCGGGGAACTCAACTCAACAATGGGTTCAAGATTGCATTTTCATCAGAAGCGTTCAATAATCAGCCTGCATCCCATCAATCGTCAATTATGTACATCCAACGATATTATTAGAGAAATTTCAAAATAATCTTTAAAGGATATCTATCTGCAAGAGTCAATTCTCCCCAAAGCCTGTAAAAACTTAATATTAATTTCAGGCCGCCCCAACTTGAGAAAAAAGGATGGACCCCACCAAAAATAGAACCAAACTTCTTGATACAGGTGAATGTCCAAAATTCAAACGCCAAACCTGAATGTTTCAAGCAGGAATTTGATTAGATTCTCGCAATCTCATGGCCTTGGCATGTAGCCTCTCCATAAACGCTGGATTAGCCCTGAGCCTCTCCTTCACATATGACGCCCGAGCATCATCTGCCAATTTGTTAGCTTTCCCAGCCTCCTCAATAAGGGAAAGAAGTGTCCTTAAGCAGTCTTTTCTGTTTTCTTCACGATGTTCAAACCTTCAAAATAGGGGGAAACAAGATTTCAGACATAATTGTAGCTGCTTTCATGTTGTAAACAAAGGGCCAAGAACCAAAGGGTTATAGAACTGGATAGTAAATCAATCAATTATTAACAGATAGAAAATCACCTCTCACTAGTTATGGTAAGTTCGTCTTTCCCAGGATGGTAACGTTTGCCAACCAGTGCCCTGAGTCGACGAAATTGGTATTTTGAAAGCCCAAGCTCCTTTACTGTAACAGACAATTTCACTTTTCTGTTTTTGGGATGCCAAGCATCACCACCAGGTGCAAAGACTACCCGAGTTTGCCACCGGAGAATTGGACCTTCACCAGGTGGGTCATCTAAGTCCTTTTTCTTGTCAGGTAAATCAGTTTTGTCAAACTGTGGAAGCTCCTCTGTTTCCATCATCTTCATGTATTCTGCGACCATTTCATCCTCAAACTTCTTAAAATGTTCATAAGCTTCCTCAGGTTCAAGCTCCCCTCTTTCACACATATCCCCTAGTGCATTGAATTTTTCTTCCACCTTCTTTTTTATTTCATCTATAAAAGACATTTCACCCAACACAAAAATCAGCAAATTATCAAATGTAGCTCAAATAAACAAAGTTGAAATTGCACACTAATTGCCTTTCAAACCATGCATAGAATGTCCGAAGCATGTCATACTAAGATTTAAGGTGTGCAAACAGATTAAATTCAACCAAGATCAAACCCTTAATCCGAACTCCACTGTAACATAATCTGTTTAGCCAAAAATCCCAAGCACCAACCAATTGATGGAATGAAAACAACTCCTGTTCAGGAAGATACTTATTACACCAAGGACTCCCTCAGAGGCTCAGATTCTCGAAAAACTTGTATCTTTAACCCTTTGCGCACAATACTAACCAAAGGATACCAAATGCAAAAGAAAATGCCAAGTTTTTAAATATTATATATTTTACCAGATGATTAAAACTGGAAGCCAAGTGAAGATAGTAAATTATCCTAATCATCATTCATCATTTTCATAATCATGAACTATACAATTTAATAAAACAACAAATACATTAGAGCTTGCTTGGGCAGAGAAATGAAATTGCATAGATGACACTGAAACAAAGTTATGCCTAAACTCACAAGGTTCTACTAACGGCTAGCCTCAGGGAAGTGAGGTGTAATGTCTAAGCACACAATAAATTAGACGACTAGAACAACCATCAGCAATTTCGACTGCATGACTGAATAACAGTATAGCATCCTCAATCAATCGGTTGTAGCTTCTTGGATATTTCAAATCATAGATATCAATAAAGAACTCTTCTAAACAGAATCTCATAATCCCCATTCAAGCATCATGTTTGATGCCATCCAATATTACTAATGGAAAGTAAAAATAAACGGAGAATTTCACAACAAAAGAAACCATGAATAAAAGCAAAGGGCCTAGTTAAAGAATAATGTTATACCTGGAAGGAGTTTGTCCCAGCTAAGCATATCTTCCAGAATCTCCTCACACTCTTTTGTGTCCATAAGCGCTCCATGTTTAACCCCATCCTCAACAAGCTCAGCCCACTTCTTCTCATCCATGTTGAAGTATTTGTCTTTTGCCATCCTCTTCATAACAATGTCCCTTGCATTATATAAATCATCAATCTCATCATCGGTCTCATGAAGCTCCTCAAAATCTGATTCAAACTCCTGGTCTTTAACATCATCAATTGGCTGCATCTGGAGTTCATCCAGCAACTCATCATCTGTCTCCTCATGCTTCTCCACTAACTTTCTCCTCAAAATTGACTCAAAAATAGTTGGAAGTGCTTCCTCATCACCCCCAAAGTACTTCTCTATCTGTGTTTTAAGATCTAAAAACCAAAATGTCCTTAAATTTTTTGGCCGGGCATAAAATTAAATCACAACAAGTCAAATGTATGAAATCCAAGATTAAACATTGAGACGCACGTATAAAGTATGTCTACAGGCACAAAGTTAATCAATAAATTCATCTACACTATATAAATCAAATCAAGTGGGATCACCCAGTTACCAGATCTATAATACTAATATCTTAAATGGCGTACACTGAAAAACACGTAAGCTGCCAAAAATGAAAAGGAATGATAAATAAATCTAAAGCATTTCCAGTACAACCAATCCAATCTTCTTCAGACTGCTTCATATAAGTTAAGAGCACACTACGTACAAGCGAGATGAGATAAACTACATTCACAACAGCCAACAGGCATCTCCGTAGTTACCTTTGTTACCGACATCCTGAACGTCGGCGAGGACATCCTTTTTCACAGCAGGCGTCACGCTCGTTTCAGTAGTAGGGTTGGGGTTTTCTTTGGAGTCGCCGCCGCCGCCGGAGGAGAAGAATCTCAGGCGGGACCGGGTGGAAGTGGCGAGTGGGGCAATTGAGGAATTAGGGTATGGACGGTGTGAGAAAGGAGAGTGGAGAAGACTGCGAGTGTAGAGAGAGACGTTGCCGAGCAGAGTCCGTTTCATGGCTCTAGGGTTTAAGCCTTGATCTGACTCGGAGTTCAGCGGGCAGCCATGGTGTTTCAAGCTTCTTACTACTTCCTAATAAGCCTCCTCTTTTTTTGCCAAGACTAATAAGCCTGCCCTCTGTTACTCGGTTAATAGTATAATGAAATAAAAAAAAAAGTAATTATTAGATGACTGTTTGGATAAGTTTCAAATTGTGGTTTCAAAAATTTTGTTTCATAAGTAAAGATAAAATTTTTTTTCACATACTTACCTTATAAATCATAAAAATTATTTTTCAAAAGCTAATTCAAACACACACTATGTAACTTTAGAAATTTTAAATGTGAATGTAGTATTATTTTATCATCATATTTACTTGTAAGAATTTTACATTTGTCGTACATTTAAGATACAAATGTTTTTATGGTCATGCTATTACATTGTATTTTACTTGCGTAAAAACTTCTCACAAATAAATTGTTATGATGAATTAATCATTAAAAAAATTGTTATGATGAATTTAATTACCATGAAAAAAGAAGGGTTATGATAGCATAACTTAAGATAAGTAAATTTTATTGTTAAAACTAATAAGTTTCTGGTTGAGGTGATGAGCAACCTCACCCCTATAAAGAGGAGAATACAAGGAAAAGAACATATTCGAATTTCGAAAAACGCACCTATTAGAAGAAACAAAAATCATTTGCATTCTAAATCTCGAACAGAGAAACCTTTGATTATACCCAAAAAAAAATTATTGCTAGGATGATAAAATATTTTGAATATTATATACTCTTCCCATTTTTAATATAAAACCCAAATTGGAGCTGTATAATGGCTCTTTTTAAAAGACTCTTTTCTGTAATTATAGAAAGAGTTCTAATATATTTCATGAATTGTGATAAATAGTAAACTTTTGCTAATCATTACACTTAATTAAAGAATTGAAAACAAATAAAAAAATGTAGACATTAGTTAATTTTAGGGATTAAAGTTTGACTTGGAAGTTTTCATTTAAAAGCACTAGGTTTGTAAATTTGTTGGGATTTAAAACCATCCCAAAAGTTTTCCTATCATAGTAATGTCACTCTGGATATATGAGATGGCTGGTTCACATGTTATCCATTTCAATTTTTTATTTTTATTGTAAGGTGTAAATTTATTATCAGAAGCTTTCACTCAAAAGTGTTTTTTGACTTAATGTTGCCCTAAATTCTTTTTTTTTTAATGGAAACTGGAATTCATTAAGTTACAAATAAGAACTTAATACAAATCAAGGGGGAAACCCCAAATCAGTCATCAACGACCACCTCTTCTAAGGAATGTGGTGGTTGATCAAAGAAGACAAAAACACCCGCAATAGAATGCCCTAACATGGTAAGATGATCAGCATCTCTATTCTATTCTCTAGGAATATAATTCAACAAAACATGCCAATTCCTAGATAACCATAATCTAGCTTCTACAATAACAACACTGAAAGGGTGGTATTGCTCTCCACCTCTCGTTAACAAATTGATTGCCTCAATGCAATCAGTGTGAATCAAAATGTTTCTGTAGCCTCTGCTCCAACAAATATGAAGTTCTTGGATAATTGCTAATATCTCAGTAATTGCAGGAGGAACTGTCAACAGCTTACAGGTGAAACCCCCAAGCCAAGCTCCATCCGTATCACGTAGAACTCCCCTACAGCTGCATTGACCTGAGTCCATAGCCGAACCATCTACCTCCAAGTGAACAAATCCCGCTTGCCTGTCCCGCACACTCTGATCTGCAGAAGACTGATGAGAGTAAAACTGGCAATGGGCGAGCAGATCTTGATCCTAGCTAGTTCGAAAGAAGCTGGCCTGGCCATCATAAGCATAAGACTCCAGCTCGTCACCAAAGACTTTCCTGCATCTGGTTGCCCATATATCCCAACAGACATAACCAAACAAGGAAGCCCATTGGACTTTTCTAATGAAGTCTCTTCCCAATCCATGTTTAAGATTCCAATTTATTCACTCTCTCCCTTGTAATGATGTGAATTTATCCCACAAGGTCGGGTGGATTAAAGTAATCCATCGCTCCTGAGCGTTCACACAATCTCTAAGCATGTGCATCATGTCATCCTCTTGGTTACAGCCGAAAGAACAACTTGCCGAATCCAGGAGGCCTCTCTGGGATCTCAATTTCGCCGTATGAAGACGATTATGAGAGGCTAACCATATAAAAGATTTGATCTTCTCTGGAATTGAGCATCTCCACAGTGTTCTCCAGAATGGTTCTCTAACAGCATGAGTACCTACAAGAAGAAAATAATATGCAGATTTAACAGAAAAACAGCCATCCAAAGACGGCTTCCAGTAATACTTATCCTCCCCTCTCTCCTCACGAGGGGGGTGGGCGTGCATAAGACAATCAATAACATGAGGTTAGAACCATTGGCTAAGCATATCCCTGTTCCATTCTCCCAACAGGTTAGTGAAGTCACTGACTTTAGCTTCCCTATTCACAAAAGCTTCAAAACCCGGAATGAGCTCAATTAAAGGTCTATTCATCTCTGACCAATTATCATGCCAGAAAGAGGTCAAATTCCTATTCCCAATATTGACTCTAACGCCTTTGATAAATTTTTCCCAGACAGCACATATACCTCTCTAAGTCACAGACGAGTTTTTCTTGCGTTGAATCCTTGGCATGAAGCCAGTGCCACATCTATACTTCGATCGAAGAACCTTGATCCATAGAGCATCTTTGTTGTTAAGGAGGTGCCAACATAACTTCATCAAAAAAGCTTCATTTTGTCTTCCCATTTCACAGATCCCAAGCCCTCCGTCTTTCTTATCTCTGGTTATTTGATCCCAAGATATCAAATGAAGTTTCTTTCTATCATCTTCTTCACCCCATAGGAAGTTTCTGCTTCTTTTTTCTAGCTCGTTCAGCATTCCTTTGGGTAATAGCATTGTCTGCATGAAGTATGAAGGCAAGGCATTTAAGACTGCTTTAACAAGAGTTGCACGACCGACCAGGTTCAGATATCTCCTTTTCCATCCTGAAAGCTTTTTCCTAGTTTTATCCAAGATAAGCATAAAAGTGATGTAGTTGTCTCTTTTGTGAATCAAAGGAATTCCCAGGTATTTCCCCAGATCTCCTGTAAGTCCAACTCCCATATTACGACTCATATTTAAAGCTCTGGAGAAATTCACATTCCTCGAGAAACAGACTTTTGTCTTACTTCGGTTCATTTTTTGCCCTGAAGCCTCACAGAATCTCTAGATACAATCTAACATCCCTTCAACCTGACTATCAGAGGCCTCCCCAAACAGGATGAGGTCATCAGCAAAGATTAGATGAGAAATACGAGGACCTCCTCTGTTCAGCTGAATCGGTGTCCACATGTCATTGTTAATAGCATCATGAATTATATGGCTTAATCTCTCCATACACAGGGTAAATATATAGGGAGAGATTGGATCTCCTTGATGAATGCCTCTAGATGAATTGAAAGTAGGAGTAGCTTCCCCATTCCATAGGATTTAAGAAGATGAGGTAGTAATACATGCCATGATGGCTTCACACAATTTTTCCTCAAGACCCAACAATCTAAGAGTATCTTGAATAAAACCCCATTCAAGACGATCAAAAGCCTTTTCAAGGTCAACCTTGAGTGCCATCCAACCTGTCTTGCCAGTTTTAGTTTTCATTGAGTGGATAACCTCCTGAGCCATAATTATGTTGTCACTGCTCTGTCTTCTAGCAATAAAGCTGCACTGATGATTACCAATAACTTTCCCCATAATCTCCCGAAGTCTATGCGAAACAGTTTTAGTAATAATTTTGTAGCTCACGTTATAGAGAGATATAGGCCGAAAATCCATGATTGTTTGAGGAAATTCTAGCTTGGGGATAAGCACAATATTGGTATTATTTATGCCTCGTACCAACATAGGCTCGTTGAAGAAATCCCTCACCAGAGAAAAAATGGACTCTCCCACTATAGACCAGAACTCTTGGTAGAAAATAGCTTGAATACCATCAGGTCCTGGAGCCTTGAAAGCTCCCAAATAAAAAATCGCTTGTTTTATTTCCTCATTTGTTACCCTTGCATGAAGTTGCTCCATGTCACTGTCACTCAATGTAGGAAAGCATGAGCTTGTTATGAGCTGATTGGCACAAGGCCCGCTGCTGCTAAAGAGATTCGTATAATAATTAATGGCAAGATTCTTCAATTCAAACTCATCGAACGTCCAACTACCATCCTCCCTTTTCAAGCCCTCAATTCTATTTTTCTTATGTCAAATGAGAGAAGCAAAGTGAAAGAATTTACTATTTTTGTTCCCCCATTTGAGCCATTGGCAACGGGATTTCTGGAACCACATCAATTCTTCTTGAGCTAAGATTCTGTTATAATCCTTCCAAAGTTCCTTCTCAGTTTGGACAAGATATTGATTATCACGTCTACCCCTAGCCCTTTCCACCCCTTGGGTCCTTCTAAAAATCATCTTCTTTTTTTCGTTTAGATTACCGATTTTTTCCCGATTCCACTCCTCAGCTGAGCTAGCAAAATTAGTCACCTTATCCGTCCATTGATGAAAGCTCCAACTATTTTGAACCACATCTGCAAACCCTTCTTCCAAAAACCAAGCAGCTTGACAACGAAAGTTTGATGTCTTTCTTCTATAAGACCTATCCGAATTGCAGCGGAGAAAAATAGGCCTATGATCGGAACTAAATTTGCTCAGATGGTGAATTCTAGTTAGAGGATACACCTGGTTCCAATTAGCATTTACGAAGGCCCAATCAAGACGTTCTTTTAAGAGATCACGCTCCCATGTGGATCGCTTGCCAACAAAATCATATTCAATCAAATCAGCCTTCATTATGCAATCTCTAAAATGATGCATGGATCTCAGATTTAGAGATAAGCCTCCTTTCTTATCTTTAGCAGACAAATAAGCATTAAAGTTACCCATAATCAGCCATGGCTCATTCACCGAGTCACTGAAATTGACAATATCAACCCAGAGGTTCTGACGAAGCATACAATTAGGTTCGGCATACACACATAAGAGCAAAAAACTGACAGAATTGTTTTTATCCGAAGCTCTAACATGAATAACTTGAGTAGAGGAAGAGATATATTGAAGATTCAGCTCTTCCTCATTCCAAAGGATCCAAATTCCACTGGCAAACCCAGTAGCTTCAAGTCTAAGCCAAGCACTAAAACCAAGACGCTTGATGATTTTATCTGCTTTACTACTACTGACACGAGTTTCACAGAGAATAAGAATATTAACCTTTTTACCTTTAAGCATATCCCTGATTCGACCTGGAAAATTTTTTGAGGCTACGCCTCTACAGTTCCAAGAAATAATATCCATATTAAAAATAATTTAAAAGAGAAAGATGGAGAAAAAGAACCTGAGACGCAAGTCTAAAGGCCTGAATCTGAGAGCTCCATTACTGCCTGCTCCATCATTGCCTTCTCCGCTTGATTGATCACATCCGAAGACTCAAAGGACACATATTGTTGTTCCGCTGGTTCCTTGTGTATTTCATCATGTGATTGTTGTTGAGGCAGTAGATCATTACCACTTTCAACCATTTTAAATTCTCTCTTCTGCCCAATCAATTGGTTAACATTGTTGGTGTCTAACGACCCAGATATAGTTGCTGATCCAAAAACCAATTGGTGAGCCCGAACTGATTGCTTTTTCTTAAATAAGGGAGTGATTAATTTAGGCCTAGAAAATCCCTTTTTTTTTCTTTCCCTCAACTATAGAGTTCGATGGCCTATGAGCTTGATTTATCTCCACCGAACCAGCCTGCGTCATCTCAACCAAACCTGTCTTATCTTTTCCATTTTCCTAACTCATCGTTCTCTCTTTCGTTTGAGTCTTCCCAGCGCAGATCTCCATGGCCGTCTGCTGCTCCTCGTCCTTTGTACCGCTTGGACCTGCTTTGTCAAAGATCTGATCACTCTGAAGCTTTTTCTTTTCCAAGATACCTGCTGCAACCTCTTTCTTTTTCCATTGTTTTCCCATGTTTTTTTCGGATTTGATCCTTCCCTCTCTTTAGGTGACGGCCTTGCTTCAGGATCTTGCAGTATATGGAATCTCGATCCTTCTCCTCTCTCATCCACCCGTCTATCATCCAACCATTGGGCGTCGTTTGCGTTGAGCTCTTCATGTCCGAATCAGCTCGTTGGATCCTCTGTAGAGACCTTGATTTGACCATAATCCATTCTCCATACTCCTCATTTGCAGCTACACCTGAAATAGACATTAGAGATACTGTGCTATGATCCTTCTCATTGCTTGTCTCCGGTGTTCTGTTTTCCGGCGCCATCTCCGTCTGCGTAATGTTAGTCCTCCGGTCTGATTAGTTTTGGTGGCAATTGTCTTGAGTATGTCCATATAACCCACACTTAAAACATATAATGTCCATACCTTCATACTCTACTGTGTAGATTCAGTTTCTGAGAGAGAATTTGGATTGAAGTGGTTTATTTAAATCTACTTCCACACTAACTCTGGCGAATTTCCCTCTCTCTACCACACATTTATCACTTTCCTTGTGGGCTAAAGTGTTTAAATCAACTTTGAGAGCTCTGCCGATTAAATTCCCAATCACAAGCATACAATCCTCTGAATACACATGCAGAGGAAGAGTTGGGATTCTTACCCATATTGCAACATTTTTAACCTTATTGCAATATGGATTAAAGTTGGGATTCCATCTCTGCACTGCCAGATAGTGGCCCTGAACCAACCAAGGGCCTTCAAAGAGTAGTTTTACAGTGAAAGATTTATCTGGTGTTTTAAAAACAAAGTAATTGTTGGGTAAGTCAACAAGATCAAAATTTTCAGATCGCAACAACCACTTAATTCTATCCTTCATCACAATCAAGTTGACTCTTCTGCCCAATACTGTTAGAATAAGAGCATTCTTCCAAGGTCTACAAAGCTCTTTGAACCTTTCGTCTGGAATGTTAAGGCACGGAACAAAGTTCAAAGCCTTCCTCTGCTCCTCTGTCATTGCTTGATTATTCTCCCTTTCCTCTTGGAGCCATTCTTCCACTTGGTCCTCAAAACTCCTGTCAAGATCTTTCTCTTCTTCCCCCAATAACTTTGCTTTATATGAAATTATGCTTTTAGCAACCTGATTACCAGGGGTCTGCTTGACTTGCACCCTCTTCCCATTAGCCTCTTCCATCGCTATAACCATATAACCACCTTTATTCTCTGCCTTGTTCAATGCATCAGTACCTTGCTCATGTTCTGTCATTCTTTTGATGTTTCTCCCTTTGATGTCATCTTCTGCTTTTGACACCTCCATGGGATCATCAGGACCAGATCCATGGATATTTTGTGCCATCTCTACCTCTCAATTCAAGCAACAACCGATGGCCTACTGTGAGCACAAACACTCACTCAACTCAGATCAATCGACAGAAGCACAATAATCACTCAACTCATATCTCTTCTCTTCTTCCCAGCTAGCAACACTACTGAAACAGCTTGACGGGTTAGAGAAGCAACAAGATTGAAACAGATTCCCAGTTCCAGATCAGCAACACGCCGGAGTAAATCAACTCAATGGAAAAGCAAAACCGATCACCAGAACCAGAGCAGCTCTTGGGAAAACGGATAACAGTAGCTCTTCGGAGCAGCAGAACAGCTCACCTGAACCAGAGCAAATCGACTGAATACCAGCAGCTAGATAGAGGAAACGAACAGATCACCGGAAACCAGAGCTGTACCAGAGCAGATCAGAATCGGAGATCAGCCTCGTCAGAACATGAGACCATTGTAGCTTCCTGAACCAGAGAAAATTGACCGAATACCAGCAGCTAGACGGAGGAAACAAACAGATCACCGGAAACCAGAGCTGTACCAAATTGTAATAATGCCCTACCATTAAAAAACGTTAGTTATGATTGTAAAATAATTTTGTTTGAATTTGATTATTGCCACTCACATGCGACATCAAAACATCACCAACTCATGTTATTAAAGCTATTAATTTGTTGTTAAAAAAACTTAACATATCACAAAGTCATATTTATTATTCTCCCCAGACTCTTCTTACTCATTTGCGTAGTTTTGAGGAGTTGAAAAGGATAAACAAACCAGTCCAAAACTTTTAGTGTCTTTTTCCATCTAATTATCTAATTGTAAACCTACATGTGAAAAATGTAACTCGGGATCATGTGTGACTGGAAATCTTTACATGATATAATGCCTATTTGGGTTAGCCATAGAATCTGTTTTTCTAATGTAATTTATGTTAGAATATTTTAAAATGAAGAGATGTGTTTGTTATAAGGTAAGGAATTTATGTGAAGGGTTGTGTAGGGAGTTATAACATTAAAGGTTACTAAGGTTATGTCTCTTTGGTTCCTAGAGACATGTATGAAAGGTTATGACTAAAAGTTCTTAGTGAAAGGTTGTGTTGATTTTTTTTAAAAAAAAAAACCTACATACTATAAAGGCATAACTCTTCATAGAAGAATTTTTTTAAATAACCATTGGTCATTTATGTTGGTTCATGAAGATTCATGAATCTAACATATAATTATGATTTTTAACTGAAGTGGTGTTGCATTAAAAGGTACCACTGTAAGACATCACTTCATGGTTTATAAATATCCTACAACATCACTTCATTTGTGACATACGATACAACACCAAAAATCACACAATAACAAAAGATCAAACTCATTGCCTTTGTCCTTAAACGCACATAATGATAAAGTCAAATTATCACTTTGTAAAAGTCATTGTTGTTTTGGTTTGACTGTTGGGAGTGCAATCCATACTTAATGGTCTTTATTATATCCTGTAGGAAATTCTCCCATCAATCCAACTTGCACTTTATAAAATAGGTATAAGTGGGGGCGAATTAAATCTAAAGGAAAGTGTTACCCACGTCTTGAAGATATTGTACACTATTTTTTTCTTTATCTCTTATTCTTGTACTCCTCAGAGATCCAGCCCCTCCAACAATTTATAGTGTACTAGGTAAGTCTGTGAGAGAAGTTTCGTCTTAACTTACGTGAACATATTTCTTGAATGCTAACTCAAACATGCACATCAGAATCTTTATCCATACAACAATTAAGATGAAAATTATTTTGATTTGGTTGGTAGGGAGAGGAGGTGAATAGTTTTTAATGATCTCTTATTTAGTTTAAAGCCTAAAAGGGAGGGGATGGAAGAAAATGGTAGAAGATTGTTTTGTTTGGTTTGGTTGTTAAGGAAAGGAGGCTAGGGGTTTTTAATAATTCATTAGTTAGTTAAAGAGGTGAGGGGAGAGGAAGAATGATAGCAACTTACAATTCTATTCTACCATGACATATTTGGTTATATTTTTTAGGGTAAAGGTGTAATTTTAACAATAATATTTTGTGTAAGGGGCAACTAGAACCACAAAGTTTTTTAGAGGGGCTAAAACACACAAACATTGAAAAGTGGGGCAATTTTACCACAACCGTTAAGTCTGAGATAACGCCTATTAGTTTAGGTAGAATGGGTATTACCTATTGCACAACTGTCATCTATTTGTCTCCTTTGACTGTTTGAAAGCAACACATATGAAGACACCTGAGGACATCTATTTTCCTTGAGTCATCCGTTGAAGACGCATCTCCCTCCCTAAGCCCTTAATTAAAGACGCTCGAAGACCTTTGCTAAGTTCTTAGATGTGTAGTAAATTGATTTAGAGAAGCTGTAAATCGATTTACTTAAAATAGCAAAGTAACCAATTTTTCAAATATGAAGTAAATCGATTTATGGATGTTGCAAATCGATTTAAATAAATTGACAAATTCTCAAATGTGAAATAAATTGATGTATGAAAGTTGCAAATTGATTTACAAATCTGGCCGAAGGTTATATGGTTTCCAAAACTCAAGTAAATCAATTTACTACCATTCAAATAGATTTACCATGGCATCTAAATGTTATAAAATAAGGTAAATCGATTTAAGGTATAGGCAAAGTGATTTATGTCATTGAGAAATCAAAGATAAATCAATTTATCAAGAAACCAAATCGATTTATCACTTGACTCTGTTTTCATTCAGCATGACAGAGGTTTAGTAATTTGGTCATATCTCCCAAACCATAACTCCAATTGAAGTGAAACTTAATTCATATAAAAATATACTTCCAATGCGTATTTTGACACCAAGATCAAGTTAAAAAGAGCTCATATGAAGGAGATATGAATCTTGGAATATGACATTCAAATCACCGTCATATTTCAAAATAGGTTCAGTATTTTGGACATAACTCTCAAAATACACATCCGATTGAGTTGAAACTAATGGCATATGAAACTAGACTTAATGATCTTTCTATAGATAGGTCATGGGTCATATTTGGAGTTATATACGAAAAGATATGTTTTCTAGAAGTTGACACTCATGAATTCAAACTCGGTCCAGAACAGTAGTCAGTATTTGGATCATAACTTTCAGAATACAATGAGTTTGGAGTTGATTCTTTTTCTCATTAGAATGTAGATTGGAAGACCTTTCTGATGATAGGTCATTTGCCTAATTTGAATTTATATCCAAAGAATTATGGTTATTAGATTCGTAGGCTTATTCGAACATCTTCGTCTCTAGAAAACTCGAAATTTCAGAAAATCGTTGAAATGATTTTGTAATTCATTATTCTTGCTTCTAATCACTCTAACACTTTATTATATTAGTGATTAAGCATTTTTCAGGTGATCAAACAAGGATTAACACATGAATTGGAAAATGGATTTCTACGTCAGAAGCTTCCAACGGTTATATTTCAATGGTCATATTATTTCTTCTTTCCTTCTTTATGATTATTCTCCACAATCCTTGCTTTCTTGACTAATGTCTTCCATTTCCTTCAACTATTTACACCTTCACTATATCGTTATAGGAATAGTATCACTAAGTGTGAGGCTTAATATATATACATATATAATATGTTGTATATATCACCTAGGAATTATTGGCAAATAAAAAAATTTAGCTAGGACTTTTGTAACACCTTTTCATTGTGAATATATATAACTTGATTCAATTTGAAGTGTATGATATAACAACATCATACAACATGTATATATAACAATGCCTTAGCACATACATGCATTTGCTTGTTCTTCACCTTCCATTGTTCTTCATTTTCACAATCACGCTACATAATAAACAACCACACCCACATAATTAACAATAAAGCCAAGGCTACTTGAACTTCAACTCCGTCATTCTAAGTTTCTTATCATTAATCTCATCTTTGTGTTTAAGAATCCTCACTTCAACTCGTATTGCGTCAAGCTCTTCAAAGAATCTACGGCCATCGTTTCCTCTTTGAGACATGCTATTCTCATTGTAAAGTCTATCTTGCGTTTCGGCGACACTTACGACTCCTTCAATTCTGAGTTCGACAAATAATTATAGAAGTATAAGATGGTTTAGAGTTATGAGTTTGACAGATATAAAAGACTCCCACCTGCCACTTTCGACAATTTCGAATCCTCCTCCTCCTTCTCGACAGATGTTTATGAGTTCCATTGCTCCTTCCTTATTGCCGATCGATTCTTCAATGGAGGAGCCAAATGAATTTAACTTACTCCCACCTACCGAGTCTGAAAGAATTAAAGCAAGGAAAGGTCTTCATGTGTCTTTAATTGAGGGCTCAGGGAGGGAGATGCATCTTCAACGGATGGCTCAAGGAAAATAGATGTTCTCAGGCATCTTCATACATGTTGCTTTCAAATAGTCAAAGGAGACAAATAGATAACATATGTGCAATGGGTGGGACCCACTCTACCTAAACTAACAGACATTATCTCAAACTTAACGGTTGTGGTAAAATTGCCCCACTTTGCAATAGTTGTGTGTGTTTTAACCCATCTGAAACCTTTACAGTGCTAGTTGCCCTTGGCACAAAACATTATTGTTAAAATTGCACCTTTACCCTATTTTTTATTTATATTATATAAAATAAGGTACAACTTATCTAATTAATATAATAATACTTTTATTTAAAATCAATATAATAATATGTTTTAAACATGAAATAATATTTTTTATCTTTAAAAATATATTTTGTGTTTTAATTAATTATATATTATATTTTTTTAAAATATAACAGTATTTTTTATTTATACTAATATATTTTAAATAGATTTTATAATAATAATATTTTTTTATTTTTCATCATGGATAATATTAGAATAACATATATATTACAAGGATAAAATTGTCCAAAATTTTGCCTCCCTCTAAAACTCCCAATTTGAAGGGGTGCCAAGATGGGGTACAAGAAGGCAAGGAATTGAATGTTTTGGGTCCCCTCACCTCTAAGGGTGTGTTTGATTTGAAGGGATGGGATGACGGGGAAGGGATTGAGGGAAATGATAAGGGGTTACCTTGTTTGGTTTAGTTGGAATAGAGAGGATGAAATGAGTTTTTAATGATCCCCTGTTTGGTTTAAAAGGAGAGGAGATGAGTGATATTAATCAATTTACCATTTTACCCTTCATCTTAATTTTATATTTTTATTCATACTTGTCGGTAAAAATATGTTTATTTCTATTTTAACAGGGATATAAAAATACTACTATAATGATATTTTTATTAGTAAAATAATATATTTTAAAAATTAATTTAAAAATTTTACTTTGACGATAAAAAAATATACAAAAATGATATAATATGTGGTGTTAGATAGCATATGGAAAACCTAGGCATAGAAAAAAAAAAGATACTCCCTCTGGTCCTAATTAATTATAAGATAAAGTTGACTTTTTTGGAAAAATTAAGGAAGCCAATTAAATTATTTTAGAGTATTTATATTTTTATTTTTTTCTCCAAACTAATTAATTTGACTAATAAACTAATATATAATCTAAAGATATTAAAAATATAAACACTCTAAAGTAATTTAATTGGCTTTCTTAATTTCTTCAAAAAAGTTAACTTTGTCTTATAATTAGGATCGGAGGGAGTAGCATATGGGAAAGGAAGAACATACTTCATTGGGAAAAAAAACTTCATCAACAAAAAAAGGAAGAGGAAGAACGTATGGCCAAAAAGGAAAAAAATGAACTAATTGACAAGGTGTGTTGAAGAGTTGAAATCCAATCAGCTTCATCCTCTACGCATCTTCCGGCTTGACTTCATTTCTCCAAGCAAGTTGCAACAAAACCTTAAAGCAGAGATGGCATGGCTCTCTCCCTATCTAATTAGCACAGAAATCTACTCTCTAAGGCAAGACTTCATCACTCCAAGCAAGCTGCAACAGCATTCATCGCAGAAAGCAGAGGGAGTTGAGGCGGTAGACGCGAGAGCTTCAAGCATAGGCATTAGTGAGATATAGAATATATGATGGGGGCAAATTAGTCAAGATATTTTGCTCCCTTTCAAAAAAAAACCCAATTTAGAGGGAACCAAAATAAAATAAGGGTAGGGGAGAGATTGACAACACCCATTTCCATTTCGATGTACACAAAGTAATAGAGGCCAAGTTCTACATGCATACAGAAGAGTACATATATACTGATAAAATTATTTGTTTACAGTCCAAAGTCAACTATACAGAATGCGACAATATATACCACTGTTACAAAATATCCAAAAGTATTTTAGACATAGACTATCTATAACCACGAACTTTGTATTTACCTAGAGATACATGCCAGTCACTTTCCTTGGTCTACATCTTTGCCTTTTGCTCCACTGGCATCTGCTGAGATGTTTTGTTTAGAAAAAAGGGGTAAGATTCCGAAGAATCCCAGTAGAAACATGGTATCGTTCATAGAAAATGCGAAAAGTAAATATGATGTGTGCCATATATGCACCAATTAATCAACAATATAAACATATCATCTGCATGTATACATGAGTAGGGCCCAACTCCACTTATTCTGCAGTGGTTGGGTTCTCACCAACTCCAGTATAAGTGCCCCTAGCACTACTAGCCCTTCTCTGGGCAAAACATGTTAATTAATATAGTACATTTTCAACAATGACATCCATACAATCATATAACTATGGCATGATGTATGAAGGATAATGTCCCTATCTCAAAGTTCTATCGACCCCTTTTTGTGTGCCTCGTGAAACGTGTCGACTTTCAACTCATGATTCGGTCCTAAAATATTAAATGTACAAGAAATGGGTCATAACCTATCCAAGTATCATTTTAGAAACTTCCATAGTGTTTCTTGTAGTTATATTAGTCTATGATGAAAATTTACCAAAATGCCCCCGGGACTCTAGCCCGGCCCCGCCGTACCCGGCCCGATGGCACGTTTTCTCAAAATTTTGACTAGGGCTATCCTGACATATTTTCGCCCAAGGAATCCATTTTTGAGCTTGAAATTACCAAATTCATTTTCAAATTACAAAATTGCCCTTGACAGCCCTACTTATAGGGTTTTAGGGGCGTTTCCGTAATTATGCTTTCTCGGCCTTTTCCGAAAAAGTGCCCAACTGTAACCCCACCAAATTTTCCCTCCTGAACCCAATGGAACCATCAAATCATTGAAAATCCAACTCTAAGGCCCTCTAACATCCCTAGCCAAAATTATGGTGTTCTTTGAGAAAAATCAGGATTTTGCGATTTCGGCTCTGTAAACGCATTCCTTTCTACTCCTAACCACTTTATTAACCATCTAATTGAGTTATAACAACCATTTGAACTAAAATTGGGCAGCATAACCCTTAGGTACGTACTTTTCCAAAATTTAAAACCAATGGCAATCCGGCGAAATTTCACTGACTAAATTGCCCACAGCAGCCAGAATAGTTAATATACGAAGGTTTTGAAGTTACCTCAAGCTCCCACAAGATTTTCCCAAATATGGTTGAAACCCTAACCTTTAGAGAACAAATTTTTGAGCCTCCAAACCTTAAAGAACAAAGAAGAGTAGCTTAGGGTCAGAGTTATACGTGTTAGGAGCTAAATCGTCGGAGAAATCGGCTTACCTTGTGAATTTTCTTCTTCTTTCTCTCTCTACAGTTCCAAACATTCTTTCTCTACATTTAGCTGCTGTTCTGTGCGTGAAATGCTGAAGGAAGAGGATGAGGATGATATATTCTAATATCATGTATTATTTTAATGATTTATGGAATTTTCCAAAAATTCCAAAACTAATTTTTGTTACATAACTTCCTACATTCATATAACCATGCCATCATGTACAACCAATATTTCCTTATTTATGCCACATGTAGGAGACACCTAGAGGTCCCTCCCTATGGTCTCAATTGGTTTCATAACTTGTTTCAGTTACGTATACACGTAAAGTTCCAATTTTGGTCAAATTTGCATTTTTGCTCAAATTTTTTCATAAATTCATATTTAATTGACCAAAATATTCTAAATATATTGTTCACCTTTATTTTCCTTAATTAATTGAAATTAACTTTAATTAATTGAAAAATAATTAATTTTATGATAATTTGGCAAAATTACGATTTTGCCATTGTTTTTCTAATCCAATTTCTTTTCTTATTTTTCCTTGGCCATTTTTTATCTACTTTTGGGCCAAATATTTTCTCTAATATTCCTTCATTTTTGGACCTTAATATTGGGCTTTTTAAATTACCCAAATTAATTCCATAATTATTTTACCCATTTTCTCATGAAAATGAACATTTATAAAATTCATAAATTTCAAATTTATAAATATTCACCATTTTATTGAATTTATCAAATATTTACAATATTTTTTGTGAATATAAATTTTAGGGTGTTACAGAAATCACCAAATTTTGGCTCCCTTCCCCTCCAAAATGTCAAACAAAACAAGAGAAGGGGCTTTTTTTTCCTTTCCTTACTTCCCTACCCTTCCAACCAAACAGGCCATAAATTTTTAAACTAAATGAAGGGAGAGGACATCACCCTCCCCTTTTATAATCACGCTCTTTTATCTTTCTTTTTCTGCCGAAAGTGAATGCTATTCATTCCAACAGCAAATAGCTATGACATAGCAAACGAGATGGAAAACTGAGGGAAAAAACAAACAGCAAAATAAATTATGAAACTATTTTTGTAATAAGTTTTGGGCAGAAAAAATCTATTCTCCGCTTCTTCTTTTTCAATTTCGCGGAATTAAAAATAAGGAGGAATTATGAAACTATTTTTTAGAATAAGTCATGGAGACAGCAAACATTGCAAAAAAATGAAAGAGAAGTATGATAAATATTAGGGAGATCCTTTAAAGATGAACAAACTTCTTTATGTTGCTACTATCCTTGATCCGCGATATAAGTTGAAATGGGTGCAATTTGCTTTGTCCAAGATGTATTCACACACAGTTAGTGAACAATTAGTGATACGAATTAAACAAGTTGTGATTTCAATGTATAATGAATACAATCAAAGATTTCATTCATCAACCCAATCTGAAACTGAGCTGCTGCATGACATGGAAGAAGATCTTTATGGTGATAAAGATCCTGATGCTAAAATTAGAAAATTGCTTCATATGGAGGAGCAATTATTCATGGATGAAAATATAGATGAAAAGACAAGTAGAACTGAGGTTGATAGGTATTTGAATGAAGAAATTGAAATTAGAAAAGATCACTTTGATATGTTAGGTTGGTGGAAACTGAATAATCCTAGATTTCCTATTCTTTCTCAAGTTGCAAGAGATGTCTTGGCTATGCCAATTTCCACGGTTGCCTCAGAATCTACATTCAGCATGGGGTGAAGAGTTCTAGATTCATTTAGGAGCTCTTTGACTCCTAAAGTTGTTCAATCTCTAATTTGTGCTCAAGATTGGCTTAGGAAATCATTGGAATATATTGTTGAAGAAGGAGATGATGATGTACAAAAGATTGAGCTTGGTAAGGATTTTTTATACTTAATGCAATACAACTTTATAGTTTTAATACTATATTTATTCTGGTATATGAAGTCTAATCGGTTTTTTAATTTGCTAGATTTGCAAAAAATTGCATTGGAGACAAATGTTGATATCTTCTAGCTGCAATATGGGAAACTTCAAATTTTGTAAGCAAATTTTTCTTGTCATACTTGTAATATAATCATTGCATTATTTAATTTTTCTGGTATATGAAGCAGATTTTGGTAAGTGCTTGATTCTGGTATATGATGCGGATTTTGGTAAGTGCTTGATTATGGTATATGAAGCAAATTTTGTAAGCAAATTTTCCTTGTCATACTTGTAATATTTAATTTTTCTGGTATATCAATCAGATTTCTGTAATATAATCCTTGTCATACTTGTAATAGTCATACTTGTAGTAATATAATCATTGATATACTATATTTATTCTGGTATATGAAGCAGATTTTGGTAAGTGCTTGATTCTGGTATATGAAGTAGATTTTGGTAAGTGCTTGATTCTGGTCTATGAAACAGATTTTGTAAGCAAATTTTCCTTTTCATACCTGTAATATTTAATTTTTCTGGTATATGAAGCAATTTCTGTAATATAATCCTTGTCATACTTGTAGTAATATAAACATTGATATACTATATTTAATTTGGTAAGTGCTTGATTTTTGTCTTTCCTTCAATTGTACAGGGGGCATTCAAGAATTAGGAGCAAGGCAGAATCAGAATCTATTGTATATCAAGTTTTTTGATGTTCAATATGCTTTCTTTTAAAGATGGTTGGTCAATATGATAAATGTTTAGCTTGTATTTTGATGTTAGCCAATATGAGGGCAGACCTCCAGTTGGCAATAATTCTTGACCTTCAATTTAGTTATTCTTTTGATGTATAAAGCAAGGCCTCTACAATACATGAGTTTGATTGTATAAAAAACAAGTATTAAATGCTTGATGAAATTTGAAAATCACCTTTAGTTTTATTGCATAAAACTGGTATGTAATTATTAGATTATTTGTTTGGGTTACAGACTTGTAGTTTTTTGGCATTAAATAGGCTTGTAGAACAAAAAAAGGCCACAAGGCCCAATAAGGTTGTAGACTTGTAGATTTTTGGCATAGATAGGCTTGTAGAAGAAAAAAAGGTCACAAGGCCTAATAACCGAACTATATCAAAAACCGAACCGATATTAGTCAGTTATTTCAATATTTCAGTTTCAGTTCGGTCAGTAAAATTATGTAAATTCGGTTGTTTGGTTTTTTCGGTCATCACCGAAAACCAAACCGAACACCGAATGCACACCCCTAAGGAGGAGGGTAGAAGTTGTTTTGATTTTTTTTATCTTCTAGAAGGCCTTGTTTTTGTATTTTGCATAACACTTAACTAAGAACTAATTATCAAACAATTTTTTTAAAAATCAAGAAATTGTTTTGGAAATAAGGAATCAAACAAGACCAACATTTGGTAAGACTAATATCCATCGCTCTTCCCACATATTTACTATTTTTCCATGACCTAAAAAGTCCCAAGTCTCATGCGATTATTGCCTTTTAAGTACATTGATTGGTTTTATTAGTGGAAACAAAAATTTTTATCAGATCAATGGGATACCAAATATCAAAAGAAAGACAAGTCTCTAATAATATTTAGTATACCATTGACTGATCAAAATTAGTCTCCTTACTCAACTTGTTCACCCAATTTAGATGAACCATTAGAAATTGTTGTGTGATTTGTATCCTATATCGCTCCTTCTCTTTTATAACCTCTACGCTCCTCTTTTTGAACTTATTTGATCGATATGGGACTAGAATTTCTATATATTGTACGATTTCACTTATTTAATTGATATAGAACTTCAACTTTTAGTTATAGTGTCATTTCACTGAATTGTCAAAAACACAAATATTTGATGTCGAAGTATGGTATCAAAATTCATGCTTTATATTCCTCTCTATCCCCTCTCACTTTCATTGCTAATTAATTTTTCCAAAACACGTGGGTTTATTAGTTCAATATATTTAGTCAATTAACGATAAAATTTAACTTGGATGGTGGCCGAAACAATATTTCTACAAATAAAAACTTTCTAAGCAATGTTGTACCCAAAAAAAACTTTCAATTGTACAACTCTTTAGATGAAAATATAAAACTTTCAGGATAAATTTGCACTTTGAATCTAATTTTAGCTGCCTTTATACTACATTGGTGAATTTCAAAATGAATCTTTAAATTAAGGACAGATGGAATATAATGGCATCCTTTTATCTTTCATTTTTGGCCAAAAGTGGATGCTATTCATTCAATTAGCAAATAATAGCTGTGACATAGCAAACGAGATGGCAAACGGAGAACAAAAAACAAACAGCAAAACTCTACCAAAAAAATATACAGCAAAATAAAGGAAAAATTCCAGAAAAATATATTTAAAAATGAGAAAAGATAAATTGATGTTGCGAATTTATAAAATCTCATGTCAAAACTAAAGTAGGAATATGAGATTTCCAATTTTGATCAAATTATCCTTAGTTCAGTTATAAAATATGAAAGGGAAGTCGTTAATGTAAAATCTGATGTTGTTAATATAGATACAAATATTGTTATTGACCCAAAAAAACTTGTACCCTCAAAGTTATCCTTGGTTTTTAAAGTATGAAGTTGTGAAACATGAAAGTAAAGTCGTTAATATAAAATGCGATGTTGTTAATAGATATACAGATGTTGTTATTGACCCCTGAAACTTGTGCCCTCAAAATTATCCCTGATTTTTTAGATACGAAGTTGTCAAAACATGAAAATAATAAAGTCGTTAATGTAAAATCTGTTATTGTTAATATGGATACAGATATTGTTATTTATCCCTGAAACTTGTGAATTGAACTAAAGGCATTTTGGTCATTTAGTCAGAATTAGAAATCCCAAATTCTTACTTTAGTTCTGACTTAGAATTTGATAGATTTGTGGCACCAATTTATCTTTTTCCATTTTTAATTATATTTTTTTGGAATTTTTCCCAAAGTAAATTATGAAACTATTTTTTAAAATAAATTTTGGGCCGGAAAAAAACTATCCTCAGCCTCTCTTTTTTCAATTTCACGAAATTAAAAATAACAAGGCAGGTAGAAGTTGTTTGGATTTTTTTATCTTGTAGAAGGCATTGTTTTTTTTTATTTTGCATAACACTTGACTAAAAACTAATTATCAAACAATTTTTTCAAAAAACCAAGAAATTGTTTTGGAAATAAGGAATGAAACAAGATCAAAATTTGGTAGGACTAATGTCCATCGCTCTTCCCAAATATTTACCATTTTTCCATAACCTAAAGAGTCCCAATTCTCATGCCATTATTGGCTTTTTAATATATTGATTGGTTTTATTAGTGGAAACCACAAATTTTAATCAGATCAATGGGATACCAAATATCAAAAGAAAGACAAGCCTCTAATAATATTTGGTATGCCATTGACTGACCAAAATCAGTCTCCATACTCAACTTGTTCACCCGATCTTGATGAATCATTAGAACTTGTTGTGTGTATCCCATGTTGCTTCTCCTCTTTTATAACCTTCGCGCTCCTCTTGTTCAACTTGTTTGATCGATATGGGACTTTAATGTCTAGTTATTGTACGATTCAATGATTTGATCGGTATGGAACTTCAACTTTTGGTTATTGTGTGATTTCACTGATTTGTCAAAAACACAAATATCTAATGTTCAAGTATGGTAGTAAAATGTATGCCTTGTATTGCTCTCTATCCACCCTCACTTTCATTGCTAATTGTGGATTTATTAGTTCAGCATATTTGACCAATATGTGACTTCAATGTCTAGTTATTGTACAATTTCAATTATTTGATTGATAAGAAACTTCAACTTTTAGTTAGTGAGTGTTTGGCAACATCCCAAACCTAGGTTTTAAATCTAGGTTTGCGTAAATCGAGATAAAACTCCTCTCACACATTTACCTCGTAAATCATAAAAGATATTCTCAAAAACTAATCCAAACACACATTTAGTGTGATTTCACTGATTTGTCAAAAGCACAAATGTCTAATGTTGAAGTATGGTACTAAAATTTATGCCTTATATTCCTCTCTATCCACCCTCACTTTCATTGCTAATTAAATTTTTCAAAACAAATGGGTTTATTAATTTAGTATATTTGGTCAACTAATGATAAAATTTAACTTGCATCATGGCCAAAACAACATTGTGATTATTTAAACCTTTTGAGACTATGTTGAATCCAAAAATACTTTCAAATATGCAGCTCTCTAGATGAAAATTCAAAACTTCAAGGATAAATTTACACCTTAAGCCTGATTTTATTCAATTGCCTTTATACAATATTCGTGAATTTCAAAACGAAATTTAAATTAATGACAAATGGAGTATAATCGCATTCTTTTATCTTTCTTTCTTTTGGCCGAAAGTGAATGCTATTCATTCAAGTAGAAAAAAAAGATGTGACATAGCAAAGGAGATGGAAAATAGAGAACAAAAACAAAAACAACAAAACTCTACCAAAAAAAAAAAAACATACAGCAAATTAAATTATGAAACTATTTTTTGGGTAGAAATAAATCTATTCTCTGCTCCCCCCCCCCCAAATTTCACGGGATTAAAAATAACTAGGTGGTTAGAAGTTCTGATTTTTTTTTTATCTTCTAGAAGGCTTTATTTTTTTATTTTGCAGAACACTTAACTAAAAAGTAATTTGCAAACAAGTTTTAAAAAAAAACAAGATTTTTTTTTTTGGAAATAAGGAATGAAACAAGACCAAAATTTGGTATGACTAATATCCATCGCTCTTCCCAACTATTTACCATAACCTAAAAAGTCCTAAGTCTCATGCATTTGTGGTCTTTTTAACATATTTATTGGTTTTATTAGTGAAAATAAAAAATTTTAGTCGGATCAATGGGATACCAAATATTAGAAGAAAGACAAGCCCATAATAATATTCAGTGTGCCATTGACTGACCAAAATTAGTCACCATACTCAACTTGTTCACCCGATTTGGATGAACCATTAGAAATTGTTGTGTGATTTTGTATCCTAGATCGCTCCTCCACTTTTATAACCTCTATGTTCCTCTTTTTAAACTCATTTGACCGATATAGAACTATAATTTCTACTTATTGTGTGATTTCACTGAGTTGACTAATATAAAACTTCAACTTTTAGTTATTGTGGGATTTCATTTATTTATCAAAAACACAAATATGATGCTGTTGTATGGTACTAAAACTTATGCCCTATATTAATTTCCTCTCCATCCATCTTCACTTTCATTGCTAATTAATTTTTCCAAAATATTTGGGTTTATCAGTTCAGCATATTTAATCAATTCACGACAAAATTTAACTTGGATGGCGGACAAAATATCATTCCTATGATTTAAATGTTAAACACAAAAAAAAAATCTTTCAAATGTATAGCTCCCTAGATGAAAATTAAAAATTTTAGGATAAATTTACCCCCTTTAGCTTAATTTTGGCTGCCTTTATACTACATTGGTGAATTTCAAAACGAATCCTTAAATTAAGGACAGGTGGAGTACAATCGCGATCTTTTATCTTTCATTTTTGGCAATAAATAGCTGTGAGATAGCAAACGAGGTGGAAAACAGAGAACAAAAACGCAAACAGCAAAACTCTATCAAAAAAACATACAGCAAAATAAAATATGAAACTATTTTTTAAAATAAATTTTGGGCAGAAAAAAATCTATCAGCCTCTTCTTTTTTTTTTTCAATCTCACGAAATTAAAAATAACAAGGTAGGCAGAAGTTGTTTTGATTTTTTTATCTTCTAGTAGGGATTAATTTTTTTTTTATTTTCCAGAACACCTAACAAAGAACTAATCATCAAACAATTTTTTTTTTTACAAAAAACAAGAAATTGTTTTGGAAATAAGGAATGAAACAATACCAAAATTTGGTATGACTAATATCCATCGCTCTTCACAAATATTTACCATTTTTCCATAATGGCATAACCTAAAAAGTCCTATGTCTCATGCATTTATTGGTTTTATTAGTGGAAAAAAATTTTAATCAGATCAACGGAATACCATATGTTAGAATAAAGACAAGCCTCCAATAATAATATTTGGTATGTCATTAACTGACCAAAATCAATCTCCATACTTAACTTATTCACCCAGTTTGGATGAATGATTAGAAATTAGAAATTGTTGTGTGATTTGTATCCCATGTCGGTCCTCCTCTTTTATAACCCCAACGCTCCTCGTTTTGAACTTATTTGATCGATATGGGACTACAATTTCTATTTATTGTATGATTTCACTTATCTGACTGATATGAAACTTCAACTTTTAGTTATTGTGTGGTTTCACTAATTTATCAAAAACACAGATATCCTATAGTCTTCTATTGTCCACCCTCGCTTTCATTGCTAATTAATTTTCTCAAAATACAACAGTTACATACAAGCAATATGGCACATTGCTTGTTAATCTAGTGATAAACAACGGCATGTCCTTTTGCATATCTAAGAATTGATTAACACAATTCATGCTACATTGGAAGGCATAAAATAAAAATGTTGTTCATTCAGTGGCAATTTTAAAGGTGACAACTAGGATGATACTTGCAATATAAGAGACTCACCTAGGGATGAAAACATAGACAGAAGCTAAAATGTAAAATATGAATAATAAATAAATTAAAGGACAAGAATACCTATATAATTTTATCGAAAGTGCATGTAACACTATAAAATTTTTTAAGATGTATAAATATTCACGAATTTTTCAAATTGAAGCAAAAGTATGAACTCTAAAGCAAATTTTTGTTACCTTTTTATTTAGTGGGCCCCACATTATATTTTTTAATGATTTTTTTAAAAAAAACAAACCCTCACACGCACTATCCCCCCTCATTATTCGGTCAAACCTGTCCTCCTTCTAAACTCTCTCTCACACTGTTTTCATCAAGAAATAATAACCTGGGTCTCGTTCATATCTCCAAAGTGATGCTGACTCTTCTCTTCTCTCCGCCACTGGTTCCCCGGGGATGCCAGTTTCCAATCACCGTGTCGGCACAATCCTGAAGTCCCATGGCTATTATTGTGCTCTCCACCAGAGCTCAATTGTCCAACCACGACATCTTATCTGGCCTCTTCAGAAGCGGCAAGTACGATATCATTTCTCGTACCGTCAAAGTTCCGATGAGGTTGTCGTCTTGCGTCACGTATGCCTGCACCCATTTTCAATTCAAACACATTACTCCAACCGGAAGACACCGCCAAAACAGGGGACGACACCAAAGAAAGAAAACACACTAGCGTGTTTCCTCGTACTTCCTATCTCAATTATCAAAGTTAATCTTTTCGCTCCTCTGCGCACTTCATCTCCAAACTCTCAGATAATTAATTTGTTCCCTTATTCTTTCCCCCTTGAAATGTTCACCATGCCTACCTGTTTTTCAAATACGGTAATCAACCTAAACGTATCTGCTTGTTTCGGGGGATTAAGAGCTGGTTTGGAAAAGCATTAAAATGCTTAAAAGCAACTTTTTAATCATGATTTATGGTATATGAAGTAAGTATGTAAGAAGAGTTTTATCTCGATTTATATGAAAATCAGTTTATAAGCAATCTCATCGTTAAAACAAATATGCTCTAAGCCGTATCATTCTGAGATCTCCGCTCTAAAAATCCAGTACGGGTCCACTAAATCAAAAAATAACTAACGTCTGCCTCATCTAGAATTGGTATTTTTTGTCCCATTTAAAAAAATTTATAGACATTTTTACACCTTAAAAAAAATTTAGTGTTGAATGCATATTTAAAAAAAGTATTTAGATATTTTTGCCCCTTAATAAAATGCAGAAGAAAAGACCTAGTCTAAAATTTGCATTTCAGCTTCCATATATTTTTAATGTGTTTTTGACAATGGAGGTCTAGATATTTTTTCCAATTAAATTTGTGATCAAGTTTTTGTTCCCAATTTTCCCAAAATCAATTACAGTAAATAGAAAAGAATTTATTTTTCTTTTATCTTTCTTTTTTATGCCAGAATAAAATGTGGTGTTTACAGCCTCGTATTAAAAGAGGAAAAGTAATAAATGTTGATTGATGAGAAAAATAATCATCCTAAAGCTATCTAAATTAATTTCACAAAAAGCAAAACATCCATGCTCCATGTATATTTAATATCAACTTTTTGTTTCGCCAGCATGTAATATTAACTTACAAGACATAAGGCTACCTACAATAGACCTAATATGGGAAACTTCAGATTTTGTAAACAAATTTTTCTTGTCATATTTGTAATATAATCATTACATTATTTAATTTTTCTGGTATATGAAGTAGATTTTGGTAAGTGCTTAATTCTGGTATATGATGCAGATTTTGGTAAGTGCTTGATTTTGATATATGAAGTAGATTTTGTAAGCAAATTTTACTTGTCATACTTGTAATATTTAATTTTTTTGGTATATCAAGCAGATTTCTGTAATATAATCCTTATCATACTTGTAATAGTCATACTTGTAGTAATATAATCATTGATATACTATATTTATTCTGGTATATGAAGCACATTTTGGTAAGTGCTTGATTCTGGTATATGAAGTAGATTTTGGTAAGTGCTTGATTCTGGTCTATGAAGCAGATTTTGTAAGCAAATTTTCCTTTTCATACCTGTAATATTTAATTTTTCTAGTATATGAAGCAGATTTCTATAATATAATCCTTGTCATACTTGTAGTAATATAATCATTGATATACTATATTTATTCTGGTAAGTGCTTCATTTTTGTCTTTCCTTCAGTTGTACAGGGGGCATTCAAGAATCAGGAGCAAGGCAAAATCAGAATCTGTTGTATATCAAGTTTTTTGATGTTCAATATGCTTTCTTTTAAAGATAGTTGGTCAATATCATAAATGTTTAGCTTGTATTTTGATGTTAGCCAATATGAGGGCAGACCTCCAGTTGGCAGTAATTCTTGACCTTCAATTTAGTAATTCTTTTGATGTATAAAGCAAGGCCTGTATTAATGCTTCAGACCTCCGTTCATGTAATTGCAAATTATGTTGCATCTTTCATTGTTTTACAATACATGAGTTTAATTGTGTAAAACACAAGTATTAAATGCTTGCTGAAATTTGAAAATCACCTTTGGTTTTATTGCGTAAAACTGGTATGTAATTATTAGATTATTTGTTTGGGTTGCAGACTTGTAGTTTTTTGGCATTAGATAGGCTTGTAGAAAAAAACAAGGCCACAAGGCCCAATAAGGTTGCAGACTTGTAGATTTTTGGCATTAGATAGGCTTGTAGGAAAAAAAAGGCCACAAGGCCCAATAACCGAACTATATCAAAAACCAAACCGATATTAGTCAGTTATTTCGGTTTCGGTTATTTCAATATTTTGGTTTCGGTTCGGTCAGTAAAATTACGTAAATTCAGTTGTTCAGTTTTTTCGGTTATCACTGAACACCGAATGCACACCCCTAAGGAGAAGGGTAGAAGTTGTTTTGATTTTTTTTATCTTCTAGAAGGCATTGTTTTTTTATTTTGCATAACACTTAACTAAGAACTAATTATCAAACAAGTTATTTAAAAATCAAGAAATTGTTTTGGAAATAAGGAATCAAACAAGACCAACATTCGGTAAGACTAATATCCATCGCTCTTCCCACATATTTACTATTTTTCCATGACCTAAAAAGTCCCAAGTCTCATGCGATTATTGCCTTTTACGTACATTGATTGGTTTTATTAGGGGAAACAAAAAATGTTCATCAGATCAATGGGATGCCAAATATCAAAAGAAAGACAAGTCTCTAATAATATTTAGTATACCATTGACTGATCAAAATTAGTCTCCTTACTCAACTTGTTCACCCAATTTAGATGAACCATTAGAAATTGTTGTGTGATTTGTATCCTATATCGCTCCTTCTCTTTTATAACCTCTACGCTCCTCTTTTTGAACTTATTTGATCGATATGGGACTAGAATTTCTATATATTGTACGATTTCACTTATTTAATTGATATAGAACTTCAACTTTTAGTTATAGTGTCATTTCACTGAATTGTCAAAAACACAAATATTTGATGTCGAAGTATGGTATCAAAATTCATGCTTTATATTCCTCTCTATCCCCTCTCACTTTCATTGCTAATTAATTTTTCCAAAACACGTGGGTTTATTAGTTCAATATATTTAGTCAATTAACGATAAAATTTAACTTGGATGGTGGCCGAAACAATATTTCTACAAATAAAAACTTTCTAAGCAATGTTGTACCCAAAAAAAACTTTCAATTGTACAACTCTTTAGATGAAAATATAAAACTTTCAGGATAAATTTGCACTTTGAATCTAATTTTAGCTGCCTTTATACTACATTGGTGAATTTCAAAATGAATCTTTAAATTAAGGACAGATGGAATATAATGGCATTCTTTTATCTTTCATTTTTGGCCAAAAGTGGATGCTATTCATTCAATTAGCAAATAATAGTTGTGACATAGCAAACGAGATGGAAAACAGAGAACAAAAAAACAAACAGCAAAACTCTACCAAAAAAATATACAGCAAAATAAAGGAAAAATTTCAGAAAAATAAATTTAAAAATGAGAAAAGATAAATTGATGTTGCGAATTTATAAAATCTCATGTCAAAACTAAAGTAGGAATATGAGATTTCCAATTTTGATCAAATTATCCTTAGTTCAGTTATAAAATATGAAAGGGAAGTCGTTAATGTAAAATCTGATGTTATTAATATAGATACAAATGTTGTTATTGACCCAAAAAAACTTGTACCCTCAAAGTTATCCTTGGTTTTTAGAGTATGAAGTTGTGGAACATAAAAGTAAAGTCGTTGATATAAAATGCGATGTTGTTAATAGAGATACAGATGTTGTTATTGACCCCTAAAACTTGTACCCTCAAAATTATCCTTGATTTTTTAGATACGAAGTTGTCAAAACATGAAAATAATAAAGTCGTTAATGTAAAATATGTTGTTCTTAATATAGATACAGATATTGTTATTTATTCCTGAAACTTGTGAACTGAACTAAAGGCATTTTGGCCATTTAGTCAGAATTGGAAATCCCAGATTCTTACTTGAGTTTTGACTTAGAATTTGATAGATTTATGGCACTAATTTATCTTTTTCCATTTTTAATTGTATTTTTTTGGAATTTTTCCCAAAAATAAATTATGAAACTATTTTTTAAAATAAATTTTGGGCCGGAAAAAACTATCCTCAGCCTCTCTTTTTTCAATTTCATGAAATTAAAAATAACAAGGCAGGTAAAAGCTGTTTGGATTTTTTTATCTAGTAGAAGGCATTTTTTTTTTTTAATTTTGCATAACACTTGACTAAAAACTAATTATCAAACAAGTTTTTTAAAAAACTAAGAAATTGTTTTGGAAATAAGGAATGAAACAAGATCAAAATTTGGTAGGACTAATGTACATCGCTCTTCCCAAATATTTACCATTTTTCCATAACCTAAAGAGTTCCAATTCTCATGCGATTATTGGCGTTTTAATTTATTGATTGGTTTTATTAATGGAAACCACAAATTTTAATCAGATCAATGGGATACCAAATATCAAAAGAAAGACAAGCCTCTAATAATATTTGGTATGCCATTGACTGACCAAAATCAGTCTCCATACTCAACTTGTTCACCCGATCTGGATGAACCATTAGAACTTGTTGTGTGTATCCCATGTTGCTTCTCCTCTTTTATAACCTTCGCGCTCCTCTTGTTCAACTTGTTTGATCGATATGGGACTTTAATGTCTAGTTATTGTACGATTCAATGATTTGATCAGTATGGAACTTCAACTTTTGGTTATTGTGTGATTTCACTGATTTGTCAAAAACACAAATATCTAACGTTCAAGTATGGTAGTAAAATGTATGCCTTGTATTGCTCTCTATCCACCCTCACTTTCATTGCTAATTGTGGATTTATTAGTTTAGCATATTTGACCAATATGGGACTTCAATGTCTAGTTATTGTACAATTTCAATGATTTGATTGATATGAAACTTCAACTTTTAGTTAGTGAGTGTTTGGCAACATCCCAAACCTAGGTTTTAAACCTAGGTTTGTATAAATCGAGATAAAACTCCTCTTACACATTTACCTCGTAAATCATAAAAGATATTCTCAAAAAAAAATCCAAACACACATTTAGTGTGATTTCACTTATTTGTCAAAAGCACAAATGTCTAATGTTGAAGTATGGTACTAAAATTTATGCCTTATATTCCTCTCTATCCACCCTCACTTTCATTGCTAATTAATTTTTTCAAAACAAATGGGTTTATTAATTTAGTATATTTGGTCAACTAATGATAAAATTTAACTTGCATCATGGCCAAAACAATATTGCGATGATTTAAAACTTTTGAGGCCATGTTGAATCCAAAATTACTTTCAAATATGCAACTCTCTAGGTGAAAATTAAAAACTTTAAAGATAAATTTGCACTTTAAGCCTGATTTTATTCAATTGCCTTTATACAATATTGGTGAATTTCAACACGAAATTTAAATTAATGACAAATGGAGTATAATCGCATTCTTTTATCTTTCTTTTTTTTGGCCGAAAGTGAATGCTATTCATTCAAGTAGAAAAAAAAGACGTGACATAGCAAAGGAGATGGAAAATAGAGAATAAAAACAACAAAACTCTACCCAAAAAAAAAACATACAGCAAATTAAATTATGAAACTATTTTTTGGGTAGAAATAAATCTATTCTCTGCTCCCCCCCCCCCAATTTCACGGGATTAAAAATAACTAGGCAGTTAGAAGTTGTGATTTTTTTTATCTTCTAGAAGGCATTTTTTTTTATTTTGCAGAACACTTAACTAAAAAGTAATTTTCAAACAGGTTTAAAAAAAAACAAGAAATTTTTTTTTTTTGGAAATAAGGAATGAAACAAGACCAAAATTTGGTATGACTAATATCCATCGCTCTTCCCAAATATTTACCATAACCTAAAAAGTCCCAAGTCTCGTGCATTTGTCGTCTTTTTAACACATTTATTGGTTTTATTAGTTAAAACAAAAAATTTTAATTAGATCAATGGGATACCAAACATTAGAAGAAAGACAAGCCCTTAATAATATCCGGTGTGCCATTGACTGACCAAAATCAGTCACCATACTCAACTTGTTCACCCGATTAGGATGAACCATTAGAAATTGTTGTGTGATTTTGTATCCTAGATCGCTCCTCCACTTTTATAACCTCTGTGTTCCTCTTTTTAAACTCATTTGACCGATATAGAACTACAATTTCTACTTATTATGTGATTTCATTGAGTTGACTGAAACTTCAACTTTTAGTTATTATGGGATTTCACTTATTTATCAAAAACACAAATATGATATTGTTGTATGGTGCTAAAACTTATGCGCTATATTAATTTCCTCTCCATCCACCTTCACTTTCATTGTTAATTAATTTTTCCAAAACATTTGGGTTTATCAGTTCAGCATATTTAGTCAATTAAAGATAAAATTTAACTTGGATGGCGTACAAAACATCATTCCTATGATTTAAATGTTAAACACAAAAAATCTTTCAAATGTATAGCTCCTTAGATGAAAATTAAAAATTTTTAAGATAAATTTGCACCTTTAGCTTAATTTTGGCTGCCTTTATACTTCATTGGTGAATTTCAAAACGAATCTTTAAATTAAGGATAGGTGGAGTACAATCGCGATCTTTTATCTTTCATTTTTGGCAATAAATAGCTGTGATATAGCAAACGAGGTGGAAAACAGAGAACAAAAACGCAAACAGCAAAACTCTATCAAAAAAACATACAGCAAAATAAAATATGAAACTATTTTTTAAAATAAATTTTGGGCAGAAAAAAATCTATTAGCCTCTTTTTTTTTTCAATCTCACGAAATTAAAAATAACAAGATAGGCAGAAGTTGTTTTGATTTTTTTTTTATCTTTTAGTGGGGATTAATTTTTTATTTTATTTTGCAGAACACCTAACAAAAAACTAATCATCAAACAATTTTTTTTTTTACAAAAAACAAGAAATTGTTTTGGAAATAAGGAATGAAACAATACCAAAATTTGGTATGACTAATATCCATCGCTCTTCCCAAATATTTACCATTTTTCCATAACGGCATAACCTAAAAAGTCCTATGTCTCATGCATTTATTGGTTTTATTAGTGGAAAAAAATTTTAATCAGATCAACGGAATACCATATGTTAGAATAAAGACAAGCCTCCAATAATAATATTTGGTATGTCATTAACTGACCAAAATCAATCTCCATACTTAACTTATTCACCCAGTTTGGATGAATGATTAGAAATTAGAAATTGTTGTGTGATTTGTATCCCATGTCGGTCCTCCTCTTTTATAACCCCAACGCTCCTCGTTTTGAACTTATTTGATCGATATGGGACTACAATTTCTATTTATTGTATGATTTCACTTATCTGACTGATATGAAACTTCAACTTTTAGTTATTGTGTGATTTCACTAATTTATCAAAAACACAAATATCCTATGTCAGAGTATGACAGTGAACTTTATACCTTATATATTCTTCTATTGTCCACCCTCACTTTCATTGCTAATTAATTTTCTCAAAATACAACAGTTACATACAAGCAATATGGCACATTGCTTGTTAATCTAGTGACAAACAATGGCATGTCCTTTTGCATATCTAAGAATTGATTAACACAATTCATGCTACATTGGAAGGCATAAAAAAAAAATATTGTTCATTTAGTGGCAATTTTAAAGGTGACAACTAGGATGATACTCGCAATATAAGAGACTCACCTAGGGATGAAAACATAGACTTCTCAATTCAAAAAAATGCAGAATGCAGAAGCTAAAATGTAAAATATGAACAATAAATGGATTAAGGGGCAAAAATACCCGTATATTTTTATCAAAAGTGTATTTAACATTATAAATTTTTTTAAGGTGTAAAAATATTTATGAATTTTTTAAATTGAAGCAAAAATATGAACTCTGATGTGAATTTTTGTTACTTTTTTATTTAGTGGGCCCCATATTATATTTTTTAATGATTTATTTTTTAAAAAACAAACCCTCACACACACTCTCTCCCCCTCATTATTCGGTCAAACCTGTCCTCCATCTAAACTCTCTCTCTCACTGTTTTCATCAAGAAATAATAACCTGGGTCTCGTTCATATCGCCAAAGTGATGCTGACTCTTCTCTTCTCTCCGCCACTGATTCCCCGGGGATGCCAGTTTCCGATCACCGTGTCGGCACAATCCTGAAGTCCCATGGCTATTATGGTGCTCTCCACCAGAGCTCGCTTGTCCAACCACGACATCTTATCTGGCCTCTTCAGAAGCGGCAAGTACGATATCATTTCTCGTACCGTCAAAGTTCCGATGAGGTTGTCTTCTTGCGTCACATATGCCTGCACCCATTTTGAATTCAAACACATTACTCCAACCGGAAGACACCGCCAAAACAGGGGACGACACCAAAGAAAGAAAACACACTAGCGTGTTTTCTCGTACTTCCTATCTCAATTATCGAAGTTAATATTTTTGCTCCTCTGCGCACTTCATCTCCAAACTCTCAGATAATTAATTTGTTCCCTTATTCTTTCCCACTTGAAATGTTCACCATGCCTACCTGTTTTTCAAATACGGTAATCAACCTAAACGTATCTGCTTGTTCCTGGGGATTAAGAGCTCGTTTGGAAGAACAATTGGAATGCTTAAAAACAAGTTTTTAATCATGATTTACGGTATACGAAGTAAGTATATAAGATGAGTTTTATCTTGATTTATATGAAAAGCAGCTTATAAACAATCTTATCGCTAAAAAATTTCTTTTTCTTTTATTTTTCTTTTTTATGCCAGAATAAAATGTGGTGTTTACAGCCTCGTATTAAAAGAGGAAAAGTAATAAATGTTGTTTGATGAGAAAAATAATCATTCTAAAGCTATCTAAATTAATTTCACAAAAAGCAAAACATACATGCTCCATGTATATTTAATATCAACTTTTTGTTTTGCCAGCATGTAATATTAACTTACAAGACATAAGGCTACCTACAATAGACCTAAAGTGGATACGTTCCTCCTTGAACATCGCTAGAACTTTGTGCACCAAACCGTCCCTTTATTATCACACAAGATATAAGATAATAGGGTGAAAATAATATAACGTCAAATGTTCTCTTAAACTAATAGAAAGTGGTAAACGGCTTCAATCCTATATAAAGGAGAACACAAGTTAAATTGAAAGTTGTTAGTTTCATATCCAAAATGAATTGGAGATACTCTAAATCAAATGAAAAAATGTTTTTATACAATGGGAATAAACAAAAAAAAACTATAGTATTGGGATTCCACAACCCCTCAAATGAGCACTTAGAACAGCACGCATTGTCTCTCTGGTCCCATAATTTCCAAACCATAAGCTGTCTTCTTCAGTGCAAATTTAGCTAGCAAGTCATCTTGCTCATTCTGTCCTCTCTCAAAAGTCAGGAAAATCAGGTTCCAATCACGGCTAACCATGTTTTAATCTCTCTTATTAGCTCGTAGTCTTCATGCATCTCCCGCAAAATTCAACAGTTAGATGGCTTTTGTGGACTTTTTTTTCCCCTTGGGCTAGGTCTAGGCATCCTTTTATTAGAGGTAATCATATTCGAGACACTATCGAGTACTAAATGTGGGTACCTCTTTCTTTAGGAATTCAAACCTTAGTTTTTTATGTTGTGAGGGACTAGCTCATTTCGCTAGACTCAATCCTGTCAGTGGCTTTCGTGGAGTTATTTCTTAAGATGATATACCAAAACCAATTATCCTAAGCGCGTTTAAGCCCAACAAACAATCTCACAAACGTGCAGTGAAGGCATCTCCAATTCTCCATGGTCAAGTTTCACCGTGAATGCTTCGAAAAAAAAATGTCCCCGTAATAAAATTACTCTATATCATGATGGATAGAACATAGAAGAGATAAAAGTTACCTGCAAATATTTGTTTTTTTGGGTGAGATGCTTGCAAATCTTTATTGGTTATAGAACGGTATACATGCCTTCAAAAGGCTATAGTAAAAATATGCTTAATAATATTTTATGTATATTTTTATATAGATTAATCTCTTGGAACTTGTAACTTTCGCCCATCTCAAATATGAAAAACAAGTAAAATAAATACACTCAGGCATTATCACATGATATTATAATATTAAAAAAAATTATCACATGATCAACCTCTGAAAGAAATGTCCTTAAGTTGATATGTAACCATTTTTTCTTTGAAATGCAGCGTTATACACACTGCCATTGATACCCAAATGACATCTTTTCAGAAATTTCCCCCACGATTTAAGAATCATGAAACTGGCATATTCATGCTTTTCGCTCATTTACTTTACTCTCAGTTTCTTTTGCTAATCGCTTGTTCATGCTGACCCATCTCCGATTAGCCCATAAGCAGATCTTTCAGCTAATGCTACACATATAATGGCCTCTGCCACAAGAGATAGAATTGAAGAGAGAAAATCCTTCAGAATAACTAACAATTAATCATTAATGTATAAAAATCATGTTCAAAGATGTAATTTCTTCTTAGTTATTGGCCAATGACCACATAAGTGGTTAAAGAGTGTCTACTAAAATGGTAAAGCCTGGGAATTCAGCACAAAACGCATACATATGCCCTCTATCAAATTCTTCATCTACCTCAGCTGTTTAATAAACTGCTGTGAGCCTATTCTTAATCGGTCCCACTCATCTCATCCTCATCAAGATCAAACTCTGAATCTTCACTATCATCAGCTGACACTGTTTCCTCTTCATCTGACTCTGTTTTCTCCCCCAAAAGTTCTTTCCTCAAATCATTATGAGCTTCTTCAGGCTTCCCTGCTAACATCCTCGACAATATTCCCTCAAAGATCTCAGGTATAGCTTCGGTATCACCTTCCTCCAGCTTCGATATGCGCTTCTTCAACTCTAAAATCGTAAGGGGGAAGAAAACAAATTGTATCAAAATCAAAATATATGGGGTTAATGTCATTGTTAATCCTTATAGTTTGATCAAGTTTAGCCTCATGAGTTTAACGATTGGTCTCTGTATTTTGGTCCCTATCCTTAAACTCAAACCAAGTCAAACTAAAGAAGCCAAAATTGACTATTTGAAACCACATGAGCCAAAACCAAAGTTCGATCAATTGATGAGGAAAAACAATGATATTAATTCAATTATATATATACATATATATATATATATATATATATATATATATATATATATAATGAAACACACAGGTGACTGCAAAAATTAGCGAACATGAGCAGACGCATTTCATCAAACATCTGAAGCGCACCCGGACAAGGACACACCAAATGTGTTGAAACTTGAAAGCCTACAATTGAGGAGTAACTCAAAATGGACGACAGTAGAAACAGAGAAAAGTTTTAAAGTTTAGAAATTGAATTAGAGTCGTCACCTTCGTTGCTGATAACATCCTCAGAAAGAGAGGGATCATCTTTTTCTCTGTTGTGGGCTTGGGTTGATGTAACTTGATTTGACAAATTGTTGGTGGAAGAGAAAAATCTGGGTGCGATGGAGTGAACAGAGGAAGAGAAGAGTGGAAGAAGATGATTAGGGTTATGGTTGAAGCGATGAAGGAGGAGATCGCACGCACAAAAGGAGATGTTTCTGAAAGCAGTTCTATACATCGTGGGCGTGCAGGGCTGGGTTACAGTTCGGCCAATCTCTAAACTCGCTATTTAAATACGAGCATATAAATTAGAAAAGGGAAATTTGTTTTTAAAAAAAAAATGAGCGGAAATATTTTTTGGAAATTTTAAATGTCAAAGTAATTTATCATATTTTTTTCCCGACATATCATTATGTAATATAGGTAAAAACGAAGTCTATTAAAAAACTCAGTAAATAGAAAAATATTTAGTTATGGAATCAATAATTAATGATTGATATATTGCTCAAACATTAAAATTAAAATGTATAAGATTGACAATAACCATGCCATGATCAATCTTTTTATGTATTTATTAGTTTTTTTTTTTTTGTTGAAATTTTTGAGGATATCTAATCTAAACTTCTTCCCAATGACTTATTAAAAGCATAATCCAAAAATTCTTCTTTTTGCTTTTTTGTATTTGTTAGTTTTTTTCGTGGAAACAAAAAATTTTGATCAGATCTACAAAATACCAAATATTACCAGGAAGACGAAATTCTCGAATAATATTTGATATCCATCCATTGACTGACTAAAATTTGTCTCCATAATCAACTATTCAATTGATCTAGGTGAATCAATTAATTATTAATTATTAATTAATTGGTTTTATGATTTGTCTCACGTGCTATGCCTATGGTTTTATAACCTTAAGGGTCTGTTTTATTTAAGCAATGTGAGGGGTGGATGCAAACATTGTTTCGTTGATTCATACATGCTTCATATAATCCAGTAAAATAATACTACAAATCAATATACAGCAAACACATCAAATATATGTAAGTTAAGTATGTTCACTATCTTGTATCTTTAAGTCCTCCTCTTATACCATTTCAGCATACTATTAAAGTTGCTTGAAGAACCTTTCACTCTTTTCCCTTGTCGCCTCATGGCCTTAGATAAATAATAACATCATTAGAGCTATGACTAATGAACCTCTAGTGTCGCTACACTAGCCCCAAGTGCTCAACTTAATCCTTGGAGTTCAAAAAAATTACATTTAGTCATTTCCCTTTTAAATTCACATGATAACCAAAAGCTGCGAGCATTTTGACCAAACTTTGAAAGTTCATAACTAATTCTATAGAATTCCAATTGGGGTGATTCAATAATTTGAAAAATGTGGAAATAACATAAAGGTTCTAACAGTAGTTGGCCCTCAATAGCAAAGTAAACAATTTTTCAAATATGAAGTAAATCGATTTATGGATGTTGCAAATCGATTTACATAAATTGACAAATTCTCAAATGTGAAATAAATCGATGTATAAAAGTTGTAAATTGATTTAAAAATCGGGCCGAAGGTTATATGGTTTCCAAAACTCAAGTAAATCAATTTACTACCATTCAAATCGATTTATCATGGCATCTAAATGTTATAAAATAAGGTAAATTGATTTAAGGTATAGGCAAAGTGATTTATGTCATTGAGAAATCAAAGATAAATCAATTTATCAAGAAACCAAATCGATTTATCACTTGACTCTGTTTTCATTCAGCATGACAGAGCTTTAGTAATTTGGTCATATCTCCCAAACTGAAACTCCAATTGAGGTGAAACTTAATTCATATGAAACTAGACTTTCAATGCGTATTTTGACACCAAGATCAAGTTAAACAGAGCTCATATGAAGGAGATATGAATCTTGGAAAATGACATTCAAATCACCGTCATATTTCAAAACAGGTTCAGTATTTTGGACATAACTCTCAAAATACACATCCGATTGAGTTGAAACTAATGGCATATGAAACTAGACTTAATGATCTTTCTATAGAGAGGTCATGGGTCATACTTGGAGTTATATACGAAAAGATATGTTTTCTAAAAGTTGACACTCATGAATTCAAACTCTGTCCAGAACAGTAGTCAGTATTTAGATCATAACTTTTATAATACAATGAGTTTGGAGTTGATTCTTTTTTCATTAGAATGTAGATTGGAAAAGCTTTGTGATGATAGGTCATTTTCCTAATTTGAATTTATATCCAAAGAATTATGGTTATTAGATTCGTAGGCTTATTCGAACATCTTCGTCTCTAGAAAACTCGAAATTTCAAAAGATCGTTGAAATGATTTTGTAATTCATTCTTCTTACTTCTAATCACTCTAACGCTTTATTATATTAGTGATTAAGCATTTTTCAGGTGATCAAACAAGGATTAACACATGAATTGGAAAATGAATTTCTACGTCAGAAGCTTCCAACGGTTATATTTCAACGATTATATTATTTCTTCTTTCCTTCTTTATGATTATTCTCTACAATCCTTGCTTTCTTGACTAATGTCTTCCATTTCTTTCAACTATTTACACCTTCACTGTATCATTACAGGAATAGTATCACTAAGTGTAAGGCTAAATATATATACATATATAATATGTTGTATATATCACCTAGGAATTATTGGCAAATAAAAAAAAATTAGCTAGGACTTTCGTAACACCTTTTCATTGTGAATATATAACTTGATTCAATTTAAAGTATCTGACATAACAACATCATACAACACGTATATGTAGTAATGCCTTAGCACATACATGCATTTGCTTGTTCTTCACCTTCCATTGTTCTTCATTTTCACAATCACACTACATAACAAACAACCACACCCACGTAATTAACAATAAAACCAAGGCTACTTGAACTTTAACTCCGTCATTCTAAGTTTCTTATCATTAATCTCATCTTTGTGTTTAAGAATCCTCACTTCAACTCGTATCGCGTCGAGCTCTTCAAAGAATCTATTGCCATCGTTTCCTCTTCGAGACATGCTATTCTCATTGTAAAGTCTATCTTGCGTTTCGGCGACACTTACGACTCCTTCAATTCTGAGTTCGACAAATAATTATAGAAGTATAAGAGGGTTTAGAGTTATGAGTTCGACAGATATAGAAGACTTCCACCTGCCACTTTTGACAATTTCAAATCCTCCTCCTCCTTCCCGACAGATGTTTATGAGTTCCACTACTCCCTCCTTCTTGCCGATCGATTCTTCAATGGAGGAGCCGAATGGAGTTAACTCACTCCCACCTACCGAGTCTGAAAGAATTAAAGCGAGGAAGGTCTTCATGTGTCTTTAATTGAGGGCTTAGGGAAGGAGATGAATCTTCAACAGATGGCTCAAGGAAAATAGATGTCCTCAGGCGTCTTCAGACATATTGCTTTCAAATAGTCAAAGGAGACAAATAGATAACAGCTGTGCAATGGGTGGGACCCTCTCTACCTAAACTAACGGATGTTATCTCAAACTTAACGGTTGTGGTAAAATTGCCCCACTTTTCAATAGTTGTGTGTATTTTAACCCATCTGAAAACTTTATAGTGCTAATTACCACTTGGCACAAAACATTATTGTTAAAATTGCACCTTTACCCTATTTTTTATTTATATTATATAAAATAAGGTACATCTTATCTAATTAATATAATAATACTTTTATTTAAAATCAATATAATAATATGTTTTAAACATGAAATAATATTTTTTTCTTTAAAAATATATTTTGTGTTTTAATTAACTATATATTATATTTTTTAAAATATAATAGTACTTTTTTATTTATACTAATATATTTTTAATATGAAATATATTTTTTATTAAATTTTAATGAAAATAATATATATTTTAATTATATTAATATATTATAATAATATTTTTATTTAAAATTATATTTAATTTAAATATATTTTTTAGTTATAATAAAAATATATTTTTTACATTAAATAATTTTTTTTAATAATATTATTTTAATTATAATAATTTTGTATAATAAATTATTTTATTTTAAACTGATTTTATAATAATAATATTTTTTTATTTTTCGTCATGGATAATATTAGAATAACATATATATTACAAGGGTAAAATTGTCCAAAATTTTGCCTCCCTCTAAAACTCCCAATTTGAAGGGGTGCCAAGATAGGGTACAAGAAGGCAAGGAATTGAATGTTTTGGGTCCCCTCACCTCTAAGGGTGTGTTTGGTTTGAAGGGATGGGATGAGGGGGAAGGGATTGAGGGAAATGATAAGGGGTTACCTTGTTTGGTTTAGTTGGAATGGAAGGGATGAAAAGAGTTTTTAATGATCTCCTTTTTGGTTTAAAAGGAGAGGGGATGAGTGATATTAATCAATTTACCATTTTACCCTTGATCTTAATTTTATATTTTTATTCATACTTGTCGGTAAAAATATGTTTATTTCTATTTTAACAGGGATATAAAAATACTACTATAATGATATTTTTAATTAGTAAAATAATATATTTTAAAAATTAATTTAACAATTTTATTTTGACGATAAAAAAATATACAAAAGTTATATAATATGTGGTGTTAGATAGCATATGGAAAACCTGGGCATAGAAAAAAAAAAGATAGCATATGGGAAAGGAAGAACATACTTCATTGGGAAAAAAAACTTCATCAACAAAAAAAGGAAGAGGAAGAACGTATGGCCAAAAAGGGAAAAGAATGAACTAATTGACAGGGTGTGTTGAAGAGTTGAAATCCAACCAGCTTCATCCTCTACGCATCTTCAAGCTTGACTTCATTTCTCCAAGCAAGTTGCAACAAAACCTTAAAGCAGAGATGGCATGGCTCTCTCCCTATCTAATTAGCACAGAACTCTACTCTCTCAGGCAAGACTTCATCACTCCAAGCAAGCTGCAACAGCATTCATGGCAGAAAGCAGAGGGAGTTGAGGCGGTAGACCCGAGAGCTTCAAGCATGGGCATTAGTGAGATATAAAATATATAATGGGGGCAAATTAGTCAAGATATTTTGCTCCCTTTCAAAAATACCCCAATTTAGAGGGAACCAAAATAAAATAGGGGCAGGGGAGAGATTGTCAACACCCGCTTCCATTTTGATATACACAGAGTAATAGAGGCCAAGTTCCACATGCATACAAAAGAGTACATATATACTGATAAAATTATTTGTTTACAGTCCAAAGTCAACCATACAAAATGCGACAATATATACCACTATTACAAAATATCCAAAAGTATTTTAGACATAGACTATCTATAACCACAAACTTTGTATTTACCTAGAGATACATGCCAGTCACTTTCCTTGGTCTACATCTTTGCCTTTTGCTCCACTAGCACCTGCTGAGATGTTTTGTTTAGAAAAAAGGGGTGAGATTCCGAAAATTCCCAGTAGAAACATGGTATCGTTCATAAAAAATGTGAAAAGTAAATATGATATGTGCCATGTATGCACCAATTAATCAACAATATAAACATATCATCTGTATGTATACATGAGTAAGGCACAGCTCACTTATTCTGCACTGGTTGGGTTCTCACCAACTTTAGTATAAGTGCCTCTGGCACTACTAGCCCTTCTCTGGGCAAAACATGTTAATTAATATAGTACATTTACAAGAATAACATCCATACAATCATATAACTATGGCATGATGTATGAAGGATAATGTCCCTATCTCAAGGTTCTATTGACCCCTTTTTGTGTACCTCGGGAAACGTGTCGACTTTCGACTCCCGATTCGATCTTAAAATATTAAATGTACAAGAAATGGGTTATAACCTATCCAAGTATTATTTTAGATACTTCCATAGTGTTTCTTGTAGTTATATTAGTCTATGATGAAAATTTACCAAAATGCCCCCGGGACCTTAGCCCAGCCCCGCGCTACTCGGCCCTATGGCACGTTTTCCCAGAATTTTGACTAGGGTTATCCTGACATATTTTTGCCCAAGGAATCCATTTTCGGGCTGGAAATTACCAAATTCATTTTCAAATTAAAAAATTGCCCTTGGCAGCCCTACTTTTAGGGTTTTAGGGGTGTTTCCGTAATTATGCTTTCTCGGCCTTTTCCGAAAAAATGCCTAATTGTAACCCCACCTAATTTTCCCTCCTAAACCCAATGGAACAATCAAATCATTGAAAATCCAACTCTAAGGCCCTCTAACGTCCCTAGCCGAAATTATGGTGTTCTCCGGGAAAAATCAGGGTTTTGCGATTTCGGCTTCGTAAACGCATTCTTTTCTACTCCTAACCACTTTATTAACCATCTAATTGAGTTATAACAACCATTTGAACTAAAATTGAGCAGCATAACCCTTAGGTACATACTTTTCCAAAATTTAAAACCAATGGCAATCTGGCGAAATTTCACCGACTAAATTGCCCACAGCAGCCAGAATAGTTAATATACGAAGGTTTCGAAATTACCTCAAGCTCCCACAAGCTTTTCCCAAATATGGCTGAAACCCTAAACTTTAGAGAACAAATTTTTGAGCCTCCAAACCTTAAAGAACAAAGAAGAGTAGCTTAGGGTCGGAGTTATACGTGTTAGGAGCTAAATCGTCGAATAAATCGGCTTACCTTGTGATTTTCTTCTTCTCTCTCTCTCTACAATTCCAAACATTCTTTCTCTATATTGAGCTGCTATGCTATTCTGTGCATGAAATTCTGAAGGAAGAGGATGAGGATGATATATTCTAATATCATGTATTATTTTAATGATTTATGGAATTTTCCAAAAATTCCAAAACAAATTTTTGTTACATAACTTCCTACATTCATGTAACCATGCCATCATGTCCAACCAATATTTCCCTATTTTTGTCACATGTGAGAGACACCTAGAGGTCCCTCCCTATAGTCTCAATTGGTTTCACAACTTGTTTCAGTTACGTATACACATAAAGTTCCAATTTTGGTCAAATTTACATTTTTGCTCAAATTTTTTCATAAATTCATATTTAATTGATCAAAATATTCTAAATATATTGTTCACCTTTATTTTCCTTAATTAATTAAAATTAACTTCAATTAATTGAAAAATAATTAATTTTGTGTTAATTTGGCAAAATTACGATTTTGCCATTGCCTTTCTAATCCAATTTCTTTTCTTATTTTTCCTTGGCCATTTTTTATCTACTTTTGGAACAAATATTTTCTCTAATATTCCTTCATTATTGGACCTTAATATTGGGCTTTTTAAATTAACCAAATTAATTTCATAATTATTTTACCCATTTTCTCATGAAAATGAACATTTATAAAATTCATAAATTCCAAATTTATAAATGTTCACCATTTTATTGAATTTCTCAAATATTTACAATATTTTTTGTGAATATAAATTTTAGGGTGTTACAGAAATCACCAAATTTTGGCTCCCTTCCCCTCCAAAATGTCAAACAAAACAAGAGAAGGGGCTTTTTTTTCCTTTCCTTACTTCCCTACCCTTCCAACCAAACAGGCCATAAATTTTTAAACTAAATGAAGGGAGAGGACATCACCCTCCCCTTTTATAATCACGCTCTTTTATCTTTCTTTTTCTGCCGAAAGTGAATGCTATTCATTCCAACAGCAAATAGCTATGACATAGCAAACGAGATGGAAAACTGAGGGAAAAAACAAACAGCAAAATAAATTATGAAACTATTTTTTAGAATAGGTCTTTGGCAGAAAAAATCTATTCTCCGCTTCTTCTTTCTCAATTTCACGGAATTAAAAATAAGGAGAAATTATGAAACTATTTTTTAGAATAAGTTATGGAGACAGCAAACATTGCAAAAAAAAATGAAAGAGAAGTATGATAAATATTGGGGAGATCCTTTAAAGATGAACAAACTTCTTTATGTTGCTATTGTCCTTGATCCCCGATATAAGTTGAAATGGGTGCAATTTTCTTTTTCCAAGATGTATTCACACACAGTTAGTGAACAATTAGTGATACAAATTAAACAAGTTGTGATTTCAATGTATAATGAATACAATCAAAGTTTTCATTCATCAACCCAATCTGAAATTGAGCTGCTGCATGACATGGAAGAAAATCTTCATAGTGATGAAGATTCTGATGCTAAAATTAGAAAATTACTTCATATGGAGGAGCAATTATTCATGGATGAAAATTTAGGTGAAAAGACAAGTAGAAATGAGGTTGATAGGTATTTGAATGAAGAAATTGAAATTAGAAAAGATGACTTTGATATGTTAGGTTTGTGGAAACTGAATAGTCCTAGATTTCCTGTTCTTTCTCAAGTTGCAAGAGATGTCTTGGCTATGCCAATTTCCACGGTTGCCTCAGAATCTACATTCAGCACGGAGGGAGAGTTCTAGATTCATTTAGGAGCTCTTTGACTCCTAAAGTTGTTCAATCTCTAATTTGTGCTCAAGATTGGCTTAGGCAATCATTGGAATATCTTGTTGAAGAAGGAGATGATGATGTACAAAAGATTGAGCTTGGTAATGATTTTTTATACTTAATGCAATACAACTTTATAGTTTTAATACTATATTTATTCTGGTATATGAAGTCTGATCGGTTTTTTAATTTACTAGATTTGCAAAAAATTGCATTGGAGACAAATGTTGATATCTTCTAGCTGCAATATGGGAAACTTCAGATTTTGTAAGCAAATTTTTCTTGTCATACTTGTAATATAATCATTGCATTATTTAATTTTTCTGGTATATGAAGCAGATTTTGGTAAGTGCTTGATTCTGTTATATGATGCAGATTTTGGTAAGTGCTTGATTCTGGTCTATAAAGCAGATTTTATAAGCAAACTTTCCTTTTCATACCTGTAATATTTAATTTTTTTGGTATATGAAGCAGATTTCTATAATATAATCCTTGTCATACTTGTTGTAATATAATCATTGATATACTATATTTATTTTGGTAAGTGCTTGATTTTTGTCTTTCCTTCAGTTGTACAGGGGGCATTCAAGAATCAGGAGCAAGGCAGAATCAGAATCTGTTGTATATCAAGTTTTTTCATGTTCAATATGCTTTCTTTTAAAGATAGTTGGTCAATATGATAAATGTTTAGCTTGTATTTTGATGTTAGCCAATATGAGAGCAGACCTCCAGTTGGCAGTAATTCCTGACCTTCAATTTAGTAATTCTTTCAATGTATAAAGCAAGGCCTCTACTAATGCTTCAGACCTCTGTTCATGTAATTGTAAATTATGTTGCATCTTTCACTATTTTACAATACATGAGTTTGATTGTGTAAAAATCAAGTATTAAATGCTTGCTGAAATTTGAAAATCACCTTTGGTTTTATTGCGTAAAACTGATATGTAATTATTAGATCATTTGTTTAGGTTGCAGACTTGTAGTTTTTTGACATTAGATAGGCTTGTAGAAAAAAAAAAGGCCACAAGGCCCAATAAGGTTACAGACTTGTATATTTTTTGCACTAGATAGGCTTGTAGGAAAAAAAAAGGCCACAAGGCCCAATAACCGAACTATATCAAAAATTGAACCGATATTAGTCGGTTATTTCAATATTTCGGTTTCGGCTTGGTCAATAAAATTACGTAAATTCAATTGTTCGGTTTTTTCGGTTATCACCGAAAACCGAACTGAACACCGAATGCATACCCCTAAGGAGGAGGGTAGAAGTTGTTTTGATTTTTTTTTATCTTCTAGAAGGCATTGTTTTTTTATTTTGCATAACACTTAACTAAGAACTAATTATCAAACAAGTTTTTTAAAAATCAAGAAATTTTTTTGGAAATAAGGAATCAAACAAGACGAACATTTGGTAAGACTAATATCCATCGCTCTTCCCACATATTTACTATTTTCCATGACCTAAAAAGTCCCAAGTCTCATGCGATTATTGCCTTTTAAGTACATTGATTGGTTTTATTAGTGGGAACAAAAAATTTTAATCAGACCAATGGGATACCAAATATCAAAAGAAAGACAAGTCTCTAATAATATTTAGTATGCCATTAAATGATCAAAATTAGTGTCCTTACTCAACTTGTTCACCCAATTTAGATGAACCATTAGAAATTGTTGTGTAATTTGTATCATATATCGCTCCTCCTCTTTTATAACATCTGCGCTCCTCTTTTTGAACTTATTTGATCGATATGGGACTAGAATTTCTATTTATTGTACGATTTCACTTATTTAATTGATATGGAACTTCAACTTTTAGTTATAGTGTCATTTCACTGAATTGTCAAAAATACAAATATCTGATGTCGAAGTATGGTACTAAAATTCATGCTTTATATTCCTCTCTATCCCCTCTCACTTTCATTGCTAATTAATTTTCCCAAAACACGTGGGTTTATTAGTTCAACATATTTAATCAATTAACGATAAAATTTAACTTAGATGGTGGCCGAAACAATATTGCTATGAATAAAAACTTTCTAAGCGATGTTGTACCCAAAAAAACTTTCAATTGTACAACTCTTTAGGTGAAAATATAAAACTTTCAGGATAAATTTGCACTTTGAATCTAATTTTAGCTGCCTTTATACTACATTGGTGAATTTCAAAATGAATCTTTAAATTAAGGACAGATGGAATATAATGGCATTCTTTTATCTTTCATTTTTGGCCAAAAGTGGATGCTATTCATTCAATTAGCAAATAATAGTTGTGACATAGCAAACGAGATGGAAAACAGAGAACAAAAAAACAAACAGCAAAACTCTACCAAAAAAATATACAGCAAAATAAAGGAAAAATTCCAGAAAAATACATTTAAAAATGGGAAAAGATAAATTGATGTTGCGAATTTATAAAATCTCATGTCAAAACTAAAGTAGGAATATGAGATTTCCAATTTTGATCAAATTATCCTTAGTTTAGTTATAAAATATGAAAGGGAAGTTGTTAATGTAAAATCTGATGTTGTTAATATAAAAGGAAAGTCAGTTATACAAATGTTGTTATTGACTCAAAAAAACTTGCACCCTCAAAGTTATCCTTGATTTTTAGAGTATGAAGTTGTGAAACATAAAAGTAAAGTCATTGATATAAAATGCGATGTTGTTAATAGAGATACAGATGTTGTTATTGACCCCTGAAATTTGTGCCCTCAAAATTATCCCTGATTTTTTTAGATACAAAGTTGTCAAAACATGAAAATAATAAAGTCGTTAATGTAAAATCTGTTGTTGTTAATATAGATACAGATATTGTTATTTATCCCTGAAACTTGTGAACTGAACTAAAGGCATTTTGGTCATTTAGTCAGAATTAGAAATCCCAGATTCTTACTTCAGTTCTGACTTAGAATTTGATAGATTTGTGGCACCAATTTATCTTTTTCCATTTTTAATTGTATTTTTTTGGAATTTTTCCCAAAATAAATTATGAAACTATTTTTTAAAATAAATTTTGGGCTGGAAAAAAACTATCCTCAGCCTCTGTTTTTTCAATTTCACGAAATTAAAAATAACAAGGCAAGTAGAAGTTGTTTGGATTTTTTTATCTTGTAGAAGGCATTGTTTTTTTTTTATTTTGCATAACACTTGACTAAAAACTAATTATCAAACAAGTTTTTTTAAAAAACCAAGAAATTGTTTTGGAAATAAGGAATGAAACAAGATCAAAATTTGGTAAGACTAATGTCCATCGCTCTTCCCAAATATTTACCATTTTTCCATAACCTAAAGAGTCCCAATTCTCATGCCATTATTGGCTTTTTAATATATTGATTGGTTTTATTAGTGGAAACCACAAATTTTAATCAAATCAATGGGATACCAAATATCAAAAGAAAGACAAGCCTCTAATAATATTTGGTATGCCATTGACTGACCAAAATCAGTCTCCATACTCAACTTGTTCACCCGATCTGGATGAACCATTAGAACTTGTTGTGTGTATCCCATGTTGCTTCTCCTCTTTTATAACCTTCGTGCTCCTCTTGTTCAACTTGTTTGACCGATATGGGACTTTAATGTCTAGTTATTGTACGATTCAATGATTTGATCGATATGGAACTTCAACTTTTAGTTATTGTGTGATTTCATTAATTTGTCAAAAACACAAATATCTAATATTCAAGTATGGTAGTAAAATGTATGCCTTGTATTGCTCTCTATCCACCCTCACTTTCATTGCTAATTGTGGATTTATTAGTTCAGCATATTTGACCAATATGGGACTTCAATGTCTAATTATTGTACAATTTTAATGATTTGATTGATATGAAACTTCAACTTTTAATCAGTGTGATTTCACTGATTTGTCAAAAACACAAATATCTAATGTTGAAGTATGGTACTAAAATTTATGCCTTATATTCCTCTCTATCCACCCTCACTTTCATTGCTAATTAATTTTTTCAAAACATATGGGTTTATTAATTTAGTATATTTGGTCAACTAATGATAAAATTTAACTTGCATGATGACCAAAACAACATTGCGATGATTTAAAACTTTGGAGGCCATGTTGAATCCAAAAATACTTTTAAATATGCAGCTCTCTAGGTGAAAATTCAAAACTTCAAGGATAAATTTACACCTTAAGCCTGATTTTATTCAATTTCCTTTATACAATATTCATGAATTTCAAAACGAATATTTAAATTAATGACAAATGGAGTATAATCGCATTCTTTTATCTTTCTTTTTGTTGGCCGAAAGTGAATGCTATTCATTCAAGTAGAAAAAAAGACGTGACATAGCAAAGGAGATGGAAAATAGAGAACAAAAACAAAAACAACAAAACTCTACCAAAAAAAAAACATACAGCAAATTAAATTATGAAACTATTTTTTTAGTCGAAATAAATCTATTCTCTGCTCCCCCCCCCAATTTCACGGGATTAAAAATAACTAGGCAGTTAGAAGTTCTGATTTTTTTTATCTTCTAGAAGGCATTTTTTTTATTTTGCAGAACACTTAACTAAAAAGTAATTTTCAAACAGGTTTTTAAAAAAAACAAGAATTTGGTATGACTAATATCCATCGCTCTCCCCAAATATTCACCATAACCTAAAAAGTCCTAAGTCTCATGCATTTGTCGTCTTTTTAACCCATTTATTGGTTTTATTAGTGAAAACAAAAAATTTTAATCAGATCAACGGGATACCAAATATTAGAATAAATGCAAGCCTCCAATAATATTTGGTATGCCATTAACTGATGAAAATCAATCTCCATACTTAACTTGTTCACCCAGTTTGGATTAACGATTAGAAATTAGAAATTGTTGTGTGATATGTATCCCATGTCGGTCCTCCTCTTTTATAACCCCAACTCTCCTCATTTTGAACTTATTTGATTGATATGGGACTACAATTTCTATTTATTGTATGATTTCACTTATCTGACTGATATGAAACTTTAAATTTTAGTTATTATGTGATTTCACTAATTTATCAAAAACACAAATATCCTATGTCAGAGTATGACACTGAACTTTATACCTTATATTCTTCTATTGTCCACCCTCGCTTTCATTGCTAATTAATTTTCTCAAAATACAACAGTTACATACAAGCAATATGGCACATTGCTTGTTAATCTAGTGACAAACAATGGCATGTCCTTTTGCATATCTAAGAATTGATTAACACAATTCATGCTACATTGGAAGGCATAAAATAAAAATGCTGTTCATTTAGTGGCAATTTTAAAGGTGACAACTAGGATGATACTTGCAATATAAGAGACTCACCTAGGGATGAAAACATAGACTTCTCCATTCAAAAACACGCAAGAAAAAATGCAGAACGCAGAAACTAAAATGTAAAATATGAATAATAAATAGATTAAAGGGTAAAAATACCCATATATTTTTATCAAAAATGCATTTAACACTATAAATTTTTTTAAAATATAAAAATGTTCATGAATTTTTCAAGTTGGAGCAAAAATATGAACTCTGATGCAAATTTTTGTTATTTTTTATTTAGTGGGCCCCACATTATATTTTTTAATGATTTATTGTTTTAAAAACAAACCCTCACACGGAATCAGCTTGCGTCCACTGCCTCCAACATCCGCTGCCTGTCCTTTTCTTTAAACGACGTAGTTTGGTAGGGAAATTAAATCTAGTCCATCCGTTTGCAACAATTAAATGGACGGTGATAAAATGCTACTAATCTAAACGACGTCATTTTAAAGAGCCGATCTCGTCCGTTGAATTTCTCACTGAATCTCGGCCGTCCACATATTTTCCCATTACATTTCTTTTTTACTCACCTGGCAATGCACGTTGCTTTTTACTTTCCTTCATTTGGCATTTGGCGCCCACTGTTCTTCTTCCTCTGTAGGAAAATGAGAGGACTTGCTGGGATGCGCTTTTGCCATATTAGGGAAGACAAACAATAAGCACGGGTTTGTGGAAATTGTATATTAAATATTGGTGAGTAAAATAATAATCTTTTATCAAATACCCAAAATATTCTTGATACCTCATATTTAGTTTTTACATTAATGATTTATAATCTAACTTGATAACCTTTAAGATCATTGATACTAGATATTCTTTTTTATACTAGATATCACTTTGATTAATATATTGAAAAAAATGAGTTTTGATGCAAGCCATATTTGTTATTTTCTATTATATAGTTTTTATCTATATATATTCTGTCATACAACTTTTTATTTATATATAATCTTACTTGATAATCTTTTGTCAAATATCCACAATATTCTTAAGCAATGTAGATAATAGGATAATCTATCAATATGTGTGTGTGTGTGTATAATCAGGTAAAATATTTTTATTTGTGTGTGTATAATTGTTTTTATTTGTATATATATACTTTTGTCGATTTTGAGATAACAATTTATATTGGGTTTATCCTATTTATTTTTGCAGGAGTTTATACCATGGATATAAATTTAACTCCCAGACTTAATCTTGAATTTGACAATTTAGAAGAAGCATGGGAATTTTGGAAGGCATGTGGGAAAAAAAATGGTTTTGGTGTTCGAAAACAAAGCTTTAACAAGAGTAAAAAAGATAAGTCCTTATACACCTCTTATCTATATGTTTGTTGTAAAGAAGGGGTGAGAAAGTCAAATAAAGAAGAGGTGACAACCAAGAGGCAAACGGATGAGACAAGAATCGGTTGCAATGCCAGAATGAAAGTTAAACTAGTAGATGGAAAATACAAGATAAATGAAGTTTTCTTGGATCATAATCATCCTCTTCAGCCTCCTGAAGTTGTTCACTTGTTTGCATCGTTTCGGGAACTATTATCAGCTCAATGTTATGAATTAGAAAACGCTGAAAAAGCTGGAATTAGTCAAAAAGCAGCATTCAATTTGCAAAGCCAATATGCAGGAAGTCGAACCAATTTGGGATTTACAAGAAGTGATGTAAAGAATTATCTTAACTCAAGAAGGCAACGAGCCATGAAATACTGTGATGCTGGAAGTATATTTCAGTATTTTGAGAAACAATTAGCAAAAAACCCATCATTTTCTCATGCTCACTAAATGGACGTAGATGAGCAAGTGACAAATATATTCTGGGCTAATGCGCGTATGCTAGTCGACTACGCTTGCTTTGGAGAAGTTATTTCTCTTGATACAACTTATTGCAGGAATTGTAATCATAGACCTCTTGCAATTTTTTCTGGCTTCAACCATTACAAAAGAGGAGTGATATTTGGAGTGGCATTGTTATATGATGAGACTATTGAGCATTTCAAATGGCTCTTTAAGACTTTCTTGTGTGCACACAAAAGTGTTAGGCCACTCACCATTTTTACTGACCAAGACGTTGCTATGTCACGAGCATTACAAGAAGTGATGCCAGATGTAAAGCATGCCATCTGCACTTGGCATATTTCAAGGAATGTAATGAAGCACCTGCCAAACTCAATGGTTAGTGATTTTAACCATTGTATGTATCATTGTTGGGATGAAACTGAGTTTGAAGAATGTTGGCAAGAATTGTTATCAAAACAAGATGTGACAAAAAACTCATGGTTGATATCTATGTACCAAATAAAAGAGAAATGGGCAGCATGTTATATGAAGAACTCAAGGACACTTGGCATGAGAAGCACACAAATAAGTGAAAGTGTCAATGCATCTGTCAAAGATTGCACCCATGTTAAATTGGATATCAATCGATTCTTCCAACAATTTGAACAGGTTCTAGAGAATAAGCGTTATAATAAACTGAAAAGTGATGTTGAGTCACTTGACAAATTGCCAAGGTTGATATTGCAGAGTTCAAATATGCTTCGTCAACTTTCAGATGTGTATACTCGCCCCATTTTTCACTTGTTCCAACGCGAATGTGATCTTTGTGATGCTACATGTATAAAAGAGAGAAAAGAAAGAAAGGTCACCGTACATGAGAATGATGATGTTGTCATGTTCGATTATGTGATTACTATGGACGGCAGTAAAAGGGAGCATAGGTTGACATATGATCCTTCAACAGAGACAATTACCTGCAGTTGCAAAAATTTTAAACGAGTGGGTATATTATGTTGCCATGCATTGAGGGTTTTGAATTAACGTGATGTCAAATTACTCCCTAAAAAATATATAGTAAAGAGGTGAACAAGAGAAGCACGATGTGGTGTTGTGTATGATAATAATGAAAAACAAATTGAAGTTGATCCTAAATTACAAAGATCAAATCGGTATAGACAGTTGTGTCCTCTACTTGTTAAATTAGCTAATAATGCATCAGAAAGTCCAGAGGCATTTTCTCTTGTTCATGAAAGTGCGTTGGAACTAAGTAAGAAAGTAGCTGAACTTCACATCAAATATGTTAGATATGATTAGTTTTGATGATGTCAAATATAGATGTGAAATGATAAGAACAAAAAGTTTATATAATGTATTTCTTTGACTAACTACTATATTTAATGTTACATATTTTATAGATTAGTCAAGCAAAGAATGAAGAAGATTAAATTAATGAAAATGAACAAGAGGAAGAAGAAGAAAGAAATTGAAGATAATCAAGGAGATGCTTACTTGGGTTATGAAGAATGATTATCAAGAGGAAAATAAAAAAGAAAGATATTGAAGAATGAAGAACTTGGAAGATCTATCAAGAATATCAAGATTGAAGTTGTTAGAAGTGATACTGAAGGTTTCTATGATGGTACCGGAGGCTTCTATGATCAAATGATGGTTGGAATAGGTTAATACGAAGCTAAGATGACTTATATGTGAGTTATGGCACTTCTAAGGGAGTTTTACTCGAGTGAGAGCTCAATACTCGAGCACAGGATGAACTCACTCGAGCACAAGATGAACTCACTCGAGCACGGGGTGAACACTCTGTTCTACTCTGTTTTACGTTCAGCCTGACAGAGGTCCGGTATTTTGGCCATATCTCTCAAACCACACATCGGATTGACCCGAAACTGGTGGCATATGAACGAAGACTCACAACACGTAAAATGTGCACCAATATCACATTGAAAGAAGCTCAAATGAAGGAGATATGATCTGTGGAAGAAGACAGTGAAATCACCGTCACTTTTCAACACAGGTTCGGTATTTTGAGCATAACTCACAAAACACACATCGGATTGAGATGAGACCAGTGCCAAATGAAACTAGACTCAAAGAGCTTTCCATGGATATGTAATTTTCCTAATTTGAACGTATATTCTAGGAGCTATGACTTCTGGAAGTTGACGCTTGTGCAGTCTAGCGGAATAGACACTCTTTCGATCATAACTTGCTGAATACAACAAGTTTGGAGCTGATTCTTTTTGCATTGGAATGCATATGGCAAGAGCATTCTTATGATACATCATTAGAATCAAATAAATAAATTTTTTCTAAAGTGGCCCCACATCACCCGCGAGTGCAAAAACGCACTCTTGAAAAATGTTGTGCGAGTGATGTCCAGAAGCAGCTGAAATGTGAAGAAACTTACAACACTCGAGCACTAGGATCCATACTCGAGCATTAGACTATTTCTCACTCGAGCACATGCAAGTTTTGACATGAAAGTGTTAACCCGAGAAGAAGCATGTACGTGAAAATAAGAGGCGCACTCAAGCAGGACGTGTTGTGCTCGAGTGATGTCTAGAATTTACTCGAGCAGATGCGAGTGAAGAGCAGCGAGTGTTTGCCCGAGAGGAAGCTAGAATGTGAAAATATCAAATGCACTCGAGTGATCCATACTGCACTCGAGTGAGAACTTGGTAGAATGCAAAAACGAAACAGAGCCTCACAGCAATCACCGCAAACATGGTTAAATGTTATACATTCATTATATTTTCACTTGTTATTGTTCCTAAACGTTAACTAACATATATTTCAAGTATGAAACAGGATATTAAACGTTCGGATTACAGATTCAAATAAAAGTCAATTACGGTGAACTGCATCATTACACATCGAATGGCGGCTACCAACCACGACAAGTAACTGACCCACCATGAGAGATTGTCTGGAAACTCAAACATATTCATCCCGCTCCACAACGTGACGTACAGCTCACAATGAAACATCCCACTACAGCTCACAATGAAACATCCCACTCTTCAACGGGATGCTCTGCTTTGCAACGGACAGTAGCTCGTTTTTCAAATATACTCAACGGTCAAATGAAGCAATGGGACTCCAACGGACAAATGCTTACAACGGTCATCATCTTCATCAACTATAAATGAGAAAGCATTCAACGTCGATGAAAAACAAAAACAGCGAGCAACTACGTGAAAAATGATAGAAATATGAATCCTCTGCTTCTACCCAAACACTCTTTATTTTCCAGTTTCTATATTACTTATCATTGAGAGAGTGATTATTTGTATTGTACTTCAGTAAGTATTATACCCACTCTATGAGAGAGTTTGTAAACACTTTCAACTATATTTCTGAATTGATCTCAAGGTAGAGGGACCTTGAGAGGGTTGATTTCCTTACGGGAGAAGCTGTAGAGAGAATTGCCAGTAAGACATTCTGCTCGTAAGACTTACAAGGTGCAAGCAGTAGAGAACGTTGCTACTCATAAGACTTACAGGGGTGTAAGCAGGAGAGAATGTTGCTGCTCGTAAGACTTGCATGAGTAAGCAGGAGAGGAAGATCTTTGGGATTGCTCTGCTCGTAAGACTTGCCGTAAGGGGGAGTATTTTCAGTAAGAGATTTGTAAAAGGTTTCACAAGTACCCGGCTAAACTTGTGGGATTGTAAAGGCTTTTCTTGTGCCCGGATTAAACAAGAAGATAGTGGATTTGAAAATCTCAGGAGGAGCCTGGGGACTGGACGTAGGCCATCACAGATTGGACCGAACCAGGATAAATCACAGTTTGCATATTCTCTTCCCTAAGCTCTTATATTACCAGCATATATTATTTAATCTAACTGTTGATTTATGATTCATTACCTTCATACTTATTGTTTTTACTAAGATGCGAAAAGATTTTCAAAGTTCTTAAGTTTTTATCTTACACCCAATTCACCCCCCCTCTTGGGTGTCAGCCGGTTCTAACAAAATGCATATCCAATGATAGTATTGGTGATGGAGGTAATGGTGGTCGCAAAGTTATTTGCTTGAAAAAGAGATCAGGTAGAAATATAAGTAAACGGATAAAGAGTTCTATTGAAGTCAGTAAAAGAAGAAGGGGAACAAAAGCCTCTAAAAAGCCTCTTCAAGTTTCACAGGTATATTTTTTCTCAATTCAGTTTAATTTTTTTAAGATGCTTATTATATATTTATTAATTTTTTTCAAATGTGTTTTAGGGACACTGTAATGAATTTCAAGCACAACATGATAATATCATGTTGGATAACTCTCAACCAAGTCAAATGGTTTGTTAACGGTATGTCATATGATGTTGGACAACATTATCAACTACTTGTTTATCTAGGAAATATATATTGAGACATTCTTTTATATTTCTTGATTATAGGCACAACTTGACTGTGACATCACATCACTTGAAGCACTGGATTTCAACCAAACATACAATTCAAGTAATCACAAAGAATGATGATAATGGAAGAACATAACTTTGTCACTTTTATTGAAATCTAAAAAATTTTACATATCATTGTCTCATTTCAAGACAGTCGATAATTTCAATACTCTCACTATATATTCATTAACAATACAAGGTTACATTGTGTTGCAAATACATATTCAATGACAGGCTTAGGTCCTCCTGCATGAAGCCTCTACTCAAACTTATTTTGTGAAGATCATTTGTACAACTTTTGGCTTCCTTTAAGCTACTCTCTTTTTTTGTCAAAGAAGCTCATCATGTTGTTCCTTTCAGCTGCTCTCTCTCTTTTTTGTCAAAGAAGCTCATCATGTTGTTCCTTTGGGTTGCTCTCTATTTTGTTCTCTGGTGTTGCTCTCTATTTTGGTCAGGAAGCTCATTGTTAATATAATCTGTTAGGAAACAAAGTCAAGAAAGAGTCATTTATTTGTATATGGATAGACAAAGATGGTCACTAAACAGTTACAGTCCATGCCATTTACCCGTATGAATGAAAGGATAAACAAATTGTACATGGATACAATTTATGACAGTCTGTTACTTATTGCAATCCCCATGAATCCATTCTACTTAGTTAAATAAGTTCACACAAGGTATGTATCTACCAATCTTTTCTTTCCTCTGTTACCACAGAACACCTATATTCATCAGTTTATAGATATGTGTTAATTTGTTCAGATAGATACCAAGCAAGAAAATTTAGACCAGCAAAAACTACAACTAGCTTGGTTTTCCGGCAAAAACTACAACCAGCAAACACTTCTATACCCTAACAATTACGTAAAGGTCACCGGGCTGATCTCCATCAGGGTTCTGCTTCACCACTTCTATAAACCTTTAAAGTCTCATTGTTGTCTATCCCTGTAAATATGGATAAAAAAAAACCATAAACCAATCAACATTTCCCACAAATGTAAGGAGAAACAATAGCTAATAGACATGCATTACTAACAGCAAATATTTTATGATTCTTGCCCTTAAGCCTTCTCAAATAATTGAACTTATCTTGTTGACAAAAGATAACTCCAAAGTAAGAAATGTCAAAATGTTAAAATTATTCATAACTAGGGTATCCACTCAAATCAAGACGTTTTTGAAAATCAATGAGGAAATTGCTCATTAAAATGCATTTACTTAGTATATGTATATGCATCCAGAGAGGCCTACATAACAAAATGCATTCAAAAATATCAAAAAATGGTTACCTGGCGTGAAATCCAACTTGACTGACTTTGTTCCTTTGATAACCTTTGCACCCCTGCAAAACTTGCAAAAGCTCTAGCACCAAGAAAAAAGAGAATTATAAAAATTGTAAAGAGGTTATTTGCAGACATTACCAAGCAAAGAGAAAAAGAATAGCTACAACTAACAGCATGAATTGTTCATCATATGATTTTCATAACAATGAACAGGTAAAGCAGCAGAAACAACAGACCACAAAGTCAAAAGATATGTTGATTGTTATGAATAATACACATTCACATTAATATCAAATGTACCAAATTCCTCATGGACAATAATATTTTATAATCAAGAACAAGAATTCGATCACGAAGAAGGGATTGTTAGATTACACACACACACACACGACTTTGTACCATACCGATACAATTTTCCTAGTTCCCTTGCATGTGGTGCAGGTACTCTCCATCCTAAATATGCCAGCTTGTACATAATTCTAAAATATATCAAAGAATATCAATTTGACAACTAAAACTAAAGTCTAACACAAGTTCAAACAAAATTAGTTTCGCTTCAAGAAATTACTCACCACACCAGACCCTTTACAGTGTTTGCAAGTTTCAGGTCTTGTTCTAGGAGGAACGCCACTACCACCTGCAATAGCTCAACATAACAAAAAGTGAGGCCAAAAAGTTCACTTCTAACTGCATAGACTTTACTAACTAAACTGGATATCGAAGTAACTGTTGACAAATAATAGGATCATTGGACCACAAATGTACAAAAAATAGTTACATGATAGGCATACCACAAACATTACAAAGCACATCAGTTTGAAATGACACAGTTTTGGTGCATCCTTGAACAGCTTCCATAAATGATAGTTCAACAAAGGTCTGTACAAAATATAATATAATAAGATGCTTTATATCAATCAACTTGTTAGCACGACTAGAGATGTCCGAGTGTGAATAAAGACAGAACCTTGACATCCTCTCCGCCAACATTTTGATGAAAAAAGTTCTTGACAAAATCCTGCTCACCATTGAGGGCAATGCCAAATCATAGAAGACCACCGCATTAGACTTCACATATGGGATTCATATATCAAGTGAATTCTAGAGAAACTTGTATTAAATTACAGAGCACATGATTTTTTAGAAACTACAGAAGTAAGAGTGCGGACAAAAGAACAAGTAACTTGGCGAGCACAAAGAGAGAAATTTAAACATGAATCTAAACAGGAATGTGATAGCGGAGAGCATAATTGGAATCGCAATCGGAACACAGAAGAAGAAAGTGCGATAAAAGAGGAATAACGAAGATGACGATTCGGAACACGAACCAAGAGAGCTGCTCGGTGGTTCTGCGATCGCATCTGTCGATGTTTCCCTTCCGTTTCTGTGAGGTGAAGGTTGGCAACAACCAATGGCCCAGATTATAATCATTGGACGGGTGAGATCTCACCTGGCATGGAGCAAAATGACGTCGTTTAAGGAAAATGAAAGGCAGTGGATGTAGAGGCAGCGGACGCAAGCCGATTCCCCCTCACACACACCCCCCTCATTATTCGGTCAAACCTGTCTTCCCTCTAAACTCTCTCTCACATTGTTTTCATCAAGGAATAATAACCTGGGTCTCGTTCATATCTCCAAAGTGATGCTGACTCTTCTCTTCTCTCCGCCACTGATTCCCCGGGGATGCCAGTTTCCGATCACCGTGTCGGCACAATCCGAAAATCCCATGGCTATTATTGTGCTCTCCACCAGAGCTCGCTTGTCCAACCACAACATCTTATCTGGCCTCTTCAGAACCGACGAGTACGATATCATTTCTCGTACCGTCAAAGTTCCGATGAGGTTGTCGTCTTGCGTCGCATATGCCTGCACCCATTTTCAATTCAAACACATTACTCCAACCGGAAGACACCGCCAAAACAAGGGACGACACCAAAGAAAGAAAACACACTAGCGTGTTTTCTCGTACTTCCTATCTCAATTATCGAAGTTAATCTTTTCGCTCCTCCGCGCACTTCATCTCCAAACTCTCAGATAATTAACTTGTTCCCTTATTCTGTCCCACTTGAAATGTTCACCATGCCTACCTGTTTTTCAAATATGGTAATCAACCTAAACGTATCTACTTGTTTCGGGGGATTAAGAGCTCGTTTGAAAGAGCGATTGGAATGCTTAAAAGCAATTTTTTAATCATGATTTACGGTATACGAAGTAAGTATGTAAGATGAGTTTTATCTTGATTTATATGACAAGCAGTTTATAAGCAATCTCATCGCTAAAACAAACATGCTCTAAGCCGTATCATTCTGAGATATCCGCTCTAAAAATCCAGTACGGGCCCACTAAATCAAAAAATAACTAACGTCTGCCTCATCTAGAATTGGTATTTTTTGTCCCATTTAAAAAAATTTATAGACATTTTTACACCTTAAGAGAAATTTATAGTGTTGGCTGCATATTTGAAAAAAGTATTTGGATATTTTTGCCCGTTAATAAAATGCAGATGAAAAGACCTAGTCTAAAATTTGCATTTCAGCTTCCATATATTTTTAATGTGTTTTTGACAATGGAGGTCTAGATATTTTTTCCAATTAAATTTGTGATCAAGTTTTTGTTCCCAATTTTCCCAAAATCAATTACAGTAAATAGAAAAGAATTTCTTTTTCTTTTATTTTTCTTTTTTATGTCAGAATAAAATGTGGTGTTTACAGCCTCGTATTAAAAGAGGAAAAGTAATCAATGTTGTTTGATGAGAAAAATAATCATTCTAAAGCTATCTAAATCAATTTCACAAAAAGAAAAACATCTATGCTCCATATATATTTAATATCCACTTTTTGTTTTGCCAGCATGTAATATTAACTTACAAGACATAAGGCTACCTACAATAGACCTAAAGTGGATATGTTCCTCCTTGAACATCGCTAGAACTTTGTGCACCAAACCGTCGCTTGATTATCACACAAGATATAAGATAACAGGGTGAAAATACTATATCGTCAAATGTTCTCTTAAACTAACAGACCGTTAATTGAAGTGATAAACGGCTTCAATCTTATAAAAAGGAGAACACAAATTAAATTGAAAGTTATTAGTTTCATATCCAAAACGAACTGGAGATATTCTAAATCAAATGAAAAAATGTTTTTATGCAACGGGAATAAACAAAAAAACTATCCTATTGGGATTCCACAACCCCTCAAATGAGCACTTAGAACAGCACGCGTTGTCTCTCCGGTCCCATAATTTCCAAACCATAAGCTGTCTTCTTCAGTGCAAATTTAGCTAGCAAGTCATCTTGCTCATTCTGTTCTCTATCAAAAGTCAGGAAAATCAGGTTCCAATCACGGCTAACCATGTTTTAATCTCTCTTATTAGCTCCTAGTCTTCATGCATCTCCCATACATCAAAATTCAACAGCTAGATGGCTTTTGTGGAGTTTCCCCCCCCCCTTGGGCTAAGCATAGGCATTCAAAGCACTATAGAATACTAAATGTGGATATCGCTCCCAACAGCGATTCAAACCTTAGTTTTCTACATTGTGAGGGACTAGTTCATTCCGCTAGACTCAACTCGCATTGGTGGCTTTTGTGGAGTTACTTCTCAAGATGATATCCCAAAAACAATTATCCTAAGCCCGTTTAAGCCCAACAAACAATCTCACAAATGTTCAGTGAGTGCATCTCCAATTCTCCATGGTCAAGTTTCACCGTGAATGCTTCGGAAAAAAAAAAGTCCCCGTAATAAAATTATTCTATCTAATGATGGATAGAACATAGAAGAGATAAAAGTTACCTGCAAATATTTGTTTTTTTGGGTGAGATGCTTGCAAATCTTTTTTGGTTATAGAACGGTATACATGCCAAAAGGCTAGTAAAAATATGCTTAATAATATTTTATGTATATTTTTATATAGATTAATCTCTTGGAACTTATAACTTTCGCCCATCTCAAATATGAAAAACAAGTAAAATAAATACACTCAGGCATTATCACATGATATTATAATATTAAAAAAAATTATCACATGATCAACCTCTGAAAGAAATGTCCTTAAGTTGATATGTAACCATTTTTTCTTTGAAATGCAGGGTTATACACACTGCCATTGATACCCAAATGACATCTTTTCAGAAATTTCCCCCACGATTTAAGAATCATGAAACTGGCATATTCATGCTTTTCGCTCATTTACTTTACTCTCAGTTTCTTTTGCTAATCGCTTGTTCATGCTGACCCATCTCCGATTAGCCCATAAGCAGATCTTTCAGCTAATGCTACACATATAATGGCCTCTGCCACAAGAGATAGAATTGAAGAGAGAAAATCCTTAAGACTAACTAACAATTAATCATTAATGTATAAAAATCATGTTCAAAGATGTAATTTCTTCTTAGTTATTGGCCAATGACCACATAAGTGGTTAAAGAGTGTCTACTAAAATGGTAAAGCCTGGGAATTCAGCACAAAACGCATACATATGCCCTCTATCAAATTCATCATCTACGTCAGCTGTTTAATAAACTGCTGTGAGCCTATTCTTAATCGGTCCCACTCATCTCATCCTCATCAAGATCAAACTCTGAATCTTCACTATCATCAGCTGACACTGTTTCCTCTTCATCTGACTCTGTTTTCTCCCCCAAAAGTTCTTTCCTCAAATCATTATGAGCTTCTTCGGGCTTCCCTGCTAACATCCTCGACAATATTCCCTCAAAGATCTCAGGTATAGCTTCGGTATCACCTTCCTCCAGCTTCGATATGCGCTTCTTCAACTCTAAAATCGTAAGGGGGAAGAGAACAAATTATATCAAAATCAAAATATATGGGGTTAATGTCATTGTTAATCCTTATAGTTTGATCAAGTTTAGCCTCATGAGTTTAACGATTGGTCTCTGTATTTTGGTCCCTATCCTTAAACTCAAACCAAGTCAAGCTAAAGAAGCCAAAATTGACTATTTGAAACCACATGAGCCAAAACCAAAGTTCGATCAATTGATGAGGAAAAACAATGATATTAATTCAATTATATATATATATATAATGACACACACAGGTGACTGCAAAAATTAGCAAACATGAGCAGACGCATTTCATCAAACATCTTAAGCGCACCCAGACAAGGACACACCAAATGTATTGAAACTTGAAAGCCTACAATTGAGGAGTAACTCAAAATGGACGACAGTAGAAACAGAGAAAAGTTTTAAAGTTTAGATATTGAATTAGAGTCGTCACCTTCGTTGCTGATAACATCCTCAGAAAGAGAGGGATCATCTTTTTCTCTGTTGTGGGCTTGGGTTGATGTAACTTGATTTGACAAATTGTTGGTGGAAGAGAAAAATCTGGGTGCGATGGAGTGAACAGAGGAAGAGAAGAGTGGAAGAAGATGATTAGGGTTATGTTTGAGGCGATGACGGTGGAGATCGCGCGCACAAAAGTAGAGATTTCTGAAAGCAGTCCTATTCATCGTGGGCGTGCAGGGCTGGGTTACAGTTCGGCCAATCTCAAAACTCGCTCTTTAAATACGAGTATATAAATTAGAAAAGGGAACTTTTTTTTTTAGAAAAAAAATATGAGCGGAAATATTTTTGAGATAATCCCATTTAAACCTATTTAAAATATCTAAATTCAGATTTAGGTCTGTCTTTTTAATAAATCTCTAATTAAACCAAGAGGTCTTCTTGAGAATTTGTGAATATTATTAAAAAACCATAATACCCCTCTAATTAAAATAATAACTGAATCTCTATATTTCTATTATTCAACAGACACCTGATTAATAGCAAAAAAAAAAAAATACAGAGATAGGAGCCAAAATGAAGGCAATCGAACTGGTGGCTTGGTGGTTGAAGTGTTTTCCATTCACTTCCCAATTCTCAAAACGCGAGTGCGAAGAACAAGGCAAGGTATTCCTCCGACTAATCCCAGCACAGCCAAAATGAAATAAGAGAAAAGCAATGAATCAGCTTTAGAGATCTTAGTGAGAGCCTCAATATGGGAATCAAAATAGAATGGGGAAAATAAAAAATCGATAAAATGGAAAACTCTATAAAAAAAGATAAATTGGAAAACTGTGACTAACCTTGCAAGCTACAGCAGAAGAACTGGTCATTATATTTTTGCACGTTATGATGGTAGATTTGAGAACTCAAAGAAGAGAGGGATTGTAGAATATAATTGCGAAATGAAGTTATGATGGTGGATTTGAGAACTCAAACAAGAGAGAGATTGTGGAATGTAATTGCGAAATGAAGATGGCTCTGTGAAAGGAACTAAAGGGCCCCGACCACCATGGTTTCTCAGTTTCTTCTTTTCTTTTCTTCTTCTTATTTTATTTTCAGGATGGGTAGAGGAAAAGCTAGGAGTTGACGACATTGAGATTTGAGATGGAGATTGTACAGAAAGAGAAGACACAGAGAAGAATAGCAGGAGGACATATTGGTAAAATCAATAGATTCAGAAATCTCTAATAAGGCCTCTTGGCTTGATTAGAGATTTGATGAAAGTGTAGGCTTGAATATGAATTTAAATCATTTCAAATGGATTTAAATAGGATTTTCCCCCTAAGTTCACCTGGAAAAGTCCTCAATTGACTGGCTTCAACCGCTTGTATGAAAGACTTAATCAAGCTATGGCCAATTCAGATATGTTCTCCCAGTTACCTGTTTGCTTTGTTAAGGTGCTGCCGAGAACCCATATCTCTATTCATAATCCTTTAGTGCTACAATTTCCGAAACCTAATAGTGCTAGAGGTAGTAATAAGCCATTCAAATTCGAGGCGTTGTGACTTATTCATGATAACTTCAAGTAAGGCTGATCAACGGGTAGGCGGGGCTGCTTGTGCCCTAACCCGTGTCCCGCCCGTTTATAATACACGGGTACGGGCTAACCCGTACCCGTGGCACAACCCGTTTAATCAGGGATAAACAGGTATGGGAAAAACAGGGCAATTCAGATGAGCTACGGGTACCCGTTTAGATATGGCCACTTTTAAAAAAAAAACCTCAGTCGGTCCCCCCTCACACCAGTTGTTGTGCAATATGAACAAATAAGAAGAAGAAGAAGAAGAATAAAATGAAAAAGAGAGAAATCCATATATTCCAGAGCGAGATTTGAAAATTGCTATGCAAGATCTGAAAAAGTCGACAAGGGAGGAAACAGATCTGAGAAGATGAAGCACCAATCAACTGGGCAGTAGCAGATGAGGAGATGACCATGGGCATGCAATGTGAGAAGGGACATAAATGAGAGGGAAACATCAGGATGAGGACGAAGAAGGAGGAGGTGTAAAGGGAGCAAAAAAGGAAATCGTTGATGCTGTTGATAGTGAAGTCAGAATGCAAAAGTCATGTGCAGATAAAAGGGGCAATGGGCAAAGGGGTTAGTTGGTAATTTTGGTGTTTTAAAATTTAAGATTTTATATGAAAATTGAAAAAAAGGTAAGCCTAATGGGTAGGGTGTGGGGATCGAAGACAGGACCAGTTGGTATTGGTATTAACGTAATTCTTCCTCTACAAGTAGGGATGGAAATAGGCCAGGCCCCTAACAGGGGCCTACGGCCTAGCCTACATAAAGCCTATTCTAGCCTATTTAGTAAATAGGCCAGGCTCAGGCTCAGGCATATTGCTAGGCCTATTTAGATAAACAGGCCAGGTCTATTTTTATAAGGCCTAGCCTACAAACCTACAGGCCTGGCCTATTTAATTTTTTATTTTAAAAAATATATTATTATATAAGTATATATAATATCATCTAAATAATTTTATAAATTTACCAACTTAATCTTAATTCTAAATTCTAAGTTTCATATTTTATCGTCATTATACTCATCCCTTGTTTTCGCATAAATCATTCACCTCTACATCTCTTCTCTTCGATCACTCGAGATGGCAATACTAACTCACTCTCTCCCCTAATTTGTGCCCTCCACTAAAGCATAAAAAATGTTATGAGTTTATTTTAGTGTCAAATAAAATATTTTAATCTTAACAAGAGAAGTTTGTCCCAATTTACGTGGAAAGAATAAAATAGGTAAAAATCTAGTTTTACATGTTATTTATTATGCTTGGTCGATTTTAAAAAATATATCTCATTAGTCAACAGTCGATTAGTTTTTCTTATTCCTATTTGCTTGAACAAGTGTTGTCACTAGACATTATTTTCTTTTCCTTACTAAGCCTTAATATTACTACAAGAATAAATGTTAGGCTTTTAAGATATAATGTAGGATTGTATATAAGCATGAAGGGTTATATATGAATTTGGCAGCATAGGCTTTAAAGGCTATTTAAAGTCCTACATTTTAAGTAGGCTTTTAAACAGGCTTCAGGCCTTGTCAGGCATTCTGAAGGCCCAGGCTCAGGCCTAAAAAAAAGCCTACATACAGGCTCAGACCCAGGCTCAGGCTTTGAATCTTTGTTACAGGCCCAGGCCTATTTAAGTAAAGCCTAACCTAGCCTATTCTATTTCCACCCCTATCTACAAGACCAAGAGCCAAGAGCAATAATTGTGAAGGCAGGGAATAATTAAAATCTTATATATAATATTTTATATATTAAAAAGTATAAAAAAAATATACGGGTAACGGGGTGCCTGTGGATCTACCCGTTACCCACCCCGTTTAACATATACGAGTACGGGCAGCCCGTACCCGTTACGGGCCCAATCTAGGCGGGTTCAAACGAGCCAAAAAATTACAGGGCGCAGGCGGACGAGTGGGTCACGGGTGTTTTGCTCACCCCTAACTTCAAGGAATTTTGGCTTCCTCTTGGTCAAGTCAGTATGCAGATCTTAATACTATCTTAAGTAATTTCCAGAAGGATCTAGGGGACTAGAATAGAGAGACTTTCGGCTAAGTGGAAAAGAAAAAAAGGATTCTATTGGCTAGGCTGAATAGGATTCAAAAATTTGCAAACTACCCGAGATCATCCTTTTTGGTTTAGCTGGAGAAAGAGTCATAGGTTCAGTTAGCCCAGTTGCTAAAGGTGGAAGAGATCAAATGGTTTCAAAAATCGTGTACCATATGGGTTACAAAGGGTGATAGAGATATACGTTACTACCACCTGAAAGCTACAATGAGGAAAAGAAAGAACAAGGTGGTAATGCTAAAAAAATGAGACTGGGCAGTGGATTGAGGATGAGAATAGTCTATGTGTCATGGTTGTAGATTATTTCAAGCATCTTTATCAATATGAGGAGAGAAATGTGGCTCGTTTGGCCACAGACACATCATTTCCAGCTGTTGAAAATGGAAGACTAATGCATCTCGGTATAATTCCAACTGAAGAAGAAATCATAGGTGCTCTATTTACGATGGGACCATATAAGGCTCTAGAGGTTGATGGCTTTTCACCTATTTTTTATCAATCCAATTGGAGTATAGTGAGATCTTCTTTGTGTATATTTGTAAAGGAAAGTTTTGGAGGTAATGTAATGCAGAGTGAAGCCAATAAAACTCTCATTACTTTAATTCCAAAAAGGGATAATCCAGAGGTTATGAGACAATTTAGACCTATCTCTCTCTGTACAATTCACTATATAAGTGTGTCACTAAGATTATTACTAATAGATTGAGAGTGGTTTTGAATGATATAATATCCCCTTTCCAGGCAAGTTTTATTAAAGGAAGGAATATCCAAGATAATATAATCATTGGTCAAGAAATTATGCACATAATGAAGAGGACTAAAGGAAAAAGAGGATTAATGGCTATGAAAATAGAGTTGGAGAAAGCCTATGACCACATCAAGTGGGAGTTTTTGTATCAGGTATTGGAAGAGGTAGGTCTGGAATACAATTTAATAAAGTCGATTATGTCTTGTGTTACTTCTGTGTCCTATGGAATGGCTCCCAATTAGAAAGCTTTTATGCTGGAAGAGGACTTCGTCAAGGGGACCTTATTTCTCCTCTGTTATTTGTGCTCTGCATGGATAAATTAACACATGTTATTAGTGATGAGGTTAAAATGGGCGCATGGAAACCTATTAAGATTTCTAATAGTGGACCTGTGATCTCTCATTTGATGTTCACATATGACTTACTTCTTTTTGGCGAGGCTACTAAACAGCAAACCAAGACAATGATGGCTTGTCTTAACAAATTCTACTGTGCGTCAAGAGAAAAAATCAGCAAGAGTAAATCTTTGATCTTTTTCTCGCCTAGAGTCTCTAATGAGGTAAAGAATAAAATTTGTGCTCTCTCTAGTTTGTCCATTTCGATTGAGATTGGCAAATATCTGGATTTCCCATTATCAAGAAAGCAAAAACAATCGGAAACTTTCCAATATATTATTAATTGGGTGTGTGCTAAGCTATCCTGGAAAGAGAATTGCTTGTCTACTGCTGGTCGGATTACTTTAGCTAGATATGTCATTAGTGCTATACCAATATACCTAATGCCAGCGGCAAAAATCCCAACCTCCATAGGTCTAGAAGTAGAAAGAATCTAGCACAATTTTATATGGGGACATAGCAATAGTGTGCATGGATTTCATCCTATTAGCTGGCAACAAGTTACTCTACCCAAGCATCTTAGAGGTCTTGGGTTGAGGAAAGTATCCTCACTTAACAATGCCTGTGGTGTAAAGATCGCTTGCCATTTAATCTCCAGTTCAATGGGTCTATTGGTTGACGTATTATTCAATAAATATATGATGCGCGAAGAGGAACACCTTCTAATAGCTAGACCTGGGGATTCGCCCTATGGAAATTTATTTCTCAACAGAAAGATTTGATTGACTAAGGATCTAGGTGGCATATTAGAGATGGATTGGAAGTCCATTTCTTCACAAACAATTGGCTCTATCCTGATTGTTCATTGAGGACTTTATGCACTAGACGCCTCTCTAGGGAAGAGGAAGCTGGTAAAGTGGCAGATTGGGTGGGACATGGCTCATGGGATTATACCAGATTAGCTTTATTATTGCCGAGTTAGATTGTACAAAAACTAATAACGGTTATGCCTCCAATGCTTGAGGCAGGTTGTGATGTTCTCTCTTGGAATGCTTCAAACAATGGTATGTTCTCTATTTAAAGAGCGTACTCAATGATTGAAAATAATCCAGATGTAGCAGGTAGTAATATTTTCAAGGCAATATGGAAGTGGCAGGACACTGAACGGATTAGGGTGTTTATGTGGATAGCTATTCAGAATCGGCTTCCTACCAATGTGTGGAGGTGTTGATGGTCTCAGGCATCACCTCTATGTCCAAATTGTAATGGTATTGAAGACGTGTTGCACATCTTCCGAGATTGTGCTTATGCCAAAGATCTTTGGAGGTATTTAATTGAACCTAAATATTACTCACATTTCTTCTCTGCTTCCTTGCGTGACTGGTTTGCTCTAAATATATAGAGAGAACTAGGGAAACAACTATCTGGTAAATGGCAACAGATTTGGGGGGTCTCAATATGGAAGCTGTAGCTTTGGAGGAATAATTTGGCTTTTGATGACAACTATACTAAACCGATAGACCCGGCTAGTGTTATCTTAAATTGTTGGATAAGCTATGTACAATTACAAAGTAATCCTATGCTTGATAATTTATCTCAACCAAGACCTATCAAATGGGAACCGCTATCCCTGTAATATGTCAAATTGAATGTTGATGGAGCTGTTACTATAAACTAAAGCAGAGCAAGGTGTGGGGGTGTTTTGAGAGACCATCAAGGAGAGTGGATTGTGGGTTTCTCACATTATATAGGTTCTTGCAATGTCTTTGAAGCTGAGGCATGGGGCCTATTCAAAGGGTTGCAGTTGGCCTAGGACATGGGATTTTGGATAGTAATAGCAGAGTCTGATGCAAAGAACCTTATGGAGTTGCTACTTGAGAAGAATCAGGTTAAGAACTTCCTAAGTGTTTCATGGGATCCGCAAGTCAAGTATATACCGAGAAAACGAAACATGATAGCTGACACTTTAGCAAATGAGGGTATTTCCATATGCTTCTTCTTAGATGATACGTGTCCTTCTTCCATAAGGATCCTGATGACAAACGAGATCATGGGATTTAGTCCCCATCGAAGTGTATTTTAAGTTTATCATGCTTTAAGCTATCAGAAAAAAAAAAGGATTTTCCCAATATTTTTTTGGAAATTTTCAATGTCAATGTAATTTATCATAATTTTTTTATGACATATCATTATGTAATATAGACTCTATAGCAATTAACTATACATGAGACTTGTCAAACTCGGTAAAAAATGGAGTGTATAAAAAAACTCAGTAAATAGAGAAATATTTCGTTATGGACTCAATAATTAATGATTGATATATTTGTCAAACATTAAAATTAAAAAGTCTAAGAATGACAATAACCCTGTCACGATCACTCTTCTTATGTATTTTTTAGTTTGTTTTTTGTTGGAAATTTTTAGGCTATCTAATCTAAACTTCTTCCTAATAACTTTTAAAAGCATAATCCAAAAAATTCTTTTTTAAGTATTTGTTAGTTATTAAAAGCAAAATCAACAAAATACCAAATATTATAAGGAAGACAAAATTCTTGAATAATATTTGATATCTCATTGACTGACCAAAATTAGTTTCCACAATCAACTATTAAATTGAGAGCAACCCAAGCTGCTTCATCGTCTAAATGGAGATATGTCATAATGCCCATAAGTTGATTCGACATCGTATTATTAACCTTTTGACATAAAAAAGGAGTCTTTGTTGATAAAGTCGGTTGTATAGGTCAACCCAAGCTGCTTCGTCGTCTCCAGGACCTCGAAAGGGTACTTTTGGAACACCAACAGGCATAAAATAAAAAAAGAATTGAATTAAATCTTGCTTTGATGCGGAAACGTAACAATGGGTTTATTGTCTTACTAATGATTGGTCTTTATTGTATTTTATTTATAGATTGAATATAAATATAGATTGAATAAATTCATAAAAAAAATCCTAAATACAAAAAGAAGACCGAGTGACTAAAGGAAAATTCTTACGAATAAGTTTTTTGAGTGATGAACAAATATGTCTGCATTCACTAATAAAAATATATAAACACTCATATACAATAAAGTAAACTCCCCCTTCACCATTGCGTATTCTTACTTATTGGGTATAGAATAGATCTGCTCCTTTTGTTCCTACAAATAGAATTCTTTCGTTATTACTAAAAAACTAGAACAAATATTAATCTTTTACCCGAGAAAATCCACTAAAAAGAGAGGGTCCATAGTATAGTTTTTTATAGTGCAATAAAGTTACATAGTGTCCATTTTTTGTTGATATAA